>CM069879.1:29515544-30763044 GCA_036172665.1 Prosopocoilus inquinatus
TTGTTCCTGTGATGTATCTAATCGATCCTTACTCATCTATCATGTTATTTGGCGTTTCGATGAACTCCAGTAACTCTGATGTGAGATACAAAATTTACGGACGCAGCAGAAGCTGGAAATAGTTTTGAACGAAACAACACGTATTAGCGTTGTTCCTGTGATGTATCTAATCGATCCTTACTTAGCTACTATGTTATTTGACGTTTCGATGGACTCCAGTAACTCTAATTTGAGATACGAAATTTTCGGACGCAGCAGCAGCTGGAAATAGCTTTAAACGAAACAACACATATTAGCGTTGTTCCTGTTATGTGTCTAATCGATCCTTACTCATCTATCATGTTATTTGACGTTTGGACGGACTCCAGTAACTCTGATGTGAGATACAAAGTTCTCGGACGCAGCAGAAGCTGGAAATAGTTTTGAACGAAACAACACGTATTAGCGTTGTTCCTGTGATGTATCTAAACGATCCTTACTTATCTAACATATTATATGAGGTTTGGATGGACTCCAGTAAGTCTGATGTGAGATACAAAGTTTTTGGACGCAGCAGGAGCAGGAAATAGTTTTAAACGAAACAACACGTATTAGCGTTGTTCCTGTGCTGTATCTAATCGATCCCTACTTATCTATCATGTTATTTGACGTTTCGATGGACTCCAGTAAGTCTGATGTGAGATACAAAGTTTTTGGACGCAGCAGGAGCAGGAAATAGTTTTAAACGAAACAACATATATTAGCGTTGTTAATGTGATGTATCTAATCGATCCTTACTTATCTATCATGTTATTTGACGTTTGGATGGACTCCAGTAACTCTGATGTGAGATACGAAGTTCTCGGACGCAGCAGAAGCTGGAAATAGTTTTAAACGAAACAACACGCATTAGCGTTGTTCCTGTGATGTATCTAATCGATCCTTACTCATCTATCATGTTATTTGGCGTTTCGATGAACTCCAGTAACTCTGATGTGAGATACAAAATTTACGGACGCAGCAGAAGCTGGAAATAGTTTTGAACGAAACAACACGTATTAGCGTTGTTCCTGTGATGTATCTAATCGATCCTTACTTAGCTACTATGTTATTTGACGTTTCGATGGACTCCAGTAACTCTAATGTGAGATACGAAATTTTCGGACGCAGCAGCAGCTGGAAATAGCTTTAAACGAAACAACACATATTAGCGTTGTTCCTGTTATGTGTCTAATCGATCCTTACTCATCTATCATGTTATTTGACGTTTGGACGGACTCCAGTAACTCTGATGTGAGATACAAAGTTCTCGGACGCAGCAGAAGCTGGAAATAGTTTTGAACGAAACAACACGTATTAGCGTTGTTCCTGTGATGTATCTAAACGATCCTTAATTATCTAACATGTTATTTGACATTTGGATGGACTCCAGTATGTCTGATGTGAGATACAAAGTTTTTGGACGCAGCAGGAGCAGGAAATAGTTTTAAACGAAACAACACGTATTAGCGTTGTTCCTGTGCTGTATCTAATCGATCCTTACTTATCTATCATGTTATTTGACGTTTCGATGGACTCCAGTAAATCTGATGTGAGATACGACGTTTTCGGACGCAGCAGAAGCTGGAAATAGTTTTGAACGAAACAACACGTATTAGCGTTGTTCCTGTGATGTATCTAATCGATCCTTACTTAGCTACTATGTTATTTGACGTTTCGATGGACTCCAGTAACTCTAATGTGAGATACGAAATTTTCGGACGCAGCAGCAGCTGGAAATAGTTTTAAACGAAACAACACATATTAGCGTTGTTCCTGTTATGTGTCTAATAGATCCTTACTCATCTATCATGTTATTTGACGTTTGGACGGACTCCAGTAACTCTGATGTGAGATACAAAGTTCTCGGACGCAGCAGAAGCTGGAAATAGTTTTGAACGAAACAACACGTATTAGCGTTGTTCCTGTGATGTATCTAAACGATCCTTAATTATCTAACATGTTATTTGACATTTGGATGGACTCCAGTAAGTCTGATGTGAGATACAAAGTTTTTGGACGCAGCAATAGCTGGAAATAGTTTTAAACGAAACAACACGTATTAGCGTTGTTCCTGTGCTGTATCTAATCGATCCTTACTTATCTATCATGTTATTTGACGTTTCGATGGACTCCAGTAAATCTGATGTGAGATACGACGTTTTCGGACGCAGCAGAAGCTGGAAATAGTTTTGAACGAAACAACACGTATTAGCGTTGTTCCTGTGATGTATCTAATCGATCCTTACTTAGCTACTATGTTATTTGAAGTTTCGATGGACTCCAGTAACTCTAATGTGAGATACGAAATTTTCGGACGCAGCAGCAGCTGGAAATAGTTTTAAACGAAACAACACATATTAGCGTTGTTCCTGTTATGTGTCTAATAGATCCTTACTCATCTATCATGTTATTTGACGTTTGGACGGACTCCAGTAACTCTGATGTGAGATACAAAGTTCTCGGACGCAGCAGCAGCTGGAAATAGTTTTAAACGAAACAACACATATTAGCGTTGTTCCTGTGATGTATCTAATCGATCCTTACTCATCTATCATGTTATTTGACGTTTCGATGGACTCCAGTAACTCTGATGTGAGATATGACGTTTTCGGACGCAGCAGAAGCTGGAAATAGTTTTAAACGAAACAATACGTATTAGCGTTGTTCCTGTGATGTATCTAATCGATCCTTACTCATCTATCATGTTGTTTGACGTTTGGATGGACTCCAGTAACTCTGATGTGAGATACGAAGTTCTCGGACGCAGCAGAAGCTGGAAATAGTTTTAAACGAAACAACACGCATTAGCGTTGTTCCTGTGATGTATCTAATCGATCCTTACTCATCTATCATGTTATTTGGCGTTTCGATGGACTCCAGTAACTTTGATGTGAGATAGGAAGTTCTCGGACGCAGCTGAAGCTGGAAATAGTTTTAAACGAAACAACACGTATTAGCGTTGCTCCTGTGATGTATCTAAACGATCCTTACTTATCTAACATGTTATTTGACGTTTGGATGGACTCCAGTATGTCTGATGTGAGATACAAAGTTTTTGGACGCAGCAGGAGCTGGAAATAGTTTTAAACGAAACAACACGTATTAGCGTTGTTCCTGTGATGTATCTAATCGATCCTTACTTAGCTACTATGTTATTTGACGTTTCGATTGACTCCAGTAACTCTAATGTGAGATACGAAATTTTCGGACGCAGCAGCAGCTGGAAATAGTTTTAAACGAAACAACACATATTAGCGTTGTTCCTGTGATGTATCTAATCGATCCTTACTCATCTATCATGTTATTTGGCGTTTCGATGGACTCCAGTAACTTTGATGTGAGATAGGAAGTTCTCGGACGCAGCTGAAGCTGGAAATAGTTTTAAACGAAACAACACGCATTAGCGTTGTTCCTGTGATGTATCTAATCGATCCTTACTCATCTCTCATGTTATTTGACGTTTGGACGGACTCCAGTAACTCTGATGTGAGATACAAAGTTCTCGGACGCAGCAGAAGCTGGAAATAGTTTTGAACGAAACAACACGTATTAGCGTTGTTCCTGTGATGTGTCTAATCGATCCTTACTCATCTATCATGTTATTTTACGTTTGAATGGACTCCAGTAACTCTGATGTGAGATACAAAGTTTTTGGACGCAGCAGAAGCTGGAGGTAGTTTTGAACGAAACAACACGTATTAGCGTTGTTCCTGTGATGTATCTAATCGATCCTTACTCATCTATCATGTTATTTTACGTTTGGATGGACTCCAGTAACTCTGATGTGAGATACGAAGTTCTCGGACGCAGCAGAAGCTGGAAATAGTTTTAAACGTAACAACACGCATTAGCGTTGTTCCTGTGATGTATCTAAACGATCCTTACTTATCTAACATATTATATGACGTTTGGATGGACTCCAATAAGTCTGATGTGAGATACAAAGTTTTTGGACGCAGCAGCTGCTGGAAATAGTTTTAAACGAAACAACACGTATTAGCGTTGTTCCTGTGATGTATCTAATCGATCCTTACTCATCTATCATGTTATTTGGCGTCTCGATGGACTCCAGTAACTCTGATGTGAGATACAAAGTTCTCGGACGCAGCAGAAGCTGGAAATAGTTTTGAACGAAACAACACGTATTAGCGTTGTTCCTGTGATGTATCTAAACGATCCTTACTTATCTAACATATTATATGACGTTTGGATGGACTCCAATAAGTCTGATGTGAGATACAAAGTTTTTGGACGCAGCAGCTGCTGGAAATAGTTTTAAACGAAACAACACGTATTAGCGTTGTTCCTGTGCTGTATCTAATCGATCCTTACTTATCTATCATGTTATTTGACGTTTCGATGGACTCCAGTAACTCTGATGTGAGATACGACGTTTTCGGACGCAAAAGAAGCTGGAAATAGTTTTTAACGAAACAACACGTATTAGCGTTGTTCCTGTGATGTATCTAATCGATCCTTACTTAGCTACTATGTTATTTGACGTTTCGATGGACTCCAGTAACTCTAATGTGAGATACGAAATTTTCGGACGCAGCAGCAGCTGGAAATAGCTTTAAACGAAACAACACATATTAGCGTTGTTCCTGTTATGTGTCTAATCGATCCTTACTCATCTATCATGTTATTTGACGTTTGGACGGACTCCAGTAACTCTGATGTGAGATACAAAGTTCTCGGACGCAGCAGAAGCTGGAAATAGTTTTGAACGAAACAACACGTATTAGCGTTGTTCCTGTGATGTATCTAAACGATCCTTAATTATCTAACATGTTATTTGACATTTGGATGGACTCCAGTATGTCTGATGTGAGATACAAAGTTTTTGGACGCAGCAGGAGCTGGAAATAGTTTTAAACGAAACAACACGTATTAGCGTTGTTCCTGTGCTGTATCTAATCGATCCTTACTTATCTATCATGTTATTTGAAGTTTCTATGGACTCCAGTAACTCTGATGTGAGATACGACGTTCTCGGACGCAGCTGAAGCTGGAAATAGTTTTAAACGAAACAACACGCATTAGCGTTGTTCCTGTGATGTATCTAATCGATCCTTACTCATCTATCATGTTATTTGACGTTTCGATGGACTCCAGTAACTTTGATGTGAGATACGAAGTTCTCGGACGCAGCTGAAGCTAGAAATAGTTTTAAACGAAACAACACGCATTAGCGTTGTTCCTGTGATGTATCTAATCGATCCTTACTCATCTATCATGTTACTTGGCGTTTCGATGGACTCCAGTAACTTTGATGTGAGATACGAAGTTCTCGGACGCAGCTGAAGCTAGAAATAGTTTTAAACGAAACAACACGTATTAGCGTTTTTCCTGTGATGTATCTAATCGATCCTTACTCATCTATCAAGTTATTTGACGCTTGGATGGACTCCAGTAACTCTGATGTGAGAAACAAAGTTTACGGAGGCAGCAGAAGCTGGAAATAGTTTTAAACGAAACAACACGTATTAGCGTTGTTCCTGTGATGTATCTAATCGATCCTTACTCATCTATCATGTTATTTGACGTTTTGATGGACTCCAGTAACTTTGATGTGAGATACGAAGTTCTCGGACGCAGCTGAAGCTAGAAATAGTTTGAAACGAAACAACACGCATTAGCGTTGTTCCTGTGATGTATCTAATCGATCCTTACTCATCTATCATGTTACTTGGCGTTTCGATGGACTCCAGTAACTTTGATGTGAGATACGAAGTTCTCGGACGCAGCTGAAGCTAGAAATAGTTTTAAACGAAACAACACGTATTAGCGTTGTTCCTGTGATGTATCTAATCGATCCTTACTTATCTATCATGTTATTTGACGTTTCGATGGACTCCAGTATCTCTGATGTGAGATACGAAGTTCTCGGACGCAGCTGAAGCTAGAAATAGTTTGAAACGAAACAACACGCATTAGCGTTGTTCCTGTGATGTATCTAATCGATCCTTACTCATCTATCATGTTACTTGGCGTTTCGATGGACTCCAGTAACTTTGATGTGAGATACGAAGTTCTCGGACGCAGCTGAAGCTAGAAATAGTTTTAAACGAAACAACACGCATTAGCGTTGTTCCTGTGATGTATCTAATCGATCCTTACTCATCTATCATGTTATTTGGCGTTTCGATGAACTTCAGTAACTCTGATGTGAGATACAAAATTTACGGACGCAGCAGAAGCTGGAAATAGTTTTGAACGAAACAACACGTATTAGCGTTGTTCCTGTGATGTATCTAATCGATCCTTACTTAGCTACTATGTTATTTGACGTTTCGATGGACTCCAGTAACTCTAATGTGAGATACAAAGTTCTCGGACGCAGCAGAAGCTGGAAATAGTTTTGAACGAAACAACACGTATTAGCGTTGTTCCTGTGATGTGTCTAATCGATCCTTACTCATCTATCATGTTATTTTACGTTTGAATGGACTCCAGTAACTCTGATGTGAGATACAAAGTTTTTGGACGCAGCAGAAGCTGGAGGTAGTTTTGAACGAAACAACACGTATTAGCGTTGTTCCTGTGATGTATCTAATCGATCCTTACTCATCTATCATGTTATTTTACGTTTGGATGGACTCCAGTAATTCTGATGTGAGATACGACGTTTTCGGACGCAGCAGAAGCTGGAAATAGTTTTGAACGAAACAACAGGTATTAGCGTTGTTCCTGTGATGTATCTAAACGATCCTTATTTATCTAACATGTTATTTGACGTTTGGATGGACTCCAGTAAGTCTGATGTGAGATACAAAGTTTTTGGACGCAGCAGGAGCTGGAAATAGTTTTAAACGAAACAACACGTATTAGCGTTGTTCCTGTGCTGTATCTAATCGATCCTTACTTATCTATCATGTTATTTGACGGTTCGATGGACTCCAGTAACTCTGATGTGAGATACGACGTTTTCGGACGCAGCAGAAGCTGGAAATAGTTTTAAACGAAACAACACGTATTAGCGTTGTTCCTGTGATGTATCTAATCGATCCTTTCTCATCTATTATGTTATTTGACGTTTGGATGGACACCAGTAACTCTGATGTGAGATACGAAGTTCTCGGACGCAGCAGAAGCTGGAAATAGTTTTAAACGAAACAACACGCATTAGCGTTGTTCCTGTGATGTATCTAATCGATCCTTACTCATCTATCATGTTATTTGGCGTTTCGATGGACTCCAGTAACTTTGATGTAAGATACGACGTTTTCGGACGCAGCAGAAGCTGGAAATAGTTTTAAACGAAACAACACGCATTAGCGATGTTCCTGTGATGTATCTAATCGATCCTTACTCATCTATCATGTTATTTTACGTTTGGATGGATTCCAGTAACTCTGATGTGAGATACGACGTTTTCGGACGCAGCAGAAGCTGGAAATAGTTTTAAACGTAACAATACGCATTAGCGTTGTTCCTGTGATGTATCTAATCGATCCTTACTCATCTATCATGTTATTTGGCGTTTCGATGGACTCCAGTAACTCTGATGTGAGATACAAAGTTTACGGACGCAGCAGAAGCTGGAAATAGTTTTAAATGAAACAACACGTATTAGCGTTGTTCCTGTGATGTATCTAATCGATCCTTACTCATCTATCATGTTATTTGGCGTCTCGATGGACTCCAGTAACTCTGATGTGAGATACAAAGTTCTCGGACGCAGCAGAAGCTGGAAATAGTTTTGAACGAAACAACACGTATTAGCGTTGTTCCTGTGATGTATCTAAACGATCCTTACTTATCTAACATATTATATGACGTTTGGATGGACTCCAATAAGTCTGATGTGAGATACAAAGTTTTTGGACGCAGCAGCTGCTGGAAATAGTTTTAAACGAAACAACACGTATTAGCGTTGTTCCTGTGCTGTATCTAATCGATCCTTACTTATCTATCATGTTATTTGACGTTTCGATGGACTCCAGTAACTCTGATGTGAGATACGACGTTTTCGGACGCAGCAGAAGCTGGAAATAGTTTTTAACGAAACAACACATATTAGCGTTGTTCCTGTGATGTATCTAATCGATCCTTACTCATCTAACATGTTATTTGACGTTTGGACGGACTCCAGTAACTCTGATGTGAGATACAAAGTTCTCGGACGCAGCAGAAGCTGGAAATAGTTTTGAACGAAACAACACGTATTAGCGTTGTTCCTGTGATGTATCTAAACGATCCTTACTTATCTAACATATTATATGACGTTTGGATGGACTCCAGTAAGTCTGATGTGAGATACAAAGTTTTTGGACGCAGCAGCTGCTGGAAATAGTTTTAAACGAAACAACACGTATTAGCGTTGTTCCTGTGCTGTATCTAATCGATCCTTACTTATCTATCATGTTATTTGACGTTTCGATGGACTCCAGTAACTCTGATGTGAGATACGACGTTTTCGGACGCAGCAGAAGCTGGAAATAGTTTTTAACGAAACAACACATATTAGCGTTGTTCCTGTGATGTATCTAATCGATCCTTACTCATCTAACATGTTATTTGACGTTTGGACGGACTCCAGTAACTCTGATGTGAGATACAAAGTTCTCGGACGCAGCAGAAGCTGGAAATAGTTTTAAACGTAACAACACGCATTAGCGTTGTTCCTGTGATGTATCTAATCGATCCTTATTCATCTATCATGTTATTTGGCGTTTCGATGGACTCCAGTAACTCTGATGTGAGATACAAAGTTTACGGACGCAGCAGAAGCTGGAAATAGTTTTAAATGAAACAACACGTATTAGCGTTGTTCCTGTGATGTATCTAATCGATCCTTACTCATCTATCATGTTATTTGACGTTTGGATGGACTCCAGTAACTCTGATGTGAGATACGAAGTTCTCGGACGCAGCAGAAGCTGGAAATAGTTTTAAACGTAACAACACGCATTAGCGTTGTTCCTGTGATGTATCTAATCGATCCTTACTCATCTATCATGTTATTTGACGTTTCGATGGACTCCAGTAACTCTAATGTGAGATACGAAATTTTCGGACGCAGCAGCAGCTGGAAATAGTTTTAAACGAAACAACACATATTAGCGTTGTTCATGTGACGTATCTAATCGATCCTTACTCATCTATCATGTTATTTTACGTTTGGACGGACTCCAGTAACTCTGATGTGATACAAAGTTCTCGGACGCAGCAGAAGCTGGAAATAGTTTTGAACGAAACAACACGTATTAGCGTTGTTCCTGTGATGTATCTAAACGATCCTTATTTATCTAACATGTTATTTGACCTTTGGATGGACTCCAGTAAGTCTGATGTGAGATAAAAAGTTTTTGGACGCAGCAGAAGCTGGAAATAGTTTTAAACGTAACAACACGCATTAGCGTTGTTCATGTGACGTATCTAATCGATCCTTACTCATCTATCATGTTATTTTACGTTTGGACGGACTCCAGTAACTCTGATGTGATACAAAGTTCTCGGACGCAGCAGAAGCTGGAAATAGTTTTGAACGAAACAACACGTATTAGCGTTGTTCCTGTGATGTATCTAAACGATCCTTATTTATCTAACATGTTATTTGACCTTTGGATGGACTCCAGTAAGTCTGATGTGAGATACAAAGTTTTTGGACGCAGCAGGAGCTGGAAATAGTTTTAAACGAAACAACACGTATTAGCGTTGTTCCTGTGCTGTATCTAATCGATCCTTACTTATCTATCATGTTATTTGACGTTTCGATGGACTCCAGTAACTCTGATGTGAGATACGAAGTTCTCGGACGCAGCAGAAGCTGGAAATAGTTTTAAACGAAACAACACGCATTAGCGTTGTTCCTGTGATGTATCTAATCGATCCTTATTCATCTATCATGTTATTTGGCGTTTCGATGGACTCCAGTAACTCTGATGTGAGATACAAAGTTTACGGACGCAGCAGAAGCTGGAAATAGTTTTAAATGAAACAACACGTATTAGCGTTGTTCCTGTGATGTATCTAATCGATCCTTACTCATCTATCATGTTATTTGACGTTTCGATGGACTCCAGTAACTCTAATGTGAGATACGAAATTTTCGGACGCAGCAGCAGCTGGAAATAGTTTTAAACGAAACAACACATATTAGCGTTGTTCCTGTGACGTATCTAATCGATCCTTACTCATCTATCATGTTATTTTACGTTTGGACGGACTCCAGTAACTCTGATGTGATACAAAGTTCTCGGACGCAGCAGAAGCTGGAAATAGTTTTGAACGAAACAACACGTATTAGCGTTTTTCCTGTGATGTATCTAAACGATCCTTATTTATCTAACATGTTATTTGACCTTTGGATGGACTCCAGTAAGTCTGATGTGAGATACAAAGTTTTTGGACGCAGCAGGAGCTGGAAATAGTTTTAAACGAAACAACACGTATTAGCGTTGTTCCTGTGCTGTATCTAATCGATCCTTACTCATCTATCATGTTATTTTACGTTTGGACGGACTCCAGTAACTCTGATGTGATACAAAGTTCTCGGACGCAGCAGAAGCTGGAAATAGTTTTAAACGAAACAACACGTATTAGCGTTGTTCCTGTGCTGTATCTAATCGATCCTTACTTATCTATCATGTTATTTGGCGTTTCGATGGACTCCAGTAACTCTGATGTGATATACAAAGTTCTCGGACGCAGCAGAAGCTGGAAATAGTTTTGAACGAAACAACACGTATTAGCGTTGTTCCTGTGATGTATCTAAACGATCCTTACTTATCTAACATATTATATGACGTTTGGATGGACTCCAATAAGTCTGATGTGAGATACAAAGTTTTTGGACGCAGCAGGAGCTGGAAATAGTTTTAAACGAAACAACACGTATTAGCGTTGTTCCTGTGCTGTATCTAATCGATCCTTACTTATCTATCATGTTATTTGATGTTTCGATGGACTCCAGTAACTCTTATGTGAGATACGACGTTTTCGGACGCAGCAGAAGCTGGAAATAGTTTTTAACGAAACAACACATATTAGCGTTGTTCCTGTGATGTATCTAATCGATCCTTACTTAGCTACTATGTTATTTGACGTTTCGATGGACTCCAGTAACTCTAATGTGAGATACGAAATTTTCGGACGCAGCAGCAGCTGGAAATAGTTTTAAACGAAACAACACATATTAGCGTTGTTCCTGTGATGTATCTAATCGATCCTTACTCATCTATCATGTTATTTGGCGTTTCGATGGACTCCAGTAACTCTGATGTGAGATACAAAGTTCTCGGACGCAGCAGAAGCTGGAAATAGTTTTGAACGAAACAACAGGTATTAGCGTTGTTCCTGTGATGTATCTAAACGATCCTTATTTATCTAACATGTTATTTGAAGTTTGGATGGACTCCAGTAAGTCTGATGTGAGATACAAAGTTTTTGGACGCAGCAGGAGCTGGAAATAGTTTTAAACGAAACAACACGTATTAGCGTTGTTCCTGTGCTGTATCTAATCGATCCTTACTTATCTATCATGTTATTTGACGTTTCGATGGACTCCAGTAACTCTGATGTGAGATACGACGTTTTCGGACGCAGCAGAAGCTGGAAATAGTTTTAAACGAAACAACACGTATTAGCGTTGTTCCTGTGATGTATCTAATCGATCCTTTCTCATCTATTATGTTATTTGACGTTTGGATGGACACCAGTAACTCTGATGTGAGATACGAAGTTCTCGGACGCAGCAGAAGCTGGAAATAGTTTTAAACGAAACAACACGCATTAGCGTTGTTCCTGTGATGTATCTAATCGATCCTTACTCATCTATCATGTTATTTGGCGTTTCGATGGACTCCAGTAACTTTGATGTAAGATACGACGTTTTCGGACGCAGCAGAAGCTGGAAATAGTTTTAAACGAAACAACACGCATTAGCGATGTTCCTGTGATGTATCTAATCGATCCTTACTCATCTATCATGTTATTTTACGTTTGGATGGACTCCAGTAACTCTGATGTGAGATACGACGTTTTCGGACGCAGCAGAAGCTGGAAATAGTTTTAAACGTAACAATACGCATTAGCGTTGTTCCTGTGATGTATCTAATCGATCCTTACTCATCTATCATGTTATTTGACGTTTCGATGGACTCCAGTAACTCTGATGTGAGATACGACGTTTTCGGACGCAGCAGAAGCTGGAAATAGTTTTTAACGAAACAACACATATTAGCGTTGTTCCTGTGATGTATCTAATCGATCCTTACTTATCTATCATGTTAATTGACGTTTGGATGGACTCCAGTAACTCTGATGTGAGATACGAAGTTCTCGGACGCAGCAGAAGCTGGAAATAGTTTTAAACGTAACAACACGCATTAGCGTTGTTCCTGTGATGTATCTAATCGATCCTTACTCATCTATCATGTTATTTGGCGTTTCGATGGACTCCAGTAACTCTGATGTGAGATACAAAGTTTACGGACGCAGCAGAAGCTGGAAATAGTTTTAAATGAAACAACACGTATTAGCGTTGTTCCTGTGATGTATCTAATCGATCCTTACTCATCTATCATGTTATTTGACGTTTCGATGGACTCCAGTAACTCTAATGTGAGATACGAAATTTTCGGACGCAGCAGCAGCTGGAAATAGTTTTAAACGAAACAACACATATTAGCGTTGTTCCTGTGATGTATCTAATCGATCCTTACTCATCTATCATGTTATTTTACGTTTGGACGGACTCCAGTAACTCTGATGTGAGATACAAAGTTCTCGGACGCAGCAGAAGCTGGAAATAGTTTTGAACGAAACAACACGTATTAGCGTTGTTCCTGTGATGTATCTAAACGATCCTTATTTATCTAACATGTTATTTGACCTTTGGATGGACTCCAGTAAGTCTGATGTGAGATACAAAGTTTTTGGACGCAGCAGGAGCTGGAAATAGTTTTAAACGAAACAACACGTATTAGCGTTGTTCCTGTGCTGTATCTAATCGATCCTTACTTATCTATCATGTTATTTGACGTTTCGATGGACTCCAGTAACTCTGATGTGAGATACGACGTTTTCGGACGCAGCAGAAGCGGGAAATAGTTTTAAACGAAACAACACGCATTAGCGATGTTCCTGTGATGTATCTAATCGATCCTTACTCATCTATCATGTTATTTGACGTTTGGACGGACTCCAGTAACTCTGATGTGAGATACAAAGTTCTCGGACACAGCAGAAGCTGGAAATAGTTTTGAACGAAACAACACGCATTAGCGTTGTTCCTGTGATGTATCTAATCGATCCTTACTCATCTATCATGTTATTTGGCGTTTCGATGGTCTCCAGTAACTCTGATGTGAGATACAAAGTTTACGGACGCAGCAGAAGCTGGAAATAGTTTTAAATGAAACAACACATATTAGCGTTGTTCCTGTGATGTATCTAATCGATCCTTACTCATCTATCATGTTATTTGGCGTTTCGATGGACTCCAGTAACTCTGATGTGAGATACAAAGTTCTCGGACGCAGCAGAAGCTGGAAATAGTTTTGAACGAAACAACACGTATTAGCGTTGTTCCTGTGATGTATCTAAACGATCCTTACTTATCTAACATATTATATGACGTTTCGATGGACTCCAGTAACTCTAATGTGAGATACGAAATTTTCGGACGCAGCAGCAGCTGGAAATAGTTTTTAACGAAACAACACGTATTAGCGTTGTTCCTGTGCTGTATCTAATCGATCCTTACTTATCTATCATGTTATTTGGCGTTTCGATGGACTCCAGTATCTCTGATGTGAGATACAAAGTTCTCGGACGCAGCAGAAGCTGGAAATAGTTTTGAACGAAACAACAGGTATTAGCGTTGTTCCTGTGATGTATCTAAACGATCCTTATTTATCTAACATGTTATTTGACGTTTGGATGGACTCCAGTAATTCTGATGTGAGATACAAAGTTTTTGGACGCAGCAGGAGCTGGAAATAGTTTTAAACGAAACAACACGTATTAGCGTTGTTCCTGTGCTGTATCTAATCGATCCTTACTTATCTATCATGTTATTTGACGTTTCGATGGACTCCAGTAACTCTGATGTGAGATACGACGTTTTCGGACACAGCAGAAGCTGGAAATAGTTTTAAACGAAACAACACGTATTAGCGTTGTTCCTGTGATGTATCTAATCGATCCTTTCTCATCTATTATGTTATTTGACGTTTGGATGGACACCAGTAACTCTGATGTGAGATACGAAGTTCTCGGACGCAGCAGAAGCTGGAAATAGTTTTAAACGAAACAACACGCATTAGCGTTGTTCCTGTGATGTATCTAATCGATCCTTACTCATCTATCATGTTATTTGGCGTTTCGATGGACTCCAGTAACTTTGATGTAAGATACGACGTTTTCGGACGCAGCAGAAGCTGGAAATAGTTTTAAACGAAACAACACGCATTAGCGATGTTCCTGTGATGTATCTAATCGATCTTTACTCATCTATCATGTTATTTTACGTTTGGATGGACTCCAGTAACTCTGATGTGAGATACGACGTTTTCGGACGCAGCAGAAGCTAGAAATAGTTTTAAACGAAACAACACGCATTAGCGATGTTCCTGTGATGTATCTAATCGATCCTTACACATCTATCATGTTATTTTACGTTTGGATGGAGTCCAGTAACTCTGATGTGAGATACGAAGTTCTCGGACGCAGCAGAAGCTGGAAATAGTTTTAAACGTAACAACACGCATTAGCGTTGTTCCTGTGATGTATCTAATCGATCCTTACTCATCTATCATGTTATTTGGCGTTTCGATGGACTCCAGTAACTCTGATGTGAGATACAAAGTTTACGGACGCAGCAGAAGCTGGAAATAGTTTTAAATGAAACAACACGTATTAGCGTTGTTCCTGTGATGTATCTAATCGATCCTTACTCATGTATCATGTTATTTGGCGTCTCGATGGACTCCAGTAACTCTGATGTGAGATACAAAGTTCTCGGACGCAGCAGCTGCTGGAAATAGTTTTAAACGAAAAAACACGTATTAGCGTTGTTCCTGTGCTGTATCTAATCGATCCTTACTTATCTATCATGTTATTTGACGTTTCGATGGACTCCAGTAACTCTGATGTGAGATACGACGTTTTCGGACGCAGCAGAAGCTGGAAATAGTTTTTAACGAAACAACACATATTAGCGTTGTTCCTGTGATGTATCTAATCGATCCTTACTCATCTATCATGTTATTTGACGTTTGGACGGACTCCAGTAACTCTGATGTGAGATACAAAGTTCTCGGACGCAGCAGAAGCTGGAAATAGTTTTGAACGAAACAACACGTATTAGCGTTGTTCCTGTGATGTATCTAAACGATCCTTACTTATCTAACATATTATATGACGTTTGGATGGACTCCAGTAAGTCTGATGTGAGATACAAAGTTTTTGGACGCAGCAGGAGCTGGAAATAGTTTTAAACGAAACAACACGTATTAGCGTTGTTCCTGTGCTGTATCTAATCGATCCTTACTTATCTATCATGTTATTTGACGTTTCGATGGACTCCAGTAACTCTGATGTGAGATACGACGTTTTCGAACGCAGCAGAAGCTGGAAATAGTTTTAAACGAAACAACACGTATTAGCGTTGTTCCTGTGATGTATCTAATCGATCCTTTCTCATCTATTATGTTATTTGACGTTTGGATGGACACCAGTAACTCTGATGTGAGATACGAAGTTCTCGGACGCAGCAGAAGCTGGATATAGTTTTAAACGAAACAACACGCATTAGCGTTGTTCCTGTGATGTATCTAATCGATCCTTACTCATCTATCATGTTATTTGGCGTTTCGATGGACTCCAGTAACTTTGATGTAAGATACGACGTTTTCGGACGCAGCAGAAGCTGGAAATAGTTTTAAACGAAACAACACGCATTAGCGATGTTCCTGTGATGTATCTAATCGATCCTTACTCATCTATCATGTTATTTTACGTTTGGATGGACTCCAGTAATTCTGATGTGAGATACGAAGTTCTCGGACGCAGCAGAAGCTGGAAATAGTTTTAAACGTAACAACACGCATTAGCGTTGTTCCTGTGATGTATCTAATCGATCCTTACTCATCTATCATGTTATTTGGCGTTTCGATGGACTCCAGTAACTCTGATGTGAGATACAAAGTTTACGGACGCAGCAGAAGCTGGAAATAGTTTTAAATGAAACAACACGTATTAGCGTTGTTCCTGTGATGTATCTAATCGATCCTTACTCATCTATCATGTTATTTGGCGTCTCGATGGACTCCAGTAACTCTGATGTGAGATACAAAGTTCTCGGACGCAGCAGAAGCTGGAAATAGTTTTGAACGAAACAACACGTATTAGCGTTGTTCCTGTGATGTATCTAAACGATCCTTACTTATCTAACATATTATATGACGTTTGGATGGACTCCAATAAGTCTGATGTGAGATACAAAGTTTTTGGACGCAGCAGCTGCTGGAAATAGTTTTAAACGAAACAACACGTATTAGCGTTGTTCCTGTGCTGTATCTAATCGATCCTTACTTATCTATCATGTTATTTGACGTTTCGATGGACTCCAGTAACTCTGATGTGAGATACGACGTTTTCGGACGCAGCAGAAGCTGGAAATAGTTTTTAACGAAACAACACATATTAGCGTTGTTCCTGTGATGTATCTAATCGATCCTTACTCATCTATCATGTTATTTGGCGTTTCGATGGACTCCAGTAACTCTGATGTGAGATACAAAGTTCTCGGACGCAGCAGAAGCTGGAAATAGTTTTGAACGAAACAACAGGTATTAGCGTTGTTCCTGTGATGTATCTAAACGATCCTTATTTATCTAACATGTTATTTGACGTTTGGATGGACTCCAGTAAGTCTGATGTGAGATACAAAGTTTTTGGACGCAGCAGGAGCTGGAAATAGTTTTAAACGAAACAACACGTATTAGCGTTGTTCCTGTGCTGTATCTAATCGATCCTTACTTATCTATCATGTTATTTGACGTTTCGATGGACTCCAGTAACTCTGATGTGAGATACGACGTTTTCGGACGCAGCAGAAGCTGGAAATAGTTTTAAACGAAACAACACGTATTAGCGTTGTTCCTGTGATGTATCTAATCGATCCTTTCTCATCTATTATGTTATTTGACGTTTGGATGGACACCAGTAACTCTGATGTGAGATACGAAGGTCTCGGACGCAGCAGAAACTGGAAATAGTTTTAAACGAAACAACACGCATTAGCGTTGTTCCTGTGATGTATCTAATCGATCCTTACTCATCTATCATGTTATTTGGCGTTTCGATGGACTCCAGTAACTTTGATGTAAGATACGACGTTTTCGGACGCAGCAGAAGCTGGAAATAGTTTTAAACGAAACAACACGCATTAGCGATGTTCCTGTGATGTATCTAATCGATCCTTACTCATCTATCATGTTATTTTACGTTTGGATGGACTCCAGTAACTCTGATGTGAGATACGACGTTTTCGGACGCAGCAGAAGCTAGAAATAGTTTTAAACGAAACAACACGCATTAGCGATGTTCCTGTGATGTATCTAATCGATCCTTACTCATCTATCATGTTATTTTACGTTTGGATGAACTCCAGTAACTCTGATGTGAGATACGAAGTTCTCGGACGCAGCAGAAGCTGGAAATAGTTTTAAACGTAACAATACGCATTAGCGTTGTTCCTGTGATGTATCTAATCGATCCTTACTCATCTATCATGTTATTTGGCGTTTCGATGGACTCCAGTAACTCTGATGTGAGATACAAAGTTTACGGACGCAGCAGAAGCTGGAAATAGTTTTAAATGAAACAACACGTATTAGCGTTGTTCCTGTGATGTATCTAATCGATCCTTACTCATCTATCATGTTATTTGGCGTCTCGATGGACTCCAGTAACTCTGATGTGAGATACAAAGTTTTCGGACGCAGCAGAAGCGGGAAATAGTTTTAAACGAAACAACACGCATTAGCGATGTTCCTGTAATGTATCTAATCGATCCTTACTCATCTATCATGTTATTTGACGTTTGGACGGACTCCAGTAACTCTGATGTGAGATACAAAGTTCTCGGACACAGCAGAAGCTGGAAATAGTTTTGAACGAAACAACACGCATTAGCGTTGTTCCTGTGATGTATCTAATCGATCCTTACTCATCTATCATGTTATTTGGCGTTTCGATGGACTCCAGTAACTTTGATGTAAGATACGACGTTTTCGGACGCAGCAGAAGCTGGAAATAGTTTTAAACGAAACAACACGCATTAGCGATGTTCCTGTGATGTATCTAATCGATCCTTACTCATCTATCATGTTATTTTACGTTTGGATGGACTCTAGTAACTCTGATGTGAGATACGACGTTTTCGGACGCAGCAGAAGCTGGAAATAGTTTTAAACGAAACAACACGTATTAGCGTTGTTCCTGTGATGTATCTAATCGATCCTTTCTCATCTATTATGTTATTTGACGTTTGGATGGACTCCAGTAAGTCTGATGTGAGATACAAAGTTTTCGGACGCAGCAGAAGCGGGAAATAGTTTTGAACGAAACAACACGCATTAGCGTTGTTCCTGTGATGTATCTAATCGATCCTTACTCATCTATCATGTTATTTGGCGTTTCGATGGTCTCCAGTAACTCTGATGTGAGATACAAAGTTTACGGACGCAGCAGAAGCTGGAAATAGTTTTAAATGAAACAACACATATTAGCGTTGTTCCTGTGATGTATCTAATCGATCCTTACTCATCTATCATGTTATTCTACGTTTGGATGGACTCCAGTAACTCTGATGTGAGATACGACGTTTTCGGACGCAGCAGAAGCTGGAAATAGTTTTGAACGAAACAACACGCATTAGCGTTGTTCCTGTGATGTATCTAATCGATCCTTACTCATCTATCATGTTATTTGGCGTTTCGATGGTCTCCAGTAACTCTGATGTGAGATACAAAGTTTACGGACGCAGCAGAAGCTGGAAATAGTTTTAAATGAAACAACACATATTAGCGTTGTTCCTGTGATGTATCTAATCGATCCTTACTCATCTATCATGTTATTTGGCGTTTCGATGGACTCCAGTAACTCTGAAGTGAGATACAAAGTTCTCGGACGCAGCAGAAGCTGGAAATAGTTTTGAACGAAACAACACGTATTAGCGTTGTTCCTGTGATGTATCTAAACGATCCTTACTTATCTAACATATTATATGACGTTTGGATGGACTCCAATAAGTCTGATGTGAGATACAAAGTTCTTGGACGCAGCAGGAGCTGGAAATAGTTTTAAACGAAACAACACGTATTAGCGTTGTTCCTGTGCTGTATCTAATCGATCCTTACTTATCTATCATGTTATTTGATGTTTCGATGGACTCCAGTAACTCTGATGTGAGATACGTTTTCGGACGCAGCAGAAGCTGGAAATAGTTTTTAACGAAACAACACATATTAGCGTTGTTCCTGTGATGTATCTAATCGATCCTTACTTAGCTACTATGTTATTTGACGTTTCGATGGACTCCAGTAACTCTAATGTGAGATACGAAATTTTCGGACGCAGCAGCAGCTGGAAATAGTTTTAAACGAAACAACACATATTAGCGTTGTTCCTGTGATGTATCTAATCGATCCTTACTCATCTATCATGTTATTTGGCGTTTCGATGGACTCCAGTAACTCTGATGTGAGATACAAAGTTCTCGGACGCAGCAGAAGCTGGAAATAGTTTTGAACGAAACAACACGTATTAGCGTTGTTCCTGTGATGTATCTAAACGATCCTTACTTATCTAACATATTATATGACGTTTGGATGGACTCCAGTAAGTCTGATGTGAGATACAAAGTTTTTGGACGCAGCAGGAGCTGGAAATAGTTTTAAACGAAACAACACGTATTAGCGTTGTTCCTGTGCTGTATCTAATCGATCCTTACTTATCTATCATGTTATTTGACGTTTCGATGGACTCCAGTAACTCTGATGTGAGATACGACGTTTTCGAACGCAGCAGAAGCTGGAAATAGTTTTAAACGAAACAACACGTATTAGCGTTGTTCCTGTGATGTATCTAATCGATCCTTTCTCATCTATTATGTTATTTGACGTTTGGATGGACACCAGTAACTCTGATGTGAGATACGAAGTTCTCGGACGCAGCAGAAGCTGGATATAGTTTTAAACGAAACAACACGCATTAGCGTTGTTCCTGTGATGTATCTAATCGATCCTTACTCATCTATCATGTTATTTGGCGTTTCGATGGACTCCAGTAACTTTGATGTAAGATACGACGTTTTCGGACGCAGCAGAAGCTGGAAATAGTTTTAAACGAAACAACACGCATTAGCGATGTTCCTGTGATGTATCTAATCGATCCTTACTCATCTATCATGTTATTTTACGTTTGGATGGACTCCAGTAATTCTGATGTGAGATACGAAGTTCTCGGACGCAGCAGAAGCTGGAAATAGTTTTAAACGTAACAACACGCATTAGCGTTGTTCCTGTGATGTATCTAATCGATCCTTACTCATCTATCATGTTATTTGGCGTTTCGATGGACTCCAGTAACTCTGATGTGAGATACAAAGTTTACGGACGCAGCAGAAGCTGGAAATAGTTTTAAATGAAACAACACGTATTAGCGTTGTTCCTGTGATGTATCTAATCGATCCTTACTCATCTATCATGTTATTTGGCGTCTCGATGGACTCCAGTAACTCTGATGTGAGATACAAAGTTCTCGGACGCAGCAGAAGCTGGAAATAGTTTTGAACGAAACAACACGTATTAGCGTTGTTCCTGTGATGTATCTAAACGATCCTTACTTATCTAACATATTATATGACGTTTGGATGGACTCCAATAAGTCTGATGTGAGATACAAAGTTTTTGGACGCAGCAGCTGCTGGAAATAGTTTTAAACGAAACAACACGTATTAGCGTTGTTCCTGTGCTGTATCTAATCGATCCTTACTTATCTATCATGTTATTTGACGTTTCGATGGACTCCAGTAACTCTGATGTGAGATACGACGTTTTCGGACGCAGCAGAAGCTGGAAATAGTTTTTAACGAAACAACACATATTAGCGTTGTTCCTGTGATGTATCTAATCGATCCTTACTCATCTATCATGTTATTTGGCGTTTCGATGGACTCCAGTAACTCTGATGTGAGATACAAAGTTCTCGGACGCAGCAGAAGCTGGAAATAGTTTTGAACGAAACAACAGGTATTAGCGTTGTTCCTGTGATGTATCTAAACGATCCTTATTTATCTAACATGTTATTTGACGTTTGGATGGACTCCAGTAAGTCTGATGTGAGATACAAAGTTTTTGGACGCAGCAGGAGCTGGAAATAGTTTTAAACGAAACAACACGTATTAGCGTTGTTCCTGTGCTGTATCTAATCGATCCTTACTTATCTATCATGTTATTTGACGTTTCGATGGACTCCAGTAACTCTGATGTGAGATACGACGTTTTCGGACGCAGCAGAAGCTGGAAATAGTTTTAAACGAAACAACACGTATTAGCGTTGTTCCTGTGATGTATCTAATCGATCCTTTCTCATCTATTATGTTATTTGACGTTTGGATGGACACCAGTAACTCTGATGTGAGATACGAAGGTCTCGGACGCAGCAGAAACTGGAAATAGTTTTAAACGAAACAACACGCATTAGCGTTGTTCCTGTGATGTATCTAATCGATCCTTACTCATCTATCATGTTATTTGGCGTTTCGATGGACTCCAGTAACTTTGATGTAAGATACGACGTTTTCGGACGCAGCAGAAGCTGGAAATAGTTTTAAACGAAACAACACGCATTAGCGATGTTCCTGTGATGTATCTAATCGATCCTTACTCATCTATCATGTTATTTTACGTTTGGATGGACTCCAGTAACTCTGATGTGAGATACGACGTTTTCGGACGCAGCAGAAGCTAGAAATAGTTTTAAACGAAACAACACGCATTAGCGATGTTCCTGTGATGTATCTAATCGATCCTTACTCATCTATCATGTTATTTTACGTTTGGATGAACTCCAGTAACTCTGATGTGAGATACGAAGTTCTCGGACGCAGCAGAAGCTGGAAATAGTTTTAAACGTAACAATACGCATTAGCGTTGTTCCTGTGATGTATCTAATCGATCCTTACTCATCTATCATGTTATTTGGCGTTTCGATGGACTCCAGTAACTCTGATGTGAGATACAAAGTTTACGGACGCAGCAGAAGCTGGAAATAGTTTTAAATGAAACAACACGTATTAGCGTTGTTCCTGTGATGTATCTAATCGATCCTTACTCATCTATCATGTTATTTGGCGTCTCGATGGACTCCAGTAACTCTGATGTGAGATACAAAGTTTTCGGACGCAGCAGAAGCGGGAAATAGTTTTAAACGAAACAACACGCATTAGCGATGTTCCTGTAATGTATCTAATCGATCCTTACTCATCTATCATGTTATTTGACGTTTGGACGGACTCCAGTAACTCTGATGTGAGATACAAAGTTCTCGGACACAGCAGAAGCTGGAAATAGTTTTGAACGAAACAACACGCATTAGCGTTGTTCCTGTGATGTATCTAATCGATCCTTACTCATCTATCATGTTATTTGGCGTTTCGATGGACTCCAGTAACTTTGATGTAAGATACGACGTTTTCGGACGCAGCAGAAGCTGGAAATAGTTTTAAACGAAACAACACGCATTAGCGATGTTCCTGTGATGTATCTAATCGATCCTTACTCATCTATCATGTTATTTTACGTTTGGATGGACTCTAGTAACTCTGATGTGAGATACGACGTTTTCGGACGCAGCAGAAGCTGGAAATAGTTTTAAACGAAACAACACGTATTAGCGTTGTTCCTGTGATGTATCTAATCGATCCTTTCTCATCTATTATGTTATTTGACGTTTGGATGGACTCCAGTAAGTCTGATGTGAGATACAAAGTTTTCGGACGCAGCAGAAGCGGGAAATAGTTTTGAACGAAACAACACGCATTAGCGTTGTTCCTGTGATGTATCTAATCGATCCTTACTCATCTATCATGTTATTTGGCGTTTCGATGGTCTCCAGTAACTCTGATGTGAGATACAAAGTTTACGGACGCAGCAGAAGCTGGAAATAGTTTTAAATGAAACAACACATATTAGCGTTGTTCCTGTGATGTATCTAATCGATCCTTACTCATCTATCATGTTATTCTACGTTTGGATGGACTCCAGTAACTCTGATGTGAGATACGACGTTTTCGGACGCAGCAGAAGCTGGAAATAGTTTTGAACGAAACAACACGCATTAGCGTTGTTCCTGTGATGTATCTAATCGATCCTTACTCATCTATCATGTTATTTGGCGTTTCGATGGTCTCCAGTAACTCTGATGTGAGATACAAAGTTTACGGACGCAGCAGAAGCTGGAAATAGTTTTAAATGAAACAACACATATTAGCGTTGTTCCTGTGATGTATCTAATCGATCCTTACTCATCTATCATGTTATTTGGCGTTTCGATGGACTCCAGTAACTCTGAAGTGAGATACAAAGTTCTCGGACGCAGCAGAAGCTGGAAATAGTTTTGAACGAAACAACACGTATTAGCGTTGTTCCTGTGATGTATCTAAACGATCCTTACTTATCTAACATATTATATGACGTTTGGATGGACTCCAATAAGTCTGATGTGAGATACAAAGTTCTTGGACGCAGCAGGAGCTGGAAATAGTTTTAAACGAAACAACACGTATTAGCGTTGTTCCTGTGCTGTATCTAATCGATCCTTACTTATCTATCATGTTATTTGATGTTTCGATGGACTCCAGTAACTCTGATGTGAGATACGTTTTCGGACGCAGCAGAAGCTGGAAATAGTTTTTAACGAAACAACACATATTAGCGTTGTTCCTGTGATGTATCTAATCGATCCTTACTTAGCTACTATGTTATTTGACGTTTCGATGGACTCCAGTAACTCTAATGTGAGATACGAAATTTTCGGACGCAGCAGCAGCTGGAAATAGTTTTAAACGAAACAACACATATTAGCGTTGTTCCTGTGATGTATCTAATCGATCCTTACTCATCTATCATGTTATTTGGCGTTTCGATGGACTCCAGTAACTCTGATGTGAGATACAAAGTTCTCGGACGCAGCAGAAGCTGGAAATAGTTTTGAACGAAACAGCAGGTATTAGCGTTGTTCCTGTGATGTATCTAAACGATCCTTTCTCATCTATTATGTTATTTGACGTTTGGATGGACACCAGTAACTCTGATGTGAGATACGAAGTTCTCGGACGCAGCAGAAGCTGGAAATAGTTTTAAACGAAACAACACGCATTAGCGTTGTTCCTGTGATGTATCTAATCGATCCTTACTCATCTATCATGTTATTTGGCGTTTCGATGGACTCCAGTAACTTTGATGTAAGATACGACGTTTTCGGACGCAGCAGAAGCTGGAAATAGTTTTAAACGAAACAACACGCATTAGCGATGTTCCTGTGATGTATCTAATCGATCCTTACTCATCTATCATGTTATTTTACGTTTGGATGGACTCCAGTAACTCTGATGTGATATACGACGTTTTCGGACGCAGCAGAAGCTAGAAATAGTTTTAAACGAAACAACACGCATTAGCGATGTTCCTGTGATGTATCTAATCGATCCTTACTCATCTATCATGTTATTTTACGTTTGGATGGACTCCAGTAACTCTGATGTGAGATACGAAGTTCTCGGACGCAGCAGAAGCTGGAAATAGTTTTAAACGTAACAACACGCATTAGCGTTGTTCCTGTGATGTATCTAATCGATCCTTACTCATCTATCATGTTATTTGGCGTTTCGATGGACTCCAGTAACTCTGATGTGAGATACAAAGTTTACGGACGCAGCAGAAGCTGGAAATAGTTTTAAATGAAACAACACGTATTAGCGTTGTTCCTGTGATGTATCTAATCGATCCTTACTCATCTATCATGTTATTTGGCGTCTCGATGGACTCCAGTAACTCTGATGTGAGATACAAAGTTCTCGGACGCAGCAGAAGCTGGAAATAGTTTTGAACGAAATAACAGGTATTAGCGTTGTTCCTGTGATGTATCTAAACGATCCTTATTTATCTAACATGTTATTTGACGTTTGGATGGACTCCAGTAAGTCTGATGTGAGATACAAAGTTTTTGGACGCAGCAGGAGCTGGAAATAGTTTTAAACGAAACAACACGTATTAGCGTTGTTCCTGTGCTGTATCTAATCGATCCTTACTTATCTATCATGTTATTT
Organism: Prosopocoilus inquinatus; assembly: GCA_036172665.1. Lineage (NCBI taxonomy): Eukaryota > Metazoa > Arthropoda > Insecta > Coleoptera > Lucanidae > Prosopocoilus > Prosopocoilus inquinatus. The sequence goes on from CM069879.1 coordinate 29,540,911, forward strand.
GACGTTTCGATGGACTCCAGTAACTCTGATGTGAGATACGACGTTTTCGGACGCAGCAGAAGCTGGAAATAGTTTTAAACGAAACAACACGTATTAGCGTTGTTCCTGTGATGTATCTAATCGATCCTTTCTCATCTATTATGTTATTTGACGTTTGGATGGACACCAGTAACTCTGATGTGAGATACGAAGTTCTCGGACGCAGCAGAAACTGGAAATAGTTTTAAACGAAACAACACGCATTAGCGTTGTTCCTGTGATGTATCTAATCGATCCTTACTCATCTATCATGTTATTTGGCGTTTCGATGGACTCCAGTAACTTTGATGTAAGATACGACGTTTTCGGACGCAGCAGAAGCTGGAAATAGTTTTAAACGAAACAACACGCATTAGCGATGTTCCTGTGATGTATCTAATCGATCCTTACTCATCTATCATGTTATTTTACGTTTGGATGGACTCCAGTAACTCTGATGTGAGATACGACGTTTTCGGACGCAGCAGAAGCTAGAAATAGTTTTAAACAAAACAACACGCATTAGCGATGTTCCTGTGATGTATCTAATCGATCCTTACTCATCTATCATGTTATTTTACGTTTGGATGAACTCCAGTAACTCTGATGTGAGATACGAAGTTCTCGGACGCAGCAGAAGCTGGAAATAGTTTTAAACGTAACAATACGCATTAGCGTTGTTCCTGTGATGTATCTAATCGATCCTTACTCATCTATCATGTTATTTGGCGTTTCGATGGACTCCAGTAACTCTGATGTGAGATACAAAGTTTACGGACGCAGCAGAAGCTGGAAATAGTTTTAAATGAAACAACACGTATTAGCGTTGTTCCTGTGATGTATCTAATCGATCCTTACTCATCTATCATGTTATTTGGCGTCTCGATGGACTCCAGTAACTCTGATGTGAGATACAAAGTTTTCGGACGCAGCAGAAGCGGGAAATAGTTTTAAACGAAACAACACGCATTAGCGATGTTCCTGTGATGTATCTAATCGATCCTTACTCATCTATCATGTTATTTGACGTTTGGACGGACTCCAGTAACTCTGATGTGAGATACAAAGTTCTCGGACACAGCAGAAGCTGGAAATAGTTTTGAACGAAACAACAAGCATTAGCGTTGTTCCTGTGATGTATCTAATCGATCCTTACTCATCTATCATGTTATTTGGCGTTTCGATGGACTCCAGTAACTTTGATGTAAGATACGACGTTTTCGGACGCAGCAGAAGCTGGAAATAGTTTTAAACGAAACAACACGCATTAGCGATGTTCCTGTGATGTATCTAATCGATCCTTACTCATCTATCATGTTATTCTACGTTTGGATGGACTCCAGTAACTCTGATGTGAGATACGACGTTTTCGGACGCAGCAGAAGCTGGAAATAGTTTTAAACGAAACAACACGTATTAGCGTTGTTCCTGTGATGTATCTAATCGATCCTTTCTCATCTATTATGTTATTTGACGTTTGGATGGACTCCAGTAACTCTGATGTGAGATACAAAGTTCTCGGACACAGCAGAAGCTGGAAATAGTTTTGAACGAAACAACACGCATTAGCGTTGTTCCTGTGATGTATCTAATCGATCCTTACTCATCTATCATGTTATTTGGCGTTTCGATGGTCTCCAGTAACTCTGATGTGAGATACAAAGTTTACGGACGCAGCAGAAGCTGGAAATAGTGTTAAATGAAACAACACATATTAGCGTTGTTCCTGTGATGTATCTAATCGATCCTTACTCATCTATCATGTTATTTGGCGTTTCGATGGACTCCAGTAACTCTGAAGTGAGATACAAAGTTCTCGGACGCAGCAGAAGCTGGAAATAGTTTTGAACGAAACAACACGTATTAGCGTTGTTCCTGTGATGTATCTAAACGATCCTTACTTATCTAACATATTATATGACGTTTGGATGGACTCCAATAAGTCTGATGTGAGATACAAAGTTTTTGGACGCAGCAGAAGCTGGAAATAGTTTTGAACGAAACAACACGTATTAGCGTTGTTCCTGTGATGTATCTAAACGATCCTTAATTATCTAACATGTTATTTGATGTTTCGATGGACTCCAGTAACTCTGATGTGAGATACGTTTTCGGACGCAGCAGAAGCTGGAAATAGTTTTTAACGAAACAACACATATTAGCGTTGTTCCTGTGATGTATCTAATCGATCCTTACTTAGCTACTATGTTATTTGACGTTTCGATGGACTCCAGTAACTCTAATGTGAGATACGAAATTTTCGGACGCAGCAGCAGCTGGAAATAGTTTTAAACGAAACAACACATATTAGCGTTGTTCCTGTGATGTATCTAATCGATCCTTACTCATCTATCATGTTATTTGGCGTTTCGATGGACTCCAGTAACTCTGAAGTGAGATACAAAGTTCTCGGACGCAGCAGAAGCTGGAAATAGTTTTGAACGAAACAACACGTATTAGCGTTGTTCCTGTGATGTATCTAAACGATCCTTACTTATCTAACATATTATATGACGTTTGGATGGACTCCAATAAGTCTGATGTGAGATACAAAGTTTTTGGACGCAGCAGGAGCTGGAAATAGTTTTAAACGAAACAACACGCATTAGCGTTGTTCCTGTGATGTATCTAATCGATCCTTACTCATCTATCATGTTATTTGGCGTTTCGATGGACTCCAGTAACTTTGATGTAAGATACGACGTTTTCGGAGGCAGCAGAAGCTGGAAATAGTTTTAAACGAAACAACACGCATTAGCGATGTTCCTGTGATGTATCTAATCGATCCTTACTCATCTATCATGTTATTTTACGTTTGGATGGACTCCAGTAACTCTGATGTGATATACGACGTTTTCGGACGCAGCAGAAGCTAGAAATAGTTTTAAACGAAACAACACGCATTAGCGATGTTCCTGCGATGTATCTAATCGATCCTTACTCATCTATCATGTTATTTTACGTTTGGATGGACTCCAGTAACTCTGATGTGAGATACGAAGTTCTCGGACGCAGCAGAAGCTGGAAATAGTTTTAAACGTAACAACACGCATTAGCGTTGTTCCTGTGATGTATCTAATCGATCCTTACTCATCTATCATGTTATTTGGCGTTTCGATGGACTCCAGTAACTCTGATGTGAGATACAAAGTTTACGGACGCAGCAGAAGCTGGAAATAGTTTTAAATGAAACAACACGTATTAGCGTTGTTCCTGTGATGTATCTAATCGATCCTTACTCATCTATCATGTTATTTGGCGTCTCGATGGACTCCAGTAACTCTGATGTGAGATACAAAGTTCTCGGACGCAGCAGAGCTGGAAATAGTTTTGAACGAAACAACACGTATTAGCGTTGTTCCTGTGATGTATCTAAACGATCCTTACTTATCTAACATATTATATGACGTTTGGATGGACTCCAATAAGTCTGATGTGAGATACAAAGTTTTTGGACGCAGCAGCTGCTGGAAATAGTTTTAAACGAAACAACACGTATTAGCGTTGTTCCTGTGCTGTATCTAATCGATCCTTACTTATCTATCATGTTATTTGACGTTTCGATGGACTCCAGTAACTCTGATGTGAGATACGACGTTTTCGGACGCAGTAGAAGCTGGAAATAGTTTTTAACGAAACAACACGTATTAGCGTTGTTCCTGTGATGTATCTAATCGATCCTTACTTAGCTACTATGTTAGTTGACGTTTCGATGGACTCCAGTAACTCTAATGTGAGATACGAAATTTTCGGACGCAGCAGCAGCTGGAAATAGCTTTAAACGAAACAACACATATTAGCGTTGTTCCTGTTATGTGTCTAATCGATCCTTACTCATCTATCATGTTATTTGACGTTTGGACGGACTCCAGTAACTCTGATGTTAGATACAAAGTTCTCGGACGCAGCAGAAGCTGGAAATAGTTTTGAACGAAACAACACGTATTAGCGTTGTTCCTGTGATGTATCTAAACGATCCTTAATTATCTAACATGTTATTTGACATTTGGATATACTCCAGTATGTCTGATGTGAGATACAAAGTTTTTGGACGCAGCAGGAGCTGGAAATAGTTTTAAACGAAACAACACGTATTAGCGTTGTTCCTGTGCTGTATCTAATCGATCCTTACTTATCTATCATGTTATTTGACGTTTCTATGGACTCCAGTAACTCTGATGTGAGATACGACGTTCTCGGACGCAGCTGAAGCTGGAATTAGTTTTAAACGAAACAACACGCATTAGCGTTGTTCCTGTGATGTATCTAATCGATCCTTACTCATCTATCATGTTATTTGACGTTTCGATGGACTCCAGTAACTTTGATGTGAGATACGAAGTTCTCGGACGCAGCTGAAGCTAGAAATAGTTTTAAACGAAACAGCACGCATTAGCGTTGTTCCTGTGATGTATCTAATCGATCCTTACTCATCTATCATGTTACTTGGCGTTTCGATGGACTCCAGTAACTTTGATGTGAGATACGAAGTTCTCGGACGCAGCTGAAGCTAGAAATAGTTTGAAACGAAACAACACGCATTAGCGTTGTTCCTGTGATGTATCTAATCGATCCTTACTCATCTATCATGTTACTTGGCGTTTCGATGGACTCCAGTAACTTTGATGTGAGATACGAAGTTCTCGGACGCAGCTGAAGCTAGAAATAGTTTTAAACGAAACAACACGTATTAGCGTTGTTCCTGTGATGTATCTAATCGATCCTTACTCATCTATCAAGTTATTTGACGTTTGGATGGACTCCAGTAACTCTGATGTGAGAAACAAAGTTTACGGACGCAGCAGAAGCTGGAAATAGTTTTAAACGAAACAACACGTATTAGCGTTGTTCCTGTGATGTATCTAATCGATCCTTACTCATCTATCATGTTATTTGACGTTTTGATGGACTCCAGTAACTTTGATGTGAGATACGAAGTTCTCGGACGCAGCTGAAGCTAGAAATAGTTTGAAACGAAACAACACGCATTAGCGTTGTTCCTGTGATGTATCTAATCGATCCTTACTCATCTATCATGTTACTTGGCGTTTCGATGGACTCCAGTAACTTTGATGTGAGATACGAAGTTCTCGGACGCAGCTGAAGCTAGAAATAGTTTTAAACGAAACAACACGTATTAGCGTTGTTCCTGTGATGTATCTAATCGATCCTTACTTATCTATCATGTTATTTGACGTTTCGATGGACTCCAGTAACTCTGATGTGAGATACGAAGTTCTCGGACGCAGCAGAAGCTGGAAATAGTTTTAAACGAAACAACACGCATTAGCGTTGTTCCTGTGATGTATCTAATCGATCCTTACTCATCTATCATGTTATTTGGCGTTTCGATGAACTCCAGTAACTCTGATGTGAGATACAAAATTTACGGACGCAGCAGAAGCTGGAAATAGTTTTGAACGAAACAACACGTATTAGCGTTGTTCCTGCGATGTATCTAATCGATCCTTACTTAGCTACTATGTTATTTGACGTTTCGATGGACTCCAGTAACTCTAATGTGAGATACGAAATTTTCGGACGCAGCAGCAGCTGGAAATAGTTTTAAACGAAACAACACATATTAGCGTTGTTCCTGTGATGTATCTAATCGATCCTTACTCATCTATCATGTTATTTGACGTTTGGACGGACTCCAGTAACTCTGATGTGAGATACAAAGTTCTCGGACGCAGTAGAAGCTGGAAATAGTTTTGAACGAAACAACACGTATTAGCGTTGTTCCTGTGATGTATCTAAACGATCCTTACTTATCTAACATATTATATGAGGTTTGGATGGACTCCAGTAAGTCTGATGTGAGATACAAAGTTTTTGGACGCAGCAGGAGCAGGAAATAGTTTTAAACGAAACAACACGTATTAGCGTTGTTCCTGTGCTGTATCTAATCGATCCTTACTTATCTATCATGTTATTTGACGTTTCGATGGACTCCAGTAAGTCTGATGTGAGATACAAAGTTTTTGGACGCAGCAGGAGCAGGAAATAGTTTTAAACGAAACAACATATATTAGCGTTGTTAATGTGATGTATCTAATCGATCCTTACTTATCTATCATGTTATTTGACGTTTGGATGGACTCCAGTAACTCTGATGTGAGATACGAAGTTCTCGGACGCAGCAGAAGCTGGAAATAGTTTTAAACGAAACAACACGCATTAGCGTTGTTCCTGTGATGTATCTAATCGATCCTTACTCATCTATCATGTTATTTGGCGTTTCGATGAACTCCAGTAACTCTGATGTGAGATACAAAATTTACGGACGCAGCAGAAGCTGGAAATAGTTTTGAACGAAACAACACGTATTAGCGTTGTTCCTGTGATGTATCTAATCGATCCTTACTTAGCTACTATGTTATTTGACGTTTCGATGGACTCCAGTAACTCTAATGTGAGATACGAAATTTTCGGACGCAGCAGCAGCTGGAAATAGCTTTAAACGAAACAACACATATTAGCGTTGTTCCTGTTATGTGTCTAATCGATCCTTACTCATCTATCATGTTATTTGACGTTTGGACGGACTCCAGTAACTCTGATGTGAGATACAAAGTTCTCGGACGCAGCAGAAGCTGGAAATAGTTTTGAACGAAACAACACGTATTAGCGTTGTTCCTGTGATGTATCTAAACGATCCTTACTTATCTAACATATTATATGAGGTTTGGATGGACTCCAGTAAGTCTGATGTGAGATACAAAGTTTTTGGACGCAGCAGGAGCAGGAAATAGTTTTAAACGAAACAACACGTATTAGCGTTGTTCCTGTGCTGTATCTAATCGATCCCTACTTATCTATCATGTTATTTGACGTTTCGATGGACTCCAGTAAGTCTGATGTGAGATACAAAGTTTTTGGACGCAGCAGGAGCAGGAAATAGTTTTAAACGAAACAACATATATTAGCGTTGTTAATGTGATGTATCTAATCGATCCTTACTTATCTATCATGTTATTTGACGTTTGGATGGACTCCAGTAACTCTGATGTGAGATACGAAGTTCTCGGACGCAGCAGAAGCTGGAAATAGTTTTAAACGAAACAACACGCATTAGCGTTGTTCCTGTGATGTATCTAATCGATCCTTACTCATCTATCATGTTATTTGGCGTTTCGATGAACTCCAGTAACTCTGATATGAGATACAAAATTTACGGACGCAGCAGAAGCTGGAAATAGTTTTGAACGAAACAACACGTATTAGCGTTGTTCCTGTGATGTATCTAATCGATCCTTACTTAGCTACTATGTTATTTGACGTTTCGATGGACTCCAGTAACTCTAATGTGAGATACGAAATTTTCGGACGCAGCAGCAGCTGGAAATAGTTTTAAACGAAACAACACATATTAGCATTGTTCCTGTGATGTATCTAATCGATCCTTACTCATCTATCATGTTATTTGACGTTTGGACGGACTCCAGTAACTCTGATGTGAGATACAAAGTTCTCGGACGCAGTAGAAGCTGGAAATAGTTTTGAACGAAACAACACGTATTAGCGTTGTTCCTGTGATGTATCTAAACGATCCTTACTTATCTAACATATTATATGAGGTTTGGATGGACTCCAGTAAGTCTGATGTGAGATACAAAGTTTTTGGACGCAGCAGGAGCAGGAAATAGTTTTAAACGAAACAACACGTATTAGCGTTGTTCCTGTGCTGTATCTAATCGATCCTTACTTATCTATCATGTTATTTGACGTTTCGATGGACTCCAGTAAGTCTGATGTGAGATACAAAGTTTTTGGACGCAGCAGGAGCAGGAAATAGTTTTAAACGAAACAACATATATTAGCGTTGTTAATGTGATGTATCTAATCGATCCTTACTTATCTATCATGTTATTTGACGTTTGGATGGACTCCAGTAACTCTGATGTGAGATACGAAGTTCTCGGACGCAGCAGAAGCTGGAAATAGTTTTAAACGAAACAACACGCATTAGCGTTGTTCCTGTGATGTATCTAATCGATCCTTACTCATCTATCATGTTATTTGGCGTTTCGATGAACTCCAGTAACTCTGATGTGAGATACAAAATTTACGGACGCAGCAGAAGCTGGAAATAGTTTTGAACGAAACAACACGTATTAGCGTTGTTCCTGTGATGTATCTAATCGATCCTTACTTAGCTACTATGTTATTTGACGTTTCGATGGACTCCAGTAACTCTAATTTGAGATACGAAATTTTCGGACGCAGCAGCAGCTGGAAATAGCTTTAAACGAAACAACACATATTAGCGTTGTTCCTGTTATATGTCTAATCGATCCTTACTCATCTATCATGTTATTTGACGTTTGGACGGACTCCAGTAACTCTGATGTGAGATACAAAGTTCTCGGACGCAGCAGAAGCTGGAAATAGTTTTGAACGAAACAACACGTATTAGCGTTGTTCCTGTGATGTATCTAAACGATCCTTACTTATCTAACATATTATATGAGGTTTGGATGGACTCCAGTAAGTCTGATGTGAGATACAAAGTTTTTGGACGCAGCAGGAGCAGGAAATAGTTTTAAACGAAACAACACGTATTAGCGTTGTTCCTGTGCTGTATCTAATCGATCCCTACTTATCTATCATGTTATTTGACGTTTCGATGGACTCCAGTAAGTCTGATGTGAGATACAAAGTTTTTGGACGCAGCAGGAGCAGGAAATAGTTTTAAACGAAACAACATATATTAGCGTTGTTAATGTGATGTATCTAATCGATCCTTACTTATCTATCATGTTATTTGACGTTTGGATGGACTCCAGTAACTCTGATGTGAGATACGAAGTTCTCGGACGCAGCAGAAGCTGGAAATAGTTTTAAACGAAACAACACGCATTAGCGTTGTTCCTGTGATGTATCTAATCGATCCTTACTCATCTATCATGTTATTTGGCGTTTCGATGAACTCCAGTAACTCTGATGTGAGATACAAAATTTACGGACGCAGCAGAAGCTGGAAATAGTTTTGAACGAAACAACACGTATTAGCGTTGTTCCTGTGATGTATCTAATCGATCCTTACTTAGCTACTATGTTATTTGACGTTTCGATGGACTCCAGTAACTCTAATGTGAGATACGAAATTTTCGGACGCAGCAGCAGCTGGAAATAGCTTTAAACGAAACAACACATATTAGCGTTGTTCCTGTTATGTGTCTAATCGATCCTTACTCATCTATCATGTTATTTGACGTTTGGACGGACTCCAGTAACTCTGATGTGAGATACAAAGTTCTCGGACGCAGCAGAAGCTGGAAATAGTTTTGAACGAAACAACACGTATTAGCGTTGTTCCTGTGATGTATCTAAACGATCCTTAATTATCTAACATGTTATTTGACATTTGGATGGACTCCAGTATGTCTGATGTGAGATACAAAGTTTTTGGACGCAGCAGGAGCAGGAAATAGTTTTAAACGAAACAACACGTATTAGCGTTGTTCCTGTGCTGTATCTAATCGATCCTTACTTATCTATCATGTTATTTGACGTTTCGATGGACTCCAGTAAATCTGATGTGAGATACGACGTTTTCGGACGCAGCAGAAGCTGGAAATAGTTTTGAACGAAACAACACGTATTAGCGTTGTTCCTGTGATGTATCTAATCGATCCTTACTTAGCTACTATGTTATTTGACGTTTCGATGGACTCCAGTAACTCTAATGTGAGATACGAAATTTTCGGACGCAGCAGCAGCTGGAAATAGTTTTAAACGAAACAACACATATTAGCGTTGTTCCTGTTATGTGTCTAATAGATCCTTACTCATCTATCATGTTATTTGACGTTTGGACGGACTCCAGTAACTCTGATGTGAGATACAAAGTTCTCGGACGCAGCAGAAGCTGGAAATAGTTTTGAACGAAACAACACGTATTAGCGTTGTTCCTGTGATGTATCTAAACGATCCTTAATTATCTAACATGTTATTTGACATTTGGATGGACTCCAGTAAGTCTGATGTGAGATACAAAGTTTTTGGACGCAGCAATAGCTGGAAATAGTTTTAAACGAAACAACACGTATTAGCGTTGTTCCTGTGCTGTATCTAATCGATCCTTACTTATCTATCATGTTATTTGACGTTTCGATGGACTCCAGTAAATCTGATGTGAGATACGACGTTTTCGGACGCAGCAGAAGCTGGAAATAGTTTTGAACGAAACAACACGTATTAGCGTTGTTCCTGTGATGTATCTAATCGATCCTTACTTAGCTACTATGTTATTTGACGTTTCGATGGACTCCAGTAACTCTAATGTGAGATACGAAATTTTCGGACGCAGCAGCAGCTGGAAATAGTTTTAAACGAAACAACACATATTAGCGTTGTTCCTGTTATGTGTCTAATAGATCCTTACTCATCTATCATGTTATTTGACGTTTGGACGGACTCCAGTAACTCTGATGTGAGATACAAAGTTCTCGGACGCAGCAGCAGCTGGAAATAGTTTTAAACGAAACAACACATATTAGCGTTGTTCCTGTGATGTATCTAATCGATCCTTACTCATCTATCATGTTATTTGACGTTTCGATGGACTCCAGTAACTCTGATGTGAGATATGACGTTTTCGGACGCAGCAGAAGCTGGAAATAGTTTTAAACGAAACAATACGTATTAGCGTTGTTCCTGTGATGTATCTAATCGATCCTTACTCATCTATCATGTTGTTTGACGTTTGGATGGACTCCAGTAACTCTGATGTGAGATACGAAGTTCTCGGACGCAGCAGAAGCTGGAAATAGTTTTAAACGAAACAACACGCATTAGCGTTGTTCCTGTGATGTATCTAATCGATCCTTACTCATCTATCATGTTATTTGGCGTTTCGATGGACTCCAGTAACTTTGATGTGAGATAGGAAGTTCTCGGACGCAGCTGAAGCTGGAAATAGTTTTAAACGAAACAACACGTATTAGCGTTGCTCCTGTGATGTATCTAAACGATCCTTACTTATCTAACATGTTATTTGACGTTTGGATGGACTCCAGTATGTCTGATGTGAGATACAAAGTTTTTGGACGCAGCAGGAGCTGGAAATAGTTTTAAACGAAACAACACGTATTAGCGTTGTTCCTGTGATGTATCTAATCGATCCTTACTTAGCTACTATGTTATTTGACGTTTCGATTGACTCCAGTAACTCTAATGTGAGATACGAAATTTTCGGACGCAGCAGCAGCTGGAAATAGTTTTAAACGAAACAACACATATTAGCGTTGTTCCTGTGATGTATCTAATCGATCCTTACTCATCTATCATGTTATTTGGCGTTTCGATGGACTCCAGTAACTTTGATGTGAGATAGGAAGTTCTCGGACGCAGCTGAAGCTGGAAATAGTTTTAAACGAAACAACACGCATTAGCGTTGTTCCTGTGATGTATCTAATCGATCCTTACTCATCTCTCATGTTATTTGACGTTTGGACGGACTCCAGTAACTCTGATGTGAGATACAAAGTTCTCGGACGCAGCAGAAGCTGGAAATAGTTTTGAACGAAACAACACGTATTAGCGTTGTTCCTGTGATGTGTCTAATCGATCCTTACTCATCTATCATGTTATTTTACGTTTGAATGGACTCCAGTAACTCTGATGTGAGATACAAAGTTTTTGGACGCAGCAGAAGCTGGAGGTAGTTTTGAACGAAACAACACGTATTAGCGTTGTTCCTGTGATGTATCTAATCGATCCTTACTCATCTATCATGTTATTTTACGTTTGGATGGACTCCAGTAACTCTGATGTGAGATACGAAGTTCTCGGACGCAGCAGAAGCTGGAAATAGTTTTAAACGTAACAACACGCATTAGCGTTGTTCCTGTGATGTATCTAAACGATCCTTACTTATCTAACATATTATATGACGTTTGGATGGACTCCAATAAGTCTGATGTGAGATACAAAGTTTTTGGACGCAGCAGCTGCTGGAAATAGTTTTAAACGAAACAACACGTATTAGCGTTGTTCCTGTGATGTATCTAATCGATCCTTACTCATCTATCATGTTATTTGGCGTCTCGATGGACTCCAGTAACTCTGATGTGAGATACAAAGTTCTCGGACGCAGCAGAAGCTGGAAATAGTTTTGAACGAAACAACACGTATTAGCGTTGTTCCTGTGATGTATCTAAACGATCCTTACTTATCTAACATATTATATGACGTTTGGATGGACTCCAATAAGTCTGATGTGAGATACAAAGTTTTTGGACGCAGCAGCTGCTGGAAATAGTTTTAAACGAAACAACACGTATTAGCGTTGTTCCTGTGCTGTATCTAATCGATCCTTACTTATCTATCATGTTATTTGACGTTTCGATGGACTCCAGTAACTCTGATGTGAGATACGACGTTTTCGGACGCAGCAGAAGCTGGAAATAGTTTTTAACGAAACAACACGTATTAGCGTTGTTCCTGTGATGTATCTAATCGATCCTTACTTAGCTACTATGTTATTTGACGTTTCGATGGACTCCAGTAACTCTAATGTGAGATACGAAATTTTCGGACGCAGCAGCAGCTGGAAATAGCTTTAAACGAAACAACACATATTAGCGTTGTTCCTGTTATGTGTCTAATCGATCCTTACTCATCTATCATGTTATTTGACGTTTGGACGGACTCCAGTAACTCTGATGTGAGATACAAAGTTCTCGGACGCAGCAGAAGCTGGAAATAGTTTTGAACGAAACAACACGTATTAGCGTTGTTCCTGTGATGTATCTAAACGATCCTTAATTATCTAACATGTTATTTGACATTTGGATGGACTCCAGTATGTCTGATGTGAGATACAAAGTTTTTGGACGCAGCAGGAGCTGGAAATAGTTTTAAACGAAACAACACGTATTAGCGTTGTTCCTGTGCTGTATCTAATCGATCCTTACTTATCTATCATGTTATTTGAAGTTTCTATGGACTCCAGTAACTCTGATGTGAGATACGACGTTCTCGGACGCAGCTGAAGCTGGAAATAGTTTTAAACGAAACAACACGCATTAGCGTTGTTCCTGTGATGTATCTAATCGATCCTTACTCATCTATCATGTTATTTGACGTTTCGATGGACTCCAGTAACTTTGATGTGAGATACGAAGTTCTCGGACGCAGCTGAAGCTAGAAATAGTTTTAAACGAAACAACACGCATTAGCGTTGTTCCTGTGATGTATCTAATCGATCCTTACTCATCTATCATGTTACTTGGCGTTTCGATGGACTCCAGTAACTTTGATGTGAGATACGAAGTTCTCGGACGCAGCTGAAGCTAGAAATAGTTTTAAACGAAACAACACGTATTAGCGTTTTTCCTGTGATGTATCTAATCGATCCTTACTCATCTATCAAGTTATTTGACGCTTGGATGGACTCCAGTAACTCTGATGTGAGAAACAAAGTTTACGGAGGCAGCAGAAGCTGGAAATAGTTTTAAACGAAACAACACGTATTAGCGTTGTTCCTGTGATGTATCTAATCGATCCTTACTCATCTATCATGTTATTTGACGTTTTGATGGACTCCAGTAACTTTGATGTGAGATACGAAGTTCTCGGACGCAGCTGAAGCTAGAAATAGTTTGAAACGAAACAACACGCATTAGCGTTGTTCCTGTGATGTATCTAATCGATCCTTACTCATCTATCATGTTACTTGGCGTTTCGATGGACTCCAGTAACTTTGATGTGAGATACGAAGTTCTCGGACGCAGCTGAAGCTAGAAATAGTTTTAAACGAAACAACACGTATTAGCGTTGTTCCTGTGATGTATCTAATCGATCCTTACTTATCTATCATGTTATTTGACGTTTCGATGGACTCCAGTAACTCTGATGTGAGATACGAAGTTCTCGGACGCAGCTGAAGCTAGAAATAGTTTGAAACGAAACAACACGCATTAGCGTTGTTCCTGTGATGTATCTAATCGATCCTTACTCATCTATCATGTTACTTGGCGTTTCGATGGACTCCAGTAACTTTGATGTGAGATACGAAGTTCTCGGACGCAGCTGAAGCTAGAAATAGTTTTAAACGAAACAACACGCATTAGCGTTGTTCCTGTGATGTATCTAATCGATCCTTACTCATCTATCATGTTATTTGGCGTTTCGATGAACTTCAGTAACTCTGATGTGAGATACAAAATTTACGGACGCAGCAGAAGCTGGAAATAGTTTTGAACGAAACAACACGTATTAGCGTTGTTCCTGTGATGTATCTAATCGATCCTTACTTAGCTACTATGTTATTTGACGTTTCGATGGACTCCAGTAACTCTAATGTGAGATACGAAATTTTCGGACGCAGCAGCAGCTGGAAATAGTTTTAAACGAAACAACACATATTAGCGTTGTTCCTGTGATGTATCTAATCGATCCTTACTCATCTATCATGTTATTTGACGTTTGGACGGACTCCAGTAACTCTGATGTGAGATACAAAGTTCTCGGACGCAGTAGAAGCTGGAAATAGTTTTGAACGAAACAACACGTATTAGCGTTGTTCCTGTGATGTATCTAAACGATCCTTACTTATCTAACATATTATATGAGGTTTGGATGGACTCCAGTAAGTCTGATGTGAGATACAAAGTTTTTGGACGCAGCAGGAGCAGGAAATAATTTTAAACGAAACAACACGTATTAGCGTTGTTCCTGTGCTGTATCTAATCGATCCTTACTTATCTATCATGTTATTTGACGTTTGGATGGACTCCAGTAACTCTGATGTGAGATACGAAGTTCTCGGACGCAGCAGAAGCTGGAAATAGTTTTAAACGAAACAACACGCATTAGCGTTGTTCCTGTGATGTATCTAATCGATCCTTACTCATCTATCATGTTATTTGGCGTTTCGATGAACTCCAGTAACTCTGATGTGAGATACAAAATTTACGGACGCAGCAGAAGCTGGAAATAGTTTTGAACGAAACAACACGTATTAGCGTTGTTCCTGTGATGTATCTAATCGATCCTTACTCATCTATCATGTTACTTGGCGTTTCGATGGACTCCAGTAACTTTGATGTGAGATACGAAGTTCTCGGACGCAGCTGAAGCTAGAAATAGTTTTAAACGAAACAACACGCATTAGCGTTGTTCCTGTGATGTATCTAATCGATCCTTACTCATCTATCATGTTACTTGGCGTTTCGATGGACTCCAGTAACTTTGATGTGAGATACGAAGTTCTCGGACGCAGCTGAAGCTAGAAATAGTTTTAAACGAAACAACACGTATTAGCGTTTTTCCTGTGATGTATCTAATCGATCCTTACTTATCTATCATGTTATTTGACGTTTCGATGGACTCCAGTAACTTTGATGTGAGATAGGAAGTTCTCGGACGCAGCTGAAGCTGGAAATAGTTTTAAACGAAACAACACGCATTAGCGTTGTTCCTGTGATGTATCTAATCGATCCTTACTCATCTCCCATGTTATTCGACGTTTGGACGGACTCCAGTAACTCTGATGTGAGATACAAAGTTCTCGGACGCAGCAGAAGCTGGAAATAGTTTTGAACGAAACAACACGTATTAGCGTTGTTCCTGTGATGTGTCTAATCGATCCTTACTCATCTATCATGTTATTTTACGTTTGAATGGACTCCAGTAACTCTGATGTGAGATACAAAGTTTTTGGACGCAGCAGAAGCTGGAGGTAGTTTTGAACGAAACAACACGTATTAGCGTTGTTCCTGTGATGTATCTAATCGATCCTTACTCATCTATCATGTTATTTTACGTTTGGATGGACTCCAGTAATTCTGATGTGAGATACGAAGTTCTCGGACGCAGCAGAAGCTGGAAATAGTTTTAAACGTAACAACACGCATTAGCGTTGTTCCTGTGATGTATCTAAACGATCCTTACTTATCTAACATATTATATGACGTTTGGATGGACTCCAATAAGTCTGATGTGAGATACAAAGTTTTTGGACGCAGCAGCTGCTGGAAATAGTTTTAAACGAAACAACACGTATTAGCGTTGTTCCTGTGATGTATCTAATCGATCCTTACTCATCTATCATGTTATTTGGCGTCTCGATGGACTCCAGTAACTCTGATGTGAGATACAAAGTTCTCGGACGCAGCAGAAGCTGGAAATAGTTTTGAACGAAACAACACGTATTAGCGTTGTTCCTGTGATGTATCTAAACGATCCTTACTTATCTAATATATTATATGACGTTTGGATGGACTCCAATAAGTCTGATGTGAGATACAAAGTTTTTGGACGCAGCAGCTGCTGGAAATAGTTTTAAACGAAACAACACGTATTAGCGTTGTTCCTGTGCTGTATCTAATCGATCCTTACTTATCTATCATGTTATTTGACGTTTCGATGGACTCCAGTAACTCTGATGTGAGATACGACGTTTTCGGACGCAGCAGAAGCTGGAAATAGTTTTTAACGAAACAACACGTATTAGCGTTGTTCCTGTGATGTATCTAATCGATCCTTACTTAGCTACTATGTTATTTGACGTTTCGATGGACTCCAGTAACTCTAATGTGAGATACGAAATTTTCGGACGCAGCAGCAGCTGGAAATAGCTTTAAACGAAACAACACATATTAGCGTTGTTCCTGTTATGTGTCTAATCGATCCTTACTCATCTATCATGTTATTTGACGTTTGGACGGACTCCAGTAACTCTGATGTGAGATACAAAGTTCTCGGACGCAGCAGAAGCTGGAAATAGTTTTGAACGAAACAACACGTATTAGCGTTGTTCCTGTGATGTATCTAAACGATCCTTAATTATCTAACATGTTATTTGACATTTGGATGGACTCCAGTATGTCTGATGTGAGATACAAAGTTTTTGGACGCAGCAGGAGCTGGAAATAGTTTTAAACGAAACAACACGTATTAGCGTTGTTCCTGTGCTGTATCTAATCGATCCTTACTTATCTATCATGTTATTTGACGTTTCTATGGACTCCAGTAACTCTGATGTGAGATACGACGTTCTCGGACGCAGCTGAAGCTGGAAATAGTTTTAAACGAAACAACACGCATTAGCGTTGTTCCTGTGATGTATCTAATCGATCCTTACTCATCTATCATGTTATTTGACGTTTCGATGGACTCCAGTAACTTTGATGTGAGATACGAAGTTCTCGGACGCAGCTGAAGCTAGAAATAGTTTTAAACGAAACAACACGCATTAGCGTTGTTCCTGTGATGTATCTAATCGATCCTTACTCATTTATCATGTTATTTGGCGTTTCGATGAACTTCAGTAACTCTGATGTGAGATACAAAATTTACGGACGCAGCAGAAGCTGGAAATACTTTTGAACGAAACAACACGTATTAGCGTTGTTCCTGTGATGTATCTAATCGATCCTTACTTAGCTACTATGTTATTTGACGTTTCGATGGACTCCAGTAACTCTAATGTGAGATACGAAATTTTCGGACGCAGCAGCAGCTGGAAATAGTTTTAAACGAAACAACACATATTAGCGTTGTTCCTGTGATGTATCTAATCGATCCTTACTCATCTATCATGTTATTTGACGTTTGGACGGACTCCAGTAACTCTGATGTGAGATACAAAGTTCTCGGACGCAGTAGAAGCTGGAAATAGTTTTGAACGAAACAACACGTATTAGCGTTGTTCCTGTGATGTATCTAAACGATCCTTACTTATCTAACATATTATATGAGGTTTGGATGGACTCCAGTAAGTCTGATGTGAGATACAAAGTTTTTGGACGCAGCAGGAGCAGGAAATAATTTTAAACGAAACAACACGTATTAGCGTTGTTCCTGTGCTGTATCTAATCGATCCTTACTTATCTATCATGTTATTTGACGTTTCGATGGACTCCAGTAAGTCTGATGTGAGATACAAAGTTTTTGGACGCAGCAGGAGCAGGAAATAGTTTTAAACGAAACAACATATATTAGCGTTGTTAATGTGATGTATCTAATCGATCCTTACTTATCTATCATGTTATTTGACGTTTGGATGGACTCCAGTAACTCTGATGTGAGATACGAAGTTCTCGGACGCAGCAGAAGCTGGAAATAGTTTTAAACGAAACAACACGCATTAGCGTTGTTCCTGTGATGTATCTAATCGATCCTTACTCATCTATCATGTTATTTGGCGTTTCGATGAACTCCAGTAACTCTGATGTGAGATACAAAATTTACGGACGCAGCAGAAGCTGGAAATAGTTTTGAACGAAACAACACGTATTAGCGTTGTTCCTGTGATGTATCTAATCGATCCTTACTTAGCTACTATGTTATTTGACGTTTCGATGGACTCCAGTAACTCTAATTTGAGATACGAAATTTTCGGACGCAGCAGCAGCTGGAAATAGCTTTAAACGAAACAACACATATTAGCGTTGTTCCTGTTATGTGTCTAATCGATCCTTACTCATCTATCATGTTATTTGACGTTTGGACGGACTCCAGTAACTCTGATGTGAGATACAAAGTTCTCGGACGCAGCAGAAGCTGGAAATAGTTTTGAACGAAACAACACGTATTAGCGTTGTTCCTGTGATGTATCTAAACGATCCTTACTTATCTAACATATTATATGAGGTTTGGATGGACTCCAGTAAGTCTGATGTGAGATACAAAGTTTTTGGACGCAGCAGGAGCAGGAAATAGTTTTAAACGAAACAACACGTATTAGCGTTGTTCCTGCGCTGTATCTAATCGATCCCTACTTATCTATCATGTTATTTGACGTTTCGATGGACTCCAGTAAGTCTGATGTGAGATACAAAGTTTTTGGACGCAGCAGGAGCAGGAAATAGTTTTAAACGAAACAACATATATTAGCGTTGTTAATGTGATGTATCTAATCGATCCTTACTTATCTATCATGTTATTTGACGTTTGGATGGACTCCAGTAACTCTGATGTGAGATACGAAGTTCTCGGACGCAGCAGAAGCTGGAAATAGTTTTAAACGAAACAACACGCATTAGCGTTGTTCCTGTGATGTATCTAATCGATCCTTACTCATCTATCATGTTATTTGGCGTTTCGATGAACTCCAGTAACTCTGATGTGAGATACAAAATTTACGGACGCAGCAGAAGCTGGAAATAGTTTTGAACGAAACAACACGTATTAGCGTTGTTCCTGTGATGTATCTAATCGATCCTTACTTAGCTACTATGTTATTTGACGTTTCGATGGACTCCAGTAACTCTAATGTGAGATACGAAATTTTCGGACGCAGCAGCAGCTGGAAATAGCTTTAAACGAAACAACACATATTAGCGTTGTTCCTGTTATGTGTCTAATCGATCCTTACTCATCTATCATGTTATTTGACGTTTGGACGGACTCCAGTAACTCTGATGTGAGATACAAAGTTCTCGGACGCAGCAGAAGCTGGAAATAGTTTTGAACGAAACAACACGTATTAGCGTTGTTCCTGTGATGTATCTAAACGATCCTTAATTATCTAACATGTTATTTGACATTTGGATGGACTCCAGTATGTCTGATGTGAGATACAAAGTTTTTGGACGCAGCAGGAGCAGGAAATAGTTTTAAACGAAACAACACGTATTAGCGTTGTTCCTGTGCTGTATCTAATCGATCCTTACTTATCTATCATGTTATTTGACGTTTCGATGGACTCCAGTAAATCTGATGTGAGATACGACGTTTTCGGACGCAGCAGAAGCTGGAAATAGTTTTGAACGAAACAACACGTATTAGCGTTGTTCCTGTGATGTATCTAATCGATCCTTACTTAGCTACTATGTTATTTGACGTTTCGATGGACTCCAGTAACTCTAATGTGAGATACGAAATTTTCGGACGCAGCAGCAGCTGGAAATAGTTTTAAACGAAACAACACATATTAGCGTTGTTCCTGTTATGTGTCTAATAGATCCTTACTCATCTATCATGTTATTTGACGTTTGGACGGACTCCAGTAACTCTGATGTGAGATACAAAGTTCTCGGACGCAGCAGAAGCTGGAAATAGTTTTGAACGAAACAACACGTATTAGCGTTGTTCCTGTGATGTATCTAAACGATCCTTAATTATCTAACATGTTATTTGACATTTGGATGGACTCCAGTAAGTCTGATGTGAGATACAAAGTTTTTGGACGCAGCAATAGCTGGAAATAGTTTTAAACGAAACAACACGTATTAGCGTTGTTCCTGTGCTGTATCTAATCGATCCTTACTTATCTATCATGTTATTTGACGTTTCGATGGACTCCAGTAAATCTGATGTGAGATACGACGTTTTCGGACGCAGCAGAAGCTGGAAATAGTTTTGAACGAAACAACACGTATTAGCGTTGTTCCTGTGATGTATCTAATCGATCCTTACTTAGCTACTATGTTATTTGACGTTTCGATGGACTCCAGTAACTCTAATGTGAGATACGAAATTTTCGGACGCAGCAGCAGCTGGAAATAGTTTTAAACGAAACAACACATATTAGCGTTGTTCCTGTTATGTGTCTAATAGATCCTTACTCATCTATCATGTTATTTGACGTTTGGACGGACTCCAGTAACTCTGATGTGAGATACAAAGTTCTCGGACGCAGCAGCAGCTGGAAATAGTTTTAAACGAAACAACACATATTAGCGTTGTTCCTGTGATGTATCTAATCGATCCTTACTCATCTATCATGTTATTTGACGTTTCGATGGACTCCAGTAACTCTGATGTGAGATATGACGTTTTCGGACGCAGCAGAAGCTGGAAATAGTTTTAAACGAAACAATACGTATTAGCGTTGTTCCTGTGATGTATCTAATCGATCCTTACTCATCTATCATGTTGTTTGACGTTTGGATGGACTCCAGTAACTCTGATGTGAGATACGAAGTTCTCGGACGCAGCAGAAGCTGGAAATAGTTTTAAACGAAACAACACGCATTAGCGTTGTTCCTGTGATGTATCTAATCGATCCTTACTCATCTATCATGTTATTTGGCGTTTCGATGAACTCCAGTAACTCTGATGTGAGATACAAAATTTACGGACGCAGCAGAAGCTGGAAATAGTTTTGAACGAAACAACACGTATTAGCGTTGTTCCTGTGATGTATCTAATCGATCCTTACTCATCTATCATGTTACTTGGCGTTTCGATGGACTCCAGTAACTTTGATGTGAGATACGAAGTTCTCGGACGCAGCTGAAGCTAGAAATAGTTTTAAACGAAACAACACGCATTAGCGTTGTTCCTGTGATGTATCTAATCGATCCTTACTCATCTATCATGTTACTTGGCGTTTCGATGGACTCCAGTAACTTTGATGTGAGATACGAAGTTCTCGGACGCAGCTGAAGCTAGAAATAGTTTTAAACGAAACAACACGTATTAGCGTTGTTCCTGTGATGTATCTAATCGATCCTTACTTATCTATCATGTTATTTGACGTTTCGATGGACTCCAGTAACTTTGATGTGAGATAGGAAGTTCTCGGACGCAGCTGAAGCTGGAAATAGTTTTAAACGAAACAACACGCATTAGCGTTGTTCCTGTGATGTATCTAATCGATCCTTACTCATCTCTCATGTTATTTGACGTTTGGACGGACTCCAGTAACTCTGATGTGAGATACAAAGTTCTCGGACGCAGCAGAAGCTGGAAATAGTTTTGAACGAAACAACACGTATTAGCGTTGTTCCTGTGATGTGTCTAATCGATCCTTACTCATCTATCATGTTATTTTACGTTTGAATGGACTCCAGTAACTCTGATGTGAGATACAAAGTTTTTGGACGCAGCAGAAGCTGGAGGTAGTTTTGAACGAAACAACACGTATTAGCGTTGTTCCTGTGATGTATCTAATCGATCCTTACTCATCTATCATGTTATTTTACGTTTGGATGGACTCCAGTAATTCTGATGTGAGATACGAAGTTCTCGGACGCAGCAGAAGCTGGAAATAGTTTTAAACGTAACAACACGCATTAGCGTTGTTCCTGTGATGTATCTAAACGATCCTTACTTATCTAACATATTATATGACGTTTGGATGGACTCCAATAAGTCTGATGTGAGATACAAAGTTTTTGGACGCAGCAGCTGCTGGAAATAGTTTTAAACGAAACAACACGTATTAGCGTTGTTCCTGTGATGTATCTAATCGATCCTTACTCATCTATCATGTTATTTGGCGTCTCGATGGACTCCAGTAACTCTGATGTGAGATACAAAGTTCTCGGACGCAGCAGAAGCTGGAAATAGTTTTGAACGAAACAACACGTATTAGCGTTGTTCCTGTGATGTATCTAAACGATCCTTACTTATCTAACATATTATATGACGTTTGGATGGACTCCAATAAGTCTGATGTGAGATACAAAGTTTTTGGACGCAGCAGCTGCTGGAAATAGTTTTAAACGAAACAACACGTATTAGCGTTGTTCCTGTGCTGTATCTAATCGATCCTTACTTATCTATCATGTTATTTGACGTTTCGATGGACTCCAGTAACTCTGATGTGAGATACGACGTTTTCGGACGCAGCAGAAGCTGGAAATAGTTTTTAACGAAACAACACGTATTAGCGTTGTTCCTGTGATGTATCTAATCGATCCTTACTTAGCTACTATGTTATTTGACGTTTCGATGGACTCCAGTAACTCTAATGTGAGATACGAAATTTTCGGACGCAGCAGCAGCTGGAAATAGCTTTAAACGAAACAACACATATTAGCGTTGTTCCTGTTATGTGTCTAATCGATCCTTACTCATCTATCATGTTATTTGACGTTTGGACGGACTCCAGTAACTCTGATGTGAGATACAAAGTTCTCGGACGCAGCAGAAGCTGGAAATAGTTTTGAACGAAACAACACGTATTAGCGTTGTTCCTGTGATGTATCTAAACGATCCTTAATTATCTAACATGTTATTTGACATTTGGATGGACTCCAGTATGTCTGATGTGAGATACAAAGTTTTTGGACGCAGCAGGAGCTGGAAATAGTTTTAAACGAAACAACACGTATTAGCGTTGTTCCTGTGCTGTATCTAATCGATCCTTACTTATCTATCATGTTATTTGACGTTTCTATGGACTCCAGTAACTCTGATGTGAGATACGACGTTCTCGGACGCAGCTGAAGCTGGAAATAGTTTTAAACGAAACAACACGCATTAGCGTTGTTCCTGTGATGTATCTAATCGATCCTTACTCATCTATCATGTTATTTGACGTTTCGATGGACTCCAGTAACTTTGATGTGAGATACGAAGTTCTCGGACGCAGCTGAAGCTAGAAATAGTTTTAAACGAAACAACACGCATTAGCGTTGTTCCTGTGATGTATCTAATCGATCCTTACTCATCTATCATGTTATTTGGCGTTTCGATGAACTTCAGTAACTCTGATGTGAGATACAAAATTTACGGACGCAGCAGAAGCTGGAAATACTTTTGAACGAAACAACACGTATTAGCGTTGTTCCTGTGATGTATCTAATCGATCCTTACTTAGCTACTATGTTATTTGACGTTTCGATGGACTCCAGTAACTCTAATGTGAGATACGAAATTTTCGGACGCAGCAGCAGCTGGAAATAGTTTTAAACGAAACAACACATATTAGCGTTGTTCCTGTGATGTATCTAATCGATCCTTACTCATCTATCATGTTATTTGACGGTTGGACGGACTCCAGTAACTCTGATGTGAGATACAAAGTTCTCGGACGCAGTAGAAGCTGGAAATAGTTTTGAACGAAACAACACGTATTAGCGTTGTTCCTGTGATGTATCTAAACGATCCTTACTTATCTAACATATTATATGAGGTTTGGATGGACTCCAGTAAGTCTGATGTGAGATACAAAGTTTTTGGACGCAGCAGGAGCAGGAAATAATTTTAAACGAAACAACACGTATTAGCGTTGTTCCTGTGCTGTATCTAATCGATCCTTACTTATCTATCATGTTATTTGACGTTTCGATGGACTCCAGTAAGTCTGATGTGAGATACAAAGTTTTTGGACGCAGCAGGAGCAGGAAATAGTTTTAAACGAAACAACATATATTAGCGTTGTTAATGTGATGCATCTAATCGATCCTTACTTATCTATCATGTTATTTGACGTTTGGATGGACTCCAGTAACTCTGATGTGAGATACGAAGTTCTCGGACGCAGCAGAAGCTGGAAATAGTTTTAAACGAAACAACACGCATTAGCGTTGTTCCTGTGATGTATCTAATCGATCCTTACTCATCTATCATGTTATTTGGCGTTTCGATGAACTCCAGTAACTCTGATGTGAGATACAAAATTTACGGACGCAGCAGAAGCTGGAAATAGTTTTGAACGAAACAACACGTATTAGCGTTGTTCCTGTGATGTATCTAATCGATCCTTACTTAGCTACTATGTTATTTGACGTTTCGATGGACTCCAGTAACTCTAATGTGAGATACGAAATTTTCGGACGCAGCAGCAGCTGGAAATAGCTTTAAACGAAACAACACATATTAGCGTTGTTCCTGTTATGTGTCTAATCGATCCTTACTCATCTATCATGTTATTTGACGTTTGGACGGACTCCAGTAACTCTGATGTGAGATACAAAGTTCTCGGACGCAGCAGAAGCTGGAAATAGTTTTGAACGAAACAACACGTATTAGCGTTGTTCCTGTGATGTATCTAAACGATCCTTACTTATCTAACATATTATATGAGGTTTGGATGGACTCCAGTAAGTCTGATGTGAGATACAAAGTTTTTGGACGCAGCAGGAGTAGGAAATAGTTTTAAACGAAACAACACGTATTAGCGTTGTTCCTGTGCTGTATCTAATCGATCCTTACTTATCTATCATGTTATTTGACGTTTCGATGGACTCCAGTAAGTCTGATGTGAGATACAAAGTTTTTGGACGCAGCAGGAGCAGGAAATAGTTTTGAACGAAACAACACGTATTAGCGTTGTTCCTGTGATGTATCTAATCGATCCTTACTTAGCTACTATGTTACTTGACGTTTCGATGGACTCCAGTAACTCTAATGTGAGATACGAAATTTTCGGACGCAGCAGAAGCTGGAAATAGTTTTGAACGAAACAACACGTATTAGCGTTGTTCCTGTGATGTATCTAAACGATCCTTAATTATCTAACATGTTATTTGACATTTGGATGGACTCCAGTATGTCTGATGTGAGATACAAAGTTTTTGGACGCAGCAGGAGCAGGAAATAGTCTTAAACGAAACAACACGTATTAGCGTTGTTCCTGTGCTGTATCTAATCGATCCTTACTTATCTATCATGTTATTTGACGTTTCGATGGACTCCAGTAAATCTGATGTGAGATACGACGTTTTCGGACGCAGCAGAAGCTGGAAATAGTTTTGAACGAAACAACACGTATTAGCGTTGTTCCTGTGATGTATCTAATCGATCCTTACTTAGCTACTATGTTATTTGACGTTTCGATGGACTCCAGTAACTCTAATGTGAGATACGAAATTTTCGGACGCAGCAGCAGCTGGAAATAGTTTTAAACGAAACAACACATATTAGCGTTGTTCCTGTTATGTGTCTAATAGATCCTTACTCATCTATCATGTTATTTGACGTTTGGACGGACTCCAGTAACTCTGATGTGAGATACAAAGTTCTCGGACGCAGCAGAAGCTGGAAATAGTTTTGAACGAAACAACACGTATTAACGTTGTTCCTGTGATGTATCTAAACGATCCTTAATTATCTAACATGTTATTTGACATTTGGATGGACTCCAGTAAGTCTGATGTGAGATACAAAGTTTTTGGACGCAGCAGGAGCTGGAAATAGTTTTAAACGAAACAACACGTATTAGCGTTGTTCCTGTGCTGTATCTAATCGATCCTTACTTATCTATCATGTTATTTGACGTTTCGATGGACTCCAGTAAATCTGATGTGAGATACGACGTTTTCGGACGCAGCAGAAGCTGGAAATAGTTTTGAACGAAACAACACCTATTAGCGTTGTTCCTGTGATGTATCTAATCGATCCTTACTTAGCTACTATGTTATTTGACGTTTCGATGGACGCCAGTAACTCTAATGTGAGATACGAAATTTTCGGACGCAGCAGCAGCTGGAAATAGTTTTAAACGAAACAACACATATTAGCGTTGTTCCTGTTATGTGTCTAATAGATCCTTACTCATCTATCATGTTATTTGACGTTTGGACGGACTCCAGTAACTCTGATGTGAGATACAAAGTTCTCGGACGCAGCAGCAGCTGGAAATAGTTTTAAACGAAACAACACATATTAGCGTTGTTCCTGTGATGTATCTAATCGATCCTTACTCATCTATCATGTTATTTGACGTTTCGATGGACTCCAGTAACTCTGATGTGAGATATGACGTTTTCGGACGCAGCAGAAGCTGGAAATAGTTTTAAACGAAACAATACGTATTAGCGTTGTTCCTGTGATGTATCTAATCGATCCTTACTCATCTATCATGTTGTTTGACGTTTGGATGGACTCCAGTAACTCTGATGTGAGATACGAAGTTCTCGGACGCAGCAGAAGCTGGAAATAGTTTTAAACGAAACAACACGCATTAGCGTTGTTCCTGTGATGTATCTAATCGATCCTTACTCATCTATCATGTTATTTGGCGTTTCGATGGACTCCAGTAACTTTGATGTGAGATAGGAAGTTCTCGGACGCAGCTGAAGCTGGAAATAGTTTTAAACGAAACAACACGTATTAGCGTTGCTCCTGTGATGTATCTAAACGATCCTTACTTATCTAACATGTTATTTGACGTTTGGATGGACTCCAGTATGTCTGATGTGAGATACAATGTTTTTGGACGCAGCAGGAGCTGGAAATAGTTTTAAACGAAACAACACGTATTAGCGTTGTTCCTGTGATGTATCTAATCGATCCTTACTTAGCTACTATGTTATTTGACGTTTCGATTGACTCCAGTAACTCTAAAGTGAGATACGAAATTTTCGGACGCAGCAGCAGCTGGAAATAGTTTCAAACGAAACAACACATATTAGCGTTGTTCCTGTGATGTATCTAATCGATCCTTACTCATCTATCATGTTATTTGGCGTTTCGATGGACTCCAGTAACTTTGATGTGAGATAGGAAGATCTCGGACGCAGCTGAAGCTGGAAATAGTTTTAAACGAAACAACACGCATTAGCGTTGTTCCTGTGATGTATCTAATCGATCCTTACTCATCTATCATGTTATTTGGCGTTTCGATGAACTTCAGTAACTCTGATGTGAGATACAAAATTTACGGACGCAGCAGAAGCTGGAAATAGTTTTGAACGAAACAACACGTATTAGCGTTGTTCCTGTGATGTATCTAATCGATCCTTACTTAGCTACTATGTTATTTGACGTTTCGATGGACTCCAGTAACTCTAATGTGAGATACGAAATTTTCGGACGCAGCAGCAGCTGGAAATAGTTTTAAACGAAACAACACATATTAGCGTTGTTCCTGTGATGTATCTAATCGATCCTTACTCATCTATCATGTTATTTGACGTTTGGACGGACTCCAGTAACTCTGATGTGAGATACAAAGTTCTCGGACGCAGTAGAAGCTGGAAATAGTTTTGAACGAAACAACACGTATTAGCGTTGTTCCTGTGATGTATCTAAACGATCCTTACTTATCTAACATATTATATGAGGTTTGGATGGACTCCAGTAAGTCTGATGTGAGATACAAAGTTTTTGGACGCAGCAGGAGCAGGAAATAATTTTAAACGAAACAACACGTATTAGCGTTGTTCCTGTGCTGTATCTAATCGATCCTTACTTATCTATCATGTTATTTGACGTTTGGATGGACTCCAGTAACTCTGATGTGAGATACGAAGTTCTCGGACGCAGCAGAAGCTGGAAATAGTTTTAAACGAAACAACACGCATTAGCGTTGTTCCTGTGATGTATCTAATCGATCCTTACTCATCTATCATGTTATTTGGCGTTTCGATGAACTCCAGTAACTCTGATGTGAGATACAAAATTTACGGACGCAGCAGAAGCTGGAAATAGTTTTGAACGAAACAACACGTATTAGCGTTGTTCCTGTGATGTATCTAATCGATCCTTACTCATCTATCATGTTACTTGGCGTTTCGATGGACTCCAGTAACTTTGATGTGAGATACGAAGTTCTCGGACGCAGCTGAAGCTAGAAATAGTTTTAAACGAAACAACACGCATTAGCGTTGTTCCTGTGATGTATCTAATCGATCCTTACTCATCTATCATGTTACTTGGCGTTTCGATGGACTCCAGTAACTTTGATGTGAGATACGAAGTTCTCGGACGCAGCTGAAGCTAGAAATAGTTTTAAACGAAACAACACGTATTAGCGTTGTTCCTGTGATGTATCTAATCGATCCTTACTTATCTGTCATGTTATTTGACGTTTCGATGGACTCCAGTAACTTTGATGTGAGATAGGAAGTTCTCGGACGCAGCTGAAGCTGGAAATAGTTTTAAACGAAACAACACGCATTAGCGTTGTTCCTGTGATGTATCTAATCGATCCTTACTCATCTCTCATGTTATTTGACGTTTGGACGGACTCCAGTAACTCTGATGTGAGATACAAAGTTCTCGGACGCAGCAGAAGCTGGAAATAGTTTTGAACGAAACAACACGTATTAGCGTTGTTCCTGTGATGTGTCTAATCGATCCTTACTCATCTATCATGTTATTTTACGTTTGAATGGACTCCAGTAACTCTGATGTGAGATACAAAGTTTTTGGACGCAGCAGAAGCTGTAGGTAGTTTTGAACGAAACAACACGTATTAGCGTTGTTCCTGTGATGTATCTAATCGATCCTTACTCATCTATCATGTTATTTTACGTTTGGATGGACTCCAGTAATTCTGATGTGAGATACGAAGTTCTCGGACGCAGCAGAAGCTGGAAATAGTTTTAAACGTAACAACACGCATTAGCGTTGTTCCTGTGATGTATCTAAACGATCCTTACTTATCTAACATATTATATGACGTTTGGATGGACTCCAATAAGTCTGATGTGAGATACAAAGTTTTTGGACGCAGCAGCTGCTGGAAATAGTTTTAAACGAAACAACACGTATTAGCGTTGTTCCTGTGATGTATCTAATCGATCCTTACTCATCTATCATGTTATTTGGCGTCTCGATGGACTCCAGTAACTCTGATGTGAGATACAAAGTTCTCGGACGCAGCAGAAGCTGGAAATAGTTTTGAACGAAACAACACGTATTAGCGTTGTTCCTGTGATGTATCTAAACGATCCTTACTTATCTAACATATTATATGACGTTTGGATGGACTCCAATAAGTCTGATGTGAGATACAAAGTTTTTGGACGCAGCAGCTGCTGGAAATAGTTTTAAACGAAACAACACGTATTAGCGTTGTTCCTGTGCTGTATCTAATCGATCCTTACTTATCTATCATGTTATTTGACGTTTCGATGGACTCCAGTAACTCTGATGTGAGATACGACGTTTTCGGACGCAGCAGAAGCTGGAAATAGTTTTTAACGAAACAACACGTATTAGCGTTGTTCCTGTGATGTATCTAATCGATCCTTACTTAGCTACTATGTTATTTGACGTTTCGATGGACTCCAGTAACTCTAATGTGAGATACGAAATTTTCGGACGCAGCAGCAGCTGGAAATAGCTTTAAACGAAACAACACATATTAGCGTTGTTCCTGTTATGTGTCTAATCGATCCTTACTCATCTATCATGTTATTTGACGTTTGGACGGACTCCAGTAACTCTGATGTGAGATACAAAGTTCTCGGACGCAGCAGAAGCTGGAAATAGTTTTGAACGAAACAACACGTATTAGCGTTGTTCCTGTGATGTATCTAAACGATCCTTAATTATCTAACATGTTATTTGACATTTGGATGGACTCCAGTATGTCTGATGTGAGATACAAAGTTTTTGGACGCAGCAGGAGCTGGAAATAGTTTTAAACGAAACAACACGTATTAGCGTTGTTCCTGTGCTGTATCTAATCGATCCTTACTTATCTATCATGTTATTTGACGTTTCTATGGACTCCAGTAACTCTGATGTGAGATACGACGTTCTCGGACGCAGCTGAAGCTGGAAATAGTTTTAAACGAAACAACACGCATTAGCGTTGTTCCTGTGATGTATCTAATCGATCCTTACTCATCTATCATGTTATTTGACGTTTCGATGGACTCCAGTAACTTTGATGTGAGATACGAAGTTCTCGGACGCAGCTGAAGCTAGAAATAGTTTTAAACGAAACAACACGCATTAGCGTTGTTCCTGTGATGTATCTAATCGATCCTTACTCATCTATCATGTTATTTGGCGTTTCGATGAACTTCAGTAACTCTGATGTGAGATACAAAATTTACGGACGCAGCAGAAGCTGGAAATACTTTTGAACGAAACAACACGTATTAGCGTTGTTCCTGTGATGTATCTAATCGATCCTTACTTAGCTACTATGTTATTTGACGTTTCGATGGACTCCAGTAACTCTAATGTGAGATACGAAATTTTCGGACGCAGCAGCAGCTGGAAATAGTTTTAAACGAAACAACACATATTAGCGTTGTTCCTGTGATGTATCTAATCGATCCTTACTCATCTATCATGTTATTTGACGTTTGGACGGACTCCAGTAACTCTGATGTGAGATACAAAGTTCTCGGACGCAGTAGAAGCTGGAAATAGTTTTGAACGAAACAACACGTATTAGCGTTGTTCCTGTGATGTATCTAAACGATCCTTACTTATCTAACATATTATATGAGGTTTGGATGGACTCCAGTAAGT
The DNA here is from genome assembly GCA_036172665.1 of Prosopocoilus inquinatus. NCBI lineage: Eukaryota > Metazoa > Arthropoda > Insecta > Coleoptera > Lucanidae > Prosopocoilus > Prosopocoilus inquinatus. The sequence goes on from CM069879.1 coordinate 29,571,775, forward strand.
CTGATGTGAGATACAAAGTTTTTGGACGCAGCAGGAGCAGGAAATAATTTTAAACGAAACAACACGTATTAGCGTTGTTCCTGTGCTGTATCTAATCGATCCTTACTTATCTATCATGTTATTTGACGTTTCGATGGACTCCAGTAAGTCTGATGTGAGATACAAAGTTTTTGGACGCAGCAGGAGCAGGAAATAGTTTTAAACGAAACAACATATATTAGCGTTGTTAATGTGATGCATCTAATCGATCCTTACTTATCTATCATGTTATTTGACGTTTGGATGGACTCCAGTAACTCTGATGTGAGATACGAAGTTCTCGGACGCAGCAGAAGCTGGAAATAGTTTTAAACGAAACAACACGCATTAGCGTTGTTCCTGTGATGTATCTAATCGATCCTTACTCATCTATCATGTTATTTGGCGTTTCGATGAACTCCAGTAACTCTGATGTGAGATACAAAATTTACGGACGCAGCAGAAGCTGGAAATAGTTTTGAACGAAACAACACGTATTAGCGTTGTTCCTGTGATGTATCTAATCGATCCTTACTTAGCTACTATGTTATTTGACGTTTCGATGGACTCCAGTAACTCTAATGTGAGATACGAAATTTTCGGACGCAGCAGCAGCTGGAAATAGCTTTAAACGAAACAACACATATTAGCGTTGTTCCTGTTATGTGTCTAATCGATCCTTACTCATCTATCATGTTATTTGACGTTTGGACGGACTCCAGTAACTCTGATGTGAGATACAAAGTTCTCGGACGCAGCAGAAGCTGGAAATAGTTTTGAACGAAACAACACGTATTAGCGTTGTTCCTGTGATGTATCTAAACGATCCTTACTTATCTAACATATTATATGAGGTTTGGATGGACTCCAGTAAGTCTGATGTGAGATACAAAGTTTTTGGACGCAGCAGGAGCTGGAAATAGTTTTAAACGAAACAACACGTATTAGCGTTGTTCCTGTGCTGTATCTAATCGATCCTTACTTATCTATCATGTTATTTGACGTTTCTATGGACTCCAGTAACTCTGATGTGAGATACGACGTTCTCGGACGCAGCTGAAGCTGGAAATAGTTTTAAACGAAACAACACGCATTAGCGTTGTTCCTGTGATGTATCTAATCGATCCTTACTCATCTATCATGTTATTTGACGTTTCGATGGACTCCAGTAACTTTGATGTGAGATACGAAGTTCTCGGACGCAGCTGAAGCTAGAAATAGTTTTAAACGAAACAACACGCATTAGCGTTGTTCCTGTGATGTATCTAATCGATCCTTACTCATCTATCATGTTATTTGGCGTTTCGATGAACTTCAGTAACTCTGATGTGAGATACAAAATTTACGGACGCAGCAGAAGCTGGAAATACTTTTGAACGAAACAACACGTATTAGCGTTGTTCCTGTGATGTATCTAATCGATCCTTACTTAGCTACTATGTTATTTGACGTTTCGATGGACTCCAGTAACTCTAATGTGAGATACGAAATTTTCGGACGCAGCAGCAGCTGGAAATAGTTTTAAACGAAACAACACATATTAGCGTTGTTCCTGTGATGTATCTAATCGATCCTTACTCATCTATCATGTTATTTGACGTTTGGACGGACTCCAGTAACTCTGATGTGAGATACAAAGTTCTCGGACGCAGTAGAAGCTGGAAATAGTTTTGAACGAAACAACACGTATTAGCGTTGTTCCTGTGATGTATCTAAACGATCCTTACTTATCTAACATATTATATGAGGTTTGGATGGACTCCAGTAAGTCTGATGTGAGATACAAAGTTTTTGGACGCAGCAGGAGCAGGAAATAATTTTAAACGAAACAACACGTATTAGCGTTGTTCCTGTGCTGTATCTAATCGATCCTTACTTATCTATCATGTTATTTGACGTTTCGATGGACTCCAGTAAGTCTGATGTGAGATACAAAGTTTTTGGACGCAGCAGGAGCAGGAAATAGTTTTAAACGAAACAACATATATTAGCGTTGTTAATGTGATGCATCTAATCGATCCTTACTTATCTATCATGTTATTTGACGTTTGGATGGACTCCAGTAACTCTGATGTGAGATACGAAGTTCTCGGACGCAGCAGAAGCTGGAAATAGTTTTAAACGAAACAACACGCATTAGCGTTGTTCCTGTGATGTATCTAATCGATCCTTACTCATCTATCATGTTATTTGGCGTTTCGATGAACTCCAGTAACTCTGATGTGAGATACAAAATTTACGGACGCAGCAGAAGCTGGAAATAGTTTTGAACGAAACAACACGTATTAGCGTTGTTCCTGTGATGTATCTAATCGATCCTTACTTAGCTACTATGTTATTTGACGTTTCGATGGACTCCAGTAACTCTAATGTGAGATACGAAATTTTCGGACGCAGCAGCAGCTGGAAATAGCTTTAAACGAAACAACACATATTAGCGTTGTTCCTGTTATGTGTCTAATCGATCCTTACTCATCTATCATGTTATTTGACGTTTGGACGGACTCCAGTAACTCTGATGTGAGATACAAAGTTCTCGGACGCAGCAGAAGCTGGAAATAGTTTTGAACGAAACAACACGTATTAGCGTTGTTCCTGTGATGTATCTAAACGATCCTTACTTATCTAACATATTATATGAGGTTTGGATGGACTCCAGTAAGTCTGATGTGAGATACAAAGTTTTTGGACGCAGCAGGAGTAGGAAATAGTTTTAAACGAAACAACACGTATTAGCGTTGTTCCTGTGCTGTATCTAATCGATCCTTACTTATCTATCATGTTATTTGACGTTTCGATGGACTCCAGTAAGTCTGATGTGAGATACAAAGTTTTTGGACGCAGCAGGAGCAGGAAATAGTTTTGAACGAAACAACACGTATTAGCGTTGTTCCTGTGATGTATCTAATCGATCCTTACTTAGCTACTATGTTACTTGACGTTTCGATGGACTCCAGTAACTCTAATGTGAGATACGAAATTTTCGGACGCAGCAGAAGCTGGAAATAGTTTTGAACGAAACAACACGTATTAGCGTTGTTCCTGTGATGTATCTAAACGATCCTTAATTATCTAACATGTTATTTGACATTTGGATGGACTCCAGTATGTCTGATGTGAGATACAAAGTTTTTGGACGCAGCAGGAGCAGGAAATAGTCTTAAACGAAACAACACGTATTAGCGTTGTTCCTGTGCTGTATCTAATCGATCCTTACTTATCTATCATGTTATTTGACGTTTCGATGGACTCCAGTAAATCTGATGTGAGATACGACGTTTTCGGACGCAGCAGAAGCTGGAAATAGTTTTGAACGAAACAACACGTATTAGCGTTGTTCCTGTGATGTATCTAATCGATCCTTACTTAGCTACTATGTTATTTGACGTTTCGATGGACTCCAGTAACTCTAATGTGAGATACGAAATTTTCGGACGCAGCAGCAGCTGGAAATAGTTTTAAACGAAACAACACATATTAGCGTTGTTCCTGTTATGTGTCTAATAGATCCTTACTCATCTATCATGTTATTTGACGTTTGGACGGACTCCAGTAACTCTGATGTGAGATACAAAGTTCTCGGACGCAGCAGAAGCTGGAAATAGTTTTGAACGAAACAACACGTATTAACGTTGTTCCTGTGATGTATCTAAACGATCCTTAATTATCTAACATGTTATTTGACATTTGGATGGACTCCAGTAAGTCTGATGTGAGATACAAAGTTTTTGGACGCAGCAGGAGCTGGAAATAGTTTTAAACGAAACAACACGTATTAGCGTTGTTCCTGTGCTGTATCTAATCGATCCTTACTTATCTATCATGTTATTTGACGTTTCGATGGACTCCAGTAAATCTGATGTGAGATACGACGTTTTCGGACGCAGCAGAAGCTGGAAATAGTTTTGAACGAAACAACACGTATTAGCGTTGTTCCTGTGATGTATCTAATCGATCCTTACTTAGCTACTATGTTATTTGACGTTTCGATGGACGCCAGTAACTCTAATGTGAGATACGAAATTTTCGGACGCAGCAGCAGCTGGAAATAGTTTTAAACGAAACAACACATATTAGCGTTGTTCCTGTTATGTGTCTAATAGATCCTTACTCATCTATCATGTTATTTGACGTTTGGACGGACTCCAGTAACTCTGATGTGAGATACAAAGTTCTCGGACGCAGCAGCAGCTGGAAATAGTTTTAAACGAAACAACACATATTAGCGTTGTTCCTGTGATGTATCTAATCGATCCTTACTCATCTATCATGTTATTTGACGTTTCGATGGACTCCAGTAACTCTGATGTGAGATATGACGTTTTCGGACGCAGCAGAAGCTGGAAATAGTTTTAAACGAAACAATACGTATTAGCGTTGTTCCTGTGATGTATCTAATCGATCCTTACTCATCTATCATGTTGTTTGACGTTTGGATGGACTCCAGTAACTCTGATGTGAGATACGAAGTTCTCGGACGCAGCAGAAGCTGGAAATAGTTTTAAACGAAACAACACGCATTAGCGTTGTTCCTGTGATGTATCTAATCGATCCTTACTCATCTATCATGTTATTTGGCGTTTCGATGGACTCCAGTAACTTTGATGTGAGATAGGAAGTTCTCGGACGCAGCTGAAGCTGGAAATAGTTTTAAACGAAACAACACGTATTAGCGTTGCTCCTGTGATGTATCTAAACGATCCTTACTTATCTAACATGTTATTTGACGTTTGGATGGACTCCAGTATGTCTGATGTGAGATACAAAGTTTTTGGACGCAGCAGGAGCTGGAAATAGTTTTAAACGAAACAACACGTATTAGCGTTGTTCCTGTGATGTATCTAATCGATCCTTACTTAGCTACTATGTTATTTGACGTTTCGATTGACTCCAGTAACTCTAAAGTGAGATACGAAATTTTCGGACGCAGCAGCAGCTGGAAATAGTTTCAAACGAAACAACACATATTAGCGTTGTTCCTGTGATGTATCTAATCGATCCTTACTCATCTATCATGTTATTTGGCGTTTCGATGGACTCCAGTAACTTTGATGTGAGATAGGAAGATCTCGGACGCAGCTGAAGCTGGAAATAGTTTTAAACGAAACAACACGCATTAGCGTTGTTCCTGTGATGTATCTAATCGATCCTTACTCATCTCTCATGTTATTTGACGTTTGGACGGACTCCAGTAACTCTGATGTGAGATACAAAGTTCTCGGACGCAGCAGAAGCTGGAAATAGTTTTGAACGAAACAACACGTATTAGCGTTGTTCCTGTGATGTGTCTAATCGATCCTTACTCATCTATCATGTTATTTTACGTTTGAATGGACTCCAGTAACTCTGATGTGAGATACAAAGTTTTTGGACGCAGCAGAAGCTGGAGGTAGTTTTGAACGAAACAACACGTATTAGCGTTGTTTCTGTGATGTATCTAAACGATCCTTACTTATCTAACATGTTATTTGACGTTTGGATGGACTCCAGTAACTCTGATGTGAGATACAAAGTTTTTGGACGCAGCAGGAGCTGGAAATAGTTTTAAACGAAACAACACGTATTAGCGTTGTTCCTGTGCCGTATCTAATAGATCCTTACTTATCTATCATGTTATTTGAGGTTTCGATGGACTCCAGAAACTCTGATGTGAGATACGACGTTTTCGGACGCAGCAGAAGCTGGAAATAGTTTTAAACGAAACAACACGCATTAGCGATGTTCCTGTGATGTATCTAATCGATCCTTACTCATCTATCATGTTATTTTACGTTTGGATGGACTCCAGTAACTCTGATGTGAGATACAAAGTTTTTGGACGCAGCAGAAGCTGGAAATAGTTTTGAACGAAACAACACGTATTAGCGTTGTTCCTGTGCTGTATCTAATCGATCCTTACTTATCTATCATGTTATTTGACGTTTCGATGGACTTCAGTAACTCTGATGTGAGATACGACGTTTTCGGACGCAGCAGAAGCTGGAAATAGTTTTAAACAAAACAACACGCATTAGCGATGTTCCTGTGATGTATCTAATCGATCCTTACTCATCTATAATGTTATTTTACGTTTGAATGGACTCCAGTAACTCTGATGTGAGATACAAAGTTTTTGGACGCAGCAGAAGCTGGAGGTAGTTTTGAACGAAACAACACGTATTAGCGTTGTTCCTGTGATGTATCTAAACGATCCTTACTTATCTAACATGTTATTTGACGTTTGGATGGACTCCCGTAAGTCTGATGTGAGATACAAAGTTTTTGGACGCAGCAGGAGCTGGAAATAGTTTTAAACGAAACAACACGTATTAGCGTTGTTCCTGTGCTGTATCTAATCGATCCTTACTTATCTATCATGTTATTTGACGTTTCGATGGACTCCAGTAACTCTGATGTGAGATACGACGTTTTCGGACGCAGCAGAAGCTGGAAATAGTTTTAAACAAAACAACACGCATTAGCGATGTTCCTGTGATGTATCTAATCGATCCTTACTCATCTATCATGTTATTTTACGTTTGAATGGACTCCAGTAACTCTGATGTGAGATACAAAGTCTTTGGACGCAGCAGAAGCTGGAGGTAGTTTTGAACGAAACAACACGTATTAGCGTTGTTCCTGTGATGTATCTAATCGATCCTTACTTAGCTACTATGTTATTTGGCGTTTCGATGGACTCCAGTAACTTTGATGTGAGATACGAAGTTCTCGGACGCAGCTGAAGCTAGAAATAGTTTTAAACGAAACAACACGCATTAGCGTTGTTCCTGTGATGTATCTAATCGATCCTTACTCATCTATCATGTTATTTGTCGTTTCGATGGACTCTAGTAATTCTGATGTGAGATACGAAGTTTTTGGACGCAGCAGAAGCTGGAGGTAGTTTTGAACGAAACAACACGTGTTAGCGTTGTTCCTCTGCTGTATCTAATCGATCCTTACTTATCTATCATGTTATTTGACGTTTCGATGGACTCCAGTAACTTTGATGTGAGATACGACGTTTTCGGACGCAGCAGAAGCTGGAAATAGTTTTAAACGAAACAACACGCATTAGCGATGTTCCTGTGATGTATCTAATCGATCCTTACTCATCTATCATGTTATTTTACGTTTGGATGGACTCCAGTAAGTCTGATGTGAGATACAAAGTCTTTGGACGCAGCAGGAGCTGGAAATAGTTTTAAACGAAACAACACGTATTAGCGTTGTTCCTGTGATGTATCTAAACGATCCTTACTTATCTAACATGTTATTTGACGTTTGGATGGACTCCAGTAGGTCTGATGTGAGATACAAAGTTTTTGGACGCAGCAGGAGCTGGAAATAGTTTTAAACGAAACAACACGTATTAGCGTTGTTCCTGTGCTGTATCTAATCGATCCTTACTTATCTATCATGTTATTTGACGTTTCGATGGACTCCAGTAACTCTGATGTGAGATACGACGTTTTCGGACGCAGCAGAAGCTGGAAATAGTTTTAAACAAAACAACACACATTAGCGATGTTCCTGTGATGTATCTAATCGATCCTTACTCATCTATCATGTTATTTTACGTTTGATTGGACTCCAGTAACTCTGATGTGAGATACAAAGTTTTTGGACGCAGCAGAAGCTGGAGGTAGTTTTGAACGAAACAACACGTATTAGCGTTGTTCCTGTGATGTATCTAATCGATCCTTACTTAGCTACTATGTTATTTGGCGTTTCGATGGACTCCAGTAACTTTGATGTGAGATACGAAGTTCTCGGACGCAGCTGAAGCTAGAAATAGTTTTAAAGGAAACAACACGCATTAGCGTTGTTCCTGTGATGTATCTAATCGATCCTTAATCATCTATCATGTTATTTGGCGTTTCGATAGACTCCAGTAACTTTGATGTGAGATACGATGTTCTCGGACGCAGCTGAAGCTAGAAATAGTTTTAAAGGAAACAACACGCATTAGCGTTGTTCCTGTGATGTATCTAATCAATCCTTACTCATCTATCATGTTATTTGGCGTTTCGATGGACTCCAGTAACTTTGATGTGAGATACGAAGTTCTCGGACGCAGCTGAAGCTAGAAATAGTTTTAAACGAAACAACACGCATTAGCGTTGTTCCTGTGATGTATCTAATCGATCCTTACTTATCTATCATGTTATTTGACGTTTGGATGGACTCCAGTAACCCTGATGTGAGATACGAAATTTTCGGACGCAGCGGAAGCTGGAAATAGTTTTAAACGAAACAACACGCATTAGCGATGTTCCTGTGATGTATCTAATCAATCCTTACACATCTATCATGTTATTTGGCGTTTCGATGGACTCCAGTAACTTTGATGTGAGATACGAAGTTCTCGGACGCAGCTGAAGCTAGAAATAGTTTTAAAGGAAACAACACGCATTAGCGTTGTTCCTGTGATGTATCTAATCGATCCTTACTCATCTATCATGTTATTTGTCGTTTCGATGGACTCTAGTAATTCTAATGTGAGATACGATGTTTTTGGACGCAGCAGGAGCTGGAAATAGTTTTGAACGAAACAACACGTATTAGCGTTGTTCCTGTGATGTATCTAAACGATCCTTACTTATCTAACATGTTATTTGACGTTTGGATGGACTCCAGTAAGTCTGATGTGAGATACAATGTTTTTGGACGCAGCAGGAGCTGGAAATAGTTTTAAACGAAACAACACGTATTAGCGTTGTTCCTGTGCCGTATCTAATCGATCCTTACTTATCTATCATGTTATTTGAGGTTTCGATGGACTCCAGTAACTCTGATGTGAGATACGACGTTTTCGGACGCAGCAGAAGCTAGAAATAGTTTTAAACGAAACAACACGCATTAGCGATGTTCCTGTGATGTATCTAATCGATCCTTACTCATCTATCATGTTATTTTACGTTTGGATGGACTCCAGTAACTCTGATGTGAGATACAAAGTTTTTGGACGCAGCAGAAGCTGGAAATAGTTTTGAACGAAACAACACGTATTAGCGTTGTTCCTGTGATGTATCTAAACGATCCTTACTTATCTAACATGTTATTTGACGTTTGGATGGACTCCCGTAAGTCTGATGTGAGATACAAAGTTTTTGGACACAGCAGGAGCTGGAAATAGTTTTAAACGAAACAACACGTATTAGCGTTGTTCCTGTGATGTATCTAAACGATCCTTACTTATCTAACATGTTATTTGACGTTTGGATGGACTCCAGTAAGTCTGATGTGAGATAAAAAGTTTTTGGACGCAGCAGGAGCTGGAAATAGTTTTAAACGAAACAACACGTATTAGCGTTGTTCCTGTGCTGTATCTAATCGATCCTTACTTATCTATCATGTTATTTGACGTTTCGATGGACTCCAGTAACTCTGATGTGAGATACGACGTTTTCGGACGCAGCAGAAGCTGGAAATAGTTTTAAACAAAACAACACGCATTAGCGATGTTCCAGTGATGTATCTAATCGATCCTTACTCATCTATCATGTTATTTTACGTTTGAATGGACTCCAGTAACTCTGATGTGAGATACAAAGTTTTTGGACGCAGCAGAAGCTGGAGGTAGTTTTGAACGAAACAACACGTATTAGCGTTGTTCCTGTGATGTATCTAATCGATCCTTACTTAGCTACTATGTTATTTGGCGTTTCGATGGACTCCAGTAACTTTGATGTGAGATACGAAGTTCTCGGACGCACCTGAAGCTAGAAATAGTTTTAAACGAAACAACACGCATTAGCGTTGTTCCTGTGATGTATCTAATCGATCCTTACTCATCTATCATGTTATTTGTCGTTTCGATGGACTCTAGTAATTCTGATGTGAGATACGAAGTTTTTGGACGCAGCAGAAGCTGGAGGTAGTTTTGAATGAAACAACACGTGTTAGCGTTGTTCCTGTGCTGTATCTAATCGATCCTTACTTATCTATCATGTTATTTTACGTTTGATTGGACTCCAGTAACTCTGATGTGAGATACAAAGTTTTTGGACGCAGCAGAAGCTGGAGGTAGTTTTGAACGAAACAACACGTATTAGCGTTGTTCCTGTGATGTATCTAAACGATCCTTACTTATCTAACATGTTATTTGACGTTTGGATGGACTCCCGTAAGTCTGATGTGAGATACAAAGTTTTTGGACGCAGCAGGAGCTGGAAATAGTTTTAAACGAAACAACACGTATTAGCGTTGTTCCTGTGCCGTATCTAATAGATCCTTACTTATCTATCATGTTATTTGAGGTTTCGATGGACTCCAGAAACTCTGATGTGAGATACGACGTTTTCGGACGCAGCAGAAGCTGGAAATAGTTTTAAACGAAACAACACGCATTAGCGATGTTCCTGTGATGTATCTAATCGATCCTTACTCATCTATCATGTTATTTTACGTTTGGATGGACTCCAGTAACTCTGATGTGAGATACAAAGTTTTTGGACGCAGCAGAAGCTGGAAATAGTTTTGAACGAAACAACACGTATTAGCGTTGTTCCTGTGCTGTATCTAATCGATCCTTACTTATCTATCATGTTATTTGACGTTTCGATGGACTTCAGTAACTCTGATGTGAGATACGACGTTTTCGGACGCAGCAGAAGCTGGAAATAGTTTTAAACAAAACAACACGCATTAGCGATGTTCCTGTGATGTATCTAATCGATCCTTACTCATCTATCATGTTATTTTACGTTTGAATGGACTCCAGTAACTCTGATGTGAGATACAAAGTTTTTGGACGCAGCAGAAGCTGGAGGTAGTTTTGAACGAAACAACACGTATTAGCGTTGTTCCTGTGATGTATCTAAACGATCCTTACTTATCTAACATGTTATTTGACGTTTGGATGGACTCCCGTAAGTCTGATGTGAGATACAAAGTTTTTGGACGCAGCAGGAGCTGGAAATAGTTTTAAACGAAACAACACGTATTAGCGTTGTTCCTGTGCTGTATCTAATCGATCCTTACTTATCTATCATGTTATTTGACGTTTCGATGGACTCCAGTAACTCTGATGTGAGATACGACGTTTTCGGACGCAGCAGAAGCTGGAAATAGTTTTAAACAAAACAACACGCATTAGCGATGTTCCTGTGATGTATCTAATCGATCCTTACTCATCTATCATGTTATTTTACGTTTGAATGGACTCCAGTAACTCTGATGTGAGATACAAAGTCTTTGGACGCAGCAGAAGCTGGAGGTAGTTTTGAACGAAACAACACGTATTAGCGTTGTTCCTGTGATGTATCTAATCGATCCTTACTTAGCTACTATGTTATTTGGCGTTTCGATGGACTCCAGTAACTTTGATGTGAGATACGAAGTTCTCGGACGCAGCTGAAGCTAGAAATAGTTTTAAACGAAACAACACGCATTAGCGTTGTTCCTGTGATGTATCTAATCGATCCTTACTCATCTATCATGTTATTTGTCGTTTCGATGGACTCTAGTAATTCTGATGTGAGATACGAAGTTTTTGGACGCAGCAGAAGCTGGAGGTAGTTTTGAACGAAACAACACGTGTTAGCGTTGTTCCTCTGCTGTATCTAATCGATCCTTACTTATCTATCATGTTATTTGACGTTTCGATGGACTCCAGTAACTTTGATGTGAGATACGACGTTTTCGGACGCAGCAGAAGCTGGAAATAGTTTTAAACGAAACAACACGCATTAGCGATGTTCCTGTGATGTATCTAATCGATCCTTACTCATCTATCATGTTATTTTACGTTTGGATGGACTCCAGTAAGTCTGATGTGAGATACAAAGTCTTTGGACGCAGCAGGAGCTGGAAATAGTTTTAAACGAAACAACACGTATTAGCGTTGTTCCTGTGATGTATCTAAACGATCCTTACTTATCTAACATGTTATTTGACGTTTGGATGGACTCCAGTAGGTCTGATGTGAGATACAAAGTTTTTGGACGCAGCAGGAGCTGGAAATAGTTTTAAACGAAACAACACGTATTAGCGTTGTTCCTGTGCTGTATCTAATCGATCCTTACTTATCTATCATGTTATTTGACGTTTCGATGGACTCCAGTAACTCTGATGTGAGATACGACGTTTTCGGACGCAGCAGAAGCTGGAAATAGTTTTAAACAAAACAACACACATTAGCGATGTTCCTGTGATGTATCTAATCGATCCTTACTCATCTATCATGTTATTTTACGTTTGATTGGACTCCAGTAACTCTGATGTGAGATACAAAGTTTTTGGACGCAGCAGAAGCTGGAGGTAGTTTTGAACGAAACAACACGTATTAGCGTTGTTCCTGTGATGTATCTAATCGATCCTTACTTAGCTACTATGTTATTTGGCGTTTCGATGGACTCCAGTAACTTTGATGTGAGATACGAAGTTCTCGGACGCAGCTGAAGCTAGAAATAGTTTTAAAGGAAACAACACGCATTAGCGTTGTTCCTGTGATGTATCTAATCGATCCTTAATCATCTATCATGTTATTTGGCGTTTCGATAGACTCCAGTAACTTTGATGTGAGATACGATGTTCTCGGACGCAGCTGAAGCTAGAAATAGTTTTAAAGGAAACAACACGCATTAGCGTTGTTCCTGTGATGTATCTAATCAATCCTTACTCATCTATCATGTTATTTGGCGTTTCGATGGACTCCAGTAACTTTGATGTGAGATACGAAGTTCTCGGACGCAGCTGAAGCTAGAAATAGTTTTAAACGAAACAACACGCATTAGCGTTGTTCCTGTGATGTATCTAATCGATCCTTACTTATCTATCATGTTATTTGACGTTTGGATGGACTCCAGTAACCCTGATGTGAGATACGAAATTTTCGGACGCAGCGGAAGCTGGAAATAGTTTTAAACGAAACAACACGCATTAGCGATGTTCCTGTGATGTATCTAATCAATCCTTACACATCTATCATGTTATTTGGCGTTTCGATGGACTCCAGTAACTTTGATGTGAGATACGAAGTTCTCGGACGCAGCTGAAGCTAGAAATAGTTTTAAAGGAAACAACACGCATTAGCGTTGTTCCTGTGATGTATCTAATCGATCCTTACTCATCTATCATGTTATTTGTCGTTTCGATGGACTCTAGTAATTCTGATGTGAGATACGATGTTTTTGGACGCAGCAGGAGCTGGAAATAGTTTTGAACGAAACAACACGTATTAGCGTTGTTCCTGTGATGTATCTAAACGATCCTTACTTATCTAACATGTTATTTGACGTTTGGATGGACTCCAGTAAGTCTGATGTGAGATACAATGTTTTTGGACGCAGCAGGAGCTGGAAATAGTTTTAAACGAAACAACACGTATTAGCGTTGTTCCTGTGCCGTATCTAATCGATCCTTACTTATCTATCATGTTATTTGAGGTTTCGATGGACTCCAGTAACTCTGATGTGAGATACGACGTTTTCGGACGCAGCAGAAGCTAGAAATAGTTTTAAACGAAACAACACGCATTAGCGATGTTCCTGTGATGTATCTAATCGATCCTTACTCATCTATCATGTTATTTTACGTTTGGATGGACTCCAGTAACTCTGATGTGAGATACAAAGTTTTTGGACGCAGCAGAAGCTGGAAATAGTTTTGAACGAAACAACACGTATTAGCGTTGTTCCTGTGATGTATCTAAACGATCCTTACTTATCTAACATGTTATTTGACGTTTGGATGGACTCCCGTAAGTCTGATGTGAGATACAAAGTTTTTGGACACAGCAGGAGCTGGAAATAGTTTTAAACGAAACAACACGTATTAGCGTTGTTCCTGTGATGTATCTAAACGATCCTTACTTATCTAACATGTTATTTGACGTTTGGATGGACTCCAGTAAGTCTGATGTGAGATAAAAAGTTTTTGGACGCAGCAGGAGCTGGAAATAGTTTTAAACGAAACAACACGTATTAGCGTTGTTCCTGTGCTGTATCTAATCGATCCTTACTTATCTATCATGTTATTTGACGTTTCGATGGACTCCAGTAACTCTGATGTGAGATACGACGTTTTCGGACGCAGCAGAAGCTGGAAATAGTTTTAAACAAAACAACACGCATTAGCGATGTTCCAGTGATGTATCTAATCGATCCTTACTCATCTATCATGTTATTTTACGTTTGAATGGACTCCAGTAACTCTGATGTGAGATACAAAGTTTTTGGACGCAGCAGAAGCTGGAGGTAGTTTTGAACGAAACAACACGTATTAGCGTTGTTCCTGTGATGTATCTAATCGATCCTTATTTAGCTACTATGTTATTTGGCGTTTCGATGGACTCCAGTAACTTTGATGTGAGATACGAAGTTCTCGGACGCACCTGAAGCTAGAAATAGTTTTAAACGAAACAACACGCATTAGCGTTGTTCCTGTGATGTATCTAATCGATCCTTACTCATCTATCATGTTATTTGTCGTTTCGATGGACTCTAGTAATTCTGATGTGAGATACGAAGTTTTTGGACGCAGCAGAAGCTGGAGGTAGTTTTGAATGAAACAACACGTGTTAGCGTTGTTCCTGTGCTGTATCTAATCGATCCTTACTTATCTATCATGTTATTTTACGTTTGATTGGACTCCAGTAACTCTGATGTGAGATACAAAGTTTTTGGACGCAGCAGAAGCTGGAGGTAGTTTTGAACGAAACAACACGTATTAGCGTTGTTCCTGTGATGTATCTAAACGATCCTTACTTATCTAACATGTTATTTGACGTTTGGATGGACTCCCGTAAGTCTGATGTGAGATACAAAGTTTTTGGACGCAGCAGGAGCTGGAAATAGTTTTAAACGAAACAACACGTATTAGCGTTGTTCCTGTGCTGTATCTAATCGATCCTTACTTATCTATCATGTTATTTGACGTTTCGATGGACTCCAGTAACTCTGATGTGAGATACGACGTTTTCGGATGCAGCAGAAGCTGGAAATAGTTTTAAACAAAACAACACGCATTAGCGATGTTCCTGTGATGTATCTAATCGATCCTTACTCATCTATCATGTTATTTTACGTTTGAATGGACTCCAGTAACTCTGATGTGAGATACAAAGTTTTTGGACGCAGCAGAAGCTGGAGGTAGTTTTGAACGAAACAACACGTATTAGCGTTGTTCCTGTGATGTATCTAATCGATCCTTACTTAGCTACTATGTTATTTGGCGTTTCGATGGACTCCAGTAACTTTGATGTGAGATACGAAGTTCTCGGACGCAGCTGAAGCTAGAAATAGTTTTAAACGAAACAACACGCATTAGCGTTGTTCCTGTGATGTATCTAATCGATCCTTACTCATCTATCATGTTATTTGTCGTTTCGATGGACTCTAGTAATTCTGATGTGAGATACGAAGTTTTTGGACGCAGCAGAAGCTGGAGGTAGTTTTGAACGAAACAACACGTGTTAGCGTTGTTCCTGTGCTGTATCTAATCGATCCTTACTTATCTATCATGTTATTTGACGTTTCGATGGACTCCAGTAACTTTGATGTGAGATACGACGTTTTCGGACGCAGCAGAAGCTGGAAATAGTTTTAAACGAAACAACACGCATTAGCGATGTTCCTGTGATGTATCTAATCGATCCTTACTCATCTATCATGTTATTTTACGATTGGATGGAATCCAGTAACTCTGATGTGAGATACAAAGTTTTTGGACGCAGCAGAAGCTGGAAATAGTTTTGAACGAAACAACACGTATTAGCGTTGTTCCTGTGATGTATCTAAACGATCCTTACTTATCTAACATGTTATTTGACGTTTGGATGGACTCCAGTAAGTCTGATGTGAGATACAAAGTCTTTGGACGCAGCAGGAGCTGGAAATAGTTTTAAACGAAACAACACGTATTAGCGTTGTTCCTGTGATGTATCTAAACGATCCTTACTTATCTAACATGTTATTTGACGTTTGGATGGACTCCAGTAAGTCTGATGTGAGATACAAAGTTTTTGGACGCAGCAGGAGCTGGAAATAGTTTTAAACGAAACAACACGTATTAGCGTTGTTCCTGTGCTGTATCTAATCGATCCTTACTTATCTATCATGTTATTTGACGTTTCGATGGACTCCAGTAACTCTGATGTGAGATACGACGTTTTCGGACGCAGCAGAAGCTGGAAATAGTTTTAAACAAAACAACACACATTAGCGATGTTCCTGTGATGTATCTAATCGATCCTTACTCATCTATCATGTTATTTTACGTTTGATTGGACTCCAGTAACTCTGATGTGAGATACAAAGTTTTTGGACGCAGCAGAAGCTGGAGGTAGTTTTGAACGAAACAACACATATTAGCGTTGTTCCTGTGATGTATCTAATCGATCCTTACTTAGCTACTATGTTATTTGGCGTTTCGATGGACTCCAGTAACTTTGATGTGAGATACGAAGTTCTCGGACGCAGCTGAAGCTAGAAATAGTTTTAAAGGAAACAACACGCATTAGCGTTGTTCCTGTGATGTATCTAATCGATCCTTAATCATCTATCATGTTATTTGGCGTTTCGATAGACTCCAGTAACTTTGATGTGAGATACGATGTTCTCGGACGCAGCTGAAGCTAGAAATAGTTTTAAAGGAAACAACACGCATTAGCGTTGTTCCTGTGATGTATCTAATCAATCCTTACTCATCTATCATGTTATTTGGCGTTTCGATGGACTTATCCAACATGTTATTTTACGTTTGATTGGACTCCAGTAACTCTGATGTGAGATACAAAGTTTTTGGACGCAGCAGAAGCTGGAGGTAGTTTTGAACGAAACAACACGTATTAGCGTTGTTCCTGTGATGTATCTAATCGATCCTTACTTAGCTACTATGTTATTTGGCGTTTCGATGGACTCCAGTAACTTTGATGTGAGATACGAAGTTCTCGGACGCAGCTGAAGCTAGAAATAGTTTTAAAGGAAACAACACGCATTAGCGTTGTTCCTGTGATGTATCTAATCAATCCTTAATCATCTATCATGTTATTTGGCGTTTCGATGGACTCCAGTAACTTTGATGTGAGATACGAAGTTCTCGGACGCAGCTGAAGCTAGAAATAGTTTTAAACGAAACAACACGCATTAGCGTTGTTCCTGTGATGTATCTAATCGATCCTTACTTATCTATCATGTTATTTGACGTTTGGATGGACTCCAGTAACCCTGATGTGAGATACGAAATTTTCGGACGCAGCGGAAGCTGGAAATAGTTTTAAACGAAACAACACGCATTAGCGTTGTTCCTGTGATGTATCTAATCGATCCTTACTCATCTATCATGTTATTTGTCGTTTCGATGGACTCTAGTAATTCTGATGTGAGATACGATGTTTTTGGACGCAGCAGGAGCTGGAAATAGTTTTGAACGAAACAACACGTATTAGCGTTGTTCCTGTGATGTATCTAAACGATCCTTACTTATCTAACATGTTATTTGACGTTTGGATGGACTCCAGTAAGTCTGATGTGAGATACAATGTTTTTGGACGCAGCAGGAGCTGGAAATAGTTTTAAACGAAACAACACGTATTAGCGTTGTTCCTGTGCCGTATCTAATCGATCCTTACTTATCTATCATGTTATTTGAGGTTTCGATGGACTCCAGTAACTCTGATGTGAGATACGACGTTTTCGGACGCAGCAGAAGCTAGAAATAGTTTTAAACGAAACAACACGCATTAGCGATGTTCCTGTGATGTATCTAATCGATCCTTACTCATCTATCATGTTATTTTACGTTTGGATGGACTCCAGTAACTCTGATGTGAGATACAAAGTTTTTGGACGCAGCAGAAGCTGGAAATAGTTTTGAACGAAACAACACGTATTAGCGTTGTTCCTGTGATGTATCTAAACGATCCTTACTTATCTAACATGTTATTTGACGTTTGGATGGACTCCCGTAAGTCTGATGTGAGATACAAAGTTTTTGGACACAGCAGGAGCTGGAAATAGTTTTAAACGAAACAACACGTATTAGCGTTGTTCCTGTGATGTATCTAAACGATCCTTACTTATCTAACATGTTATTTGACGTTTGGATGGACTCCAGTAAGTCTGATGTGAGATAAAAAGTTTTTGGACGCAGCAGGAGCTGGAAATAGTTTTAAACGAAACAACACGTATTAGCGTTGTTCCTGTGCTGTATCTAATCGATCCTTACTTATCTATCATGTTATTTGACGTTTCGATGGACTCCAGTAACTCTGATGTGAGATACGACGTTTTCGGACGCAGCAGAAGCTGGAAATAGTTTTAAACAAAACAACACGCATTAGCGATGTTCCTGTGATGTATCTAATCGATCCTTACTCATCTATCATGTTATTTTACGTTTGAATGGACTCCAGTAACTCTGATGTGAGATACAAAGTTTTTGGACGCAGCAGAAGCTGGAGGTAGTTTTGAACGAAACAACACGTATTAGCGTTGTTCCTGTGATGTATCTAATCGATCCTTACTTAGCTACTATGTTATTTGGCGTTTCGATGGACTCCAGTAACTTTGATGTGAGATACGAAGTTCTCGGACGCAGCTGAAGCTAGAAATAGTTTTAAAGGAAACAACACGCATTAGCGTTGTTCCTGTGATGTATCTAATCGATCCTTACTCATCTATCATGTTATTTGGCGTTTCGATAGACTCCAGTAACTTTGATGTGAGATACGACGTTCTCGGACGCAGCTGAAGCTAGAAATAGTTTTAAAGGAAACAACACGCATTAGCGTTGTTCCTGTGATGTATCTAATCGATCCTTACTTATCTATCATGTTATTTGACGTTTCGATGGACTCCAGTAACTTTGATGTGAGATACGACGTTTTCGGACGCAGCAGAAGCTGGAAATAGTTTTAAACGAAACAACACGCATTAGCGATGTTCCTGTGATGTATCTAATCGATCCTTACTCATCTATCATGTTATTTTACGTTTGGATGGACTCCAGTAACTCTGATGTGAGACACAAAGTTTTTGGACGCAGCAGAAGCTGGAAATAGTTTTGAACGAAACAACACGTATTAGCGTTGTTCCTGTGATGTATCTAAACGATCCTTACTTATCTAACATGTTATTTGACGTTTGGATGGACTCCCGTAAGTCTGATGTGAGATACAAAGTTCTCGGACGCAGCAGAAGCTGGAAATAGTTTTGAACGAAACAACACGTATTAGCGTTGTTCCTGTGATGTATCTAAACGATCCTTACTTATCTAACATGTTATTTGACGTTTGGATGGACTCCAGTATGTCTGATGTGAGATACAAAGTTTTTGGACGCAGCAGGAGCTGGAAATAGTTTTAAACGAAACAACACGTATTAGCGTTGTTCCTGTGATGTATCTAATCGATCCTTACTTAGCTACTATGTTATTTGACGTTTCGATTGACTCCAGTAACTCTAATGTGAGATACGAAATTTTCGGACGCAGCAGCAGCTGGAAATAGTTTTAAACGAAACAACACATATTAGCGTTGTTCCTGTGATGTATCTAATCGATCCTTACTCATCTATCATGTTATTTGGCGTTTCGATGGACTCCAGTAACTTTGATGTGAGATAGGAAGTTCTCGGACGCAGCTGAAGCTGGAAATAGTTTTAAACGAAACAACACGCATTAGCGTTGTTCCTGTGATGTATCTAATCGATCCTTACTCATCTCTCATGTTATTTGACGTTTGG
The DNA here is from genome assembly GCA_036172665.1 of Prosopocoilus inquinatus. Lineage (NCBI taxonomy): Eukaryota > Metazoa > Arthropoda > Insecta > Coleoptera > Lucanidae > Prosopocoilus > Prosopocoilus inquinatus. The sequence continues at coordinate 29,591,460 of CM069879.1, forward strand.
ACGGACTCCAGTAACTCTGATGTGAGAGACAAAGTTCTCGGACCAGCAGAAGCTGGAAATAGTTTTGAACGAAACAACACGTATTAGCGTTGTTCCTGTGATGTATCTAATCGATCCTTACTCATCTATCATGTTATTTTACGTTTGAATGGACTCCAGTAACTCTGATGTGAGATACAAAGTTTTTGGACGCAGCAGAAGCTGGAGGTAGTTTTGAACGAAACAACACGTATTAGCGTTGTTCCTGTGATGTATCTAAACGATCCTTACTTATCTAACATGTTATTTGACGTTTGGATGGACTCCAGTAACTCTGATGTGAGATACAAAGTTTTTGGACGCAGCAGGAGCTGGAAATAGTTTTAAACGAAACAACACGTATTAGCGTTGTTCCTGTGCCGTATCTAATCGATCCTGACTTATCTATCATGTTATTTGAGGTTTCGATGGACTCCAGAAACTCTGATGTGAGATACGACGTTTTCGGACGCAGCAGAAGCTGGAAATAGTTTTAAACGAAACAACACGCATTATCGATGTTCCTGTGATGTATCTAATCGATCCTTACTCATCTATCATGTTATTTTACGTTTGGATGGACTCCAGTAACTCTGATGTGAGATACAAAGTTTTTGGACGCAGCAGAAGCTGGAAATAGTTTTGAACGAAACAACACGTATTAGCGTTGTTCCTGTGCTGTATCTAATCGATCCTTACTTATCTATCATGTTATTTGACGTTTCGATGGACTCCAGTAACTCTGATGTGAGATACGACGTTTTCGGACGCAGCAGAAGCTGGAAATAGTTTTAAACAAAACAACACGCATTAGCGATGTTCCTGTGATGTATCTAATCGATCCTTACTCATCTATCATGTTATTTTACGTTTGAATGGACTCCAGTAACTCTGATGTGAGATACAAAGTTTTTGGACGCAGCAGAAGCTGGAGGTAGTTTTGAACGAAACAACACGTATTAGCGTTGTTCCTGTGATGTATCTAAACGATCCTTACTTATCTAACATGTTATTTGACGTTTGGATGGACTCCCGTAAGTCTGATGTGAGATACAAAGTTTTTGGACGCAGCAGGAGCTGGAAATAGTTTTAAACGAAACAACACGTATTAGCGTTGTTCCTGTGCTGTATCTAATCGATCCTTACTTATCTATCATGTTATTTGACGTTTCGATGGACTCCAGTAACTCTGATGTGAGATACGACGTTTTCGGACGCAGCAGAAGCTGGAAATAGTTTTAAACAAAACAACACGCATTAGCGATGTTCCTGTGATGTATCTAATCGATCCTTACTCATCTATCATGTTATTTTACGTTTGAATGGACTCTAGTAACTCTGATGTGAGATACAAAGTTTTTGGACGCAGCAGAAGCTGGAGGTAGTTTTGAACGAAACAACACGTATTAGCGTTGTTCCTGTGATGTATCTAATCGATCCTTACTTAGCTACTATGTTATTTGGCGTTTCGATGGACTCCAGTAACTTTGATGTGAGATACGAAGTTCTCGGACGCAGCTGAAGCTAGAAATAGTTTTAAACGAAACAACACGCATTAGCGTTGTTCCTGTGATGTATATAATCGATCCTTACTCATCTATCATGTTATTTGTCGTTTCGATGGACTCTAGTAATTCTGATGTGAGATACGAAGTTTTTGGACGCAGCAGAAGCTGGAGGTAGTTTTGAATGAAACAACACGTGTTAGCGTTGTTCCTGTGCTGTATCTAATCGATCCTTACTTATCTATCATGTTATTTGACGTTTCGATGGACTCCAGTAACTTTGATGTGAGATACGACGTTTTCGGACGCAGCAGAAGCTGGAAATAGTTTTAAACGAAACAACACGCATTAGCGATGTTCCTGTGATGTATCTAATCGATCCTTACTCATCTATCATGTTATTTTACGTTTGGATGGAATCCAGTAACTCTGATGTGAGATACAAAGTTTTTGGACGCAGCAGAAGCTGGAAATAGTTTTGAACGAAACAACACGTATTAGCGTTGTTCCTGTGATGTATCTAAACGATCCTTACTTATCTAACATGTTATTTGACGTTTGGATGGACTCCAGTAAGTCTGATGTGAGATACAAAGTCTTTGGACGCAGCAGGAGCTGGAAATAGTTTTAAACGAAACAACACGTATTAGCGTTGTTCCTGTGATGTATCTAAACGATCCTTACTTATCTAACATGTTATTTGACGTTTGGATGGACTCCAGTAAGTCTGATGTGAGATACAAAGTTTTTGGACGCAGCAGGAGCTGGAAATAGTTTTAAACGAAACAACACATATTAGCGTTGTTCCTGTGCTGTATCTAATCGATCCTTACTTATCTATCATGTTATTTGACGTTTCGATGGTCTCCAGTAACTCTGATGTGAGATACGACGTTTTCGGACGCAGCAGAAGCTGGAAATAGTTTTAAACGAAACAACACGCATTAGCGATGTTCCTGTGATGTATCTAATCGATCCTTACTCATCTATCATGTTATTTTACGTTTGGATGGACTCCAGTAACTCTGATGTGAGACACAAAGTTTTTGGACGCAGCAGAAGCTGGAAATAGTTTTGAACGAAACAACACGTATTAGCGTTGTTCCTGTGATGTATCTAAACGATCCTTACTTATCTAACATGTTATTTGACGTTTGGATGGACTCCCGTAAGTCTGATGTGAGATACAAAGTCTTTGGACGCAGCAGGAGCTGGAAATAGTTTTAAACGAAACAACACGTATTAGCGTTGTTCCTGTGCTGTATCTAATCGATCCTTACTTATCTATCATGTTATTTGACGTTTCGATGGACTCCAGTAACTCTGATGTGAGATACGACGTTTTCGGACGCAGCAGAAGCTGGAAATAGTTTTAAACAAAACAACACGCATTAGCGATGTTCCTGTGATGTATCTAATCGATCCTTACTCATCTATCATGTTATTTTACGTTTGAATGGACTCCAGTAACTCTGATGTGAGATACAAAGTTTTTGGACGCAGCAGAAGCTGGAGGTAGTTTTGAACGAAACAACACGTATTAGCGTTGTTCCTGTGATGTATCTAATCGATCCTTACTTAGCTACTATGTTATTTGGCGTTTCGATAGACTCCAGTAACTTTGATGTGAGATACGATGTTCTCGGACGCAGCTGAAGCTAGAAATAGTTTTAAAGGAAACAACACGCATTAGCGTTAGTAGTAGGAATAGGCCGATTCTGGAACCTCCTCCGACCTTGACCAATAAAATTCAAGGTCAAGGTCGGAGGAGGTTCCAGAATCGGCCTATTCCTGACGTGACCCCACCATGAGCTTCAAGGTCAAGGTCATGACCTTGAGGTGACCTTGAAATGACCTTGAGGTGACCTTGAAATGTCCTTGAGGTGACCTTGAAATGACCGTGAGGTGAACTTGAGGTGACCTTGAAATGACCTTGAGGTGACCTTGAAATGACCTTGAGATGATCTTGAAATGACCTTGAGGTGACCTTGAAATGACCTTGAGGTGACCTTGAAATGACCTTGAGGTGACCTTGAAATGACCTTGAAATGACCTTGAGGTGACCTTGAAATGACCTTGAAATGACCTTGAGGTGACCTTGAAATGACCTTGAGGTGACCTTCAGATGACCTTGAGGTGACCTTGAGATGACCTTGAGGTGACCTTGAAATGACCTTGAGGTGACCTTGAAATGACCTTGAGGTGACCTTGAAATGACCTTGAGGTGACCTTGAAATGACCTTGAGGTGACCTTGAAATGACCTTGAGGTGACCTTGAAATGACCTTGAGGTGACCTTGAAATGACCTTGAGGTGACCTTGAAATGACCTTGAGGTGACCTTGAAATGACCTTGAGGTGACCTTGAAATGACCTCGAGGTGACCTTGAAATGACCTCGAGGTGACCTTGAAATAACCTTGAAATGACCCCAAGATGACCTTGAAATGACCTCGAGGTGACCTTGAAATGACCTTGAAATGACTCTGAGGTGACCTTTAAATGACCTTGGGGTGACCTTGAGGCGACCTTGAAATGACTGAGGTGACCTCGTAACGGACCTTGAAGCGCGGTGACTCAAATGTAATTGTTTTGAAATAACCCTGACGCAACCTGTTATTGAATATGTACCTATTTAAGGAGGTGTTTAATTTGATATCCGCAGACGACGGTTGACCCTCAGATTGAGTTTACCAATTGAACGTAGTGAACGTGATAGTGCTTATTAAAATTATAAAACATGTTTGATTGCAATCAGTGTGGCAAACAATTTACGCGAATCGATAATATGAATCGTCATTTGCGTACGTCATGCCAGGGAAAACGTTTGAAATTAGATGAAATTGCCGGACCGTCCAAAGTTGTTGACCAGGTGAACGTTATGAAATGTGATGTGTGTGAAATATTCGTCAGCAGAAAGTGTTTCTCAGCACATTTGCGTAGTAATTCATATAAAAGTAATGCTTTTGTGGTCGTCGATAACGGCGTGGAGAAGATAGCTGGTGCATTCGGAGACAAAATCGTAACGTACCGTATAACGGAACCTTACAATTATGTCGATGTCGAGGATTTTATGTACAATATTCAAGAAAAAGTACTAACTTTGGTTCAAAGTATATTAGACATCCATAAAGCATTAAAGTGGAATGTGGAAATTTTCGGAGTATATTTCTTAGATTCTAAAGAAAGTTCTGAGATAAAATCTTTTAACACCAAGAATAAAATAACTTGTTTTGGAACTGATATATACAATATATATCGTGATTTTGTAAACGAAATACATGTAAAAATGTCGGAATTTCAGGAGAGAGATTCAGGTAAAACAAATAATAGGTGCAATCGTTTAGAATAAAACTTAAAGTTGCAAATATTGTTACAGGATGGACTTTGTGCAGAATTTTATATATGGAAGTCAACATTAATAAATACAATCCACTGAAAGCATCCAGCTTCATGCCATTACCGTCTTCAATAAGTGCGAAGAAAGCTGTCATAAATGTCAGAAATAACGACAACGCTTGCTTTGCCTGGGCGATAACGTCAGCGATGTGTCAACCGACAGGTCTTCCTCAAAGGATGTCTTCGTATCCCCATTATAACACAGTAGCGGATTTCACTGACCTAGAATTTCCACTGAAAGTTTGTGACGTGAAGAAATTTGAAAGCAAGAACAATATTTCTATAAATGTCTACGGACTCGGTTCCCATTATAATGGTAAGGTTACGGTTGATGAAGTTGTAGGACCGTTACATTTTACTAAAAATAGAAAAAATATTCATATAAACTTATTATTAATTGATGACAACAACGGAAATACTCACTATTGTTGGATTAAAAATTTATCACGTTTAGTGTCAAAACAGACTTCACATCACGGTCACGAGAAATATATTTGTGAAGGATGTTTAGTGTATTTTCCATGTATTGAAAAATTGCAACGACACGAGAGGGAAGACTGTAAAGTTATCAAAACAGTTTTACCATCGACAGAGTTAAAAATAAATAAGTATGGTGAATCTTTGCCAGAGAATATATTACAATTTGAAAATTTTGAAAAACAGTTAAAACTTCCTTTTGTTATATATGCCGATTTCGAAGCATTGCTAAAACCACTGGACAGAGTAGAACCAAATCCAGATAAATCTTTCACTGTTAAGTGTTATGAACACGAACCTCATTCATTTGCATATTACATTAAGTGCAGTTTCAATGCAAATTTGTCAATGTTAAAGTTATATCGCGGAGAGAATGCCGCCACTGAGTTTATAAAATGGTTAGAAAAAGATATTAAAGAAATTTACGATAAATATTTAAGTAAAATTGAGCCGATGACTGATTTAACACGAGAAGAAAAAGAGGCATACGACCGTGCAACAATGTGTCATATTTGTGAAAAACCAATATTAGATGTTAAGGAGAAGGTGCGTGATCACGAACATTTATCGGGAGCGTTTAGAGGTGCTGCTCACTCTGTGTGCAACATTAATTTTAAAATACCAAAATTTATTCCAGTGTTTTTTCATAATCTTTCTAATTATGACAGTCACTTGTTTGTAAAGACAATGGCATTAGAAGGTGAAGATGTGGACGTGATCGCACAAAATAAGGAAAAATATATATCCTTTTCGAAATTAATACACGTGGGGGATAAGACAGACTGTAAAGGTAAAAAGCGTAAAGTATATTTCAAAATAAGATTTGTAGATTCTTTTCGTTTCATGCAATCGTCTTTAGAGAAATTAAGTTCATACTTGGAAGATTGGCAATGTAGGGAAATTAGAAAATATTTTAACGATGAGGAGATGTTTAAATTAATACGTCAAAAAGGAATTTTCCCGTATTGTTTTATTGACTCACTCATGAAATTAGATTTTGCCACTTTACCTTCTAAGAAAGATTTTTATGATGTGCTGTATGATGAACACGTAAGTGATGAAGATTATGAGAGAGCACAGCGCGTTTGGAATTTATTTAACTGTAAAACTATGGGTGATTACAGTGATGTATACGTAACATCTGATGTTTTACTGTTGGCAGACGTATTTGAAAATTTCAGAGACCTTTGTATTGATAATTACAAACTAGATCCTTGCCATTTTTTCACCGCTCCAGGATTAAGTTGGGATGCAATGTTAAGAATGACAAAAATTAAATTAGAGTTACTGCAAGATGTTGATATGCTACATTTTTTTAGAATGGGTATACGCGGTGGAGTGAGTATGTGCACTAAAAGAATCGAAAACGCTAATAATAAATTTGTGCATGGTTTTGACTCTAAGAAGGCAACTAAATATTTACTATATCTTGATGCTACAAATCTGTACGGTCACGCAATGTGTTCCAGATTTCCGTGGGGAGAATTTACTTGGTTGTGTACAGAAGAGATTAACAATCTTAACATTTCAGAGTTAGAAGAAAATTCAGATGTCGGGTACATATTCGAAGTAGATTTGGAATACCCGACTCATTTACATGACAACCACAACGAATTACCATTTTGTCCGGAAAACATAATTCCTCCAAATTCGAAATATGGTAAACTTATTCCAAATCTGTACAACAAAAGGAAATACATAATTCACTATTTAAATCTGAAACAATGTTTGGAAAATGGTTTAATATTAAACCAAATTCATAGGGCAATTAAATTTAAGCAATCTCGTTGGCTAAAAATATACATAGACTTTAATTCACAAAAACGAGCTGAAGCTAAAAACGAATTCGAAAAAAATTTTTACAAATTATTAAATAATAGTGTTTTCGGTAAAACTATGGAAAATGTGGAGAATCGCGTCGACATTAAATTGGCCACCAGCTGGGAAACCCATAATCGAAGACCGGGAGCTGAATCATTGATAGCTAAACCAAACTATAAATCGAGTAAAATTTTTAGTGATCACCTGGCCGCAATAGAATTATGCAAAGTACAAGTAAATTATAATAAACCTTTATACGTAGGGTTTTGTGTTTTGGAAATATCAAAAACAGTAATGTACGATTTTTATTACAATTTTATAAAGCGAAAATATAACAATAGAGCAGCTTTATTATATACTGATACGGATAGTTTAATACTGACCGTTAATACTGATAATGTATACGATGACATAAAGCAAAATTTAGATAAATTTGATACTTCAAATTACCCACCGAATAATGTACATGAAATGCCTCGAACTGAATCAGTTATTGGACGATTTAAAGACGAATACGCAGGACAGGTTATAGAATCTTTTATCGGGACCGGTGCGAAAGCCTACTGTGTAAAGCTTATTTCAAAATGTACTAAGAAAGCAAAAGGTGTTAAAAAATACGTTATAGATAAATACTTATCTGTAGATGACTACAAAGAAATCATTGAACGAGATGGTTTTATTTTTAAAAAGATGTACGTGTTTCACTCAGATTTTCATACGGTGTATACAGAGTTGAAAAATAAAATTGCCTTATCATCTAAAGACGATAAACGTTATATTTTGGATGACAAAATTCATACTCTGGCGTGGGGTCACCATAAAATTGCTGATATAGAAAGAGATAAAAAACTAAAAGAACTAATTGAAAAACTGGAAAAAGAATTAGAAAATAAATAAAGTATGTTTTATTTATAAGTTCTGTTAGAAAGTAAATAAATTAATTTGTAAAATTCATTTATTGTGTATTGTGAGTATTGTATGTTTACAGTTGTAGTTAATAAATATTTATTATAAAACATTGCGTTTTGGTATCCATGAATCATGTTTAGAACTCAATCCTAAATAACTTACGAGCGCTTTATTACCTTTTTCTCTCAATACATTAATTAAATATATATCTGGATGTTTTACTTTTTGTAACTCGTACTCATAAAACCCACCAAGAATGGCTTCACCATCAACGTCTTTAATTAGATATGTTCTGGGATTAGTATTCTGCACCGACGAAATGGTAAATATTTCGTTGGACCAATTCGGAGTGTACATCTTCGAAAATGCTTGTCTGTATTTACTGATGCGCACATGATCTCCAATTTTAAATTTTGCAATTCTTGGATCCACAATTTTAAGGTTGCTGTAGACGGACTGTAAAATACTTTGCGCATTTCTTTGATTTATCTTGCTGGGTTTGTAACCCGTCGTACTGTGAACAGTGTTATTGTATTCTTCAATTAGCCTTGGTAATAAATTGAACCATCCGAAATTTCCTTGCATGCTAAATTCTTTCCACATTTTTTGTTTTAGGGTTCTATTAAATCTTTCGACTATCGAACTTTTTAAATTAGAGTATGCGCTATAGTGATTAATTCTATATTTCTTCATTAAATTTTGGAACTCTGCATTGTAAAATTCCTTTCCGTTATCTGTTTGTATATTTTTCGGTACAGAATTTCTACCTTCAGATAAAATCGATTGAAAAGCTTTGGTTACTTCTTTACCTGTCTTATTTTTTAATGGTATTCCCCAAGCATACTTGGAAAATGCGTTGATCACTGTCAGAATGTATTTGTATCCTTTGTTTATCTTGGCATAAGGTAGCATTTCAATTAAGTCTGCTTGGAAGAGATCTCTGAGTCCTTTTATTATTACTCGACGACGGCGAAAGTTTTTCCTTGCTGGTTTGTGCAACTCATTAACAACATCACGTTTCACATTAGAAGATAGATTAGACATTTTCAGTTAGAACTCGTTTTCTTACGATGAATTCAACAAATAATGGAACTGCACAAACTAAAGATGTGCAAGTAAACGAGATTTGATCTCCCACATTCAACGTTCTTCCAATTAAAGTATCAGTACAATTTATAGCGTTGATGGATACTGTAATGTTGACAATAGTAGGTTGATGAATAAGTACTTTTTTAACAACGCAAGTTTCTTGGATCGTATACGTCGTTTGGTGACCTCTATTTGAAAGCAAATACACACTTTCGGCGTTAAGCTCTTGACTCTGAAAGTCTAATAATGTTTCGTAAAATAATGGTGTAGCAGCAATGTGTTTGAAAACTGTGTGTTTATGAACGTGTCTTCCAAACTTATCAATAGTCATTGTGAATCAATCAACAACTATGTGAAACTGAAATGTGTGCTCGCTTGCACTCCACTAAATACTACAATTTACAAAATAATTTTAGCCTCTTTTAATTCTTCAATGATCGCTATGATTTCATTGTTATGTGCGGAGTGACCTGCTGATTTGGATGCGTTCAATAAACGCAATCGTTCTACTAGTTCGTTAGGATCATCCCAGTATTGATACTGCAAACATTTGTTAGGTACAAGCTTTTTCTCCAAAGCTCCACCTGTTTTCCAGCTTCGCGCCCACCAAACGTTTGGTGGTTTTCCCTGAATTATTGGTTTTATAATATTCACATATTTAAATCCTCTGCTTGCAGATATTCGCCCTGAGGGATTATAATTAACTTTAAACGCACTAGTTCTTCTCAATATATCTCTATAGTCTCGCACATCGTGAAACGTAAATTTCTCTGGATTTTTCTTAAAAACCAGCTCGTATAAACCTTTAGTACCCTTATACGCCAAGTCTCCAATTACAAGATCGGGACCGTCAAACTTAAGCTCCTGGTTCCCAACAAACAATCTCTCATCTTCTTCTCTTACACCGTATTTTGTATCGAATTCATTTTCTACATCAGTTTCAAATCGTGTAACATAATCACGTGCTAACGGATGATACGATTCTAAGGCAGCTTCCACCAGCGGTGATTCTAATCTAGTCCGAAGTAATGATTTTCGTTCTTCTAGAAGTGTACGAGCATGAGCCAGGGATTCGTCCGCAGGGGGGTTACTGCTTTCGGTGTCATATTCTTCTGCTTCTTCATAAACAGATTTTGAAGTTGGAGATGTGGACTTTTCATGAGGAACCTCAAGAATTTCTTCATCTTCTAAGATGGAAGGTTGTTTAATTTCACGTCCAAGTGGCGTTGAAGTACCCACATCATGCTCCTCTGACAATCCAATTCGCGACGAAGGATCGGATTTTAATTTATAACTCGGTCTTCTTCGTATGAAAGAAGGATCAGATCTCAATTTATAAATCGGTCTTTTTCGTAGGAAAGAACTCTTTGGCTCCTCTTTCAATCTCTTTTCACTGGCTTCGTATGACTGTTGCTCCTCTTTCAAAGGTAATACGCTGCGAACAACATCTAGCTTATTGACAATATCTCGGAGTGGCTCTACAATAGGTGAATAAGTTGTCTGCAGATACTTTTTTGATTGCTCCGCATGATGTTTTGCTTGTGCAATATCGGATTTAAGTGTTTTTAATTTAGTACGCAAACTTTCGCGCGCAGTGGCTAATTCTGCTTTAAGTTTGTTACTCATGGTGCATCTGCATCCTTTAACGTCTGTTACAGTACTGAAGAACTGTAGAACTATGTAAAAATGAAAGAACTATGTAAAATGTAGTGGTTTTAAAGATATATGTACGTGTCGAATCCTTTACGATATCTCCCTGCGTTTATGGAACAATCGGTATCAATAACTAAGAAACCAAACGGTTCCTTCCAACAAGCGTAACAGATATTACGAAACTGGTCCATAGTCATATCTCCGCTGACGTAATCATCGTAAACGTGTTTCAAATTTGTGAAATCTTGACGAAATAGTATTAAGAAATTACAATTATCACGAATCATTTGTTTGGGTATTGCACTGTAAGTTTGACTTAAATAAAAGCAGTCAACATTTCTATGACGTCCAAAGGAGAAATATTCTTTAATTAAATTTTGTGTAGTACACTGAACATCATCAAAAACAACGACTGAATATTCTTTTACATTTGTAGGTGACACCATTTTTTCAATATCGGAAATTTCAAAGTAACCTATTTCGGGCACTGTTGATAGCAAATGTCGGAGAAATTTATACTTCCCCTGAGATAAGGTCTTACAGCAGATGTATAAATTTTGGAAACGTAATCCGTTCGGATGGGTTAATAATGTCACTAAGGAATTACTTTTACCAGCCCCTGAGCTCCCGCTAATGATAACGCGTTTACTTGATCCTCCGAAGAGAACACTGTGACGTTTAAAGGTTTCATTTGCGATTGCATCGTCGAAATTTTTTACGGGTAACTTTAAAGACTGTTGTTGAAACTTCATATTTAAAATAATATTTTTCAAAAATATTCAAAATATTTTTGCTCCTTACAACACGTTATTAATTTCCTCTTTACCAAACGCGATACTCTATTACTGTGTTATAGTTATCAAAATCAACTGCTATATAAACACTCTTTAAAACTCATAAATTATTTATTTAAATAAATATAATAAATTAATGTTCCTAACTAAATAATATTTCTAACTAAATTAATATTTCTAACTAAATTAATATTTCTAACTAAATTAATATTTCTAACTCTAACTAAATTAATATCTCTAACTCTAACTAAATTAATATCTCTAACTTACTCTGATTAATGCTCCTCACTGTAAAAAATAAGATGTTATTAAAATGTTGAAATGTTGTAATGAACGAGAACGAACCCAAGATTCATCCATCGTGGATTCGGCTTCCACCTCTGCCCTGTTCTCCTCCACCTCCACCTTTAGTGGTAAAGGTCTTGGTAGAGGAGGCTCCAACACTGGCGGCGCAAACACCCTCCTTTTTAGGAGGATGCGTTGAGGCGCCGCCACTTGCTGCACCGGCGGCCGTCGTTCAGGTGTGGCCGCCGCTAGCGGAGTTGGAGTGTAGCAGGGTGAAGGAGACCGTTCGATACGTGGATGAACCATGCGATAATTCACTACCGCCGTTTCTGCATTAATCAGAGTTCCGTCGGTTAACTAAAAAAGTAAATAATCAAAAATGTAAACTGTAAAATACAAATTAGATTACTCACTTTCAGTTCCACTTGCCTCATAAAGATAGATTTCACAAGAGGCGTAGTATTTGGTGAAGAACTCATCTGTAAAACGAATAACAATTATTAAAAATTGTACAAAGAAAAATAATTTTTTATATCCTCGAAAACATACCTAATACCTCGACAACATTTCCAACTTCATGTGAGGAACAAACCATTGAACAGCAATATAATTCACAGACATATCTACTTAAGAGAAGAAGTTAAATCTTAAGACACTAAATCAAACTTAATCTTTTAAATAGATATGTCTGCGACAAGATTATGAAACAAATCTTGGATCAGGCTCAGACGGTTGTGAATGAGGGAAATTTTGTCATATTGTTCGTTTAAAGCCTGGTCAGTCGGAGACCTTAAGCGAACTGTACGTAAAATTTCACGACAAGATTGCAACTCATCCGTGACTTTTCTAAGATTTTTCTCACCCTCTAAACAACAGTTCCTGACTTCAGGCATAATTCCGTCATAATAATTTTGGACTGCTGTTGAGATAACTCCCACTAAATTGGGAGAGGGTGAAGGAAGGGGTATAACATGTTGTGATGAGGAAAGGGATCGAATAGGTGTAGAGGTTCGGACACTAGGAGAGGATATTTCCAGCCGAGAAGGTGAAATCTGAAGTCGAGAAGGTGGAATTTGAGAGGGTGGGATAAGTAGTTCCGGTTGTGATTGTGAAGATGACAAATTCTGAATATTGGATATAATATTAGCAGATTCACTAACATTAGTCCTCGGTAGATTAATAGTCCTCGGTCGACGAACAGAAGGAGAATTATTAATCATTACTGGATTAATATTAATTGATGAATTCGTGTTATTATTATTCCCAATTGGTGATAATTGAGATATCTCCATTGAACGGTCTGATATATCAATTATTTCAGAAACTGAGTCATTAGGATTTAGCGGGATATTATCTGCAACAACACGGGGTTGCGACTGACTCAGTTGACCTTGCAACTCCGCACTATGCATCAAGTCATGATTTGAACGCAAAGAAGAAAGAAAAACTCTTTCATTAGCAATTCTTTCCAATCCACGTTCCATTGTGCGTTCCCTTCTGCGTTGCAAATATTCTGCTTTAGGCAACCACACTCTTTCATACTTGTCGCTAACGGTCCTTAGACGAGAATATTGGTTGCCACGTAGGGTGCGTAAATATTGTGTGGGTTCACGAGTATTAGAAACGGATTTAGAAACAGATTTAGAAATGGAACTCGGAGTTTTTGATTTAGAAATAACAGATCTAGAAATGACACTCGGAGTTGTAAAGACGGATGTAATAGGAACAGTTTCAGATGTAGAAATAGGAACGGATGTTACAGCAACCGAAGTAGTAGAGGCTGATGTGGATGTTACAATAGGAGTAACTATTGACTGTTGAGAAATGAGGGGTTGAGTAGGTTTGGTTTGCGTAAGGAAAGAAGAAATAAGGGGTTGAGTGGGTTGTTTAAGAATGGGAACTGATTTATTTGATGGGGAAACTGGTTTATTTGGTGGTTTCGAAGTTTGAGGTGGTTTCATTAAAGAAGAAGTAACGATTAATTGTTGTGGAATAATAAAAGGAGGTTGGGTAGATTGCTGATTAAGAATAAAAGGGCTAGGAACCAGCAATTGGTTAACAATTGGTTGACTGGAATGAATGTCTCGAGAATCCACACGATCTATTACGTCACCAACTGCGTTCAGTGTAGAATCATTGATAATTCCTTCTTGCAACAGGAAAGAGGAATTATCAATTTCATTCCACCATGAAGGCGGCACATTTGCTTGAGTGGTAAATGCACTCTGAGAAACATTTACTTGAGCAGTACTTGCCACTCCTGTCTGTGTTTCTCTAAATGCAGATTCCACGCTAGTAGTTACTGTTGAAGAAGGATTTCCTTGTAAATATTGCTGTAAAATTGGGCGTTCATTTCCAAAGGACATTACTAGCATGCAAAAATACGGAGTATATTAAAACATTAAAACGTAAATCTTACTTAATAATACTTACAGTTAAATTGTTAAACAAACAAATATAGAATAGATATATCTGGAAAAAATAGAGTATCATACTATAGATCTATTAATGAATTAAGAAGTAAAAGCACTTACCAGTAGATTCACTGAACAAATAACTTGTGAGTTTATTCGAACTAAATGCCTCCTTTTATACTCGAAAAGTTGAAGGTAAACCTTCTAAAACTGCACGTAAGAAATTATGTAATATGTTATTCAAAATTAATATTATAAAAGGTCACATAACAAACACGCGTAACCGGAACATCGAAAAGTGAAAGAACACCTTGCTCAGAAATGATGCAATACGTATTTTGTATTACAACATCCTGAACATAATGTTATTCAAAACTAAAGTTGTATAAGGTCAAACCGAACGCGCATAATAAATTTTTTTTATTATTTATTTTATCCTGTTTCCATTTGCAGTAGCAGTAAAAGAGGATGAATGGGAGGAGACTGGGCGGGGCTTAGTGGGCGGTGGGCGGAGTTTGGTGGGGGTAACTTTCTGTTTCCGCGGAATCTGGGTCAACCGGGGGGGGGGGGGGAAGAAAGCCCTCTCCCCACTCCCATCCCTACTCTTCCCTTTCCATTTTCTGGGCGTCACGAAGGCGTAACGAAGGCGTAACCACGGCCCACTAGAACTAACCTTTCCTCTTTTCTTCTTTCCTTTCTTTCCTCCTTTTTTCCTTCCTTTCTCCTCTTTTTTTCTTTCCTTTCTGTCCTTTTTTTCTTTCCTTCTCTTTTTTTATTCTTACTTGCAGTTATTTTGAAAAAATTTCAATAACTAATTATTCTCTCTAACGACTTTAGAATTTGAATAACATTTACGAAGTTTAATAATAATCTTATTATAACCAAGTTGAATAGTAATTCTAATCTTATTATTACCAAGTTTATAATAATCATTATTCAAATGAATGTAAGGAAAAAGTGTATCTGTCGAATAATAATCTTTATTCGCAAAAATTTTCCTAAATCAAACTTGCAAGTGTCACACAGTTTAACGATACACATTACACACACGAGCACTCATCTTCTAGAAACCACGATTTCATCGAACAGTCAGCCCCTAATCTTTATTTGTAAGAATCGTGTAAATTTAAATTACATTCTTAAAAATATTCTCTTACTTATATTCTCTTAGTAAACACGCACTAAGCTTTGTGAAAGACCGATTAAGACTGGTGTGTAATACCAATATATTAGTTAAACGATTTCTATGCAAATTGAATTTGAATTTTAAATCGACGGTGAATGCTCGTAAATATGTTAATTTACTATTATGCAATTCTTGCTAGTATGGCTCGCTTTAAAACGTGCTTGTTTTTATTTATTTAAAACGGTATTTATATTCATTCACAACTCGGAATACATATGTAAATTTTATAGTATTTGTATATTTAATCGACGTTCGCCTTCAAACATGTTTATTTTTTCTATACCACTTAATTTATTATACGACGGTGTGTGAATCTAAATTCTTAAATTTTAAATTGATCGATTAAAATTAATAACGTCTCCTTTCTGATTTAGTTTATTATAATTTTTATACAGATCACTTCTGGCTATGAAATTTTTAACGCTGCACAGTGAAAACCATTTTTGTGACTTTTACATCGTAGAAAATTCGTAAATTTGACAACGTTTGAAATTTCAATCGAATAAAGCGATACTTTCAAAGACAATAAAAATCTGTCAAGCTAAATTGCTCATCAAGAGTTAATCTAAATAATTTAATAACGCAATGTATTTCTAAATTCTTTCTTAAATCCTTAAATTGATTTATTAAAATTAATAACGAATAAAATAACAACTCCTTTCTGATTATAGTTTATTGTATAATAATATATTATTAATAACAATATTTAATAATTAATATTTTAATAATAATATTTAAGAATAAGTACACAAATAGCAATTCTTCTTCCGTGGAGGTGGACCATCTATTTCATCCAAAGAAAATTCGGTTTGATTCCAATGTTGGTGACAGAGTCTCTGACTTTGTAGATATTTACAGCGTTGATAATGGATTGGCAACTTAGGCCAGATGTATTCTAGATCTACGGCTGTGACTCTGGTACATAGATACGATTTTGGAAAGTACTTCAAATCCTTATCTGGTATACTACTGAACGAACAATCTTTTTCGTACTGGTCAATAACTTCGCCAACCTTCTCTACAACATGCTTTATAATGTTCTTGCAAAATAGACGGGAGAAGAAATCCATTGCGAAGCTGAACTTTTCTTATACTAACTAAGAACCAAAGTTTCCTCATAATATATCACAAATGTTTAGTGTAAAAAATCCTTCATATAACTTTGTTTGAATAAATTTATGTAAATCAAACACGTTCGTTAAAGCACACATGCAATTTTTTCTTGAGTGAAATGGACACTTGGGTTCGGATTTTTGCAATTTTTGTACATCTTCGTAAATTTCACCCAAATCTAACACAGGTACACTTTCACCATTGCTTTTCGCTAGAATTTCACATAGAAATCGAGACTTCTCCACTCCTTTAACGTAAACGACTTTGGCTGTACAACATAAAAAGTTGATGATTGCGTCAAACTCAGATAAGGGGACGAATCCTCTATTCCAATCAATGCAATGGTGATTGGTCATTAACCAGTTTGCAACATTTTGAAATTTTCTGGGGACCATTGACAAACTTGTGGGTGGTTGAAATAAAAAATGACTCACTTTTCTTTCACTATCGTAAGAAGCCAACTCTTTTGGTATAAACTGATTATTTTCCACTTTAAATCCTTGAATGTCAATGACAATAAATCGTTTTTTCATGGTTCGGTTGATGTTGCTTCTTATAAAATCAAATTAAATCAAATAGTTTTAGCTTCTCTGTTAATACTGCCATTCACGGTTTACATCAACTGACGGACAATTTTGGTGAGAGGTGAATAAGAGAACGCTTTGTCATGCAGAATTAAACAGTAAGCAATAGTATCAGCTTTAATATTTTCTTTAGTTGTAAACTCAATTCTTATTTCTACTGCACTTTTATGCATTACATCTCTCTGAAAAGTGCAGTCGATTCCTATTAATGGGCAACTAGCTAATCCTTTTGGATTGAACCAAGGTTGACTGCTTTCACGATGATAATAATTTTCCTGAAATCTGGAATACATGTCGTATATAACGGCGTATTTGTTATTTTCAATATCAATATCAATATTGTCGTACGGATAGCGTTCGCCATTTAGAAATACCGTTAATGATTTTAACTTAACGTCATCAAACAGACTCATGTTTGCATCGACGACACCCTTTCGCTTAGTTTGAAAACCGATGATTATGTACCTTGGCGTTTCCAACTGCGGAGCCGTTTTTACTGTCCAAGAATGACTTGTCGTAGTTGGGAGCGACGGATACTCGTGCAACTCCCAGCTTCTGAAAGGAATTTGTATTTCAACATCTCTGTCTGTCACTCTCGTTAAAGCCAATTGCTCACGTAGTCCAACAGAAATATGAGGTATACGCCATACAATTTTGTCAATTATTAATTTAATCTTTTCCGTCTTGTTTGTTTCCAGAACTGCATCAACGTCATCATTTGCTCTGATCAATACTAATTCTTGCCTCATATTCAAGACGATCTTTTTATAATCTTCCCCAAAACCTAATAGTGTCTTTAAAGGTACACTTGCTGAGAAATCTCCCTTAACGTTGAGTATATCGCTCATTTTATCATTCTCCTGAATCCATCCTGCATTTTCCAATTTTACTGTATCGTTGCGAGTAAAAGAAAAATACCCTTTCATTGTTGATGTTATGCCAACATTTCTTACCGAATCCACCTGTACTCCGTTCAGAAGATATCTAATCTCGCTAAACATATAAGCTACCGGATTATTTATCAATTGTGCCGTCGCACTGTGTTTAGTATTATCACTAACCAAACGCAGTCTTCCCTCTACGTACAAATAACTTTCGCAAGGGAGGGTGTAATTGTCGATCTCAGGTACGGTGATACGCACTTCATCGTTATTACCAAATGATGAACTGAATGGTAAGTGTGAATGGAACTCCATACTGGTTATTGAAGTGTCCAATTTAATTTTATCAGTTACTCCCAAAATATCCATGTCGTTCTGTTTAGATGATGATTGCCTTACGTGTAATGATGGTGTTCACCCTTTGACGGTTACGTTTCTTCTACAGAATAATTCCCCCTATGTTAGCACCTTATAACCTAAACTCTCTAAATATATTCGATTTCTCTGTGTCAATTTCAGTTTTTTTTGTCGACAACAGTTCAGTATCTGTTTCCGTGGTTTAAATAATACATTACGTCTAATTCTGCTACACTCTTTCCGTTTCGAATAATTGCTATCGTAAATAATCATTATGTGAATCTTCTCAAATGAAGTCTTAGAGTAATTACTTCGTTTCTAAAATTTACTAATCGATTCTCTTGATCTAATAGTCGAATGACTATTCTCGTAATCACGTTCACGGTCACTGGAAGATAAATAGCTTGAAGAGGGGATTCTATTATTTTAAACCCTGGAGGTACATTTGGAAAGAAATGATACAAAACATGACCGGGTTCTCCGTTGTTATAAGATCCACCGGTTAGATTACATTCTATTCTTATAGCATTTACTTTATTTATTTCCACCGGAAAATCACCAATGTTATTATCGTTTACTTTCAACGTTCGCGGTTTAAAACCCAACAATTTTCCCAATGAATTTGGTTTACTAAAATCGAGCTTAACCGAACTGTGTATGGTTGCCTTTAAAGTATTATTATTTCCTTTAATGTTTATATAATCAGGGATATTGTTATTTTGAAAATAATCTTTCAGATATTGGTTGATATCGTCTAGTTCATATGTACCTGTAGGTATAACGATAGTTTTCCAAACCGTCGTTTTTCCTGTTTCTTCATAATGTATCAAATTATTACTTTCATCTATGTTAGGTATTGCATTAAACGTTTCAAAATTTAACAAGCACATTTCATATGTTGCCTCTTCATCGAGGTATAGTGGTGGATTCAATTCACAAAATAAAACTGATTCAGTTCCCGTAAGAGTGAATGTACACGCAACGGGTGAAGATTCCATGTTGACCATCTTTCAAGTACTACATTCTTACTTAACTTGTAAAGGACTTTAAAAACTGTAGACATAAGTGTCCACAATTTTGTGTATTTTGTTTCTGATACCTTTCATAATTATAGTTAATAACTCCCAATCCGTTCGACAAAAGATATTTCTCTACTTCAACTGGAGGTCGTAGATCTCCATAGCTGTCAAAATATTTTACGATTCCTCCTCTCTTATAATATGCCACCCAATGCGTTCCTTCACCAGAATCGCTATCTAAATTCACTACTCCACTTTCATGCTTCCATATCTTTTTAGGTAAAGTATCTCTCATAAACACACCTCGAAAGAAAGGTAATTTCCATATTTTAGCATATTTCAGTATGTCAATGTTAGTCAACGGTCGCCGAGGCAAATATTTCAGTTTTTTGGATTGGATCGTAAATATAACCCACACCCTGTTTTGTAAGGTTTTATATAGAATCCGCTTCCCACTGCTTTTGTTTCCATAGCGCGATTATGTCGCTCTGCCTCTTTCAGTTGCTCTTTCGCAGCTTTTGCATCGTTTACCGCCTTAGCAATTGCAGCTGCACCGCCGCCGAGCGATCCTATTGCGCCCAAAGCCGCAAATAATGGAATTAAAGGTAAAAACCCTCCTCTCTTAGGAATTGGTATCACTCTTTGACGTGGAGGTCTTATTTTCTTGTGGTCCTTCTTTAAAACAGCCTGCGCCAATTTCACATTTTCTAACAGACTCTTGTTACCATTACGTGAAATTGCATGTTGTGCTTTCCTTACAGCTTGTCGAAATGATAATTTACCACCACGCTTCTTCCTTTTACTACGCTTTCTCTTCACTCCGTTTCCCATTCCAAGCTTTGTCTTAGCTTTCATTAAGGCGGCTACAGATAACGCAGATGCTTTTTCACCAAATCCCGCTTCTGTACTCTTCACTCTTTTCACTGCCGCTTGATACAATTTTTTATCTGCTTCGTGACGTTTTTCTAAATCGCTACTTACAGAATATGCGATATCGTGTTGCTTGCAAGCCTCATCCAACGCATTCACACCTCTGTCTCCTCTTTTAAGTCGAACGTCTAATTTTGTGCCCGGACCGCAGTAATTGTAACCTGGTAAGTGTAACTCTACTGGTAGTTTATTAATTAACGTATTAAGTAAACCACGACCTTTTCGTTTTAAGGTGCTTCTCGCAGTGTAATCTGTTTTGACACGACGTCGCATTTATGGCTTTTCTTTCTAACAGTCAACGATGTTACATGTGTACTACTTCAATACTCACTGCTTATCTTTATATAGCGTAAAAATTTCTCTTAATTTTTTGGTTAAGTATCGTTAGTTTATTAAATAAAGGGTCAAACAGTGTTCTTAGAAAATTTTATTTATAACTGACAGTGTCATATCTAGAAATATATACATATTAAATCACATAACATTTACATATTAACAGCTTTATGCATACTTATATCAAAAATTAATTTACTAATTCCAAACATCATTAATTCATTTGTAATTGCTCCTTTCTCAGATATTTCATTATTGAGAAATGATTTAACATTTGTCTTCATATCACTTTCCATAACACTCAAGCATGGAATCATGTTGCTGTAGAATGATTTATAGTTCAATTGTTTCAAAACTTCTAAACGATATAATACAATATCACACAATTTCCAGAGTTCCAATAGACCTTTATAAGATATATATAATGTCTCCACTCCTCTTTCTAATTTCAGTATTTTCGTTCCTTCGATGCGTTCGAAAGACGCCTTTACTGAGCTGATTTTCATTACCGGATAAATAGTTTTCTTCTCAGTAAAATACGACTTCAAAGTGTAGTTATAAGAACAAAATTCTTTCCATTCCTCTTCTAAAAACGATATGCTCTGCCTTTTGGAACCCATAATACGTATTATCGGATCAAAAAATGTTTCGGTACACAGTCCGACACAAATCCACTTCGTACGGCTCTTATTTAGAAAATATACACTTTGAGCTAAAAGTGGCAACTGATCTACGTCAGTCACCTCTCTTGCTTCTGAAATCTCGGAAGGTGCTGTCTCATTAGTATCACATTGACGAAAATCTTCATCTGTGAAGTAAGGCTGGGAGAGTATTTCAAATTGAAACTCGTTTCGAACTGAGGGCATATTCAAACCGTGCTCATCCGGCTTTTCTTCTTTTGGTTTGTCAACGTTTTCAGTCAGAAGTCTTTTCTTCTGTACGTCATCAAAAGGATCGTTCACGTGCCTTCTCTTTTGCTTCAGGAAAAAATCCACTTGTTTAGATGTCACTGTTAAATACAATAAAAATATACAAATTATAAATTATTACAATAAGATGACTTAAACTTACTTTTATGTATGTAGGTAGGTGATTAACTTAACAACACAACTCACAGTTCTGTAACAACTGAATCTATTCCCAAATGAAGAACCTTATATAACAAGATTTTAGGTGGGGGTCCCTACCTCCTCCAACCTTACGGTCGTATTCAAGATAAACCGTTTTTGGATCCTCCGTCAAGTTAAGGTCACGTCAAGGATAGATAATTTTTGGAACCCTCCTCTGACCTCGCTTTTAGAGGTAATGATGAGGTCACGTCAATGACATTGAAAATTTTGCAACCTCCTCTGACTTGATCCTTAACCTTGTAGTTACATCGGCACAAAGCAAATTTTAGAACCTCCTCCGATCTTAACCTTGAACCCTCAAGGTCATTTCAAAGTTACCTCTCGGTTACGTTAGGAACAGGTCGATTCTGGAACCTCCTTTAATCTTGACCTTGATCGAGGTCACCTCAAGGTCATGGCCTTGAAGTTTAAGGTCATGGTGAGGTCACGTCAGGAATAGGCGGATTCTGGAACCTCCTCCGACCTTGACCTTGAACTTTATTGGTCAAGGTCGGAGGAGGTTCCAGAATCGGCCTATTCCTACTACTAGCGTTGTTCCTGTGATGTATCTAATCAATCCTTACTCATCTATCATGTTATTTGGCGTTTCGATGGACTCCAGTAACTTTGATGTGAGATACGAAGTTCTCGGACGCAGCTGAAGCTAGAAATAGTTTTAAACGAAACAACACGCATTAGCGTTGTTCCTGTGATGTATCTAATCGATCCTTACTCATCTATCATGTTATTTTACGTTTGGATGGACTCCAGTAACTCTGATGTGAGACACAAAGTTTTTGGACGCAGCAGAAGCTGGAAATAGTTTTAAACAAAACAACACGCATTAGCGATGTTCCTGTGATGTATCTAATCGATCCTTACTCATCTATCATGTTATTTTACGTTTGAATGGACTCCAGTAACTCTGATGTGAGATACAAAGTTTTTGGACGCAGCAGAAGCTGGAGGTAGTTTTGAACGAAACAACACGTATTAGCGTTGTTCCTGTGATGTATCTAATCGATCCTTACTTAGCTACTATGTTATTTGGCGTTTCGATGGACTCCAGTAACTTTGATGTGAGATACGAAGTTCTCGGACGCAGCTGAAGCTAGAAATAGTTTTAAACGAAACAACACGCATTAGCGTTGTTCCTGTGATGTATCTAATCGATCCTTACTCATCTATCATGTTATTTGTCGTTTCGATGGACTCTAGTAATTCTGATGTGAGATACGAAGTTTTTGGACGCAGCAGAAGCTGGAGGTAGTTTTGAACGAAACAACACGTGTTAGCGTTGTTCCTGTGCTGTATCTAATCGATCCTTACTTATCTATCATGTTATTTGACGTTTCGATGGACTCCAGTAACTTTGATGTGAGATACGACGTTTTCGGACGCAGCAGAAGCTGGAAATAGTTTTAAACGAAACAACACGCATTAGCGATGTTCCTGTTAGGTATCTAATCGATCCTTACTCATCTATCATGTTATTTTACGTTTGGATGGACTCCAGTAACTCTGATGTGAGACACAAAGTTTTTGGACGCAGCAGAAGCTGGAAATAGTTTTGAACGAAACAACACGTATTAGCGTTGTTCCTGTGATGTATCTAAACGATCCTTACTTATCTAACATGTTATTTGACGTTTGGATGGACTCCCGTAAGTCTGATGTGAGATACAAAGTTATTGGACGCAGCAGGAGCTGGAAATGGTTTTAAACGAAACAACACGTATTAGCGTTGTTCCTGTGCTGTATCTAATCGATCCTTACTTATCTATCATGTTATTTGACGTTTCGATGGACTCCAGTAACTCTGATGTGAGATACGACGTTTTCGGACGCAGCAGAAGCTGGAAATAGTTTTAAACAAAACAACACGCATTAGCGATGTTCCTGTGATGTATCTAATCGATCCTTACTCATCTATCATGTTATTTTACGTTTGAATGGACTCCAGTAACTCTGATGTGAGATACAAAGTTTTTGGACGCAGCAGAAGCTGGAGGTAGTTTTGAACGAAACAACACGTATTAGCGTTGTTCCTGTGATGTATCTAATCGATCCTTACTTAGCTACTATGCTATTTGACGTTTCGATGGACTCCAGTAACTTTGATGTGAGATACGACGTTTTCGGACGCAGCAGAAGCTGGAAATAGTTTTAAACGAAACAACACGCATTAGCGATGTTCCTGTGATGTATCTAATCGATCCTTACTCATCTATCATGTTATTTTACGTTTGGATGGACTCCAGTAACTCTGATGTGAGATACAAAGTTTTTGGACGCAGCAGAAGCTGGAAATAGTTTTGAACGAAACAACAAGTATTAGCGTTGTTCCTGTGATGTATCTAAACGATTCTTACTTATGTAACATGTTATTTGACGTTTGGATGGACTCCAGTAAGTCTGATGTGAGATACAAAGTCTTTGGACGCAGCAGGAGCTGGAAATAGTTTTAAACGAAACAACACGTATTAGCGTTGTTCCTGTGCTGTATCTAATCGATCCTTACTTATCTATCATGTTATTTGACGTTTCGATGGACTCCAGTAACTCTGATGTGAGATACGACGTTTTCGGAAGCAGCAGAAGCTGGAAATAGTTTTAAACAAAACAACACGCATTAGCGATGTTCCTGTGATGTATCTAATCGATCCTTACTCATCTATCATGTTATTTTACGTTTGAATGGACTCCAGTAACTCTGATGTGAGATACAAAGTTTTTGGACGCAGCAGAAGCTGGAGGTAGTTTTGAACGAAACAACACGTATTAGCGTTGTTCCTGTGATGTATCTAATCGATCCTTAGTTAGCTACTATGTTATTTGACGTTTGGATGGACTCCAGTAAGTCTGATGTGAGATACAAAGTCTTTGGACGCAGCAGGAGCTGGAAATAGTTTTAAACGAAACAACACGTATTAGCGTTGTTCCTGTGCTGTATCTAATCGATCCTTACTTATCTATCATGTTATTTGACGTTTCGATGGACTCCAGTAACTCTGATGTGAGATACGACGTTTTCGGAAGCAGCAGAAGCTGGAAATAGTTTTAAACAAAACAACACGCATTAGCGATGTTCCTGTGATGTATCTAATCGATCCTTACTCATCTATCATGTTATTTTACGTTTGAATGGACTCCAGTAACTCTGATGTGAGATACAAAGTTTTTGGACGCAGCAGAAGCTGGAGGTAGTTTTGAACGAAACAACACGTATTAGCGTTGTTCCTGTGATGTATCTAATCGATCCTTACTTAGCTACTATGTTATTTGGCGTTTCGATAGACTCGAGTAACTTTGATGTGAGATACGATGTTCTCGGACGCAGCTGAAGCTAGAAATAGTTTTAAAGGAAACAACACGCATTAGCGTTGTTCCTGTGATGTATCTAATCAATCCTTACTCATCTATCATGTTATTTGGCGTTTCGATGGACTCCAGTAACTTTGATGTGAGATACGAAGTTCTCGGACGCAGCTGAAGCTAGAAATAGTTTTAAACGAAACAACACGCATTAGCGCTGTTCCTGTGATGTATCTAATCGATCCTTACTCATCTATCATGTTATTTTACGTTTGGATGGACTCCAGTAACTCTGATGTGAGACACAAAGTTTTTGGACGCAGCAGAAGCTGGAAATAGTTTTAAACAAAACAACACGCATTAGCGATGTTCCTGTGATGTATCTAATCGATCCTTACTCATCTATCATGTTATTTTACGTTTGAATGGACTCCAGTAACTCTGATGTGAGATACAAAGTTTTTGGACGCAGCAGAAGCTGGAGGTAGTTTTGAACGAAACAACACGTATTAGCGTTGTTCCTGTGATGTATCTAATCGATCCTTACTTAGCTACTATGTTATTTGGCGTTTCGATGGACTCCAGTAACTTTGATGTGAGATACGAAGTTCTCGGACGCAGCTGAAGCTAGAAATAGTTTTAAACGAAACAACACGCATTAGCGTTGTTCAAGTGATGTATTTAATCGATCCTTACTCATCTATCATGTTATTTGTCGTTTCGATGGACTCTAGTAATTCTGATGTGAGATACGAAGTTTTTGGACGCAGCAGAAGCTGGAGGTAGTTTTGAACGAAACAACACGTGTTAGCGTTGTTCCTGTGCTGTATCTAATCGATCCTTACTTATCTATCATGTTATTTGACGTTTCGATGGACTCCAGTAACTTTGATGTGAGATACGACGTTTTCGGACGCAGCAGAAGCTGGAAATAGTTTTAAACGAAACAACACGCATTAGCGATGTTCCTGTTAGGTATCTAATCGATCCTTACTCATCTATCATGTTATTTTACGTTTGGATGGACTCCAGTGACTCTGATGTGAGATACAAAGTTTTTGGACGCAGCAGAAGCTGGAAATAGTTTTGAACGAAACAACACGTATTAGCGTTGTTCCTGTGATGTATCTAAACGATCCTTACTAATCTAACATGTTATTTGACGTTTGGATGGACTCCAGTAAGTCTGATGTGAGATACAAAGTCTTTGGACGCAGCAGGAGCTGGAAATAGTTTTAAACGAAACAACACGTATTAGCGTTGTTCCTGTGATGTATCTAAACGATCCTTACTTATCTAACATGTTATTTGACGTTTGGATGGACTCCAGTAAGTCTGATGTGAGATACAAAGTTTTTGGACGCAGCAGGAGCTGGAAATAGTTTTAAACGAAACAACACGTATTAGCGTTGTTCCTGTGCTGTATCTAATCGATCCTTACTTATCTATCATGTTATTTGACGTTTCGATGGACTCCAGTAACTCTGATGTGAGATACGACGTTTTCGGACGCAGCAGAAGCTGGAAATAGTTTTAAACAAAACAACACGCATTGGCGATGTTCCTGTGATGTATCTAATCGATCCTTACTCATCTATCATGTTATTTTACGTTTGAATGGACTCCAGTAACTCTGATGTGAGATACAAAGTTTTTGGACGCAGTAGAAGCTGGAGGTAGTTTTGAACGAAACAACACGTATTAGCGTTGTTCCTGTGATGTATCTAATCGATCCTTACTTAGCTACTATGCTATTTGACGTTTCGATGGACTCCAGTAACTTTGATGTGAGATACGACGTTTTCGGACGCAGCAGAAGCTGGAAATAGTTTTAAACGAAACAACACGCATTAGCGATGTTCCTGTGATGTATCTAATCGATCCTTACTCATCTATCATGTTATTTTACGTTTGGATGGACTCCAGTAACTCTGATGTGAGATACAAAGTTTTTGGACGCAGCAGAAGCTGGAAATAGTTTTGAACGAAACAACAAGTATTAGCGTTGTTCCTGTGATGTATCTAAACGATCCTTACTTATGTAACATGTTATTTGACGTTTGGATGGACTCCAGTAACTCTGATGTGAGATACAAAGTCTTTGGACGCAGCAGGAGCTGGAAATAGTTTTAAACGAAACAACACGTATTAGCGTTGTTCCTGTGCTGTATCTAATCGATCCTTACTTATCTATCATGTTATTTGACGTTTCGATGGACTCCAGTAACTCTGATGTGAGATACGACGTTTTCGGAAGCAGCAGAAGCTGGAAATAGTTTTAAACAAAACAACACGCATTAGCGATGTTCCTGTGATGTATCTAATCGATCCTTACTCATCTATCATGTTATTTTACGTTTGAATGGACTCCAGTAACTCTGATGTGAGATACAAAGTTTTTGGACGCAGCAGAAGCTGGAGGTAGTTTTGAACGAAACAACACGTATTAGCGTTGTTCCTGTGATGTATCTAATCGATCCTTACTTAGCTACTATGTTATTTGGCGTTTCGATAGACTCGAGTAACTTTGATGTGAGATACGATGTTCTCGGACGCAGCTGAAGCTAGAAATAGTTTTAAAGGAAACAACACGTATTAGCGTTGTTCCTGTGATGTATCTAATCAATCCTTACTCATCTATCATGTTATTTGGCGTTTCGATGGACTCCAGTAACTTTGATGTGAGATACGAAGTTCTCGGACGCAGCTGAAGCTAGAAATAGTTTTAAACGAAACAACACGCATTAGCGCTGTTCCTGTGATGTATCTAATCGATCCTTACTCATCTATCATGTTATTTTACGTTTGGATGGACTCCAGTAACTCTGATGTGAGACACAAAGTTTTTGGACGCAGCAGAAGCTGGAAATAGTTTTAAACAAAACAACACGCATTAGCGATGTTCCTGTGATGTATCTAATCGATCCTTACTCATCTATCATGTTATTTTACGTTTGAATGGACTCCAGTAACTCTGATGTGAGATACAAAGTTTTTGGACGCAGCAGAAGCTGGAGGTAGTTTTGAACGAAACAACACGTATTAGCGTTGTTCCTGTGATGTATCTAATCGATCCTTACTTAGCTACTATGTTATTTGGCGTTTCGATGGACTCCAGTAACTTTGATGTGAGATACGAAGTTCTCGGACGCAGCTGAAGCTAGAAATAGTTTTAAACGAAACAACACGCATTAGCGTTGTTCAAGTGATGTATTTAATCGATCCTTACTCATCTATCATGTTATTTGTCGTTTCGATGGACTCTAGTAATTCTGATGTGAGATACGAAGTTTTTGGACGCAGCAGAAGCTGGAGGTAGTTTTGAACGAAACAACACGTGTTAGCGTTGTTCCTGTGCTGTATCTAATCGATCCTTACTTATCTATCATGTTATTTGACGTTTCGATGGACTCCAGTAACTTTGATGTGAGATACGACGTTTTCGGACGCAGCAGAAGCTGGAAATAGTTTTAAACGAAACAACACGCATTAGCGATGTTCCTGTTAGGTATCTAATCGATCCTTACTCATCTATCATGTTATTTTACGTTTGGATGGACTCCAGTGACTCTGATGTGAGATACAAAGTTTTTGGACGCAGCAGAAGCTGGAAATAGTTTTGAACGAAACAACACGTATTAGCGTTGTTCCTGTGATGTATCTAAACGATCCTTACTAATCTAACATGTTATTTGACGTTTGGATGGACTCCAGTAAGTCTGATGTGAGATACAAAGTCTTTGGACGCAGCAGGAGCTGGAAATAGTTTTAAACGAAACAACACGTATTAGCGTTGTTCCTGTGATGTATCTAAACGATCCTTACTTATCTAACATGTTATTTGACGTTTGGATGGACTCCAGTAAGTCTGATGTGAGATACAAAGTTTTTGGACGCAGCAGGAGCTGGAAATAGTTTTAAACGAAACAACACGTATTAGCGTTGTTCCTGTGCTGTATCTAA
The DNA here is from genome assembly GCA_036172665.1 of Prosopocoilus inquinatus. Classification (NCBI taxonomy): domain Eukaryota; kingdom Metazoa; phylum Arthropoda; class Insecta; order Coleoptera; family Lucanidae; genus Prosopocoilus; species Prosopocoilus inquinatus. The sequence continues at coordinate 29,620,611 of CM069879.1, forward strand.
TCGATCCTTACTTATCTATCATGTTATTTGACGTTTCGATGGACTCCAGTAACTCTGATGTGAGATACGACGTTTTCGGACGCAGCAGAAGCTGGAAATAGTTTTAAACAAAACAACACGCATTGGCGATGTTCCTGTGATGTATCTAATCGATCCTTACTCATCTATCATGTTATTTTACGTTTGAATGGACTCCAGTAACTCTGATGTGAGATACAAAGTTTTTGGACGCAGCAGAAGCTGGAGGTAGTTTTGAACGAAACAACACGTATTAGCGTTGTTCCTGTGATGTATCTAATCGATCCTTACTTAGCTACTATGCTATTTGACGTTTCGATGGACTCCAGTAACTTTGATGTGAGATACGACGTTTTCGGACGCAGCAGAAGCTGGAAATAGTTTTAAACGAAACAACACGCATTAGCGATGTTCCTGTGATGTATCTAATCGATCCTTACTCATCTATCATGTTATTTTACGTTTGGATGGACTCCAGTAACTCTGATGTGAGATACAAAGTTTTTGGACGCAGCAGAAGCTGGAAATAGTTTTGAACGAAACAACAAGTATTAGCGTTGTTCCTGTGATGTATCTAAACGATCCTTACTTATGTAACATGTTATTTGACGTTTGGATGGACTCCAGTAAGTCTGATGTGAGATACAAAGTCTTTGGACGCAGCAGGAGCTGGAAATAGTTTTAAACGAAACAACACGTATTAGCGTTGTTCCTGTGCTGTATCTAATCGATCCTTACTTATCTATCATGTTATTTGACGTTTCGATGGACTCCAGTAACTCTGATGTGAGATACGACGTTTTCGGACGCAGCAGAAGCTGGAAATAGTTTTAAACAAAACAACACGCATTAGCGATGTTCCTGTGATGTATCTAATCGATCCTTACTCATCTATCATGTTATTTTACGTTTGAATGGACTCCAGTAACTCTGATGTGAGATACAAAGTTTTTGGACGCAGCAGAAGCTGGAGGTAGTTTTGAACGAAACAACACGTATTAGCGTTGTTCCTGTGATGTATCTAATCGATCCTTACTTAGCTACTATGTTATTTGGCGTTTCGATAGACTCCAGTAACTTTGATGTGAGATACGATGTTCTCGGACGCAGCTGAAGCTAGAAATAGTTTTAAAGGAAACAACACGCATTAGCGTTGTTCCTGTGATGTATCTAATCAATCCTTACTCATCTATCATGTTATTTGGCGTTTCGATGGACTCCAGTAACTTTGATGTGAGATACGAAGTTCTCGGACGCAGCTGAAGCTAGAAATAGTTTTAAACGAAACAACACGCATTAGCGTTGTTCCTGTGATGTATCTAATCGATCCTTACTCATCTATCATGTTATTTTACGTTTGGATGGACTCCAGTAACTCTGATGTGAGACACAAAGTTTTTGGACGCAGCAGAAGCTGGAAATAGTTTTAAACAAAACAACACGCATTAGCGATGTTCCTGTGATGTATCTAATCGATCCTTACTCATCTATCATGTTATTTTACGTTTGAATGGACTCCAGTAACTCTGATGTGAGATACAAAGTTTTTGGACGCAGCAGAAGCTGGAGGTAGTTTTGAACGAAACAACACGTATTAGCGTTGTTCCTGTGATGTATCTAATCGATCCTTACTTAGCTACTATGTTATTTGGCGTTTCGATGGACTCCAGTAACTTTGATGTGAGATACGAAGTTCTCGGACGCAGCTGAAGCTAGAAATAGTTTTAAACGAAACAACACGCATTAGCGTTGTTCAAGTGATGTATCTAATCGATCCTTACTCATCTATCATGTTATTTGTCGTTTCGATGGACTCTAGTAATTCTGATGTGAGATACGAAGTTTTTGGACGCAGCAGAAGCTGGAGGTAGTTTTGAACGAAACAACACGTGTTAGCGTTGTTCCTGTGCTGTATCTAATCGATCCTTACTTATCTATCATGTTATTTAACGTTTCGATGGACTCCAGTAACTTTGATGTGAGATACGACGTTTTCGGACGCAGCAGAAGCTGGAAATAGTTTTAAACGAAACAACACGCATTAGCGATGTTCCTGTTAGGTATCTAATCGATCCTTACTCATCTATCATGTTATTTTACGTTTGGATGGACTCCAGTGACTCTGATGTGAGATACAAAGTTTTTGGACGCAGCAGAAGCTGGAAATAGTTTTGAACGAAACAACACGTATTAGCGTTGTTCCTGTGATGTATCTAAACGATCCTTACTAATCTAACATGTTATTTGACGTTTGGATGGACTCCAGTAAGTCTGATGTGAGATACAAAGTCTTTGGACGCAGCAGGAGCTGGAAATAGTTTTAAACGAAACAACACGTATTAGCGTTGTTCCTGTGATGTATCTAAACGATCCTTACTTATCTAACATGTTATTTGACGTTTGGATGGACTCCAGTAAGTCTGATGTGAGATACAAAGTTTTTGGACGCAGCAGGAGCTGGAAATAGTTTTAAACGAAACAACAAGTATTAGCGTTGTTCCTGTGCTGTATCTAATCGATCCTTACTTATCTATCATGTTATTTGACGTTTCGATGGACTCCAGTAACTCTGATGTGAGATACGACGTTTTCGGACGCAGCAGAAGCTGGAAATAGTTTTAAACAAAACAACACGCATTGGCGATGTTCCTGTGATGTATCTAATCGATCCTTACTCATCTATCATGTTATTTTACGTTTGAGTGGACTCCAGTAACTCTGATGTGAGATACAAAGTTTTTGGACGCAGCAGAAGCTGGAGGTAGTTTTGAACGAAACAACACGTATTAGCGTTGTTCCTGTGATGTATCTAATCGATCCTTACTTAGCTACTATGTTATTTTTCGTTTTGATAGACTCCAGTAACTTTGATGTGAGATACGATGTTCTCGGACGCAGCTGAAGCTAGAAATAGTTTTAAAGGAAACAGCACGCATTAGCGTTGTTCCTGTGATGTATCTAATCAATCCTTACTCATCTATCATGTTATTTGGCGTTTCGATGGACTCCAGTAACTTTGATGTGAGATACGAAGTTCTCGGACGCAGCTGAAGCTAGAAATAGTTTTAAACGAAACAACACGCATTAGCGTTGTTCCTGTGATGTATCTAATCGATCCTTACTTATCTATCATGTTATTTGACGTTTGGATGGACTCCAGTAACCCTGATGTGAGATACGAAATTTTCGGACGCAGCGGAAGCTGGAAATAGTTTTAAACGAAACAACACGCATTAGCGTTGTTCCTGTGATGTATCTAATCGATCCTTACTCATCTATCATGTTATTTGTCGTTTCGATGGACTCTAGTAATTCTGATGTGAGATACGAAGTTTTTGGACGCAGCAGGAGCTGGAAATAGTTTTGAACGAAACAACACGTATTAGCGTTGTTCCTGTGATGTATCTAAACGATCCTTACTTATCTAACATGTTATTTGACGTTTGGATGGACTCCCGTAAGTCTGATGTGAGATAAAAAGTTTTTGGACGCAGCAGGAGCTGGAAATAGTTTTAAACGAAACAACACGTATTAGCGTTGTTCCTGTGCTGTATCTAATCGATCCCTACTTATCTATCATGTTATTTGACGTTTCGATGGACTCCAGTAACTCTGATGTGAGATACGACGTTTTCGGACGCAGCAGAAGCTGGAAATAGTTTTAAACAAAACAACACGCATTAGCGATGTTCCTGTGATGTATCTAATCGATCATTACTCATCTATCATGTTGTTTTACGTTTGAATGGACTCCAGTAACTCTGATGTGAGATACAAAGTTTTTGGACGCAGCAGAAGCTGGAGGTAGTTTTGAACGAAACAACACGTATTAGCGTTGTTCCTGTGATGTATCTAATCGATCCTTACTTAGCTACTATGTTATTTGGCGTTTCGATGGACTCCAGTAACTTTGATGTGAGATACGAAGTTCTCGGACGCAGCTGAAGCTAGAAATAGTTTTAAACGAAACAACACGCATTAGCGTTGTTCCTGTGATGTATCTAATCGATCCTTACTCATCTATCATGTTATTTGTCGTTTCGATGGACTCTAGTAATTCTGATGTGAGATACGAAGTTTTTGGACGCAGCAGAAGCTGGAGGTAGTTTTGAACGAAACAACACGTGTTAGCGTTGTTCCTGTGCTGTATCTAATCGATCCTTACTTATCTATCATGTTATTTGACGTTTCGATGGACTCCAGTAACTTTGATGTGAGATACGACGTTTTCGGACGCAGCAGAAGCTGGAAATAGTTTTAAACGAAACAACACGCATTAGCGATGTTCCTGTGATGTATCTAATCGATCCTTACTCATCTATCATGTTATTTTACGTTTGGATGGACTCCAGTAACTCTGATGTGAGATACAAAGTTTTTGGACGCAGCAGAAGCTGGAAATAGTTTTGAACGAAACAACACGTATTAGCGTTGTTCCTGTGATGTATCTAAACGATCCTTACTTATCTAACATGTTATTTGACGTTTGGATGGACTCCAGTAAGTCTGATGTGAGGTACAAAGTCTTTGGACGCAGCAGGAGCTGGAAATAGTTTTAAACGAAACAACACGTATTAGCGTTGTTCCTGTGATGTATCTAAACGATCCTTATTCATCTATCATGTTATTTGTCGTTTCGATGGACTCTAGTAATTCTGATGTGAGATACGAAGTTTTTGGACGCAGCAGAAGCTGGAGGTAGTTTTGAACGAAACAACACGTGTTAGCGTTGTTCCTGTGCTGTATCTAATCGATCCTTACTTATATATCATGTTATTTGACGTTTCGATGGACTCCAGTAACTTTGATGTGAGATACGACGTTTTCGGACGCAGCAGAAGCTGGAAATAGTTTTAAACGAAACAACACGCATTAGCGATGTTCCTGTGATGTATCTAATCGATCCTTACTCATCTATCATGTTATTTTACGTTTGGATGGACTCCAGTAACTCTGATGTGAGATACAAAGTTTTTGGACGCAGCAGAAGCTGGAAATAGTTTTGAACGAAACAACACGTATTAGCGTTGTTCCTGTGATGTATCTAAACGATCCTTACTTATCTAACATGTTATTTGACGTTTGGATGGACTCCAGTAAGTCTGATGTGAGATACAAAGTCTTTGGACGCAGCAGGAGCTGGAAATAGTTTTAAACGAAACAACACGTATTAGCGTTGTTCCTGTGATGTATCTAAACGATCCTTACTTATCTAACATGTTATTTGACGTTTGGATGGACTCCAGTAAGTCTGATGTGAGATACAAAGTTTTTGGACGCAGCAGGAGCTGGAAATAGTTTTAAACGAAACAACACCTATTAGCGTTGTTCCTGTGCTGTATCTAATCGATCCTTACTTATCTATCATGTTATTTGACGTTTCGATGGACTCCAGTAACTCTGATGTGAGATACGACGTTTTCGGACGCAGCAGAAGCTGGAAATAGTTTTAAACAAAACAACACGCATTAGCGATGTTCCTGTGATGTATCTAATCGATCCTTACTCATCTATCATGTTATTTTAGGTTTGAATGGACTCCAGTAACTCTGATGTGAGATACAAAGTTTTTGGACGCAGCAGAAGCTGGAGGTAGTTTTAAACGAAACAACACGTATTAGCGTTGTTCCTGTGATGTATCTAATCGATCCTTACTTAGCTACTATGTTATTTGGCGTTTCGATGGACTCCAGTAACTTTGATGTGAGATACGAAGTTCTCGGACGCAGCTGAAGCTAGAAATAGTTTTAAAGGAAACAACACGCATTAGCGTTGTTCCTGTGATGTATCTAATCGATCCTTACTCATCTATCATGTTATTTGGCGTTTCGATAGACTCCAGTAACTTTGATGTGAGATACGACGTTCTCGGACGCAGCTGAAGCTAGAAATAGTTTTAAAGGAAACAACACGCATTAGCGTTGTTCCTGTGATGTATCTAATCGATCCTTACTCATCTATCATGTTATTTGGCGTTTCGATGGACTCCAGTAACTTTGATGTGAGATACGAAGTTCTCGGACGCAGCTGAAGCTAGAAATAGTTTTAAACGAAACAACACGCATTAGCGTTGTTCCTGTGATGTATCTAATCGATCCTTACTTATCTATCATGTTCTTTGACGTTTGGATGGACTCCAGTAACCCTGATGTGAGATACGAAATTTTCGGACGCAGCGGAAGCTGGAAATAGTTTTAAACGAAACAACACGCATTAGCGTTGTTCCTGTGATGTATCTAATCGATCCTTACTCATCTATCATGTTATTTGTCGTTTCGATGGACTCTAGTAATTCTGATGTGAGATACGATGTTTTTGGACGCAGCAGGAGCTGGAAATAGTTTTGAACGAAACAACACGTATTAGCGTTGTTCCTGTGATGTATCTAAACGATCCTTACTTATCTAACATGTTATTTGACGTTTGGATGGACTCCAGTAAGTCTGATGTGAGATACAATGTTTTTGGACGCAGCAGGAGCTGGAAATAGTTTTAAACGAAACAACACGTATTAACGTTGTTCCTGTGCTGTATCTAATCGATCCTTACTCATCTATCATGTTATTTTACGTATGGATGGACTCCAGTAACTCTGATGTGAGATACAAAGTTTTTGGACGCAGCAGAAGCTGGAAATAGTTTTGAACGAAACAACACGTATTAGCGTTGTTCCTGTGCTGTATCTAATCGATCCTTACTTATCTATCATGTTATTTTACGTTTGGATGGACTCCAGTAACTCTGATGTGATACAAAGTTTTTGGACGCAGCAGGAGCTGGAAATAGTTTTAAACGAAACAACACATACTGGCGTTGTTCCTGTGCTGTATCTAATCGATCCTTACTTATCTATCATGTTATTTGACGTTTCGATGGACTCCAGTAACTCTGATGTGAGATACGACGTTTTCGGACGCAGCAGAAGCTGGAAATAGTTTTAAACAAAACAACACGCATTGGCGATGTTCCTGTGATGTATCTAATCGATCCTTACTCATCTATCATGTTATTTTACGTTTGAATGGACTCCAGTAACTCTGATGTGAGATACAAAGTTTTTGGACGCAGCAGAAGCTGGAGGTAGTTTTGAACGAAACAACACGTATTAGCGTTGTTCCTGTGATGTATCTAATCGATCCTTACTTAGCTACTATGTTATTTTTCGTTTCGATAGACTCCAGTAACTTTGATGTGAGATACGATGTTCTCGGACGCAGCTGAAGCTAGAAATAGTTTTAAAGGAAACAGCACGCATTAGCGTTGTTCCTGTGATGTATCTAATCAATCCTTACTCATCTATCATGTTATTTGGCGTTTCGATGGACTCCAGTAACTTTGATGTGAGATACGAAGTTCTCGGACGCAGCTGAAGCTAGAAATAGTTTTAAACGAAACAACACGCATTAGCGTTGTTCCTGTGATGTATCTAATCGATCCTTACTTATCTATCATGTTATTTGACGTTTGGATGGACTCCAGTAACCCTGATGTGAGATACGAAATTTTCGGACGCAGCGGAAGCTGGAAATAGTTTTAAACGAAACAACACGCATTAGCGTTGTTCCTGTGATGTATCTAATCGATCCTTACTCATCTATCATGTTATTTGTCGTTTCGATGGACTCTAGTAATTCTGATGTGAGATACGAAGTTTTTGGACGCAGCAGGAGCTGGAAATAGTTTTGAACGAAACAACACGTATTAGCGTTGTTCCTGTGATGTATCTAAACGATCCTTACTTATCTAACATGTTATTTGACGTTTGGATGGACTCCCGTAAGTCTGATGTGAGATACAAAGTTTTTGGACGCAGCAGGAGCTGGAAATAGTTTTAAACGAAACAACACGTATTAGCGTTGTTCCTGTGCTGTATCTAATCGATCCCTACTTATCTATCATGTTATTTGACGTTTCGATGGACTCCAGTAACTCTGATGTGAGATACGACGTTTTCGGACGCAGCACAAGCTGGAAATAGTTTTAAACAAAACAACACGCATTAGCGATGTTCCTGTGATGTATCTAATCGATCCTTACTCATCTATCATGTTATTTTACGTTTGAATGGACTCCAGTAACTCTGATGTGAGATACAAAGTTTTTGGACGCAGCAGAAGCTGGAGGTAGTTTTGAACGAAACAACACGTATTAGCGTTGTTCCTGTGATGTATCTAATCGATCCTTACTTAACTACTATGTTATTTGGCGTTTCGATGGACTCCAGTAACTTTGATGTGAGATACGAAGTTCTCGGACGCAGCTGAAGCTAGAAATAGTTTTAAACGAAACAACACGCATTAGCGTTGTTCCTGTGATGTATCTAATCGATCCTTACTCATCTATCATGTTATTTGTCGTTTCGATGGACTCTAGTAATTCTGATGTGAGATACGAAGTTTTTGGACGCAGCAGAAGCTGGAGGTAGTTTTGAACGAAACAACACGTGTTAGCGTTGTTCCTGTGCTGTATCTAATCGATCCTTACTTATATATCATGTTATTTGACGTTTCGATGGACTCCAGTAACTTTGATGTGAGATACGACGTTTTCGGACGCAGCAGAAGCTGGAAATAGTTTTAAACGAAACAACACGCATTAGCGATGTTCCTGTGATGTATCTAATCGATCCTTACTCATCTATCATGTTATTTTACGTTTGGATGGACTCCAGTAACTCTGATGTGAGATACAAAGTTTTTGGACGCAGCAGAAGCTGGAAATAGTTTTGAACGAAACAACACGTATTAGCGTTGTTCCTGTGATGTATCTAAACGATCCTTACTTATCTAACATGTTATTTGACGTTTGGATGGACTCCAGTAAGTCTGATGTGAGATACAAAGTCTTTGGACGCAGCAGGAGCTGGAAATAGTTTTAAACGAAACAACACGTATTAGCGTTGTTCCTGTGATGTATCTAAACGATCCTTACTTATCTAACATGTTATTTGACGTTTGGATGGACTCCAGTAAGTCTGATGTGAGATACAAAGTTTTTGGACGCAGCAGGAGCTGGAAATGGTTTTAAACGAAACAACACGTATTAGCGTTGTTCCTGTGCTGTATCTAATCGATCCTTACTTATCTATCATGTTATTTGACGTTTCGATGGACTCCAGTAACTCTGATGTGAGATACGACGTTTTCGGACGCAGCAGAAGCTGGAAATAGTTTTAAACAAAACAACACGCATTAGCGATGTTCCTGTGATGTATCTAATCGATCCTTACTCATCTATCATGTTATTTTACGTTTGAATGGACTCCAGTAACTCTGATGTGAGATACAAAGTTTTTGGACGCAGCAGAAGCTGGAGGTAGTTTTGAACGAAACAACACGTATTAGCGTTGTTCCTGTGATGTATCTAATCGATCCTTACTTAGCTACTATGTTATTTGGCGTTTCGATGGACTCCAGTAACTTTGATGTGAGATACGAAGTTCTCGGACGCAGCTGAAGCTAGAAATAGTTTTAAAGGAAACAACACGCATTAGCGTTGTTCCTGTGATGTATCTAATCGATCCTTACTCATCTATCATGTTATTTGGCGTTTCGATAGACTCCAGTAACTTTGATGTGAGATACGACGTTCTCGGACGCAGCTGAAGCTAGAAATAGTTTTAAAGGAAACAACACGCATTAGCGTTGTTCCTGTGATGTATCTAATCGATCCTTACTCATCTATCATGTTATTTGGCGTTTCGATGGACTCCAGTAACTTTGATGTGAGATACGAAGTTCTCGGACGCAGCTGAAGCTAGAAATAGTTTTAAACGAAACAACACGCATTAGCGTTGTTCCTGTGCTGTATCTAATCGATCCTTACTTATCTATCATGATATTTGACGTTTCGATGGACTCCAGTAACTCTGATGTGAGATACGACGTTTTCGGACGCAGCAGAAGCTGGAAATAGTTTTAAACAAAACAACACGCATTAGCGATGTTCCTGTGATGTATCTAATCGATCCTTACTCATCTATCATGTTATTTTACGTTTGAATGGACTCCAGTAACTCTGATGTGAGATACAAAGTTTTTGGACGCAGCAGAAGCTGGAGGTAGTTTTGAACGAAACAACACGTATTAGCGTTGTTCCTGTGATGTATCTAATCTATGTTATTTGGCGTTTCGATGGACTCCAGTAACTTTGATGTGAGATACGACGTTCTCGGACGCAGCTGAAGCTAGAAATAGTTTTGAACGAAACAACACGTATTAGCGTTGTTCCTGTGCTGTATCTAATCGATCCTTACTTATCTATCATGTTATTTTACGTTTGGATGGACTCCAGTAACTCTGATGTGATACAAAGTTTTTGGACGCAGCAGGAGCTGGAAATAGTTTTAAACGATACAACACGTACTGGCGTTGTTCCTGTGCTGTATCTAATCGATCCTTACTTATCTATCATGTTATTTGACGTTTCGATGGACTCCAGTAACTCTGATGTGAGATACAAAGTTTTTGGACGCAGCAGAAGCTGGAGGTAGTTTTGAACGAAACAACACGTATTAGCGTTGTTCCTGTGATGTATCTAATCGATCCTTACTTAGCTACTATGTTATTTTTGGTTTCGATAGACTCCAGTAACTTTGATGTGAGATACGATGTTCTCGGACGCAGCTGAAGCTAGAAATAGTTTTAAAGGAAACAGCACGCATTAGCGTTGTTCCTGTGATGTATCTAATCAATCCTTACACATCTATCATGTTATTTGGCGTTTCGATGGACTCCAGTAACTTTGATGTGAGATACGAAGTTCTCGGACGCAGCTGAAGCTAGAAATAGTTTTAAACGAAACAACACGCATTAGCGTTGTTCCTGTGATGTATCTAATCGATCCTTACTTATCTATCATGTTATTTGACGTTTGGATGGACTCCAGTAACCCTGATGTGAGATACGAAATTTTCGGACGCAGCGGAAGCTGGAAATAGTTTTAAACGAAACAACACGCATTAGCGTTGTTCCTGTGATGTATCTAATCGATCCTTACTCATCTATCATGTTATTTGTCGTTTCGATGGACTCTAGTAATTCTGATGTGAGATACGAAGTTTTTGGACGCAGCAGGAGCTGGAAATAGTTTTGAACGAAACAACACGTATTAGCGTTGTTCCTGTGATGTATCTAAACGATCCTTACTTATCTAACATGTTATTTGACGTTTGGATGGACTCCCGTAAGTCTGATGTGAGATACAAAGTTTTTGGACGCAGCAGGAGCTGGAAATAGTTTTAAACGAAACAACACGTATTAGCGTTGTTCCTGTGCTGTATCTAATCGATCCCTACTTATCTATCATGTTATTTGAGGTTTCGATGGACTCCAGTAACTCTGATGTGAGATACGACGTTTTCGGACGCAGCAGAAGCTGGAAATAGTTTTAAACAAAACAACACGCATTAGCGATGTTCCTGTGATGTATCTAATCGATCCTTACTCATCTATCATGTTATTTTACGTTTGAATGGACTCCAGTAACTCTGATGTGAGATACAAAGTTTTTGGACGCAGCAGAAGCTGGAGGTAGTTTTGAACGAAACAACACGTATTAGCGTTGTTCCTGTGATGTATCTAATCGATCCTTACTTAACTACTATGTTATTTGGCGTTTCGATGGACTCCAGTAACTTTGATGTGAGATACGAAGTTCTCGGACGCAGCTGAAGCTAGAAATAGTTTTAAACGAAACAACACGCATTAGCGTTGTTCCTGTGATGTATCTAATCGATCCTTACTCATCTATCATGTTATTTGTCGTTTCGATGGACTCTAGTAATTCTGATGTGAGATACGAAGTTTTTGGACGCAGCAGAAGCTGGAGGTAGTTTTGAACGAAACAACACGTGTTAGCGTTGTTCCTGTGCTGTATCTAATCGATCCTTACTTATCTATCATGTTATTTGACGTTTCGATGGACTCCAGTAACTTTGATGTGAGATACGACGTTTTCGGACGCAGCAGAAGCTGGAAATAGTTTTAAACGAAACAACACGCATTAGCGATGTTCCTGTGATGTATCTAATCGATCCTTACTCATCTATCATGTTATTTTACGTTTGGATGGACTCCAGTAACTCTGATGTGAGATACAAAGTTTTTGGACGCAGCAGAAGCTGGAAATAGTTTTGAACGAAACAACACGTATTAGCGTTGTTCCTGTGATGTATCTAAACGATCCTTACTTATCTAACATGTTATTTGACGTTTGGATGGACTCCAGTAAGTCTGATGTGAGATACAAAGTCTTTGGACGCAGCAGGAGCTGGAAATAGTTTTAAACGAAACAACACGTATTAGCGTTGTTCCTGTGATGTATCTAAACGATCCTTACTCATCTATCATGTTATTTGTCGTTTCGATGGACTCTAGTAATTCTGATGTGAGATACGAAGTTTTTGGACGCAGCAGAAGCTGGAGGTAGTTTTGAACGAAACAACACGTGTTAGCGTTGTTCCTGTGCTGTATCTAATCGATCCTTACTTATATATCATGTTATTTGACGTTTCGATGGACTCCAGTAACTTTGATGTGAGATACGACGTTTTCGGACGCAGCAGAAGCTGGAAATAGTTTTAAACGAAACAACACGCATTAGCGATGTTCCTGTGATGTATCTAATCGATCCTTACTCATCTATCATGTTATTTTACGTTTGGATGGACTCCAGTAACTCTGATGTGAGATACAAAGTTTTTGGACGCAGCAGAAGCTGGAAATAGTTTTGAACGAAACAACACGTATTAGCGTTGTTCCTGTGATGTATCTAAACGATCCTTACTTATCTAACATGTTATTTGACGTTTGGATGGACTCCAGTAAGTCTGATGTGAGATACAAAGTCTTTGGACGCAGCAGGAGCTGGAAATAGTTTTAAACGAAACAACACGTATTAGCGTTGTTCCTGTGATGTATCTAAACGATCCTTACTTATCTAACATGTTATTTGACGTTTGGATGGACTCCAGTAAGTCTGATGTGAGATACAAAGTTTTTGGACGCAGCAGGAGCTGGAAATAGTTTTAAACGAAACAACACGTATTAGCGTTGTTCCTGTGCTGTATCTAATCGATCCTTACTTATCTATCATGTTATTTGACGTTTCGATGGACTCCAGTAACTCTGATGTGAGATACGACGTTTTCGGACGCAGCAGAAGCTGGAAATAGTTTTAAACAAAACAACACGCATTAGCGATGTTCCTGTGATGTATCTAATCGATCCTTACTCATCTATCATGTTATTTTACGTTTGAATGGACTCCAGTAACTCTGATGTGAGATACAAAGTTTTTGGACGCAGCAGAAGCTGGAGGTAGTTTTGAACGAAACAACACGTATTAGCGTTGTTCCTGTGATGTATCTAATCGATCCTTACTTAGCTACTATGTTATTTGGCGTTTCGATGGACTCCAGTAACTTTGATGTGAGATACGAAGTTCTCGGACGCAGCTGAAGCTAGAAATAGTTTTAAAGGAAACAACACGCTTTAGCGTTGTTCCTGTGATGTATCTAATCGATCCTTACTCATCTATCATGTTATTTGTCGTTTCGATGGACTCTAGTAATTCTGATGTGAGATACGAAGTTTTTGGACGCAGCAGAAGCTGGAGGTAGTTTTGAACGAAACAACACGTATTAGCGTTGTTCCTGTGATGTATCTAAACGATCCTTACTTATCTAACATGTTATTTGACGTTTGGATGGACTCCCGTAAGTCTGATGTGAGATACAAAGTTTTTGGACGCAGCAGGAGCTGGAAATAGTTTTAAACGAAACAACACGTATTAGCGTTGTTCCTGTGCTGTATCTAATCGATCCCTACTTATCTATCATGTTATTTGACGTTTCGATGGACTCCAGTAACTCTGATGTGAGATACGAAGTTTTTGGACGCAGCAGAAGCTGGAGGTAGTTTTGAACGAAACAACACGTATTAGCGTTGTTCCTGTGATGTTTCTAAACGATCCTTACTTATCTAACATGTTATTTGAAGTTTGGATGGACTCCCGTAAGTCTGATGTGAGATACAAAGTTTTTGGACGCAGCAGGAGCTGGAAATAGTTTTAAACGAAACAACACGTATTAGCGTTGTTCCTGTGCTGTATCTAATCGATCCCTACTTATCTATCATGTTATTTGACGTTTCGATGGACTCCAGTAACTCTGATGTGAGATACGACGTTTTCGGACGCAGCAGAAGCTGGAAATAGTTTTAAACAAAACAACACGCATTAGCGATGTTCCTGTGATGTATCTAATCGATCCTTACTCATCTATCATGTTATTTTACGTTTGAATGGACTCCAGTAACTCTGATGTGAGATACAAAGTTTTTGGACGCAGCAGAAGCTGGAGGTAGTTTTGAACGAAACAACACGTATTAGCGTTGTTCCTGTGATGTATCTAATCGATCCTTACTTAACTACTATGTTATTTGGCGTTTCGATGGACTCCAGTAACTTTGATGTGAGATACGAAGTTCTCGGACGCAGCTGAAGCTAGAAATAGTTTTAAACGAAACAACACGCATTAGCGTTGTTCCTGTGATGTATCTAATCGATCCTTACTCATCTATCATGTTATTTGTCGTTTCGATGGACTCTAGTAATTCTGATGTGAGATACGAAGTTTTTGGACGCAGCAGAAGCTGGAGGTAGTTTTGAACGAAACAACACGTGTTAGCGTTGTTCCTGTGCTGTATCTAATCGATCCTTACTTATCTATCATGTTATTTGACGTTTCGATGGACTCCATTAACTTTGATGTGAGATACGACGTTTTCGGACGCAGCAGAAGCTGGAAATAGTTTTAAACGAAACAACACGCATTAGCGATGTTCCTGTGATGTATCTAATCGATCCTTACTCATCTATCATGTTATTTTACGTTTGGATGGACTCCAGTAACTCTGATGTGAGATACAAAGTTTTTGGACGCAGCAGAAGCTGGAAATAGTTTTGAACGAAACAACACGTATTAGCGTTGTTCCTGTGATGTATCTAAACGATCCTTACTTATCTAACATGTTATTTGACGTTTGGATGGACTCCAGTAAGTCTGATGTGAGATACAAAGTCTTTGGACGCAGCAGGAGCTGGAAATAGTTTTAAACGAAACAACACGTATTAGCGTTGTTCCTGTGATGTATCTAAACGATCCTTACTCATCTATCATGTTATTTGTCGTTTCGATGGACTCTAGTAATTCTGATGTGAGATACGAAGTTTTTGGACGCAGCAGAAGCTGGAGGTAGTTTTGAACGAAACAACACGTGTTAGCGTTGTTCCTGTGCTGTATCTAATCGATCCTTACTTATATATCATGTTATTTGACGTTTCGATGGACTCCAGTAACTTTGATGTGAGATACGACGTTTTCGGACGCAGCAGAAGCTGGAAATAGTTTTAAACGAAACAACACGCATTAGCGATGTTCCTGTGATGTATCTAATCGATCCTTACTCATCTATCATGTTATTTTACGTTTGGATGGACTCCAGTAACTCTGATGTGAGATACAAAGTTTTTGGACGCAGCAGAAGCTGGAAATAGTTTTGAACGAAACAACACGTATTAGCGTTGTTCCTGTGATGTATCTAAACGATCCTTACTTATCTAACATGTTATTTGACGTTTGGATGGACTCCAGTAAGTCTGATGTGAGATACAAAGTCTTTGGACGCAGCAGGAGCTGGAAATAGTTTTAAACGAAACAACACGTATTAGCGTTGTTCCTGTGATGTATCTAAACGATCCTTACTTATCTAACATGTTATTTGACGTTTGGATGGACTCCAGTAAGTCTGATGTGAGATACAAAGTTTTTGGACGCAGCAGGAGCTGGAAATAGTTTTAAACGAAACAACACGTATTAGCGTTGTTCCTGTGCTGTATCTAATCGATCCTTACTTATCTATCATGTTATTTGACGTTTCGATGGACTCCAGTAACTCTGATGTGAGATACGACGTTTTCGGACGCAGCAGAAGCTGGAAATAGTTTTAAACAAAACAACACGCATTAGCGATGTTCCTGTGATGTATCTAATCGATCCTTACTCATCTATCATGTTATTTGACGTTTGGATGGACTCCAGTAAGTCTGATGTGAGATACAAAGTCTTTGGACGCAGCAGGAGCTGGAAATAGCTTTAAACGAAACAACACGTATTAGCGTTGTTCCTGTGATGTATCTAAACGATCCTTACTCATCTATCATGTTATTTGTCGTTTCGATGGACTCTAGTAATTCTGATGTGAGATACGAAGTTTTTGGACGCAGCAGAAGCTGGAGGTAGTTTTGAACGAAACAACACGTGTTAGCGTTGTTCCTGTGCTGTATCTAATCGATCCTTACTTATATATCATGTTATTTGACGTTTCGATGGACTCCAGTAACTTTGATGTGAGATACGACGTTTTCGGACGCAGCAGAAGCTGGAAATAGTTTTAAACGAAACAACACGCATTAGCGATGTTCCTGTGATGTATCTAATCGATCCTTACTCATCTATCATGTTATTTTACGTTTGGATGGACTCCAGTAACTCTGATGTGAGATACAAAGTTTTTGGACGCAGCAGAAGCTGGAAATAGTTTTGAACGAAACAACACGTATTAGCGTTGTTCCTGTGATGTATCTAAACGATCCTTACTTATCTAACATGTTATTTGACGTTTGGATGGACTCCAGTAAGTCTGATGTGAGATACAAAGTCTTTGGACGCAGCAGGAGCTGGAAATAGTTTTAAACGAAACAACACGTATTAGCGTTGTTCCTGTGATGTATCTAAACGATCCTTACTTATCTAACATGTTATTTGACGTTTGGATGGACTCCAGTAAGTCTGATGTGAGATACAAAGTTTTTGGACGCAGCAGGAGCTGGAAATGGTTTTAAACGAAACAACACGTATTAGCGTTGTTCCTGTGCTGTATCTAATCGATCCTTACTTATCTATCATGTTATTTGACGTTTCGATGGACTCCAGTAACTCTGATGTGAGATACGACGTTTTCGGACGCAGCAGAAGCTGGAAATAGTTTTAAACAAAACAACACGCATTAGCGATGTTCCTGTGATGTATCTAATCGATCCTTACTCATCTATCATGTTATTTTACGTTTGAATGGACTCCAGTAACTCTGATGTGAGATACAAAGTTTTTGGACGCAGCAGAAGCTGGAGGTAGTTTTGAACGAAACAACACATATTAGCGTTGTTCCTGTGATGTATCTAATCGATCCTTACTTAGCTACTATGTTATTTGGCGTTTCGATGGACTCCAGTAACTTTGATGTGAGATACGAAGTTCTCGGACGCAGCTGAAGCTAGAAATAGTTTTAAAGGAAACAACACGCATTAGCGTTGTTCCTGTGATGTATCTAATCGATCCTTACTCATCTATCATGTTATTTGGCGTTTCGATAGACTCCAGTAACTTTGATGTGAGATACGACGTTCTCGGACGCAGCTGAAGCTAGAAATAGTTTTAAAGGAAACAACACGCATTAGCGTTGTTCCTGTGATGTATCTAATCGATCCTTACTCATCTATCATGTTATTTGGCGTTTCGATGGACTCCAGTAACTTTGATGTGAGATACGAAGTTCTCGGACGCAGCTGAAGCTAGAAATAGTTTTAAACGAAACAACACGCATTAGCGTTGTTCCTGTGCTGTATCTAATCGATCCTTACTTATCTATCATGTTATTTGACGTTTCGATGGACTCCAGTAACTCTGATGTGAGATACGACGTTTTCGGACGCAGCAGAAGCTGGAAATAGTTTTAAACAAAACAACACGCATTAGCGATGTTCCTGTGATGTATCTAATCGATCCTTACTCATCTATCATGTTATTTTACGTTTGAATGGACTCCAGTAACTCTGATGTGAGATACAAAGTTTTTGGACGCAGCAGAAGCTGGAGGTAGTTTTGAACGAAACAACACGTATTAGCGTTGTTCCTGTGATGTATCTAATCTATGTTATTTGGCGTTTCGATGGACTCCAGTAACTTTGATGTGAGATACGACGTTCTCGGACGCAGCTGAAGCTAGAAATAGTTTTGAACGAAACAACACGTATTAGCGTTGTTCCTGTGCTGTATCTAATCGATCCTTACTTATCTATCATGTTATTTTACGCTTGGATGGACTCCAGTAACTCTGATGTGATACAAAGTTTTTGGACGCAGCAGGAGCTGGAAATAGTTTTAAACGAAACAACACGTACTGGCGTTGTTCCTGTGCTGTATCTAATCGATCCTTACTTATCTATCATGTTATTTGACGTTTCGATGGACTCCAGTAACTCTGATGTGAGATACAAAGTTTTTGGACGCAGCAGAAGCTGGAGGTAGTTTTGAACGAAACAACACGTATTAGCGTTGTTCCTGTGATGTATCTAATCGATCCTTACTTAGCTACTATGTTATTTTTCGTTTCGATAGACTCCAGTAACTTTGATGTGAGATACGATGTTCTCGGACGCAGCTGAAGCTAGAAATAGTTTTAAAGGAAACAGCACGCATTAGCGTTGTTCCTGTGATGTATCTAATCAATCCTTACTCATCTATCATGTTATTTGGCGTTTCGATGGACTCCAGTAACTTTGATGTGAGATACGAAGTTCTCGGACGCAGCTGAAGCTAGAAATAGTTTTAAACGAAACAACACGCATTAGCGTTGTTCCTGTGATGTATCTAATCGATCCTTACTTATCTATCATGTTATTTGACGTTTGGATGGACTCCAGTAACCCTGATGTGAGATACGAAATTTTCGGACGCAGCGGAAGCTGGAAATAGTTTTAAACGAAACAACACGCATTAGCGTTGTTCCTGTGATGTATCTAATCGATCCTTACTCATCTATCATGTTATTTGTCGTTTCGATGGACTCTAGTAATTCTGATGTGAGATACGAAGTTTTTGGACGCAGCAGGAGCTGGAAATAGTTTTGAACGAAACAACACGTATTAGCGTTGTTCCTGTGATGTATCTAAACGATCCTTACTTATCTAACATGTTATTTGACGTTTGGATGGACTCCCGTAAGTCTGATGTGAGATACAAAGTTTTTGGACGCAGCAGGAGCTGGAAATAGTTTTAAACGAAACAACACGTATTAGCGTTGTTCCTGTGCTGTATCTAATCGATCCCTACTTATCTATCATGTTATTTGACGTTTCGATGGACTCCAGTAACTCTGATGTGAGATACGACGTTTTCGGACGCAGCAGAAGCTGGAAATAGTTTTAAACAAAACAACACGCATTAGCGATGTTCCTGTGATGTATCTAATCGATCCTTACTCATCTATCATGTTATTTTACGTTTGAATGGACTCCAGTAACTCTGATGTGAGATACAAAGTTTTTGGACGCAGCAGAAGCTGGAGGTAGTTTTGAACGAAACAACACGTATTAGCGTTGTTCCTGTGATGTATCTAATCGATCCTTACTTAACTACTATGTTATTTGGCGTTTCGATGGACTCCAGTAACTTTGATGTGAGATACGAAGTTCTCGGACGCAGCTGAAGCTAGAAATAGTTTTTAACGAAACAACACGCATTAGCGTTGTTCCTGTGATGTATCTAATCGATCCTTACTCATCTATCATGTTATTTGTCGTTTCGATGGACTCTAGTAATTCTGATGTGAGATACGAAGTTTTTGGACGCAGCAGAAGCTGGAGGTAGTTTTGAACGAAACAACACGTGTTAGCGTTGTTCCTGTGCTGTATCTAATCGATCCTTACTTATCTATCATGTTATTTGACGTTTCGATGGACTCCAGTAACTTTGATGTGAGATACGACGTTTTCGGACGCAGCAGAAGCTGGAAATAGTTTTAAACGAAACAACACGCATTAGCGATGTTCCTGTGATGTATCTAATCGATCCTTACTCATCTATCATGTTATTTTACGTTTGGATGGACTCCAGTAACTCTGATGTGAGATACAAAGTTTTTGGACGCAGCAGAAGCTGGAAATAGTTTTGAACGAAACAACACGTATTAGCGTTGTTCCTGTGATGTATCTAAACGATCCTTACTTATCTAACATGTTATTTGACGTTTGGATGGACTCCAGTAAGTCTGATGTGAGATACAAAGTCTTTGGACGCAGCAGGAGCTGGAAATAGTTTTAAACGAAACAACACGTATTAGCGTTGTTCCTGTGATGTATCTAAACGATCCTTACTCATCTATCATGTTATTTGTCGTTTCGATGGACTCTAGTAATTCTGATGTGAGATACGAAGTTTTTGGACGCAGCAGAAGCTGGAGGTAGTTTTGAACGAAACAACACGTGTTAGCGTTGTTCCTGTGCTGTATCTAATCGATCCTTACTTATATATCATGTTATTTGACGTTTCGATGGACTCCAGTAACTTTGATGTGAGATACGACGTTTTCGGACGCAGCAGAAGCTGGAAATAGTTTTAAACGAAACAACACGCATTAGCGATGTTCCTGTGATGTATCTAATCGATCCTTACTCATCTATCATGTTATTTTACGTTTGGATGGACTCCAGTAACTCTGATGTGAGATACAAAGTTTTTGGACGCAGCAGAAGCTGGAAATAGTTTTGAACGAAACAACACGTATTAGCGTTGTTCCTGTGATGTATCTAAACGATCCTTACTTATCTAACATATTATTTGACGTTTGGATGGACTCCAGTAAGTCTGATGTGAGATACAAAGTCTTTGGACGCAGCAGGAGCTGGAAATAGTTTTAAACGAAACAACACGTATTAGCGTTGTTCCTGTGATGTATCTAAACGATCCTTACTTATCTAACATGTTATTTGACGTTTGGATGGACTCCAGTAAGTCTGATGTGAGATACAAAGTTTTTGGACGCAGCAGGAGCTGGAAATAGTTTTAAACAAAACAACACGCATTAGCGATGTTCCTGTGATGTATCTAATCGATCCTTACTCATCTATCATGTTATTTTACGTTTGAATGGACTCCAGTAACTCTGATGTGAGATACAAAGTTTTTGGACGCAGCAGAAGCTGGAGGTAGTTTTGAACGAAACAACACGTATTAGCGTTGTTCCTGTGATGTATCTAATCGATCCTTACTTAACTACTATGTTATTTGGCGTTTCGATGGACTCCAGTAACTTTGATGTGAGATACGAAGTTCTCGGACGCAGCTGAAGCTAGAAATAGTTTTTAACGAAACAACACGCATTAGCGTTGTTCCTGTGATGTATCTAATCGATCCTTACTCATCTATCATGTTATTTGTCGTTTCGATGGACTCTAGTAATTCTGATGTGAGATACGAAGTTTTTGGACGCAGCAGAAGCTGGAGGTAGTTTTGAACGAAACAACACGTGTTAGCGTTGTTCCTGTGCTGTATCTAATCGATCCTTACTTATCTATCATGTTATTTGACGTTTCGATGGACTCCAGTAACTTTGATGTGAGATACGACGTTTTCGGACGCAGCAGAAGCTGGAAATAGTTTTAAACGAAACAACACGCATTAGCGATGTTCCTGTGATGTATCTAATCGATCCTTACTCATCTATCATGTTATTTTACGTTTGGATGGACTCCAGTAACTCTGATGTGAGATACAAAGTTTTTGGACGCAGCAGAAGCTGGAAATAGTTTTGAACGAAACAACACGTATTAGCGTTGTTCCTGTGATGTATCTAAACGATCCTTACTTATCTAACATGTTATTTGACGTTTGGATGGACTCCAGTAAGTCTGATGTGAGATACAAAGTCTTTGGACGCAGCAGGAGCTGGAAATAGTTTTAAACGAAACAACACGTATTAGCGTTGTTCCTGTGATGTATCTAAACGATCCTTACTCATCTATCATGTTATTTGTCGTTTCGATGGACTCTAGTAATTCTGATGTGAGATACGAAGTTTTTGGACGCAGCAGAAGCTGGAGGTAGTTTTGAACGAAACAACACGTGTTAGCGTTGTTCCTGTGCTGTATCTAATCGATCCTTACTTATATATCATGTTATTTGACGTTTCGATGGACTCCAGTAACTTTGATGTGAGATACGACGTTTTCGGACGCAGCAGAAGCTGGAAATAGTTTTAAACGAAACAACACGCATTAGCGATGTTCCTGTGATGTATCTAATCGATCCTTACTCATCTATCATGTTATTTTACGTTTGGATGGACTCCAGTAACTCTGATGTGAGATACAAAGTTTTTGGACGCAGCAGAAGCTGGAAATAGTTTTGAACGAAACAACACGTATTAGCGTTGTTCCTGTGATGTATCTAAACGATCCTTACTTATCTAACATATTATTTGACGTTTGGATGGACTCCAGTAAGTCTGATGTGAGATACAAAGTCTTTGGACGCAGCAGGAGCTGGAAATAGTTTTAAACGAAACAACACGTATTAGCGTTGTTCCTGTGATGTATCTAAACGATCCTTACTTATCTAACATGTTATTTGACGTTTGGATGGACTCCAGTAAGTCTGATGTGAGATACAAAGTTTTTGGACGCAGCAGGAGCTGGAAATAGTTTTAAACAAAACAACACGCATTAGCGATGTTCCTGTGATGTATCTAATCGATCCTTACTCATCTATCATGTTATTTTACGTTTGAATGGACTCCAGTAACTCTGATGTGAGATACAAAGTTTTTGGACGCAGCAGAAGCTGGAGGTAGTTTTGAACGAAACAACACGTATTAGCGTTGTTCCTGTGATGTATCTAATCGATCCTTACTTAGCTACTATGTTATTTGGCGTTTCGATGGACTCCAGTAACTTTGATGTGAGATACGAAGTTCTCGGACGCAGCTGAAGCTAGAAATAGTTTTAAAGGAAACAACACGCATTAGCGTTGTTCCTGTGATGTATCTAATCGATCCTTACTCATCTATCATGTTATTTGGCGTTTCGATAGACTCCAGTAACTTTGATGTGAGATACGACGTTCTCGGACGCAGCTGAAGCTAGAAATAGTTTTAAAGGAAACAACACGCATTAGCGTTGTTCCTGTGATGTATCTAATCGATCCTTACTCATCTATCATGTTATTTGGCGTTTCGATGGACTCCAGTAACTTTGATGTGAGATACGAAGTTCTCGGACGCAGCTGAAGCTAGAAATAGTTTTAAACGAAACAACACGCATTAGCGTTGTTCCTGTGCTGTATCTAATCGATCCTTACTTATCTATCATGTTATTTGACGTTTCGATGGACTCCAGTAACTCTGATGTGAGATACGACGTTTTCGGACGCAGCAGAACCTGGAAATAGTTTTAAACAAAACAACACGCATTAGCGATGTTCCTGTGATGTATCTAATCGATCCTTACTCATCTATCATGTTATTTTACGTTTGAATGGACTCCAGTAACTCTGATGTGAGATACAAAGTTTTTGGACGCAGCAGAAGCTGGAGGTAGTTTTGAACGAAACAACACGTATTAGCGTTGTTCCTGTGATGTATCTAATCGATCCTTACTTAGCTACTATGTTATTTGGCGTTTCGATGGACTCCAGTAACTTTGATGTGAGATACGAAGTTCTCGGACGCAGCTGAAGCTAGAAATAGTTTTAAAGGAAACAACACGCATTAGCGTTGTTCCTGTGATGTATCTAATCGATCCTTACTCATCTATCATGTTATTTGGCGTTTCGATAGACTCCAGTAACTTTGATGTGAGATACGACGTTTTCGGACGCAGCAGAAGCTGGAAATAGTTTTAAACGAAACAACACGCATTAGCGATGTTCCTGTGATGTATCTAATCGATCCTTACTCATCTATCATGTTATTTTACGTTTGGATGGACTCCAGTAACTCTGATGTGAGATACAAAGTTTTTGGACGCAGCAGAAGCTGGAAATAGTTTTGAACGAAACAACACGTATTAGCGTTGTTCCTGTGATGTATCTAAACGATCCTTACTTATCTAACATGTTATTTGACGTTTGGATGGACTCCAGTAAGTCTGATGTGAGATACAAAGTCTTTGGACGCAGCAGGAGCTGGAAATAGTTTTAAACGAAACAAAACGTATTAGCGTTGTTCCTGTGATGTATCTAAACGATCCTTACTTATCTAACATGTTATTTGACGTTTGGATGGACTCCAGTAAGTCTGATGTGAGATACAAAGTTTTTGGACGCAGCAGGAGCTGGAAATAGTTTTAAACGAAACAACACGTATTAGCGTTGTTCCTGTGCTGTATCTAATCGATCCTTACTTATCTATCATGTTATTTGACGTTTCGATGGACTCCAGTAACTCTGATGTGAGATACGACGTTTTCGGACGCAGCAGAAGCTGGAAATAGTTTTAAACAAAACAACACGCATTAGCGATGTTCCTGTGATGTATCTAATCGATCCTTACTCATCTATCATGTTATTTGGCGTTTCGATAGACTCCAGTAACTTTGATGTGAGATACGACGTTCTCGGACGCAGCTCAAGCTAGAAATAGTTTTAAAGGAAACAACACGCATTAGCGTTGTTCCTGTGATGTATCTAATCGATCCTTACTCATCTATCATGTTATTTGGCGTTTCGATGGACTCCAGTAACTTTGATGTGAGATACGAAGTTCTCGGACGCAGCTGAAGCTAGAAATAGTTTTAAACGAAACAACACGCATTAGCGTTGTTCCTGTGATGTATCTAATAGATCCTTACTTATCTATCATGTTATTTGACGTTTGGATGGACTCCAGTAACCCTGATGTGAGATACGAAATTTTCGGACGCAGCGGAAGCTGGAAATAGTTTTAAACGAAACAACACGCATTAGCGTTGTTCCTGTGATGTATCTAATCGATCCTTACTCATCTATCATATTATTTGTCGTTTCGATGGACTCTAGTAATTCTGATGTGAGATACGATGTTTTTGGACGCAGCAGGAGCTGGAAATAGTTTTGAACGAAACAACACGTATTAGCGTTGTTCCTGTGATGTATCTAAACGATCCTTACTTATCTAACATGTTATTTGACGTTTGGATGGACTCCAGTAAGTCTGATGTGAGATACAATGTTTTTGGACGCAGGAGGAGCTGGAAATATTGTTAAACGAAACAACACGTATTAACGTTGTTCCTGTGCTGTATCTAATCGATCCTTACTCATCTATCATGTTATTTTACGTATGGATGGACTCCAGTAACTCTGATGTGAGATACAAAGTTTTTGGACGCAGCAGAAGCTGGAAATAGTTTTGAACGAAACAACACGTATTAGCGTTGTTCCTGTGCTGTATCTAATCGATCCTTACTTATCTATCATGTTATTTTACGTTTGGATGGACTCCAGTAACTCTGATGTGATACAAAGTTTTTGGACGCAGCAGGAGCTGGAAATAGTTTTAAACGAAACAACACGTATTAGCGTTGTTCCTGTGCTGTATCTAATCGATCCTTACTTATCTATCATGTTATTTGACGTTTCGATGGACTCCAGTAACTCTGATGTGAGATACGACGTTTTCGGACGCAGCAGAAGCTGGAAATAGTTTTAAACAAAACAACACGCATTGGCGATGTTCCTGTGATGTATCTAATCGATCCTTACTCATCTATCATGTTATTTTACGTTTGAATGGACTCCAGTAACTCTGATGTGAGATACAAAGTTTTTGGACGCAGCAGAAGCTGGAGGTAGTTTTGAACGAAACAACACGTATTAGCGTTGTTCCTGTGATGTATCTAATCGATCCTTACTTAGCTACTATGTTATTTTTCGTTTCGATAGACTCCAGTAACTTTGATGTGAGATACGATGTTCTCGGACGCAGCTGAAGCTAGAAATAGTTTTAAAGGAAACAGCACGCATTAGCGTTGTTCCTGTGATGTATCTAATCAATCCTTACTCATCTATCATGTTATTTGGCGTTTCGATGGACTCCAGTAACTTTGATGTGAGATACGAAGTTCTCGGACGCAGCTGAAGCTAGAAATAGTTTTAAACGAAACAACACGCATTAGCGTTGTTCCTGTGATGTATCTAATCGATCCTTACTTATCTATCATGTTATTTGACGTTTGGATGGACTCCAGTAACCCTGATGTGAGATACGAAATTTTCGGACGCAGCGGAAGCTGGAAATAGTTTTAAACGAAACAACACGCATTAGCGTTGTTCCTGTGATGTATCTAATCGATCCTTACTCATCTATCATGTTATTTGTCGTTTCGATGGACTCTAGAATTCTGATGTGAGATACGAAGTTTTTGGACGCAGCAGGAGCTGGAAATAGTTTTGAACGAAACAACACGTATTAGCGTTGTTCCTGTGATGTATCTAAACGATCCTTACTTATCTAACATGTTATTTGACGTTTGGATGGACTCCCGTAAGTCTGATGTGAGATACAAAGTTTTTGGACGCAGCAGGAGCTGGAAATAGTTTTAAACGAAACAACACGTATTAGCGTTGTTCCTGTGCTGTATCTAATCGATCCCTACTTATCTATCATGTTATTTGACGTTTCGATGGACTCCAGTAACTCTGATGTGAGATACGACGTTTTCGGACGCAGCAGAAGCTGGAAATAGTTTTAAACAAAACAACACGCATTAGCGATGTTCCTGTGATGTATCTAATCGATCCTTACTCATCTATCATGTTATTTTACGTTTGAATGGACTCCAGTAACTCTGATGTGAGATGAAAAGTTTTTGGACGCAGCAGAAGCTGGAGGTAGTTTTGAACGAAACAACACGTATTAGCGTTGTTCCTGTGATGTATCTAATCGATCCTTACTTAACTACTATGTTATTTGGCGTTTCGATGGACTCCAGTAACTTTGATGTGAGATACGAAGTTCTCGGACGCAGCTGAAGCTAGAAATAGTTTTAAACGAAACAACACGCATTAGCGTTGTTCCTGTGATGTATCTAATCGATCCTTACTCATCTATCATGTTATTTGTCGTTTCGATGGACTCTAGTAATTCTGATGTGAGATACGAAGTTTTTGGACGCAGCAGAAGCTGGAGGTAGTTTTGAACGAAACAACACGTGTTAGCGTTGTTCCTGTGCTGTATCTAATCGATCCTTACTTATCTATCATGTTATTTGACGTTTCGATGGACTCCAGTAACTTTGATGTGAGATACGACGTTTTCGGACGCAGCAGAAGCTGGAAATAGTTTTAAACGAAACAACACGCATTAGCGATGTTCCTGTGATGTATCTAATCGATCCTTACTCATCTATCATGTTATTTTACGTTTGGATGGACTCCAGTAACTCTGATGTGAGATACAAAGTTTTTGGACGCAGCAGAAGCTGGAAATAGTTTTGAACGAAACAACACGTATTAGCGTTGTTCCTGTGATGTATCTAAACGATCCTTACTTATCTAACATGTTATTTGACGTTTGGATGGACTCCAGTAAGTCTGATGTGAGATACAAAGTCTTTGGACGCAGCAGGAGCTGGAAATAGTTTTAAACGAAACAACACGTATTAGCGTTGTTCCTGTGATGTATCTAAACGATCCTTACTCATCTATCATGTTATTTGTCGTTTCGATGGACTCTAGTAATTCTGATGTGAGATACGAAGTTTTTGGACGCAGCAGAAGCTGGAGGTAGTTTTGAACGAAACAACACGTGTTAGCGTTGTTCCTGTGCTGTATCTAATCGATCCTTACTTATATATCATGTTATTTGACGTTTCGATGGACTCCAGTAACTTTGATGTGAGATACGACGTTTTCGGACGCAGCAGAAGCTGGAAATAGTTTTAAACGAAACAACACGCATTAGCGATGTTCCTGTGATGTATCTAATCGATCCTTACTCATCTATCATGTTATTTTACGTTTGGATGGACTCCAGTAACTCTGATGTGAGATACAAAGTTTTTGGACGCAGCAGAAGCTGGAAATAGTTTTGAACGAAACACCACGTATTAGCGTTGTTCCTGTGATGTATCTAAACGATCCTTACTTATCTAACATGTTATTTGACGTTTGGATGGACTCCAGTAAGTCTGATGTGAGATACAAAGTCTTTGGACGCAGCAGGAGCTGGAAATAGTTTTAAACGAAACAACACGTATTAGCGTTGTTCCTGTGATGTATCTAAACGATCCTTACTTATCTAACATGTTATTTGACGTTTGGATGGACTCCAGTAAGTCTGATGTGAGACACAAAGTTTTTGGACGCAGCAGGAGCTGGAAATAGTTTTAAACGAAACAACACGTATTAGCGTTGTTCCTGTGCTGTATCTAATCGATCCTTACTTATCTATCATGTTATTTGACGTTTCGATGGACTCCAGTAACTCTGATGTGAGATACGACGTTTTCGGACGCAGCAGAAGCTGGAAATAGTTTTAAACAAAACAACACGCATTAGCGATGTTCCTGTGATGTATCTAATCGATCCTTACTCATCTATCATGTTATTTTACGTTTGAATGGACTCCAGTAACTCTGATGTGAGATACAAAGTTTTTGGACGCAGCAGAATCTGGAGGTAGTTTTGAACGAAACAACACGTATTAGCGTTGTTCCTGTGATGTATCTAATCGATCCTTACTTAGCTACTATGTTATTTGGCGTTTCGATGGACTCCAGTAACTTTGATGTGAGATACGAAGTTCTCGGACGCAGCTGAAGCTAGAAATAGTTTTAAAGGAAACAACACGCATTAGCGTTGTTCCTGTGATGTATCTAATCGATCCTTACTCATCTATCATGTTATTTGGCGTTTCGATAGACTCCAGTAACTTTGATGTGAGATACGACGTTCTCGGACGCAGCTGAAGCTAGAAATAGTTTTAAAGGAAACAACACGCATTAGCGTTGTTCCTGTGATGTATCTAATCGATCCTTACTCATCTATCATGTTATTTGGCGTTTCGATGGACTCCAGTAACTTTGATGTGAGATACGAAGTTCTCGGACGCAGCTGAAGCTAGAAATAGTTTTAAACGAAACAACACGCATTAGCGTTGTTCCTGTGATGTATCTAATCGATCCTTACTTATCTATCATGTTATTTGACGTTTGAATGGACTCCAGTAACCCTGATGTGAGATACGAAATTTTCGGACGCAGCGGAAGCTGGAAATAGTTTTAAACGAAACAACACGCATTAGCGTTGTTCCTGTGATGTATCTAATCGATCCTTACTCATCTATCATGTTATTTGTCGTTTCGATGGACTCTAGTAATTCTGATGTGAGATACGATGTTTTTGGACGCAGCAGGAGCTGGAAATAGTTTTGAACGAAACAACACGTATTAGCGTTGTTCCTGTGATGTATCTAAACGATCCTTACTTATCTAACATGTTATTTGACGTTTGGATGGACTCCAGTAAGTCTGATGTGAGATACAATGTTTTTGGACGCAGCAGGAGCTGGAAATAGTTTTAAACGAAACAACACGTATTAACGTTGTTCCTGTGCTGTATCTAATCGATCCTTACTCATCTATCATGTTATTTTACGTATGGATGGACTCCAGTAACTCTGATGTGAGATACAAAATTTTTGGACGCAGCAGAAGCTGGAAATAGTTTTGAACGAAACAACACGTATTAGCGTTGTTCCTGTGCTGTATCTAATCGATCCTTACTTATCTATCATGTTATTTTACGTTTGGATGGACTCCAGTAACTCTGATGTGATACAAAGTTTTTGGACGCAGCAGAAGCTGGAAATAGTTTTGAACGAAACAACACGTATTAGCGTTGTTCCTGTGATGTATCTAATCGATCCTTACTTAGCTACTATGTTATTTGACGTTTCGATGGACTCCAGTAACTCTAATGTGAGATACGAAATTTTCGGACGCAGCAGCTGCTGGAAATAGTTTTAAACGAAACAACACATATTAGCGTTGTTCCTGTGATGTATCTAATCGATCCTTACTCATCTATCATGTTATTTGACGTTTGGACGGACTCCAGTAACTCTGATGTGAGATACAAAGTTCTCGGACACAGCAGAAGCTGGAAATAGTTTTGAACGAAACAACACGTATTAGCGTTGTTCCTGTGATGTATCTAAACGATCCTTACTTATCTAAGATGTTATTTGACGTTTGGATGGAGTCCAGTAAGTCTGATGTGAGATACGACGTTTTCGGACGCAGCAGAAGCTGGAAATAGTTTTAAACGAAACAACACGCATTAGCGATGTTCCTGTGATGTATCTAATCGATCCTTACTCATCTATCATGTTATTTTACGTTTGGATGGACTCCAGTAACTCTGATGTGAGATACAAAGTTTTTGGACGCAGCAGAAGCTGGAAATAGTTTTGAACGAAACAACACGTATTAGCGTTGTTCCTGTGCTGTATCTAATCGATCCTTACTCATCTATCATGTTATTTTACGTTTGGATGGACTCCAGTAACTCTGATGTGAGATACAAAGTTTTTGGACGCAGCAGAAGCTGGAAATAGTTTTGAACGAAACAACACGTATTAGCGTTGTTCCTGTGATTTATCTAAACGATCCTTACTTATCTAACATGTTATTTGACGTTTGGATGGACTCCAGTAAGTCTGATGTGAGATACAAAGTCTTTGGACGCAGCAGGAGCTGGAAATAGTTTTAAACGAAACAACACGTATTAGCGTTGTTCCTGTGATGTATCTAATCGATCCTTACTCATCTATCATGTTATTTTACGTTTGGATGGACTCCAGTAACTCTGATGTGAGATACAAAGTTTTTGGACGCAGCAGAAGCTGGAAATAGTTTTGAACGAAACAACACGTATTAGCGTTGTTCCTGTGCTGTATCTAATCGATCCTTACTTATCTATCATGTTATTTTACGTTTGGATGGACTCCAGTATCTCTGATGTGATACAAAGTTTTTGGACGCAGCAGAAACTGGAAATAGTTTTGAACGAAACAACACGTATTAGCGTTGTTCCTGTGATGTATCTAAACGATCCTTACTCATCTATCATGTTATTTGTCGTTTCGATGGACTCTAGTAATTCTGATGTGAGATACGAAGTTTTTGGACGCAGCAGAAGCTGGAGGTAGTTTTGAACGAAACAACACGTGTTAGCGTTGTTCCTGTGCTGTATCTAATCGATGCTTACTTATATATCATGTTATTTGACGTTTCGATGGACTCCAGTAACTTTGATGTGAGATACGACGTTTTCGGACGCAGCAGAAGCTGGAAATAGTTTTAAACGAAACAACACGCATTAGCGATGTTCCTGTGATGTATCTAATCGATCCTTACTCATCTATCATGTTATTTTACGTTTGGATGGACTCCAGTAACTCTGATGTGAGATACAAAGTTTTTGGACGCAGCAGAAGCTGGAAATAGTTTTGAAAGAAACAACACGTATTAGCGTTGTTCCTGTGATGTATCTAAACGATCCTTACTTATCTAACATGTTATTTGACGTTTGGATGGACTCCAGTAAGTCTGATGTGAGATACAAAGTCTTTGGACGCAGCAGGAGCTGGAAATAGTTTTAAACGAAACAACACGTATTAGCGTTGTTCCTGTGATGTATCTAAACGATCCTTACTTATCTAACATGTTATTTGACGTTTGGATGGACTCCAGTAAGTCTGATGTGAGATACAAAGTTTTTGGACGCAGCAGGAGCTGGAAATAGTTTTAAACGAAACAACACGTATTAGCGTTGTTCCTGTGCTGTATCTAATCGATCCTTACTTATCTATCATGTTATTTGACGTTTCGATGGACTCCAGTAACTCTGATGTGAGATACGACGTTTTCGGACGCAGCAGAAGCTGGAAATAGTTTTAAACAAATCAACACGCATTAGCGATGTTCCTGTGATGTATCTAATCGATCCTTACTCATCTATCATGTTATTTGGCGTTTGGATGGACTCCAGTAAGTCTGATGTGAGATACAAAGTTTTTGGACGCAGCAGGAGCTGGAAATAGTTTTAAACGAAACAACACGTATTAGCGTTGTTCCTGTGCTGTATCTAATCGATCCTTACTTATCTATCATGTTATTTGACGTTTCGATGGACTCCAGTAACTTTGATGTGAGATACGACGTTCTCGGACGCAGCTGAAGCTAGAAATAGTTTTAAAGGAAACAACACGCATTAGCGTTGTTCCTGTGATGTATCTAATCGATCCTTACTTAGCTACTATGTTATTTGGCGTTTCGATGGACTCCAGTAACTTTGATGTGAGATACGAAGTTCTCGGACGCAGCTGAAGCTAGAAATAGTTTTAAAGGAAACAACACGCATTAGCGTTGTTCCTGTGATGTATCTAATCGATCCTTACTCATCTATCATGTTATTTGGCGTTTCGATAGACTCCAGTAACTTTGATGTGAGATACGACGTTCTCGGACGCAGCTGAAGCTAGAAATAGTTTTAAAGGAAACAACACGCATTAGCGTTGTTCCTGTGATGTATCTAATCGATCCTTACTCATCTATCATGTTATTTGGCGTTTCGATGGACTCCAGTAACTTTGATGTGAGATACGAAATTTTCGGACGCAGCGGAAGCTGGAAATAGTTTTAAACGAAACAACACGCATTAGCGTTGTTCCTGTGATGTATCTAATCGATCCTTACTCATCTATCATGTTATTTGTCGTTTCGATGGACTCTAGTAATTCTGATGTGAGATACGATGTTTTTGGAAGCAGCAGGAGCTGGAAATAGTCTTATCTTTATCCTTACTTATATATCATGTTATTTGACGTTTCGATGGACTCCAGTAACTTTGATGTGAGATACGACGTTTTCGGACGCAGCAGAAGCTGGAAATAGTTTTAAACGAAACAACACGTATTAGCGTTGTTCCTGTGCTGTATCTAATCGATCCTTACTTATCTATCATGTTATTTGACGTTTCGATGGACTCCAGTAACTCTGATGTGAGATACGACGTTTTCGGACGCAGCAGAAGCTGGAAATAGTTTTAAACAAAACAACACGCATTAGCGATGTTCCTGTGATGTATCTAATCGATCCTTACTCATCTATCATGTTATTTTACGTTTGAATGGACTCCAGTAACTCTGATGTGAGATACAAAGTTTTTGGACGCAGCAGAAGCTGGAGGTAGTTTTGAACGAAACAACACATATTAGCGTTGTTCCTGTGATGTATCTAATCGATCCTTACTTAGCTACTATGTTATTTGGCGTTTCGATGGACTCCAGTAACTTTGATGTGAGATACGAAGTTCTCGGACGCAGCTGAAGCTAGAAATAGTTTTAAAGGAAACAACACGCATTAGCGTTGTTCCTGTGATGTATCTAATCGATCCTTACTCATCTATCATGTTATTTGGCGTTTCGATAGACTCCAGTAACTTTGATGTGAGATACGACGTTCTCGGACGCAGCTGAAGCTAGAAATAGTTTTAAAGGAAACAACACGCATTAGCGTTGTTCCTGTGATGTATCTAATCGATCCTTACTCATCTATCATGTTATTTGGCGTTTCGATGGACTCCAGTAACTTTGATGTGAGATACGAAGTTCTCGGACGCAGCTGAAGCTAGAAATAGTTTTAAACGAAACAACACGCATTAGCGTTGTTCCTGTGCTGTATCTAATCGATCCTTACTTATCTATCATGTTATTTGACGTTTCGATGGACTCCAGTAACTCTGATGTGAGATACGACGTTTTCGGACGCAGCAGAAGCTGGAAATAGTTTTAAACAAAACAACACGCATTAGCGATGTTCCTGTGATGTATCTAATCGATCCTTACTCATCTATCATGTTATTTTACGTTTGAATGGACTCCAGTAACTCTGATGTGAGATACAAAGTTTTTGGACGCAGCAGAAGCTGGAGGTAGTTTTGAACGAAACAACACGTATTAGCGTTGTTCCTGTGATGTATCTAATCTATGTTATTTGGCGTTTCGATGGACTCCAGTAACTTTGATGTGAGATACGACGTTCTCGGACGCAGCTGAAGCTAGAAATAGTTTTGAACGAAACAACACGTATTAGCGTTGTTCCTGTGCTGTATCTAATCGATCCTTACTTATCTATCATGTTATTTTACGCTTGGATGGACTCCAGTAACTCTGATGTGATACAAAGTTTTTGGACGCAGCAGGAGCTGGAAATAGTTTTAAACGAAACAACACGTACTGGCGTTGTTCCTGTGCTGTATCTAATCGATCCTTACTTATCTATCATGTTATTTGACGTTTCGATGGACTCCAGTAACTCTGATGTGAGATACAAAGTTTTTGGACGCAGCAGAAGCTGGAGGTAGTTTTGAACGAAACAACACGTATTAGCGTTGTTCCTGTGATGTATCTAATCGATCCTTACTTAGCTACTATGTTATTTTTCGTTTCGATAGACTCCAGTAACTTTGATGTGAGATACGATGTTCTCGGACGCAGCTGAAGCTAGAAATAGTTTTAAAGGAAACAGCACGCATTAGCGTTGTTCCTGTGATGTATCTAATCAATCCTTACTCATCTATCATGTTATTTGGCGTTTCGATGGACTCCAGTAACTTTGATGTGAGATACGAAGTTCTCGGACGCAGCTGAAGCTAGAAATAGTTTTAAACGAAACAACACGCATTAGCGTTGTTCCTGTGATGTATCTAATCGATCCTTACTTATCTATCATGTTATTTGACGTTTGGATGGACTCCAGTAACCCTGATGTGAGATACGAAATTTTCGGACGCAGCGGAAGCTGGAAATAGTTTTAAACGAAACAACACGCATTAGCGTTGTTCCTGTGATGTATCTAATCGATCCTTACTCATCTATCATGTTATTTGTCGTTTCGATGGACTCTAGTAATTCTGATGTGAGATACGAAGTTTTTGGACGCAGCAGGAGCTGGAAATAGTTTTGAACGAAACAACACGTATTAGCGTTGTTCCTGTGATGTATCTAAACGATCCTTACTTATCTAACATGTTATTTGACGTTTGGATGGACTCCCGTAAGTCTGATGTGAGATACAAAGTTTTTGGACGCAGCAGGAGCTGGAAATAGTTTTAAACGAAACAACACGTATTAGCGTTGTTCCTGTGCTGTATCTAATCGATCCCTACTTATCTATCATGTTATTTGACGTTTCGATGGACTCCAGTAACTCTGATGTGAGATACGACGTTTTCGGACGCAGCAGAAGCTGGAAATAGTTTTAAACAAAACAACACGCATTAGCGATGTTCCTGTGATGTATCTAATCGATCCTTACTCATCTATCATGTTATTTTACGTTTGAATGGACTCCAGTAACTCTGATGTGAGATACAAAGTTTTTGGACGCAGCAGAAGCTGGAGGTAGTTTTGAACGAAACAACACGTATTAGCGTTGTTCCTGTGATGTATCTAATCGATCCTTACTTAACTACTATGTTATTTGGCGTTTCGATGGACTCCAGTAACTTTGATGTGAGATACGAAGTTCTCGGACGCAGCTGAAGCTAGAAATAGTTTTAAACGAAACAACACGCATTAGCGTTGTTCCTGTGATGTATCTAATCGATCCTTACTCATCTATCATGTTATTTGTCGTTTCGATGGACTCTAGTAATTCTGATGTGAGATACGAAGTTTTTGGACGCAGCAGAAGCTGGAGGTAGTTTTGAACGAAACAACACGTGTTAGCGTTGTTCCTGTGCTGTATCTAATCGATCCTTACTTATCTATCATGTTATTTGACGTTTCGATGGACTCCAGTAACTTTGATGTGAGATACGACGTTTTCGGACGCAGCAGAAGCTGGAAATAGTTTTAAACGAAACAACACGCATTAGCGATGTTCCTGTGATGTATCTAATCGATCCTTACTCATCTATCATGTTATTTTACGTTTGGATGGACTCCAGTAACTCTGATGTGAGATACAAAGTTTTTGGACGCAGCAGAAGCTGGAAATAGTTTTGAACGAAACAACACGTATTAGCGTTGTTCCTGTGATGTATCTAAACGATCCTTACTTATCTAACATGTTATTTGACGTTTGGATGGACTCCAGTAAGTCTGATGTGAGATACAAAGTCTTTGGACGCAGCAGGAGCTGGAAATAGTTTTAAACGAAACAACACGTATTAGCGTTGTTCCTGTGATGTATCTAAACGATCCTTACTCATCTATCATGTTATTTGTCGTTTCGATGGACTCTAGTAATTCTGATGTGAGATACGAAGTTTTTGGACGCAGCAGAAGCTGGAGGTAGTTTTGAACGAAACAACACGTGTTAGCGTTGTTCCTGTGCTGTATCTAATCGATCCTTACTTATATATCATGTTATTTGACGTTTCGATGGACTCCAGTAACTTTGATGTGAGATACGACGTTTTCGGACGCAGCAGAAGCTGGAAATAGTTTTAAACGAAACAACACGCATTAGCGATGTTCCTGTGATGTATCTAATCGATCCTTACTCATCTATCATGTTATTTTACGTTTGGATGGACTCCAGTAACTCTGATGTGAGATACAAAGTTTTTGGACGCAGCAGAAGCTGGAAATAGTTTTGAACGAAACAACACGTATTAGCGTTGTTCCTGTGATGTATCTAAACGATCCTTACTTATCTAACATATTATTTGACGTTTGGATGGACTCCAGTAAGTCTGATGTGAGATACAAAGTCTTTGGACGCAGCAGGAGCTGGAAATAGTTTTAAACGAAACAACACGTATTAGCGTTGTTCCTGTGATGTATCTAAACGATCCTTACTTATCTAACATGTTATTTGACGTTTGGATGGACTCCAGTAAGTCTGATGTGAGATACAAAGTTTTTGGACGCAGCAGGAGCTGGAAATAGTTTTAAACAAAACAACACGCATTAGCGATGTTCCTGTGATGTATCTAATCGATCCTTACTCATCTATCATGTTATTTTACGTTTGAATGGACTCCAGTAACTCTGATGTGAGATACAAAGTTTTTGGACGCAGCAGAAGCTGGAGGTAGTTTTGAACGAAACAACACGTATTAGCGTTGTTCCTGTGATGTATCTAATCGATCCTTACTTAGCTACTATGTTATTTGGCGTTTCGATGGACTCCAGTAACTTTGATGTGAGATACGAAGTTCTCGGACGCAGCTGAAGCTAGAAATAGTTTTAAAGGAAACAACACGCATTAGCGTTGTTCCTGTGATGTATCTAATCGATCCTTACTCATCTATCATGTTATTTGGCGTTTCGATAGACTCCAGTAACTTTGATGTGAGATACGACGTTCTCGGACGCAGCTGAAGCTAGAAATAGTTTTAAAGGAAACAACACGCATTAGCGTTGTTCCTGTGATGTATCTAATCGATCCTTACTCATCTATCATGTTATTTGGCGTTTCGATGGACTCCAGTAACTTTGATGTGAGATACGAAGTTCTCGGACGCAGCTGAAGCTAGAAATAGTTTTAAACGAAACAACACGCATTAGCGTTGTTCCTGTGCTGTATCTAATCGATCCTTACTTATCTATCATGTTATTTGACGTTTCGATGGACTCCAGTAACTCTGATGTGAGATACGACGTTTTCGGACGCAGCAGAACCTGGAAATAGTTTTAAACAAAACAACACGCATTAGCGATGTTCCTGTGATGTATCTAATCGATCCTTACTCATCTATCATGTTATTTTACGTTTGAATGGACTCCAGTAACTCTGATGTGAGATACAAAGTTTTTGGACGCAGCAGAAGCTGGAGGTAGTTTTGAACGAAACAACACGTATTAGCGTTGTTCCTGTGATGTATCTAATCGATCCT
Organism: Prosopocoilus inquinatus; assembly: GCA_036172665.1. Taxonomy (NCBI): domain Eukaryota; kingdom Metazoa; phylum Arthropoda; class Insecta; order Coleoptera; family Lucanidae; genus Prosopocoilus; species Prosopocoilus inquinatus. The sequence continues at coordinate 29,658,358 of CM069879.1, forward strand.
TACTTAGCTACTATGTTATTTGGCGTTTCGATGGACTCCAGTAACTTTGATGTGAGATACGAAGTTCTCGGACGCAGCTGAAGCTAGAAATAGTTTTAAAGGAAACAACACGCATTAGCGTTGTTCCTGTGATGTATCTAATCGATCCTTACTCATCTATCATGTTATTTGGCGTTTCGATAGACTCCAGTAACTTTGATGTGAGATACGACGTTTTCGGACGCAGCAGAAGCTGGAAATAGTTTTAAACGAAACAACACGCATTAGCGATGTTCCTGTGATGTATCTAATCGATCCTTACTCATCTATCATGTTATTTTACGTTTGGATGGACTCCAGTAACTCTGATGTGAGATACAAAGTTTTTGGACGCAGCAGAAGCTGGAAATAGTTTTGAACGAAACAACACGTATTAGCGTTGTTCCTGTGATGTATCTAAACGATCCTTACTTATCTAACATGTTATTTGACGTTTGGATGGACTCCAGTAAGTCTGATGTGAGATACAAAGTCTTTGGACGCAGCAGGAGCTGGAAATAGTTTTAAACGAAACAAAACGTATTAGCGTTGTTCCTGTGATGTATCTAAACGATCCTTACTTATCTAACATGTTATTTGACGTTTGGATGGACTCCAGTAAGTCTGATGTGAGATACAAAGTTTTTGGACGCAGCAGGAGCTGGAAATAGTTTTAAACGAAACAACACGTATTAGCGTTGTTCCTGTGCTGTATCTAATCGATCCTTACTTATCTATCATGTTATTTGACGTTTCGATGGACTCCAGTAACTCTGATGTGAGATACGACGTTTTCGGACGCAGCAGAAGCTGGAAATAGTTTTAAACAAAACAACACGCATTAGCGATGTTCCTGTGATGTATCTAATCGATCCTTACTCATCTATCATGTTATTTGGCGTTTCGATAGACTCCAGTAACTTTGATGTGAGATACGACGTTCTCGGACGCAGCTCAAGCTAGAAATAGTTTTAAAGGAAACAACACGCATTAGCGTTGTTCCTGTGATGTATCTAATCGATCCTTACTCATCTATCATGTTATTTGGCGTTTCGATGGACTCCAGTAACTTTGATGTGAGATACGAAGTTCTCGGACGCAGCTGAAGCTAGAAATAGTTTTAAACGAAACAACACGCATTAGCGTTGTTCCTGTGATGTATCTAATAGATCCTTACTTATCTATCATGTTATTTGACGTTTGGATGGACTCCAGTAACCCTGATGTGAGATACGAAATTTTCGGACGCAGCGGAAGCTGGAAATAGTTTTAAACGAAACAACACGCATTAGCGTTGTTCCTGTGATGTATCTAATCGATCCTTACTCATCTATCATATTATTTGTCGTTTCGATGGACTCTAGTAATTCTGATGTGAGATACGATGTTTTTGGACGCAGCAGGAGCTGGAAATAGTTTTGAACGAAACAACACGTATTAGCGTTGTTCCTGTGATGTATCTAAACGATCCTTACTTATCTAACATGTTATTTGACGTTTGGATGGACTCCAGTAAGTCTGATGTGAGATACAATGTTTTTGGACGCAGGAGGAGCTGGAAATATTGTTAAACGAAACAACACGTATTAACGTTGTTCCTGTGCTGTATCTAATCGATCCTTACTCATCTATCATGTTATTTTACGTATGGATGGACTCCAGTAACTCTGATGTGAGATACAAAGTTTTTGGACGCAGCAGAAGCTGGAAATAGTTTTGAACGAAACAACACGTATTAGCGTTGTTCCTGTGCTGTATCTAATCGATCCTTACTTATCTATCATGTTATTTTACGTTTGGATGGACTCCAGTAACTCTGATGTGATACAAAGTTTTTGGACGCAGCAGGAGCTGGAAATAGTTTTAAACGAAACAACACGTATTAGCGTTGTTCCTGTGCTGTATCTAATCGATCCTTACTTATCTATCATGTTATTTGACGTTTCGATGGACTCCAGTAACTCTGATGTGAGATACGACGTTTTCGGACGCAGCAGAAGCTGGAAATAGTTTTAAACAAAACAACACGCATTGGCGATGTTCCTGTGATGTATCTAATCGATCCTTACTCATCTATCATGTTATTTTACCTTTGAATGGACTCCAGTAACTCTGATGTGAGATACAAAGTTTTTGGACGCAGCAGAAGCTGGAGGTAGTTTTGAACGAAACAACACGTATTAGCGTTGTTCCTGTGATGTATCTAATCGATCCTTACTTAGCTACTATGTTATTTTTCGTTTCGATAGACTCCAGTAACTTTGATGTGAGATACGATGTTCTCGGACGCAGCTGAAGCTAGAAATAGTTTTAAAGGAAACAGCACGCATTAGCGTTGTTCCTGTGATGTATCTAATCAATCCTTACTCATCTATCATGTTATTTGGCGTTTCGATGGACTCCAGTAACTTTGATGTGAGATACGAAGTTCTCGGACGCAGCTGAAGCTAGAAATAGTTTTAAACGAAACAACACGCATTAGCGTTGTTCCTGTGATGTATCTAATCGATCCTTACTTATCTATCATGTTATTTGACGTTTGGATGGACTCCAGTAACCCTGATGTGAGATACGAAATTTTCGGACGCAGCGGAAGCTGGAAATAGTTTTAAACGAAACAACACGCATTAGCGTTGTTCCTGTGATGTATCTAATCGATCCTTACTCATCTATCATGTTATTTGTCGTTTCGATGGACTCTAGAATTCTGATGTGAGATACGAAGTTTTTGGACGCAGCAGGAGCTGGAAATAGTTTTGAACGAAACAACACGTATTAGCGTTGTTCCTGTGATGTATCTAAACGATCCTTACTTATCTAACATGTTATTTGACGTTTGGATGGACTCCCGTAAGTCTGATGTGAGATACAAAGTTTTTGGACGCAGCAGGAGCTGGAAATAGTTTTAAACGAAACAACACGTATTAGCGTTGTTCCTGTGCTGTATCTAATCGATCCCTACTTATCTATCATGTTATTTGACGTTTCGATGGACTCCAGTAACTCTGATGTGAGATACGACGTTTTCGGACGCAGCAGAAGCTGGAAATAGTTTTAAACAAAACAACACGCATTAGCGATGTTCCTGTGATGTATCTAATCGATCCTTACTCATCTATCATGTTATTTTACGTTTGAATGGACTCCAGTAACTCTGATGTGAGATGAAAAGTTTTTGGACGCAGCAGAAGCTGGAGGTAGTTTTGAACGAAACAACACGTATTAGCGTTGTTCCTGTGATGTATCTAATCGATCCTTACTTAACTACTATGTTATTTGGCGTTTCGATGGACTCCAGTAACTTTGATGTGAGATACGAAGTTCTCGGACGCAGCTGAAGCTAGAAATAGTTTTAAACGAAACAACACGCATTAGCGTTGTTCCTGTGATGTATCTAATCGATCCTTACTCATCTATCATGTTATTTGTCGTTTCGATGGACTCTAGTAATTCTGATGTGAGATACGAAGTTTTTGGACGCAGCAGAAGCTGGAGGTAGTTTTGAACGAAACAACACGTGTTAGCGTTGTTCCTGTGCTGTATCTAATCGATCCTTACTTATCTATCATGTTATTTGACGTTTCGATGGACTCCAGTAACTTTGATGTGAGATACGACGTTTTCGGACGCAGCAGAAGCTGGAAATAGTTTTAAACGAAACAACACGCATTAGCGATGTTCCTGTGATGTATCTAATCGATCCTTACTCATCTATCATGTTATTTTACGTTTGGATGGACTCCAGTAACTCTGATGTGAGATACAAAGTTTTTGGACGCAGCAGAAGCTGGAAATAGTTTTGAACGAAACAACACGTATTAGCGTTGTTCCTGTGATGTATCTAAACGATCCTTACTTATCTAACATGTTATTTGACGTTTGGATGGACTCCAGTAAGTCTGATGTGAGATACAAAGTCTTTGGACGCAGCAGGAGCTGGAAATAGTTTTAAACGAAACAACACGTATTAGCGTTGTTCCTGTGATGTATCTAAACGATCCTTACTCATCTATCATGTTATTTGTCGTTTCGATGGACTCTAGTAATTCTGATGTGAGATACGAAGTTTTTGGACGCAGCAGAAGCTGGAGGTAGTTTTGAACGAAACAACACGTGTTAGCGTTGTTCCTGTGCTGTATCTAATCGATCCTTACTTATATATCATGTTATTTGACGTTTCGATGGACTCCAGTAACTTTGATGTGAGATACGACGTTTTCGGACGCAGCAGAAGCTGGAAATAGTTTTAAACGAAACAACACGCATTAGCGATGTTCCTGTGATGTATCTAATCGATCCTTACTCATCTATCATGTTATTTTACGTTTGGATGGACTCCAGTAACTCTGATGTGAGATACAAAGTTTTTGGACGCAGCAGAAGCTGGAAATAGTTTTGAACGAAACACCACGTATTAGCGTTGTTCCTGTGATGTATCTAAACGATCCTTACTTATCTAACATGTTATTTGACGTTTGGATGGACTCCAGTAAGTCTGATGTGAGATACAAAGTCTTTGGACGCAGCAGGAGCTGGAAATAGTTTTAAACGAAACAACACGTATTAGCGTTGTTCCTGTGATGTATCTAAACGATCCTTACTTATCTAACATGTTATTTGACGTTTGGATGGACTCCAGTAAGTCTGATGTGAGACACAAAGTTTTTGGACGCAGCAGGAGCTGGAAATAGTTTTAAACGAAACAACACGTATTAGCGTTGTTCCTGTGCTGTATCTAATCGATCCTTACTTATCTATCATGTTATTTGACGTTTCGATGGACTCCAGTAACTCTGATGTGAGATACGACGTTTTCGGACGCAGCAGAAGCTGGAAATAGTTTTAAACAAAACAACACGCATTAGCGATGTTCCTGTGATGTATCTAATCGATCCTTACTCATCTATCATGTTATTTTACGTTTGAATGGACTCCAGTAACTCTGATGTGAGATACAAAGTTTTTGGACGCAGCAGAATCTGGAGGTAGTTTTGAACGAAACAACACGTATTAGCGTTGTTCCTGTGATGTATCTAATCGATCCTTACTTAGCTACTATGTTATTTGGCGTTTCGATGGACTCCAGTAACTTTGATGTGAGATACGAAGTTCTCGGACGCAGCTGAAGCTAGAAATAGTTTTAAAGGAAACAACACGCATTAGCGTTGTTCCTGTGATGTATCTAATCGATCCTTACTCATCTATCATGTTATTTGGCGTTTCGATAGACTCCAGTAACTTTGATGTGAGATACGACGTTCTCGGACGCAGCTGAAGCTAGAAATAGTTTTAAAGGAAACAACACGCATTAGCGTTGTTCCTGTGATGTATCTAATCGATCCTTACTCATCTATCATGTTATTTGGCGTTTCGATGGACTCCAGTAACTTTGATGTGAGATACGAAGTTCTCGGACGCAGCTGAAGCTAGAAATAGTTTTAAACGAAACAACACGCATTAGCGTTGTTCCTGTGATGTATCTAATCGATCCTTACTTATCTATCATGTTATTTGACGTTTGAATGGACTCCAGTAACCCTGATGTGAGATACGAAATTTTCGGACGCAGCGGAAGCTGGAAATAGTTTTAAACGAAACAACACGCATTAGCGTTGTTCCTGTGATGTATCTAATCGATCCTTACTCATCTATCATGTTATTTGTCGTTTCGATGGACTCTAGTAATTCTGATGTGAGATACGATGTTTTTGGACGCAGCAGGAGCTGGAAATAGTTTTGAACGAAACAACACGTATTAGCGTTGTTCCTGTGATGTATCTAAACGATCCTTACTTATCTAACATGTTATTTGACGTTTGGATGGACTCCAGTAAGTCTGATGTGAGATACAATGTTTTTGGACGCAGCAGGAGCTGGAAATAGTTTTAAACGAAACAACACGTATTAACGTTGTTCCTGTGCTGTATCTAATCGATCCTTACTCATCTATCATGTTATTTTACGTATGGATGGACTCCAGTAACTCTGATGTGAGATACAAAATTTTTGGACGCAGCAGAAGCTGGAAATAGTTTTGAACGAAACAACACGTATTAGCGTTGTTCCTGTGCTGTATCTAATCGATCCTTACTTATCTATCATGTTATTTTACGTTTGGATGGACTCCAGTAACTCTGATGTGATACAAAGTTTTTGGACGCAGCAGAAGCTGGAAATAGTTTTGAACGAAACAACACGTATTAGCGTTGTTCCTGTGATGTATCTAATCGATCCTTACTTAGCTACTATGTTATTTGACGTTTCGATGGACTCCAGTAACTCTAATGTGAGATACGAAATTTTCGGACGCAGCAGCTGCTGGAAATAGTTTTAAACGAAACAACACATATTAGCGTTGTTCCTGTGATGTATCTAATCGATCCTTACTCATCTATCATGTTATTTGACGTTTGGACGGACTCCAGTAACTCTGATGTGAGATACAAAGTTCTCGGACACAGCAGAAGCTGGAAATAGTTTTGAACGAAACAACACGTATTAGCGTTGTTCCTGTGATGTATCTAAACGATCCTTACTTATCTAAGATGTTATTTGACGTTTGGATGGAGTCCAGTAAGTCTGATGTGAGATACGACGTTTTCGGACGCAGCAGAAGCTGGAAATAGTTTTAAACGAAACAACACGCATTAGCGATGTTCCTGTGATGTATCTAATCGATCCTTACTCATCTATCATGTTATTTTACGTTTGGATGGACTCCAGTAACTCTGATGTGAGATACAAAGTTTTTGGACGCAGCAGAAGCTGGAAATAGTTTTGAACGAAACAACACGTATTAGCGTTGTTCCTGTGCTGTATCTAATCGATCCTTACTCATCTATCATGTTATTTTACGTTTGGATGGACTCCAGTAACTCTGATGTGAGATACAAAGTTTTTGGACGCAGCAGAAGCTGGAAATAGTTTTGAACGAAACAACACGTATTAGCGTTGTTCCTGTGATTTATCTAAACGATCCTTACTTATCTAACATGTTATTTGACGTTTGGATGGACTCCAGTAAGTCTGATGTGAGATACAAAGTCTTTGGACGCAGCAGGAGCTGGAAATAGTTTTAAACGAAACAACACGTATTAGCGTTGTTCCTGTGATGTATCTAATCGATCCTTACTCATCTATCATGTTATTTTACGTTTGGATGGACTCCAGTAACTCTGATGTGAGATACAAAGTTTTTGGACGCAGCAGAAGCTGGAAATAGTTTTGAACGAAACAACACGTATTAGCGTTGTTCCTGTGCTGTATCTAATCGATCCTTACTTATCTATCATGTTATTTTACGTTTGGATGGACTCCAGTATCTCTGATGTGATACAAAGTTTTTGGACGCAGCAGAAACTGGAAATAGTTTTGAACGAAACAACACGTATTAGCGTTGTTCCTGTGATGTATCTAAACGATCCTTACTCATCTATCATGTTATTTGTCGTTTCGATGGACTCTAGTAATTCTGATGTGAGATACGAAGTTTTTGGACGCAGCAGAAGCTGGAGGTAGTTTTGAACGAAACAACACGTGTTAGCGTTGTTCCTGTGCTGTATCTAATCGATGCTTACTTATATATCATGTTATTTGACGTTTCGATGGACTCCAGTAACTTTGATGTGAGATACGACGTTTTCGGACGCAGCAGAAGCTGGAAATAGTTTTAAACGAAACAACACGCATTAGCGATGTTCCTGTGATGTATCTAATCGATCCTTACTCATCTATCATGTTATTTTACGTTTGGATGGACTCCAGTAACTCTGATGTGAGATACAAAGTTTTTGGACGCAGCAGAAGCTGGAAATAGTTTTGAAAGAAACAACACGTATTAGCGTTGTTCCTGTGATGTATCTAAACGATCCTTACTTATCTAACATGTTATTTGACGTTTGGATGGACTCCAGTAAGTCTGATGTGAGATACAAAGTCTTTGGACGCAGCAGGAGCTGGAAATAGTTTTAAACGAAACAACACGTATTAGCGTTGTTCCTGTGATGTATCTAAACGATCCTTACTTATCTAACATGTTATTTGACGTTTGGATGGACTCCAGTAAGTCTGATGTGAGATACAAAGTTTTTGGACGCAGCAGGAGCTGGAAATAGTTTTAAACGAAACAACACGTATTAGCGTTGTTCCTGTGCTGTATCTAATCGATCCTTACTTATCTATCATGTTATTTGACGTTTCGATGGACTCCAGTAACTCTGATGTGAGATACGACGTTTTCGGACGCAGCAGAAGCTGGAAATAGTTTTAAACAAATCAACACGCATTAGCGATGTTCCTGTGATGTATCTAATCGATCCTTACTCATCTATCATGTTATTTGGCGTTTGGATGGACTCCAGTAAGTCTGATGTGAGATACAAAGTTTTTGGACGCAGCAGGAGCTGGAAATAGTTTTAAACGAAACAACACGTATTAGCGTTGTTCCTGTGCTGTATCTAATCGATCCTTACTTATCTATCATGTTATTTGACGTTTCGATGGACTCCAGTAACTTTGATGTGAGATACGACGTTCTCGGACGCAGCTGAAGCTAGAAATAGTTTTAAAGGAAACAACACGCATTAGCGTTGTTCCTGTGATGTATCTAATCGATCCTTACTTAGCTACTATGTTATTTGGCGTTTCGATGGACTCCAGTAACTTTGATGTGAGATACGAAGTTCTCGGACGCAGCTGAAGCTAGAAATAGTTTTAAAGGAAACAACACGCATTAGCGTTGTTCCTGTGATGTATCTAATCGATCCTTACTCATCTATCATGTTATTTGGCGTTTCGATAGACTCCAGTAACTTTGATGTGAGATACGACGTTCTCGGACGCAGCTGAAGCTAGAAATAGTTTTAAAGGAAACAACACGCATTAGCGTTGTTCCTGTGATGTATCTAATCGATCCTTACTCATCTATCATGTTATTTGGCGTTTCGATGGACTCCAGTAACTTTGATGTGAGATACGAAATTTTCGGACGCAGCGGAAGCTGGAAATAGTTTTAAACGAAACAACACGCATTAGCGTTGTTCCTGTGATGTATCTAATCGATCCTTACTCATCTATCATGTTATTTGTCGTTTCGATGGACTCTAGTAATTCTGATGTGAGATACGATGTTTTTGGAAGCAGCAGGAGCTGGAAATAGTCTTATCTTTATCCTTACTTATATATCATGTTATTTGACGTTTCGATGGACTCCAGTAACTTTGATGTGAGATACGACGTTTTCGGACGCAGCAGAAGCTGGAAATAGTTTTAAACGAAACAACACGCATTAGCGATGTTCCTGTGATGTATCTAATCGATCCTTACTCATCTATCATGTTATTTTACGTTTGGATGGACTCCAGTAACTCTGATGTGAGATACAAAGTTTTTGGACGCAGCAGAAGCTGGAAATAGTTTTGAACGAAACAACACGTATTAGCGTTGTTCCTGTGATGTATCTAAACGATCCTTACTTATCTAACATGTTATTTGACGTTTGGATGGACTCCAGTAAGTTTGATGTGAGATACAATGTTTTTGGACGCAGCAGGAGCTGGAAATAGTTTTAAACGAAACAACACGTATTAACGTTGTTCCTGTGCTGTATCTAATCGATCCTTACTCATCTATCATGTTATTTTACGTATGGATGGACTCCAGTAACTCTGATGTGAGATACAAAGTTTTTGGACGCAGCAGAAGCTGGAAATAGTTTTGAACGAAACAACACGTATTAGCGTTGTTCCTGTGCTGTATCTAATCGATCCTTACTTATCTATCATGTTATTTTACGTTTGGATGGACTCCAGTAACTCTGATGTGAGATACAAAGTTCTCGGACACAGCAGAAGCTGGAAATAGTTTTGAACGAAACAACACGTATTAGCGTTGTTCCTGTGATGTATCTAATCGATCCTTACTCATCTATCATGTTATTTGACGTTTGGACGGACTCCAGTAACTCTGATGTGAGATACAAAGTTCTCGGACACAGCAGAAGCTGGAAATAGTTTTGAACGAAACAACACGTATTAGCGTTGTTCCTGTGATGTATCTAAACGATCCTTACTTATCTAAGATGTTATTTGACGTTTGGATGGAGTCCAGTAAGTCTGATGTGAGATACGACGTTTTCGGACGCAGCAGAAGCTGGAAATAGTTTTAAACGAAACAACACGCATTAGCGATGTTCCTGTGATGTATCTAATCGATCCTTACTCATCTATCATGTTATTTTACGTTTGGATGGACTCCAGTAACTCTGATGTGAGATACAAAGTTTTTGGACGCAGCAGAAGCTGGAAATAGTTTTGAACGAAACAACACGTATTAGCGTTGTTCCTGTGCTGTATCTAATCGATCCTTACTCATCTATCATGTTATTTTACGTTTGGATGGACTCCAGTAACTCTGATGTGAGATACAAAGTTTTTGGACGCAGCAGAAGCTGGAAATAGTTTTGAACGAAACAACACGTATTAGCGTTGTTCCTGTGATTTATCTAAACGATCCTTACTTATCTAACATGTTATTTGACGTTTGGATGGACTCCAGTAAGTCTGATGTGAGATACAAAGTCTTTGGACGCAGCAGGAGCTGGAAATAGTTTTAAACGAAACAACACGTATTAGCGTTGTTCCTGTGATGTATCTAATCGATCCTTACTCATCTATCATGTTATTTTACGTTTGGATGGACTCCAGTAACTCTGATGTGAGATACAAAGTTTTTGGACGCAGCAGAAGCTGGAAATAGTTTTGAACGAAACAACACGTATTAGCGTTGTTCCTGTGCTGTATCTAATCGATCCTTACTTATCTATCATGTTATTTTACGTTTGGATGGACTCCAGTATCTCTGATGTGATACAAAGTTTTTGGACGCAGCAGAAACTGGAAATAGTTTTGAACGAAACAACACGTATTAGCGTTGTTCCTGTGATGTATCTAAACGATCCTTACTCATCTATCATGTTATTTGTCGTTTCGATGGACTCTAGTAATTCTGATGTGAGATACGAAGTTTTTGGACGCAGCAGAAGCTGGAGGTAGTTTTGAACGAAACAACACGTGTTAGCGTTGTTCCTGTGCTGTATCTAATCGATGCTTACTTATATATCATGTTATTTGACGTTTCGATGGACTCCAGTAACTTTGATGTGAGATACGACGTTTTCGGACGCAGCAGAAGCTGGAAATAGTTTTAAACGAAACAACACGCATTAGCGATGTTCCTGTGATGTATCTAATCGATCCTTACTCATCTATCATGTTATTTTACGTTTGGATGGACTCCAGTAACTCTGATGTGAGATACAAAGTTTTTGGACGCAGCAGAAGCTGGAAATAGTTTTGAAAGAAACAACACGTATTAGCGTTGTTCCTGTGATGTATCTAAACGATCCTTACTTATCTAACATGTTATTTGACGTTTGGATGGACTCCAGTAAGTCTGATGTGAGATACAAAGTCTTTGGACGCAGCAGGAGCTGGAAATAGTTTTAAACGAAACAACACGTATTAGCGTTGTTCCTGTGATGTATCTAAACGATCCTTACTTATCTAACATGTTATTTGACGTTTGGATGGACTCCAGTAAGTCTGATGTGAGATACAAAGTTTTTGGACGCAGCAGGAGCTGGAAATAGTTTTAAACGAAACAACACGTATTAGCGTTGTTCCTGTGCTGTATCTAATCGATCCTTACTTATCTATCATGTTATTTGACGTTTCGATGGACTCCAGTAACTCTGATGTGAGATACGACGTTTTCGGACGCAGCAGAAGCTGGAAATAGTTTTAAACAAATCAACACGCATTAGCGATGTTCCTGTGATGTATCTAATCGATCCTTACTCATCTATCATGTTATTTGGCGTTTGGATGGACTCCAGTAAGTCTGATGTGAGATACAAAGTTTTTGGACGCAGCAGGAGCTGGAAATAGTTTTAAACGAAACAACACGTATTAGCGTTGTTCCTGTGCTGTATCTAATCGATCCTTACTTATCTATCATGTTATTTGACGTTTCGATGGACTCCAGTAACTTTGATGTGAGATACGACGTTCTCGGACGCAGCTGAAGCTAGAAATAGTTTTAAAGGAAACAACACGCATTAGCGTTGTTCCTGTGATGTATCTAATCGATCCTTACTTAGCTACTATGTTATTTGGCGTTTCGATGGACTCCAGTAACTTTGATGTGAGATACGAAGTTCTCGGACGCAGCTGAAGCTAGAAATAGTTTTAAAGGAAACAACACGCATTAGCGTTGTTCCTGTGATGTATCTAATCGATCCTTACTCATCTATCATGTTATTTGGCGTTTCGATAGACTCCAGTAACTTTGATGTGAGATACGACGTTCTCGGACGCAGCTGAAGCTAGAAATAGTTTTAAAGGAAACAACACGCATTAGCGTTGTTCCTGTGATGTATCTAATCGATCCTTACTCATCTATCATGTTATTTGGCGTTTCGATGGACTCCAGTAACTTTGATGTGAGATACGAAATTTTCGGACGCAGCGGAAGCTGGAAATAGTTTTAAACGAAACAACACGCATTAGCGTTGTTCCTGTGATGTATCTAATCGATCCTTACTCATCTATCATGTTATTTGTCGTTTCGATGGACTCTAGTAATTCTGATGTGAGATACGATGTTTTTGGAAGCAGCAGGAGCTGGAAATAGTCTTATCTTTATCCTTACTTATATATCATGTTATTTGACGTTTCGATGGACTCCAGTAACTTTGATGTGAGATACGACGTTTTCGGACGCAGCAGAAGCTGGAAATAGTTTTAAACGAAACAACACGCATTAGCGATGTTCCTGTGATGTATCTAATCGATCCTTACTCATCTATCATGTTATTTTACGTTTGGATGGACTCCAGTAACTCTGATGTGAGATACAAAGTTTTTGGACGCAGCAGAAGCTGGAAATAGTTTTGAACGAAACAACACGTATTAGCGTTGTTCCTGTGATGTATCTAAACGATCCTTACTTATCTAACATGTTATTTGACGTTTGGATGGACTCCAGTAAGTTTGATGTGAGATACAATGTTTTTGGACGCAGCAGGAGCTGGAAATAGTTTTAAACGAAACAACACGTATTAACGTTGTTCCTGTGCTGTATCTAATCGATCCTTACTCATCTATCATGTTATTTTACGTATGGATGGACTCCAGTAACTCTGATGTGAGATACAAAGTTTTTGGACGCAGCAGAAGCTGGAAATAGTTTTGAACGAAACAACACGTATTAGCGTTGTTCCTGTGCTGTATCTAATCGATCCTTACTTATCTATCATGTTATTTTACGTTTGGATGGACTCCAGTAACTCTGATGTGATACAAAGTTTTTGGACGCAGCAGAAGCTGGAAATAGTTTTGAACGAAACAACACGTATTAGCGTTGTTCCTGTGATGTATCTAATCGATCCTTACTTAGCTACTATGTTATTTGACGTTTCGATGGACTCCAGTAACTCTAATGTGAGATACGAAATTTTCGGACGCAGCAGCTGCTGGAAATAGTTTTAAACGAAACAACACATATTAGCGTTGTTCCTGTGATGTATCTAATCGATCCTTACTCATCTATCATGTTATTTGACGTTTGGACGGACTCCAGTAACTCTGATGTGAGATACAAAGTTCTCGGACACAGCAGAAGCTGGAAATAGTTTTGAACGAAACAACACGTATTAGCGTTGTTCCTGTGATGTATCTAAACGATCCTTACTTATCTAAGATGTTATTTGACGTTTGGATGGACTCCAGTAAGTCTGATGTGAGATACGACGTTTTCGGACGCAGCAGAAGCTGGAAATAGTTTTAAACGAAACAACACGCATTAGCGATGTTCCTGTGATGTATCTAATCGATCCTTACTCATCTATCATGTTATTTTACGTTTGGATGGACTCCAGTAACTCTGATGTGAGATACAAAGTTTTTGGACGCAGCAGAAGCTGGAAATAGTTTTGAACGAAACAACACGTATTAGCGTTGTTCCTGTGCTGTATCTAATCGATCCTTACTTATCTATCATGTTATTTTACGTTTGGATGGACTCCAGTAACTCTGATGTGATACAAAGTTTTTGGACGCAGCAGAAGCTGGAAATAGTTTTGAACGAAACAACACGTATTAGCGTTGTTCCTGTGATGTATCTAATCGATCCTTACTTAGCTACTATGTTTTTTGACGTTTCGATGGACTCCAGTAACTCTAATGTGAGATACGAAATTTTCGGACGCAGCAGCAGCTGGAAATAGTTTTAAACGAAACAACACATATTAGCGTTGTTCCTGTGATGTATCTAATCGATCCTTACTCATCTATCATGTTATTTGGCGTTTCGATGGACTCCAGTAACTTTGATGTGAGATACGAAGTTCTCGGACGCAGCTGAAGCTAGAAATAGTTTTAAACGAAACAACACGCATTAGCGTTGTTCCTGTGATGTATCTAATCGATCCTTACTTATCTATCATGTTATTTGACGTTTGGATGGACTCCAGTAACCCTGATGTGAGATACGAAATTTTCGGACGCAGCGGAAGCTGGAAATAGTTTTAAACGAAACAACACGCATTAGCGTTGTTCCTGTGATGTATCTAATCGATCCTTACTCATCTATCATGTTATTTGTCGTTTCGATGGACTCTAGTAATTCTGATGTGAGATACGAAGTTTTTGGACGCAGCAGGAGCTGGAAATAGTTTTGAACGAAACAACACGTATTAGCGTTGTTCCTGTGCTGTATCTAATCGATCCTTACTTATCTATCATGTTATTTTACGTTTGGATGGACTCCATTAACTCTGATGTGAGATACAAAGTTTTTGGACGCAGCAGAAGCTGGATATAGTTTTGAACGAAACAACACGTATTAGCGTTGTTCCTGTGCTGTATCTAATCGATCCTTACTTATCTATCATGTTATTTTACGTTTGGATGGACTCCAGTAACTCTGATGTGATACAAAGTTTTTGGACGCAGCAGAAGCTGGAAATAGTTTTGAACGAAACAACACGTATTAGCGTTGTTCCTGTGATGTATCTAATCGATCCTTACTTAGCTACTATGTTATTTGTCGTTTCGATGGACTCCAGTAACTCTGATGTGAGATACGACGTTTTCGGACGCAGCAGAAGCTGGAAATAGTTTTAAACGAAGCAACACGTATTAGCGTTGTTCCTGTGATGTATCTAATCGATCCTTTCTCATCTATTATGTTATTTGACGTTTGGATGGACTCCAGTAACTCTGATGTGAGATACGAAGTTCTCGGACGCAGCATAAGCTGGAAATAGTTTTAAACGAAACAACACGCATTAGCGTTGTTCCTGTGATGTATCTAATCGATCCTTACTCATCTATCATGTTATTTGGCGTTTCGATGGACTCCAGTAACTTTGATGTGAGATACGAAGTTCTCGGACGCAGCTGAAGCTGGAAATAAATTTAAACGAAACAACACGCATTGGCTTTGTTCCTGTGATGTATCTAATCGATCCTTACTCATCTATCATGTTATTTGGCGTTTCGATGGACTCCAGTAACTTTGATGTGAGACACGAAGTTCTCGGACGCAGCTGAAGCTAGAAATAGTTTTAAACGAAACAACACGCATTAGCGTTGTTCCTGTGATGTATCTAATCGATCCTTACTCATCTATCATGTTATTTTACGTTTGGATGGATTCCAGTAACTCTGATGTGAGATACAAAGTTTTTGGACGCAGCAGAAGCTGGAAATAGTTTAGAACGAAACAATACGTATTAGCGTTGTTCCTGTGATGTATCTAATCGATCCTTACTTAGCTACTATGTTATTTGACGTTTCGATGGACTCCAGTAACTCTAATGTGAGATACGAAATTTTCGGACGCAGCAGCAGCTGGAAATAGTTTTAAACGAAACAACACATATTAGCGTTGTTCCTGTGATGTATCTAATCGATCCTTACTCATCTCTCATGTTATTTGACGTTTGGACGGACTCCAGTAACTCTGATGTGAGATACAAAGTTCTCGGACGCAGCAGAAGCTGGAAATAGTTTTGAACGAAACGACACGTATTAGCGTTGTTCCTGTGATGTATCTAAACGATCCTTATTTATCTAACATGTTATTTGACGTTTGGATGGACTCCAGTAAGTCTGATGTGAGATACAAAGTTTTTGGACGCAGCAGGAGCTGGAAATAGTTTTAAACGAAACAACACGTATTAGCGTTGTTCCTGTGCTGTATCTAATCGATCCTTACTTATCTATCATGTTATTTGACGTTTCGATGGACTCCAGTAACTCTGATGTGAGATACGACGTTTTCGGACGCAGCAGAAGCTGGAAATAGTTTTGAACGAAACAACACGCATTAGCGATGTTCCTGTGATGTATCTAATCGATCCTTACTCATCTATCATGTTATTTTACGTTTGGAAGGACTCCAGTAACTCTGATGTGAGATACAATGTTTTTGGACGCAGCAGAAGCTGGAAATAGTTTTGAACGAAACAACACGTATTAGCGTTGTTCCTGTGATGTATCTAATTGATCCTTACTTAGCTACTATGTTATTTGACGTTTCGATGGACTCCAGTAACTCTAATGTGAGATACGAAATTTTCGGACGCAGCAGCAGCTGAAAATAGTTTTAAACGAAACAACACATATTAGCGTTGTTCCTGTGATGTATCTAATCGATCCTTACTCATCTATCATGTTATTTGACGTTTGGACGGACTCCAGTAACTCTGATGTAAGAAACAGTTCTCGGACGCAACAGAAGCTGGAAATAGTTTTGAACGAAACAACACGTATTAGCGTTGTTCCTGTGATGTATCTAATCGATCCTTACTCATCTATCATGTTATTTGACGTTTGGACGGACTCCAGTAACTCTGATGTGAGATACAAAGTTCTCGGACGCAGCAAAAGCTGGAAATAGTTTTGAACGAAACAACACGTATTAGCGTTGTTCCTGTGATGTATCTAAACGATCCTTACTTATCTAACATGTTATTTGACGTTTGGATGGACTCCAGTAAGTCTGATGTGAGATACAAAGTTTTTGGACGCAGCAGGAGCTGGAAATAGTTTTAAACGAAACAACACGTATTAGCGTTGTTCCTGTGCCGTATCTAATCGATCCTTACTTATCTATCATGTTATTTGTCGTTTCGATGGACTCCAGTAACTCTGATGTGAGATACGACGTTTTCGGACGCAGCAGAAGCTGGAAATAGTTTTAAACGAAGCAACACGTATTAGCGTTGTTCCTGTGATGTATCTAATCGATCCTTTCTCATCTATTATGTTATTTGACGTTTGGATGGACTCCAGTAACTCTGATGTGAGATACGAAGTTCTCGGACGCAGCAGAAGCTGGAAATAGTTTTAAACGAAACAACACGCATTAGCGTTGTTCCTGTGATGTATCTAATCGATCCTTACTCATCTATCATGTTATTTGGCGTTTCGATGGACTCCAGTAACTTTGATGTGAGATACGAAGTTCTCGGACGCAGCTGAAGCTGGAAATAAATTTAAACGAAACAACACGCATTGGCGTTGTTCCTGTGATGTATCTAATCGATCCTTACTCATCTATCATGTTATTTGGCGTTTCGATGGACTCCAGTAACTTTGATGTGAGACACGAAGTTCTCGGACGCAGCTGAAGCTAGAAATAGTTTTAAACGAAACAACACGCATTAGCGTTGTTCCTGTGATGTATCTAAACGATCCTTACTCATCTATCATGTTATTTTACGTTTGGAAGGACTCCAGTAACTCTGATGTGAGATACAAAGTTTTTGGACGCAGCAGAAGCTGGAAATAGTTTAGAACGAAACAACACGTATTAGCGTTGTTCCTGTGATGTATCTAATCGATCCTTACTTAGCTACTATGTTATTTGACGTTTCGATGGACTCCAGTAACTCTAATGTGAGATACGAAATTTTCGGACGCAGCAGCAGCTGGAAATAGTTTTAAACGAAACAACACATATTAGCGTTGTTCCTGTGATGTATCTAATCGATCCTTACTCATCTCTCATGTTATTTGACGTTTGGACGGACTCCAGTAACTCTGATGTGAGATACAAAGTTCTCGGATGCAGCAGAAGCTGGAAATAGTTTTGAACGAAACGACACGTATTAGCGTTGTTCCTGTGATGTATCTAAACGATCCTTATCTACCTAACATGTTATTTGACGTTTGGATGGACTCCAGTAACTCTGATGTGAGATACAAATTTTTGGACGCAGCAGGAGCTGGAAATAGTTTTAAACGAAACAACACGTATTAGCGTTGTTCCTGTGCTGTGTCTAATCGATCCTTACTTATCTAACATGTTATTTGACGTTTGGATGGACTCCAGTAAGTCTGATGTGAGATACAAAGTTTTTGGACGCAGCAGGAGCCGGAAATAGTTTTGAACGAAACAACACGTATTAGCGTTGTTCCTGTGATGTATCTAATCGATCCTTACTTAGCTACTATGTTATTTGACGTTTCGATGGACTCCAGTAACTCTAATGTGAGATACGAAATTTTCGGACGCAGCAGCAGCTGGAAATAGTTTTAAACGAAACAACACATATTAGCGTTGTTCCTGTGATGTATCTAATCGATCCTTACTCATCTATCATGTTATTTGACGTTTGGACGGACTCCAGTAACTCTGATGTGAGAAAGAAAGTTCTCGGACGCAGCAGAAGCTGGAAATAGTTTTGAACGAAACAACACGTATTAACGTTGTTCCTGTGATGTATCTAATCGATCCTTACTCATCTATCATGTTATTTGACGTTTGGACGGACTCCAGTAACTCTGATGTGAGATACAAAGTTCTCGGACGCAGCAGAAGCTGGAAATAGTTTTGAACGAAACAACAGGTATTAGCGTTGTTCCTGTGATGTATCTAAACGATCCTTACTTATCTAACATGTTATTTGACGTTTGGATGGACTCCAGTAAGTCTGATGTGAGATACAAAGTTTTTGGACGCAGCAGGAGCTGGAAATAGTTTTAAACGAAACAACACGTATTAGCGTTGTTCCTGTGCTGTATCTAATCGATCCTTACTTATCTATCATGTTATTTGACATTTCGATGGACTCCAGTAACTCTGATGTGAGATACGACGTTTTCGGACGCAGCAGAAGCTGGAAATAGTTTTAAACGAAACAACACGTATTAGCGTTGTTCCTGTGATGTATATAATCGATCCTTTCTCATCTATCATGTTATTTGACGTTTGGATGGACTCCAGTAACTCTGATGTGAGATACGAAGTTCTCGGACGCAGCAGAAGCTGGAAATAGTTTTAAACGAAACAACACGCATTAGCGTTGTTCCTGTGATGTATCTAATCGATCCTTACTCATCTATCATGTTATTTGGCGTTTCGATGGACTCCAGTAACTTTGATGTGAGATACGAAGTTCTCGGACGCAGCTGAAGCTGGAAATAGTTTTAAACGAAACAACACGCATTAGCGTTGTTCCTGTGATGTATCTAATCGATAATTACTCATCTATCATGTTATTTGGCGTTTCGATGGACTCCAGTAACTTTGATGTGAGATACGAAGTTCTCGGACGCAGCTGAAGCTAGAAATAGTTTTAAACGAAACAACACGCATTAGCGTTGTTCCTGTGATGTATCTAATCGATCCTTACTTATCTTTCATGTTATTTGACGTTTCGATGGACTCCAGTAAGTCTGATGTGAGATACGGCGTTTTCGGACGCAGCAGAAGCTGGAAATAGTTTTAAACGAAACAACAAGCAATAGCGATGTTCCTGTGATGTATCTAATCGATCCTTACTCCATCTATCATGTTATTTTACGTTTGGATGGACTCCAGTAACTCTGATGTGAGATACAAAGTTTTTGGACGCAGCAGAAGCTGGAAATAGTTTTGAACGAAACAACACGTATTAGCGTTGTTCCTGTGATGTATTTAATCGATCCTTACTTAGCTACTATGTTATTTGACGTTTTTATGGACTCCAGTATCTCTAATGTGAGATACGAAATTTTCGGTCGCAGCAGCAGCTGGAAATAGTTTTAAACGAAACAACACATATTAGCGTTGTTCCTGTGATGTATCTAATCGATCCTTACTCATCTATCATGTTATTTGACGTTTCGATGGACTCCAGTAACTCTGATGTGAGATACGACTTTCTCGGACGCAGCAGAAGCTGGAAATAGTTTTGAACGAAACAACACGTATTAACGTTGTTCCTGTGATGTATCTAATCGATCCTTACTTATCTACTATGTTATTTGGCGTTTCGATGGACTCCAGTAACTTTGATGTGAGATACGAAGTTCTCGGACGCAGCTGAAGCTAGAAATAGTTTTAAAGGAAACAACACGCATTAGCGTTGTTCCTGTGATGTATCTAATCAATCCTTACTCATCTATCATGTTATTTGGCGTTTCGATGGACTCCAGTAACTTTGAAGTGAGATACGAAGTTCTCGGACGCAGCTGAAGCTAGAAATAGTTTTAAACGAAACAACACGCATTAGCGTTGTTTCTGTGATGTATCTAATCGATCCTTACTTATCTATCATGTTATTTGACGTTTGGATGGACTCCAGTAACCCTGATGTGAGATACGAAATTTTCGGACGCAGCGGAAGCTGGAAATAGTTTTAAACGAAACAACACGCATTAGCGTTGTTCCTGTGCTGTATCTAATCGATCCTTACTTATCTATCATGTTATTTGACGTCTGGATGGACTCCAGTAACGCTGATGTGAGATACGAAGTTCTCAGACGCTGCAGAAGCTGAAAACAGTTTTAAAAGAAACAACACGCATTAGCGATGTTCCTGTGATGTATCTAATCGATCCTCACTCATCTATCATGTTATTTTACGTTTGAATGGACTCCAGTAACTCTGATGTGAGATACAAAGTTTTTGGACGCAACAGAAGCTGGAGGTAGTTTTGAACGAAGCAACACGTATTAGCGTTGTTCCTGTGATGTATCTAATCGATCCTTACTTAGCTACTATGTCATTTGACGTTTCGATGGACTCCAGTAACTCTAATGTGAGAAACGAAATTTTCGGACGCAGCAGCAGCTGGAAATAGTTTTAAACGAAACAACACATATTAGCGTTGTTCCTGTGATGTATCTAATCGATCCTTACTCATCTATCATGTTATTTGACGTTTGGACGGACTCCAGTAACTCTGATGTGAGAAACAAAGTTCTCGGACGCAGCAGAAGCTGGAAATAGTTTTGAACGAAACAACACGTATTAGCGTTGTTCCTGTGATGTATCTAATCGATCCTTACTCATCTATCATGTTATTTGACGTTTGGACGGACTCCAGTAACTCTGATGTGAGATACAAAGTTCGCGGACGCAGCAGAATCTGGAAATAGTTTTGAACGAAACAACACGTATTAACGTTGTTCCTGTGATGTATCTAAACGATCCTTACTTATCTAACATGTTATTTGACGTTTGGATGGACTCCAGTAAGTCTGATGTGAGATACAAAGTTTTTGGACGCAGCAGGAGCTGGAAATAGTTTTAAACGAAACAACACGTATTAGCGTTGTTCCTGTGCTGTATCTAATCGATCCTTACTTATCTATCATGTTATTTGACGTTTCGATGGGCTCCAGTAACTCTGATGTGAGATACAAAGTTTTTGGACGCAGCAGGAGCTGGAAATAGTTTTAAACGAAACAACACGTATTAGCGTTGTTCCTGTGCTGTATCTAATCGATCCTTACTTATCTATCCTGTTATTTGACGTTTCGATGGACTCCAGTAACTTTGATGTGAGTTATGAAGTTCTCGGACGCAGCTGAAGCTAGATATAGTTTTAAAGGAAACAACACGCATTAGCGTTGTTCCTGTGATGTATCTAATCGATCCTTACTCATCTATCATGTTACTCTGGACTCTGGAAATAGTTTTAAACGAAACAACACGCATTAGCGTTGTTCCTGTGATGTATCTAATCGATCTTTACTCATCTCTCATGTTATTTGGCGTTTCGATGGACTCCAGTAACTTTGATGTGAGTTACGAAGTTCTTGGACGCAGCTGAAGCTAGAAATAGTTTTAAAGGAAACAACACGCATTAGCGTTGTTCCTGTGATGTATCTAATCGATCCTTACTCATCTATCATGTTACTTGGCGTTTCGATATACTCCAGTAACTTTGATGTGAGATACGAAGTTCTCGGGCGCAGCTGAAGCTAGAAATAGTTTTAAACGAAACAACACGTATTAGCGTTGTTCCTGTGATGTATCTAATCGATCCTTACTCATCTATCAAGTTATTTGACGTTTGGATGGACTCCAGTAACTCTGATGTGAGATACAAAGTTTACGGACGCAGCAGAAGCTGGAAATAGTTTTAAACGAAACAACACGCATTAGCGTTGTTCCTGTGATGTATCTAATCGATCCTTACTTATCTATCATGTTATTTGACGTTTGGATGGACTCCAGTAGCCCTGATGTGAGATACGAAATTTTCGGACGCAGCGGAAGCTGGAAATAGTTTTAAACGAAACAACACGCATTAGCGTTGTTCCTGTGATGTATCTAATCGATCCTTACTCATCTATCATGTTATTTGTCGTTTCGATGGACTCTAGTAATTCTGATGTGAGATACGAAGTTTTTGGACGCAGCAGGAGCTAGAAATAGTTTTGAACGAAACAACACGTATTAGCGTTGTTCCTGTGATGTATCTAAACGATCCTTACTTATCTAACATGTTATTTGACGTTTGGATGGACTCCAGTTAGTCTGATGTGATATACAAAGTTTTTGGACGCAGCAGGAGCTGGAAATAGTTTTAAACGAAACAACACGTATTAGCGTTGTTCCTGTGCTGTTTCTAATCGATCCTTACTTATCTATCATGTTATTTGACGTTTCGATGAACTCCAGTAACTCTGATGTGAGATACAAAGTTTTTGGACGCAGCAGAAGCTGGAGGTAGTTTTGAACGAAACAAAACGTATTAGCGTTGTTCCTGTGATGTATCTAATCGATCCTTACTTAGCTACTATGTTATTTGACGTTTCGATGGACTCCAGTAACTCTAATGTGAGATACGAAATTTTCGGACGCAGCAGCAACTGGAAATAGTTTTTAACGAAACAGCACATATTAGCGTTGTTCCTGAGATGTATCTAATCGATCCTTACTTATCTATCATGTTATTTGACGTTTGGATGGACTCCAGTAACTCTGATGTGAGATACGAAGTTCTCGGACGCAGCAGAAGCTGGAAATAGTTTTAAACGAAACAACACGCATTAGCGTTGTTCCTGTGATGTATCTAATCGATCCTTACTCATCTATCATGTTATTTGGCGTTTCGATGGACTCCAGTAACTCTGATGTGAGATACAAAGTTTACGGACGCAGCAGAAGCTGGAAATAGTTTTGAACGAAACAACACGTATTAGCGTTGTTCCTGTGATGTATCTAATCGATCCTTACTTAGCTACTATGTTATTTGACGTTTCGATGGACTCCAGTAACTCTAATGTGAGATACGAAATTTTCGGACGCAGCAGCAGCTGGAAATAGTTTTAAACGAAACAACACATATTAGCGTTGTTCCTGTGATGTATCTAATCGATCCTTACTTAGCTACTATGTTATTTGACGTTTGGACGGACTCCAGTAACTCTGATGTGAGATACAAAGTTCTCTGACACAGCAGAAGCTGGAAATAGTTTTGAACGAAACAACACGTATTAGCGTTGTTCCTGTGATGTATCTAAACGATCCTTACTTATCTAACATGTTATTTGACGTTTGGATGGACTCCAGTAAGTCTGATGTGAGATACAAAGTTTTTGGACGCAGCAAGAGCTGGAAATAGTTTTAAACGAAACAACACGTATTAGCGTTGTTCCTGTGCTGTATCTAATCGATCCTTACTTATCTATCATGTTATTTGACGTTTCGATGGACTCCAGTAACTCTGATGTGAGATACGACGTTTTCGGACGCAGCAGATGCTGGAAATAGTTTTAAACGAAACAACACGTATTAGCGTTGTTCCTGTGATGTATCTAATCGATCCTTACTTATCTATCATGTTATTTGACGTTTGGATGGACTCCAGTAAGTCTGATGTGATATACAAAGTTTTTGGACGCAGCAGGAGCTGGAAATAGTTTTTAACGAAACAGCACATATTAGCGTTGTTCCTGAGATGTATCTAATCGATCCTTACTTATCTATCATGTTATTTGACGTTTGGATGGACTCCAGTAACTCTGATGTGAGATACGAAGTTCTCGGACGCAGCAGAAGCTGGAAATAGTTTTAAACGAAACAACACGCATTAGCGTTGTTCCTGTGATGTATCTAATCGATCCTTACCCATCTATCATGTTATTTGGCGTTTCGATGGACTCCAGTAACTCTGATGTGAGATACAAAGTTTACGGACGCAGCAGAAGCTGGAAATAGTTTTGAACGAAACAACACGTATTAGCGTTGTTCCTGTGATGTATCTAATCGATCCTTACTTAGCTACTATGTTATTTGACGTTTCGATGGACTCCAGTAACTCTAATGTGAGATACGAAATTTTCGGACGCAGCAGCAGCTGGAAATAGTTTTAAACGAAACAACACATATTAGCGTTGTTCCTGTGATGTATCTAATCGATCCTTACTTAGCTACTATGTTATTTGACGTTTGGACGGACTCCAGTAACTCTGATGTGAGATACAAAGTTCTCTGACACAGCAGAAGCTGGAAATAGTTTTGAACGAAACAACACGTATTAGCGTTGTTCCTGTGATGTATCTAAACGATCCTTACTTATCTAACATGTTATTTGACGTTTGGATGGACTCCAGTAAGTCTGATGTGAGATACAAAGTTTTTGGACGCAGCAAGAGCTGGAAATAATTTTAAACGAAACAACACGTATTAGCGTTGTTCCTGTGCTGTATCTAATCGATCCTTACTTATCTATCATGTTATTTGACCTTTCGATGGACTCCAGTAACTCTGATGTGAGATACGACGTTTTCGGACGCAGCAGATGCTGGAAATAGTTTTAAACGAAACAACACGTATTAGCGTTGTTCCTGTGATGTATCTAATCGATCCTTACTTATCTATCATGTTATTTGACGTTTGGATGGACTCCAGTAACTCTGATTTGAGATACGAAGTTCTCGGACGCAGCAGAAGCTGGAAATAGTTTTAAACGAAACAACACGCATTAGCGTTGTTCCTGTGATGTATCTAATCGATCCTTACTCATCTATCATGTTATTTGGCGTTTCGATGGACTCCAGTAACTTTGATATGAGATACGAAGTTCTCGGACGCAGCTGAAGCTAGAAATAGTTTTAAACGAAACAACACGCATTAGCGTTCTTCCTGTGATGTATCTAATCGATCCTTACTCATCTATCATGTTACTTGGCGTTTCGATGGACTCCAGTAACTTTGATGTGAGATACGAAGTTCTCGGACGCAGCTGATGCTAGAAATAGTTTTAAACGAAACAACACGTATTAGCGTTGTTCCTGTGATGTATCTAATCGATCCTTACTCATCTATCAAGTTATTTGACGTTTGGATGGACTCCAGTAACTCTGATGTGAGATACAAAGTTTACGGACGCAGCAGAAGCTGGAAATAGTTTTGAACGAAACAGCACGTATTAGCGTTGTTCCTGTGATGTATCTAATCGATCCTTACTTATCTACTATGTTATTTGACGTTTCGATGGACTCCAGTAACTATGATGTGAGATACGAAATTTCCGGACGCAGTAGAAGCTGGAAATAGTTTTAAACGAAACAACAGGCATTAGCGTTGTTCCTGTGGTGTATCTAATCGATCCTTACTCATCTCTCATGTTATTTGGCGTTTCGATGGACTCCAGTAACTTTGATGTGAGTTACGAAGTTCTCGGACGCAGCTGAAGCTGGAAATAGTTTTAAACGAAACAACACGCATTAGCGTTGTTCCTGTGATGTATCTAATCGATCCTTACTCATCTATCATGTTATTTGTCGTTTCGATGGACTCTAGTAATTCTGATGTGAGATACGAAGTTTTTGGACGCAGCAGGAGCTGGAAATAGTTTTGAACGAAACAACACGTATTAGCGTTGTTCCTGTGATGTATCTAAACGATCCTTACTTATCTAACATCTTATTTGACGTTTGGATGGACTCCAGTAAGTCTGATGTGATATACAAAGTTTTTGGACGCAGCAGGAGCTGGAAATAGTTTTAAACGAAACAACACGTATTAGCGTTGTTCCTGTGCTGTTTCTAATCGATCCTTACTTATCTATCATGTTATTTGACGTTTCGATGAACTCCAGTAACTCTGATGTGAGATACAAAGTTTTTGGACGCAGCAGAAGCTGGAGGTAATTTTGAACGAAACAACACGTATTAGCGTTGTTCCTGTGATGTATCTAATCGATCCTTACTTAGCTACTATGTTATTTGACGTTTCGATGGACTCCAGTAACTCTAATGTGAGATACGAAATTTTCGGACGCAGCAGCAGCTGGAAATAGTTTTTAACGAAACAGCACATATTAGCGTTGTTCCTGTGATGTATCTAATCGATCCTTACTTATCTATCATGTTATTTGACGTTTGGACGGACTCCAGTAACTCTGATGTGAGATACAAAGTTCTCTGACACAGCAGAAGCTGGAAATAGTTTTGAACGAAACAACACGTATTAGCGTTGTTCCTGTGATGTATCTAAACGATCCTTACTTATCTAACATGTTATTTGACGTTTGGATGGACTCCAGTAAGTCTGATGTGAGATACAAAGTTTTTGGACGCAGAAGGAGCTGGAAATAGTTTTAAACGAAACAACACGTATTAGCGTTGTTCCTGTGCTGTATCTAATCGATCCTTACTTATCTATCATGTTATTTGACGTTTCGATGGACTCCAGTAACTCTGATGTGAGATACGACGTTTTCGGACGCAGCAGAAGCTGGAAATAGTTTTAAACGAAACAACACGTATTAGCGTTGTTCCTGTGATGTATCTAATCGATCCTTACTTATCTATCATGTTATTTGACGTTTGGATGGACTCCAGTAACTCTGATTTGAGATACGAAGTTCTCGGACGCAGCAGAAGCTGGAAATAGTTTTAAACGAAACAACACGCATTAGCGTTGTTCCTGTGATGTATCTAATCGATCCTTACTCATCTATCATGTTATTTGGCGTTTCGATGGACTCCAGTAACTTTGATATGAGATACGAAGTTCTCGGACGCAGCTGAAGCTAGAAATAGTTTTAAACGAAACAACACGCATTAGCGTTGTTCCTGTGATGTATCTAATCGATCCTTACTCATCTATCATGTTACTTGGCGTTTCGATGGACTCCAGTAACTTTGATGTGAGATACGAAGTTCTCGGACGCAGCTGAAGCTAGAAATAGTTTTAAACGAAACAACACGTATTAGCGTTGTTCCTGTGATGTATCTAATCGATCCTTACTCATCTATCAAGTTATTTGACGTTTGGATGGACTCCAGTAACTCTGATGTGAGATACAAAGTTTATGGACGCAGCAGAAGCTGGAAATAGTTTTGAACGAAACAGCACGTATTAGCGTTGTTCCTGTGATGTATCTAATCGATCCTTACTTATCTACTATGTTATTTGACGTTTCGATGGACTCCAGTAACTATGATGTGAGATACGAAATTTCCGGACGCAGCAGAAGCTGGAAATAGTTTTAAACGAAACAACACGCATTAGCGTTGTTCCTGTGGTGTATCTAATCGATCCTTACTCATCTCTCATGTTATTTGGCGTTTCGATGGACTCCAGTAACTTTGATGTGAGTTACGAAGTTCTCGGACGCAGCTGAAGCTAGAAATAGTTTTAAAGGAAACAACACGCATTAGCGTTGTTCCTGTGGTGTATTTAATCGATCCTTACTCATCTCTCATGTTATTTGGCGTTTCGATGGACTCCAGTAACTTTGATGTGAGTTACGAAGTTCTCGGACGCAGCTGAAGCTAGAAATAGTTTTAAAGGAAACAACACGCATTAGCGTTGTTCCTGTGATGTATCTAATCGATCCTTACTCATCTATCATGTTATTTGGCGTTTCGATAGACTCCAGTAACTTTGATGTGAGATACGAAGTTCTCGGACGCAGCAGAAGCTGGAAATAGTTTTAAACGAAACAACACGCATTAGCGTTGTTCCTGTGGTGTATCTAATCGATCCTTACTCATCTCTCATGTTATTTGGCGTTTCGATGGACTCCAGTAACTTTGATGTGAGTTACGAAGTTCTCGGACGCAGCTGAAGCTAGAAATAGTTTTAAAGGAAACAACACGCATTAGCGTTGTTCCTGTGATGTATCTAATCGATCCTTACTCATCTATCATGTTACTTGGCGTTTCGATGGACTCCAGTAACTTTGATGTGAGATACGAAGTTCTCGGACGCAGCTGAAGCTAGAAATAGTTTTAAACGAAACAACACGTATTAGCGTTGTTCCTGTGATGTATCTAATCGATCCTTACTCATCTATCAAGTTATTTGACGTTTGGATGGACTCCAGTAACTCTGATGTGAGATACAAAGTTTACGGACGCAGCAGAAGCTGGAAATAGTTTTGAATGAAACAGCACGTATTAGCGTTGTTCCTGTAATGTATCTAATCGATCCTTACTTATCTACTATGTTATTTGACGTTTCGATGGACTCCAGTAACTATGATGTGAGATACGAAATTTCCGGACGCAGCAGAAGCTGGAAATTGTTTTAAACGAAACAACACGCATTAGCGTTGTTCCTGTGATGTATCCAATCGATCCTTACTCATCTATCATGTTACTTGGCGTTTCGATGGACTCCAGTAACTTTGATGTGAGATACGAAGTTCTCGGGCGCAGCTGAAGCTAGAAATAGTTTTAAACGAAACAACACGTATTAGCGTTGTTCCTGTGATGTATCTAATCGATCCTTACTCATCTATCAAGTTATTTGACGTTTGGATGGACTCCAGTAACTCTGATGTGAGATACAAAGTTTACGGACGCAGCAGAAGCTGGAAATAGTTTTAAACGAAACAACACGCATTAGCGTTGTTCCTGTGATGTATCTAATCGATCCTTACTCATCTCTCATGTTATTTGGCGTTTCGATGGACTCCAGTAACTTTGATGTGAGTTACGAAGTTCTCGGACGCAGCTGAAGCTAGATATAGTTTTAAAGGAAACAACACGCATTAGCGTTGTTCCTGTGATGTATCTAATCGATCCTTACTCATCTATCATGTTATTTGGCGTTTCGATAGACTCCAGTAACTTTGATGTGAGATACGAAGTTCTCGGACGCAGCTGAAGCTACAAATAGTTTTAAAGGAAACAACACGCACTAGCGTTGTTCCTGTGATGTATCTAATCAATCCTTACTCATCTATCATGTTATTTGGCGTTTCGATGGACTCCAGTAACTTAGATGTGAGATACGAAGTTCTCGGACGCAGCTGAAGCTAGAAATAGTTTTAAACGAAACAACACGCATTAGCGTTGTTCCTGTGATGTATCTAATCGATTCTTACTTATCTATCATGTTATTTGACGTTTGGATGGACTCCAGTAGCCCTGATGTGAGATACGAAATCTTCGGACGCAGCGGAAGCTGGAAATAGTTTTAAACGAAACAACACGCATTAGCGTTGTTCCTGTGATGTATCTAATCGATCCTTACTCATCTATCATGTTATTTGTCGTTTCGATGGACTCTAGTAATTCTGATGTGAGATACGAAGTTTTTGGACGCAGCAGGAGCTGGAAATAGTTTTGAACGAAACAACACGTATTAGCGTTGTTCCTGTGATGTATCTAAACGATCCTTACTTATCTAACATGTTATTTGACGTTTGGATGGACTCCAGTAAGTCTGATGTGATATACAAAGTTTTTGGAAGCAGCAGGAGCTGGAAATAGTTTTAAACGAAACAACACGTATTAGCGTTGTTCCTGTGCTGTATTTAATCGATCCTTACTTATCTATCATGTTATTTGACGTTTCGATGAACTCCAGTAACTCTGATGTGAGATACAAAGTTTTTGGACGCAGCAGAAGCTGGAGGTAGTTTTGAACGAAACAACACGTATTAGCGTTGTTCCTGTGATGTATCTAATCGATCCTTACTTAGCTACTATGTTATTTGACGTTTCGATGGACTCCAGTAACTCTAATGTGAGATACGAAATTTTCGGACGCAGCAGCAGCTGGAAATAGTTTTTAACGAAACAGCACATATTAGCGTTGTTCCTGTGATGTATCTAATCGATCCTTACTTATCTATCATGTTATTTGACGTTTGGATGGACTCCAGTAACTCTGATGTGAGATACGAAGTTCTCGGACGCAGCAGAAGCTGGAAATAGTTTTAAATGAAACAACACGCATTAGCGTTGTTCCTGTGATGTATCTAATCGATCCTTACTCATCTATCATGTTATTTGGCGTTTCGATGGACTCCAGTAACTCTGATGTGAGATACAAAGTTTACGGACGCAGCAGAAGCTGGAAATAGTTTTAAACGAAACAACACGCATTAGCGATGTTCCTGTGATGTATCTAATCGATCCTTACTCATCTATCATGTTATTTTACGTTTGGATGGACTCCAGTAACTCTGATTTGAGATACGAAGTTCTCGGACGCAGCAGAAGCTGGAAATAGTTTTAAACGAAACAACACGCATTAGCGTTGTTCCTGTGATGTATCTAATCGATCCTTACTCATCTATCATGTTATTTGGCGTTTCGATGGACTCCAGTAACTTTGATATGAGATACGAAGTTCTCGGACGCAGCTGAAGCTAGAAATAGTTTTAAACGAAACAACACGTATTAGCGTTGTTCCTGTGATGTATCTAATCGATCCTTACTCATCTATCAAGTTATTTGACGTTTGGATGGACTCCAGTAACTCTGATGTGAGATACAAAGTTTACGGACGCAGCAGAAGCTGGAAATAGTTTTGAACGAAACAGCACGTATTAGCGTTGTTCCTGTGATGTATCTAATCGATCCTTACTTAGCTACTATGTTATTTGACGTTTGGACGGACTCCAGTAACTCTGATGTGAGATATAAAGTTCTCTGACACAGCAGAAGCTGGAAATAGTTTTGAACGAAACAACACGTATTAGCGTTGTTCCTGTGATGTATCTAAACGATCCTTACTTATCTAACATGTTATTTGACGTTTGGATGGACTCCAGTAAGTCTGATGTGAGATACAAAGTTTTTGGACGCAGCAAGAGCTGGAAATAGTTTTAAACGAAACAACACGTATTAGCGTTGTTCCTGTGCTGTATCTAATCGATCCTTACTTATCTATCATGTTATTTGACGTTTCGATGGACTCCAGTAACTCTGATGTGAGATACGACGTTTTCGGACGCAGCAGATGCTGGAAATAGTTTTAAACGAAACAACACGTATTAGCGTTGTTCCTGTGATGTATCTAATCGATCCTTACTTATCTATCATGTTATTTGACGTTTGGATGGACTCCAGTAAGTCTGATGTGATATACAAAGTTTTTGGACGCAGCAGGAGCTGGAAATAGTTTTTAACGAAACAGCACATATTAGCGTTGTTCCTGAGATGTATCTAATCGATCCTTACTTATCTATCATGTTATTTGACGTTTGGATGGACTCCAGTAACTCTGATGTGAGATACGAAGTTCTCGGACGCAGCAGAAGCTGGAAATAGTTTTAAACGAAACAACACGCATTAGCGTTGTTCCTGTGATGTATCTAATCGATCCTTACCCATCTATCATGTTATTTGGCGTTTCGATGGACTCCAGTAACTCTGATGTGAGATACAAAGTTTACGGACGCAGCAGAAGCTGGAAATAGTTTTGAACGAAACAACACGTATTAGCGTTGTTCCTGTGATGTATCTAATCGATCCTTACTTAGCTACTATGTTATTTGACGTTTCGATGGACTCCAGTAACTCTAATGTGAGATACGAAATTTTCGGACGCAGCAGCAGCTGGAAATAGTTTTAAACGAAACAACACATATTAGCGTTGTTCCTGTGATGTATCTAATCGATCCTTACTTAGCTACTATGTTATTTGACGTTTGGACGGACTCCAGTAACTCTGATGTGAGATACAAAGTTCTCTGACACAGCAGAAGCTGGAAATAGTTTTGAACGAAACAACACGTATTAGCGTTGTTCCTGTGATGTATCTAAACGATCCTTACTTATCTAACATGTTATTTGACGTTTGGATGGACTCCAGTAAGTCTGATGTGAGATACAAAGTTTTTGGACGCAGCAAGAGCTGGAAATAATTTTAAACGAAACAACACGTATTAGCGTTGTTCCTGTGCTGTATCTAATCGATCCTTACTTATCTATCATGTTATTTGACCTTTCGATGGACTCCAGTAACTCTGATGTGAGATACGACGTTTTCGGACGCAGCAGATGCTGGAAATAGTTTTAAACGAAACAACACGTATTAGCGTTGTTCCTGTGATGTATCTAATCGATCCTTACTTATCTATCATGTTATTTGACGTTTGGATGGACTCCAGTAACTCTGATTTGAGATACGAAGTTCTCGGACGCAGCAGAAGCTGGAAATAGTTTTAAACGAAACAACACGCATTAGCGTTGTTCCTGTGATGTATCTAATCGATCCTTACTCATCTATCATGTTATTTGGCGTTTCGATGGACTCCAGTAACTTTGATATGAGATACGAAGTTCTCGGACGCAGCTGAAGCTAGAAATAGTTTTAAACGAAACAACACGCATTAGCGTTCTTCCTGTGATGTATCTAATCGATCCTTACTCATCTATCATGTTACTTGGCGTTTCGATGGACTCCAGTAACTTTGATGTGAGATACGAAGTTCTCGGACGCAGCTGATGCTAGAAATAGTTTTAAACGAAACAACACGTATTAGCGTTGTTCCTGTGATGTATCTAATCGATCCTTACTCATCTATCAAGTTATTTGACGTTTGGATGGACTCCAGTAACTCTGATGTGAGATACAAAGTTTACGGACGCAGCAGAAGCTGGAAATAGTTTTGAACGAAACAGCACGTATTAGCGTTGTTCCTGTGATGTATCTAATCGATCCTTACTTATCTACTATGTTATTTGACGTTTCGATGGACTCCAGTAACTATGATGTGAGATACGAAATTTCCGGACGCAGCAGAAGCTGGAAATAGTTTTAAACGAAACAACAGGCATTAGCGTTGTTCCTGTGGTGTATCTAATCGATCCTTACTCATCTCTCATGTTATTTGGCGTTTCGATGGACTCCAGTAACTTTGATGTGAGTTACGAAGTTCTCGGACGCAGCTGAAGCTGGAAATAGTTTTAAACGAAACAACACGCATTAGCGTTGTTCCTGTGATGTATCTAATCGATCCTTACTCATCTATCATGTTATTTGTCGTTTCGATGGACTCTAGTAATTCTGATGTGAGATACGAAGTTTTTGGACGCAGCAGGAGCTGGAAATAGTTTTGAACGAAACAACACGTATTAGCGTTGTTCCTGTGATGTATCTAAACGATCCTTACTTATCTAACATCTTATTTGACGTTTGGATGGACTCCAGTAAGTCTGATGTGATATACAAAGTTTTTGGACGCAGCAGGAGCTGGAAATAGTTTTAAACGAAACAACACGTATTAGCGTTGTTCCTGTGCTGTTTCTAATCGATCCTTACTTATCTATCATGTTATTTGACGTTTCGATGAACTCCAGTAACTCTGATGTGAGATACAAAGTTTTTGGACGCAGCAGAAGCTGGAGGTAATTTTGAACGAAACAACACGTATTAGCGTTGTTCCTGTGATGTATCTAATCGATCCTTACTTAGCTACTATGTTATTTGACGTTTCGATGGACTCCAGTAACTCTAATGTGAGATACGAAATTTTCGGACGCAGCAGCAGCTGGAAATAGTTTTTAACGAAATAGCACATATTAGCGTTGTTCCTGTGATGTATCTAATCGATCCTTACTTATCTATCATGTTATTTGACGTTTGGACGGACTCCAGTAACTCTGATGTGAGATACAAAGTTCTCTGACACAGCAGAAGCTGGAAATAGTTTTGAACGAAACAACACGTATTAGCGTTGTTCCTGTGATGTATCTAAACGATCCTTACTTATCTAACATGTTATTTGACGTTTGGATGGACTCCAGTAAGTCTGATGTGAGATACAAAGTTTTTGGACGCAGAAGGAGCTGGAAATAGTTTTAAACGAAACAACACGTATTAGCGTTGTTCCTGTGCTGTATCTAATCGATCCTTACTTATCTATCATGTTATTTGACGTTTCGATGGACTCCAGTAACTCTGATGTGAGATACGACGTTTTCGGACGCAGCAGAAGCTGGAAATAGTTTTAAACGAAACAACACGTATTAGCGTTGTTCCTGTGATGTATCTAATCGATCCTTACTTATCTATCATGTTATTTGACGTTTGGATGGACTCCAGTAACTCTGATTTGAGATACGAAGTTCTCGGACGCAGCAGAAGCTGGAAATAGTTTTAAACGAAACAACACGCATTAGCGTTGTTCCTGTGATGTATCTAATCGATCCTTACTCATCTATCATGTTATTTGGCGTTTCGATGGACTCCAGTAACTTTGATATGAGATACGAAGTTCTCGGACGCAGCTGAAGCTAGAAATAGTTTTAAACGAAACAACACGCATTAGCGTTGTTCCTGTGATGTATCTAATCGATCCTTACTCATCTATCATGTTACTTGGCGTTTCGATGGACTCCAGTAACTTTGATGTGAGATACGAAGTTCTCGGACGCAGCTGAAGCTAGAAATAGTTTTAAACGAAACAACACGTATTAGCGTTGTTCCTGTGATGTATCTAATCGATCCTTACTCATCTATCAAGTTATTTGACGTTTGGATGGACTCCAGTAACTCTGATGTGAGATACAAAGTTTATGGACGCAGCAGAAGCTGGAAATAGTTTTGAACGAAACAGCACGTATTAGCGTTGTTCCTGTGATGTATCTAATCGATCCTTACTTATCTACTATGTTATTTGACGTTTCGATGGACTCCAGTAACTATGATGTGAGATACGAAATTTCCGGACGCAGCAGAAGCTGGAAATAGTTTTAAACGAAACAACACGCATTAGCGTTGTTCCTGTGGTGTATCTAATCGATCCTTACTCATCTCTCATGTTATTTGGCGTTTCGATGGACTCCAGTAACTCTAATGTGAGATACGAAATTTTCGGACGCAGCAGCAGCTGGAAATAGTTTTTAACGAAACAGCACATATTAGCGTTGTTCCTGTGATGTATCTAATCGATCCTTACTTATCTATCATGTTATTTGACGTTTGGACGGACTCCAGTAACTCTGATGTGAGATACAAAGTTCTCTGACACAGCAGAAGCTGGAAATAGTTTTGAACGAAACAACACGTATTAGCGTTGTTCCTGTGATGTATCTAAACGATCCTTACTTATCTAACATGTTATTTGACGTTTGGATGGACTCCAGTAAGTCTGATGTGAGATACAAAGTTTTTGGACGCAGAAGGAGCTGGAAATAGTTTTAAACGAAACAACACGTATTAGCGTTGTTCCTGTGCTGTATCTAATCGATCCTTACTTATCTATCATGTTATTTGACGTTTCGATGGACTCCAGTAACTCTGATGTGAGATACGACGTTTTCGGACGCAGCAGAAGCTGGAAATAGTTTTAAACGAAACAACACGTATTAGCGTTGTTCCTGTGATGTATCTAATCGATCCTTACTTATCTATCATGTTATTTGACGTTTGGATGGACTCCAGTAACTCTGATTTGAGATACGAAGTTCTCGGACGCAGCAGAAGCTGGAAATAGTTTTAAACGAAACAACACGCATTAGCGTTGTTCCTGTGATGTATCTAATCGATCCTTACTCATCTATCATGTTATTTGGCGTTTCGATGGACTCCAGTAACTTTGATATGAGATACGAAGTTCTCGGACGCAGCTGAAGCTAGAAATAGTTTTAAACGAAACAACACGCATTAGCGTTGTTCCTGTGATGTATCTAATCGATCCTTACTCATCTATCATGTTACTTGGCGTTTCGATGGACTCCAGTAACTTTGATGTGAGATACGAAGTTCTCGGACGCAGCTGAAGCTAGAAATAGTTTTAAACGAAACAACACGTATTAGCGTTGTTCCTGTGATGTATCTAATCGATCCTTACTCATCTATCAAGTTATTTGACGTTTGGATGGACTCCAGTAACTCTGATGTGAGATACAAAGTTTATGGACGCAGCAGAAGCTGGAAATAGTTTTGAACGAAACAGCACGTATTAGCGTTGTTCCTGTGATGTATCTAATCGATCCTTACTTATCTACTATGTTATTTGACGTTTCGATGGACTCCAGTAACTATGATGTGAGATACGAAATTTCCGGACGCAGCAGAAGCTGGAAATAGTTTTAAACGAAACAACACGCATTAGCGTTGTTCCTGTGGTGTATCTAATCGATCCTTACTCATCTCTCATGTTATTTGGCGTTTCGATGGACTCCAGTAACTTTGATGTGAGTTACGAAGTTCTCGGACGCAGCTGAAGCTAGAAATAGTTTTAAAGGAAACAACACGCATTAGCGTTGTTCCTGTGGTGTATCTAATCGATCCTTACTCATCTCTCATGTTATTTGGCGTTTCGATGGACTCCAGTAACTTTGATGTGAGTTACGAAGTTCTCGGACGCAGCTGAAGCTAGAAATAGTTTTAAAGGAAACAACACGCATTAGCGTTGTTCCTGTGATGTATCTAATCGATCCTTACTCATCTATCATGTTATTTGGCGTTTCGATAGACTCCAGTAACTTTGATGTGAGATACGAAGTTCTCGGACGCAGCAGAAGCTGGAAATAGTTTTAAACGAAACAACACGCATTAGCGTTGTTCCTGTGGTGTATCTAATCGATCCTTACTCATCTCTCATGTTATTTGGCGTTTCGATGGACTCCAGTAACTTTGATGTGAGTTACGAAGTTCTCGGACGCAGCTGAAGCTAGAAATAGTTTTAAAGGAAACAACACGCATTAGCGTTGTTCCTGTGATGTATCTAATCGATCCTTACTCATCTATCATGTTACTTGGCGTTTCGATGGACTCCAGTAACTTTGATGTGAGATACGAAGTTCTCGGACGCAGCTGAAGCTAGAAATAGTTTTAAACGAAACAACACGTATTAGCGTTGTTCCTGTGATGTATCTAATCGATCCTTACTCATCTATCAAGTTATTTGACGTTTGGATGGACTCCAGTAACTCTGATGTGAGATACAAAGTTTACGGACGCAGCAGAAGCTGGAAATAGTTTTGAATGAAACAGCACGTATTAGCGTTGTTCCTGTAATGTATCTAATCGATCCTTACTTATCTACTATGTTATTTGACGTTTCGATGGACTCCAGTAACTATGATGTGAGATACGAAATTTCCGGACGCAGCAGAAGCTGGAAATTGTTTTAAACGAAACAACACGCATTAGCGTTGTT
This sequence comes from Prosopocoilus inquinatus, assembly GCA_036172665.1. Taxonomy (NCBI): domain Eukaryota; kingdom Metazoa; phylum Arthropoda; class Insecta; order Coleoptera; family Lucanidae; genus Prosopocoilus; species Prosopocoilus inquinatus. Next base: position 29,696,025 of record CM069879.1, read on the forward strand.
CCTGTGATGTATCCAATCGATCCTTACTCATCTATCATGTTACTTGGCGTTTCGATGGACTCCAGTAACTTTGATGTGAGATACGAAGTTCTCGGGCGCAGCTGAAGCTAGAAATAGTTTTAAACGAAACAACACGTATTAGCGTTGTTCCTGTGATGTATCTAATCGATCCTTACTCATCTATCAAGTTATTTGACGTTTGGATGGACTCCAGTAACTCTGATGTGAGATACAAAGTTTACGGACGCAGCAGAAGCTGGAAATAGTTTTAAACGAAACAACACGCATTAGCGTTGTTCCTGTGATGTATCTAATCGATCCTTACTCATCTCTCATGTTATTTGGCGTTTCGATGGACTCCAGTAACTTTGATGTGAGTTACGAAGTTCTCGGACGCAGCTGAAGCTAGATATAGTTTTAAAGGAAACAACACGCATTAGCGTTGTTCCTGTGATGTATCTAATCGATCCTTACTCATCTATCATGTTATTTGGCGTTTCGATAGACTCCAGTAACTTTGATGTGAGATACGAAGTTCTCGGACGCAGCTGAAGCTACAAATAGTTTTAAAGGAAACAACACGCACTAGCGTTGTTCCTGTGATGTATCTAATCAATCCTTACTCATCTATCATGTTATTTGGCGTTTCGATGGACTCCAGTAACTTAGATGTGAGATACGAAGTTCTCGGACGCAGCTGAAGCTAGAAATAGTTTTAAACGAAACAACACGCATTAGCGTTGTTCCTGTGATGTATCTAATCGATTCTTACTTATCTATCATGTTATTTGACGTTTGGATGGACTCCAGTAGCCCTGATGTGAGATACGAAATCTTCGGACGCAGCGGAAGCTGGAAATAGTTTTAAACGAAACAACACGCATTAGCGTTGTTCCTGTGATGTATCTAATCGATCCTTACTCATCTATCATGTTATTTGTCGTTTCGATGGACTCTAGTAATTCTGATGTGAGATACGAAGTTTTTGGACGCAGCAGGAGCTGGAAATAGTTTTGAACGAAACAACACGTATTAGCGTTGTTCCTGTGATGTATCTAAACGATCCTTACTTATCTAACATGTTAATTGACGTTTGGATGGACTCCAGTAAGTCTGATGTGATATACAAAGTTTTTGGAAGCAGCAGGAGCTGGAAATAGTTTTAAACGAAACAACACGTATTAGCGTTGTTCCTGTGCTGTATTTAATCGATCCTTACTTATCTATCATGTTATTTGACGTTTCGATGAACTCCAGTAACTCTGATGTGAGATACAAAGTTTTTGGACGCAGCAGAAGCTGGAGGTAGTTTTGAACGAAACAACACGTATTAGCGTTGTTCCTGTGATGTATCTAATCGATCCTTACTTAGCTACTATGTTATTTGACGTTTCGATGGACTCCAGTAACTCTAATGTGAGATACGAAATTTTCGGACGCAGCAGCAGCTGGAAATAGTTTTTAACGAAACAGCACATATTAGCGTTGTTCCTGTGATGTATCTAATCGATCCTTACTTATCTATCATGTTATTTGACGTTTGGATGGACTCCAGTAACTCTGATGTGAGATACGAAGTTCTCGGACGCAGCAGAAGCTGGAAATAGTTTTAAACGAAACAACACGCATTAGCGTTGTTCCTGTGATGTATCTAATCGATCCTTACTCATCTATCATGTTATTTGGCGTTTCGATGGACTCCAGTAACTCTGATGTGAGATACGAAATTTCCGGACGCAGCAGAAGCTGGAAATAGTTTTAAACGTAACAACGCGCATTAGCGTTGTTCCTGTGGTGTATCTAATCGATCCTTACTCATCTCTCATGTTATTTGGCGTTTCGATGGACTCCAGTAACTTTGATGTGAATTACGAAGTTCTCGGACGCAGCTGAAGCTAGAAATAGTTTTAAAGGAAACAACACGCATTAGCGTTGTTCCTGTGATGTATCTAATCGATCCTTACTTATCTATCATGTTATTTGACGTTTGGATGGACTCCAGTAACTCTGATGTGAGATACGAAGTTCTCGGACGCAGCAGAAGCTGGAAATAGTTTTAAACGAAACAACACGCATTAGCGTTGTTCCTGTGATGTATCTAATCGATCCTTACTCATCTATCATGTTATTTGGCGTTTCGATGGACTCCAGTAACTTTGATATGAGATACGAAGTTCTCGGACGCAGCTGAAGCTAGAAATAGTTTTAAACGAAACAACACGTATTAGCGTTGTTCCTGTGATGTATCTAATCGATCCTTACTCATCTATCAAGTTATTTGACGTTTGGATGGACTCCAGTAACTCTGATGTGAGATACAAAGTTTACGGACGCAGCAGAAGCTGGAAATAGTTTTGAACGAAACAGCACGTATTAGCGTTGTTCCTGTGATGTATCTAATCGATCCTTACTTATCTACTATGTTATTTGACGTTTCGATGGACTCCAGTAACTATGATGTGAGATACGAAATTTCCGGACGCAGCAGAAGCTGGAAATAGTTTTAAACGTAACAACGCGCATTAGCGTTGTTCCTGTGGTGTATCTAATCGATCCTTACTCATCTCTCATGTTATTTGGCGTTTCGATGGACTCCAGTAACTTTGATGTGAATTACGAAGTTCTCGGACGCAGCTGAAGCTAGAAATAGTTTTAAAGGAAACAACACGCATTAGCGTTGTTCCTGTGATGTATCTAATCGATCCTTACTCATCTATCATGTTATTTGGCGTTTCGATAGACTCCAGTAACTTTGATGTGAGATACGAAGTTCTCGGACGCAGCTGAAGCTAGAAATAGATTTAAAGGAAACAACACGCACTAGCGTTGTTCCTGTGATGTATCTAATCGATCCTTACTTATCTAACATGTTATTTGACGTTTGGATGGACTCCAGTAAATCTGATGTGAGATACAAAGTTTTTGGACGCAGCAGGAGCTGGAAATAGTTTTGAACGAAACAACACGTATTAGCGTTGTTCCTGTGATGTATCTAATCGATCCTTACTTAGCTACTATGTTATTTGACGTTTCGATGGACTCCAGTAACTCTAATGTGAGATACGAAATTTTCGGATGCAGCAGCAGCTGGAAATAGTTTTAAACGAAACAACACATATTAGCGTTGTTCCTGTGATGTATCTAATCGATCCTTACTCATCTATCATGTTATTTGACGTTTGGACGGACTCCAGTAACTCTGATGTGAGAAACAAAGTTCTCGGAGGCAGCAGAAGCTGGAAATAGTTTTGAACGAGACAACACGTATTAGCGTTGTTCCTGTGATGTATCTAATCGATCCTTACTCATCTATCATGTTATTTGACGTTTGGACGGACTCCAGTAACTCTGATGTGAGATACAAAGTTCTCGGACGCAGCAGAAGCTGGAAATAGTTTTGAACGAAACAACAGGTATTAGCGTTGTTCCTGTGATATATCTAAACGATCCTTACTTATCTAACATGTTATTTGACGTTTGGATGGACTCCAGTAAATCTGATGTGAGATACAAAGTTTTTGGACGCAGCAGGAGCTGGAAATAGTTTTAAACGAAACAACACGTATTAGCGTTGTTCCTGTGCTGTATCTAATCGATCCTTACTTATCTATCATGTTATTTTACGTTTCGATGGACTCCAGTAACTCTGATGTGAGATACGACGTTTTCGGACGCAGCAGAAGCTGGAAATAGTTTTAAACGAAACAACACCCATTAGCGTTGTTCCTGTGATGTATCTAATCGATCCTTACTTATCTATCATGTTATTCGACGTTTCGATGGACTCCAGTAACTCTGATGTGAGATACGACGTTTTCGGACGCAGCAGAAGCTGGAAATAGTTTTAAACGAAACAACACGCAATAGCGATGTTCCTGTGATGTATCTAATGGATCCTTACTCATCTATCATGTTATTTTACGTTTGGATGGACTCCAGTATCTCTGATGTGAGATACAAAGTTTTTGGACGCAGCAGAAGCTGGAAATAGTTTTGAACGAAACAACACGTATTAGCGTTGTTCCTGTGATGTATCTAATCGATCCTTACTTAGCTACTATGTTATTTGACGTTTCGATGGACTCCAGTATCTCTAATGTGAGATACGAAATTTTCGGACGCAGCAGCAGCTGGAAATAGTTTTAAACGAAACAACACATATTAGCGTTGTTCCTGTGATGTATCTAATCGATCCTTACTCATCTATCATGTTATTTGACGTTTGGATGGTCTCCAGTAACTTTGATGTGAGATACGAAGTTCCCGGACGCAGCTGAAGCTGGAAATAATTTTAAACGAAACAACACGCATTAGCGTTGTTCCTGTGATGTATCTAATCGATCCTTACTCATCTATCATGTTATTTGACGTTTCGATGGATTCCAGTAACTTTGATGTGAGATACGAAGTTCTCGGACGCAGCTGAAGCTAGAAATAGTTTTAAACGAAACAACACGTATTAGCGTTGTTCCTGTGATGTATCTAATCGATCCTTACTCATCTATCATGTTATTTGACGTTTGGATGGACTCCAGTAACTCTGATGTGAGATACAAAGTTCTCGGACGCAGCAGAAGCTGGAAATAGTTTTGAACGAAACAACACGTATTAGCGTTGTTCCTGTGATGTATCTAAGCGATCCTTACTAATCTACTATGTTATTTGACGTTTCGATGGACTCCAATAACTTTGATGTGAGATACGAAGTTCTCGGACGCAGCTGAAGCTAGAAATAGTTTTAAACGAAACAACACGTATTAGCGTTGTTCCTGTGATGTATCTAATCGATCCTTACTCATCTATCATGTTATTTGGCGTTTCGATGGACTCCAGTAACTTTGATGTGAGTTACGAAGTTCTCGGACGCAGCTGAAGCTAGAAATAGTTTTAAACGAAACAACACATATTAGCGTTGTTCCTGTGATGTATCTAATCGATCTTTACTTATATATCATGTTATTTGACGTTTGGATGGACTCCAGTAACCCTGATGTGAGATACGAAGTTCTCGGACGCATCAGAAGCTGGAAATAGTTTTGAACGAAACAACACGTATTAGCGTTGTTCCTGTGATGTATCTAAACGTTCCTTACTTATCTAACATGTTATTTGACGTTTGGATGGACTCCAGTAAGTCTGATGTGATATACAAAGTTTTTGGAAGCAGCAGGAGCTGGAAATAGTTTTAAACAAGACAACAAGTATTAGCGTTGTTCCTGTGCTGTATCTAATCGATCCTTACTTATCTGTCATGTTATCTGACGTTTCGATGGACTCCAGTAACTCTGATGTGAGATACGACTTTTTCGGACGCAGCAGAAGCTGGAAATAGTTTTGAACGAAACAACACGTATTAACGTTGTTCCTGTGATGTATCTAATCGATCCTTACTTATCTACTATGTTATTTGGCGTTTCGATGGACTCCAGTAACTTTGATGTGAGATACGAAGTTCTCGGACGCAGCTGAAGCTAGAAATAGTTTTAAACGAAACAACACGTATTAGCGTTGTTCCTGTGTTGTATCTAATCGATCCTTACTTATCTATCATGTTATTTGACGTTTCGATGGACTCCAGTAACTCTGATGTGAGATACGACGTTTTCGGACGCAGAAGAAGCTGGAAATAGTTTTTAACGAAACAGCACATATTAGCGTTGTTCCTGTGATGTATCTAATCGATCCTTACTTATCTATCATGTTATTTGACGTTTGGATGGACTCCAGTAACTCTGATGTGAGATACGAAGTTCTCGGACGCAGCAGAAGCTGGAAATAGTTTTAAACGAAACAACACGCATTAGCGTTGTTCCTGTGATGTATCTAATCGATCCTAACTCATCTATCATGTTATTTGGCGTTTCGATGGACTCCAGTAACTCTGATGTGAGATACAAAGTTTACGGACGCAGCAGAAGCTGGAAATAGTTTTAAACGAAACAACACGTATTAGCGTTGTTCCTGTGCTGTATCTAATCGATCCTTACTTATCTATCATGTTATTTGACGTTTCGATGGACTCCAGTAACTCTGATGTGAGATACGACGTTTTCGGACGCAGCAGAAGCTGGAAATAGTTTTAAACGAAACAACACGTATTAGCGTTGTTCCTGTGATGTATCTAATCGATCCTTACTTATCTATCATGTTATTTGACGTTTGGATGGACTCCAGTAACTCTGATTTGAGATACGAAGTTCTCGGACGCAGCAGAAGTTGGAAATAGTTTTAAACGAAACAACACGCATTAGCGTTGTTCCTGTGATGTATCTAATCGATCCTTACTCATCTATCATGTTATTTGACGTTTCGATGGACTCCAGTAACTTTGATGTGAGATACGAAGTTCTCGGACGCAGCTGAAGCTAGAAATAGTTATAAACGAAACAACACGTATTAGCGTTGTTCCTGTGATGTATCTAATCGATCCTTACTCATCTATCAAGTTATTTGACGTTTGGATGGACTCCAGTAACTCTGATGTGAGATACAAAGTTTACGGACGCAGCAGAAGCTGGAAATAGTTTTGAACGAAACAGCACGTATTAGCGTTGTTCCTGTGATGTATCTAATCGATCCTTACTTATCTACTATGTTATTTGACGTTTCGATGGACTCCAGTAACTATGATGTGAGATACGAAATTTCCGGACGCAGCAGAAGCTGGAAATAGTTTTAAACGAAACAACACGCATTAGCGTTGTTCCTGTGATGTATCTAATCGATCTTTACTCATCTCTCATGTTATTTGGCGTTTCGATGGACTCCAGTAACTTTGATGTGAGTTACGAAGTTCTTGGACGCAGCTGAAGCTAGAAATAGTTTTAAAGGAAACAACACGCATTAGCGTTGTTCCTGTGATGTATCTAATCGATCCTTACTCTTCTATCATGTTATTTGGCGTTTCGATAGACTCCAATAACTTTGATGTGAGATACGAAGTTCTCGGACGCAGCTGAAGCTAGAAATAGTTTTAAAGGAAACAACACGCACTAGCGTTGTTCCTGTGATGTATCTAATCAATCCTTACTCATCTATCATGTTATTTGGCGTTTCGATGGACTCCAGTAACTTTGATGTGAGATACGAAGTTCTCGGACGCAGCCGGAGCTAGAAATAGTTTTAAACGAAACAACACGCATTAGCGTTATTCCTGTGATGTATCTAATCGATCCTTACTCATCTATCATGTTACTTGGCGTTTCGATGGACTCCAGTAACTTTGATGTGAGATACGAAGTTCTCGTTCGCAGCTGAAGCTAGAAATAGTTTTAAACGAAACAACACGTATTAGCGTTGTTCCTGTGATGTATCTAATCGATCCTTACTCATCTATCAAGTTATTTAACGTTTCGATGGACTCCAGTAACTTTGATGTGAGATACGAAGTTCTCGGACGCAGCCGAAGCTAGAAATAGTTTTAAACGAAACAACACGCATTAGCGTTGTTCCTGTGATGTATCTAATCGATTCTTACTCATCTATCATGTTATTTGTCGTTTCGATGGACTCTAGTAATTCTGATGTGAGATACGAAGTTTTTGGACGCAGCAGGAGCTGGAAATAGTTTTGAACGAAACAACACGTATTAGCGTTGTTCCTGTGATGTATCTAAACGATCCTTACTTATCTAACATGTTATTTGACGTTTGGATGGACTCCAGTAACTCTGATGTGAGATACTAAGTTTACGGACGCAGCAGAAGCTGGAAATAGTTGTGAACGAAACAGCACGTATTAGCGTTGTTCATGTGATGTATCTAATCGATCCTTACTTATCTACTATGTTATTTGACGTTTCGATGGACTCCAGTAACTATGATGTGAGACACGAAATTTCCGGACGCAGCAGAAGCTGGAAATAGTTTTAAACGAAACAATACGCATTAGCGTTGTTCCTGTGATGTATCTAATCGATCCTTACTCATCTCTCATGTTATTTGGCGTTTCGATGGACTCCAGTAACTTTGATGTGAGTTACGAAGTTCTCGGACGCAGCTGAAGCTAGATATAGTTTTAAAGGAAACAACACGCATTAGCGTTGTTCCTGTGATGTATCTAATCGATCCTTACTCATCTATCATGTTATTTGGCGTTTCGATAGACTCCAGTAACTTTGATGTGAGATACGAAGTTCTCGGACGCAGCTGAAGCTACAAATAGTTTTAAAGGAAACAACACGCACTAGCGTTGTTCCTGTGATGTATCTAATCAATCCTTACTCATCTATCATGTTATTTGGCGTTTCGATGGACTCCAGTAACTTTGATGTGAGATACGAAGTTCTCGGACGCAGCTGAAGCTAGAAATAGCTTTAAACGAAACAACACGCATTAGCGTTGTTCCTGTGATGTATCTAATCGATCCTTACTTATCTATCATGTTATTTGACGTTTGGATGGACTCCAGTAGCCCTGATGTGAGATACGAAATATTCGGACGCAGCAGAAGCTAGAAATAGTTTTAAACGAAACAACACGCATTAGCGTTGTTCCTGTGATGTATCTAATCGATTCTTACTCATCTATCATGTTATTTGTCGTTTCGATGTACTCTAGTAATTCTGATGTGAGATACGAAGTTTTTGGACGCAGCAGGAGCTGGAAATAGTTTTGAACGAAACAACACGTATTAGCGTTGTTCCTGTGATGTATCTAAACGATCCTTACTTATCTAACATGTTATTTGACGTTTGGATGGACTCCAGTAAGTCTGATGTGATATACAAAGTTTTTGGACGCAGCAGGAGCTGGAAATAGTTTTAAACGAAACAACACGTATTAGCGTTGTTCCTGTGCTGTATCTAATCGATCCTTACTTATCTATCATGTTATTTGACGTTTCGATGAACTCCGGTAACTCTGATGTGAGATACGACGTTTTCGGACGCAGCAGAAGCTGGAAATAGTTTTAAACAAAACAACACGCATTAGCGATGTTCCTGTGATGTATCTAATCGATCCTTACTTAGCTACTATGTTATTTGACGTTTCGATGGACTCCAGTAACTCTGATGTGAGATACAAAGTTCTCTGACACAGCAGAAGCTGGAAATAGTTTTGAACGAAACAACACGTATTAGCGTTGTTCCTGTGATGTATCTAAACGATCCTTACTTATCTAACATGTTATTTGACGTTTGGATGGACTCCAGTAAGTCTGATGTGAGATACAAAGTTTTTGGACGCAGCAGGAGCTGGAAATAGTTTTAAACGAAACAACACGTATTAGCGTTGTTCCTGTGCTGTATCTAATCGATCCTTACTTATCTATCATGTTATTTGACGTTTCGATGGACTCCAGTAACTCTGATGTGAGATACGACGTTTTCGGACGCAGCAGAAGCTGGAAATAGTTTTAAACGAAACAACACGTATTAGCGTTGTTCCTGTGCTGTATCTAATCGATCCTTACTTATCTATCATGTTATTTGACGTTTCGATGAACTCCGGTAACTCTGATGTGAGATACGACGTTTTCGGACGCAGCAGAAGCTGGAAATAGTTTTAAACAAAACAACACGCATTAGCGATGTTCCTGTGATGTATCTAATCGATCCTTACTTAGCTACTATGTTATTTGACGTTTCGATGGACTCCAGTAACTCTGATGTGAGATACAAAGTTCTCTGACACAGCAGAAGCTGGAAATAGTTTTGAACGAAACAACACGTATTAGCGTTGTTCCTGTGATGTATCTAATCGATCCTTACTTATCTATCATGTTATTTGACGTTTGGATAAACTCCAGTAACTCTGATTTGATATACGAAGTTCTCGGACGCAGCAGAAGCTGGAAATAGTTTTAAACGAAACAACACGCATTAGCGTTGTTCCTGTGATGTATCTAATCGATCCTTACTCATCTATCATGTTACTTGGCGTTTCGATGGACTCCAGTATCTTTGATGTGAGATACGAAGTTCTCGGACGCAGCTGAAGCTAGAAATAGTTTTAAACGAAACAACACGTATTAGCGTTGTTCCTGTGATGTATCTAATCGATCCTTACTCATCTATCAAGTTATTTGACGTTTGGATGGACTCCAGTAACTCTGATGTGAGATACAAAGTTTACGGACGCAGCAGAAGCTGGAAATAGTTTTGAACGAAACAGCACGTATTAGCGTTGTTCCTGTGATGTATCTAATCGATCCTTACTTATCTACTATGTTATTTGACGTTTCCATGGACTCCAGTAACTATGATGTGAGATACGAAATTTCCGGACGCAGCTGAAGCTAGAAATAGTTTTAAAGGAAACAACACGCATTAGCGTTGTTCCTGTGATGTATCTAATCGATCCTTACTCATCTATCATGTTATTTGGCGTTTCGATAGACTCCAGTAACTTTGATGTGAGATACGAAGTTCTCGGACGCAGCTGAAGCTAGAAATAGATTTAAAGGAAACAACACGCACTAGCGTTGTTCCTGTGATGTATCTAATCGATCCTTACTTATCTAACATGTTATTTGACGTTTGGATGGACTCCAGTAAGTCTGATGTGAGATACAAAGTTTTTGGACGCAGCAGAAGCTGGAAATAGTTTTGAACGAAACAACACGTATTAGCGTTGTTCCTGTGATGTATCTAATCGATCCTTACTTAGGTACTATGTTATTTGACGTTTCGATGGACTCCAGTAACTCTAATGTGAGATACGAAATTTTCGGATGCAGCAGCAGCTGGAAATAGTTTTAAACTAAACAACACATATTAGCGTTGTACCTGTGATGTATCTAATCGATCCTTACTTATCTATCATGTTATTTGACGTTTCGATGGACTCCAGTAACTCTGATGTGAGATACGAAGTTCTCGGACGCAGCTGAAGCTGGAAATAATTTTAAACGAAACAACACGCATTAGCGTTGTTCCTGTGATGTATCTAATCGATCCTTACTCATCTATCATGTTATTTGACGTTTCGATGGATTCCAGTAACTTTGATGTGAGATACGAAGTTCTCGGACGCAGCTGAAGCTAGAAATAGTTTTAAACGAAACAACACGTATTAGCGTTGTTCCTGTGATGTATCTAATCGATCCTTACTCATCTATCATGTTATTTGGCGTTTCGATGGACTCCAGTAACTTTGATGTGAGTTACGAAGTTCTCGGACGCAGCTGAAGCTAGAAATAGTTTTAAACGAAACAACACGCATTAGCGTTGTTCCTGTGATGTATCTAATCGATCTTTACTTATATATCATGTTATTTGACGTTTGGATGGACTCCAGTAACCCTGATGTGAGATACGAAGTTCTCGGACGCATCAGAAGCTGGAAATAGTTTTGAACGAAACAACACGTATTAGCGTTGTTCCTGTGATGTATCTAAACGTTCCTTACTTATCTAACATGTTATTTGACGTTTGGATGGACTCCAGTAAGTCTGATGTGATATACAAAGTTTTTGGAAGCAGCAGGAGCTGGAAATAGTTTTAAACAAGACAACAAGTATTAGCGTTGTTCCTGTGCTGTATCTAATCGATCCTTACTTATCTGTCATGTTATCTGACGTTTCGATGGACTCCAGTAACTCTGATGTGAGATACGACTTTTTCGGACGCAGCAGAAGCTGGAAATAGTTTTGAACGAAACAACACGTATTAACGTTGTTCCTGTGATGTATCTAATCGATCCTTACTTATCTACTATGTTATTTGGCGTTTCGATGGACTCCAGTAACTTTGATGTGAGATACGAAGTTCTCGGACGCAGCTGAAGCTAGAAATAGTTTTAAACGAAACAACACGTATTAGCGTTGTTCCTGTGTTGTATCTAATCGATCCTTACTTATCTATCATGTTATTTGACGTTTCGATGGACTCCAGTAACTCTGATGTGAGATACGACGTTTTCGGACGCAGAAGAAGCTGGAAATAGTTTTTAACGAAACAGCACATATTAGCGTTGTTCCTGTGATGTATCTAATCGATCCTTACTTATCTATCATGTTATTTGACGTTTGGATGGACTCCAGTAACTCTGATGTGAGATACGAAGTTCTCGGACGCAGCAGAAGCTGGAAATAGTTTTAAACGAAACAACACGCATTAGCGTTGTTCCTGTGATGTATCTAATCGATCCTAACTCATCTATCATGTTATTTGGCGTTTCGATGGACTCCAGTAACTCTGATGTGAGATACAAAGTTTACGGACGCAGCAGAAGCTGGAAATAGTTTTAAACGAAACAACACGTATTAGCGTTGTTCCTGTGCTGTATCTAATCGATCCTTACTTATCTATCATGTTATTTGACGTTTCGATGGACTCCAGTAACTCTGATGTGAGATACGACGTTTTCGGACGCAGCAGAAGCTGGAAATAGTTTTAAACGAAACAACACGTATTAGCGTTGTTCCTGTGATGTATCTAATCGATCCTTACTTATCTATCATGTTATTTGACGTTTGGATGGACTCCAGTAACTCTGATTTGAGATACGAAGTTCTCGGACGCAGCAGAAGTTGGAAATAGTTTTAAACGAAACAACACGCATTAGCGTTGTTCCTGTGATGTATCTAATCGATCCTTACTCATCTATCATTTTATTTGGCGTTTCGATGGACTCCAGTAACTTTGATGTGAGATACGAAGTTCTCGGACGCAGCTGAAGCTGGAAATAGTTTTAAACGAAACAACACGCATTAGCGTTGTTCCTGTGATGTATCTAATCGATCCTTACTCATCTATCATGTTATTTGACGTTTCGATGGACTCCAGTAACTTTGATGTGAGATACGAAGTTCTCGGACGCAGCTGAAGCTAGAAATAGTTATAAACGAAACAACACGTATTAGCGTTGTTCCTGTGATGTATCTAATCGATCCTTACTCATCTATCAAGTTATTTGACGTTTGGATGGACTCCAGTAACTCTGATGTGAGATACAAAGTTTACGGACGCAGCAGAAGCTGGAAATAGTTTTGAACGAAACAGCACGTATTAGCGTTGTTCCTGTGATGTATCTAATCGATCCTTACTTATCTACTATGTTATTTGACGTTTCGATGGACTCCAGTAACTATGATGTGAGATACGAAATTTCCGGACGCAGCAGAAGCTGGAAATAGTTTTAAACGAAACAACACGCATTAGCGTTGTTCCTGTGATGTATCTAATCGATCTTTACTCATCTCTCATGTTATTTGGCGTTTCGATGGACTCCAGTAACTTTGATGTGAGTTACGAAGTTCTTGGACGCAGCTGAAGCTAGAAATAGTTTTAAAGGAAACAACACGCATTAGCGTTGTTCCTGTGATGTATCTAATCGATCCTTACTCTTCTATCATGTTATTTGGCGTTTCGATAGACTCCAATAACTTTGATGTGAGATACGAAGTTCTCGGACGCAGCTGAAGCTAGAAATAGTTTTAAAGGAAACAACACGCACTAGCGTTGTTCCTGTGATGTATCTAATCAATCCTTACTCATCTATCATGTTATTTGGCGTTTCGATGGACTCCAGTAACTTTGATGTGAGATACGAAGTTCTCGGACGCAGCCGAAGCTAGAAATAGTTTTAAACGAAACAACACGCATTAGCGTTGTTCCTGTGATGTATCTAATCGATCCTTACTCATCTATCATGTTACTTGGCGTTTCGATGGACTCCAGTAACTTTGATGTGAGATACGAAGTTCTCGTTCGCAGCTGAAGCTAGAAATAGTTTTAAACGAAACAACACGTATTAGCGTTGTTCCTGTGATGTATCTAATCGATCCTTACTCATCTATCAAGTTATTTAACGTTTCGATGGACTCCAGTAACTTTGATGTGAGATACGAAGTTCTCGGACGCAGCCGAAGCTAGAAATAGTTTTAAACGAAACAACACGCATTAGCGTTGTTCCTGTGATGTATCTAATCGATTCTTACTCATCTATCATGTTATTTGTCGTTTCGATGGACTCTAGTAATTCTGATGTGAGATACGAAGTTTTTGGACGCAGCAGGAGCTGGAAATAGTTTTGAACGAAACAACACGTATTAGCGTTGTTCCTGTGATGTATCTAAACGATCCTTACTTATCTAACATGTTATTTGACGTTTGGATGGACTCCAGTAACTCTGATGTGAGATACTAAGTTTACGGACGCAGCAGAAGCTGGAAATAGTTGTGAACGAAACAGCACGTATTAGCGTTGTTCATGTGATGTATCTAATCGATCCTTACTTATCTACTATGTTATTTGACGTTTCGATGGACTCCAGTAACTATGATGTGAGACACGAAATTTCCGGACGCAGCAGAAGCTGGAAATAGTTTTAAACGAAACAATACGCATTAGCGTTGTTCCTGTGATGTATCTAATCGATCCTTACTCATCTCTCATGTTATTTGGCGTTTCGATGGACTCCAGTAACTTTGATGTGAGTTACGAAGTTCTCGGACGCAGCTGAAGCTAGATATAGTTTTAAAGGAAACAACACGCATTAGCGTTGTTCCTGTGATGTATCTAATCGATCCTTACTCATCTATCATGTTATTTGGCGTTTCGATAGACTCCAGTAACTTTGATGTGAGATACGAAGTTCTCGGACGCAGCTGAAGCTACAAATAGTTTTAAAGGAAACAACACGCACTAGCGTTGTTCCTGTGATGTATCTAATCAATCCTTACTCATCTATCATGTTATTTGGCGTTTCGATGGACTCCAGTAACTTTGATGTGAGATACGAAGTTCTCGGACGCAGCTGAAGCTAGAAATAGCTTTAAACGAAACAACACGCATTAGCGTTGTTCCTGTGATGTATCTAATCGATCCTTACTTATCTATCATGTTATTTGACGTTTGGATGGACTCCAGTAGCCCTGATGTGAGATACGAAATATTCGGACGCAGCAGAAGCTAGAAATAGTTTTAAACGAAACAACACGCATTAGCGTTGTTCCTGTGATGTATCTAATCGATTCTTACTCATCTAACATGTTATTTGACGTTTGGATGGACTCCAGTAACTCTGATGTGAGATACAAAGTTCTCTGACACAGCAGAAGCTGGAAATAGTTTTGAACGAAACAACACGTATTAGCGTTGTTCCTGTGATGTATCTAAACGATCCTTACTTATCTAACATGTTATTTGACGTTTGGATGGACTCCAGTAAGTCTGATGTGAGATACAAAGTTTTTGGACGCAGCAGGAGCTGGAAATAGTTTTAAACGAAACAACACGTATTAGCGTTGTTCCTGTGCTGTATCTAATCGATCCTTACTTATCTATCATGTTATTTGACGTTTCGATGGACTCCAGTAACTCTGATGTGAGATACGACGTTTTCGGACGCAGCAGAAGCTGGAAATAGTTTTAAACGAAACAACACGTATTAGCGTTGTTCCTGTGCTGTATCTAATCGATCCTTACTTATCTATCATGTTATTTGACGTTTCGATGAACTCCGGTAACTCTGATGTGAGATACGACGTTTTCGGACGCAGCAGAAGCTGGAAATAGTTTTAAACAAAACAACACGCATTAGCGATGTTCCTGTGATGTATCTAATCGATCCTTACTTAGCTACTATGTTATTTGACGTTTCGATGGACTCCAGTAACTCTGATGTGAGATACAAAGTTCTCTGACACAGCAGAAGCTGGAAATAGTTTTGAACGAAACAACACGTATTAGCGTTGTTCCTGTGATGTATCTAATCGATCCTTACTTATCTATCATGTTATTTGACGTTTGGATAAACTCCAGTAACTCTGATTTGAGATACGAAGTTCTCGGACGCAGCAGAAGCTGGAAATAGTTTTAAACGAAACAACACGCATTAGCGTTGTTCCTGTGATGTATCTAATCGATCCTTACTCATCTATCATGTTACTTGGCGTTTCGATGGACTCCAGTAACTTTGATGTGAGATACGAAGTTCTCGGACGCAGCTGAAGCTAGAAATAGTTTTAAACGAAACAACACGTATTAGCGTTGTTCCTGTGATGTATCTAATCGATCCTTACTCATCTATCAAGTTATTTGACGTTTGGATGGACTCCAGTAACTCTGATGTGAGATACAAAGTTTACGGACGCAGCAGAAGCTGGAAATAGTTTTGAACGAAACAGCACGTATTAGCGTTGTTCCTGTGATGTATCTAATCGATCCTTACTTATCTACTATGTTATTTGACGTTTCCATGGACTCCAGTAACTATGATGTGAGATACGAAATTTCCGGACGCAGCTGAAGCTAGAAATAGTTTTAAAGGAAACAACACGCATTAGCGTTGTTCCTGTGATGTATCTAATCGATCCTTACTCATCTATCATGTTATTTGGCGTTTCGATAGACTCCAGTAACTTTGATGTGAGATACGAAGTTCTCGGACGCAGCTGAAGCTAGAAATAGATTTAAAGGAAACAACACGCACTAGCGTTGTTCCTGTGATGTATCTAATCGATCCTTACTTATCTAACATGTTATTTGACGTTTGGATGGACTCCAGTAAGTCTGATGTGAGATACAAAGTTTTTGGACGCAGCAGAAGCTGGAAATAGTTTTGAACGAAACAACACGTATTAGCGTTGTTCCTGTGATGTATCTAATCGATCCTTACTTAGGTACTATGTTATTTGACGTTTCGATGGACTCCAGTAACTCTAATGTGAGATACGAAATTTTCGGATGCAGCAGCAGCTGGAAATAGTTTTAAACTAAACAACACATATTAGCGTTGTTCCTGTGATGTATCTAATCGATCCTTACTTATCTATCATGTTATTTGACGTTTCGATGGACTCCAGTAACTCTGATGTGAGATACGAAGTTCTCGGACGCAGCTGAAGCTGGAAATAATTTTAAACGAAACAACACGCATTAGCGTTGTTCCTGTGATGTATCTAATCGATCCTTACTCATCTATCATGTTATTTGACGTTTCGATGGATTCCAGTAACTTTGATGTGAGATACGAAGTTCTCGGACGCAGCTGAAGCTAGAAATAGTTTTAAACGAAACAACACGTATTAGCGTTGTTCCTGTGATGTATCTAATCGATCCTTACTCATCTATCATGTTATTTGGCGTTTCGATGGACTCCAGTAACTTTGATGTGAGTTACGAAGTTCTCGGACGCAGCTGAAGCTAGAAATAGTTTTAAACGAAACAACACGCATTAGCGTTGTTCCTGTGATGTATCTAATCGATCTTTACTTATATATCATGTTATTTGACGTTTGGATGGACTCCAGTAACCCTGATGTGAGATACGAAGTTCTCGGACGCATCAGAAGCTGGAAATAGTTTTGAACGAAACAACACGTATTAGCGTTGTTCCTGTGATGTATCTAAACGTTCCTTACTTATCTAACATGTTATTTGGCGTTTCGATGGACTCCAGTAACTTTGATGTGAGTTACGAAGTTCTCGGACGCAGCTGAAGCTAGAAATAGTTTTAAAGGAAACAACACGCATTAGCGTTGTTCCTGTGATGTATCTAATCGATCCTTACTCATCTATCATGTTATTTGGCGTTTCGATATACTCCAGTAACTTTGATGTGAGATACGAAGTTCTCGGACGCAGCTGAAGCTAGAAATAGATTTAAAGGAAACAACACGCACTAGCGTTGTTCCTGTGATGTATGTAATCGATCCTTACTTATCTAACATGTTATTTGACGTTTGGATGGACTCCAGTAAGTCTGATGTGAGATACAAAGTTTTTGGACGCAGCAGAAGCTGGAAATAGTTTTGAACGAAACAACACGTATTAGCGTTGTTCCTGTGATGTATATAATCGATCCTTACTTAGCTACTATGTTATTTGACGTTTCGATGGACTCCAGTAACTCTAATGTGAGATACGAAATTTTCGGATGCAGCAGCAGCTGGAAATAGTTTTAAACGAAACAACACATATTAGCGTTGTTCCTGTGATGTATCTAATCGATCCTTACTCATCTATCATGTTATTTGACGTTTGGACGGACTCCAGTAACTCTGATGTGAGAAACAAAGTTCTCGGAGGCAGCAGAAGCTGGAAATAGTTTTGAACGAAACAACACGTATTAGCGTTGTTCCTGTGATGTATCTAATCGATCCTTACTCATCTATCATGTTATTTGACGTTTGGACGGACTCCAGTAACTCTGATGTGAGATACAAAGTTCTCGGACGTAGCAGAAGCTGGAAATAGTTTTGAACGAAACAACAGGTATTAGCGTTGTTCCTGTGATGTATCTAATCGATCCTTACTTATCTAACATGTTATTTGACGTTTGGATGGACTCCAGTAAGTCTGATGTGAGATACAAAGTTTTTGGACGCAGCAGGAGCTGGAAATAGTTTTAAACGAAACAACACGTATTAGCGTTGTTCCTGTGCTGTATCTAATCGATCCTTACTTATCTATCATGTTATTTTACGTTTCGATGGACTCCAGTAACTCTGATGTGAGATACAAAGTTTTTGTCGCAGCAGAAGCTGGAAATAGTTTTGAACGAAACAACACGTATTAGCGTTGTTCCTGTGATGTATCTAATCGATCCTTACTCATCTATCATGTTATTTGACGTTTGGATGGACTCCAGTAAGTCTGATGTGAGATACAAAGTTTTTGGACGCAGCAGAAGCTGGAAATAGTTTTGAACGAAACAACACGTATTAGCGTTGTTCCTGTGATGTATCTAATCGATCCTTACTTAGCTACTATGTTATTTGACGTTTCGATGGACTTCAGTATCTCTAATGTGAGATACGAAATTTTCGGACGCAGCAGAAGCTGGAAATAGTTTTAAACGAAACAACACATATTAGCGTTGTTCCTGTGATGTATCTAATCGATCCTTACTCATCTATCATGTTATTTGGCGTTTCGATGGACTCCAGTAACTTTGATGTGAGATACGAAGTTCTCGGACGCAGCAGAAGCTGGAAATAGTTTTAAACGAAACAACACGCATTAGCGTTCTTCCTGTGATGTATCTAATCGATCCTTACTCATCTATCATGTTATTTGGCGTTTCGATGGACTCCAGTAACTTTGATGTGAGATACGAAGTTCTCGGATGCAGCTGAAGCTGGAAATAGTTTTAAACGAAACAACACGCATTAGCGTTGTTCCTGTGATGTATCTAATCGATCCTTACTCATCTATCATGTTATTTGGCGTTTCGATGGACTCCAGTAACTCTGATGTGAGATACGACGTTTTCGGACGCAGCAGAAGCTGGAAATAGTTTTAAACGAAACAACACGCAATAGCGATGTTCCTGTGATGTATCTAATGGATCCTTACTCATCTATCATGTTATTTTACGTTTGGATGGACTCCAGTAACTCTGATGTGAGATACAAAGTTTTTGGACGCAGCAGAAGCTGGAAATAGTTTTGAACGAAACAACACGTATTAGCGTTGTTCCTGTGATGTATCTAATCGATCCTTACTTAGCTACTATGTTATTTGACGTTTCGATGGACTCCAGTATCTCTAATGTGAGATACGAAATTTTCGGACGCAGCAGCAGCTGGAAATAGTTTTAAACGAAACAACACATATTAGCGTTGTTCCTGTGATGTTTCTAATCGATCCTTACTCATCTATCATGTTATTTGACGTTTGGATGGACTCCAGTAACTTTGATGTGAGATACGAAGTTCTCGGACGCAGCTGAAGCTGGAAATAATTTTAAACGAAACAACACGCATTAGCGTTGTTCCTGTGATGTATCTAATCGATCCTTACTCATCTATCATGTTATTTGACGTTTGGATGGACTCCAGTAACTCTGATGTGAGATACAAAGTTTTCGGACGCAGCAGAAGCTGGAAATAGTTTTGAACGAAACAACACGTATTAGCGTTGTTCCTGTGATGTATCTAAGCGATCCTTCCTAATCTACTATGTTATTTGACGTTTCGATGGACTCCAGTAACTTTGATGTGAGATACGAAGTTCTCGGACGCAGCTGAAGCTAGAAATAGTTTAAAACGAAACAACACGTATTAGCGTTGTTCCTGTGATGTATCTAATCGATCCTTACTCATCTATCATGTTATTTGGCGTTTCGATAGACTCCAGTAACTTTGATGTGAGATACGAAGTTCTCGGACGCAGCTGAAGCGAGAAATAGATTTAAAGGAAACAACACGCACTAGCGTTGTTCCTGTGATGTATCTAATCGATCCTTACTTATCTAACATGTTATTTGACGTTTGGATGGACTCCAGTAAGTCTGATGTGAGATACAAAGTTTTTGGACGCAGCAGAAGCTGGAAATAGTTTTGAATGAAACAACACGTATTAGCGTTGTTCCTGTGATGTATCTAAACGATCCTTACTTATCTAACATGTTATTTGACGTTTGGATGGACTCCAGTAAGTCTGATGTGAGATACAAAGTCTTTGGACGCAGCAGGAGCTGGAAATAGTTTTAAACGAAACAACACGTATTAGCGTTGTTCCTGTGATGTATCTAAACGATCCTTACTTATCTAACATGTTATTTGACGTTTGGATGGACTCCAGTAAGTCTGATGTGAGATACAAAGTTTTTGGACGCAGCAGGAGCTGGAAATAGTTTTGAACGAAACAACACGTATTAGCGTTGTTCCTGTGATGTATCTAATCGATCCTTACTTAGCTACTATGTTATTTGACGTTTCGATGGACTCCAGTAACTCTAATGTGAGATACGAAATTTTCGGATGCAGCAGCATCTGGAAATAGTTTTAAACGAAACAACACATATTAGCGTTGTTCCTGTGATGTATCTAATCGATCCTTACTCATCTATCATGTTATTTGACGTTTGGACGGACCCCAGTAACTCTGATGTGAGATACAAAGTTTTTGGACGCAGCAGAAGCTGGAAATAGTTTTGAATGAAACAACACGTATTAGCGTTGTTCCTGTGATGTATCTAAACGATCCTTACTTATCTAACATGTTATTTGACGTTTGGATGGACTCCAGTAAGTCTGATGTGAGATACAAAGTCTTTGGACGCAGCAGGAGCTGGAAATAGTTTTAAACGAAACAACACGTATTAGCGTTGTTCCTGTGATGTATCTAAACGATCCTTACTTATCTAACATGTTATTTGACGTTTGGATGGACTCCAGTAAGTCTGATGTGAGATACAAAGTTTTTGGACGCAGCAGGAGCTGGAAATAGTTTTAAACGAAACAACACGTATTAGCGTTGTTCCTGTGCTGTATCTAATCGATCCTTACTTATCAATCATGTTATTTGACGTTTCGATGGACTCCAGTAACTCTGATGTGAGATACGACGTTTTCGGACGCAGCAGAAGCTGGAAATAGTTTTAAACAAAACAACACGCATTAGCGATGTTCCTGTGATGTATCTAATCGATCCTTACTCATCTATCATGTTATTTTACGTTTGAATGGACTCCAGTAACTCTGATGTGAGATACAAAGTTTTTGGACGCAGCAGAAGCTGGAGGTAGTTTTGAACGAAACAACACGTATTAGCGTTGTTCCTGTGATGTATCTAATCGATCCTTACTCATCTATCATGTTATTTGACGTTTGGACGGACTCCAGTAACTCTGATGTGAGATACAAAGTTCTCGGACGCAGCAGAAGCTGGAAATAGTTTTGAACGAAACAACAGGTATTAGCGTTGTTCCTGTGATGTATCTAAACGATCCTTACTTATCTAACATGTTATTTGACGTTTGGATGGACTCCAGTAAGTCTGATGTGAGATACAAAGTTTTTGGACGCAGCAGGAGCTGGAAATAGTTTTAAACGAAACAACACGTATTAGCGTTGTTCCTGTGATGTATCTAATGGATCCTTACTCATCTATCATGTTATTTTACGTTTGGATGGACTCCAGTAACTCTGATGTGAGATACAAAGTTTTTGGACGCAGCAGAAGCTGGAAATAGTTTTGAACGAAACAACACGTATTAGCGTTGTTCCTGTGATGTATCTAATCGATCCTTACTCATCTATCATGTTATTTGACGTTTCGATGGACTCCAGTATCTCTAATGTGAGATACGAAATTTTCGGACGCAGCAGCAGCTGGAAATAGTTTTAAACGAAACAACACATATTAGCGTTGTTCCTGTGATGTTTCTAATCGATCCTTACTCATCTATCATGTTATTTGACGTTTGGATGGACTCCAGTAACTTTGATGTGAGATACGAAGTTCTCGGACGCAGCTGAAGCTGGAAATAATTTTAAACGAAACAACACGCATTAGAGTTGTTCCTGTGATGTATCTAATCGATCCTTACTCATCTATCATGTTATTTGACGTTTCGATGGATTCCAGTAACTTTGATGTGAGATACGAAGTTCTCGGACGCAGCTGAAGCTAGAAATAGTTTTAAACGAAACAACACGTATTAGCGTTGTTCCTGTGATGTATCTAATCGATCCTTACTCATCTATCATGTTATTTGACGTTTGGATGGACTCCAGTAACTCTGATGTGAGATACAAAGTTTTCGGACGCAGCAGAAGCTGGAAATAGTTTTGAACGAAACAACACGTATTAGCGTTGTTCCTGTGATGTATCTAAGCGATCCTTACTAATCTACTATGTTATTTGACGTTTCGATGGACTCCAGTAACTTTGATGTGAGATACGAAGTTCTCGGACGCAGCTGAAGCTAGAAATAGTTTTAAACGAAACAACACGTATTAGCGTTGTTCCTGTGATGTATCTAATCGATCCTTACTCATCTATCATGTTATTTGGCGTTTCGATGGACTCCAGTAACTTTGATGTGAGTTACGAAGTTCTCGGACGCAGCTGAAGCTAGAACTAGTTTTAAACGAAACAACACGCATTAGCGTTGTTCCTGTGATGTATCTAAACGTTCCTTACTTATCTAACATGTTATTTGACGTTTGGATGGACTCCAGTAAGTCTGATGTGATATACAAAATTTTTGGACGCAGCAGGAGCTGGAAATAGTTTTAAACGAGACAACAAGTATTAGCGTTGTTCCTGTGCTGTATCTAATCGATCCTTACTTATCTGTCATGTTATCTGACGTTTCGATGGACTCCAGTAACTCTGATGTGAGATACGACTTTTTCGGACGCAGCAGAAGCTGGAAATAGTTTTGAACGAAACAACACGTATTAACGTTGTTCCTGTGATGTATCTAATCGATCCTTACTTATCTACTATGTTATTTGGCGTTTCGATGGACTCCAGTAACTTTGATGTGAGATACGAATTTCTCGGACGCAGCTGAAGCTAGAAATAGTTTTAAACGAAACAACACGCATTAGCGTTGTTCCTGTGAAGTATCTAATCGATCTTTACTTATATATCATGTTATTTGACGTTTCGATGGACTCCAGTAACTTTGATGTGAGATACGAAGTTCTCGAACGCAGCTGAAGCTAGAAATAGTTTTAAACGAAACAACACGTATTAGCGTTGTTCCTGTGATGTATCTAATCGATCCTTACTCATCTATCATGTTATTTGGCGTTTCGATAGACTCCAGTAACTTTGATGTGAGATACGAAGTTCTCGGACGCAGCTGAAGCTAGAAATAGATTTAAAGGAAACAACACGCACTAGCGTTGTTCCTGTGATGTATCTAATCGATCCTTACTTATCTAACATGTTATTTGACGTTTGGATGGACTCCAGTAAGTCTGATGTGAGATACAAAGTTTTTGGACGCAGCAGAAGCTGGAAATAGTTTTGAACGAAACAACACGTATTAGCGTTGTTCCTGTGATGTATCTAATCGATCCTTACTCATCTATCATGTTATTTGACGTTTGGACGGACTCCAGTAACTCTGATGTGAGATACAAAGTTTTTGGACGCAGCAGAAGCTGGAAATAGTTTTGAACGAAACAACACGTATTAACGTTGTTCCTGTGATGTATCTAAACGATCCTTACTTATCTAACATGTTATTTGACGTTTGGATGGACTCCAGTAAGTCTGATGTGAGATACAAAGTCTTTGGACGCAGCAGGAGCTGGAAATAGTTCTAAACGAAACAACACGTATTAGCGTTGTTCCTGTGATGTATCTAAACGATCCTTACTTATCTAACATGTTATTTGACGTTTGGATGGACTCCAGTAAGTCTGATGTGAGATACAAAGTTTTTGGACGCAGCAGGAGCTGGAAATAGTTTTAAACGAAACAACACGTATTAGCGTTGTTCCTGTGCTGTATCTAATCGATCCTTACTTATCTATCATGTTATTTGACGTTTCGATGGACTCCAGTAACTCTGATGTGAGATACGACGTTTTCGGACGCAGCAGAAGCTGGAAATAGTTTTAAACAAAACAACACGCATTAGCGATGTTCCTGTGATGTATCTAATCGATCCTTACTCATCTATCATGTTATTTTAGGTTTGAATGGACTCCAGTAACTCTGATGTGAGATACAAAGTTTTTGGACGCAGCAGAAGCTGGAGGTAGTTTTGAACGAAACAACACGTATTAGCGTTGTTCCTGTGA
Organism: Prosopocoilus inquinatus; assembly: GCA_036172665.1. NCBI lineage: Eukaryota > Metazoa > Arthropoda > Insecta > Coleoptera > Lucanidae > Prosopocoilus > Prosopocoilus inquinatus. The sequence continues at coordinate 29,720,467 of CM069879.1, forward strand.
TGTATCTAATCGATCCTTACTCATCTATCATGTTATTTGACGTTTGGACGGACTCCAGTAACTCTGATGTGAGATACAAAGTTCTCGGACGCAGCAGAAGCTGGAAATAGTTTTGAACGAAACAACAGGTATTAGCGTTGTTCCTGTGATGTATCTAAACGATCCTTACTTATCTAACATGTTATTTGACGTTTGGATGGACTCCAGTAAGTCTGATGTGAGATACAAAGTTTTTGGACGCAGCAGGAGCTGGAAATAGTTTTAAACGAAACAACACCTATTAGCGTTGTTCCTGTGCTGTATCTAATCGATCCTTACTTATCTATCATGTTATTTTACGTTTCGATGGACTCCAGTAACTCTGATGTGAGATACGACGTTTTCGGACGCAGCAGAAGCTGGAAATAGTTTTAAACGAAACAACACGCATTAGCGTTGTTCCTGTGATGTATCTAATCGATCCTTACTCATCTATCATGTTATTTGGCGTTTCGATGGACTCCAGTAACTTTGATGTGAGATAATAAGTTCTCGGACGCAGCAGAAGCTGGAAATAGTTTTAAACGAAACAACACGCATTAGCGTTCTTCCTGTGATGTATCTAATCGATCCTTACTCATCTATCATGTTATTTGGCGTTTCGATGGACTCCAGTAACTTTGATGTGAGATACGAAGTTCTCGGATGCAGCTGAAGCTGGAAATAGTTTTAAACGAAACAACACGCATTAGCGTTGTTCCTGTGATGTATCTAATCGATCCTTACTCATCTATCATGTTATTTTACGTTTGGATGGACTCCAGTAAATCTGATGTGAGATACAAAGTTTTTGGACGCAGCAGAAGCTGGAAATAGTTTTGAACGAAACAACACGTATTAGCGTTGTTCCTGTGATGTATCTAATCGATCCTTACTTAGCTACTATGTTATTTGACGTTTCGATGGACTCCAGTATCTCTAATGTGAGATACGAAATTTTCGGACGCAGCAGCAGCTGGAAATAGTTTTAAACGAAACAACACATATTAGCGTTGTTCCTGTGATGTTTCTAATCGATCCTTACTCATCTATCATGTTATTTGACGTTTGGATGGACTCCAGTAACTTTGATGTGAGATACGAAGTTCTCGGACGCAGCTGAAGCTGGAAATAATTTTAAACGAAACAACACGCATTAGCGTTGTTCCTGTGATGTATCTAATCGATCCTTACTCATCTATCATGTTATTTGACGTTTCGATGGATTCCAGTAACTTTGATGTGAGATACGAAGTTCTCGGACGCAGCTGAAGCTAGAAATAGTTTTAAACGAAACAACACGTATTAGCGTTGTTCCTGTGATGTATCTAATCGATCCTTACTCATCTATCATGTTATTTGGCGTTTCGATGGACTCCAGTAACTTTGATGTGAGTTACGAAGTTCTCGGACGCAGCTGAAGCTAGAAATAGTTTTAAACGAAACAACACGCATTAGCGTTGTTCCTGTGATGTATCTAATCGATCTTTACTTATATATCATGTTATTTGACGTTTGGATGGACTCCAGTAACCCTGATGTGATATACGAAGTTCTCGGACGCATCAGAAGCTGGAAATAGTTTTGAACGAAACAACACGTATTAGCGTTGTTCCTGTGATGTATCTAAACGTTCCTTACTTATCTAACATGTTATTTGACGTTTGGATGGACTCCAGTAAGTCTGATGTGATATACAAAGTTTTTGGACGCAGCAGGAGCTGGAAATAGTTTTAAACGAGACAACAAGTATTAGCGTTGTTCCTGTGCTGTATCTAATCGATCCTTACTTATCTGTCATGTTATCTGAAGTTTCGATGGACTCCAGTAACTCTGATGTGAGATACGACTTTTTCGGACGCAGCAGAAGCTGGAAATAGTATTGAACGAAACAACACGTATTAACGTTGTTCCTGTGATGTATCTAATCGATCCTTACTTATCTACTATGTTATTTGGCGTTTCGATGGACTCCAGTAACTTTGATGTGAGATACGAATTTCTCGGACGCAGCTGAAGCTAGAAATAGTTTTAAAGGAAACAACACGCATTAGCGTTGTTCCTGTGATGTATCTAATCAATCCTTACTCATCTATCATGTTATTTGGCGTTTCGATGGACTCCTGTAACTTTGAAGTGAGATACGAAGTTCTCGGACGCAGCTGAAGCTAGAAATAGTTTTAAACGAAACAACACGCATTAGCGTTGTTCCTGTGATGTATCTAATCGATCCTTACTTATCTATCATGTTATTTGACGTTTGGATGGACTCCAGTAACCCTGATGTGAGATACGAAATTTTCGGACGCAGCGGAAGCTGGAAATAGTTTTAAACGAAACAACACGCATTAGCGTTGTTCCTGTGCTGTATCTAATCGATCCTTACTTATCTATCATGTTATTTGACGTCTGGATGGACTCCAGTAACGCTGATGTGAGATACGAAGTTCTCGGACGCAGCAGAAGCTGGAAACAGTTTTAAATGAAACAACACGCATTAGCGTTGTTCCTGTGATGTATCTAAACGATCCTTACTTATCTAACATGTTATTTGACGTTTGGATGGACTCCAGTAAGTCTGATGTGAGATACGACGTTTTCGGGCGCAGCAGAAACTGGAAATAGTTTTAAACGAGACAACACGTATTAGCGTTGTTCCTGTGATGTATGTAATCGATCCTTACTCATCTATCATGTTATTTTACGTTTGGATGGACTCCAGTAACTCTGATGTGAGAAACAAAGTTCTCGGATGCAGCAGAACCTGGAAATAGTTTTGAACGAAACAACACGTATTAGCGTTGTTGCTGTGATGTATCTAATCGATCCTTACTTATCTACTATGTTATTTGAAGTTTCGATGGACTCCAGTAACTCTGATGTGAGATACGAAATTTTCGGACGCAGCAGAAGCTGGAAATAGTTTTAAACGAAACAACACGCATTAGCGTTGTTCCTGTGATGTATCTAATCGATCCTTACTCATCTATCATGTTATTTGACGTTTCGATGGACTCCAGTAACTCTGATGTGAGATACGACTTTTTCGGACGCAGCAGAAGCTGGAAATAGTTTTAAACGAAACAACACGTATTAACGTTGTTCCTGTGATGTACCTAATCGATCCTTACTTATCTACTATGTTATTTGGCGTTTCGATGGACTCCAGTAACTTTGATGTGAGATACGAATTTCTCGGACGCAGCTGAAGCTAGAAATAGTTTTAAAGGAAACAACACGCATTAGCGTTGTTCCTGTGATGTATCTAATCAATCCTTACTCATCTATCATGTTATTTGGCGTTTCGATGGACTCCTGTAACTTTGAAGTGATATACGAAGTTCTCGGACGCAGCTGAAGCTAGAAATAGTTTTAAACGAAACAACACGCATTAGCGTTGTTCCTGTGATGTATCTAATCGATCCTTACTTATCTATCATGTTATTTGACGTTTGGATGGACTCCAGTAACCCTGATGTGAGATACGAAATTTTCGGACGCAGCGGAAGCTGGAAATAGTTTTAAACGAAACAACACGCATTAGCGTTGTTCCTGTGCTGTATCTAATCGATCCTTACTTATCTATCATGTTATTTGACGTCTGGATGGACTCCAGTAACGCTGATGTGAGATACGAAGTTCTCGGACGCAGCAGAAGCTGGAAACAGTTTTAAATGAAACAACACGCATTAGCGTTGTTCCTGTGATGTATCTAAACGATCCTTACTTATCTAACATGTTATTTGACGTTTGGATGGACTCCAGTAAGTCTGATGTGAGATACGGCGTTTTCGGACGCAGCAGAAACTGGAAATAGTTTTAAACGAGACAACACGTATTAGCGTTGTTCCTGTGATGTATGTAATCGATCCTTACTCATCTATCATGTTATTTTACGTTTGGATGGACTCCAGTAACTCTGATGTGAGATACAAAGTTTTTGGACGCAGCAGAAGCTGGAAATAGTTTTGAACGAAACAACACGTATTAGCGTTGTTCCTGTGATGTCTCTAAACGATCCTTAATTATCTAACATGTTATTTGACGTTTGGATGGACTCCAGTAAGTCTGATGTGAGATACAAAGTTTTTGGACGCAGCAATAACTGGAAATAGTTTTAAACGAAACAACACGTATTAGCGTTGTTCCTGTGCTGTATCTAATCGATCATTACTTATCTATCATGTTATTTGACGTTTCGATGGACTCCAGTAACTCTGATGTGAGATACGACGTTTTCGGACGCAGCAGAAGCTGGAAATAGTTTTAAACGAAACAACACGCATTAGCGATGTTCCTGTGATGTATCTAATCGATCCTTACTCATCTATCATGTTATTTTACGTTTGGATGGACTCCAGTAACTCTGATGTGAGATACAAAGTTTTTGGACGCAGCAGGAGCTGAAAATAGTTTTAAACGAAACAACACGTATTAGCGTTGTTCCTGTGCTGTATCTAATCAATCCTTACTTATCTATCATGTTATTTGACGTTTCGATGGACTCCAGTAACTCTGATGTGAGATACGACGTTTTCGGACGCAGCAGAAGCTGGAAATAGTTTTAAACGAAACAACACGCATTAGCGATGTTCCTGTGATGTATCTAATCGATCCTTACTCATCTATCATGTTATTTTACGTTTGGATGGACTCCAGTAACTCTGATGTGAGATACAAAGTTTTTGGACGCAGCAGAAGCTGGAAATAGTTTTGAACGAAACAACACGTATTAGCGTTGTTCCTGTGATGTATCTAAACGATCCTTAATTATCTAACATGTTATTTGACGTTTGGATGGACTCCAGTAAGTCTGATGTGAGATACAAAGTTCTTGGACGCAGCAATAACTGGAAATAGTTTTAAACGAAACAACACGTATTAGCGTTGTTCCTGTGCTGTATCTAATCGATCCTTACTTATCTATCATGTTATTTGACGTTTCGATGGACTCCAGTAACTCTGATCTGAGATACGACGTTTTCGGACCCAGCAGAAGCTGGAAATAGTTTTCAACGAAACAACAAGTATTAGCGTTGTTCCTGTGATGTATCTAATCGATCCTTACTCATCTAACATGTTATTTGACGTTTGGATGGACTCCAGTAACTCTGATGTGAGATAAGATGTTCTCGGACGCAGCAGAAGCTGGAAATAGTTTTAAACGAAACAACACGCATTAGCGTTGTTCCTGTGATGTATCTAATCGATCCTTACTCATCTATCATGTTATTTGGCGTTTCGATGGACTCCAGTAACTTTGATGTGAGATACGAAGTTCTCGGACGCAGCTGAAGCTGGAAATAGTTTTAAACGAAACAACACGCATTAGCGCTGTTCCTGTGATGTATCTAAACGATCCTTACTTATCAAACATGTTATTTGACGTTTGGATGGACTCCAGTAAGTCTGATGTGAGATACAAAGTTTTTGGACGCAGCAGGAGCTGGAAATAGTTTTAAACGAAACAACACGTATTAGCGTTGTTCCTGTGCTGTATCTAATCGATCCTTACTTACCTATCATGTTATTTGACGTTTCGATGGACTCCAGTAACTTTGATGTGAGATACGAAGTTCTCGGACGCAGCTGAAGCTAGAAATAGTTTTAAACGAAACAACACGTATTAGCGTTGTTCCTGTGATGTATCTAATCGATCCTTACTCATCTATCAAGTTATTTGACGTTTGGATGGATTCCAGTAACTCTGATGTGAGATACAAAGTTTACGGCCGCAGCAGAAGCTGGAAATAGTTTTGAACGAAACAACACGTATTAGCGTTGTTCCTGTGATGTATCTAATCGATCCTTACTTATCTACTATGCTATTTGACGTTTCGATGGACTCCAGTAACTATGATGTGAGATACGAAATTTCCGGACGCAGCAGAAACTGGAAATAGTTTTAAACGAAACAACACGCATTGGCGTTGTTCCTGTGATGTATCTAATCGATCCTTACTCATCTCTCATGTTATTTGGCGTTTCGATGGACTCCAGTAACTTTGATGTGAGTTACGAAGTTCTCGGACGCAGCTGAAGCTAGAAATAGTTTTAAAGGAAACAACACGCATTAGCGTTGTTCCTGTGATGTATCTAATCGATTCTTACTCATCTATCATGTTATTTGGCGTTTCGATAGACTCCAGTAACTTTGATGTGAGATACGAAGTTCTCGGGCGCAGCTGAAGCTAGAAATAGTTTTAAAGGAAACAACACGCATTAGCGTTGTTCCTGTGATGTATCTAATCGATCGTTACTCATCTCTCATGTTATTTGGCGTTTTGATGGACTCCAGTAACTATGATGTGAGATACGAAATTTCCGGACGCAGCAGAAGCTGGAAATAGTTTTAAACGAAACAACACGCATTAGCGTTGTTCCTGTGATGTATCTAATCGATCCTTACTCATCTATCATGTTATTTGGCGTTTCGATAGACTCCAGTAACTTTGATGTGAGATACGAAGTTCTCGGACGCAGCTGAAGCTAGAAATAGTTTTAAACGAAACAACACGCATTAGCGTTGTTCCTGTGATGTATCTAATCGATCTTTACTTATATATCATGTTATTTGACGTTTGGATGGACTCCAGTAACCCTGATGTGATATACGAAGTTCTCGGACGCATCAGAAGCTGGAAATAGTTTTGAACGAAACAACACGTATTAGCGTTGTTCCTGTGATGTATCTAAACGTTCCTTACTTATCTAACATGTTATTTGACGTTTGGAAGGACTCCAGTAAGTCTGATGTGATATACAAAGTTTTTGGACGCAGCAGGAGCTGGAAATAGTTTTAAACGAGACAACAAGTATTAGCGTTGTTCCTGTGCTGTATCTAATCGATCCTTACTTATCTGTCATGTTATCTGACGTTTCGATGGACTCCAGTAACTCTGATGTGAGATACGACTTTTTCGGACGCAGCAGAAGCTGGAAATAGTTTTGAACGAAACAACACGTATTAACGTTGTTCCTGTGATGTATCTAATCGATCCTTACTTATCTACTATGTTATTTGGCGTTTCGATGGACTCCAGTAACTTTGATGTGAGATACGAATTTCTCGGACGCAGCTGAAGCTAGAAATAGTTTTAAAGGAAACAACACGCATTAGCGTTGTTCCTGTGATGTATCTAATCAATCCTTACTCATCTATCATGTTATTTGGCGTTTCGATGGACTCCTGTAACTTTGAAGTGAGATACGAAGTTCTCGGACGCAGCTGAAGCTAGAAATAGTTCAGTAACCCTGATGTGAGATACGAAATTTTCGGACGCAGCGGAAGCTGGAAATAGTTTTAAACGAAACAACACCCATTAGCGTTGTTCCTGTGCTGTATCTAATCGATCCTTACTTATCTATCATGTTATTTGACGTCTGGATGGACTCCAGTAACGCTGATGTGAGATACGAAGTTCTCGGACGCAGCAGAAGCTGGAAACAGTTTTAAATGAAACAACACGCATTAGCGTTGTTCCTGTGATGTATCTAAACGATCCTTACTTATCTAACATGTTATTTGACGTTTGGATGGACTCCAGTAAGTCTGATGTGAGATACGACGTTTTCGGACGCAGCAGAAACTGGAAATAGTTTTAAACGAGACAACACGTATTAGCGTTGTTCCTGTGATGTATGTAATCGATCCTTACTCATCTATCATGTTATTTTACGTTTGGATGGACTCCAGTAACTCTGATGTGAGAAACAAAGTTCTCGGATGCAGCAGAACCTGGAAATAGTTTTGAACGAAACAACACGTATTAGCGTTGTTGCTGTGATGTATCTAATCGATCCTTACTTATCTACTATGTTATTTGAAGTTTCGATGGACTCCAGTAACTCTGATGTGAGATACGAAATTTTCGGACGCAGCAGAAGCTGGAAATAGTTTTAAACGAAACAACACGCATTAGCGTTGTTCCTGTGATGTATCTAATCGATCCTTACTCATCTATCATGTTATTTGACGTTTCGATGGACTCCAGTAACTCTGATGTGAGATACGACGTTTTCGGACGCAGCAGAAGCTGGAAATAGTTTTAAACGAAACAACACACATTAGCGATGTTCCTGTGATGTATCTAATCGATCCTTACTCATCTATCATGTTATTTTACGTTTGGATGGACTCCAGTAACTCTGATGTGAGATACAAAGTTTTTGGACGCAGCAGAAGCTGGAAATAGTTTTGAACGAAACAGCACGTATTAGCGTTGTTCCTGTGATGTATCTAATCGATCCTTACTCATCTATCATGTTATTTGGCGTTTCGATGGACTCCAGTAACTCTGATGTGAGATACGACGTTTTCGGACCCAGCAGAAGCTGGAAATAGTTTTCAACGAAACAACAAGTATTAGCGTTGTTCCTGTGATGTATCTAATCGATCCTTACTCATCTAACATGTTATTTGACGTTTGGATGGACTCCAGTAACTCTGATGTGAGATACGATGTTCTCGGACGCAGCAGAAGCTGGAAATAGTTTTAAACGAAACAACACGCATTAGCGTTGTTCCTGTGATGTATCTAATCGATCCTTACTCATCTATCATGTTATTTGGCGTTTCGATGGACTCCAGTAACTTTGATGTGAGATACGAAGTTCTCGGACGCAGCTGAAGCTGGAAATAGTTTTAAACGAAACAACACGCATTAGCGCTGTTCCTGTGATGTATCTAAACGATCCTTACTTATCAAACATGTTATTTGACGTTTGGATGGACTCCAGTAAGTCTGATGTGAGATACAAAGTTTTTGGACGCAGCAGGAGCTGGAAATAGTTTTAAACGAAACAACACGTATTAGCGTTGTTCCTGTGCTGTATCTAATCGATCCTTACTTACCTATCATGTTATTTGACGTTTCGATGGACTCCAGTAACTTTGATGTGAGATACGAAGTTCTCGGACGCAGCTGAAGCTAGAAATAGTTTTAAACGAAACAACACGTATTAGCGTTGTTCCTGTGATGTATCTAATCGATCCTTACTCATCTATCAAGTTATTTGACGTTTGGATGGATTCCAGTAACTCTGATGTGAGATACAAAGTTTACGGCCGCAGCAGAAGCTGGAAATAGTTTTGAACGAAACAACACGTATTAGCGTTGTTCCTGTGATGTATCTAATCGATCCTTACTTATCTACTATGTTATTTGACGTTTCGATGGACTCCAGTAACTATGATGTGAGATACGAAATTTCCGGACGCAGCAGAAACTGGAAATAGTTTTAAACGAAACAACACGCATTGGCGTTGTTCCTGTGATGTATCTAATCGATCCTTACTCATCTCTCATGTTATTTGGCGTTTCGATGGACTCCAGTAACTTTGATGTGAGTTACGAAGTTCTCGGACGCAGCTGAAGCTAGAAATAGTTTTAAAGGAAACAACACGCATTAGCGTTGTTCCTGTGATGTATCTAATCGATTCTTACTCATCTATCATGTTATTTGGCGTTTCGATAGACTCCAGTAACTTTGATGTGAGATACGAAGTTCTCGGGCGCAGCTGAAGCTAGAAATAGTTTTAAAGGAAACAACACGCATTAGCGTTGTTCCTGTGATGTATCTAATCGATCGTTACTCATCTCTCATGTTATTTGGCGTTTTGATGGACTCCAGTAACTATGATGTGAGATACGAAATTTCCGGACGCAGCAGAAGCTGGAAATAGTTTTAAACGAAACAACACGCATTAGCGTTGTTCCTGTGATGCATCTAATCGATCCTTACTCATCTATCATGTTATTTGGCGTTTCGATAGACTCCAGTAACTTTGATGTGAGATACGAAGTTCTCGGACGCAGCTGAAGCTAGAAATAGTTTTAAACGAAACAACACGCATTAGCGTTGTTCCTGTGATGTATCTAATCGATCTTTACTTATATATCATGTTATTTGACGTTTGGATGGACTCCAGTAACCCTGATGTGATATACGAAGTTCTCGGACGCATCAGAAGCTGGAAATAGTTTTGAACGAAACAACACGTATTAGCGTTGTTCCTGTGATGTATCTAAACGTTCCATACTTATCTAACATGTTATTTGACGTTTGGAAGGACTCCAGTAAGTCTGATGTGATATACAAAGTTTTTGGACGCAGCAGGAGCTGGAAATAGTTTTAAACGAGACAACAAGTATTAGCGTTGTTCCTGTGCTGTATCTAATCGATCATTACTTATCTGTCATGTTATCTGACGTTTCGATGGACTCCAGTAACTCTGATGTGAGATACGACTTTTTCGGACGCAGCAGAAGCTGGAAATAGTTTTGAACGAAACAACACGTATTAACGTTGTTCCTGTGATGTATCTAATCGATCCTTACTTATCTACTATGTTATTTGGCGTTTCGATGGACTCCAGTAACTTTGATGTGAGATACGAATTTCTCGGACGCAGCTGAAGCTAGAAATAGTTTTAAAGGAAACAACACGCATTAGCGTTGTTCCTGTGATGTATCTAATCAATCCTTACTCATCTATCATGTTATTTGGCGTTTCGATGGACTCCTGTAACTTTGAAGTGAGATACGAAGTTCTCGGACGCAGCTGAAGCTAGAAATAGTTTTAAACGAAACAACACGCATTAGCGTTGTTCCTGTGATGTATCTAATCGATCCTTACTTATCTATCATGTTATTTGACGTTTGGATGGACTCCAGTAACCCTGATGTGAGATACGAAATTTTTCGGACGCAGCGGAAGCTGGAAATAGTTTTAAACGAAACAACACGCATTAGCGTTGTTCCTGTGCTGTATCTAATCGATCCTTACTTATCTATCATGTTATTTGACGTCTGGATGGACTCCAGTAACGCTGATGTGAGATACGAAGTTCTCGGACGCAGCAGAAGCTGGAAACAGTTTTAAATGAAACAACACGCATTAGCGTTGTTCCTGTGATGTATCTAATCGATCCTTACTCATCTAACATGTTATTTGACGTTTGGATGGACTCCAGTAACTCTGATGTGAGATACGATGTTCTCGGACGCAGCAGAAGCTGGAAATAGTTTTAAACGAAACAACACGCATTAGCGTTGTTCCTGTGATGTATCTAATCGATCCTTACTCATCTATCATGTTATTTGGCGTTTCGATGGACTCCAGTAACTTTGATGTGAGATACGAAGTTCTCGGACGCAGCTGAAGCTGGAAATAGTTTTAAACGAAACAACACGCATTAGCGCTGTTCCTGTGATGTATCTAAACGATCCTTACTTATCAAACATGTTATTTGACGTTTGGATGGACTCCAGTAAGTCTGATGTGAGATACAAAGTTTTTGGACGCAGCAGGAGCTGGAAATAGTTTTAAACGAAACAACACGTATTAGCGTTGTTCCTGTGCTGTATCTAATCGATCCTTACTTACCTATCATGTTATTTGACGTTTCGATGGACTCCAGTAACTTTGATGTGAGATACGAAGTTCTCGGACGCAGCTGAAGCTAGAAATAGTTTTAAACGAAACAACACGTATTAGCGTTGTTCCTGTGATGTATCTAATCGATCCTTACTCATCTATCAAGTTATTTGACGTTTGGATGGATTCCAGTAACTCTGATGTGAGATACAAAGTTTACGGCCGCAGCAGAAGCTGGAAATAGTTTTGAACGAAACAACACGTATTAGCGTTGTTCCTGTGATGTATCTAATCGATCCTTACTTATCTACTATGTTATTTGACGTTTCGATGGACTCCAGTAACTATGATGTGAGATACGAAATTTCCGGACGCAGCAGAAACTGGAAATAGTTTTAAACGAAACAACACGCATTGGCGTTGTTCCTGTGATGTATCTAATCGATCCTTACTCATCTCTCATGTTATTTGGCGTTTCGATGGACTCCAGTAACTTTGATGTGAGTTACGAAGTTCTCGGACGCAGCTGAAGCTAGAAATAGTTTTAAAGGAAACAACACGCATTAGCGTTGTTCCTGTGATGTATCTAATCGATTCTTACTCATCTATCATGTTATTTGGCGTTTCGATAGACTCCAGTAACTTTGATGTGAGATACGAAGTTCTCGGGCGCAGCTGAAGCTAGAAATAGTTTTAAAGGAAACAACACGCATTAGCGTTGTTCCTGTGATGTATCTAATCGATCGTTACTCATCTCTCATGTTATTTGGCGTTTTGATGGACTCCAGTAACTATGATGTGAGATACGAAATTTCCGGACGCAGCAGAAGCTGGAAATAGTTTTAAACGAAACAACACGCATTAGCGTTGTTCCTGTGATGCATCTAATCGATCCTTACTCATCTATCATGTTATTTGGCGTTTCGATAGACTCCAGTAACTTTGATGTGAGATACGAAGTTCTCGGACGCAGCTGAAGCTAGAAATAGTTTTAAACGAAACAACACGCATTAGCGTTGTTCCTGTGATGTATCTAATCGATCTTTACTTATATATCATGTTATTTGACGTTTGGATGGACTCCAGTAACCCTGATGTGATATACGAAGTTCTCGGACGCATCAGAAGCTGGAAATAGTTTTGAACGAAACAACACGTATTAGCGTTGTTCCTGTGATGTATCTAAACGTTCCATACTTATCTAACATGTTATTTGACGTTTGGAAGGACTCCAGTAAGTCTGATGTGATATACAAAGTTTTTGGACGCAGCAGGAGCTGGAAATAGTTTTAAACGAGACAACAAGTATTAGCGTTGTTCCTGTGCTGTATCTAATCGATCATTACTTATCTGTCATGTTATCTGACGTTTCGATGGACTCCAGTAACTCTGATGTGAGATACGACTTTTTCGGACGCAGCAGAAGCTGGAAATAGTTTTGAACGAAACAACACGTATTAACGTTGTTCCTGTGATGTATCTAATCGATCCTTACTTATCTACTATGTTATTTGGCGTTTCGATGGACTCCAGTAACTTTGATGTGAGATACGAATTTCTCGGACGCAGCTGAAGCTAGAAATAGTTTTAAAGGAAACAACACGCATTAGCGTTGTTCCTGTGATGTATCTAATCAATCCTTACTCATCTATCATGTTATTTGGCGTTTCGATGGACTCCTGTAACTTTGAAGTGAGATACGAAGTTCTCGGACGCAGCTGAAGCTAGAAATAGTTTTAAACGAAACAACACGCATTAGCGTTGTTCCTGTGATGTATCTAATCGATCCTTACTTATCTATCATGTTATTTGACGTTTGGATGGACTCCAGTAACCCTGATGTGAGATACGAAATTTTTCGGACGCAGCGGAAGCTGGAAATAGTTTTAAACGAAACAACACGCATTAGCGTTGTTCCTGTGCTGTATCTAATCGATCCTTACTTATCTATCATGTTATTTGACGTCTGGATGGACTCCAGTAACGCTGATGTGAGATACGAAGTTCTCGGACGCAGCAGAAGCTGGAAACAGTTTTAAATGAAACAACACGCATTAGCGTTGTTCCTGTGATGTATCTAATCGATCCTTACTCATCTAACATGTTATTTGACGTTTGGATGGACTCCAGTAACTCTGATGTGAGATACGATGTTCTCGGACGCAGCAGAAGCTGGAAATAGTTTTAAACGAAACAACACGCATTAGCGTTGTTCCTGTGATGTATCTAATCGATCCTTACTCATCTATCATGTTATTTGGCGTTTCGATGGACTCCAGTAACTTTGATGTGAGATACGAAGTTCTCGGACGCAGCTGAAGCTGGAAATAGTTTTAAACGAAACAACACGCATTAGCGCTGTTCCTGTGATGTATCTAAACGATCCTTACTTATCAAACATGTTATTTGACGTTTGGATGGACTCCAGTAAGTCTGATGTGAGATACAAAGTTTTTGGACGCAGCAGGAGCTGGAAATAGTTTTAAACGAAACAACACGTATTAGCGTTGTTCCTGTGCTGTATCTAATCGATCCTTACTTACCTATCATGTTATTTGACGTTTCGATGGACTCCAGTAACTTTGATGTGAGATACGAAGTTCTCGGACGCAGCTGAAGCTAGAAATAGTTTTAAATGAAACAACACACATTAGCGATGTTCCTGTGATGTATCTAATCGATCCTTACTCATCTATCATGTTATTTTACGTTTGGATGGACTCCAGTAACTCTGATGTGAGATACAAAGTTTTTGGACGCAGCAGAAGCTGGAAATAGTTTTGAACGAAACAACACGTATTAGCGTTGTTCCTGTGATGTATCTAATCGATCCTTACTCATCTATCATGTTATTTGGCGTTTCGATGGACTCCAGTATCTTTGATGTGAGTTACGAAGTTCTCGGACGCAGCTGAAGCTAGAAATAGTTTTAAACGAAACAACACGCATTAGCGTTGTTCCTGTGATGTATCTAATCGATCTTTACTTATATATCATGTTATTTGACGTTTGGATGGACTCCAGTAACCCTGATGTGATATACGAAGTTCTCGGACGCATCAGAAGCTGGAAATAGTTTTGAACGAAACAACACGTATTAGCGTTGTTCCTGTGATGTATCTAAACGTTCCTTACTTATCTAACATGTTATTTGACGTTTGGATGGACTCCAGTAAGTCTGATGTGATATACAAAGTTTTTGGACGCAGCAGGAGCTGGAAATAGTTTTAAACGAGACAACAAGTATTAGCGTTGTTCCTGTGCTGTATCTAATCGATCCTTACTTATCTGTCATGTTATCTGACGTTTCGATGGACTCCAGTAACTCTGATGTGAGATACGACTTTTTCGGACGCAGCAGAAGCTGGAAATAGTTTTGAACGAAACAACACGTATTAACGTTGTTCCTGTGATGAATCTAATCGATCCTTACTTATCTACTATGTTATTTGCCGTTTCAATGGACTCCATTAACTTTGATGTGAGATACGAAGTTCTCGGACGCAGCTGAAGCTAGAAATAGTTTTAAACGAAACAACACGTATTAGCGTTGTTCCTGTGATGTATCTAATCGATCCTTACTCATCTATCATGTTATTTGGCGTTTCGATAGACTCCAGTAACTTTGATGTGAGATACGAAGTTCTCGGACGCAGCTGAAGCGAGAAATAGATTTAAAGGAAACAACACGCACTAGCGTTGTTCCTGTGATGTATCTAATCGATCCTTACTTATCTAACATGTTATTTGACGTTTGGATGGACTCCAGTAAGTCTGATGTGAGATACAAAGTTTTTGGACGCAGCAGAAGCTGGAAATAGTTTTGAACGAAACAACACGTATTAGCGTTGTTCCTGTGATGTATCTAATCGATCCTTACTTAGCTACTATGTTATTTGACGTTTCGATGGACTCCAGTAACTCTAATGTGAGATACGAAATTTTGGGATGCAGCAGCATCTGGAAATAGTTTTAAACGAAACAACACATATTAGCGTTGTTCCTGTGATGTATCTAATCGATCCTTACTCATCTATCATGTTATTTGACGTTTGGACGGACCCCAGTAACTCTGATGTGAGATACAAAGTTTTTGGACGCAGCAGAAGCTGGAAATAGTTTTGAATGATACAACACGTATTAGCGTTGTTCCTGTGATGTATCTAAACGATCCTTACTTATCTAACATGTTATTTGACGTTTGGATGGACTCCAGTAAGTCTGATGTGAGATACAAAGTCTTTGGACGCAGCAGGAGCTGGAAATAGTTTTAAACGAAACAACACGTATTAGCGTTGTTCCTGTGATGTATCTAAACGATCCTTACTTATCTAACATGTTATTTGACGTTTGGATGGACTCCAGTAAGTCTGATGTGAGATACAAAGTTTTTGGACGCAGCAGGAGCTGGAAATAGTTTTAAACGAAACAACACGTATTAGCGTTGTTCCTGTGCTGTATCTAATCGATCCTTACTTATCAATCATGTTATTTGACGTTTCGATGGACTCCAGTAACTCTGATGTGAGATACGACGTTTTCGGACGCAGCAGAAGCTGGAAATAGTTTTAAACAAAACAACACGCATTAGCGATGTTCCTGTGATGTATCTAATCGATTCTTACTCATCTATCATGTTATTTTACGTTTGAATGGACTCCAGTAACTCTGATGTGAGATAAAAAGTTTTTGGACGCAGCAGAAGCTGGAGGTAGTTTTGAACGAAACAACACGTATTAGCGTTGTTCCTGTGATGTATCTAATCGATCCTTACTCATCTATCATGTTATTTGACGTTTGGACGGACTCCAGTAACTCTGATGTGAGATACAAAGTTCTCGGACGCAGCAGAAGCTGGAAATAGTTTTGAACGAAACAACAGGTATTAGCGTTGTTCCTGTGATGTATCTAAACGATCCTTACTTATCTAACATGTTATTTGACGTTTGGATGGACTCCAGTAAGTCTGATGTGAGATACAAAGTTTTTGGACGCAGCAGGAGCTGGAAATAGTTTTAAACGAAACAACACGTATTAGCGTTGTTCCTGTGCTGTATCTAATCGATCCTTACTTATCTATCATGTTATTTTACGTTTCGATGGACTCCAGTAACTCTGATGTGAGATACGACGTTTTCGGACGCAGCAGAAGCTGGAAATAGTTTTAAACGAAACAACACGCAATAGCGATGTTCCTGTGATGTATCTAATGGATCCTTACTCATCTATCATGTTATTTTACGTTTGGATGGACTCCAGTAACTCTGATGTGAGATACAAAGTTTTTGGACGCAGCAGAAGCTGGAAATAGTTTTGAACGAAACAACACGTATTAGCGTTGTTCCTGTGATGTATCTAATCGATCCTTACTTAGCTACTATGTTATTTGACGTTTCGATGGACCCCAGTATCTCTAATGTGAGATACGAAATTTTCGGACGCAGCAGCAGCTGGAAATAGTTTTAAACGAAACAACACATATTAGCGTTGTTCCTGTGATGTTTCTAATCGATCCTTACTCATCTATCATGTTATTTGACGTTTGGATGGACTCCAGTAACTTTGATGTGAGATACGAAGTTCTCGGACGCAGCTGAAGCTGGAAATAATTTTAAACGAAACAACACGCATTAGAGTTGTTCCTGTGATGTATCTAATCGATCCTTACTCATCTATCATGTTATTTGACGTTTCGATGGATTCCAGTAACTTTGATGTGAGATACGAAGTTCTCGGACGCAGCTGAAGCTAGAAATAGTTTTAAACGAAACAACACGTATTAGCGTTGTTCCTGTGATGTATCTAATCGATCCTTACTCATCTATCATGTTATTTGACGTTTGGATGGACTCCAGTAACTCTGATGTGAGATACAAAGTTTTCGGACGCAGCAGAAGCTGGAAATAGTTTTGAACGAAACAACACGTATTAGCGTTGTTCCTGTGATGTATCTAAGCGATCCTTACTAATCTACTATGTTATTTGACGTTTCGATGGACTCCAGTAACTTTGATGTGAGATACGAAGTTCTCGGACGCAGCTGAAGCTAGAAATAGTTTTAAACGAAACAACACGTATTAGCGTTGTTCCTGTGATGTATCTAATCGATCCTTACTCATCTATCATGTTATTTGGCGTTTCGATGGACTCCAGTAACTTTGATGTGAGTTACGAAGTTCTCGGACGCAGCTGAAGCTAGAACTAGTTTTAAACGAAACAACACGCATTAGCGTTGTTCCTGTGATGTATCTAATCGATCTTTACTTATATATCATGTTATTTGACGTTTGGATGGACTCCAGTAACCCTGATGTGATATACGAAGTTCTCGGACGCATCAGAAGCTGGAAATAGTTTTGAACGAAACAACACGTATTAGCGTTGTTCCTGTGATGTATCTAAACGTTCCTTACTTATCTAACATGTTATTTGACGTTTGGATGGACTCCAGTAAGTCTGATGTGATATACAAAATTTTTGGACGCAGCAGGAGCTGGAAATAGTTTTAAACGAGACAACAAGTATTAGCGTTGTTCCTGTGCTGTATCTAATCGATCCTTACTTATCTGTCATGTTATCTGACGTTTCGATGGACTCCAGTAACTCTGATGTGAGATACGACTTTTTCGGACGCAGCAGAAGCTGGAAATAGTTTTGAACGAAACAACACGTATTAACGTTGTTCCTGTGATGTATCTAATCGATCCTTACTTATCTACTATGTTATTTGGCGTTTCGATGGACTCCAGTAACTTTGATGTGAGATACGAATTTCTCGGACGCAGCTGAAGCTAGAAATAGTTTTAAACGAAACAACACGCATTAGCGTTGTTCCTGTGATGTATCTAATCGATCTTTACTTATATATCATGTTATTTGACGTTTCGATGGACTCCAGTAACTTTGATGTGAGATACGAAGTTCTCGAACGCAGCTGAAGCTAGAAATAGTTTTAAACGAAACAACACGTATTAGCGTTGTTCCTGTGATGTATCTAATCGATCCTTACTCATCTATCATGTTATTTGGCGTTTCGATAGACTCCAGTAACTTTGATGTGAGATACGAAGTTCTCGGACGCAGCTGAAGCTAGAAATAGATTTAAAGGAAACAACACGCACTAGCGTTGTTCCTGTGATGTATCTAATCGATCCTTACTTATCTAACATGTTATTTGACGTTTGGATGTACTCCAGTAAGTCTGATGTGAGATACAAAGTTTTTGGACGCAGCAGAAGCTGGAAATAGTTTTGAACGAAACAACACGTATTAGCGTTGTTCCTGTGATGTATCTAATCGATCCTTACTCATCTATCATGTTATTTGACGTTTGGACGGACTCCAGTAACTCTGATGTGAGATACAAAGTTTTTGGACGCAGCAGAAGCTGGAAATAGTTTTGAACGAAACAACACGTATTAACGTTGTTCCTGTGATGTATCTAAACGATCCTTACTTATCTAACATGTTATTTGACGTTTGGATGGACTCCAGTAAGTCTGATGTGAGATACAAAGTCTTTGGACGCAGCAGGAGCTGGAAATAGTTCTAAACGAAACAACACGTATTAGCGTTGTTCCTGTGATGTATCTAAACGATCCTTACTTATCTAACATGTTATTTGACGTTTGGATGGACTCCAGTAAGTCTGATGTGAGATACAAAGTTTTTGGACGCAGCAGGAGCTGGAAATAGTTTTAAACGAAACAACACGTATTAGCGTTGTTCCTGTGCTGTATCTAATCGATCCTTACTTATCTATCATGTTATTTGACGTTTCGATGGACTCCAGTAACTCTGATGTGAGATACGACGTTTTCGGACGCAGCAGAAGCTGGAAATAGTTTTAAACAAAACAACACGCATTAGCGATGTTCCTGTGATGTATCTAATCGATCCTTACTCATCTATCATGTTATTTTAGGTTTGAATGGACTCCAGTAACTCTGATGTGAGATACAAAGTTTTTGGACGCAGCAGAAGCTGGAGGTAGTTTTGAACGAAACAACACGTATTAGCGTTGTTCCTGTGATGTATCTAATCGATCCTTACTCATCTATCATGTTATTTGACGTTTGGACGGACTCCAGTAACTCTGATGTGAGATACAAAGTTCTCGGACGCAGCAGAAGCTGGAAATAGTTTTGAACGAAACAACAGGTATTAGCGTTGTTCCTGTGATGTATCTAAACGATCCTTACTTATCTAACATGTTATTTGACGTTTGGATGGACTCCAGTAAGTCTGATGTGAGATACAAAGTTTTTGGACGCAGCAGGAGCTGGAAATAGTTTTAAACGAAACAACACCTATTAGCGTTGTTCCTGTGCTGTATCTAATCGATCCTTACTTATCTATCATGTTATTTTACGTCTCGATGGACTCCAGTAACTCTGATGTGAGATACGACGTTTTCGGACGCAGCAGAAGCTGGAAATAGTTTTAAACGAAACAACACGCATTAGCGTTGTTCCTGTGATGTATCTAATCGATCCTTACTCATCTATCATGTTATTTGGCGTTTCGATGGACTCCAGTAACTTTGATGTGAGATAATAAGTTCTCGGACGCAGCAGAAGCTGGAAATAGTTTTAAACGAAACAACACGCATTAGCGTTCTTCCTGTGATGTATCTAATCGATCCTTACTCATCTATCATGTTATTTGGCGTTTCGATGGACTCCAGTAACTTTGATGTGAGATACGAAGTTCTCGGATGCAGCTGAAGCTGGAAATAGTTTTAAACGAAACAACACGCATTAGCGTTGTTCCTGTGATGTATCTAATCGATCCTTACTCATCTATCATGTTATTTTACGTTTGGATGGACTCCAGTAACTCTGATGTGAGATACAAAGTTTTTGGACGCAGCAGAAGCTGGAAATAGTTTTGAACGAAACAACACGTATTAGCGTTGTTCCTGTGATGTATCTAATCGATCCTTACTTAGCTACTATGTTATTTGACGTTTCGATGGACTCCAGTATCTCTAATGTGAGATACGAAATTTTCGGACGCAGCAGCAGCTGGAAATAGTTTTAAACGAAACAACACATATTAGCGTTGTTCCTGTGATGTTTCTAATCGATCCTTACTCATCTATCATGTTATTTGACGTTTGGATGGACTCCAGTAACTTTGATGTGAGATACGAAGTTCTCGGACGCAGCTGAAGCTGGAAATAATTTTAAACGAAACAACACGCATTAGCGTTGTTCCTGTGATGTATCTAATCGATCCTTACTCATCTATCATGTTATTTGACGTTTCGATGGATTCCAGTAACTTTGATGTGAGATACGAAGTTCTCGGACGCAGCTGAAGCTAGAAATAGTTTTAAACGAAACAACACGTATTAGCGTTGTTCCTGTGATGTATCTAATCGATCCTTACTCATCTATCATGTTATTTGGCGTTTCGATGGACTCCAGTAACTTTGATGTGAGTTACGAAGTTCTCGGACGCAGCTGAAGCTAGAAATAGTTTTAAACGAAACAACACGCATTAGCGTTGTTCCTGTGATGTATCTAATCGATCTTTACTTATATATCATGTTATTTGACGTTTGGATGGACTCCAGTAACCCTGATGTGATATACGAAGTTCTCGGACGCATCAGAAGCTGGAAATAGTTTTGAACGAAACAACACGTATTAGCGTTGTTCCTGTGATGTATCTAAACGTTCCTTACTTATCTAACATGTTATTTGACGTTTGGATGGACTCCAGTAAGTCTGATGTGATATACAAAGTTTTTGGACGCAGCAGGAGGTGGAAATAGTTTTAAACGAGACAACAAGTATTAGCGTTGTTCCTGTGCTGTATCTAATCGATCCTTACTTATCTGTCATGTTATCTGAAGTTTCGATGGACTCCAGTAACTCTGATGTGAGATACGACTTTTTCGGACGCAGCAGAAGCTGGAAATAGTATTGAACGAAACAACACGTATTAACGTTGTTCCTGTGATGTATCTAATCGATCCTTACTTATCTACTATGTTATTTGGCGTTTCGATGGACTCCAGTAACTTTGATGTGAGATACGAATTTCTCGGACGCAGCTGAAGCTAGAAATAGTTTTAAAGGAAACAACACGCATTAGCGTTGTTCCTGTGATGTATCTAATCAATCCTTACTCATCTATCATGTTATTTGGCGTTTCGATGGACTCCTGTAACTTTGAAGTGAGATACGAAGTTCTCGGACGCAGCTGAAGCTAGAAATAGTTTTAAACGAAACAACACGCATTAGCGTTGTTCCTGTGATGTATCTAATCGATCCTTACTTATCTATCATGTTATTTGACGTTTGGATGGACTCCAGTAACCCTGATGTGAGATACGAAATTTTCGGACGCAGCGGAAGCTGGAAATAGTTTTAAACGAAACAACACGCATTAGCGTTGTTCCTGTGCTGTATCTAATCGATCCTTACTTATCTATCATGTTATTTGACGTCTGGATGGACTCCAGTAACGCTGATGTGAGATACGAAGTTCTCGGACGCAGCAGAAGCTGGAAACAGTTTTAAATGAAACAACACGCATTAGCGTTGTTCCTGTGATGTATCTAAACGATCCTTACTTATCTAACATGTTATTTGACGTTTGGATGGACTCCAGTAAGTCTGATGTGAGATACGACGTTTTCGGACGCAGCAGAAACTGGAAATAGTTTTAAACGAGACAACACGTATTAGCGTGGTTCCTGTGATGTATGTAATCGATCCTTACTCATCTATCATGTTATTTTACGTTTGGATGGACTCCAGTAACTCTGATGTGAGAAACAAAGTTCTCGGATGCAGCAGAACCTGGAAATAGTTTTGAACGAAACAACACGTATTAGCGTTGTTGCTGTGATGTATCTAATCGATCCTTACTTATCTACTATGTTATTTGAAGTTTCGATGGACTCCAGTAACTCTGATGTGAGATACGAA
This sequence comes from Prosopocoilus inquinatus, assembly GCA_036172665.1. NCBI lineage: Eukaryota > Metazoa > Arthropoda > Insecta > Coleoptera > Lucanidae > Prosopocoilus > Prosopocoilus inquinatus. Next base: position 29,742,807 of record CM069879.1, read on the forward strand.
ATTTTCGGACGCAGCAGAAGCTGGAAATAGTTTTAAACGAAACAACACGCATTAGCGTTGTTCCTGTGATGTATCTAATCGATCCTTACTCATCTATCATGTTATTTGACGTTTCGATGGACTCCAGTAACTCTGATGTGAGATACGACGTTTTCGGACGCAGCAGAAGCTGGAAATAGTTTTAAACGAAACAACACACATTAGCGATGTTCCTGTGATGTATCTAATCGATCCTTACTCATCTATCATGTTATTTTACGTTTGAATGGACTCCAGTAACTCTGATGTGAGATACAAAGTTTTTCGACGCAGCAGAAGCTGGAAATAGTTTTGAACGAAACAACACGTATTAGCGTTGTTCCTGTGATGTATCTAAGCGATCCTTACTCATCTATCATGTTATTTGGCGTTTCGATGGACTCCAGTAACTTTGATGTGAGTTACGAAGTTCTCGGACGCAGCTGAAGCTAGAAATAGTTTTAAACGAAACAACACGCATTAGCGTTGTTCCTGTGATGTATCTAATCGATCTTTACTTATATATCATGTTATTTGACGTTTGGATGGACTCCAGTAACCCTGATGTGATATACGAAGTTCTCGGACGCATCAGAAGCTGGAAATAGTTTTGAACGAAACAAAACGTATTAGCGTTGTTCCTGTGATGTATCTAAACGTTCCTTACTTATCTAACATGTTATTTGACGTTTGGATGGACTCCAGTAAGTCTGATGTGATATACAAAGTTTTTGGACGCAGCAGGAGCTGGAAATAGTTTTAAACGAGACAACAAGTATTAGCGTTGTTCCTGTGCTGTATCCAATCGATCCTTACTTATCTGTCATGTTATCTGACGTTTCGATGGACTCCAGTAACTCTGATGTGAGATACGAATTTTTCGGACGCAGCAGAAGCTGGAAATAGTTTTGAACGAAACAACACGTATTAACGTTGTTCCTGTGATGTATCTAATCGATCCTTACTTATCTACTATGTTATTTGGCGTTTCGATGGACTCCAGTAACTTTGATGTGAGATACGAATTTCTCGGACGCAGCTGAAGCTAGAAATAGTTTTAAAGGAAACAACACGCATTAGCGTTGTTCCTGTGATGTATCTAATCAATCCTTACTCATCTATCATGTTATTTGGCGTTTCGATGGACTCCTGTAACTTTGAAGTGATATACGAAGTTCTCGGACGCAGCTGAAGCTAGAAATAGTTTTAAACGAAACAACACGCATTAGCGTTGTTCCTGTGATGTATCTAATCGATCCTTACTTATCTATCATGTTATTTGACGTTTGGATGGACTCCAGTAACCCTGATGTGAGATACGAAATTTTCGGACGCAGCGGAAGCTGGAAATAGTTTTAAACGAAACAACACGCATTAGCGTTGTTCCTGTGCTGTATCTAATCGATCCTTACTTATCTATCATGTTATTTGACGTCTGGATGGACTCCAGTAACGCTGATGTGAGATACGAAGTTCTCGGACGCAGCAGAAGCTGGAAACAGTTTTAAATGAAACAACACGCATTAGCGTTGTTCCTGTGATGTATCTAAACGATACTTACTTATCTAACATGTTATTTGACGTTTGGATGGACTCCAGTAAGTCTGATGTGAGATACGGCGTTTTCGGACGCAGCAGAAACTGGAAATAGTTTTAAACGAGACAACACGTATTAGCGTTGTTCCTGTGATGTATGTAATCGATCCTTACTCATCTATCATGTTATTTTACGTTTGGATGGACTCCAGTAACTCTGATGTGAGATACAAAGTTTTTGGACGCAGCAGAAGCTGGAAATAGTTTTGAACGAAACAACACGTATTAGCGTTGTTCCTGTGATGTCTCTAAACGATCCTTAATTATCTAACATGTTATTTGACGTTTGGATGGACTCCAGTAAGTCTGATGTGAGATACAAAGTTTTTGGACGCAGCAATAACTGGAAATAGTTTTAAACGAAACAACACGTATTAGCGTTGTTCCTGTGCTGTATCTAATCGATCATTACTTATCTATCATGTTATTTGACGTTTCGATGGACTCCAGTAACTCTGATGTGAGATACGACGTTTTCGGACGCAGCAGAAGCTGGAAATAGTTTTAAACGAAACAACACGCATTAGCGATGTTCCTGTGATGTATCTAATCGATCCTTACTCATCTATCATGTTATTTTACGTTTGGATGGACTCCAGTAACTCTTATGTGAGATACAAAGTTTTTGGACGCAGCAGGAGCTGAAAATAGTTTTAAACGAAACAACACGTATTAGCGTTGTTCCTGTGCTGTATCTAATCAATCCTTACTTATCTATCATGTTATTTGACGTTTCGATGGACTCCAGTAACTCTGATGTGAGATACGACGTTTTCGGACGCAGCAGAAGCTGGAAATAGTTTTAAACGAAACAACACGCATTAGCGATGTTCCTGTGATGTATCTAATCGATCCTTACTCATCTATCATGTTATTTTACGTTTGGATGGACTCCAGTAACTCTGATGTGAGATACAAAGTTTTTGGACGCAGCAGAAGCTGGAAATAGTTTTGAACGAAACAACACGTATTAGCGTTGTTCCTGTGATGTATCTAAACGATCCTTAATTATCTAACATGTTATTTGACGTTTGGATGGACTCCAGTAAGTCTGATGTGAGATACAAAGTTCTTGGACGCAGCAATAACTGGAAATAGTTTTAAACGAAACAACACGTATTAGCGTTGTTCCTGTGCTGTATCTAATCGATCCTTACTTATCTATCATGTTATTTGACGTTTCGATGGACTCCAGTAACTCTGATCTGAGATACGACGTTTTCGGACCCAGCAGAAGCTGGAAATAGTTTTCAACGAAACAACAAGTATTAGCGTTGTTCCTGTGATGTATCTAATCGATCCTTACTCATCTAACATGTTATTTGACGTTTGGATGGACTCCAGTAACTCTGATGTGAGATACGATGTTCTCGGACGCAGCAGAAGCTGGAAATAGTTTTAAACGAAACAACACGCATTAGCGTTGTTCCTGTGATGTATCTAATCGATCCTTACTCATCTATCATGTTATTTGGCGTTTCGATGGACTCCAGTAACTTTGATGTGAGATACGAAGTTCTCGGACGCAGCTGAAGCTGGAAATAGTTTTAAACGAAACAACACGCATTAGCGCTGTTCCTGTGATGTATCTAAACGATCCTTACTTATCAAACATGTTATTTGACGTTTGGATGGACTCCAGTAAGTCTGATGTGAGATACAAAGTTTTTGGACGCAGCAGGAGCTGGAAATAGTTTTAAACGAAACAACACGTATTAGCGTTGTTCCTGTGCTGTATCTAATCGATCCTTACTTACCTATCATGTTATTTGACGTTTCGATGGACTCCAGTAACTTTGATGTGAGATACGAAGTTCTCGGACGCAGCTGAAGCTAGAAATAGTTTTAAACGAAACAACACGTATTAGCGTTGTTCCTGTGATGTATCTAATCGATCCTTACTCATCTATCAAATTATTTGACGTTTGGATGGATTCCAGTAACTCTGATGTGAGATACAAAGTTTACGGCCGCAGCAGAAGCTGGAAATAGTTTTGAACGAAACAACACGTATTAGCGTTGTTCCTGTGATGTATCTAATCGATCCTTACTTATCTACTATGCTATTTGACGTTTCGATGGACTCCAGTAACTATGATGTGAGATACGAAATTTCCGGACGCAGCAGAAACTGGAAATAGTTTTAAACGAAACAACACGCATTGGCGTTGTTCCTGTGATGTATCTAATCGATCCTTACTCATCTCTCATGTTATTTGGCGTTTCGATGGACTCCAGTAACTTTGATGTGAGTTACGAAGTTCTCGGACGCAGCTGAAGCTAGAAATAGTTTTAAAGGAAACAACACGCATTAGCGTTGTTCCTGTGATGTATCTAATCGATTCTTACTCATCTATCATGTTATTTGGCGTTTCGATAGACTCCAGTAACTTTGATGTGAGATACGAAGTTCTCGGGCGCAGCTGAAGCTAGAAATAGTTTTAAAGGAAACAACACGCATTAGCGTTGTTCCTGTGATGTATCTAATCGATCGTTACTCATCTCTCATGTTATTTGGCGTTTTGATGGACTCCAGTAACTATGATGTGAGATACGAAATTTCCGGACGCAGCAGAAGCTGGAAATAGTTTTAAACGAAACAACACGCATTAGCGTTGTTCCTGTGATGTATCTAATCGATCCTTACTCATCTATCATGTTATTTGGCGTTTCGATAGACTCCAGTAACTTTGATGTGAGATACGAAGTTCTCGGACGCAGCTGAAGCTAGAAATAGTTTTAAACGAAACAACACGCATTAGCGTTGTTCCTGTGATGTATCTAATCGATCTTTACTTATATATCATGTTATTTGACGTTTGGATGGACTCCAGTAACCCTGATGTGATATACGAAGTTCTCGGACGCATCAGAAGCTGGAAATAGTTTTGAACGAAACAACACGTATTAGCGTTGTTCCTGTGATGTATCTAAACGTTCCTTACTTATCTAACATGTTATTTGACGTTTGGAAGGACTCCAGTAAGTCTGATGTGATATACAAAGTTTTTGGACGCAGCAGGAGCTGGAAATAGTTTTAAACGAGACAACAAGTATTAGCGTTGTTCCTGTGCTGTATCTAATCGATCCTTACTTATCTGTCATGTTATCTGACGTTTCGATGGACTCCAGTAACTCTGATGTGAGATACGACTTTTTCGGACGCAGCAGAAGCTGGAAATAGTTTTGAACGAAACAACACGTATTAACGTTGTTCCTGTGATGTATCTAATCGATCCTTACTTATCTACTATGTTATTTGGCGTTTCGATGGACTCCAGTAACTTTGATGTGAGATACGAATTTCTCGGACGCAGCTGAAGCTAGAAATAGTTTTAAAGGAAACAACACGCATTAGCGTTGTTCCTGTGATGTATCTAATCAATCCTTACTCATCTATCATGTTATTTGGCGTTTCGATGGACTCCTGTAACTTTGAAGTGAGATACGAAGTTCTCGGACGCAGCTGAAGCTAGAAATAGTTCAGTAACCCTGATGTGAGATACGAAATTTTCGGACGCAGCGGAAGCTGGAAATAGTTTTAAACGAAACAACACCCATTAGCGTTGTTCCTGTGCTGTATCTAATCGATCCTTACTTATCTATCATGTTATTTGACGTCTGGATGGACTCCAGTAACGCTGATGTGAGATACGAAGTTCTCGGACGCAGCAGAAGCTGGAAACAGTTTTAAATGAAACAACACGCATTAGCGTTGTTCCTGTGATGTATCTAAACGATCCTTACTTATCTAACATGTTATTTGACGTTTGGATGGACTCCAGTAAGTCTGATGTGAGATACGACGTTTTCGGACGCAGCAGAAACTGGAAATAGTTTTAAACGAGACAACACGTATTAGCGTTGTTCCTGTGATGTATGTAATCGATCCTTACTCATCTATCATGTTATTTTACGTTTGGATGGACTCCAGTAACTCTGATGTGAGAAACAAAGTTCTCGGATGCAGCAGAACCTGGAAATAGTTTTGAACGAAACAACACGTATTAGCGTTGTTGCTGTGATGTATCTAATCGATCCTTACTTATCTACTATGTTATTTGAAGTTTCGATGGACTCCAGTAACTCTGATGTGAGATACGAAATTTTCGGACGCAGCAGAAGCTGGAAATAGTTTTAAACGAAACAACACGCATTAGCGTTGTTCCTGTGATGTATCTAATCGATCCTTACTCATCTATCATGTTATTTGACGTTTCGATGGACTCCAGTAACTCTGATGTGAGATACGACGTTTTCGGACGCAGCAGAAGCTGGAAATAGTTTTAAACGAAACAACACACATTAGCGATGTTCCTGTGATGTATCTAATCGATCCTTACTCATCTATCATGTTATTTTACGTTTGGATGGACTCCAGTATCTCTGATGTGAGATACAAAGTTTTTGGACGCAGCAGAAGCTGGAAATAGTTTTGAACGAAACAACACGTATTAGAGTTGTTCCTGTGATGTATCTAATCGATCCTTACTCATCTATCATGTTATTTGGCGTTTCGATGGACTCCAGTAACTCTGATGTGAGATACGACGTTTTCGCACCCAGCAGAAGCTGGAAATAGTTTTCAACGAAACAACAAGTATTAGCGTTGTTCCTGTGATGTATCTAATCGATCCTTACTCATCTAACATGTTATTTGACGTTTGGATGGACTCCAGTAACTCTGATGTGAGATACGATGTTCTCGGACGCAGCAGAAGCTGGAAATAGTTTTAAACGAAACAACACGCATTAGCGTTGTTCCTGTGATGTATCTAATCGATCCTTACTCATCTATCATGTTATTTGGCGTTTCGATGGACTCCAGTAACTTTGATGTGAGATACGAAGTTCTCGGACGCAGCTGAAGCTGGAAATAGTTTTAAACGAAACAACACGCATTAGCGCTGTTCCTGTGATGTATCTAAACGATCCTTACTTATCAAACATGTTATTTGACGTTTGGATGGACTCCAGTAAGTCTGATGTGAGATACAAAGTTTTTGGACGCAGCAGGAGCTGGAAATAGTTTTAAACGAAACAACACGTATTAGCGTTGTTCCTGTGCTGTATCTAATCGATCCTTACTTACCTATCATGTTATTTGACGTTTCGATGGACTCCAGTAACTTTGATGTGAGATACGAAGTTCTCGGACGCAGCTGAAGCTAGAAATAGTTTTAAACGAAACAACACGTATTAGCGTTGTTCCTGTGATGTATCTAATCGATCCTTACTCATCTATCAAGTTATTTGACGTTTGGATGGATTCCAGTAACTCTGATGTGAGATACAAAGTTTACGGCCGCAGCAGAAGCTGGAAATAGTTTTGAACGAAACAACACGTATTAGCGTTGTTCCTGTGATGTATCTAATCGATCCTTACTTATCTACTATGTTATTTGACGTTTCGATGGACTCCAGTAACTATGATGTGAGATACGAAATTTCCGGACGCAGCAGAAACTGGAAATAGTTTTAAACGAAACAACACGCATTGGCGTTGTTCCTGTGATGTATCTAATCGATCCTTACTCATCTCTCATGTTATTTGGCGTTTCGATGGACTCCAGTAACTTTGATGTGAGTTACGAAGTTCTCGGACGCAGCTGAAGCTAGAAATAGTTTTAAAGGAAACAACACGCATTAGCGTTGTTCCTGTGATGTATCTAATCGATTCTTACTCATCTATCATGTTATTTGGCGTTTCGATAGACTCCAGTAACTTTGATGTGAGATACGAAGTTCTCGGACGCAGCTGAAGCTAGAAATAGTTTTAAACGAAACAACACGTATTAGCGTTGTTCCTGTGATGTATCTAATCGATCCTTACTCATCTATCAAGTTATTTGACGTTTGGATGGATTCCAGTAACTCTGATGTGAGATACAAAGTTTACGGCCGCAGCAGAAGCTGGAAATAGTTTTGAACGAAACAACACGTATTAGCGTTGTTCCTGTGATGTATCTAATCGATCCTTACTTATCTACTATGTTATTTGACGTTTCGATGGACTCCAGTAACTATGATGTGAGATACGAAATTTCCGGACGCAGCAGAAACTGGAAATAGTTTTAAACGAAACAACACGCATTGGCGTTGTTCCTGTGATGTATCTAATCGATCCTTACTCATCTCTCATGTTATTTGGCGTTTCGATGGACTCCAGTAACTTTGATGTGAGTTACGAAGTTCTCGGACGCAGCTGAAGCTAGAAATAGTTTTAAAGGAAACAACACGCATTAGCGTTGTTCCTGTGATGTATCTAATCGATCGTTACTCATCTCTCATGTTATTTGGCGTTTTGATGGACTCCAGTAACTATGATGTGAGATACGAAATTTCCGGACGCAGCAGAAGCTGGAAATAGTTTTAAACGAAACAACACGCATTAGCGTTGTTCCTGTGATGCATCTAATCGATCCTTACTCATCTATCATGTTATTTGGCGTTTCGATAGACTCCAGTAACTTTGATGTGAGATACGAAGTTCTCGGACGCAGCTGAAGCTAGAAATAGTTTTAAACGAAACAACACGCATTAGCGTTGTTCCTGTGATGTATCTAATCGATCTTTACTTATATATCATGTTATTTGACGTTTGGATGGACTCCAGTAACCCTGATGTGATATACGAAGTTCTCGGACGCATCAGAAGCTGGAAATAGTTTTGAACGAAACAACACGTATTAGCGTTGTTCCTGTGATGTATCTAAACGTTCCTTACTTATCTAACATGTTATTTGACGTTTGGAAGGACTCCAGTAAGTCTGATGTGATATACAAAGTTTTTGGACGCAGCAGGAGCTGGAAATAGTTTTAAACGAGACAACAAGTATTAGCGTTGTTCCTGTGCTGTATCTAATCGATCCTTACTTATCTGTCATGTTATCTGACGTTTCGATGGACTCCAGTAACTCTGATGTGAGATACGACTTTTTCGGACGCAGCAGAAGCTGGAAATAGTTTTGAACGAAACAACACGTATTAACGTTGTTCCTGTGATGTATCTAATCGATCCTTACTTATCTACTATGTTATTTGGCGTTTCGATGGACTCCAGTAACTTTGATGTGAGATACGAATTTCTCGGACGCAGCTGAAGCTAGAAATAGTTTTAAAGGAAACAACACGCATTAGCGTTGTTCCTGTGATGTATCTAATCAATCCTTACTCATCTATCATGTTATTTGGCGTTTCGATGGACTCCTGTAACTTTGAAGTGAGATACGAAGTTCTCGGACGCAGCTGAAGCTAGAAATAGTTTTAAACGAAACAACACGCATTAGCGTTGTTCCTGTGATGTATCTAATCGATCCTTACTTATCTATCATGTTATTTGACGTTTGGATGGACTCCAGTAACCCTGATGTGAGATACGAAATTTTCGGACGCAGCGGAAGCTGGAAATAGTTTTAAACGAAACAACACGCATTAGCGTTGTTCCTGTGCTGTATCTAATCGATCCTTACTTATCTATCATGTTATTTGACGTCTGGATGGACTCCAGTAACGCTGATGTGAGATACGAAGTTCTCGGACGCAGCAGAAGCTGGAAACAGTTTTAAATGAAACAACACGCATTAGCGTTGTTCCTGTGATGTATCTAAACGTTCCTTACTTATCTAACATGTTATTTGACGTTTGGAAGGACTCCAGTAAGTCTGATGTGATATACAAAGTTTTTGGACGCAGCAGGAGCTGGAAATAGTTTTAAACGAGACAACAAGTATTAGCGTTGTTCCTGTGCTGTATCTAATCGATCATTACTTATCTGTCATGTTATCTGACGTTTCGATGGACTCCAGTAACTCTGATGTGAGATACGACTTTTTCGGACGCAGCAGAAGCTGGAAATAGTTTTGAACGAAACAACACGTATTAACGTTGTTCCTGTGATGTATCTAATCGATCCTTACTTATCTACTATGTTATTTGGCGTTTCGATGGACTCCAGTAACTTTGATGTGAGATACGAATTTCTCGGACGCAGCTGAAGCTAGAAATAGTTTTAAAGGAAACAACACGCATTAGCGTTGTTCCTGTGATGTATCTAATCAATCCTTACTCATCTATCATGTTATTTGGCGTTTCGATGGACTCCTGTAACTTTGAAGTGAGATACGAAGTTCTCGGACGCAGCTGAAGCTAGAAATAGTTTTAAACGAAACAACACGCATTAGCGTTGTTCCTGTGATGTATCTAATCGATCCTTACTTATCTATCATGTTATTTGACGTTTGGATGGACTCCAGTAACCCTGATGTGAGATACGAAATTTTTCGGACGCAGCGGAAGCTGGAAATAGTTTTAAACGAAACAACACGCATTAGCGTTGTTCCTGTGCTGTATCTAATCGATCCTTACTTATCTATCATGTTATTTGACGTCTGGATGGACTCCAGTAACGCTGATGTGAGATACGAAGTTCTCGGACGCAGCAGAAGCTGGAAACAGTTTTAAATGAAACAACACGCATTAGCGTTGTTCCTGTGATGTATCTAAACGATCCTTACTTATCTAACATGTTATTTGACGTTTGGATGGACTCCAGTAAGTCTGATGTGAGATACGACGTTTTCGGACGCAGCAGAAACTGGAAATAGTTTTAAACGAGACAACACGTATTAGCGTTGTTCCTGTGATGTATGTAATCGATCCTTACTCATCTATCATGTTATTTTACGTTTGGATGGACTCCAGTAACTCTGATGTGAGAAACAAAGTTCTCGGATGCAGCAGAACCTGGAAATAGTTTTGAACGAAACAACACGTATTAGCGTTGTTGCTGTGATGTATCTAATCGATCCTTACTTATCTACTATGTTATTTGAAGTTTCAATGGACTCCAGTAACTCTGATGTGAGATACGAAATTTTCGGACGCAGCAGAAGCTGGAAATAGTTTTAAACGAAACAACACGCATTAGCGTTGTTCCTGTGATGTATCTAATCGATCCTTACTCATCTATCATGTTATTTGACGTTTCGATGGACTCCAGTAACTCTGATGTGAGATACGACGTTTTCGGACGCAGCAGAAGCTGGAAATAGTTTTAAACGAAACAACACACATTAGCGATGTTCCTGTGATGTATCTAATCGATCCTTACTCATCTATCATGTTATTTTACGTTTGGATGGACTCCAGTAACTCTGATGTGAGATACAAAGTTTTTGGACGCAGCAGAAGCTGGAAATAGTTTTGAACGAAACAACACGTATTAGCGTTGTTCCTGTGATGTATCTAATCGATCCTTACTCATCTATCATGTTATTTGGCGTTTCGATGGACTCCAGTAACTTTGATGTGAGTTACGAAGTTCTCGGACGCAGCTGAAGCTAGAAATAGTTTTAAACGAAACAACACGCATTAGCGTTGTTCCTGTGATGTATCTAATCGATCCTTACTTATCTATCATGTTATTTGACGTTTGGATGGACTCCAGTAACCCTGATGTGAGATACGAAATTTTCGGACGCAGCGGAAGCTGGAAATAGTTTTAAACGAAACAACACGCATTAGCGTTGTTCCTGTGCTGTATCTAATCGATCCTTACTTATCTATCATGTTATTTGACGTCTGGATGGACTCCAGTAACGCTGATGTGAGATACGAAGTTCTCGGACGCAGCAGAAGCTGGAAACAGTTTTAAATGAAACAACACGCATTAGCGTTGTTCCTGTGATGTATCTAAACGATCCTTACTTATCTAACATGTTATTTGACGTTTGGATGGACTCCAGTAAGTCTGATGTGAGATACGACGTTTTCGGACGCAGCAGAAACTGGAAATAGTTTTAAACGAGACAACACGTATTAGCGTTGTTCCTGTGATGTATGTAATCGATCCTTACTCATCTATCATGTTATTTTACGTTTGGATGGACTCCAGTAACTCTGATGTGAGAAACAAAGTTCTCGGATGCAGCAGAACCTGGAAATAGTTTTGAACGAAACAACACGTATTAGCGTTGTTGCTGTGATGTATCTAATCGATCCTTACTTATCTACTATGTTATTTGAAGTTTCGATGGACTCCAGTAACTCTGATGTGAGATACGAAATTTTCGGACGCAGCAGAAGCTGGAAATAGTTTTAAACGAAACAACACGCATTAGCGTTGTTCCTGTGATGTATCTAATCGATCCTTACTCATCTATCATGTTATTTGACGTTTCGATGGACTCCAGTAACTCTGATGTGAGATACGACGTTTTCGGACGCAGCAGAAGCTGGAAATAGTTTTAAACGAAACAACACACATTAGCGATGTTCCTGTGATGTATCTAATCGATCCTTACTCATCTATCATGTTATTTTACGTTTGGATGGACTCCAGTAACTCTGATGTGAGATACAAAGTTTTTGGACGCAGCAGAAGCTGGAAATAGTTTTGAACGAAACAACACGTATTAGCGTTGTTCCTGTGATGTATCTAATCGATCCTTACTCATCTATCATGTTATTTGGCGTTTCGATGGACTCCAGTAACTTTGATGTGAGTTACGAAGTTCTCGGACGCAGCTGAAGCTAGAAATAGTTTTAAACGAAACAACACGCATTAGCGTTGTTCCTGTGATGTATCTAATCGATCTTTACTTATATATCATGTTATTTGACGTTTGGATGGACTCCAGTAACCCTGATGTGATATACGAAGTTCTCGGACGCATCAGAAGCTGGAAATAGTTTTGAACGAAACAACACGTATTAGCGTTGTTCCTGTGATGTATCTAAACGTTCCTTACTTATCTAACATGTTATTTGACGTTTGGAAGGACTCCAGTAAGTCTGATGTGATATACAAAGTTTTTGGACGCAGCAGGAGCTGGAAATAGTTTTAAACGAGACAACAAGTATTAGCGTTGTTCCTGTGCTGTATCTAATCGATCCTTACTTATCTGTCATGTTATCTGACGTTTCGATGGACTCCAGTAACTCTGATGTGAGATACGACTTTTTCGGACGCAGCAGAAGCTGGAAATAGTTTTGAACGAAACAACACGTATTAACGTTGTTCCTGTGATGTATCTAATCGATCCTTACTTATCTACTATGTTATTTGGCGTTTCGATGGACTCCAGTAACTTTGATGTGAGATACGAATTTCTCGGACGCAGCTGAAGCTAGAAATAGTTTTAAAGGAAACAACACGCATTAGCGTTGTTCCTGTGATGTATCTAATCAATCCTTACTCATCTATCATGTTATTTGGCGTTTCGATGGACTCCTGTAACTTTGAAGTGAGATAAGAAGTTCTCGGACGCAGCTGAAGCTAGAAATAGTTTTAAACGAAACAACACGCATTAGCGTTGTTCCTGTGATGTATCTAATCGATCCTTACTTATCTATCATGTTATTTGACGTTTGGATGGACTCCAGTAACCCTGATGTGAGATACGAAATTTTCGGACGCAGCGGAAGCTGGAAATAGTTTTAAACGAAACAACACGCATTAGCGTTGTTCCTGTGCTGTATCTAATCGATCCTTACTTATCTATCATGTTATTTGACGTCTGGATGGACTCCAGTAACGCTGATGTGAGATACGAAGTTCTCGGACGCAGCAGAAGCTGGAAACAGTTTTAAATGAAACAACACGCATTAGCGTTGTTCCTGTGATGTATCTAAACGATCCTTACTTATCTAACATGTTATTTGACGTTTGGATGGACTCCAGTAAGTCTGATGTGAGATACGACGTTTTCGGACGCAGCAGAAACTGGAAATAGTTTTAAACGAGACAACACGTATTAGCGTTGTTCCTGTGATGTATGTAATCGATCCTTACTCATCTATCATGTTATTTTACGTTTGGATGGACTCCAGTAACTCTGATGTGAGAAACAAAGTTCTCGGATGCAGCAGAACCTGGAAATAGTTTTGAACGAAACAACACGTATTAGCGTTGTTGCTGTGATGTATCTAATCGATCCTTACTTATCTACTATGTTATTTGAAGTTTCGATGGACTCCAGTAACTCTGATGTGAGATACGAAATTTTCGGACGCAGCAGAAGCTGGAAATAGTTTTAAACGAAACAACACGCATTAGCGTTGTTCCTGTGATGTATCTAATCGATCCTTACTCATCTATCATGTTATTTGACGTTTCGATGGACTCCAGTAACTCTGATGTGAGATACGACGTTTTCGGACGCAGCAGAAGCTGGAAATAGTTTTAAACGAAACAACACACATTAGCGATGTTCCTGTGATGTATCTAATCGATCCTTACTCATCTATCATGTTATTTTACGTTTGGATGGACTCCAGTAACTCTGATGTGAGATACAAAGTTTTTGGACGCAGCAGAAGATGGAAATAGTTTTGAACGAAACAACACGTATTAGCGTTGTTCCTGTGATGTATCTAATCGATCCTTACTCATCTATCATGTTATTTGGCGTTTCGATGGACTCCAGTAACTTTGATGTGAGTTACGAAGTTCTCGGACGCAGCTGAAGCTAGAAATAGTTTTAAACGAAACAACACGCATTAGCGTTGTTCCTGTGATGTATCTAATCGATCTTTACTTATATATCATGTTATTTGACGTTTGGATGGACTCCAGTAACCCTGATGTGATATACGAAGTTCTCGGACGCATCAGAAGCTGGAAATAGTTTTGAACGAAACAACACGTATTAGCGTTGTTCCTGTGATGTATCTAAACGTTCCTTACTTATCTAACATGTTATTTGACGTTTGGATGGACTCCAGTAAGTCTGATGTGATATACAAAGTTTTTGGACGCAGCAGGAGCTGGAAATAGTTTTAAACGAGACAACAAGTATTAGCGTTGTTCCTGTGCTGTATCTAATCGATCCTTACTTATCTGTCATGTTATCTGACGTTTCGATGGACTCCAGTAACTCTGATGTGAGATACGACTTTTTCGGACGCAGCAGAAGCTGGAAATAGTTTTGAACGAAACAACACGTATTAACGTTGTTCCTGTGATGAATCTAATCGATCCTTACTTATCTACTATGTTATTTGCCGTTTCGATGGACTCCAGTAACTTTGATGTGAGGTACGAATTTCTCGGGCGCAGCTGAAGCTAGAAATAGTTTTAAAGGAAACAACACGCATTAGCGTTGTTCCTGTGATGTATCTAATCGATCGTTACTCATCTCTCATGTTATTTGGCGTTTTGATGGACTCCAGTAACTATGATGTGAGATACGAAATTTCCGGACGCAGCAGAAGCTGGAAATAGTTTTAAACGAAACAACACGCATTAGCGTTGTTCCTGTGATGTATCTAATCGATCCTTACTCATCTATCATGTTATTTGGCGTTTCGATAGACTCCAGTAACTTTGATGTGAGATACGAAGTTCTCGGACGCAGCTGAAGCTAGAAATAGTTTTAAACGAAACAACACGCATTAGCGTTGTTCCTGTGATGTATCTAATCGATCTTTACTTATATATCATGTTATTTGACGTTTGGATGGACTCCAGTAACCCTGATGTGATATACGAAGTTCTCGGACGCATCAGAAGCTGGAAATAGTTTTGAACGAAACAACACGTATTAGCGTTGTTCCTGTGATGTATCTAAACGTTCCTTACTTATCTAACATGTTATTTGACGTTTGGAAGGACTCCAGTAAGTCTGATGTGATATACAAAGTTTTTGGACGCAGCAGGAGCTGGAAATAGTTTTAAACGAGACAACAAGTATTAGCGTTGTTCCTGTGCTGTATCTAATCGATCCTTACTTATCTGTCATGTTATCTGACGTTTCGATGGACTCCAGTAACTCTGATGTGAGATACGACTTTTTCGGACGCAGCAGAATCTGGAAATAGTTTTGAACGAAACAACACGTATTAACGTTGTTCCTGTGATGTATCTAATCGATCCTTACTTATCTACTATGTTATTTGGCGTTTCGATGGACTCCAGTAACTTTGATGTGAGATACGAATTTCTCGGACGCAGCTGAAGCTAGAAATAGTTTTAAAGGAAACAACACGCATTAGCGTTGTTCCTGTGATGTATCTAATCAATCCTTACTCATCTATCATGTTATTTGGCGTTTCGATGGACTCCTGTAACTTTGAAGTGAGATACGAAGTTCTCGGACGCAGCTGAAGCTAGAAATAGTTCAGTAACCCTGATGTGAGATACGAAATTTTCGGACGCAGCGGAAGCTGGAAATAGTTTTAAACGAAACAACACCCATTAGCGTTGTTCCTGTGCTGTATCTAATCGATCCTTACTTATCTATCATGTTATTTGACGTCTGGATGGACTCCAGTAACGCTGATGTGAGATACGAAGTTCTCGGACGCAGCAGAAGCTGGAAACAGTTTTAAATGAAACAACACGCATTAGCGTTGTTCCTGTGATGTATCTAAACGATCCTTACTTATCTAACATGTTATTTGACGTTTGGATGGACTCCAGTAAGTCTGATGTGAGATACGACGTTTTCGGACGCAGCAGAAACTGGAAATAGTTTTAAACGAGACAACACGTATTAGCGTTGTTCCTGTGATGTATGTAATCGATCCTTACTCATCTATCATGTTATTTTACGTTTGGATGGACTCCAGTAACTCTGATGTGAGAAACAAAGTTCTCGGATGCAGCAGAACCTGGAAATAGTTTTGAACGAAACAACACGTATTAGCGTTGTTGCTGTGATGTATCTAATCGATCCTTACTTATCTACTATGTTATTTGAAGTTTCGATGGACTCCAGTAACTCTGATGTGAGATACGAAATTTTCGGACGCAGCAGAAGCTGGAAATAGTTTTAAACGAAACAACACGCATTAGCGTTGTTCCTGTGATGTATCTAATCGATCCTTACTCATCTATCATGTTATTTGACGTTTCGATGGACTCCAGTAACTCTGATGTGAGATACGACGTTTTCGGACGCAGCAGAAGCTGGAAATAGTTTTAAACGAAACAACACACATTAGCGATGTTCCTGTGATGTATCTAATCGATCCTTACTCATCTATCATGTTATTTTACGTTTGGATGGACTCCAGTAACTCTGATGTGAGATACAAAGTTTTTGGACGCAGCAGAAGCTGGAAATAGTTTTGAACGAAACAACACGTATTAGCGTTGTTCCTGTGATGTATCTAATCGATCCTTACTCATCTATCATGTTATTTGGCGTTTCGATGGACTCCAGTAACTCTGATGTGAGATACGACGTTTTCGGACCCAGCAGAAGCTGGAAATAGTTTTCAACGAAACAACAAGTATTAGCGTTGTTCCTGTGATGTATCTAATCGATCCTTACTCATCTAACATGTTATTTGACGTTTGGATGGACTCCAGTAACTCTGATGTGAGATACGATGTTCTCGGACGCAGCAGAAGCTGGAAATAGTTTTAAACGAAACAACACGCATTAGCGTTGTTCCTGTGATGTATCTAATCGATCCTTACTCATCTATCATGTTATTTGGCGTTTCGATGGACTCCAGTAACTTTGATGTGAGATACGAAGTTCTCGGACGCAGCTGAAGCTGGAAATAGTTTTAAACGAAACAACACGCATTAGCGCTGTTCCTGTGATGTATCTAAACGATCCTTACTTATCAAACATGTTATTTGACGTTTGGATGGACTCCAGTAAGTCTGATGTGAGATACAAAGTTTTTGGACGCAGCAGGAGCTGGAAATAGTTTTAAACGAAACAACACGTATTAGCGTTGTTCCTGTGCTGTATCTAATCGATCCTTACTTACCTATCATGTTATTTGACGTTTCGATGGACTCCAGTAACTTTGATGTGAGATACGAAGTTCTCGGACGCAGCTGAAGCTAGAAATAGTTTTAAACGAAACAACACGTATTAGCGTTGTTCCTGTGATGTATCTAATCGATCCTTACTCATCTATCAAGTTATTTGACGTTTGGATGGATTCCAGTAACTCTGATGTGAGATACAAAGTTTACGGCCGCAGCAGAAGCTGGAAATAGTTTTGAACGAAAGAACACGTATTAGCGTTGTTCCTGTGATGTATCTAATCGATCCTTACTTATCTACTATGTTATTTGACGTTTCGATGGACTCCAGTAACTATGATGTGAGATACGAAATTTCCGGACGCAGCAGAAACTGGAAATAGTTTTAAACGAAACAACACGCATTGGCGTTGTTCCTGTGATGTATCTAATCGATCCTTACTCATCTCTCATGTTATTTGGCGTTTCGATGGACTCCAGTAACTTTGATGTGAGTTACGAAGTTCTCGGACGCAGCTGAAGCTAGAAATAGTTTTAAAGGAAACAACACGCATTAGCGTTGTTCCTGTGATGTATCTAATCGATTCTTACTCATCTATCATGTTATTTGGCGTTTCGATAGACTCCAGTAACTTTGATGTGAGATACGAAGTTCTCGGGCGCAGCTGAAGCTAGAAATAGTTTTAAAGGAAACAACACGCATTAGCGTTGTTCCTGTGATGTATCTAATCGATCGTTACTCATCTCTCATGTTATTTGGCGTTTTGATGGACTCCAGTAACTATGATGTGAGATACGAAATTTCCGGACGCAGCAGAAGCTGGAAATAGTTTTAAACGAAACAACACGCATTAGCGTTGTTCCTGTGATGCATCTAATCGATCCTTACTCATCTATCATGTTATTTGGCGTTTCGATAGACTCCAGTAACTTTGATGTGAGATACGAAGTTCTCGGACGCAGCTGAAGCTAGAAATAGTTTTAAACGAAACAACACGCATTAGCGTTGTTCCTGTGATGTATCTAATCGATCTTTACTTATATATCATGTTATTTGACGTTTGGATGGACTCCAGTAACCCTGATGTGATATACGAAGTTCTCGGACGCATCAGAAGCTGGAAATAGTTTTGAACGAAACAACACGTATTAGCGTTGTTCCTGTGATGTATCTAAACGTTCCTTACTTATCTAACATGTTATTTGACGTTTGGAAGGACTCCAGTAAGTCTGATGTGATATACAAAGTTTTTGGACGCAGCAGGAGCTGGAAATAGTTTTAAACGAGACAACAAGTATTAGCGTTGTTCCTGTGCTGTATCTAATCGATCCTTACTTATCTGTCATGTTATCTGACGTTTCGATGGACTCCAGTAACTCTGATGTGAGATACGACTTTTTCGGACGCAGCAGAAGCTGGAAATAGTTTTGAACGAAACAACACGTATTAACGTTGTTCCTGTGATGTATCTAATCGATCCTTACTTATCTACTATGTTATTTGGCGTTTCGATGGACTCCAGTAACTTTGATGTGAGATACGAATTTCTCGGACGCAGCTGAAGCTAGAAATAGTTTTAAAGGAAACAACACGCATTAGCGTTGTTCCTGTGATGTATCTAATCAATCCTTACTCATCTATCATGTTATTTGGCGTTTCGATGGACTCCTGTAACTTTGAAGTGAGATACGAAGTTCTCGGACGCAGCTGAAGCTAGAAATAGTTTTAAACGAAACAACACGCATTAGCGTTGTTCCTGTGATGTATCTAATCGATCCTTACTTATCTATCATGTTATTTGACGTTTGGATGGACTCCAGTAACCCTGATGTGAGATACGAAATTTTCGGACGCAGCGGAAGCTGGAAATAGTTTTAAACGAAACAACACGCATTAGCGTTGTTCCTGTGCTGTATCTAATCGATCCTTACTTATCTATCATGTTATTTGACGTCTGGATGGACTCCAGTAACGCTGATGTGAGATACGAAGTTCTCGGACGCAGCAGAAGCTGGAAACAGTTTTAAATGAAACAACACGCATTAGCGTTGTTCCTGTGATGTATCTAAACGATCCTTACTTATCTAACATGTTATTTGACGTTTGGATGGACTCCAGTAAGTCTGATGTGAGATACGACGTTTTCGGACGCAGCAGAAACTGGAAATAGTTTTAAACGAGACAACACGTATTAGCGTTGTTCCTGTGATGTATGTAATCGATCCTTACTCATCTATCATGTTATTTTACGTTTGGATGGACTCCAGTAACTCTGATGTGAGAAACAAAGTTCTCGGATGCAGCAGAACCTGGAAATAGTTTTGAACGAAACAACACGTATTAGCGTTGTTGCTGTGATGTATCTAATCGATCCTTACTTATCTACTATGTTATTTGAAGTTTCGATGGACTCCAGTAACTCTGATGTGAGATACGAAATTTTCGGACGCAGCAGAAGCTGGAAATAGTTTTAAACGAAACAACACGCATTAGCGTTGTTCCTGTGATGTATCTAATCGATCCTTACTCATCTATCATGTTATTTGACGTTTCGATGGACTCCAGTAACTCTGATGTGAGATACGACGTTTTCGGACGCAGCAGAAGCTGGAAATAGTTTTAAACGAAACAACACACATTAGCGATGTTCCTGTGATGTATCTAATCGATCCTTACTCATCTATCATGTTATTTTACGTTTGGATGGACTCCAGTAACTCTGATGTGAGATACAAAGTTTTTGGACGCAGCAGAAGCTGGAAATAGTTTTGAACGAAACAACACGTATTAGCGTTGTTCCTGTGATGTATCTAATCGATCCTTACTCATCTATCATGTTATTTGGCGTTTCGATGGACTCCAGTAACTTTGATGTGAGTTACGAAGTTCTCGGACGCAGCTGAAGCTAGAAATAGTTTTAAACGAAACAACACGCATTAGCGTTGTTCCTGTGATGTATCTAATCGATCTTTACTTATATATCATGTTATTTGACGTTTGGATGGACTCCAGTAACCCTGATGTGATATACGAAGTTCTCGGACGCATCAGAAGCTGGAAATAGTTTTGAACGAAACAACACGTATTAGCGTTGTTCCTGTGATGTATCTAAACGTTCCTTACTTATCTAACATGTTATTTGACGTTTGGATGGACTCCAGTAAGTCTGATGTGATATACAAAGTTTTTGGACGCAGCAGGAGCTGGAAATAGTTTTAAACGAGACAACAAGTATTAGCGTTGTTCCTGTGCTGTATCTAATCGATCCTTACTTATCTGTCATGTTATCTGACGTTTCGATGGACTCCAGTAACTCTGATGTGAGATACGACTTTTTCGGACGCAGCAGAAGCTGGAAATAGTTTTGAACGAAACAACACGTATTAACGTTGTTCCTGTGATGAATCTAATCGATCCTTACTTATCTACTATGTTATTTGCCGTTTCGATGGACTCCAGTAACTTTGATGTGAGGTACGAATTTCTCGGACGCAGCTGAAGCTAGAAATAGTTTTAAAGGAAACAACACGCATTAGCGCTGTTCCTGTGATGTATCTAATCGATCCTTACTCATCTATCATGTTATTTTACGTTTGGATGGACTCCAGTAACTCTGATGTGAGATACAAAGTTTTTGGACGCAGCAGAAGCTGGAAATAGTTTTGAACGAAACAACACGTATTAGCGTTGTTCCTGTGATGTATCTAATCGATCGTTACTCATCTCTCATGTTATTTGGCGTTTTGATGGACTCCAGTAACTATGATGTGAGATACGAAATTTCCGGACGCAGCAGAAGCTGGAAATAGTTTTAAACGAAACAACACGCATTAGCGCTGTTCCTGTGATGTATCTAAACGATCCTTACTTATCAAACATGTTATTTGACGTTTGGATGGACTCCAGTAAGTCTGATGTGAGATACAAAGTTTTTGGACGCAGCAGGAGCTGGAAATAGTTTTAAACGAAACAACACGTATTAGCGTTGTTCCTGTGCTGTATCTAATCGATCCTTACTTACCTATCATGTTATTTGACGTTTCGATGGACTCCAGTAACTTTGATGTGAGATACGAAGTTCTCGGACGCAGCTGAAGCTAGAAATAGTTTTAAACGAAACAACACGTATTAGCGTTGTTCCTGTGATGTATCTAATCGATCCTTACTCATCTATCAAGTTATTTGACGTTTGGATGGATTCCAGTAACTCTGATGTGAGATACAAAGTTTACGGCCGCAGCAGAAGCTGGAAATAGTTTTGAACGAAACAACACGTATTAGCGTTGTTCCTGTGATGTATCTAATCGATCCTTACTTATCTACTATGTTATTTGACGTTTCGATGGACTCCAGTAACTATGATGTGAGATACGAAATTTCCGGACGCAGCAGAAACTGGAAATAGTTTTAAACGAAACAACACGCATTGGCGTTGTTCCTGTGATGTATCTAATCGATCCTTACTCATCTCTCATGTTATTTGGCGTTTCGATGGACTCCAGTAACTTTGATGTGAGTTACGAAGTTCTCGGACGCAGCTGAAGCTAGAAATAGTTTTAAAGGAAACAACACGCATTAGCGTTGTTCCTGTGATGTATCTAATCGATTCTTACTCATCTATCATGTTATTTGGCGTTTCGATAGACTCCAGTAACTTTGATGTGAGATACGAAGTTCTCGGACGCAGCTGAAGCTAGAAATAGTTTTAAACGAAACAACACGTATTAGCGTTGTTCCTGTGATGTATCTAATCGATCCTTACTCATCTATCAAGTTATTTGACGTTTGGATGGATTCCAGTAACTCTGATGTGAGATACAAAGTTTACGGCCGCAGCAGAAGCTGGAAATAGTTTTGAACGAAACAACACGTATTAGCGTTGTTCCTGTGATGTATCTAATCGATCCTTACTTATCTACTATGTTATTTGACGTTTCGATGGACTCCAGTAACTATGATGTGAGATACGAAATTTCCGGACGCAGCAGAAACTGGAAATAGTTTTAAACGAAACAACACGCATTGGCGTTGTTCCTGTGATGTATCTAATCGATCCTTACTCATCTCTCATGTTATTTGGCGTTTCGATGGACTCCAGTAACTTTGATGTGAGTTACGAAGTTCTCGGACGCAGCTGAAGCTAGAAATAGTTTTAAAGGAAACAACACGCATTAGCGTTGTTCCTGTGATGTATCTAATCGATCGTTACTCATCTCTCATGTTATTTGGCGTTTTGATGGACTCCAGTAACTATGATGTGAGATACGAAATTTCCGGACGCAGCAGAAGCTGGAAATAGTTTTAAACGAAACAACACGCATTAGCGTTGTTCCTGTGATGCATCTAATCGATCCTTACTCATCTATCATGTTATTTGGCGTTTCGATAGACTCCAGTAACTTTGATGTGAGATACGAAGTTCTCGGACGCAGCTGAAGCTAGAAATAGTTTTAAACGAAACAACACGCATTAGCGTTGTTCCTGTGATGTATCTAATCGATCTTTACTTATATATCATGTTATTTGACGTTTGGATGGACTCCAGTAACCCTGATGTGATATACGAAGTTCTCGGACGCATCAGAAGCTGGAAATAGTTTTGAACGAAACAACACGTATTAGCGTTGTTCCTGTGATGTATCTAAACGTTCCTTACTTATCTAACATGTTATTTGACGTTTGGAAGGACTCCAGTAAGTCTGATGTGATATACAAAGTTTTTGGACGCAGCAGGAGCTGGAAATAGTTTTAAACGAGACAACAAGTATTAGCGTTGTTCCTGTGCTGTATCTAATCGATCCTTACTTATCTGTCATGTTATCTGACGTTTCGATGGACTCCAGTAACTCTGATGTGAGATACGACTTTTTCGGACGCAGCAGAAGCTGGAAATAGTTTTGAACGAAACAACACGTATTAACGTTGTTCCTGTGATGTATCTAATCGATCCTTACTTATCTACTATGTTATTTGGCGTTTCGATGGACTCCAGTAACTTTGATGTGAGATACGAATTTCTCGGACGCAGCTGAAGCTAGAAATAGTTTTAAAGGAAACAACACGCATTAGCGTTGTTCCTGTGATGTATCTAATCAATCCTTACTCATCTATCATGTTATTTGGCGTTTCGATGGACTCCTGTAACTTTGAAGTGAGATACGAAGTTCTCGGACGCAGCTGAAGCTAGAAATAGTTTTAAACGAAACAACACGCATTAGCGTTGTTCCTGTGATGTATCTAATCGATCCTTACTTATCTATCATGTTATTTGACGTTTGGATGGACTCCAGTAACCCTGATGTGAGATACGAAATTTTCGGACGCAGCGGAAGCTGGAAATAGTTTTAAACGAAACAACACGCATTAGCGTTGTTCCTGTGCTGTATCTAATCGATCCTTACTTATCTATCATGTTATTTGACGTCTGGATGGACTCCAGTAACGCTGATGTGAGATACGAAGTTCTCGGACGCAGCAGAAGCTGGAAACAGTTTTAAATGAAACAACACGCATTAGCGTTGTTCCTGTGATGTATCTAAACGATCCTTACTTATCTAACATGTTATTTGACGTTTGGATGGACTCCAGTAAGTCTGATGTGAGATACGACGTTTTCGGACGCAGCAGAAACTGGAAATAGTTTTAAACGAGACAACACGTATTAGCGTTGTTCCTGTGATGTATGTAATCGATCCTTACTCATCTATCATGTTATTTTACGTTTGGATGGACTCCAGTAACTCTGATGTGAGAAACAAAGTTCTCGGATGCAGCAGAACCTGGAAATAGTTTTGAACGAAACAACACGTATTAGCGTTGTTGCTGTGATGTATCTAATCGATCCTTACTTATCTACTATGTTATTTGAAGTTTCGATGGACTCCAGTAACTCTGATGTGAGATACGAAATTTTCGGACGCAGCAGAAGCTGGAAATAGTTTTAAACGAAACAACACGCATTAGCGTTGTTCCTGTGATGTATCTAATCGATCCTTACTCATCTATCATGTTATTTGACGTTTCGATGGACTCCAGTAACTCTGATGTGAGATACGACGTTTTCGGACGCAGCAGAAGCTGGAAATAGTTTTAAACGAAACAACACACATTAGCGATGTTCCTGTGATGTATCTAATCGATCCTTACTCATCTATCATGTTATTTTACGTTTGGATGGACTCCAGTAACTCTGATGTGAGATACAAAGTTTTTGGACGCAGCAGAAGCTGGAAATAGTTTTGAACGAAACAACACGTATTAGCGTTGTTCCTGTGATGTATCTAATCGATCCTTACTCATCTATCATGTTATTTGGCGTTTCGATGGACTCCAGTAACTTTGATGTGAGTTACGAAGTTCTCGGACGCAGCTGAAGCTAGAAATAGTTTTAAACGAAACAACACGCATTAGCGTTGTTCCTGTGATGTATCTAATCGATCTTTACTTATATATCATGTTATTTGACGTTTGGATGGACTCCAGTAACCCTGATGTGATATACGAAGTTCTCGGACGCATCAGAAGCTGGAAATAGTTTTGAACGAAACAACACGTATTAGCGTTGTTCCTGTGATGTATCTAAACGTTCCTTACTTATCTAACATGTTATTTGACGTTTGGAAGGACTCCAGTAAGTCTGATGTGATATACAAAGTTTTTGGACGCAGCAGGAGCTGGAAATAGTTTTAAACGAGACAACAAGTATTAGCGTTGTTCCTGTGCTGTATCTAATCGATCCTTACTTATCTGTCATGTTATCTGACGTTTCGATGGACTCCAGTAACTCTGATGTGAGATACGACTTTTTCGGACGCAGCAGAAGCTGGAAATAGTTTTGAACGAAACAACACGTATTAACGTTGTTCCTGTGATGTATCTAATCGATCCTTACTTATCTACTATGTTATTTGGCGTTTCGATGGACTCCAGTAACTTTGATGTGAGATACGAATTTCTCGGACGCAGCTGAAGCTAGAAATAGTTTTAAAGGAAACAACACGCATTAGCGTTGTTCCTGTGATGTATCTAATCAATCCTTACTCATCTATCATGTTATTTGGCGTTTCGATGGACTCCTGTAACTTTGAAGTGAGATACGAAGTTCTCGGACGCAGCTGAAGCTAGAAATAGTTTTAAACGAAACAACACGCATTAGCGTTGTTCCTGTGATGTATCTAATCGATCCTTACTTATCTATCATGTTATTTGACGTTTGGATGGACTCCAGTAACCCTGATGTGAGATACGAAATTTTCGGACGCAGCGGAAGCTGGAAATAGTTTTAAACGAAACAACACGCATTAGCGTTGTTCCTGTGCTGTATCTAATCGATCCTTACTTATCTATCATGTTATTTGACGTCTGGATGGACTCCAGTAACGCTGATGTGAGATACGAAGTTCTCGGACGCAGCAGAAGCTGGAAACAGTTTTAAATGAAACAACACGCATTAGCGTTGTTCCTGTGATGTATCTAAACGATCCTTACTTATCTAACATGTTATTTGACGTTTGGATGGACTCCAGTAAGTCTGATGTGAGATACGACGTTTTCGGACGCAGCAGAAACTGGAAATAGTTTTAAACGAGACAACACGTATTAGCGTTGTTCCTGTGATGTATGTAATCGATCCTTACTCATCTATCATGTTATTTTACGTTTGGATGGACTCCAGTAACTCTGATGTGAGAAACAAAGTTCTCGGATGCAGCAGAACCTGGAAATAGTTTTGAACGAAACAACACGTATTAGCGTTGTTGCTGTGATGTATCTAATCGATCCTTACTTATCTACTATGTTATTTGAAGTTTCGATGGACTCCAGTAACTCTGATGGGAGATACGAAATTTTCGGACGCAGCAGAAGCTGGAAATAGTTTTAAACGAAACAACACGCATTAGCGTTGTTCCTGTGATGTATCTAATCGATCCTTACTCATCTATCATGTTATTTGACGTTTCGATGGACTCCAGTAACTCTGATGTGAGATACGACGTTTTCGGACGCAGCAGAAGCTGGAAATAGTTTTAAACGAAACAACACACATTAGCGATGTTCCTGTGATGTATCTAATCGATCCTTACTCATCTATCATGTTATTTTACGTTTGGATGGACTCCAGTAACTCTGATGTGAGATACAAAGTTTTTGGACGCAGCAGAAGCTGGAAATAGTTTTGAACGAAACAACACGTATTAGCGTTGTTCCTGTGATGTATCTAATCGATCCTTACTCATCTATCATGTTATTTGGCGTTTCGATGGACTCCAGTAACTTTGATGTGAGTTACGAAGTTCTCGGACGCAGCTGAAGCTAGAAATAGTTTTAAACGAAACAACACGCATTAGCGTTGTTCCTGTGATGTATCTAATCGATCTTTACTTATATATCATGTTATTTGACGTTTGGATGGACTCCAGTAACCCTGATGTGATATACGAAGTTCTCGGACGCATCAGAAGCTGGAAATAGTTTTGAACGAAACAACACGCATTAGCGTTGTTCCTGTGATGTATCTAAACGTTCCTTACTTATCTAACATGTTATTTGACGTTTGGATGGACTCCAGTAAGTCTGATGTGATATACAAAGTTTTTGGACGCAGCAGGAGCTGGAAATAGTTTTAAACGAGACAACAAGTATTAGCGTTGTTCCTGTGCTGTATCTAATCGATCCTTACTTATCTGTCATGTTATCTGACGTTTCGATGGACTCCAGTAACTCTGATGTGAGATACGACTTTTTCGGACGCAGCAGAAGCTGGAAATAGTTTTGAACGAAACAACACGTATTAACGTTGTTCCTGTGATGAATCTAATCGATCCTTACTTATCTACTATGTTATTTGCCGTTTCGATGGACTCCAGTAACTTTGATGTGAGGTACGAATTTCTCGGGCGCAGCTGAAGCTAGAAATAGTTTTAAAGGAAACAACACGCATTAGCGTTGTTCCTGTGATGTATCTAATCGATCGTTACTCATCTCTCATGTTATTTGGCGTTTTGATGGACTCCAGTAACTATGATGTGAGATACGAAATTTCCGGACGCAGCAGAAGCTGGAAATAGTTTTAAACGAAACAACACGCATTAGCGTTGTTCCTGTGATGTATCTAATCGATCCTTACTCATCTATCATGTTATTTGGCGTTTCGATAGACTCCAGTAACTTTGATGTGAGATACGAAGTTCTCGGACGCAGCTGAAGCTAGAAATAGTTTTAAACGAAACAACACGCATTAGCGTTGTTCCTGTGATGTATCTAATCGATCTTTACTTATATATCATGTTATTTGACGTTTGGATGGACTCCAGTAACCCTGATGTGATATACGAAGTTCTCGGACGCATCAGAAGCTGGAAATAGTTTTGAACGAAACAACACGTATTAGCGTTGTTCCTGTGATGTATCTAAACGTTCCTTACTTATCTAACATGTTATTTGACGTTTGGAAGGACTCCAGTAAGTCTGATGTGATATACAAAGTTTTTGGACGCAGCAGGAGCTGGAAATAGTTTTAAACGAGACAACAAGTATTAGCGTTGTTCCTGTGCTGTATCTAATCGATCCTTACTTATCTGTCATGTTATCTGACGTTTCGATGGACTCCAGTAACTCTGATGTGAGATACGACTTTTTCGGACGCAGCAGAAGCTGGAAATAGTTTTGAACGAAACAACACGTATTAACGTTGTTCCTGTGATGTATCTAATCGATCCTTACTTATCTACTATGTTATTTGGCGTTTCGATGGACTCCAGTAACTTTGATGTGAGATACGAATTTCTCGGACGCAGCTGAAGCTAGAAATAGTTTTAAAGGAAACAACACGCATTAGCGTTGTTCCTGTGATGTATCTAATCAATCCTTACTCATCTATCATGTTATTTGGCGTTTCGATGGACTCCTGTAACTTTGAAGTGAGATACGAAGTTCTCGGACGCAGCTGAAGCTAGAAATAGTTCAGTAACCCTGATGTGAGATACGAAATTTTCGGACGCAGCGGAAGCTGGAAATAGTTTTAAACGAAACAACACCCATTAGCGTTGTTCCTGTGCTGTATCTAATCGATCCTTACTTATCTATCATGTTATTTGACGTCTGGATGGACTCCAGTAACGCTGATGTGAGATACGAAGTTCTCGGACGCAGCAGAAGCTGGAAACAGTTTTAAATGAAACAACACGCATTAGCGTTGTTCCTGTGATGTATCTAAACGATCCTTACTTATCTAACATGTTATTTGACGTTTGGATGGACTCCAGTAAGTCTGATGTGAGATACGACGTTTTCGGACGCAGCAGAAACTGGAAATAGTTTTAAACGAGACAACACGTATTAGCGTTGTTCCTGTGATGTATGTAATCGATCCTTACTCATCTATCATGTTATTTTACGTTTGGATGGACTCCAGTAACTCTGATGTGAGAAACAAAGTTCTCGGATGCAGCAGAACCTGGAAATAGTTTTGAACGAAACAACACGTATTAGCGTTGTTGCTGTGATGTATCTAATCGATCCTTACTTATCTACTATGTTATTTGAAGTTTCGATGGACTCCAGTAACTCTGATGTGAGATACGAAATTTTCGGACGCAGCAGAAGCTGGAAATAGTTTTAAACGAAACAACACGCATTAGCGTTGTTCCTGTGATGTATCTAATCGATCCTTACTCATCTATCATGTTATTTGACGTTTCGATGGACTCCTGTAACTCTGATGTGAGATACGACGTTTTCGGACGCAGCAGAAGCTGGAAATAGTTTTAAACGAAACAACACACATTAGCGATGTTCCTGTGATGTATCTAATCGATCCTTACTCATCTATCATGTTATTTTACGTTTGGATGGACTCCAGTAACTCTGATGTGAGATACAAAGTTTTTTGACGCAGCAGAAGCTGGAAATAGTTTTGAACGAAACAACACGTATTAGCGTTGTTCCTGTGATGTATCTAATCGATCCTTACTCATCTATCATGTTATTTGGCGTTTCGATGGACTCCAGTAACTCTGATGTGAGATACGACGTTTTCGGACCCAGCAGAAGCTGGAAATAGTTTTCAACGAAACAACAAGTATTAGCGTTGTTCCTGTGATGTATCTAATCGATCCTTACTCATCTAACATGTTATTTGACGTTTGGATGGACTCCAGTAACTCTGATGTGAGATACGATGTTCTCGGACGCAGCAGAAGCTGGAAATAGTTTTAAACGAAACAACACGCATTAGCGTTGTTCCTGTGATGTATCTAATCGATCCTTACTCATCTATCATGTTATTTGGCGTTTCGATGGACTCCAGTAACTTTGATGTGAGATACGAAGTTCTCGGACGCAGCTGAAGCTGGAAATAGTTTTAAACGAAACAACACGCATTAGCGCTGTTCCTGTGATGTATCTAAACGATCCTTACTTATCAAACATGTTATTTGACGTTTGGATGGACTCCAGTAAGTCTGATGTGAGATACAAAGTTTTTGGACGCAGCAGGAGCTGGAAATAGTTTTAAACGAAACAACACGTATTAGCGTTGTTCCTGTGCTGTATCTAATCGATCCTTACTTACCTATCATGTTATTTGACGTTTCGATGGACTCCAGTAACTTTGATGTGAGATACGAAGTTCTCGGACGCAGCTGAAGCTAGAAATAGTTTTAAACGAAACAACACGTATTAGCGTTGTTCCTGTGATGTATCTAATCGATCCTTACTCATCTATCAAGTTATTTGACGTTTGGATGGATTCCAGTAACTCTGATGTGAGATACAAAGTTTACGGCCGCAGCAGAAGCTGGAAATAGTTTTGAACGAAACAACACGTATTAGCGTTGTTCCTGTGATGTATCTAATCGATCCTTACTTATCTACTATGTTATTTGACGTTTCGATGGACTCCAGTAACTATGATGTGAGATACGAAATTTCCGGACGCAGCAGAAACTGGAAATAGTTTTAAACGAAACAACACGCATTGGCGTTGTTCCTGTGATGTATCTAATCGATCCTTACTCATCTCTCATGTTATTTGGCGTTTCGATGGACTCCAGTAACTTTGATGTGAGTTACGAAGTTCTCGGACGCAGCTGAAGCTAGAAATAGTTTTAAAGGAAACTACACGCATTAGCGTTGTTCCTGTGATGTATCTAATCGATTCTTACTCATCTATCATGTTATTTGGCGTTTCGATAGACTCCAGTAACTTTGATGTGAGATACGAAGTTCTCGGGCGCAGCTGAAGCTAGAAATAGTTTTAAAGGAAACAACACGCATTAGCGTTGTTCCTGTGATGTATCTAATCGATCGTTACTCATCTCTCATGTTATTTTGCGTTTTGATGGACTCCAGTAACTATGATGTGAGATACGAAATTTCCGGACGCAGCAGAAGCTGGAAATAGTTTTAAACGAAACAACACGCATTAGCGTTGTTCCTGTGATGCATCTAATCGATCCTTACTCATCTATCATGTTATTTGGCGTTTCGATAGACTCCAGTAACTTTGATGTGAGATACGAAGTTCTCGGACGCAGCTGAAGCTAGAAATAGTTTTAAACGAAACAACACGCATTAGCGTTGTTCCTGTGATGTATCTAATCGATCTTTACTTATATATCATGTTATTTGACGTTTGGATGGACTCCAGTAACCCTGATGTGATATACGAAGTTCTCGGACGCATCAGAAGCTGGAAATAGTTTTGAACGAAACAACACGTATTAGCGTTGTTCCTGTGATGTATCTAAACGTTCCTTACTTATCTAACATGTTATTTGACGTTTGGAAGGACTCCAGTAAGTCTGATGTGATATACAAAGTTTTTGGACGCAGCAGGAGCTGGAAATAGTTTTAAACGAGACAACAAGTATTAGCGTTGTTCCTGTGCTGTATCTAATCGATCCTTACTTATCTGTCATGTTATCTGACGTTTCGATGGACTCCAGTAACTCTGATGTGAGATACGACTTTTTCGGACGCAGCAGAAGCTGGAAATAGTTTTGAACGAAACAACACGTATTAACGTTGTTCCTGTGATGTATCTAATCGATCCTTACTTATCTACTATGTTATTTGGCGTTTCGATGGACTCCAGTAACTTTGATGTGAGATACGAATTTCTCGGACGCAGCTGAAGCTAGAAATAGTTTTAAAGGAAACAACACGCATTAGCGTTGTTCCTGTGATGTATCTAATCAATCCTTACTCATCTATCATGTTATTTGGCGTTTCGATGGACTCCTGTAACTTTGAAGTGAGATACGAAGTTCTCGGACGAAGCTGAAGCTAGAAATAATTTTAAACGAAACAACACGCATTAGCGTTGTTCCTGTGATGTATCTAATCGATCCTTACTTATCTATCATGTTATTTGACGTTTGGATGGACTCCAGTAACCCTGATGTGAGATACGAAATTTTCGGACGCAGCGGAAGCTGGAAATAGTTTTAAACGAAACAACACGCATTAGCGTTGTTCCTGTGCTGTATCTAATCGATCCTTACTTATCTATCATGTTATTTGACGTCTGGATGGACTCCAGTAACGCTGATGTGAGATACGAAGTTCTCGGACGCAGCAGAAGCTGGAAACAGTTTTAAATGAAACAACACGCATTAGCGTTGTTCCTGTGATGTATCTAAACGATCCTTACTTATCTAACATGTTATTTGACGTTTGGATGGACTCCAGTAAGTCTGATGTGAGATACGACGTTTTCGGACGCAGCAGAAACTGGAAATAGTTTTAAACGAGACAACACGTATTAGCGTTGTTCCTGTGATGTATGTAATCGATCCTTACTCATCTATCATGTTATTTTACGTTTGGATGGACTCCAGTAACTCTGATGTGAGAAACAAAGTTCTCGGATGCAGCAGAACCTGGAAATAGTTTTGAACGAAACAACACGTATTAGCGTTGTTGCTGTGATGTATCTAATCGATCCTTACTTATCTACTATGTTATTTGAAGTTTCGATGGACTCCAGTAACTCTGATGTGAGATACGAAATTTTCGGACGCAGCAGAAGCTGGAAATAGTTTTAAACGAAACAACACGCATTAGCGTTGTTCCTGTGATGTATCTAATCGATCCTTACTCATCTATCATGTTATTTGACGTTTCGATGGACTCCAGTAACTCTGATGTGAGAT
This sequence comes from Prosopocoilus inquinatus, assembly GCA_036172665.1. Lineage (NCBI taxonomy): Eukaryota > Metazoa > Arthropoda > Insecta > Coleoptera > Lucanidae > Prosopocoilus > Prosopocoilus inquinatus. The sequence continues at coordinate 29,775,307 of CM069879.1, forward strand.
ACGACGTTTTCGGACGCAGCAGAAGCTGGAAATAGTTTTAAACGAAACAACACACATTAGCGATGTTCCTGTGATGTATCTAATCGATCCTTACTCATCTATCATGTTATTTTACGTTTGGATGGACTCCAGTAACTCTGATGTGAGATACAAAGTTTTTGGACGCAGCAGAAGCTGGAAATAGTTTTGAACGAAACAACACGTATTAGCGTTGTTCCTGTGATGTATCTAATCAATCCTTACTCATCTATCATGTTATTTGGCGTTTCGATGGACTCCAGTAACTTTGATGTGAGTTACGAAGTTCTCGGACGCAGCTGAAGCTAGAAATAGTTTTAAACGAAACAACACGCATTAGCGTTGTTCCTGTGATGTATCTAATCGATCTTTACTTATATATCATGTTATTTGACGTTTGGATGGACTCCAGTAACCCTGATGTGATATACGAAGTTCTCGGACGCATCAGAAGCTGGAAATAGTTTTGAACGAAACAACACGTATTAGCGTTGTTCCTGTGATGTATCTAAACGTTCCTTACTTATCTAACATGTTATTTGACGTTTGGATGGACTCCAGTAAGTCTGATGTGATATACAAAGTTTTTGGACGCAGCAGGAGCTGGAAATAGTTTTAAACGAGACAACAAGTATTAGCGTTGTTCCTGTGCTGTATCTAATCGATCCTTACTTATCTGTCATGTTATCTGACGTTTCGATGGACTCCAGTAACTCTGATGTGAGATACGACTTTTTCGGACGCAGCAGAAGCTGGAAATAGTTTTGAACGAAACAACACGTATTAACGTTGTTCCTGTGATGAATCTAATCGATCCTTACTTATCTACTATGTTATTTGCCGTTTCGATGGACTCCAGTAACTTTGATGTGAGGTACGAATTTCTCGGACGCAGCTGAAGCTAGAAATAGTTTTAAAGGAAACAACACGCATTAGCGTTGTTCCTGTGATGTATCTAATCAATCCTTACTCATCTATCATGTTATTTGGCGTTTCGATGGACTCCTGTAACTTTGAAGTGAGATACGAAGTTCTCGGACGCAGCTGAAGCTAGAAATAGTTTTAAACGAAACAACACGCATTAGCGTTGTTCCTGTGATGTATCTAATCGATCCTTACTTATCTATCATGTTATTTGACGTTTGGATGGACTCCAGTAACCCTGATGTGTGATACGAAATTTTCGGACGCAGCGGAAGCTGGAAATAGTTTTAAACGAAACAACACGCATTAGCGTTGTTCCTGTGCTGTATCTAATCGATCCTTACTTATCTATCATGTTATTTGACGTCTGGATGGACTCCAGTAACGCTGATGTGAGATACGAAGTTCTCGGACGCAGCAGAAGCTGGAAACAGTTTTAAATGTAACAACACGCATTAGCGTTGTTCCTGTGATGTATCTAAACGATCCTTACTTATCTAACATGTTATTTGACGTTTGGATGGACTCCAGTAAGTCTGATGTGAGATACGACGTTTTCGGACGCAGCAGAAACTGGAAATAGTTTTAAACGAGACAACACGTATTAGCGTTGTTCCTGTGATGTATGTAATCGATCCTTACTCATCTATCATGTTATTTTACGTTTGGATGGACTCCAGTAACTCTGATGTGAGAAACAAAGTTCTCGGATGCAGCAGAACCTGGAAATAGTTTTGAACGAAACAACACGTATTAGCGTTGTTGCTGTGATGTATCTAATCGATCCTTACTTATCTACTATGTTATTTGAAGTTTCGATGGACTCCAGTAACTCTGATGTGAGATACGAAATTTTCGGACGCAGCAGAAGCTGGAAATAGTTTTAAACGAAACAACACGCATTAGCGTTGTTCCTGTGATGTATCTAATCGATCCTTACTCATCTATCATGTTATTTGACGTTTCGATGGACTCCAGTAACTCTGATTATCTTCCTGGAAAGGTAAGGTAGCAAGATTTGGCGCCCAATTGTGGGGCCTCAATTTGTTTTGCGTTTTGTTTTCCGAAAAATTACGTCCAAGTTAGACAGAATTGTTTGTTTTATTGCGGAATTTTGCGCCTTGACACGGATTTTAAATTGTTACCCGATCGCCTTAATGCGGAAGAGATTAACTATGAACTCTTAGCGAGAGGTGTACAATGTGACGGTACTGTTGCGCAAAAACGAGCGTACCTCAGACGACAATTGCGTTTGGAAAAAGATTTGCGCTTACCCTTACCCAAATATGACGTATTATTTGACGAAGACGTGACTGCCCTTCAGGAAAAGATTAGCGAAATTCGCTGTTTAATTGAGTCTGTCCCTGGCTCGACCGCTGTTTGCATTGTAGACAAAATTTCAGCCAAATTGGCTCACGCCATCGGACGCGCACAGCGTTCTCAGCCTTTGACAAACGACGAAGTACAACAACGTAAGTGTATTTTACAGACGTTAAATGAATTCGCGTTTGACTTTGAACAGACGACGTTAAATTTCAGTCCTAAAGAAACTGAAGTTGTTAGGGCTCATGCGTCTCCCTTACTTGATTTAACGGCTGTTGCGGATCATTTTCGAAATGATCAATCATCCATGATTTGTGTCAATCCGAATGTTGTTGCAACTCCTAGTGCGACTTCGTCGCCAAAAATTACGACGTCCCCGCCTAAAGCTGTTCTTCTTGCGCCCAAGGTTACGACACACCCTGTAACCGCGATCGAAATTAAATCGGTTCCTGTTTCCAAATGGGGTTTAACTTATAATGGGAATAATAAGATTCTCTCCCTTAGCGCCTTTTTGGAACGCGTTAGTGAACTCCAAATTTCGAGAAACGTTTCGAAAGCAACTCTGTTCGCTTCAGCGTCCGATTTATTTCGCGATAAAGCTTTAATCTGGTTTCGGGCAAATCGGAAATTTTGCAATAATTGGTCCGAACTCGTGCAAGGTCTTCGTGACGAGTTCCAACCCCATAATTATGACGACAAGTTATTTGAAGAAATAAAGAAACGCACCCAGGGTCCCGATGAATCAATGGGAATTTATATTTCTGTCATGCTCAATTTATTCGATCGTTTGAGCATCCCTGTCGCGGAAAACGTTCGCATAAAAATTCTTCTGAATAACATTGCCCCTTTTTATCAGCGTCAGTTAGGACTAGTCGAGGTTACTTCTGTCACCCAGTTATTGAAGATAGGTAGACAATTAGAGGTTCGTAAGTCCGCCGTAGAGGCATACATGCCTCCACCTCGTAAGAACAATACTCTAGAGCCTGACCTAGCCTATGTACAAGCCTGCGCACCAACCGTAAGTGAGTGTAAGGTAGATCCTCCTAAACCTACCAAAACGTTTAAGTGCTGGAATTGTCAAAAGACAGGCCACCTATCCCGTGATTGCTCTGAACCCTTACGTAGGCATTGTTATCAATGTGGACGTCCCAATGTCACCACTAAGACGTGCCCCGTGTGCTCGAAGAGTCCAAAAAACTCCCGAACAACGCGTTAGATGACCGGCTAGTGCGTTGCTTTAAAGTAACAAATCCGGTCGAATCTCTGACTGTACAACCTGTTTTAGACTTTGTCCTAGCTCATGCAAAAGATGACGAACGCCCATATCTGTCTGTATCCATCTTAGGCATCCCATTTCTTGGCCTTCTTGATTCAGGTGCGTCTCGCACAATTGTTGGCAGTTCAAGATGGGAAATCCTTCAGACTTTAAACTTACCTTTTACGAAACATGTGACGTCATGCACTGTTGCGAATGGACAACCCTGTAGTAGTCCTGGTAATGTTACAACCCCTATCCAACTTCGTGACCGTGTCAAACTGATCGACGTTCTTGTCGTTCCTGAGTTGCCGCATTCCTTAATTCTCGGCGCAGATTTTTGGAAGTTGATGGGCATCGTCCCTGACTTGCGCTCCGGTGAGAGGAGTTTTGGAAAGGAATTCATTGACTCAGTCGAACATGTCACATCTTGGGGTCATCTAACACATGATCAACAGACCCAACTTAATGAACGGACCGAACAGCTGTTTGCTGATTCCAGAAACCGTGAACTAGGATGTACCCAATTGGTCGAACACGTCATCCGTACTGATAGCCCACCAATCAAACAACGATATTACCCGATTTCGCCAGCAAGACAAGCCATCGTCGATACAGAACTTGACGACATGATTAAGCGTGGAATTGTTGAGAAATCTAAGAGTGCTTGGTCATCGCCCATTCTTCTTGTACCCAAAAAGGATGGCTCTTTCCGCTTTTGTGTGGACCGTCATCTTCGATCGAAAAATCGAACCGACGCGATTTTCCGTCGCAAACCCCCCCCCCCCCATCCGATCTCCGGGGCTACGGCCCCTCGACTGGCCGTACAGATATAATATTATATATGTCAAGTGTCAAGGTTTCCTTACTGCGCGTGTCGCGCGATCGTTGCCAACCAACCCTCGTCGAACCCATCTTTTACGCGGCGGCAAATTCAAATGAGCTCCGTCAAAATCTCGACGCGTTCGGTCGAGCGTACACGCGACGGCACAATGCAAATCGTGAAGAATTTAACCGGCAAAACGACGCCGCCGCCGCCGCCGCGATCGTCTTATAACCTTTTTTCCGATTACCGGAGTAACATCGGAGAAATGGAATTTGGAGGTTTTCAGTTGTTTTTAACACTTACTTTTTTTCAGTGGAAACACTTTTTCACTGTTACACACGCGTTCGTGTCACATTTTCGATATCACCCCGTATATCTCTCGCCATGTGGTAAACGTTACGTTCGTAAAGCTACTTTCTTCTACGTCGGAAAGAATTCGACGCGATCGATTTAGACCTTTCGTCTGATAGGCGACAATCCGGGTTTACGCTCGACGCGTCCAGTATCGATCACTGCAGCGCCATCTTCGATCGAAAAATCGAACCGACGCGATTTTCCGTCGCCGCTCGGCGAGACCTTTCGTTTGATATGCGACAACCCGGGTTTACGTTCGACGCGTCCAGTTTCGATCATTGCAGCGCCATCTTCGATCGAAAAATCGAACCGACGCGATTTTCCGTCGCCGCTCGGCGAGACCTTTCGTTTGATGCGCGACAACCTGGGTTTACGTTCGACGCGTCCAGTTTCGATCAATGCAGCGTCATCTTCGATCGAAAAATCGAACCGACGCGATTTTCCGTCGCCGCTCGGCGAGACCTTTCGTTTGATACGCGACAATCCGGGTTTACGTTCGACGCGTCCGATTTCGATCATTGCAGCGCCATCTTCGATCGAAAAATCGAACCGACGCGATTTTCCGTCGCCGCTCGGCGAGACCTTTCGTTTGATACACGACAATCCGGGTTTACGTTCGACGCGTCCGATTTCGATCATTGCAGCGCCATCTTCGATCGAAAAATCGAACCGACGCGATTTTCCGTCGCCGCTCGGCGAGACCTTTCGTTTGATACGCGACAATCCGGGTTTACGTTCGACGCGTTCGATTTCGATCATTGCAGCGCCATCTTCGATCGAAAAATCGAACCGACGCGATTTTCCGTCGCCGCTCGGCGAGACCTTTCGTTTGATACGCGACAACCCGGATTTACGTTCGACGCGTCCGATTTCGATCATTGCAGCGGCATCTTCGATCGAAAAATCGAACCGACGCGATTCTCCGACGCCGCTCGGCGAGACCTTTCGTTTGATACGCGACAATCCGGGTTTACGTTCGACGCGTTCGATTTCGATCATTGCAGCGCCATCTTCGATCGAAAAATCAAACCGACGCGATTTTCCGTCGCCGCTCGGCGAGACCTTTCGTTTGATATGCGACAACCCGGGTTTACGTTCGACGCGTCCAGTTTCGATCATTGCAGCGCCATCTTCGATCGAAAAATCGAACCGACGCGATTTTCCGTCGCCGCTCGGCGAGACCTTTCGTTTGATGCGCGACAACCTGGGTTTACGTTCGACGCGTCCAGTTTCGATCAATGCAGCGTCATCTTCGATCGAAAAATCGAACCGACGCGATTTTCCGTCGCCGCTCGGCGAGACCTTTCGTTTGATACGCGACAATCCGGGTTTACGTTCGACGCGTCCGATTTCGATCATTGCAGCGCCATCTTCGATCGAAAAATCGAACCGACGCGATTTTCCGTCGCCGCTCGGCGAGACCTTTCGTTTGATACGCGACAATCCGGGTTTACGTTCGACGCGTCCGATTTCGATCATTGCAGCGCCATCTTCGATCGAAAAATCGAACCGACGCGATTTTCCGTCGCCGCTCGGCGAGACCTTTCGTTTGATACAAGACAATCCGGGTTTACGTTCGACGCGTTCGATTTCGATCATTGCAGCGCCATCTTCGATCGAAAAATCGAACCGACGCGATTTTCCGTCGCCGCTCGGCGAGACCTTTCGTTTGATACGCGACAACCCGGATTTACGTTCGACGCGTCCGATTTCGATCATTGCAGCGGCATCTTCGATCGAAAAATCGAACCGACGCGATTTTCCGTCGCCGCTCGGCGAGACCTTTCGTTTGATACGCGACAATCCGGGTTTACGTTCGACGCGTTCGATTTCGATCATTGCAGCGGCATCTTCCATCGAAAAATCAAACCGACGCGATTTTCCGTCGCCGCTCGGCGAGACCTTTCGTTTGATACGCGACAACCCGGATTTACGTTCGACGCGTCCGATTTCGATCATTGCAGCGGCATCTTCGATCGAAAAATCGAAACGACGCGATATTCCGTCGCCGCTCGGCGATACCTTTCGTTTGATACGCGACAATCCGGGTTTACGTTCGACGCGTTCGATTTCGATCATTGCAGCGCCATCTTCTATCGAAAAATCGAACCGACGCGATTTTCCGTCGCCGCTCGGCGAGACCTTTCGTTTGATGCGCGACAACCCGGATTTACGTTCGACGCGTCCGATTTCGATCATTGCAGCGCCATCTTCGATCGAAAAATCGAACCGACGCGATTTTCCGTCGCCGCTCGGCGAGACCTTTCGTTTGATACGCGACAACCCTGGTTTACGTTCGACGCGTCCGATTTCGATCATTGCAGCGCCATCTTCGATCGAAAAATCGAACCGACGCGATTTTCCGTCGCCGCTCGGCGAGACCTTTCGTTTGATGCGCGACAACCCGGGTTTACGTTCGACGCGTCCAGCTTCAATCAATGCAGCGTCATCTTCGATCGAAAAATCGAACCGACGCGATTTTCCGTCGCCGCTCGGCGAGACCTTTCGTTTGATACGCGACAACCCGGGTTTACGTTCGACGCGTACGATTTCGATCATTGCAGCGCCATCTTCGATCGAAAAATCGAACTGACGCGATTTTCCGTCGCCGCTCGGCGAGACCTTTCGTTTGATACGCGACAATCTGGGTTTACGTTCGACGCGTTCGATTTCGATCATTGCAGCGCCATCTTCGATCGAAAAATCGAACCGACGCGATTTTCCGTCGCCGCTCGGCGAGACCTTTCGTTTGATACGCGACAACCCGGGTTTACGTTCGACGCGTCCGATTTCGATCATTGCAGCGCCATCTTCTATCGAAGAATCGAACCGACGCGATTTTCCGTCGCCGCTCGGCGAGACCTTTCGTTTGATGCGCGACAACCCGGATTTACGTTCGACGCGTCCGATTTCGATCATTGCAGCGCCATCTTCGATCGAAAAATCGAACCGACGCGATTTTCCGTCGCCGCTCGGCGAGACCTTTCGTTTGATACGCGACAATCCGGGTTTCCGTTCGACGCGTTCGATTTCGATCATTGCAGCGCCATCTTCGATCGAAAAATCGAACCGACGCGATTTTCCGTCGCCGCTCGGCGAGACCTTTCGTTTGATACGCGACAACCCGGATTTACGTTCGACGCGTCCGATTTCGATCATTGCAGCGGCATCTTCGATCGAAAAATCGAACCGACGCGATTTTCCGTCGCCGCTCGGCGAGACCTTTCGTTTGATAGGCGACAGTCTGGGTTTACGTTCGACGCGTTCGATTTCGATCATTGCAGCGCCATCTTCGATCGAAAAATCGAACCGACGCGATTTTCCGTCGCCGCTCGGCGAGACCTTTCGTTTGATACGCGACAATCCGGGTTTACGTTCGACGCGTTCGATTTCGATCATTGCAGCGCCATCTTCGATCGAAAAATCGAACCGACGCGATTTTCAGTCGCCGCTCGGCGAGACCTTTCGTTTGATACGCGACAACCCGTTTACGTTCGACGCGTCCGATTTCGATCATTGCAGTGCCATCTTCGATCGAAAAATCGAACCGACGCGATTTTCCGTCGCCGCTCGGCGAGACCTTAAGTTTGATGCGCGACAATCCGGGTTTACGTTCGACGCGTCCAGTTTCGATCATTGCAGCGTAATCTTCGATCGAAAAATCGAACCTACGCGATTTTCCGTCGCCGGTCGGCGAAACCTTTCGTTTGATACGCGACAACCCGGGTTTACGTTCGACGCGTCCGATTTCGATCATTGCAGCGCCATCTTCGATCGAAAAATAGAACCGACGCGATTTTCCGTCGCCGCTCGGCGAGACCTTTCGTTTGATGCGCGACAACCCGCGTTTACGTTCGACGCGTCCGATTTCGATCATTGCAGCGCCATCTTCTATCGAAGAATCGAATCGACGCGATTTTCCGTCGCCGCTCGGCGAGACCTTTCGTTTGATGCGCGACAACCCGGATTTACGTTCGACGCGTTCGATTTCGATCATTGCAGCGCCATCTTCGATCGAAAAATCGAACCGACGCGATTTTCCGTCACCGCTCGGCGAGATCTTTCGTTTGATACGCGACAATCCGGGTTTACGTTCGACGCGTTCGATTTCGATCATTGCAGCGAAATCTTCGATCGAAAAATCGAACCGACGCGATTTTCCGTCGCCGTTCGGCGAGACCTTTCGTTTGATACGCGACAACCCGGCTTTACGTTCGACGCGTCCGATTTCGATCATTGCAGCGGCATCTTCGATCGAAAAATCGAACCGACGCGATTTTCCGTCGCCGCTCGGCGAGACCTTTCGTTTGATACGCGACAATCCGGGTTTTCGTTCGACGCTTTCGATTTCGATCATTGCAGCGGCATCTTCGATCGAAAAATCGAACCGATGCGATTTTCCGTCGCCGCTCTTCGAGACCTTTCGTTTGATACGCGACAACCCGGATTTACGTTCGACGCGTCCGATTTCGATCATTGCATCGGCATCTTCGATCGAAAAATCGAACCGACGCGATTTTCCGTCGCCGCTCGGCGAGACCTTTCGTTTGATGCGCGACAACCCGGATTTACGTTCGACGCGTCCGATTTCGATCATTGCAGCGCCATCTTCGATCGAAAAATCGAACCGACGCGATTTTCCGTCGCCGCTCGGCGAGACCTTCCGTTTGATACGCGACAATCCGGGTTTACGTTCGACGCGTTCGATTTCGATCATTGCAGCGCCATCTTCGATCGAAAAATCGAACCGACGCGATTTTCCGTCGCCGCTCGGCGAGACCTTTCGTTTGATACGCGACAACCCGGATTTACGTTCAACGCGTCCGATTTCGATCATTGCAGCGGCATCTTCGATCGAAAAATCGAACCGACGCGATATTCCGTCGCCGCTCGGCGATACCTTTCGTTTGATACGCGACAATCCGGGTTTACGTTCGACGCGTTCGATTTCGATCATTGCAGCGCCATCTTCTATCGAAAAATCGAACCGACGCGATTTTCCGTCGCCGCTCGGCGAGACCTTTCGTTTGATACGCGACAACCCTGGTTTACGTTCGACGCGTCCGATTTCGATCATTGCAGCGCCATCTTCAATCGAAAAATCGAACCGACGCGATTTTCCGTCGCCGCTCGGCGAAACCTTTCGTTTGATGCGCGACAACCCGGGTTTACGTTCGACGCGTCCAGTTTCAATCATTGCAGCGCCATCTTCGATCGAAAAATCGAACCGACGCGATTTTCCGTCGCCGCTCGGCGAGACCTTTCGTTTGATACGCGACAACCCGGGTTTACGTTCGACGCGTCCGATTTCGATCATTGCAGCGCCATCTTCTATCGAAGAATCGAACCGACGCAATTTTCCGTCGCCGCTCGGCGAGACCTTTCGTTTGATGCGCGACAACCCGGATTTACGTTCGACGCGTCCGATTTCGATCATTGCAGCGCCATCTTCGATCGAAAAATCGAACCGACGCGATTTTCCGTCGCCGCTCGGCGAGACCTTTCGTTTGATACGCGACAATCCGGGTTTCCGTTCGACGCGTTCGATTTCGATCATTGCAGCGCCATCTTCGATCGAAAAATCGAACCGACGCGATTTTCCGTCGCCGCTCGGCGAGACCTTTCGTTTGATACGCGACAACCCGGATTTACGTTCGACGCGTCCGATTTCGATCATTGCAGCGGCATCTTCGATCGAAAAATCGAACCGACGCGATTTTCCGTCGCCGCTCGGCGAGACCTTTCGTTTGATGCGCGACAACCCGGGTTTACGTTCGACGCGTCCAGCTTCAATCAATGCAGCGTCATCTTCGATCGAAAAATCGAACCGACGCGATTTTCCGTCGCCGCTCGGCGAGACCTTTCGTTTGATACGCGACAACCCGGGTTTACGTTCGACGCGTCCGATTTCGATCATTGCAGCGCCATCTTCGATCGAAAAATCGAACTGACGCGATTTTCCGTCGCCGCTCGGCGAGACCTTTCGTTTGATACGCGACAATCTGGGTTTAGGTTCGACGCGTTCGATTTCGATCATTGCAGCGCCATCTTCGATCGAAAAATCGAACCGACGCGATTTTCCGTCGCCGCTCGGCGAGACCTTTCGTTTGATACGCGACAACCCGGATTTACGTTCAACGCGTCCGATTTCGATCATTGCAGCGGCATCTTCGATCGAAAAATCGAACCGACGCGATATTCCGTCGCCGCTCGGCGATACCTTTCGTTTGATACGCGACAATCCGGGTTTACGTTCGACGCGTTCGATTTCGATCATTGCAGCGCCATCTTCTATCGAAAAATCGAACCGACGCGATTTTCCGTCGCCGCTCGGCGAGACCTTTCGTTTGATACGCGACAACCCTGGTTTACGTTCGACGCGTCCGATTTCGATCATTGCAGCGCCATCTTCAATCGAAAAATCGAACCGACGCGATTTTCCGTCGCCGGTCGGCGAAACCTTTCGTTTGATGCGCGACAACCCGGGTTTACGTTCGACGCGTCCAGTTTCAATCATTGCAGCGCCATCTTCGATCGAAGAATCGAACCGACGCGATTTTCCGTCGCCGCTCGGCGAGACCTTTCGTTTGATACGCGACAACCCGGGTTTACGTTCGACGCGTCCGATTTCGATCATTGCAGCGCCATCTTCTATCGAGGAATCGAACCGACGCAATTTTCCGTCGCCGCTCGGCGAGACCTTTCGTTTGATGCGCGACAACCCGGATTTACGTTCGACGCGTCCGATTTCGATCATTGCAGCGCCATCTTCGATCGAAAAATCGAACCGACGCGATTTTCCGTCGCCGCTCGGCGAGACCTTTCGTTTGATACGCGACAATCCGGGTTTCCGTTCGACGCGTTCGATTTCGATCATTGCAGCGCCATCTTCGATCGAAAAATCGAACCGACGCGATTTTCCGTCGCCGCTCGGCGAGACCTTTCGTTTGATACGCGACAACCCGGATTTACGTTCGACGCGTCCGATTTCGATCATTGCAGCGGCATCTTCGATCGAAAAATCGAACCGACGCGATTTTCCGTCGCCGCTCGGCGAGACCTTTCGTTTGATGCGCGACAACCCGGGTTTACGTTCGACGCGTCCAGCTTCAATCAATGCAGCGTCATCTTCGATCGAAAAATCGAACCGACGCGATTTTCCGTCGCCGCTCGGCGAGACCTTTCGTTTGATACGCGACAACCCGGGTTTACGTTCGACGCGTCCGATTTCGATCATTGCAGCGCCATCTTCGATCGAAAAATCGAACTGACGCGATTTTCCGTCGCCGCTCGGCGAGACCTTTCGTTTGATACGCGACAATCTGGGTTTAGGTTCGACGCGTTCGATTTCGATCATTGCAGCGCCATCTTCGATCGAAAAATCGAACCGACGCGATTTTCCGTCGCCGCTCGGCGAGACCTTTCGTTTGATACGCGACAACCCGGGTTTACGTTCGACGCGTCCGATTTCGATCATTGCAGCGCCATCTTCTATCGAAGAATCGAACCGACGCGATTTTCCGTCGCCGCTCGGCGAGACCTTTCGTTTGATGCGCGACAACCCGGATTTACGTTCGACGCGTCCGATTTCGATCATTGCAGCGCCATCTTCGATCGAAAAATCGAACCGACGCGATTTTCCGTCGCCGCTCGGCGAGACCTTTCGTTTGATACGCGACAATCCGGGTTTCCGTTCGACGCGTTCGATTTCGATCATTGCAGCGCCATCTTCGATCGAAAAATCGAACCGACGCGATTTTCCGTCGCCGCTCGGCGAGACCTTTCGTTTGATACGCGACAACCCGGATTTACGTTCGACGCGTCCGATTTCGATCATTGCAGCGGCATCTTCGATCGAAAAATCGAACCGACGCGATTTTCCGTCGCCGCTCGGCGAGACCTTTCGTTTGATACGCGACAGTCTGGGTTTACGTTCGACGCGTTCGATTTCGATCATTGCAGCGCCATCTTCGATCGAAAAATCGAACCGACGCGATTTTCCGTCGCCGCTCGGCGAGACCTTTCGTTTGATACGCGACAATCCGGGTTTACGTTCGACGCGTTCGATTTCGATAATTGCAGCGCCATCTTCGATCGAAAAATCGAACCGACGCGATTTTCAGTCGCCGCTCGGCGAGACCTTTCGTTTGATACGCGACAACCCGTTTACGTTCGACGCGTCCGATTTCGATCATTGCAGTGCCATCTTCGATCGAAAAATCGAACCGACGCGATTTTCCGTCGCCGCTCGGCGAGACCTTAAGTTTGATGCGCGACAACCCGGGTTTACGTTCGACGCGTCCAGTTTCGATCATTGCAGCGTAATCTTCGATCGAAAAATCGAACCTACGCGATTTTCCGTCGCCGCTCGGCGAAACCTTTCGTTTGATACGCGACAACCCGGGTTTACGTTCGACGCGTCCGATTTCGATCATTGCAGCGCCATCTTCGATCGAAAAATAGAACCGACGCGATTTTCCGTCGCCGCTCGGCGAGACCTTTCGTTTGATGCGCGACAACCCGCGTTTACGTTCGACGCGTCCGATTTCGATCATTGCAGCGCCATCTTCTATCGAAGAATCGAATCGACGCGATTTTCCGTCGCCGCTCGGCGAGACCTTTAGTTTGATGCGCGACAACCCGGATTTACGTTCGACGCGTTCGATTTCGATCATTGCAGCGGCATCTTTGATCGAAAAATCGAAACGACGCGATTTTCCGTCGCCGCTCGGCGATACCTTTCGTTTGATACGCGACAACCCGGGTTTACGTTCGACGCGTCCGATTTCGATCATTGCAGCGCCATCTTCAATCGAAAAATCGAACCGACGCGATTTTCCGTCGCCGCTCGGCGAAACCTTTCGTTTGATGCGCGACAACCCGGGTTTACGTTCGACGCGTCCAGTTTCAATCATTGCAGCGCCATCTTCGATCGAAAAATCGAACCGACGCGATTTTCCGTCGCCGCTCGGCGAGACCTTTCGTTTGATGCGCGACAACCCGGGTTTACGTTCGACGCGTCCAGTTTCGATCAATGCAGCGTCATCTTCTATCGAAAAATCGAACCGACGCGATTTTCCGTCGCCGCTCGGCGAGACCTTTCGTTTGATACGCGACAACCCGGGTTTACGTTCGACGCGTCCGATTTCGATCATTGCAGCGGCATCTTCGATCGAAAAATCGAACCGACGCGATTTTCCGTCGCCGCTCGGCGAGACCTTTCGTTTGATACGCGACAATCCGGGTTTACGTTCGACGCGTTCGATTTCGATCATTGCAGCGAAATCTTCGATCGAAAAATCGAACCGACGCGATTTTCCGTCGCCGTTCGGCGAGACCTTTCGTTTGATACGCGACAACCCGGCTTTACGTTCGACGCGTCCGATTTCGATCATTGCAGCGGCATCTTCGATCGAAAAATCGAACCGACGCGATTTTCCGTCGCCGCTCGGCGAGACCTTTCGTTTGATACGCGACAATCCGGGTTTTCGTTCGACGCTTTCGATTTCGATCATTGCAGCGGCATCTTCGATCGAAAAATCGAACCGACGCGATTTTCCGTCGCCGCTCGGCGAGACCTTTCGTTTGATACGCGACAACCCGGGTTTACGTTCGACGCGTCCGATTTCGATCATTGCAGCGCCATCTTCTATCGAAGAATCGAACCGACGCAATTTTCCGTCGCCGCTCGGCGAGACCTTTCGTTTGATGCGCGACAACCCGGATTTACGTTCGACGCGTCCGATTTCGATCATTGCAGCGCCATCTTCGATCGAAAAATCGAACCGACGCGATTTTCCGTCGCCGCTCGGCGAGACCTTTCGTTTGATACGCGACAATCCGGGTTTCCGTTCGACGCGTTCGATTTCGATCATTGCAGCGCCATCTTCGATCGAAAAATCGAACCGACGCGATTTTCCGTCGCCGCTCGGCGAGACCTTTCGTTTGATACGCGACAACCCGGATTTACGTTCGACGCGTCCGATTTCGATCATTGCAGCGGCATCTTCGATCGAAAAATCGAACCGACGCGATTTTCCGTCGCCGCTCGGCGAGACCTTTCGTTTGATGCGCGACAACCCGGGTTTACGTTCGACGCGTCCAGCTTCAATCAATGCAGCGTCATCTTCGATCGAAAAATCGAACCGACGCGATTTTCCGTCGCCGCTCGGCGAGACCTTTCGTTTGATACGCGACAACCCGGGTTTACGTTCGACGCGTCCGATTTCGATCATTGCAGCGCCATCTTCGATCGAAAAATCGAACTGACGCGATTTTCCGTCGCCGCTCGGCGAGACCTTTCGTTTGATACGCGACAATCTGGGTTTAGGTTCGACGCGTTCGATTTCGATCATTGCAGCGCCATCTTCGATCGAAAAATCGAACCGACGCGATTTTCCGTCGCCGCTCGGCGAGACCTTTCGTTTGATACGCGACAACCCGGATTTACGTTCAACGCGTCCGATTTCGATCATTGCAGCGGCATCTTCGATCGAAAAATCGAACCGACGCGATATTCCGTCGCCGCTCGGCGATACCTTTCGTTTGATACGCGACAATCCGGGTTTACGTTCGACGCGTTCGATTTCGATCATTGCAGCGCCATCTTCTATCGAAAAATCGAACCGACGCGATTTTCCGTCGCCGCTCGGCGAGACCTTTCGTTTGATACGCGACAACCCTGGTTTACGTTCGACGCGTCCGATTTCGATCATTGCAGCGCCATCTTCAATCGAAAAATCGAACCGACGCGATTTTCCGTCGCCGGTCGGCGAAACCTTTCGTTTGATACGCGACAACCCGGGTTTACGTTCGACGCGTCCAGTTTCAATCATTGCAGCGCCATCTTCGATCGAAAAATCGAACCGACGCGATTTTCCGTCGCCGCTCGGCGAGACCTTTCGTTTGATACGCGACAACCCGGGTTTACGTTCGACGCGTCCGATTTCGATCATTGCAGCGCCATCTTCTATCGAAGAATCGAACCGACGCAATTTTCCGTCGCCGCTCGGCGAGACCTTTCGTTTGATGCGCGACAACCCGGATTTACGTTCGACGCGTCCGATTTCGATCATTGCAGCGCCATCTTCGATCGAAAAATCGAACCGACGCGATTTTCCGTCGCCGCTCGGCGAGACCTTTCGTTTGATACGCGACAATCCGGGTTTCCGTTCGACGCGTTCGATTTCGATCATTGCAGCGCCATCTTCGATCGAAAAATCGAACCGACGCGATTTTCCGTCGCCGCTCGGCGAGACCTTTCGTTTGATACGCGACAACCCGGATTTACGTTCGACGCGTCCGATTTCGATCATTGCAGCGGCATCTTCGATCGAAAAATCGAACCGACGCGATTTTCCGTCGCCGCTCGGCGAGACCTTTCGTTTGATGCGCGACAACCCGGGTTTACGTTCGACGCGTCCAGCTTCAATCAATGCAGCGTCATCTTCGATCGAAAAATCGAACCGACGCGATTTTCCGTCGCCGCTCGGCGAGACCTTTCGTTTGATACGCGACAACCCGGGTTTACGTTCGACGCGTCCGATTTCGATCATTGCAGCGCCATCTTCGATCGAAAAATCGAACTGACGCGATTTTCCGTCGCCGCTCGGCGAGACCTTTCGTTTGATACGCGACAATCTGGGTTTAGGTTCGACGCGTTCGATTTCGATCATTGCAGCGCCATCTTCGATCGAAAAATCGAACCGACGCGATTTTCCGTCGCCGCTCGGCGAGACCTTTCGTTTGATACGCGACAACCCGGGTTTACGTTCGACGCGTCCGATTTCGATCATTGCAGCGCCATCTTCTACCGAAGAATCGAACCGACGCGATTTTCCGTCGCCGCTCGGCGAGACCTTTCGTTTGATGCGCGACAACCCGGATTTACGTTCGACGCGTCCGATTTCGATCATTGCAGCGCCATCTTCGATCGAAAAATCGAACCGACGCGATTTTCCGTCGCCGCTCGGCGAGACCTTTCGTTTGATACGCGACAATCCGGGTTTCCGTTCGACGCGTTCGATTTCGATCATTGCAGCGCCATCTTCGATCGAAAAATCGAACCGACGCGATTTTCCGTCGCCGCTCGGCGAGACCTTTCGTTTGATACGCGACAACCCGGATTTACGTTCGACGCGTCCGATTTCGATCATTGCAGCGGCATCTTCGATCGAAAAATCGAACCGACGCGATTTTCCGTCGCCGCTCGGCGAGACCTTTCGTTTGATACGCGACAGTCTGGGTTTACGTTCGACGCGTTCGATTTCGATCATTGCAGCGCCATCTTCGATCGAAAAATCGAACCGACGCGATTTTCCGTTGCCGCTCGGCGAGACCTTTCGTTTGATACGCGACAATCCGGGTTTACGTTCGACGCGTTCGATTTCGATCATTGCAGCGCCATCTTCGATCGAAAAATCGAACCGACGCGATTTTCAGTCGCCGCTCGGCGAGACCTTTCGTTTGATACGCGACAACCCGTTTACGTTCGACGCGTCCGATTTCGATCATTGCAGTGCCATCTTCGATCGAAAAATCGAACCGACGCGATTTTCCGTCGCCGCTCGGCGAGACCTTAAGTTTGATGCGCGACAACCCGGGTTTACGTTCGACGCGTCCAGTTTCGATCATTGCAGCGTAATCTTCGATCGAAAAATCGAACCTACGCGATTTTCCGTCGCCGCTCGGCGAAACCTTTCGTTTGATACGCGACAACCCGGGTTTACGTTCGACGCGTCCGATTTCGATCATTGCAGCGCCATCTTCGATCGAAAAATAGAACCGACGCGATTTTCCGTCGCCGCTCGGCGAGACCTTTCGTTTGATGCGCGACAACCCGCGTTTACGTTCGACGCGTCCGATTTCGATCATTGCAGCGCCATCTTCTATCGAAGAATCGAATCGACGCGATTTTCCGTCGCCGCTCGGCGAGACCTTTCGTTTGATGCGCGACAACCCGGATTTACGTTCGACGCGTTCGATTTCGATCATTGCAGCGGCATCTTTGATCGAAAAATCGAAACGACGCGATTTTCCGTCGCCGCTCGGCGATACCTTTCGTTTGATACGCGACAACCCGGGTTTACGTTCGACGCGTCCGATTTCGATCATTGCAGCGCCATCTTCAATCGAAAAATCGAACCGACGCGATTTTCCGTCGCCGCTCGGCGAAACCTTTCGTTTGATGCGCGACAACCCGGGTTTACGTTCGACGCGTCCAGTTTCAATCATTGCAGCGCCATCTTCGATCGAAAAATCGAACCGACGCGATTTTCCGTCGCCGCTCGGCGAGACCTTTCGTTTGATGCGCGACAACCCGGGTTTACGTTCGACGCGTCCAGTTTCGATCAATGCAGCGTCATCTTCGATCGAAAAATCGAACCGACGCGATTTTCCGTCGCCGCTCGGCGAGACCTTTCGTTTGATACGCGACAACCCGGGTTTACGTTCGACGCGTCCGATTTCGATCATTGCAGCGGCATCTTCGATCGAAAAATCGAACCGACGCGATTTTCCGTCGCCGCTAGGCGAGACCTTTCGTTTGATACGCGACAGTCTGGGTTTACGTTCGACGCGTTCGATTTCGATCATTGCAGCGCCATCTTCGATCGAAAAATCGAACCGACGCGATTTTCCGTCGCCGCTCGGCGAGACCTTTCGTTTGATACGCGACAATCCGGGTTTACGTTCGACGCGTTCGATTTCGATCATTGCAGCGCCATCTTCGATCGAAAAATCGAACCGACGCGATTTTCCGTCGCCGCTCGGCGAGACCTTTCGTTTGATACGCGACAACCCGTTTACGTTCGACGCGTCCGATTTCGATCATTGCAGTGCCATCTTCGATCGAAAAATCGAACCGACGCGATTTTCCGTCGCCGCTCGGCGAGACCTTAAGTTTGATGCGCGACAACACGGGTTTACGTTCGACGCGTCCAGTTTCGATCATTGCAGCGTAATCTTCGATCGAAAAATCGAACCTACGCGATTTTCCGTCGCCGCTCGGCGAAACCTTTCGTTTGATACGCGACAACCCGGGTTTACGTTCGACGCGTCCGATTTCGATCATTGCAGCGCCATCTTCGATCGAAAAATAGAACCGACGCGATTTTCCGTCGCCGCTCGGCGAGACCTTTCGTTTGATGCGCGACAACCCGCGTTTACGTTCGACGCGTCCAGTTTCGATCATTGCAGCGTCATCTTCGATCGAAAAATCGAACCGACGCGATTTTCCGTCGCCGCTCGGCGAGACCTTTCGTTTGATATGCGACAACCCGGGTTTACGTTCGACGCGTCCGCTTTCGATCATTGCAGCGCCATCTTCGATCGAAAAATCGAACCGACGCGATTGTCCGTCGCCGCTCGGCGAGACCTTTCGTTTGATGCGCGACAACCCGGGTTTACGTACGACGCGTCCAGTTTCGATCATTGCAGCGCCATCTTCGATCGAAAAATCGAACCGACGCGATTTTCCGTCGCCGCAATGATCGAAATCGGACGCGTCGAACGTAAACCCGGATTGTCGCGTATCAAACGAAAGGTCTCGTCGAGCGGCGACGGAAAATCGCGTCGGTTCGATTTTTCGATCGAAGATGGCGCTGCAATAATCGAAATCGGACGCGTCGAACGTAAACCCGGGTTGTCGCGTATCAAACGAAAGGTCTCGCCGAGCGGCGACGGAAAGTCGCGTCGGTTCGATTTTTCGATCGAAGATGGCGCTGCAATGATCGAAATCGGACGCGTCGAACGTAAACCCGGGTTGTCGCGCATCAAACGAAAGGTCTCGCCGAGCGGCGACGGAAAATCGCGTCGGTTCGATTTTTCGATCGAAGATGGCGCTGCAATGATTGAAACTGGACGCGTCGAACGTAAACCCGGGTTGTCGCGCATCAAACGAAAGGTTTCGCCGAGCGGCGACGGAAAATCGCGTCGGTTCGATTTTTCGATTGAAGATGGCGCTGCAATGATCGAAATCGGACGCGTCGGACGTAAACCCGGGTTGTCGCGTATCAAGCGAAAGGTCTCGCCGAGCGGTGACGGAAAATCGCGTCGGTTCGGTTTTTCGATCGAAGATGGCGCTGCAATGATCGAAATCGAACGCGTCGAGCGTAAACCCGGATTGTCGCGTATCAAACGAAAGGTATCGCCGAGCGGCGACGGAAAATCGCGTCGTTTCGATTTTTCGATCAAAGATGCCGCTGCAATGATCGAAATCGGACGCGGCGAACGTAAACCCGGATTGTCGCGTATCAAACGGAAGGTCTCGCCGAGCGGCGACGGAAAATCGCGTCGGTTCGATTTTTCGATCGAAGATGGCGCTGCAATGATCGAAATCGGACGCGTCGAACGTAAATCCGGGTTGTCGCGCATCAAACGAAAGGTCTCGCCGAGCGGCGACGGAAAATCGCGTCGGTTCGATTTTTCGATAGAAGATGCCGCTGCAATGATCGAAATCGGACGCGTCGAACGTAAATCCGGGTTGTCGCGTATCAAACGAAAGGTCTCGAAGAGCGGCGACGGAAAATCGCGTCGGTTCGATTTTTCGATCGAAGATGCCGCTGCAATGATCGAAATCGAAAGCGTCGAACGAAAACCCGGATTGTCGCGTATCAAACGAAAGGTCTCGCCGAGCGGCGACGGAAAATCGCGTCGGTTCGATTTTTCGATCGAAGATGCCGCTGCAATGATCGAAATCGGACGCGTCGAACGTAAAGCCGGGTTGTCGCGTATCAAACGAAAGGTCTCGCCGAGCGGCGACGGAAAATCGCGTCGGTTCGATTTTTCGATCGAAGATTTCGCTGCAATGATCGAAATCGAACGCGTCGAACGTAAACCCGGATTGTCGCGTATCAAACGAAAGGTCTCGCCGAGCGGCGACGGAAAATCGCGTCGGTTCGATTTTTCGATCGAAGATGGCGCTGCAATGATCGAAATCGGACGCGTCGAACGTAAATCCGGGTTGTCGCGCATCAAACGAAAGGTCTCGCCGAGCGGCGACGGAAAATCGCGTCGGTTCGATTCTTCGATAGAAGATAGCGCTGCAATGATCGAAATCGGACGCGTCGAACGTAAACCCGGGTTGTCGCGTATCAAACGAAAGGTCTCGCCGAGCGGCGACGGAAAATCGCGTCGGTTCGATTTTTCGATCGAAGATGGCGCTGCAATGATCGAAACTGGACGCGTCGTACGTAAACCCGGGTTGTCGCGCATCAAACGAAAGGTCTCGCCGAGCGGCGACGGACAATCGCGTCGGTTCGATTTTTCGATCGAAGATGGCGCTGCAATGATCGAAAGCGGACGCGTCGAACGTAAACCCGGGTTGTCGCATATCAAACGAAAGGTCTCGCCGAGCGGCGACGGAAAATCGCGTCGGTTCGATTTTTCGATCGAAGATGACGCTGCAATGATCGAAACTGGACGCGTCGAACGTAAACGCGGGTTGTCGCGCATCAAACGAAAGGTCTCGCCGAGCGGCGACGGAAAATCGCGTCGGTTCTATTTTTCGATCGAAGATGGCGCTGCAATGATCGAAATCGGACGCGTCGAACGTAAACCCGGGTTGTCGCGTATCAAACGAAAGGTTTCGCCGAGCGGCGACGGAAAATCGCGTAGGTTCGATTTTTCGATCATTGCAGCGTAATCTTCGATCGAAAAATCGAACCTACGCGATTTTCCGTCGCCGCTCGGCGAAACCTTTCGTTTGATACGCGACAACCCGGGTTTACGTTCGACGCGTCCGATTTCGATCATTGCAGCGCCATCTTCGATCGAAAAATAGAACCGACGCGATTTTCCGTCGCCGCTCGGCGAGACCTTTCGTTTGATGCGCGACAACCCGCGTTTACGTTCGACGCGTCCAGTTTCGATCATTGCAGCGTCATCTTCGATCGAAAAATCGAACCGACGCGATTTTCCGTCGCCGCTCGGCGAGACCTTTCGTTTGATATGCGACAACCCGGGTTTACGTTCGACGCGTCCGCTTTCGATCATTGCAGCGCCATCTTCGATCGAAAAATCGAACCGACGCGATTGTCCGTCGCCGCTCGGCGAGACCTTTCGTTTGATGCGCGACAACCCGGGTTTACGTACGACGCGTCCAGTTTCGATCATTGCAGCGCCATCTTCGATCGAAAAATCGAACCGACGCGATTTTCCGTCGCCGCTCGGCGAGACCTTTCGTTTGATACGCGACAACCCGGGTTTACGTTCGACGCGTCCGATTTCGATCATTGCAGCGCTATCTTCTATCGAAGAATCGAACCGACGCGATTTTCCGTCGCCGCTCGGCGAGACCTTTCGTTTGATGCGCGACAACCCGGATTTACGTTCGAAGCGTCCGATTTCGATCATTGCAGCGCCATCTTCGATCGAAAAATCGAACCGACGCGATTTTCCGTCGCCGCTCGGCGAGACCTTTCGTTTGATACGCGACAATCCGGGTTTACGTTCGACGCGTTCGATTTCGATCATTGCAGCGAAATCTTCGATCGAAAAATCGAACCGACGCGATTTTCCGTCGCCGCTCGGCGAGACCTTTCGTTTGATACGCGACAACCCGGCTTTACGTTCGACGCGTCCGATTTCGATCATTGCAGCGGCATCTTCGATCGAAAAATCGAACCGACGCGATTTTCCGTCGCCGCTCGGCGAGACCTTTCGTTTGATACGCGACAATCCGGGTTTTCGTTCGACGCTTTCGATTTCGATCATTGCAGCGGCATCTTCGATCGAAAAATCGAACCGACGCGATTTTCCGTCGCCGCTCTTCGAGACCTTTCGTTTGATACGCGACAACCCGGATTTACGTTCGACGCGTCCGATTTCGATCATTGCAGCGGCATCTTCTATCGAAAAATCGAACCGACGCGATTTTCCGTCGCCGCTCGGCGAGACCTTTCGTTTGATGCGCGACAACCCGGATTTACGTTCGACGCGTCCGATTTCGATCATTGCAGCGCCATCTTCGATCGAAAAATCGAACCGACGCGATTTTCCGTCGCCGCTCGGCGAGACCTTCCGTTTGATACGCGACAATCCGGGTTTACCTTCGCCGCGTCCGATTTCGATCATTGCAGCGGCATCTTTGATCGAAAAATCGAAACGACGCGATTTTCCGTCGCCGCTCGGCGATACCTTTCGTTTGATACGCGACAATCCGGGTTTACGCTCGACGCGTTCGATTTCGATCATTGCAGCGCCATCTTCGATCGAAAAACCGAACCGACGCGATTTTCCGTCACCGCTCGGCGAGACCTTTCGCTTGATACGCGACAACCCGGGTTTACGTCCGACGCGTCCGATTTCGATCATTGCAGCGCCATCTTCAATCGAAAAATCGAACCGACGCGATTTTCCGTCGCCGCTCGGCGAAACCTTTCGTTTGATGCGCGACAACCCGGGTTTACGTTCGACGCGTCCAGTTTCAATCATTGCAGCGCCATCTTCAATCGAAAAATCGAACCGACGCGATTTTCCGTCGCCGCTCGGCGAGACCTTTCGTTTGATGCGCGACAACCCGGGTTTACGTTCGACGCGTCCGATTTCGATCATTGCAGCGCCATCTTCGATCGAAAAATCGAACCGACGCGACTTTCCGTCGCCGCTCGGCGAGACCTTTCGTTTGATACGCGACAACCCGGGTTTACGTTCGACGCGTCCGATTTCGATTATTGCAGCGCCATCTTCGATCGAAAAATCGAACCGACGCGATTTTCCGTCGCCGCTCGACGAGACCTTTCGTTTGATACGCGACAATCCGGGTTTACGTTCGACGCGTCCGATTTCGATCATTGCAGCGCCATCTTCGATCGAAAAATCGAACCGACGCGATTTTCCGTCGCCGCTCGGCGAGACCTTTCGTTTGATACGCGACAACCCGGGTTTACGTTCTACGCGACCGATTTCGATCATTGCGGCGCCATAGGAACCCCTTAAGTACACTTTTCCGAGTTTCTTTTCTTATATATGACAAGTGGGTTCCGCTACGCTCCGCCCACTTGTGGGTATGAACAGAGGCTTGTGTGGACAGAGGCTTTGTATAGACGGAGGTTTCGTTTGGACGGAAGAGGTGAGAGCGCTGCGCGCTGTTTGGGCCGCTAGCCTTTGGGGGCTCGCGGCACCTAGGGACTTGGAAGAATGTTGGAAAACTTTAAGAATTGATTTTTCTAATTTTCGAAATTTTGAGTATTTTTCCCCAATTTTTTCAATTTTTCCGTTCTCCTAATTTATAATTTTTTTTTCGCCGTCTGGGTTGGCCTCGCTTGGGTTGGCGTCGGTTGGGTTCACCTTGAACAATTTTACAACAGAAAGGGAAGGAAAGTTTAAGAAAAAGTGAGAAAAATTGTTGGAAAACTTAAGAAATCGGCTTCCTTAATTTTTAGAATTTTTTTTCGATTTTTTTCAATTTTTTCTCGAAATTTACTACATTTTTCCGTAATTCTTTAAATTTTTTCGTTTACTTTAAAATAAAATTTTTCTGTCATCTGGGTTGACCTCGCTTGGGTTGGCGCCGTTTGAGTTGACCTTGAACAATTAAAAAAAAAAGAGTTAAGGAATATGTAAGAGAAAGTGAGGAAAAATGTTTTAAAAAAGTTGTAAAACGTCAATAATCGGCTTCCTCTATTCTTAGAATTTTTTCCTATTTTTTTCGATTTTTTCAATTTTTTCCCGAAATTTTGAATATTTTTCCCCAATTTTTTCAATTTTTCCGTTCTCCTAATTTTTAAATTTTTTTTCGCCGTCTGGGTT
Source organism: Prosopocoilus inquinatus (assembly GCA_036172665.1). NCBI lineage: Eukaryota > Metazoa > Arthropoda > Insecta > Coleoptera > Lucanidae > Prosopocoilus > Prosopocoilus inquinatus. Next base: position 29,799,756 of record CM069879.1, read on the forward strand.
GGCCTCGCTTGGGTTGGCGTCGGTTGGGTTGACCTTGAACAATTTTCGAAAAAAAGTGAAGGAAAATGTAAGAAGTGATGAAATGTTTTAAAAAAGTTGGAAAACTTAAGAAATCCGTTTCCCTAATTTTTAGAATTCTTGTCGATTTTTCTCGATTTTTTTAAATTTCCCCCCGAAATTTTGAATATTTTTCCCCAATTTTTTCAATTTTTCCGTTCTCTTAATTTTTAAATTTTTAAAATTTTTATCGATTTTTTCAATTTTTTCCCTTAAATTTCCCGCTTTAATTGCCGGCCGGAGAGCGAACGAATCGACCTCCCCGCGCTCGCATTTTTTTTTTAATCACAAACGAACATCCAAAGCCTCCTTTATTCATCTATTTACGTAATATGTACGGTCGAAATTATGTTCGAACGCGTCCGCGCGGCGAAAGAGATCGCGTCGGCGGCTTTAGATTAGGTCACGTTCGACCGGCGGCGCACGTACTCCCTCCGCCGCCGGGCCGACTGCGGGCGTAACACGACACACGCGAAAGAGATCGCGCGTCGCTTTCAGGTTAGATCATTGTCGATAGTCAGCACGCCCCCCCTCCCTTCCGACCTCCGGTGCTCCGGCCCCACGACTGGCCGTACAGATATATAATATTACATATGTCAAGTGTCAAGGTTTCCTTACTGCGCGTGTCGCGCGATCGTTGCCAACCAACCCTCGTCGATCCCATCTTTTACGCGGCGGCAAATTCAAATGAGCTCCGTCAAAATCTCGACGCGTTCGGTCGAGCGTACACGCGACGGCACAATGCAAATCGTGAAGAATTTAACCGGCAAAACGACGCCGCCGCCGCCGCCGCGATCGTCTTATAACCTTTTTTCCGATTACCGGAGTAACATCGGAGAAATGGAATTTGGAGGTTTTCAGTTGTTTTTAACACTTACTTTTTTTCAGTGGAAACACTTTTTCACTGTTACACACGCGTTCGTGTCACATTTTCGATATCACCCCGTATATCTCTCGCCATGTGGTAAACGTTACGTTCGTAAAGCTACTTTCTTCTACGTCGGAAAGAATTCGACGCGATCGATTTAGACCTTTCGTTTGATAGGCGACAATCCGGGTTTACGTTCGACGCGTCCGATTTCGATCATTGCAGCGCCATCTTCGATCGAAAAATCGAACCGACGCGATTTTCCGTCGCCGCTCGGCGAGACCTTTCGTTTTATGCGCGACAACCCGGGTTTACGTTCGACGCGTCCGATTTCGATCATTGCAGCGCCATCTTCGTTCGAAAAATCGAACCGACGCGATTTTCCGTCGCCGCTCGGCGAGACCTTTCGTTTGATACGCGACAATCCGGGTTTTCGTTCGACGCTTTCGATTTCGATCATTGCAGCGGCATCTTCGATCGAAAAATCGAACCGACGCGATTTTCCGTCGCCGCTCTTCGAGACCTTTCGTTTGATACGCGACAACCCGGATTTACGTTCGACGCGTCCGATTTCGATCATTGCAGCGGCATCTTCTATCGAAAAATCGAACCGACGCGATTTTCCGTCGCCGCTCGGCGAGACCTTTCGTTTGATGCGCGACAACCCGGATTTACGTTCGACGCGTCCGATTTCGATCATTGCAGCGCCATCTTCGATCGAAAAATCGAACCGACGCGATTTTCCGTCGCCGCTCGGCGAGACCTTCCGTTTGATACGCGACAATCCGGGTTTACCTTCGCCGCGTCCGATTTCGATCATTGCAGCGGCATCTTTGATCGAAAAATCGAAACGACGCGATTTTCCGTCGCCGCTCGGCGATACCTTTCGTTTGATACGCGACAATCCGGGTTTACGCTCGACGCGTTCGATTTCGATCATTGCAGCGCCATCTTCGATCGAAAAACCGAACCGACGCGATTTTCCGTCACCGCTCGGCGAGACCTTTCGCTTGATACGCGACAACCCGGGTTTACGTCCGACGCGTCCGATTTCGATCATTGCAGCGCCATCTTCAATCGAAAAATCGAACCGACGCGATTTTCCGTCGCCGCTCGGCGAAACCTTTCGTTTGATGCGCGACAACCCGGGTTTACGTTCGACGCGTCCAGTTTCAATCATTGCAGCGCCATCTTCAATCGAAAAATCGAACCGACGCGATTTTCCGTCGCCGCTCGGCGAGACCTTTCGTTTGATGCGCGACAACCCGGGTTTACGTTCGACGCGTCCGATTTCGATCATTGCAGCGCCATCTTCGATCGAAAAATCGAACCGACGCGACTTTCCGTCGCCGCTCGGCGAGACCTTTCGTTTGATACGCGACAACCCGGGTTTACGTTCGACGCGTCCGATTTCGATTATTGCAGCGCCATCTTCGATCGAAAAATCGAACCGACGCGATTTTCCGTCGCCGCTCGACGAGACCTTTCGTTTGATACGCGACAATCCGGGTTTACGTTCGACGCGTCCGATTTCGATCATTGCAGCGCCATCTTCGATCGAAAAATCGAACCGACGCGATTTTCCGTCGCCGCTCGGCGAGACCTTTCGTTTGATACGCGACAACCCGGGTTTACGTTCTACGCGACCGATTTCGATCATTGCGGCGCCATAGGAACCCCTTAAGTACACTTTTCCGAGTTTCTTTTCTTATATATGACAAGTGGGTTCCGCTACGCTCCGCCCACTTGTGGGTATGAACAGAGGCTTGTGTGGACAGAGGCTTTGTATAGACGGAGGTTTCGTTTGGACGGAAGAGGTGAGAGCGCTGCGCGCTGTTTGGGCCGCTAGCCTTTGGGGGCTCGCGGCACCTAGGGACTTGGAAGAATGTTGGAAAACTTTAAGAATTGATTTTTCTAATTTTCGAAATTTTGAGTATTTTTCCCCAATTTTTTCAATTTTTCCGTTCTCCTAATTTATAATTTTTTTTTCGCCGTCTGGGTTGGCCTCGCTTGGGTTGGCGTCGGTTGGGTTCACCTTGAACAATTTTACAACAGAAAGGGAAGGAAAGTTTAAGAAAAAGTGAGAAAAATTGTTGGAAAACTTAAGAAATCGGCTTCCTTAATTTTTAGAATTTTTTTTCGATTTTTTTCAATTTTTTCTCGAAATTTACTACATTTTTCCGTAATTCTTTAAATTTTTTCGTTTACTTTAAAATAAAATTTTTCTGTCATCTGGGTTGACCTCGCTTGGGTTGGCGCCGTTTGAGTTGACCTTGAACAATTAAAAAAAAAAGAGTTAAGGAATATGTAAGAGAAAGTGAGGAAAAATGTTTTAAAAAAGTTGTAAAACGTCAATAATCGGCTTCCTCTATTCTTAGAATTTTTTCCTATTTTTTTCGATTTTTTCAATTTTTTCCCGAAATTTTGAATATTTTTCCCCAATTTTTTCAATTTTTCCGTTCTCCTAATTTTTAAATTTTTTTTCGCCGTCTGGGTTGGCCTCGCTTGGGTTGGCGTCGGTTGGGTTGACCTTGAACAATTTTCGAAAAAAAGTGAAGGAAAATGTAAGAAGTGATGAAATGTTTTAAAAAAGTTGGAAAACTTAAGAAATCCGTTTCCCTAATTTTTAGAATTCTTGTCGATTTTTCTCGATTTTTTTAAATTTCCCCCCGAAATTTTGAATATTTTTCCCCAATTTTTTCAATTTTTCCGTTCTCTTAATTTTTAAATTTTTAAAATTTTTATCGATTTTTTCAATTTTTTCCCTTAAATTTCCCGCTTTAATTGCCGGCCGGAGAGCGAACGAATCGACCTCCCCGCGCTCGCATTTTTTTTTTAATCACAAACGAACATCCAAAGCCTCCTTTATTCATCTATTTACGTAATATGTACGGTCGAAATTATGTTCGAACGCGTCCGCGCGGCGAAAGAGATCGCGTCGGCGGCTTTAGATTAGGTCACGTTCGACCGGCGGCGCACGTACTCCCTCCGCCGCCGGGCCGACTGCGGGCGTAACACGACACACGCGAAAGAGATCGCGCGTCGCTTTCAGGTTAGATCATTGTCGATAGTCAGCACGCCCCCCCTCCCTTCCGACCACCGGTGCTCCGGCCCCACGACTGGCCGTACAGATATATAATATTACATATGTCAAGTGTCAAGGTTTCCTTACTGCGCGTGTCGCGCGATCGTTGCCAACCAACCCTCGTCGATCCCATCTTTTACGCGGCGGCAAATTCAAATGAGCTCCGTCAAAATCTCGACGCGTTCGGTCGAGCGTACACGCGACGGCACAATGCAAATCGTGAAGAATTTAACCGGCAAAACGACGCCGCCGCCGCCGCCGCGATCGTCTTATAACCTTTTTTCCGATTACCGGAGTAACATCGGAGAAATGGAATTTGGAGGTTTTCAGTTGTTTTTAACACTTACTTTTTTTCAGTGGAAACACTTTTTCACTGTTACACACGCGTTCGTGTCACATTTTCGATATCACCCCGTATATCTCTCGCCATGTGGTAAACGTTACGTTCGTAAAGCTACTTTCTTCTACGTCGGAAAGAATTCGACGCGATCGATTAAACCTTTCGTTTGATACGCGACAACCCGGATTTACGTTCAACGCGTCCGATTTCGATCATTGCAGCGGCATCTTCGATCGAAAAATCGAACCGACGCGATTTTCCGTCGCCGCTCGGCGAGACCTTTCGTTTGATACGCGACAATCCGGGTTTACGTTCGACGCGTTCGATTTCGATCATTGCAGCGGCATCTTCGATCGAAAAATCAAACCGACGCGATTTTCCGTCGCCGCTCGGCGAGACCTTTCGTTTGATACGCGACAACCCGGATTTACGTTCGCCGCGTCCGATTTCGATCATTGCAGCGGCATCTTTGATCGAAAAATCGAAACGACGCGATTTTCCGTCGCCGCTCGGCGATACCTTTCGTTTGATGCGCGACAACCCGGGTTTACGTTCGACGCGTCCGATTTCGATCAATGCAGCGTCATCTTCGATCGAAAAATCGAACCGACGCGATTTTCCGTCGCCGCTCGGCGAGACCTTTCGTTTGATACGCGACAACCCGGGTTTACGTTCGACGCGTCCGATTTCGATCATTGCAGCGGCATCTTCGATCGAAAAATCGAACCGACGCGATTTTCCGTCGCTGCTCGGCGAGACCTTTCGTTTGATACGCGACAGTCTGGGTTTACGTTCGACGCGTTCGATTCCGATCATTGCAGCGCCATCTTCGATCGAAAAATCGAACCGACGCGATTTTCCGTCGCCGCTCGGCGAGACCTTTCGTTTGATACGCGACAATCCGGGTTTACGTTCGACGCGTTCGATTTCGATCATTGCAGCGCCATCTTCGATCGAAAAATCGAACCGACGCGATTTTCCGTCGCCGCTCGGCGAGACCTTTCGTTTGATACGCGACAACCCGGGTTTACGTTCGACGCGTCCGATTTCGATCATTGCAGTGCCATCTTCGATCGAAAAATCGAACCGACGCGATTTTCCGTCGCCGCTCGGCGAGACCTTTCGTTTGATGCGCGACAACCCGGGTTTACGTTCGACGCGTCCAGTTTCGATCATTGCAGCGTCATCTTCGATCGAAAAATCGAACCTACGCGATTTTCCGTCGCCGCTCGGCGAAACCTTTCGTTTGATACGCGACAACCCGGGTTTACGTTCGACGCATCCGATTTCGATCATTGCAGCGCCATCTTCGATCGAAAAATCGAACCGACGCGATTTTCCGTCGCCGCTCGGCGAGACCTTTCGTTTGATGCGCGACAACCCGCGTTTACGTTCGACGCGTCCAGTTTCGATCATTGCAGCGTCATCTTAGATCGAAAAATCGAACCGACGCGATTTTCCGTCGCCGCTCGGCGAGACCTTTCGTTTGATATGCGACAACCCGGGTTTACGTTCGACGCGTCCGCTTTCGATCATTGCAGCGCCATCTTCGATCGAAAAATCGAACCGACGCGATTTTCCGTCGCCGCTCGGCGAGACCTTTCGTTTGATGCGCGACAACCCGGGTTTACGTACGACGCGTCCAGTTTCGATCATTGCAGCGCCATCTTCGATCGAAAAATTGAACCGACGCGATTTTCCGTCGCCGCTCGGCGAGACCTTTCGTTTAATACGCGACAACCCGGGTTTACGTTCGACGCGTCCGATTTCGATCATTGCAGCGCCATCTTCCATCGAAAAATCGAACCGACGCGATTTTCCGTCGCCGCTCGGCGAGACCTTTCGTTTGATACGCGACAATCCGGGTTTTCGTTCGACGCGTTCGATTTCGATCATTGCAGCGGCATCTTCGATCGAAAAATCGAACCGACGCGATTTTCCGTCGCCGCTCGGCGAGACCTTTCGTTTGATACGCGACAACCCGGATTTACGTTCGACGCGTCCGATTTCGATCATTGCAGCGGCATCTTCGATCGAAAAATCGAACCGACGCGATTTTCCGTCGCCGCTCGGCGAGACCTTTCGTTTGATATGCGACAACCCGGGTTTACGTTCGACGCGTCCGATTTCGATCATTGCAGCGCCATCTTCTATCGAAGAATCGAACCGACGCGATTTTCCGTCGCCGCTCGGCGAGACCTTTCGTTTGATGCGCGACAACCCGGATTTACGTTCGACGCGTCCGATTTCGATCATTGCAGCGCCATCTTCGATCGAAAAATCGAACCGACGCGATTTTCCGTCGCCGCTCGGCGAGACCTTTCGTTTGATACGCGACAACCCGGGTTTACGTTCGACGCGTTCGATTTCGATCATTGCAGCGCCATCTTCGATCGAAAAATCGAAACGACGCGATTTTCCGTCGCCGCTCGGCGAGACCTTTCGTTTGATACGCGACAACCCGGGTTTACGTTCGACGCGTCCAGTTTCGATCATTGCAGCGCCATCTTCCATCGAAAAATCGAACCGACGCGATTTTCCGTCGCCGCTCGGCGAGACCTTTCGTTTGATACGCGACAATCCGGGTTTACGTTCGACGCGTCCGATTTCGATCATTGCAGCGCCATCTTCGATCGAAAAATCGAACCGACGCGATTTTCCGTCGCCGCTCGGCGAGACCTTTCGTTTGATACGCGACAACCCGGGTTTACGTTCGACTCGACCGATTTCGATCATTGCGTCGCCATAGGAACCCCTTAAGTACACTTTTCCGAGTTTATTTTCTTATATATGACAAGTGGGATCCGCTACGCTCCGCCCACTTGTGGGTATGAACAGAGGCTTGTGTGGACAGAGGCTTTGTATAGACGGAGGTTTCGTTTGGACGGAAGAGGTGAGAGCGCTGCGCGCTGTTTGGGCCGCTAGCCTTTGGGGGCTCGCGGCACCTAGGGACTTGGAAGAATGTTGGAAAACTTTAAGAATTGATTTTTCTAATTTTCGAAATTTTGAGTATTTTTCCCCAATTTTTTCAATTTTTCCGTTCTCCTAATTTATAAATTTTTTTTCGCCGTCTGGGTTGGCCTCGCTTGGGTTGGCGTCGGTTGGGTTGACCTTGAACAATTTTCGAAAAAAAGTGAAGGAAAATGTAAGAAGTGATGAAATGTTTTAAAAAAGTTGGGAAACTTAAGAAATCCGTTTCCCTAATTTTTAGAATTCTTGTCTATTTTTCTCGATTTTTTTAAATTTCCCCCCGAAATTTTGAATATTTTTCCCCAATTTGTTCAATTTTTCCGTTCTCTTAATTTTTAATTTTTTAAAATTTTTATCGATTTTTTTCAATTTTTTCCCTTAAATTTCCCGCTTTAATTGCCGGCCGGAGAGCGAACGAATCGACATCCCCGCGCTCGCATTTTTTTTTTAATCACAAACGAACATCCAAAGCCTCCTTTATTCATCTATTTACGTAATATGTACGGTCGAAATTATGTTCGAACGCGTCCGCGCGGCGAAAGAGATCGCGTCGGCGGCTTTAGATTAGGTCACGTTCGACCGGCGGCGCACGTACTCCCTCCGCCGCCGGGCCGACTGCCGGCGTAACACGACACACGCGAAAGAGTTCGCGCGTCGCTTTCAGGTTAGATCACTGTCGATAGGCAGCACGCCCCCCCTCCCTTCCGACCACCGGTGCTCCGGCCCCACGACTGGCCGTACAGATATATAATATTACATATGTCAAGTGTCAAGGTTTCCTTCCTGCGCGTGTCGCGCGATCGTTGCCAACCAACCCTCGTCGATCCCATCTTTTACGCGGCGGCAAATTCAAATGAGCTCCGTCAAAATCTCGACGCGTTCGGTCGAGCGTACACGCGACGGCACAATGCAAATCGTGAAGAATTTAACCGGCAAATCGACGCCGCCGCCGCCGCCGCGATCGTCTTATAACCTTTTTTCCGATTACCGGAGTAACATCGGAGAAATGGAATTTGGAGGTTTTCAGTTGTTTTTAACACTTACTTTTTTTCAGTGGAAACACTTTTTCACTGTTACACACGCGTTCGTGTCACATTTTCGATATCACCCCGTATATCTCTCGCCATGTGGTAAAAGTTACGTTCGTAAAGCTACTTTCTTCTACGTCGGAAAGAATTCGACGCGATCGATTTAGACCTTTCGTTTGATAGGCGACAATCCGGGTTTACGTTCGACGCGTCCGATTTCGATCATTGCAGCGCCATCTTCGATCGAAAAATCGAACCGACGCGATTTTCCGTCGCCGCTCGGCGAGACCTTTCGTTTGATGCGCGACAACCCGGGTTTACGTTCGACGCGTCCGATTTCGATCATTGCAGCGCCATCTTCGATCGAAAAATCGAACCGACGCGATTTTCCGTCGCCGCTCGGCGAGACCTTTCGTTTGATACGCGACAATCCGGGTTTACGTTCGACGCGTTCGATTTCGATCATTGCAGCGCCATCTTCGATCGAAAAATCGAACCGACGCGATTTTCCGTCGCCGCTCGGCGAGACCTTTCGTTTGATACGCGACAACCCGGGTTTACGTTCGACGCGTCCAGTTTCGATCATTGCAGCGCCATCTTCGATCGAAAAATCGAACCGACGCGATTTTCCGTCGCCGCTCGGCGAGACCTTTCGTTTGATACGCGACAACCCGGGTTTACGTTCGACGCGTCCAGTTTCGATCATTGCAGCGCCATCTTCGATCGAAAAATCGAACCGACGCGATTTTCCGTCGCCGCTCGGCGAGACCTTTCGTTTGATACGCGACAACCCGGGTTTACGTTCGACGCGTTCGATTTCGATTATTGCAGCGCCATCTTCGATCGAAAAATCGAACCGACGCGATTTTCCGTCGCCGCTCGGCGAGACCTTTCGTTTGATATGCGACAACCCGGGTTTACGTTCGACGCGTTCGATTTCGATCATTGCAGCGCCATCTTCGATCGAAAAATCGAACCGACGCGATTTTCCGTCGCCGCTCGGCGAGACCTTTCGTTTGATACGCGACAACCCGGGTTTACGTTCGACGCGTTCGATTTCGATCATTGCAGCGCCATCTTCGATCGAAAAATCGAAACGACGCGATTTTCCGTCGCCGCTCGGCGAGACCTTTCGTTTGATACGCGACAACCCGGGTTTACGTTCGACGCGTCCAGTTTCGATCATTGCAGCGCCATCTTCCATCGAAAAATCGAACCGACGCGATTTTCCGTCGCCGCTCGGCGAGACCTTTCGTTTGATACGCGACAATCCGGGTTTACGTTCGACGCGTCCGATTTCGATCATTGCAGCGCCATCTTCGATCGAAAAATCGAACCGACGCGATTTTCCGTCGCCGCTCGGCGAGACCTTTCGTTTGATACGCGACAACCCGGGTTTACGTTCGACTCGACCGATTTCGATCATTGCGTCGCCATAGGAACCCCTTAAGTACACTTTTCCGAGTTTATTTTCTTATATATGACAAGTGGGATCCGCTACGCTCCTCCCACTTGTGGGTATGAACAGAGGCTTGTGTGGACAGAGGCTTTGTATAGACGGAGGTTTCGTTTGGACGGAAGAGGTGAGAGCGCTGCGCGCTGTTTGGGCCGCTAGCCTTTGGGGGCTCGCGGCACCTAGGGACTTGGAAGAATGTTGGAAAACTTTAAGAATTGATTTTTCTAATTTTCGAAATTTTGAGTATTTTTCCCCAATTTTTTCAATTTTTCCGTTCTCCTAATTTATAAATTTTTTTTCGCCGTCTGGGTTGGCCTCGCTTGGGTTGGCGTCGGTTGGGTTGACCTTGAACAATTTTCGAAAAAAAGTGAAGGAAAATGTAAGAAGTGATGAAATGTTTTAAAAAAGTTGGGAAACTTAAGAAATCCGTTTCCCTAATTTTTAGAATTCTTGTCTATTTTTCTCGATTTTTTTAAATTTCCCCCCGAAATTTTGAATATTTTTCCCCAATTTGTTCAATTTTTCCGTTCTCTTAATTTTTAATTTTTTAAAATTTTTATCGATTTTTTTCAATTTTTTCCCTTAAATTTCCCGCTTTAATTGCCGGCCGGAGAGCGAACGAATCGACATCCCCGCGCTCGCATTTTTTTTTTAATCACAAACGAACATCCAAAGCCTCCTTTATTCATCTATTTACGTAATATGTACGGTCGAAATTATGTTCGAACGCGTCCGCGCGGCGAAAGAGATCGCGTCGGCGGCTTTAGATTAGGTCACGTTCGACCGGCGGCGCACGTACTCCCTCCGCCGCCGGGCCGACTGCCGGCGTAACACGACACACGCGAAAGAGTTCGCGCGTCGCTTTCAGGTTAGATCACTGTCGATAGGCAGCACGCCCCCCCTCCCTTCCGACCACCGGTGCTCCGGCCCCACGACTGGCCGTACAGATATATAATATTACATATGTCAAGTGTCAAGGTTTCCTTCCTGCGCGTGTCGCGCGATCGTTGCCAACCAACCCTCGTCGATCCCATCTTTTACGCGGCGGCAAATTCAAATGAGCTCCGTCAAAATCTCGACGCGTTCGGTCGAGCGTACACGCGACGGCACAATGCAAATCGTGAAGAATTTAACCGGCAAATCGACGCCGCCGCCGCCGCCGCGATCGTCTTATAACCTTTTTTCCGATTACCGGAGTAACATCGGAGAAATGGAATTTGGAGGTTTTCAGTTGTTTTTAACACTTACTTTTTTTCAGTGGAAACACTTTTTCACTGTTACACACGCGTTCGTGTCACATTTTCGATATCACCCCGTATATCTCTCGCCATGTGGTAAACGTTACGTTCGTAAAGCTACTTTCTTCTACGTCGGAAAGAATTCGACGCGATCGATTTAGACCTTTCGTTTGATAGGCGACAATCCGGGTTTACGTTCGACGCGTCCGATTTCGATCATTGCAGCGCCATCTTCGATCGAAAAATCGAACCGACGCGATTTTCCGTCGCCGCTCGGCGAGACCTTTCGTTTGATGCGCGACAACCCGGGTTTACGTTCGACGCGTCCGATTTCGATCATTGCAGCGCCATCTTCGATCGAAAAATCGAACCGACGCGATTTTCCGTCGCCGCTCGGCGAGACCTTTCGTTTGATACGCGACAACCCGGGTTTACGTTCGACGCGTCCAGTTTCGATCATTGCAGCGCCATCTTCTATCGAAAAATCGAACCGACGCGATTTTCCGTCGCCGCTCGGCGAGACCTTTCGTTTGATACGCGACAACCCGGGTTTACGTTCGACGCGTCCAGTTTCGATCATTGCAGCGCCATCTTCGATCGAAAAATCGAACCGACGCGATTTTCCGTCGCCGCTCGGCGAGACCTTTCGTTTGATACGCGACAACCCGGGTTTACGTTCGACGCGTTCGATTTCGATTATTGCAGCGCCATCTTCGATCGAAAAATCGAACCGACGCGATTTTCCGTCGCCGCTCGGCGAGACCTTTCGTTTGATACGCGACAATCCGGGTTTACGTTCGACGCGTCCGATTTCGATCATTGCAGCGCCATCTTCGATCGAAAAATCGAACCGACGCGATTTTCCGTCGCCGCTCGGCGAGACCTTTCGTTTGATACGCGACAACCCGGGTTTACGTTCGACTCGACCGATTTCGATCATTGCGGCGCCATAGGAACCCCTTAAGTACACTTTTCCGAGTTTATTTTCTTATATATGACAAGTGGGATCCCCTACGCTCCGCCCACTTGTGGGTATGAACAGAGGCTTGTGTGGACAGAGGCTTTGTATAGACGGAGGTTTCGTTTGGACGGAAGAGGTGAGAGCGCTGCGCGCTGTTTGGGCCGCTAGCCTTTGGGGGCTCGCGGCACCTAGGGACTTGGAAGAATGTTGGAAAACTTTAAGAATTGATTTTTCTAATTTTCGAAATTTTGAGTATTTTTCCCCAATTTTTCCGTTCTCCTAATTTTAATTTTTTTTTCGCCGTCTGGGTTGGCCTCGCTTGGGTTGGCGTCGGTTGGGTTCACCTTGATCAATTTTAGAAAAGAAAGGAAAGGAAAGTTTAAGAAAAAGTGAGAAAAATTGTTGGAAAACTTAAGAAATCGGTTTCCTTAATTTTTAGAATTTTTTCCATTTTTTTTCGATTTTTTTCAATTTTTTCTCGAAATTTACTACATTTTTCCCTAATTCTTTAAATTTTTTCGTTTTCCTTAAAATAAAATTTTTCTGTCATCTGGGTTGGCCTCGCTTGGGTTGGCGCCGTTTGAGTTAACCTTGAACAATTAAAAAAAAAAGAGTTAAGGAATATGTAAGAGAAAGTGAGGAAAAATGTTTTAAAAAAGTTGTAAAACGTCAATAATCGGCTTCCTCTATTTTTAGAATTTTTTCCTATTTTTTTCGATTTTTTCAATTTTTTTCCCGAAATTTTGAATATTTTTCCCCAATTTTTTCAATTTTTCCGTTCTCCTAATTTATAAATTTTTTTTCGCCGTCTGGGTTGGCCTCGCTTGGGTTGGCGTCGGTTGGGTTGACCTTGAACAATTTTCGAAAAAAAGTGAAGGAAAATGTAAGAAGTGATGAAATGTTTTAAAAAAGTTGGGAAACTTAAGAAATCCGTTTCCCTAATTTTTAGAATTCTTGTCTATTTTTCTCGATTTTTTTAAATTTCCCCCCGAAATTTTGAATATTTTTCCCCAATTTGTTCAATTTTTCCGTTCTCTTAATTTTTAATTTTTTAAAATTTTTATCGAATTTTTTCAATTTTTTCCCTTAAATTTCCCGCTTTAATTGCCGGCCGGAGAGCGAACGAATCGACATCCCCGCGCTCGCATTTTTTTTTTAATCACAAACGAACATCCAAAGCCTCCTTTATTCATCTATTTACGTAATATGTACGGTCGAAATTATGTTCGAACGCGTCCGCGCGGCGAAAGAGATCGCGTCGGCGGCTTTAGATTAGGTCACGTTCGACCGGCGGCGCACGTACTCCCTCCGCCGCCGGGCCGACTGCCGGCGTAACACGACACACGCGAAAGAGTTCGCGCGTCGCTTTCAGGTTAGATCACTGTCGATAGGCAGCTCGCCCCCCCTCCCTTCCGACCACCGGTGCTCCGGCCCCACGACTGGCCGTACAGATATATAATATTACATATGTCAAGTGTCAAGGTTTCCTTCCTGCGCGTGTCGCGCGATCGTTGCCAACCAACCCTCGTCGATCCCATCTTTTACGCGGCGGCAAATTCAAATGAGCTCCGTCAAAATCTCGACGCGTTCGGTCGAGCGTACACGCGACGGCACAATGCAAATCGTGAAGAATTTAACCGGCAAATCGACGCCGCCGCCGCCGCCGCGATCGTCTTATAACCTTTTTTCCGATTACCGGAGTAACATCGGAGAAATGGAATTTGGAGGTTTTCAGTTGTTTTTAACACTTACTTTTTTTCAGTGGAAACACTTTTTCACTGTTACACACGCGTTCGTGTCACATTTTCGATATCACCCCGTATATCTCTCGCCATGTGGTAAACGTTACGTTCGTAAAGCTACTTTCTTCTACGTCGGAAAGAATTCGACGCGATCGATTTAGACCTTTCGTTTGATAGGCGACAATCCGGGTTTACGTTCGACGCGTCCGATTTCGATCATTGCAGCGCCATCTTCGATCGAAAAATCGAACCGACGCGATTTTCCGTCGCCGCTCGGCGAGACCTTTCGTTTGATGCGCGACAACCCGGGTTTACGTTCGACGCGTCCGATTTCGATCATTGCAGCGCCATCTTCGATCGAAAAATCGAACCGACGCGATTTTCCGTCGCCGCTCGGCGAGACCTTTCGTTTGATACGCGACAATCCGGGTTTACGTTCGACGCGTTCGATTTCGATCATTGCAGCGCCATCTTCGATCGAAAAATCGAACCGACGCGATTTTCCGTCGCCGCTCGGCGAGACCTTTCGTTTGATACGCGACAACCCGGGTTTACGTTCGACGCGTCCAGTTTCGATCATTGCAGCGCCATCTTCTATCGAAAAATCGAACCGACGCGATTTTCCGTCGCCGCTCGGCGAGACCTTTCGTTTGATACGCGACAACCCGGGTTTACGTTCGACGCGTCCAGTTTCGATCATTGCAGCGCCATCTTCGATCGAAAAATCGAACCGACGCGATTTTCCGTCGCCGCTCGGCGAGACCTTTCGTTTGATACGCGACAACCCGGGTTTACGTTCGACGCGTTCGATTTCGATTATTGCAGCGCCATCTTCGATCGAAAAATCGAACCGACGCGATTTTCCGTCGCCGCTCGGCGAGACCTTTCGTTTGATACGCGACAATCCGGGTTTACGTTCGACGCGTCCGATTTCGATCATTGCAGCGCCATCTTCGATCGAAAAATCGAACCGACGCGATTTTCCGTCGCCGCTCGGCGAGACCTTTCGTTTGATACGCGACAACCCGGGTTTACGTTCGACTCGACCGATTTCGATCATTGCGGCGCCATAGGAACCCCTTAAGTACACTTTTCCGAGTTTATTTTCTTATATATGACAAGTGGGATCCCCTACGCTCCGCCCACTTGTGGGTATGAACAGAGGCTTGTGTGGACAGAGGCTTTGTATAGACGGAGGTTTCGTTTGGACGGAAGAGGTGAGAGCGCTGCGCGCTGTTTGGGCCGCTAGCCTTTGGGGGCTCGCGGCACCTAGGGACTTGGAAGAATGTTGGAAAACTTTAAGAATTGATTTTTCTAATTTTCGAAATTTTGAGTATTTTTCCCCAATTTTTCCGTTCTCCTAATTTTAATTTTTTTTTCGCCGTCTGGGTTGGCCTCGCTTGGGTTGGCGTCGGTTGGGTTCACCTTGATCAATTTTAGAAAAGAAAGGAAAGGAAAGTTTAAGAAAAAGTGAGAAAAATTGTTGGAAAACTTAAGAAATCGGTTTCCTTAATTTTTAGAATTTTTTCCATTTTTTTTCGATTTTTTTCAATTTTTTCTCGAAATTTACTACATTTTTCCCTAATTCTTTAAATTTTTTCGTTTTCCTTAAAATAAAATTTTTCTGTCATCTGGGTTGGCCTCGCTTGGGTTGGCGCCGTTTGAGTTAACCTTGAACAATTAAAAAAAAAAGAGTTAAGGAATATGTAAGAGAAAGTGAGGAAAAATGTTTTAAAAAAGTTGTAAAACGTCAATAATCGGCTTCCTCTATTTTTAGAATTTTTTCCTATTTTTTTCGATTTTTTCAATTTTTTTCCCGAAATTTTGAATATTTTTCCCCAATTTTTTCAATTTTTCCGTTCTCCTAATTTTTAAATTTTTTTTTCGCCGTCTGGGTTGGCCTCGCTTGGGTTGGCGTCGGTTGGGTTGACCTTGAACAATTTTCGAAAAAAAGTGAAGGAAAATGTAAGAAGTGATGAAATGTTTTAAAAAAGTTGGGAAACTTAAGAAATCCGTTTCCCTAATTTTTAGAATTCTTGTCGATTTTTCTCGATTTTTTTAAATTTCCCCCCGAAATTTTGAATATTTTTAACCAATTTGTTCAATTTTTCCGTTCTCTTAATTTTTAATTTTTTAAAATTTTTATCGATTTTTTTCAATTTTTTCCCTTAAATTTCCCGCTTTAATTGCCGGCCGGAGAGCGAACGAATCGACCTCCCCGCGCTCGCATTTTTTTTTAATCACAAACGAACATCCGAAGCCTCCTTTATTCATCTATTTACGTAATATGTACGGTCGAAATTATGTTCGAACGCGTCCGCGCGGCGAAAGAGATCGCGTCGGCGGCTTTAGATTAGGTCACGTTCGACCGGCGGCGCACGTACTCCCTCCGCCGCCGGGCCGACTGCCGGCGTAACACGACACACGCGAAAGAGTTCGCGCGTCGCTTTCAGGTTAGATCACTGTCGATAGGCAGCACGCCCCCCCCTCCCTTCCGACCACCGGTGCTCCGGCCCCACGACTGGCCGTACAGATATATAATATTACATATGTCAAGTGTCAAGGTTTCCTTCCTGCGCGTGTCGCGCGATCGTTGCCAACCAACCCTCGTCGATCCCATCTTTTACGCGGCGGCAAATTCAAATGAGCTCCGTCAAAATCTCGACGCGTTCGGTCGAGCGTACACGCGACGGCACAATGCAAATCGTGAAGAATTTAACCGGCAAATCGACGCCGCCGCCGCCGCCGCGATCGTCTTATAACCTTTTTTCCGATTACCGGAGTAACATCGGAGAAATGGAATTTGGAGGTTTTCAGTTGTTTTTAACACTTACTTTTTTTCAGTGGAAACACTTTTTCACTGTTACACACGCGTTCGTGTCACATTTTCGATATCACCCCGTATATCTCTCGCCATGTGGTAAACGTTACGTTCGTAAAGCTACTTTCTTCTACGTCGGAAAGAATTCGACGCGATCGATTTAGACCTTTCGTTTGATAGGCGACAATCCGGGTTTACGTTCGACGCGTCCGATTTCGATCATTGCAGCGCCATCTTCGATCGAAAAATCGAACCGACGCGATTTTCCGTCGCCGCTCGGCGAGACCTTTCGTTTGATGCGCGACAACCCGGGTTTACGTTCGACGCGTCCGATTTCGATCATTGCAGCGCCATCTTCGATCGAAAAATCGAACCGACGCGATTTTCCGTCGCCGCTCGGCGAGACCTTTCGTTTGATACGCGACAATCCGGGTTTACGTTCGACGCGTTCGATTTCGATCATTGCAGCGCCATCTTCGATCGAAAAATCGAACCGACGCGATTTTCCGTCGCCGCTCGGCGAGACCTTTCGTTTGATACGCGACAACCCGGGTTTACGTTCGACGCGTCCAGTTTCGATCATTGCAGCGCCATCTTCGATCGAAAAATCGAACCGACGCGATTTTCCGTCGCCGCTCGGCGAGACCTTTCGTTTGATACGCGACAACCCGGGTTTACGTTCGACGCGTCCAGTTTCGATCATTGCAGCGCCATCTTCGATCGAAAAATCGAACCGACGCGATTTTCCGTCGCCGCTCGGCGAGACCTTTCGTTTGATACGCGACAACCCGGGTTTACGTTCGACGCGTTCGATTTCGATTATTGCAGCGCCATCTTCGATCGAAAAATCGAACCGACGCGATTTTCCGTCGCCGCTCGGCGAGACCTTTCGTTTGATACGCGACAATCCGGGTTTACGTTCGACGCGTTCGATTTCGATCATTGCAGCGCCATCTTCGATCGAAAAATCGAACTGACGCGATTTTCCGTCGCCGCTCGGCGAGACCTTTCGTTTGATACGCGACAACCCGGGTTTACGTTCTACGCGACCGATTTCGATCATTGCGGCGCCATAGGAACCCCTTAAGTACACTTTTCCGAGTTTCTTTTCTTATATATGACAAGTGGGATCCGCTACGCTCCGCCCACTTGTGGGTATGAACAGAGGCTTGTGTGGACAGAGGCTTTGTATAGACGGAGGTTTCGTTTGGACGGAAGAGGTGAGAGCGCTGCGCGCTGTTTGGGCCGCTAGCCTTTGGGGGCTCGCGGCACCTAGGGACTTGGAAGAATGTTGGAAAACTTTAAGAATTGATTTTCTAATTTTCGAAATTTTGAGTATTTTTCCCCAATTTTTTCAATTTTTCTGTTCTCCTAATTTATAAATTTTTTTTCGCCGTCTGGTTTGGCCCCGCTTGGGTTGGCGTCGGTTGGGTTCACCTTGAACAATTTTACAAAAGAAAGGGAAGGAAAGTTTAAGAAAAAGTGAGAAAAATTGTTGGAAAACTTAAGAAATCGGTTTCCTTAATTTTTAGAATTTTTTCCATTTTTTTTCGATTTTTTTCAATTTTTTCTCGAAATTTACTACATTTTTCCCTAATTCTTTAAATTTTTTCGTTTTCCTTAAAATAAAATTTTTCTGTCATCTGGGTTGGCCTCGCTTGGGTTGGCGCCGTTTGAGTTAACCTTGAACAATTAAAAAAAAAAGAGTTAAGGAATATGTAAGAGAAAGTGAGGAAAAATGTTTTAAAAAAGTTGTAAAACGTCAATAATCGGCTTCCTTATTCTTAGAATTTTTTCCTATTTTTTTCGATTTTTTCAATTTTTTCCCGAAATTTTGAATATTTTTCCCCAATTTTTTCAATTTTTCCGTTCTCCTAATTTTTAAATTTTTTTTTCGCCGTCTGGGTTGGCCTCGCTTGGGTTGGCGTCGGTTGGGTTGACCTTGAACAATTTTCGAAAAAAAGTGAAGGAAAAGGTAAGAAGTGATGAAATGTTTTAAAAAAGTTGGGAAACTTAAGAAATCCGTTTCCCTAATTTTTAGAATTCTTGTCGATTTTTCTCGATTTTTTTAAATTTCCCCCCGAAATTTTGAATATTTTTCCCCAATTTGTTCAATTTTTCCGTTCTCTTAATTTTTAATTTTTTAAAATTTTTATCGATTTTTTTCAATTTTTTCCCTTAAATTTCCCGCTTTAATTGCCGGCCGGAGAGCGAACGAATCGACCTCCCCGCGCTCGCATTTTTTTTTAATCACAAACGAACATCCGAAGCCTCCTTTATTCATCTATTTACGTAATATGTACGGTCGAAATTATGTTCGAACGCGTCCGCGCGGCGAAAGAGATCGCGTCGGCGGCTTTAGATTAGGTCACGTTCGACCGGCGGCGCACGTACTCCCTCCGCCGCCGGGCCGACTGCCGGCGTAACACGACACACGCGAAAGAGTTCGCGCGTCGCTTTCAGGTTAGATCACTGTCGATAGGCAGCACGCCCCCCCCTCCCTTCCGACCACCGGTGCTCCGGCCCCACGACTGGCCGTACAGATATATAATATTACATATGTCAAGTGTCAAGGTTTCCTTACTGCGCGTGTCGCGCGATCGTTGCCAACCAACCCTCGTCGATCCCATCTTTTACGCGGCGTCAAATTCAAATGCAAATTCAAATGAGCTCCGTCAAAATCTCGACGCGTTCGGTCGAGCGTACACGCGACGGCACAATGCAAATCATGAAGAATTTAACCGGCAAATCGACGCCGCCGCCGCCGCCGCGATCGTCTTATAACCTTTTTTCCGATTACCGGAGTAACATCGGAGAAATGGAATTTGGAGGTTTTCAGTTGTTTTTAACACTTACTTTTTTTCAGTGGAAACACTTTTTCACTGTTACACACGCGTTCGTGTCACATTTTCGATATCACCCCGTATATCTCTCGCCATGTGGTAAACGTTACGTTCGTAAAGCTACTTTCTTCTACGTCGGAAAGAATTCGACGCGATCGATTTAGACCTTTCGTTTGATAGGCGACAATCCGGGTTTACGTTCGACGCGTCCGATTTCGATCATTGCAGCGCCATCTTCGATCGAAAAATCGAACCGACGCGATTTTCCGTCGCCGCTCGGCGAGACCTTTCGTTTGATATGCGACAACCCGGGTTTACGTTCGACGCGTCCGATTTCGATCATTGCAGCGCCATCTTCGATCGAAAAATCGAACCGACGCGATTTTCCGTCGCCGATCGGCGAGACCTTTCGTTTGATAGCGACAATCCGGGTTTACGTTCGACGCGTTCGATTTCGATCATTGCAGCGCCATCTTCGATCGAAAAATCGAACCGACGCGATTTTCCGTCGCCGCTCGGCGAGACCTTTCGTTTGATGCGCGACAACCCGGGTTTACGTTCGACGCGTCCGATTTCGATCATTGCAGCGCCATCTTCGATCGAAAAATCGAACCGACGCGATTTTCCGTCGCCGCTCGGCGAGACCTTTCGTTTGATACGCGACAATCCGGGTTTACGTTCGACGCGTTCGATTTCGATCATTGCAGCGCCATCTTCTATCGAAAAATCGAACCGACGCGATTTTCCGTCGCCGCTCGGCGAGACCTTTCGTTTGATACGCGACAACCCGGGTTTACGTTCGACGCGTCCAGTTTCGATCATTGCAGCGCCATCTTCGATCGAAAAATCGAACCGACGCGATTTTCCGTCGCCGCTCGGCGAGACCTTTCGTTTGATACGCGACAACCCGGGTTTACGTTCGACGCGTCCAGTTTCGATCATTGCAGCGCCATCTTCGATCGAAAAATCGAACCGACGCGATTTTCCGTCGCCGCTCGGCGAGACCTTTCGTTTGATACGCGACAACCCGGGTTTACGTTCGACGCGTTCGATTTCGATTATTGCAGCGCCATCTTCGATCGAAAAATCGAACCGACGCGATTTTCCGTCGCCGCTCGGCGAGACCTTTCGTTTGATACGCGATAATCCGGGTTTACGTTCGACGCGTCCGATTTCGATCATTGCAGCGCCATCTTCGATCGAAAAATCGAACCGACGCGATTTTCCGTCGCCGCTCGGCGAGACCTTTCGTTTGATACGCGACAACCCGGGTTTACGTTCGACTCGACCGATTTCGATCATTGCGGCGCCATAGGAACCCCTTAAGTACACTTTTCCGAGTTTATTTTCTTATATATGACAAGTGGGATCCGCTACGCTCCGCCCACTTGTGGGTATGAACAGAGGCTTGTGTGGACAGAGGCTTTGTATAGACGGAGGTTTCGTTTGGACGGAAGAGGTGAGAGCGCTGCGCGCTGTTTGGGCCGCTAGCCTTTGGGGGCTCGCGGCACCTAGGGACTTGGAAGAATGTTGGAAAACTTTAAGAATTGATTTTTCTAATTTTCGAAATTTTGAGTATTTTTCCCCAATTTTTCCGTTCTCCTAATTTTAATTTTTTTTTCGCCGTCTGGGTTGGCCTCGCTTGGGTTGGCGTCGGTTGGGTTCACCTTGATCAATTTTAGAAAAGAAAGGAAAGGAAAGTTTAAGAAAAAGTGAGAAAAATTGTTGGAAAACTTAAGAAATCGGTTTCCTTAATTTTTAGAATTTTTTCCATTTTTTTTCGATTTTTTTCAATTTTTTCTCGAAATTTACTACATTTTTCCCTAATTCTTTAAATTTTTTCGTTTTCCTTAAAATAAAATTTTTCTGTCATCTGGGTTGGCCTCGCTTGGGTTGGCGCCGTTTGAGTTAACCTTGAACAATTAAAAAAAAAGAGTTAAGGAATATGTAAGAGAAAGTGAGGAAAAATGTTTTAAAAAAGTTGTAAAACGTCAATAATCGGCTTCCTCTATTTTTAGAATTTTTTCCTATTTTTTTCGATTTTTTCAATTTTTTTCCCGAAATTTTGAATATTTTTCCCCAATTTTTTCAATTTTTCCGTTCTCCTAATTTTTAAATTTTTTTTTCGCCGTCTGGGTTGGCCTCGCTTGGGTTGGCGTCGGTTGGGTTGACCTTGAACAATTTTCGAAAAAAAGTGAAGGAAAATGTAAGAAGTGATGAAATGTTTTAAAAAAGTTGGGAAACTTAAGAAATCCGTTTCCCTAATTTTTAGAATTCTTGTCGATTTTTCTCGATTTTTTTAAATTTCCCCCCGAAATTTTGAATATTTTTAACCAATTTGTTCAATTTTTCCGTTCTCTTAATTTTTAATTTTTTAA
Organism: Prosopocoilus inquinatus; assembly: GCA_036172665.1. Classification (NCBI taxonomy): domain Eukaryota; kingdom Metazoa; phylum Arthropoda; class Insecta; order Coleoptera; family Lucanidae; genus Prosopocoilus; species Prosopocoilus inquinatus. Next base: position 29,821,543 of record CM069879.1, read on the forward strand.
AATTTTTATCGATTTTTTTCAATTTTTTCCCTTAAATTTCCCGCTTTAATTGCCGGCCGGAGAGCGAACGAATCGACCTCCCCGCGCTCGCATTTTTTTTTAATCACAAACGAACATCCGAAGCCTCCTTTATTCATCTATTTACGTAATATGTACGGTCGAAATTATGTTCGAACGCGTCCGCGCGGCGAAAGAGATCGCGTCGGCGGCTTTAGATTAGGTCACGTTCGACCGGCGGCGCACGTACTCCCTCCGCCGCCGGGCCGACTGCCGGCGTAACACGACACACGCGAAAGAGTTCGCGCGTCGCTTTCAGGTTAGATCACTGTCGATAGGCAGCACGCCCCCCCTCCCTTCCGACCACCGGTGCTCCGGCCCCACGACTGGCCGTACAGATATATAATATTACATATGTCAAGTGTCAAGGTTTCCTTCCTGCGCGTGTCGCGCGATCGTTGCCAACCAACCCTCGTCGATCCCATCTTTTACGCGGCGGCAAATTCAAATGAGCTCCGTCAAAATCTCGACGCGTTCGGTCGAGCGTACACGCGACGGCACAATGCAAATCGTGAAGAATTTAACCGGCAAATCGACGCCGCCGCCGCCGCCGCGATCGTCTTATAAAATTTTTTCCGATTACCGGAGTAACATCGGAGAAATGGAATTTGGAGGTTTTCAGTTGTTTTTAACACTTACTTTTTTTCAGTGGAAACACTTTTTCACTGTTACACACGCGTTCGTGTCACATTTTCGATATCACCCCGTATATCTCTCGCCATGTGGTAAACGTTACGTTCGTAAAGCTACTTTCTTCTACGTCGGAAAGAATTCGACGCGATCGATTTAGACCTTTCGTTTGATAGGCGACAATCCGGGTTTACGTTCGACGCGTCCGATTTCGATCATTGCAGCGCCATCTTCGATCGAAAAATCGAACCGACGCGATTTTCCGTCGCCGCTCGGCGAGACCTTTCGTTTGATGCGCGACAACCCGGGTTTACGTTCGACGCGTCCGATTTCGATCATTGCAGCGCCATCTTCGATCGAAAAATCGAACCGACGCGATTTTCCGTCGCCGCTCGGCGAGACCTTTCGTTTGATGCGCGACAACCCGGGTTTACGTTCGACGCGTTCGATTTCGATCATTGCAGCGCCATCTTCCATCGAAAAATCGAACCGACGCGATTTTCCGTCGCCGCTCGGCGAGACCTTTCGTTTGATACGCGACAACCCGGGTTTACGTTCGACGCGTCCAGTTTCGATCATTGCAGCGCCATCTTCGATCGAAAAATCGAACCGACGCGATTTTCCGTCGCCGCTCGGCGAGACCTTTCGTTTGATACGCGACAACCCGGGTTTACGTTCGACGCGTTCGATTTCGATTATTGCAGCGCCATCTTCGATCGAAAAATCGAACCGACGCGATTTTCCGTCGCCGCTCGGCGAGACCTTTCGTTTGATACGCGACAATCCGGGTTTACGTTCGACGCGTTCGATTTCGATCATTGCAGCGCCATCTTCGATCGAAAAATCGAACTGACGCGATTTTCCGTCGCCGCTCGGCGAGACCTTTCGTTTGATACGCGACAACCCGGGTTTACGTTCTACGCGACCGATTTCGATCATTGCGGCGCCATAGGAACCCCTTAAGTACACTTTTCCGAGTTTCTTTTCTTATATATGACAAGTGGGATCCGCTACGCTCCGCCCACTTGTGGGTATGAACAGAGGCTTGTGTGGACAGAGGCTTTGTATAGACGGAGGTTTCGTTTGGACGGAAGAGGTGAGAGCGCTGCGCGCTGTTTGGGCCGCTAGCCTTTGGGGGCTCGCGGCACCTAGGGACTTGGAAGAATGTTGGAAAACTTTAAGAATTGATTTTCTAATTTTCGAAATTTTGAGTATTTTTCCCCAATTTTTTCAATTTTTCTGTTCTCCTAATTTATAAATTTTTTTTCGCCGTCTGGTTTGGCCCCGCTTGGGTTGGCGTCGGTTGGGTTCACCTTGAACAATTTTACAAAAGAAAGGGAAGGAAAGTTTAAGAAAAAGTGAGAAAAATTGTTGGAAAACTTAAGAAATCGGTTTCCTTAATTTTTAGAATATTTTCCATTTTTTTTCGATTTTTTCCAATTTTTTCTCGAAATTTACTACATTTTTCCCTAATTCTTTAAATTTTTTCGTTTTCCTTAAAATAAAATTTTTCTGTCATCTGGGTTGGCCTCGCTTGGGTTGGCGCCGTTTGAGATAACCTTGAACAATTAAAAAAAAAAGAGTTAAGGAATATGTAAGAGAAAGTGAGGAAAAATGTTTTAAAAAAGTTGTAAAACGTCAATAATCGGCTTCCTCTATTCTTAGAATTTTTTCCTATTTTTTTCGATTTTTTCAATTTTTTCCCGAAATTTTGAATATTTTTCCCCAATTTTTTCAATTTTTCCGTTCTCCTAATTTTTAAATTTTTTTTTCGCCGTCTGGGTTGGCCTCGCTTGGGTTGGCGTCGGTTGGGTTGACCTTGAACAATTTTCGAAAAAAAGTGAAGGAAAATGTAAGAAGTGATGAAATGTTTTAAAAAAGTTGGGAAACTTAAGAAATCCGTTTCCCTAATTTTTAGAATTCTTGTCGATTTTTCTCGATTTTTTTAAATTTCCCCCCGAAATTTTGAATATTTTTCCCCAATTTGTTCAATTTTTCCGTTCTCTTAATTTTTAATTTTTTAAAATTTTTATCGATTTTTTTCAATTTTTTCCCTTAAATTTCCCGCTTTAATTGCCGGCCGGAGAGCGAACGAATCGACCTCCCCGCGCTCGCATTTTTTTTTAATCACAAACGAACATCCGAAGCCTCCTTTATTCATCTATTTACGTAATATGTACGGTCGAAATTATGTTCGAACGCGTCCGCGCGGCGAAAGAGATCGCGTCGGCGGCTTTAGATTAGGTCACGTTCGACCGGCGGCGCACGTACTCCCTCCGCCGCCGGGCCGACTGCCGGCGTAACACGACACACGCGAAAGAGTTCGCGCGTCGCTTTCAGGTTAGATCACTGTCGATAGGCAGCACGCCCCCCCCTCCCTTCCGACCACCGGTGCTCCGGCCCCACGACTGGCCGTACAGATATATAATATTACATATGTCAAGTGTCAAGGTTTCCTTACTGCGCGTGTCGCGCGATCGTTGCCAACCAACCCTCGTCGATCCCATCTTTTACGCGGCGTCAAATTCAAATGCAAATTCAAATGAGCTCCGTCAAAATCTCGACGCGTTCGGTCGAGCGTACACGCGACGGCACAATGCAAATCATGAAGAATTTAACCGGCAAATCGACGCCGCCGCCGCCGCCGCGATCGTCTTATAACCTTTTTTCCGATTACCGGAGTAACATCGGAGAAATGGAATTTGGAGGTTTTCAGTTGTTTTTAACACTTACTTTTTTTCAGTGGAAACACTTTTTCACTGTTACACACGCGTTCGTGTCACATTTTCGATATCACCCCGTATATCTCTCGCCATGTGGTAAACGTTACGTTCGTAAAGCTACTTTCTTCTACGTCGGAAAGAATTCGACGCGATCGATTTAGACCTTTCGTTTGATAGGCGACAATCCGGGTTTACGTTCGACGCGTCCGATTTCGATCATTGCAGCGCCATCTTCGATCGAAAAATCGAACCGACGCGATTTTCCGTCGCCGCTCGGCGAGACCTTTCGTTTGATATGCGACAACCCGGGTTTACGTTCGACGCGTCCGATTTCGATCATTGCAGCGCCATCTTCGATCGAAAAATCGAACCGACGCGATTTTCCGTCGCCGATCGGCGAGACCTTTCGTTTGATAGCGACAATCCGGGTTTACGTTCGACGCGTTCGATTTCGATCATTGCAGCGCCATCTTCGATCGAAAAATCGAACCGACGCGATTTTCCGTCGCCGCTCGGCGAGACCTTTCGTTTGATGCGCGACAACCCGGGTTTACGTTCGACGCGTCCGATTTCGATCATTGCAGCGCCATCTTCGATCGAAAAATCGAACCGACGCGATTTTCCGTCGCCGCTCGGCGAGACCTTTCGTTTGATACGCGACAATCCGGGTTTACGTTCGACGCGTTCGATTTCGATCATTGCAGCGCCATCTTCGATCGAAAAATCGAACCGACGCGATTTTCCGTCGCCGCTCGGCGAGACCTTTCGTTTGATACGCGACAACCCGGGTTTACGTTCGACGCGTCCAGTTTCGATCATTGCAGCGCCATCTTCGATCGAAAAATCGAACCGACGCGATTTTCCGTCGCCGCTCGGCGAGACCTTTCGTTTGATACGCGACAACCCGGGTTTACGTTCGACGCGTCCAGTTTCGATCATTGCAGCGCCATCTTCGATCGAAAAATCGAACCGACGCGATTTTCCGTCGCCGCTCGGCGAGACCTTTCGTTTGATACGCGACAACCCGGGTTTACGTTCGACGCGTTCGATTTCGATTATTGCAGCGCCATCTTCGATCGAAAAATCGAACCGACGCGATTTTCCGTCGCCGCTCGGCGAGACCTTTCGTTTGATACGCGATAATCCGGGTTTACGTTCGACGCGTCCGATTTCGATCATTGCAGCGCCATCTTCGATCGAAAAATCGAACCGACGCGATTTTCCGTCGCCGCTCGGCGAGACCTTTCGTTTGATACGCGACAACCCGGGTTTACGTTCGACTCGACCGATTTCGATCATTGCGGCGCCATAGGAACCCCTTAAGTACACTTTTCCGAGTTTATTTTCTTATATATGACAAGTGGGATCCGCTACGCTCCGCCCACTTGTGGGTATGAACAGAGGCTTGTGTGGACAGAGGCTTTGTATAGACGGAGGTTTCGTTTGGACGGAAGAGGTGAGAGCGCTGCGCGCTGTTTGGGCCGCTAGCCTTTGGGGGCTCGCGGCACCTAGGGACTTGGAAGAATGTTGGAAAACTTTAAGAATTGATTTTTCTAATTTTCGAAATTTTGAGTATTTTTCCCCAATTTTTCCGTTCTCCTAATTTTAATTTTTTTTTCGCCGTCTGGGTTGGCCTCGCTTGGGTTGGCGTCGGTTGGGTTCACCTTGATCAATTTTAGAAAAGAAAGGAAAGGAAAGTTTAAGAAAAAGTGAGAAAAATTGTTGGAAAACTTAAGAAATCGGTTTCCTTAATTTTTAGAATTTTTTCCATTTTTTTTCGATTTTTTTCAATTTTTTCTCGAAATTTACTACATTTTTCCCTAATTCTTTAAATTTTTTCGTTTTCCTTAAAATAAAATTTTTCTGTCATCTGGGTTGGCCTCGCTTGGGTTGGCGCCGTTTGAGTTAACCTTGAACAATTAAAAAAAAAAGAGTTAAGGAATATGTAAGAGAAAGTGAGGAAAAATGTTTTAAAAAAGTTGTAAAACGTCAATAATCGGCTTCCTCTATTTTTAGAATTTTTTCCTATTTTTTTCGATTTTTTCAATTTTTTTCCCGAAATTTTGAATATTTTTCCCCAATTTTTTCAATTTTTCCGTTCTCCTAATTTTTAAATTTTTTTTTCGCCGTCTGGGTTGGCCTCGCTTGGGTTGGCGTCGGTTGGGTTGACCTTGAACAATTTTCGAAAAAAAGTGAAGGAAAATGTAAGAAGTGATGAAATGTTTTAAAAAAGTTGGGAAACTTAAGAAATCCGTTTCCCTAATTTTTAGAATTCTTGTCGATTTTTCTCGATTTTTTTAAATTTCCCCCCGAAATTTTGAATATTTTTAACCAATTTGTTCAATTTTTCCGTTCTCTTAATTTTTAATTTTTTAAAATTTTTATCGATTTTTTTCAATTTTTTCCCTTAAATTTCCCGCTTTAATTGCCGGCCGGAGAGCGAACGAATCGACCTCCCCGCGCTCGCATTTTTTTTTAATCACAAACGAACATACGAAGCCTCCTTTATTCATCTATTTACGTAATATGTACGGTCGAAATTATGTTCGAACGCGTCCGCGCGGCGAAAGAGATCGCGTCGGCGGCTTTAGATTAGGTCACGTTCGACCGGCGGCGCACGTACTCCCTCCGCCGCCGGGCCGACTGCCGGCGTAACACGACACACGCGAAAGAGTTCGCGCGTCGCTTTCAGGTTAGATCACTGTCGATAGGCAGCACGCCCCCCCTCCCTTCCGACCACCGGTGCTCCGGCCCCACGACTGGCCGTACAGATATATAATATTACATATGTCAAGTGTCAAGGTTTCCTTCCTGCGCGTGTCGCGCGATCGTTGCCAACCAACCCTCGTCGATCCCATCTTTTACGCGGCGGCAAATTCAAATGAGCTCCGTCAAAATCTCGACGCGTTCGGTCGAGCGTACACGCGACGGCACAATGCAAATCGTGAAGAATTTAACCGGCAAATCGACGCCGCCGCCGCCGCCGCGATCGTCTTATAAAATTTTTTCCGATTACCGGAGTAACATCGGAGAAATGGAATTTGGAGGTTTTCAGTTGTTTTTAACACTTACTTTTTTTCAGTGGAAACACTTTTTCACTGTTACACACGCGTTCGTGTCACATTTTCGATATCACCCCGTATATCTCTCGCCATGTGGTAAACGTTACGTTCGTAAAGCTACTTTCTTCTACGTCGGAAAGAATTCGACGCGATCGATTTAGACCTTTCGTTTGATAGGCGACAATCCGGGTTTACGTTCGACGCGTCCGATTTCGATCATTGCAGCGCCATCTTCGATCGAAAAATCGAACCGACGCGATTTTCCGTCGCCGCTCGGCGAGACCTTTCGTTTGATGCGCGACAACCCGGGTTTACGTTCGACGCGTCCGATTTCGATCATTGCAGCGCCATCTTCGATCGAAAAATCGAACCGACGCGATTTTCCGTCGCCGCTCGGCGAGACCTTTCGTTTGATACGCCACAATCCGGGTTTACGTTCGACGCGTTCGATTTCGATCATTGCAGCGCCATCTTCCATCGAAAAATCGAACCGACGCGATTTTCCGTCGCCGCTCGGCGAGACCTTTCGTTTGATACGCGACAACCCGGGTTTACGTTCGACGCGTCCAGTTTCGATCATTGCAGCGCCATCTTCGATCGAAAAATCGAACCGACGCGATTTTCCGTCGCCGCTCGGCGAGACCTTTCGTTTGATACGCGACAACCCGGGTTTACGTTCGACGCGTTCGATTTCGATTATTGCAGCGCCATCTTCGATCGAAAAATCGAACCGACGCGATTTTCCGTCGCCGCTCGGCGAGACCTTTCGTTTGATACGCGACAATCCGGGTTTACGTTCGACGCGTTCGATTTCGATCATTGCAGCGCCATCTTCGATCGAAAAATCGAACTGACGCGATTTTCCGTCGCCGCTCGGCGAGACCTTTCGTTTGATACGCGACAACCCGGGTTTACGTTCTACGCGACCGATTTCGATCATTGCGGCGCCATAGGAACCCCTTAAGTACACTTTTCCGAGTTTCTTTTCTTATATATGACAAGTGGGATCCGCTACGCTCCGCCCACTTGTGGGTATGAACAGAGGCTTGTGTGGACAGAGGCTTTGTATAGACGGAGGTTTCGTTTGGACGGAAGAGGTGAGAGCGCTGCGCGCTGTTTGGGCCGCTAGCCTTTGGGGGCTCGCGGCACCTAGGGACTTGGAAGAATGTTGGAAAACTTTAAGAATTGATTTTCTAATTTTCGAAATTTTGAGTATTTTTCCCCAATTTTTTCAATTTTTCTGTTCTCCTAATTTATAAATTTTTTTTCGCCGTCTGGTTTGGCCCCGCTTGGGTTGGCGTCGGTTGGGTTCACCTTGAACAATTTTACAAAAGAAAGGGAAGGAAAGTTTAAGAAAAAGTGAGAAAAATTGTTGGAAAACTTAAGAAATCGGTTTCCTTAATTTTTAGAATATTTTCCATTTTTTTTCGATTTTTTCCAATTTTTTCTCGAAATTTACTACATTTTTCCCTAATTCTTTAAATTTTTTCGTTTTCCTTAAAATAAAATTTTTCTGTCATCTGGGTTGGCCTCGCTTGGGTTGGCGCCGTTTGAGATAACCTTGAACAATTAAAAAAAAAAGAGTTAAGGAATATGTAAGAGAAAGTGAGGAAAAATGTTTTAAAAAAGTTGTAAAACGTCAATAATCGGCTTCCTCTATTCTTAGAATTTTTTCCTATTTTTTTCGATTTTTTCAATTTTTTCCCGAAATTTTGAATATTTTTCCCCAATTTTTTCAATTTTTCCGTTCTCCTAATTTTTAAATTTTTTTTTCGCCGTCTGGGTTGGCCTCGCTTGGGTTGGCGTCGGTTGGGTTGACCTTGAACAATTTTCGAAAAAAAGTGAAGGAAAATGTAAGAAGTGATGAAATGTTTTAAAAAAGTTGGGAAACTTAAGAAATCCGTTTCCCTAATTTTTAGAATTCTTGTCGATTTTTCTCGATTTTTTTAAATTTCCCCCCGAAATTTTGAATATTTTTCCCCAATTTGTTCAATTTTTCCGTTCTCTTAATTTTTAATTTTTTAAAATTTTTATCGATTTTTTTCAATTTTTTCCCTTAAATTTCCCGCTTTAATTGCCGGCCGGAGAGCGAACGAATCGACCTCCCCGCGCTCGCATTTTTTTTTAATCACAAACGAACATCCGAAGCCTCCTTTATTCATCTATTTACGTAATATGTACGGTCGAAATTATGTTCGAACGCGTCCGCGCGGCGAAAGAGATCGCGTCGGCGGCTTTAGATTAGGTCACGTTCGACCGGCGGCGCACGTACTCCCTCCGCCGCCGGGCCGACTGCCGGCGTAACACGACACACGCGAAAGAGTTCGCGCGTCGCTTTCAGGTTAGATCACTGTCGATAGGCAGCACGCCCCCCCCTCCCTTCCGACCACCGGTGCTCCGGCCCCACGACTGGCCGTACAGATATATAATATTACATATGTCAAGTGTCAAGGTTTCCTTACTGCGCGTGTCGCGCGATCGTTGCCAACCAACCCTCGTCGATCCCATCTTTTACGCGGCGTCAAATTCAAATGCAAATTCAAATGAGCTCCGTCAAAATCTCGACGCGTTCGGTCGAGCGTACACGCGACGGCACAATGAAAATCATGAAGAATTTAACCGGCAAATCGACGCCGCCGCCGCCGCGATCGTCTTATAACCTTTTTTCCGATTACCGGAGTAACATCGGAGAAATGGAATTTGGAGGTTTTCAGTTGTTTTTAACACTTACTTTTTTTCAGTGGAAACACTTTTTCACTGTTACACACGCGTTCGTGTCACATTTTCGATATCACCCCGTATATCTCTCGCCATGTGGTAAACGTTACGTTCGTAAAGCTACTTTCTTCTACGTCGGAAAGAATTCGACGCGATCGATTTAGACCTTTCGTTTGATAGGCGACAATCCGGGTTTACGTTCGACGCGTCCGATTTCGATCATTGCAGCGCCATCTTCGATCGAAAAATCGAACCGACGCGATTTTCCGTCGCCGCTCGGCGAGACCTTTCGTTTGATATGCGACAACCCGGGTTTACGTTCGACGCGTCCGATTTCGATCATTGCAGCGCCATCTTCGATCGAAAAATCGAACCGACGCGATTTTCCGTCGCCGATCGGCGAGACCTTTCGTTTGATAGCGACAATCCGGGTTTACGTTCGACGCGTTCGATTTCGATCATTGCAGCGCCATCTTCGATCGAAAAATCGAACCGACGCGATTTTCCGTCGCCGCTCGGCGAGACCTTTCGTTTGATGCGCGACAACCCGGGTTTACGTTCGACGCGTCCGATTTCGATCATTGCAGCGCCATCTTCGATCGAAAAATCGAACCGACGCGATTTTCCGTCGCCGCTCGGCGAGACCTTTCGTTTGATACGCGACAATCCGGGTTTACGTTCGACGCGTTCGATTTCGATCATTGCAGCGCCATCTTCGATCGAAAAATCGAACCGACGCGATTTTCCGTCGCCGCTCGGCGAGACCTTTCGTTTGATACGCGACAACCCGGGTTTACGTTCGACGCGTTCGATTTCGATTATTGCAGCGCCATCTTCGATCGAAAAATCGAACCGACGCGATTTTCCGTCGCCGCTCGGCGAGACCTTTCGTTTGATATGCGACAACCCGGGTTTACGTTCGACGCGTTCGATTTCGATCATTGCAGCGCCATCTTCGATCGAAAAATCGAACCGACGCGATTTTCCGTCGCCGCTCGGCGAGACCTTTCGTTTGATACGCGACAACCCGGGTTTACGTTCGACGCGTTCGATTTCGATCATTGCAGCGCCATCTTCGATCGAAAAATCGAAACGACGCGATTTTCCGTCGCCGCTCGGCGAGACCTTTCGTTTGATACGCGACAACCCGGGTTTACGTTCGACGCGTCCAGTTTCGATCATTGCAGCGCCATCTTCCATCGAAAAATCGAACCGACGCGATTTTCCGTCGCCGCTCGGCGAGACCTTTCGTTTGATACGCGACAATCCGGGTTTACGTTCGACGCGTCCGATTTCGATCATTGCAGCGCCATCTTCGATCGAAAAATCGAACCGACGCGATTTTCCGTCGCCGCTCGGCAAGACCTTTCGTTTGATACGCGACAACCCGGGTTTACGTTCGACTCGACCGATTTCGATCATTGCAGCGCCATCTTCGATCGAAAAATCGAACCGACGCGATTTTCCGTCGCCGCTCGGCGAGACCTTTCGTTTGATACGCGACAACCCGGGTTTACGTTCGACGCGTCCGATTTCGATCATTGCAGCGCCATCTTCCATCGAAAAATCGAAGCGACGCGATTTTCCGTCGCCGCTCGGCGAGACCTTACGTTTGATACGCGACAATCGGGGTTTACGTTCGACGCGTCCGATTTCGATCATTGCAGCGCCATCTTCGATCGAAAAATCGAACCGACGCGATTTTCCGTCGCCGCTCGGCGAGACCTTTCGTTTGATACGCGACCATCCGGGTTTACGTTCGACGGGTTCGATTTCGATCATTGCAGCGCCATCTTCGATCGAAAAATCGAACCGACGCGATTTTCCGTCGCCGCTCGGCGAGACCTTTCGTTTGATACGCGACAATCCGGGTTTACGTTCGACGCGTTCGATTTCGATCATTGCAGCGCCATCTTCGATCGAAAAATCGAACCGACGCGATTTTCCGTCGCCGCTCGGCGAGACCTTTCGTTTGATACGCGACAACCCGGGTTTACGTTCAACGCGTCCGATTTCGATCATTGCAGCGCCATCTTCGATCGCAAAATCGAACCGACGTGATTTTCCGTCGCCGCTCGGCGAGACCTTTCGTTTGATGCGCGACAACCCGTGTTTACGTTCGACGCGTCCAGTTTCGATCATTGCAGCGCCATCTTCGATCGAAAAATCGAACCGACGCGATTTTCCGTCGCCGCTCGGCGAGACCTTTCGTTTGATACGCGACAATCCGGGTTTACGTTCGACGCGTTCGATTTCGATCATTGCAGCGCCATCTTCGATCGAAAAATCGAACCGACGCGATTTTTCGTCGCCGCTCGGCGAGACCTTTCGTTTGATACGCGACAATCCGGGTTTACGTTCGACGCGTTCGATTTCGATTATTGCAGCGCCATCTTCGATCGAAAAATCGAACCGACGCGATTTTCCGTCGCCGCTCGGCGAGACCTTTCGTTTGATACGCGACAACCCGGGTTTACGTTCGACGCGTCCGATTTCGATCATTGCAGCGCCATCTTCGATCGAAAAATCGAACCGACGCGATTTTCCGTCGCCGCTCGGCGAGACCTTTCGATTGATACGCGACAACCCGGGTTTACGTTCGACGCGTCCGATTTCGATCATTGCAGCGCCATCTTCAATCGAAAAATCGAACCGACGCGATTTTCCGTCGCCGCTCGGCGAGACCTTTCGTTTGATACGCGACAATCCGGGTTTACGTTCGACGCGTTCGATTTCGATCATTGCAGCGCCATCTTCGATCGAAAAATCGAACCGACGCGATTTTCCGTCGCCGCTCGGCGAGACCTTTCGTTTGATACGCGACAACCCGGGTTTACGTTCGACGCGTCCGATTTCGATCATTGCAGCGCCATCTTCGATCGAAAAATCGAACCGACGCGATTTTCCGTCGCCGCTCGGCGAGACCTTTCGTTTGATACGCGACAACCCGGGTTTACGTTCGACGCGTCCGATTTCGATCATTGCAGCGCCATCTTCGATCGAAAAATCGAACCGACGCGATTTTCCGTCGCCGCTCGGCGAGACCTTTCGTTTGATGCGCGACAACCCGGGTTTACGTTCGACGCGTCCAATTTCGATCATTGCAGCGCCATCTTCGATCGAAAAATCGAACCGACGCGATTTTCCGTCGCCGCTCGGCAAGACCTTTCGTTTGATACGCGACAACCCGGCTTTACGTTCGACGCGTCCAGTTTCGATCATTGCAGCGCCATCTTCGATCGAAAAATCGAACCGACGCGATTTTCCGTCGCCGCTCGGCGAGACCTTTCGTTTGATACGCGACAACCCGGGTTTACGTTCGACGCGTCCAGTTTCGATCATTGCAGCGCCATCTTCGATCGAAAAATCGAACCGACGCGATTTTCCGTCGCCGCTCGGCGAGACCTTTCGTTTGATACGCGACAACCCGGGTTTACGTTCGACGCGTTCGATTTCGAATATTGCAGCGCCATCTTCGATCGAAAAATCGAACCGACGCGATTTTCCGTCGCCGCTCGGCGAGACCTTTCGTTTGATACGCGACAATCCGGGTTTACGTTCGACGCGTTCGATTTCGATCATTGCAGCGCCATCTTCGATCGAAAAATCGAACCGACGCGATTTTCCGTCGCCGCTCGGCGAGACCTTTCGTTTGATACGCGACAACCCGGGTTTACGTTCTACGCGACCGATTTCGATCATTGCGGCGCCATAGGAACCCCTTAAGTACACTTTTCCGAGTTTCTTTTCTTATATATGACAAGTGGGATCCGCTACGCTCCGCCCACTTGTGGGTATGAACAGAGGCTTGTGTGGACAGAGGCTTTGTATAGACGGAGGTTTCGTTTGGACGGAAGAGGTGAGAGCGCTGCGCGCTGTTTGGGCCGCTAGCCTTTGGGGGCTCGCGGCACCTAGGGACTTGGAAGAATGTTGGAAAACTTTAAGAATTGATTTTTCTAATTTTCGAAATTTTGAGTATTTTTCCCCAATTTTTTCAATTTTTCCGTTCTCCTAATTTATAAATTTTTTTTCGCCGTCTGGGTTGCCCCCGCTTGGGTTGGCGTCGGTTGGGTTCACCTTGAACAATTTTACAAAAGAAAGTTAAGGAAAGTTTAAGAAAAAGTGAGAAAAATTGTTGGAAAACTTAAGAAATCGGCTTCCTTAATTTTTAGAATTTTTTCCATTTTTTTTCGATTTTTTTCAATTTTTTCTCGAAATTTACTACATTTTTCCCTAATTCTTTAAATTTTTTCGTTTTCTTTAAAATAAAATTTTTCTGTCATCTGGGTTGGCCTCGCTTGGGTTTTCGCCGTTTGAGTTGACCTTGAACAATTAAAAAAAAAAGAGTTAAGGAATATGTAAGAGAAAGTGAGGAAAAATGTTTTAAAAAAGTTGTAAAACGTCAATAATCGGCTTCCTCTATTCTTAGAATTTTTTCCTATTTTTTTCGATTTTTTCAATTTTTTCCCGAAATTTTGAATATTTTTCCCCAATTTTTTCAATTTTTCCGTTCTCCTAATTTTTAAATTTTTTTTCGCCGTCTGGGTTGGCCTCGCTTGGGTTGGCGTCGGTTGGGTTGACCTTGAACAATTTTCGAAAAAAAGTGAAGGAAAATGTAAGAAGTGATGAAATGTTTTAAAAAAGTTGGAAAACTTAAGAAATCCGTTTCCCTAATTTTTAGAATTCTTGTCGATTTTTCTCGATTTTTTTAAATTTCCCCCCGAAATTTTGAATATTTTTCCCCAATTTTTTCAATTTTTCCGTTCTCTTAATTTTTAAATTTTTAAAATTTTTATCGATTTTTTCAATTTTTTCCCTTAAATTTCCCGCTTTAATTGCCGGCCGGAGAGCGAACGAATCGACCTCCCCGCGCTCGCATTTTTTTTTTAATCACAAACGAACATCCAAAGCCTCCTTTATTCATCTATTTACGTAATATGTACGGTCGAAATTATGTTCGAACGCGTCCGCGCGGCGAAAGAGATCGCGTCGGCGGCTTTAGATTAGGTCACGTTCGACCGGCGGCGCACGTACTCCCTCCGCCGCCGGGCCGACTGCGGGCGTAACACGACACACGCGAAAGAGATCGCGCGTCGCTTTCAGGTTAGATCATTGTCGATAGTCAGCACGCCCCCCCTCCCTTCCGACCACCGGTGCTCCGGCCCCACGACTGGCCGTACAGATATATAATATTACATATGTCAAGTGTCAAGGTTTCCTTACTGCGCGTGTCGCGCGATCGTTGCCAACCAACCCTCGTCGATCCCATCTTTTACGCGGCGTCAAATTCAAATGCAAATTCAAATGAGCTCCGTCAAAATCTCGACGCGTTCGGTCGAGCGTACACGCGACGGCACAATGCAAATCGTGAAGAATTTAACCGGCAAAACAACGCCGCCGCCGCCGCCGCGATCGTCTTATAACCTTTTTTCCGATTACCGGAGTAACATCGGAGAAATGGAATTTGGAGGTTTTCAGTTATTTTTAACACTTACTTTTTTTCAGTGGAAACACTTTTTCACTGTTACACACGCGTTCGTGTCACATTTTCGATATCACCCCGTATATCTCTCGCCATGTGGTAAACGTTACGTTCGTAAAGCTACTTTCTTCTACATCGGAAAGAATTCGACGCGATCGATTTAGACCTTTCGTTTGATAGGCGACAATCCGGGTTTACGTTCGACGCGTCCGATTTCGATCATTGCAGCGCCATCTTCGATCGAAAAATCGAACCGACGCGATTTTCCGTCGCCGCTCGGCGAGACCTTTCGTTTGATGCGCGACAACCCGGGTTTACGTTCGACGCGTCCAGTTTCGATCATTGCAGCGCCATCTTCGATCGAAAAATCGAACCGACGCGATTTTCCGTCGCCGCTCGGCGAGACCTTTCGTTTGATACGCGACGATCCGGGTTTACGTTCGAAGCGTTCGATTTCGATCATTGCAGCGCCATGTTCGATCGAAAAATCGAACCGACGCGATTTTCCGTCACCGCTCGGCGAGACCTTTCGTTTGATATGCGACAACCCGGGTTTACGTTCGACGCGTCCGATTTCGATCATTGCAGCGCCATCTTCGATCGAAAAATCGAACCGACGCGATTTTCCGTCGCCGCTCGGCGAGACCTTTCGTTTGATGCGCGACAACCCGGGTTTACGTTCGACGCGTCCAGTTTCGATCATTGCAGCGCCATCTTCCATCGAAAAATAGATCCGACGCGATTTTCCGTCGCCGCTCGGCGAGACCTTTCGTTTGATACGCGACAACCCGGGTTTACGTTCGACGCGTCCGATTTCGATCATTGCAGCGCCATCTTCCATCGAAAAATCGAAGCGACGCGATTTTCCGTCGCCGCTCGGCGAGACCTTACGTTTGATACGCGACAATCGGGGTTTACGTTCGACGCGTCCGATTTCGATCATTGCAGCGCCATCTTCGATCGAAAAATCGAACCGACGCGATTTTCCGTCCCCGCTCGGCGAGACCTTTCGTTTGATACGCGACAACCCGGGTTTACGTTCTACGCGACCGATTTCGATCATTGCGGCGCCATAGGAACCCCTTAAGTACACTTTTCCGAGTTTCTTTTCTTATATATGACAAGTGGGATCCGCTACGCTCCGCCCACTTGTGGGTATGAACAGAGGCTTGTGTGGACAGAGGCTTTGTATAGACGGAGGTTTCGTTTGGACGGAAGAGGTGAGAGCGCTGCGCGCTGTTTGGGCCGCTAGCCTTTGGGGGCTCGCGGCACCTAGGGACTTGGAAGAATGTTGGAAAACTTTAAGAATTGATTTTTCTAATTTTCGAAATTTTGAGTATTTTTCCCCAATTTTTTCAATTTTTCCGTTCTCCTAATTTATAAATTTTTTTTCGCCGTCTGTGTTGGCCTCGCTTGGGTTGGCGTCGGTTGGGTTCACCTTGAACAATTTTAGAAGAGAAAGGGAAGGAAAGTTTAAGAAAAAGTGAGAAAAATTGTTGGAAAACTTGAGAAATAGGTTTCCTTAATTTTTAGAACTTTTTCCATTTTTTTTCGATTTTTTTCAATTTTTTCTCGAAATTTACTACATTTTTCCCTAATTCTTTAAATTTTTTCGTTTTCTTTAAAATAAAATTTTTCTGTCATCTGGGTTGGCCTCGCTTGGGTTGGCGCCGTTTGAGTTGACCTTGAACAATTAAAAAAAAAAAGAGTTAAGGAATATGTAAGAGAAAGTGAGGAAAACTGTTTTAAAAAAGTTGTAAAACGTCAATAATCGGCTTCCTCTATTCTTAGAATTTTTTCCTATTTTTTTCGATTTTTTCAATTTTTTCCCGAAATTTTGAATATTTTTCCCCAATTTTTCCGTTCTCCTAATTTTTAAATTTTTTTTCGCCGTCTGGGTTGGCCTCGCTTGGGTTGGCGTCGGTTGGGTTGACCTTGAACAATTTTCGAAAAAAAGTGAATTAAAATGTAAGAAGTGATGAAATGTTTTAAAAAAGTTGGGAAACTTAAGAAATCCGTTTCCTTAATTTTTAGAATTCTTGTCGATTTTTCTCGATTTTTTTAAATTTCCCCCCGAAATTTTGAATATTTTTCCCCAATTTGTTCAATTTTTCCGTTCTCTTAATTTTTAATTTTTTAAAATTTTTATCGATTTTTTTCAATTTTTTCCCTTAAATTTCCCGCTTTAATTGCCGGCCGGAGAGCGAACGAATCGACCTCCCCGCGCTCGCATTTTTTTTTTAATCACAAACGAACATCCAAAGCCTCCTTTATTCATCTATTTACGTAATATGTACGGTCGAAATTATGTTCGAACGCGTCCGCGCGGCGAAAGAGATCGCGTCGGCGGCTTTAGATTAGGTCACGTTCGACCGGCGGCGCACGTACTCCCTCCGCCGCCGGGCCGACTGCCGGCGTAACACGACACACGCGAAAGAGTTCGCGCGTCGCTTTCAGGTTAGATCACTGTCGATAGGCAGCACGCCCCCCCTCCCTTCCGACCACCGGTGCTCCGGCCCCACGACTGGCCGTACAGATATATAATATTACATATGTCAAGTGTCAAGGTTTCCTTACTGCGCGTGTCGCGCGATCGTTGCCAACCAACCCTCGTCGATCCCATCTTTTACGCGGCGGCAAATTCAAATGAGCTCCGTCAAAATCTCGACGCGTTCGGTCGAGCGTACACGCGACGGCACAATGCAAATCGTGAAGAATTTAACCGGCAAAACGACGCCGCCGCCGCCGCCGCGATCGTCTTATAACCTTTTTTCCGATTACCGGAGTAACATCGGAGAAATGGAATTTGGAGGTTTTCAGTTGTTTTTAACACTTACTTTTTTTCAGTGGAAACACTTTTTCACTGTTACACACGCGTTCGTGTCACATTTTCGATATCATCCCGTATATCTCTCGCCATGTGGTAAACGTTACGTTCGTAAAGCTACTTTCTTCTACGTCGGAAAGAATTCGACGCGATCGATTTAGACCTTTCGTTTGATACGCGACAATCCGGGTTTACGTTCGACGCGTTCGATTTCGATCATTGCAGCGCCATCTTCGATCGAAAAATCGAACCGACGCGATTTTCCGTCGCCGCTCGGCGAGACCTTTCGTTTGATGCGCGACAACCCGGGTTTACGTTCGACGCGTACGATTTCGATCATTGCAGCGCCATCTTCTATCGAAAAATCGAACCGACGCGATTTTCCGTCGCCGCTCGGCGAGACCTTTCGTTTGATACGCGACAATCCGGGTTTACGTTCGACGCGTTCGATTTCGATCATTGCAGCGCCATGTTCGATCGAAAAATCGAACCGACGCGATTTTCCGTCACCGCTCGGCGAGACCTTTCGTTTGATATGCGACAACCCGGGTTTACGTTCGACGCGTCCGATTTCGATCATTGCAGCGCCATCTTCGATCGAAAAATCGAACCGACGCGATTTTCCGTCGCCGCTCGGCGAGACCTTTCGTTTGATGCGCGACAACCCGGGTTTACGTTCGACGCGTCCAGTTTCGATCATTGCAGCGCCATCTTCGATCCAAAAATCGAACCGACGCGATTTTCCGTCGCCGCTCGGCGAGACCTTTCGTTTGATGCGCGACAACCCGGGTTTACGGTCGACGCGTCCAGTTTCGATCATTGCAGCGCCATCTTCGATCGAAAAATCGAACCGACGCGATTTTCCGTCGCCGCTCGGCGAGACCTTTCGTTTGATGCGCGACAACCCGGGTTTACGTTCGACGCGTCCAGTTTCGACCATTGCAGCGCCATCTTCGATCGAAAAATCGAACCGACGCGATTTTCCGTCGCCGCTCGGCGAGGCCTTTCGTTTGATGCGCGACAACCCGGGTTTACGTTCAATGCGTACAGTTTCGATCACTGCAGCGCCATCTTCAATCGAAAAATCGAACCGACGCGATTTTCCGTCGCCGCTCGGCGAGACCTTTCGTTTGATGCGCGACAACCCGGGTTTACGTTCGACGCGTCCGATTTCGATCATTGCAGCGCCATCTTCCATCGAAAAATCGAACCGACGCGATTTTCCGTCGCCGCTCGGCGAGACCTTTCGTTTGATACGCGACAACCCGGGTTTACGTTCGACGCGTCCGATTTCGATCATTGCAGCGCCATCTTCCATCGAAAAATCGAAGCGACGCGATTTTCCGTCGCCGCTCGGCGAGACCTTACGTTTGATACGCGACAATCGGGGTTTACGTTCGACGCGTCCGATTTCGATCATTGCAGCGCCATCTTCGATCGAAAAATCGAACCGACGCGATTTTCCGTCGCCGCTCGGCGAGACCTTTCGTTTGATACGCGACAACCCGGGTTTACGTTCTACCCGACCGATTTCGATCATTGCGGCGCCATAGGAACCCCTTAAGTACACTTTTACGAGTTTCTTTTCTTATATATGACAAGTGGGATCCGCTACGCTCCGCCCACTTGTGGGTATGAACAGAGGCTTGTGTGGACAGAGGCTTTGTATAGACGGAGGTTTCGTTTGGACGGAAGAGGTGAGAGCGCTGCGCGCTGTTTGGGCCGCTAGCCTTTGGGGGCTCGCGGCACCTAGGGACTTGGAAGAATGTTGGAAAACTTTAAGAATTGATTTTTCTAATTTTCGAAATTTTGAGTATTTTTCCCCAATTTTTTCAATTTTTCCGTTCTCCTAATTTATAAATTTTTTTTCGCCGTCTGTGTTGGCCTCGCTTGGGTTGGCGTCGGTTGGGTTCACCTTGAACAATTTTAGAACAGAAAGGGAAGGAAAGTTTAAGAAAAAGTGAGAAAAATTGTTGGAAAACTTGAGAAATAGGTTTCCTTAATTTTTAGAACTTTTTCCATTTTTTTTCGATTTTTTTCAATTTTTTCTCGAAATTTACTACATTTTTCCCTAATTCTTTAAATTTTTTCGTTTTCTTTAAAATAAAATTTTTCTGTCATCTGGGTTGGCCTCGCTTGGGTTGGCGCCGTTTGAGTTGACCTTGAACAATTAAAAAAAAAAAAGAGTTAAGGAATATGTAAGAGAAAGTGAGGAAAAATGTTTTAAAAAAGTTGTAAAACGTCAATAATCGGCTTCCTCTATTCTTAGAATTTTTTCCTATTTTTTTCGATTTTTTCAATTTTTTCCCGAAATTTTGAATATTTTTCCCCTATTTTTCCGTTCTCCTAATTTTTAAATTTTTTTTCGCCGTCTGGGTTGGCCTCGCTTGGGTTGGCGTCGGTTGGGTTGACCTTGAACAATTTTCGAAAAAAAGTGAATTAAAATGTAAGAAGTGATGAAATGTTTTAAAAAAGTTGGGAAACTTAAGAAATCCGTTTCCTTAATTTTTAGAATTCTTGTCGATTTTTCTCGATTTTTTTAAATTTCCCCCCGAAATTTTGAATATTTTTCCCCAATTTGTTCAATTTTTCCGTTCTCTTAATTTTTAATTTTTTAAAATTTTTATCGATTTTTTTCAATTTTTTCCCTTAAATTTCCCGCTTTAATTGCCGGCCGGAGAGCGAACGAATCGACCTCCCCGCGCTCGCATTTTTTTTTTAATCACAAACGAACATCCAAAGCCTCCTTTATTCATCTATTTACGTAATATGTACGGTCGAAATTATGTTCGAACGCGTCCGCGCGGCGAAAGAGATCGCGTCGGCGGCTTTAGATTAGGTCACGTTCGACCGGCGGCGCACGTACTCCCTCCGCCGCCGGGCCGACTGCCGGCGTAACACGACACACGCGAAAGAGTTCGCGCGTCGCTTTCAGGTTAGATCACTGTCGATAGGCAGCACGCCCCCCCTCCCTTCCGACCACCGGTGCTCCGGCCCCACGACTGGCCGTACAGATATATAATATTACATATGTCAAGTGTCAAGGTTTCCTTACTGCGCGTGTCGCGCGATCGTTGCCAACCAACCCTCGTCGATCCCATCTTTTACGCGGCGGCAAATTCAAATGAGCTCCGTCAAAATCTCGACACGTTCGGTCGAGCGTACACGCGACGGCACAATGCAAATCGTGAAGAATTTAACCGGCAAAACGACGCCGCCGCCGCCGCCGCGATCGTCTTATAACCTTTTTTCCGATTACCGGAGTAACATCGGAGAAATGGAATTTGGAGGTTTTCAGTTGTTTTTAACACTTACTTTTTTTCAGTGGAAACACTTTTTCACTGTTACACACGCGTTCGTGTCACATTTTCGATATCACCCCGTATATCTCTCGCCATGTGGTAAACGTTACGTTCGTAAAGCTACTTTCTTCTACGTCGGAAAGAATTCGACGCGATCGATTTAGACCTTTCGTTTGATAGGCGACAATCCGGGTTTACGTTCGACGCGTCCGATTTCGATCATTGCAGCGCCATCTTCGATCGAAAAATCGAACCGACGCGATTTTCCGTCGCCGCTCGGCGAGACCTTTCGTTTGATGCGCGACAACCCGGGTTTACGTTCGACGCGTCCAGTTTCGATCATTGCAGCGCCATCTTCGATCGAAAAATCGAACCGACGCGATTTTCCGTCGCCGCTCGGCGAGACCTTTCGTTTGATACGCGACAATCCGGGTTTACGTTCGACGCGTTCGATTTCGATCATTGCAGCGCCATGTTCGATCGAAAAATCGAACCGACGCGATTTTCCGTCACCGCTCGGCGAGACTTTTCGTTTGATATGCGACAACCCGGGTTTACGTTCGACGCGTCCGATTTCGATCATTGCAGCGCCATCTTCGATCGAAAAATCGAACCGACGCGATTTTCCGTCGCCGCTCGGCGAGACCTTTCGTTTGATGCGCGACAACCCGGGTTTACGTTCGACGCGTCCAGTTTCGATCATTGCAGCGCCATCTTCGATCCAAAAATCGAACCGACGCGATTTTCCGTCGCCGCTCGGCGAGACCTTTCGTTTGATGCGCGACAACCCGGGTTTACGGTCGACGCGTCCAGTTTCGATCATTGCAGCGCCATCTTCGATCGAAAAATCGAACCGACGCGATTTTCCGTCGCCGCTCGGCGAGACCTTTCGTTTGATGCGCGACAACCCGGGTTTACGTTCAATGCGTACAGTTTCGATCACTGCAGCGCCATCTTCAATCGAAAAATCGAACCGACGCGATTTTCCGTCGCCGCTCGGCGAGACCTTTCGTTTGATGCGCGACAACCCGGGTTTACGTTCGACGCGTCCGATTTCGATCATTGCAGCGCCATCTTCCATCGAAAAATCGAACCGACGCGATTTTCCGTCGCCGCTCGGCGAGACCTTTCGTTTGATACGCGACAATCCGGGTTTACGTTCGACGCGTCCGATTTCGATCATTGCAGCGCCATCTTCGATCGAAAAATCGAACCGACGCGATTTTCCGTCGCCGCTCGGCGAGGCCTTTCGTTTTATGCGCGACCACCCGGGTTTACGTTCGACGCGTCCGATTTCGATCATTGCAGCGCCATCTTCGATCGAAAAATCGAACCGACGCGATTTTCCGTCGCCGCTCGGCGAGACCTTTCGTTTGATATGCGACAACCCGGGTTTACGTTCGACGCGTTCGATTTCGATCATTGCAGCGCCATCTTCGATCGAAAAATCGAACCGACGCGATTTTCCGTCGCCGCTCGGCGAGACCTTTCGTTTGATACGCGACAACCCGGGTTTCCGTTCGACGCGTCCGATTTCGATCATTGCAGCGCCATCTTCGATCGAAAAATCGAACCGACGCGATTTTCCGTCGCCGCTCGGCGAGACCTTTCGTTTGATGCGCGACAACCCGGGTTTACGTTCGACGCGTCCAGTTTCGATCATTGCAGCGCCATCTTCGATCGAAAAATCGAAACGACGCGATTTTCCGTCGCCGCTCGGCGAGACCTTTCGTTTGATATGCGACAACCCGGGTTTACGTTCGACGGGTTCGATTTCGATCATTGCAGCGCCATCTTCGATCGAAAAATCGATCCGACGCGATTTTCCGTCGCCGCTCGGCGAGAACTTTCGTTTGATACGCGACAACCCGGGTTTCCGTTCGACGCGTCCGATTTCGATCATTGCAGCGCCATCTTCGATCGAAAAATCTAACCGACGCGATTTTCCGTCGCCGCTCGGCGAGACCTTTCGTTTGATGCGCGACAACCCGGGTTTAAGTTCGACGCGTCCAGTTTCGATCATTGCAGCGCCATCTTCGATCGAAAAATCGAACCGACGCGATTTTCCGTCGCCGCTCGGCGAGACCTTTCGTTTGATGCGCGACAACCCGGGTTTACGTTCGATGCGTACAGTTTCGATCACTGCAGCGCCATCTTCAATCGAAAAATCGAACCGACGCGATTTTCCGTCGCCGCTCGGCGAGACCTTTCGTTTGATGCGCGACAACCCGGGTTTACGTTCGACGCGTCCGATTTCGATCTTTGCAGCGCCATCTTCCATCGAAAAATCGAACCGACGCGATTTTCCGTCGCCGCTCGGCGAGACCTTTCGTTTGATACGCGACAATCGGTGTTTACGTTCGACGCGTCCGATTTCGATCATTGCAGCGCCATCTTCGATCGAAAAATCGAACCGACGCGATTTTCCGTTCCCGCTCGGCGAGACCTTTCGTTTGATACGCGACAACCCGGGTTTACGTTCTACGCGACCAATTTCGATCATTGCGGCGCCATAGGAACCCCTTAAGTACACTTTTCCGAGTTTCTTTTCTTATATATGACAAGTGGGATCCGCTACGCTCCGCCCACTTGTGGGTATGAACAGAGGCTTGTGTGGACAGAGGCTTTGTATAGACGGAGGTTTCGTTTGGACGGAAGAGGTGAGAGCGCTGCGCGCTGTTTGGGCCGCTAGCCTTTGGGGGCTCGCGGCACCTAGGGACTTGGAAGAATGTTGGAAAACTTTAAGAATTGATTTTTCTAATTTTCGAAATTTTGAGTATTTTTCCCCAATTTTTTCAATTTTTCCGTTCTCCTAATTTATAAATTTTTTTTCGCCGTCTGTGTTGGCCTCGCTTGGGTTGGCGTCGGTTGGGTTCACCTTGAACAATTTTAGAACAGAAAGGGAAGGAAAGTTTAAGAAAAAGTGAGAAAAATTGTTGGAAAACTTGAGAAATAGGTTTCCTTAATTTTTAGAACTTTTTCCATTTTTTTTCGATTTTTTTCAATTTTTTCTCGAAATTTACTACATTTTTCCCTAATTCTTTAAATTTTTTCGTTTTCTTTAAAATAAAATTTTTCTGATATCTGGGTTGGCCTCGCTTGGGTTGGCGCCGTTTGAGTTGACCTTGAACAATTAAAAAAAAAAAAGAGTTAAGGAATATGTAAGAGAAAGTGAGGAAAAATGTTTTAAAAAAGTTGTAAAACGTCAATAATCGGCTTCCTCTATTCTTAGAATTTTTTCCTATTTTTTTCGATTTTTTCAATTTTTTCCCGAAATTTTGAATATTTTTCCCCAATTTTTCCGTTCTCCTAATTTTTAAATTTTTTTCGCCGTCTGGGTTGGCCTCGCTTGGGTTGGCGTCGGTTGGGTTGACCTTGAACAATTTTCGAAAAAAAGTGAATTAAAATGTAAGAAGTGATGAAATGTTTTAAAAAAGTTGGGAAACTTAAGAAATCCGTTTCCCTAATTTTTAGAATTCTTGTCGATTTTTCTCGATTTTTTTAAATTTCCCCCCGAAATTTTGAATATTTTACCCCAATTTGTTCAATTTTTCCGTTCTCTTAATTTTTAATTTTTTAAAATTTTTATCGATTTTTTTCAATTTTTTCCCTTAAATTTCCCGCTTTAATTGCCGGCCGGAGAGCGAACGAATCGACCTCCCCGCGCTCGCATTTTTTTTTTAATCACAAACGAACATCCAAAGCCTCCTTTATTCATCTATTTACGTAATATGTACGGTCGAAATTATGTTCGAACGCGTCCGCGCGGCGAAAGAGATCGCGTCGGCGGCTTTAGATTAGGTCACGTTCGACCGGCGGCGTACGTACTCCCTCCGCCGCCGGGCCGACTGCCGGCGTAACACGACACACGCGAAAGAGTTCGCGCGTCGCTTTCAGGTTAGATCACTGTCGATAGGCAGTACGCCCCAACTCCCTTCCGACCACCGGTGCTCCGGCCCCACGACTGGCCGTACAGATATATAATATTACATATGTCAAGTGTCAAGGTTTCCTTACTGCGCGTGTCGCGCGATCGTTGCCAACCAACCCTCGTCGATCCCATCTTTTACGCGGCGGCAAATTCAAATGAGCTCCGTCAAAATCTCGACGCGTTCGGTCGAGCGTACACGCGACGGCACAATGCAAATCGTGAAGAATTTAACCGGCAAAACGACGCCGCCGCCGCCGCCGCGATCGTCTTATAACATTTTTTCCGATTACCGGAGTAACATCGGAGAAATGGAATTTGGAGGTTTTCAGTTGTTTTTAACACTTACTTTTTTTCAGTGGAAACACTTTTTCACTGTTACACACGCGTTCGTGTCACATTTTCGATATCACCCCGTATATCTCTCGCCATGTGGTAAACGTTACGTTCGTAAAGCTACTTTCTTCTACGTCGGAAAGAATTCGACGCGATCGATTTAGACCTTTCGTTTGATAGGCGACAATCCGGGTTTACGTTCGACGCGTCCGATTTCGATCATTGCAGCGCCATCTTCGATCGAAAAATCGAACCGACGCGATTTTCCGTCGCCGCTCGGCGAGACCTTTCGTTTTATGCGCGACAACCCGGGTTTACGTTCGACGCGTCCGATTTCGATCATTGCAGCGCCATCTTCGATCGAAAAATCGAACCGACGCGATTTTCCGTCGCCGCTCGGCGAGACCTTTCGTTTGATACGCGACAATCCGGGTTTACGTTCGACGCGTTCGATTTCGATCATTGCAGCGCCATGTTCGATCGAAAAATCGAACCGACGCGATTTTCCGTCACCGCTCGGCGAGACCTTTCGTTTGATATGCGACAACCCGGGTTTACGTTCGACGCGTCCGATTTCGATCATTGCAGCGCCATCTTCGATCGAAAAATCGAACCGACGCGATTTTCCGTCGCCGCTCGGCGAGACCTTTCGTTTGATGCGCGACAACCCGGGTTTACGTTCGACGCGTCCAGTTTCGATCATTGCAGCGCCATCTTCGATCCAAAAATCGAACCGACGCGATTTTCCGTCGCCGCTCGGCGAGACCTTTCGTTTGATGCGCGACAACCCGGGTTTACGGTCGACGCGTCCAGTTTCGATCATTGCAGCGCCATCTTCGATCGAAAAATCGAACCGACGCGATTTTCCGTCGCCGCTCGGCGAGACCTTTCGTTTGATGCGCGACAACCCGGGTTTACGTTCGACGCGTCCAGTTTCGATCATTGCAGCGCCATCTTCGATCGAAAAATCGAACCGACGCGATTTTCCGTCGCCGCTCGGCGAGACCTTTCGTTTGATGCGCGACAACCCGGGTTTACGTTCGACGCGTCCAGTTTCGACCATTGCAGCGCCATCTTCGATCGAAAAATCGAACCGACGCGATTTTCCGTCGCCGCTCGGCGAGACCTTTCGTTTGATGCGCGACAACCCGGGTTTACGTTCAATGCGTACAGTTTCGATCACTGCAGCGCCATCTTCAATCGAAAAATCGAACCGACGCGATTTTCCGTCGCCGCTCGGCGAGACCTTTCGTTTGATGCGCGACAACCCGGGTTTACGTTCGACGCGTCCGATTTCGATCATTGCAGCGCCATCTTCCATCGAAAAATCGAACCGACGCGATTTTCCGTCGCCGCTCGGCGAGACCTTTCGTTTGATACGCGACAATCCGGGTTTACGTTCGACGCGTCCGATTTCGATCATTGCAGCGCCATCTTCGATCGAAAAATCGAACCGACGCGATTTTCCGTCGCCGCTCGGCGAGACCTTTCGTTTTATGCGCGACCACCCGGGTTTACGTTCGACGCGTCCGATTTCGATCATTGCAGCGCCATCTTCGATCGAAAAATCGAACCGACGCGATTTTCCGTCGCCGCTCGGCGAGACCTTTCGTTTGATATGCGACAACCCGGGTTTACGTTCGACGCGTTCGATTTCGATCATTGCAGCGCCATCTTCGATCGAAAAATCGAACCGACGCGATTTTCCGTCGCCGCTCGGCGAGACCTTTCGTTTGATACGCGACAACCCGGGTTTCCGTTCGACGCGTCCGATTTCGATCATTGCAGCGCCATCTTCGATCGAAAAATCTAACCGACGCGATTTTCCGTCGCCGCTCGGCGAGACCTTTCGTTTGATGCGCGACAACCCGGGTTTACGTTCGACGCGTCCAGTTTCGATCATTGCAGCGCCATCTTCGATCGAAAAATCGAACCGACGCGATTTTCCGTCGCCGCTCGGCGAGACCTTTCGTTTGATGCGCGACAACCCGGGTTTACGTTCAATGCGTACAGTTTCGATCACTGCAGCGCCATCTTCAATCGAAAAATCGAACCGACGCGATTTTCCGTCGCCGCTCGGCGAGACCTTTCGTTTGATGCGCGACAACCCGGGTTTACGTTCGACGCGTCCGATTTCGATCATTGCAGCGCCATCTTCCATCGAAAAATCGAACCGACGCGATTTTCCGTCGCCGCTCGGCGAGACCTTTCGTTTGATACGCGACAATCCGGGTTTACGTTCGACGCGTCCGATTTCGATCATCGCGGCGCCATATGAACCCCTTAAGTACACTTTTCCGAGTTTCTTTTCTTATATATGACAAGTGGGATCCACTACGCTCCGCCCACATGTGGGTATGAACAGAGGCTTGTGTGGACAGAGGCTTTGTATAGACGGAGGTTTCGTTTGGACGGAAGAGGTGAAAGCGCTGCGCGCTGTTTGGGCCGCTAACCTTTGGGGGCTCGCGGCACCTAGGGACTTGGAAGAATGTTGGAAAACTTTAAGAATTGATTTTTCTAATTTTCGAAATTTTGAGTATTTTTCCCCAATTTTTTCAATTTTTCCGTTCTCCTAATTTATAAATTTTTTTTCGCCGTCTGGGTTGGCCTCGCTTGGGTTGGCGTCGGTTGGGTTCACCTTGAACAATTTTAGAACAGAAAGGGAAGGAAAGTTTAAGAAAAAGTGAGAAAAATTGTTGGAAAACTTGAGAAATAGGTTTCCTTAATTTTTAGAATTTTTTCCATTTTTTTTCGATTTTTTTCAATTTTTTCTCGAAATTTACTACATTTTTCCCTAATTCTTTAAATTTTTTCGTTTTCTTTAAAATAAAATTTTTCTGTCATCTGAGTTGGCCTCGCTTGGGTTGGCGCCGTTTGAGTTGACCTTGAACAATTAAAAAAAAAAGAGTTAAGGAATATGTAAGAGAAAGTGAGGAAAAATGTTTTAAAAAAGTTGTAAAACGTCAATAATCGGCTTCCTCTATTCTTAGAATTTTTTCCTATTTTTTTCGATTTTTTCAATTTTTTCCCGAAATTTTGAATATTTTTCCCCAATTTTTTCAATTTTTCCGTTCTCCTAATTTTTAAATTTTTTTTCGCCGTCTGGGTTGGCCTCGCTTGGGTTGGCGTCGGTTGGGTTGACCTTGAACAATTTTCGAAAAAAAGTGAAGGAAAATGTAAGAAGTGATGAAATGTTTTAAAAAAGTTGGGAAACTTAAGAAATCCGTTTCCCTAATTTTTAGAATTCTTGTCGATTTTTCTCGATTTTTTTAAATTTCCCCCCGAAATTTTGAATATTTTTCCCCAATTTGTTCAATTTTTCCGTTCTCTTAATTTTTAATTTTTTAAAATTTTTATCGATTTTTTTCAATTTTTTCCCTTAAATTTCCCGCTTTAATTGCCGGCCGGAGAGCGAACGAATCGACTTCCCCGCGCTCGCATTTTTTTTTTAATCACAAACGAACATCCAAAGCCTCCTTCGTCCGCGCGGCGAAAGAGATCGCGTCGGCGGCTTTAGATTAGGTCACGTTCGACCGGCGGCGCACGTACTCCCTCCGCCGCCGGGCCGACTGCCGGCGTAACACGACACACGCGAAAGAGTTCGCGCGTCGCTTTCAGGTTAGATCACTGTCGATAGGCAGCACGCCCCCCCTCCCTTCCGACCACCGGTGCTCCGGCCCCACGACTGGCCGTACAGATATATAATATTACATATGTCAAGTGTCAAGGTTTCCTTACTGCGCGTGTCGCGCGATCGTTGCCAACCAACCCTCGTCGATCCCATCTTTTACGCGGCGGCAAATTCAAATGAGCTCCGTCAAAATCTCGACGCGTTCGGTCGAGCGTACACGCGACGGCACAATGCAAATCGTGAAGAATTTAACCGGCAAAACGACGCCGCCGCCGCCGCCGCGATCGTCTTATAACCTTTTTTCCGATTACCGGAGTAACATCGGAGAAATGGAATTTGGAGGTTTTCAGTTGTTTTTAACACTTACTTTTTTTCAGTGGAAACACTTTTTCACTGTTACACACGCGCTCGTGTCACATTTTCGATATCGCCCCGTATATCTCTCGCCATGTGGTAAACGTTACGTTCGTAAAGCTACTTTCTTCTACGTCGGAAAGAATTCGACGCGATCGATTTAGACCTTTCGTTTGATAGGCGACAATCCGGGTTTACGTTCGACGCGTCCGATTTCGATCATTGCAGCGCCATCTTCGATCGAAAAATCGAACCGACGCGATTTTCCGTCGCCGCTCGGCGAGACCTTTCGTTTGATCCGCGACAATCCGGGTTTACGATCGACGCGTTCGATTTCGATCATTGCAGCGCCATCTTCGATGGAAAAATCGAACCGACGCGATTTTCCGTCGCCGCTCGGCGAGACCTTTCGCTTGATGCGCGACAACCCGGGTTTACGTTCGATGCGTACAGTCTCGATCATTGCAGCGCCATCTTCCATCGAAAAATAGAACCGACACGATTTTCCGTCGCCGCTCGGCGAGACCTTTCGTTTGATAAGCGACAACCCGGGTTTACGTTCGACGCGTCCGATTTCGATCATTGCAGCGTCATCTTCGATCGAAAAATCGAACCGACGCGATTTTCCGTCGCCGCTCGGCGAGACCTTTCGTTTGATAAGCGACAATCCGGGTTTACGTTCGACGCGTTCGATTTCGATCATTGCAGCGCCATCTTCGATCGAAAAATCGAACCGACGCGATTTTTCGTCGCCGCTCGGCGAGACCTTTCGTTTGATAAGCGACAACCCGGGTTTACGTTCGACGCGTTCGATTTCGATTATTGCAGCGCCATCTTCGATCGAAAAATCGAACCGACGCGATTTTCCGTCGCCGCTCGGCGAGACCTTTCGTTTGATATGCGACAACCCGCGTTTACGTTCGACGCGTTCGATTTCGATCATTGCAGCGCCATCTTCTATCGAAAAATGGAACCGACGCGATTTTCCGTCACCGCTCGGCGAGACCTTTCGTTTGATACGCGACAACCCGGGTTTACGTTCGACGCGTCCGATTTCGATAATTGCAGCGCCATCTTCGATCGAAAAATCGAACCGACGCGATTTTCCGTCGCCGCTCGGCGAGACCTTTCGTTTGATGCGCGACAACCCGGGTTTACGTTCGACGCGTCCAGTTTCGATCATTGCAGCGCCATCTTCGATCGAAAAATCGAACCGACGCGATTTTCCGTCGCCGCTCGGCGAGACCTTTCGTTTGATGCGCGACAACCCGGGTTTACGTTCGACGCGTCCAGTTTCGATTATTGCAGCGCCATCTTCGATCGAAAAATCGAACCGACGCGATTTTCCGTCGCCGCTCGGCGAGACCTTTCGTTTGATGCGCGACAACCCGGGTTTACGTTCGATGCGTACAGTTTCGATCATTGCAGCGCCATCTTCGATCGAAAAATCGAACCGACGCGATTTTCCGTCGCCGCTCGGCGAGACCTTTCGTTTGATATGCGACAACCCGGGTTTACGTTCGACGCGTTCGATTTCGATCATTGCAGCGCCATCTTCCATCGAAAAATCGAACCGACGCGATTTTCCGTCGCCGCTCGGCGAGACCTTTCGTTTGATACGCGACAATCCGGGTTTACGTTCGACGCGTCCGATTTCGATCATTGCAGCGCCATCTTCGATCGAAAAATCGAACCGACGCGATTTTCCGTCGCCGCTCGGCGAGACCTTTCGTTTTA
Source organism: Prosopocoilus inquinatus (assembly GCA_036172665.1). Classification (NCBI taxonomy): domain Eukaryota; kingdom Metazoa; phylum Arthropoda; class Insecta; order Coleoptera; family Lucanidae; genus Prosopocoilus; species Prosopocoilus inquinatus. The sequence goes on from CM069879.1 coordinate 29,852,330, forward strand.
TGCGCGACCACCCGGGTTTACGTTCGACGCGTCCGATTTCGATCATTGCAGCGCCATCTTCGATCGAAAAATCGAACCGACGCGATTTTCCGTCGCCGCTCGGCGAGACCTTTCGTTTGATATGCGACAACCCGGGTTTACGTTCGACGCGTTCGATTTCGATCATTGCAGCGCCATCTTCTATCGAAAAATCGAACCGACGCGATTTTCCGTCGCCGCTCGGCGAGACCTTTCGTTTGATACGCGACAACCCGGGTTTCCGTTCGACGCGTCCGATTTCGATCATTGCAGCGCCATCTTCGATCGAAAAATCTAACCGACGCGATTTTCCGTCGCCGCTCGGCGAGACCTTTCGTTTGATGCGCGACAACCCGGGTTTACGTTCGACGCGTCCAGTTTCGATCATTGCAGCGCCATCTTCGATCGAAAAATCGAACCGACGCGATTTTCCGTCGCCGCTCGGCGAGACCTTTCGTTTGATGCGCGACAACCCGGGTTTACGTTCAATGCGTACAGTTTCGATCACTGCAGCGCCATCTTCAATCGAAAAATCGAACCGACGCGATTTTCCGTCGCCGCTCGGCGAGACCTTTCGTTTGATGCGCGACAACCCGGGTTTACGTTCGACGCGTCCGATTTCGATCATTGCAGCGCCATCTTCCATCGAAAAATCGAACCGACGCGATTTTCCGTCGCCGCTCGGCGAGACCTTTCGTTTGATACGCGACAATCCGGGTTTACGTTCGACGCGTCCGATTTCGATCATCGCGGCGCCATATGAACCCCTTAAGTACACTTTTCCGAGTTTCTTTTCTTATATATGACAAGTGGGATCCGCTACGCTCCGCCCACTTGTGGGTATGAACAGAGGCTTGTGTGGACAGAGGCTTTGTATAGACGGAGGTTTCGTTTGGACGGAAGAGGTGAAAGCGCTGCGCGCTGTTTGGGCCGCTAACCTTTGGGGGCTCGCGGCACCTAGGGACTTGGAAGAATGTTGGAAAACTTTAAGAATTGATTTTTCTAATTTTCGAAATTTTGAGTATTTTTCCCCAATTTTTTCAATTTTTCCGTTCTCCTAATTTATAAATTTTTTTTCGCCGTCTGGGTTGGCCTCGCTTGGGTTGGCGTCGGTTGGGTTCACCTTGAACAATTTTAGAACAGAAAGGGAAGGAAAGTTTAAGAAAAAGTGAGAAAAATTGTTGGAAAACTTGAGAAATAGGTTTCCTTAATTTTTAGAATTTTTTCCATTTTTTTTCGATTTTTTTCAATTTTTTCTCGAAATTTACTACATTTTTCCCTAATTCTTTAAATTTTTTCGTTTTCTTTAAAATAAAATTTTTCTGTCATCTGAGTTGGCCTCGCTTGGGTTGGCGCCGTTTGAGTTGACCTTGAACAATTAAAAAAAAAAAGAGTTAAGGAATATGTAAGAGAAAGTGAGGAAAAATGTTTTAAAAAAGTTGTAAAACGTCAATAATCGGCTTCCTCTATTCTTAGAATTTTTTCCTATTTTTTTCGATTTTTTCAATTTTTTCCCGAAATTTTGAATATTTTTCCCCAATTTTTTCAATTTTTCCGTTCTCCTAATTTTTAAATTTTTTTTCGCCGTCTGGGTTGGCCTCGCTTGGGTTGGCGTCGGTTGGGTTGACCTTGAACAATTTTCGAAAAAAAGTGAAGGAAAATGTAAGAAGTGATGAAATGTTTTAAAAAAGTTGGGAAACTTAAGAAATCCGTTTCCCTAATTTTTAGAATTCTTGTCGATTTTTCTCGATTTTTTTAAATTTCCCCCCGAAATTTTGAATATTTTTCCCCAATTTGTTCAATTTTTCCGTTCTCTTAATTTTTAATTTTTTAAAATTTTTATCGATTTTTTTCAATTTTTTCCCTTAAATTTCCCGCTTTAATTGCCGGCCGGAGAGCGAACGAATCGACTTCCCCGCGCTCGCATTTTTTTTTTAATCACAAACGAACATCCAAAGCCTCCTTCGTCCGCGCGGCGAAAGAGATCGCGTCGGCGGCTTTAGATTAGGTCACGTTCGACCGGCGGCGCACGTACTCCCTCCGCCGCCGGGCCGACTGCCGGCGTAACACGACACACGCGAAAGAGTTCGCGCGTCGCTTTCAGGTTAGATCACTGTCGATAGGCAGCACGCCCCCCCTCCCTTCCGACCACCGGTGCTCCGGCCCCACGACTGGCCGTACAGATATATAATATTACATATGTCAAGTGTCAAGGTTTCCTTACTGCGCGTGTCGCGCGATCGTTGCCAACCAACCCTCGTCGATCCCATCTTTTAGGCGGCGGCAAATTCAAATGAGCTCCGTCAAAATCTCGACGCGTTCGGTCGAGCGTACACGCGACGGCACAATGCAAATCGTGAAGAATTTAACCGGCAAAACGACGCCGCCGCCGCCGCCGCGATCGTCTTATAACCTTTTTTCCGATTACCGGAGTAACATCGGAGAAATGGAATTTGGAGTTTTCAGTTGTTTTTAACACTTACTTTTTTTCAGTGGAAACACTTTTTCACTGTTACACACGCGTTCGTGTCACATTTTCGATATCATCCCGTATATCTCTCGCCATGTGGTAAACGTTACGTTCGTAAAGCTACTTTCTTCTACGTCGGAAAGAATTCGACGCGATCGATTTAGACCTTTCGTTTGATAGGCGACAATCCGGGTTTACGTTCGACGCGTCCGATTTCGATCATTGCAGCGCCATCTTCGATCGAAAAATCGAACCGACGCGATTTCCCGTCGCCGCTCGGCGAGACTTTTCGTTTGATACGCGACAATCCGGGTTTACGTTCGACGCGTTCGATTTCGATCATTGCAGCGCCATCTTCGATCGAAAAATCGAACCGACGCGATTTTCCGTCGCCGCTCGGCGAGACCTTTCGTTTGATGCGCGACAACCCGGGTTTACGTTCGACGCGTCCGATTTCGATCATTGCAGCGCCATCTTCGATCGAAAAATCGAACCGACGCGATTTTCCGTCGCCGCTCGGCGAGACCTTTCGTTTGATATGCGACAACCCGGGTTTACGTTCGACGCGTCCGATTTCGATCATTGCAGCGCCATCTTCAATCGAAAAATCGAACCGACGCGATTTTTCGTCGCCGCTCGGCGAGACCTTTCGTTTGATACGCGACAACCCGGGTTTACGTTCGACGCGTCCAATTTCGATCATTGCAGCGCCATCTTCGATCGAAAAATCGAACCGACGCAATTTTCCGTTGCCGCTCGGCGAGACTTTTCGTTTGATCCGCGACAACCCGGGTTTACGTTCGACGCGTTCGATTTCGATTATTGCAGCGCCATCTTCGATCGAAAAATCGAACCGACGCGATTTTCCGTCGCCGCTCGGCGAGACCTTTCGTTTGATACGCGACAATCCGGGTTTACGTTAGACGCGTTCGATTTCGATCATTGCAGCGCCATCTTCGATCGAAAAATCGAACCGAAGCGATTTCCCGTCGCCGCTCGGCGAGACCTTTCGTTTGAAACGCGACAACCCGGGTTTACGTTCGACGCGTCCAGTTTCGATCATTGCAGCGCCATCTTCGATCGAAAAATCGAACCGACGCGATTTTCCGTCGCCGCTCGGCGAGACCTTTCGTTTGATATGCGACAACCCGGGTTTACGTTCGACGCGTTCGATTTCGATCATTGCAGCGCCATCTTCGATCGAAAAATCGAACCGACGCGATTTTCCGTCGCCGCTCGGCGAGACCTTTCGTTTGATACGCGACAACCCGGGTTTACGTTCGACGCGTCCGATTTCGATTATTGCAGCGCCATCTTCGATCGAAAAATCGAACCGACGCGATTTTCCGTCGCCGCTCGGCGAGACCTTTCGTTTGATGCGCGACAACCCGGGTTTACGTTCGACGCGTCCAGTTTCGATCATTGCAGCGCCATCTTCGATCGAAAAATCGAACCGACGCGATTTTCCGTCGCCGCTCGGCGAGACCTTTCGTTTGATACGCGACAACCCGGGTTTACGTTCGACGCGTCCAGTTTCGATCATTGCAGCGCCATCTTCGATCGAAAAATCGAACCGACGCGATTTTCCGTCGCCGCTCGGCGAGACCTTTCGTTTGATACGCGACAATCCGGGTTTACGTTCGACGCGTCCGATTTCGATCATTGCAGCGCCATCTTCGATCGAAAAATCGAAGCGACGCGATTTTCCGTCTCCGCTCGGCGAGACCTTTCGTTTGATACGCGACAACCCGGGTTTACGTTCTACGCGACCGATTTCGATCATTGCGGCGCCATAGGAACCCCTTAAGTACACTTTTCCGAGTTTCTTTTCTTATATATGACAAGTGGGATCCGCTACGCTCCGCCCACTTGTGGGTATGAACAGAGGCTTGTGTGGACAGAGGCTTTGTATAGACGGAGGTTTCGTTTGGACGGAAGAGGTGAGAGATCTGCGCGCTGTTTGGGCCGCTAGCCTTTGGGGGCTCGCGGCACCTAGGGACTTGGAAGAATGTTGGAAAACTTTAAGAATTGATTTTTCTAATTTTCGAAATTTTGAGTATTTTTCCCCAATTTTTTCAATTTTTCCGTTTTCCTAATTTATAAATTTTTTTTCGCCTTCTGGGTTGGCCTCGCTTGGGTTGGCGTCGGTTGGGTTCACCTTGAACAATTTTAGAACAGAAAGGGAAGGAAAGTTTAAGAAAAAGTGAGAAAAATTGTTGGAAAACTTGAGAAATAGGTTTCCTTAATTTTTAGAATTTTTTCCATTTTTTTTCGATTTTTTTCAATTTTTTCTCGAAATTTACTACATTTTTCCCTAATTCTTTAAATTTTTTCGTTTTCTTTAAAATAAAATTTTTCTGTCATCTGGGTTGGCCTCGCTTGGGTTGGCGCCGTTTGAGTTGACCTTGAACAATTAAAAAAAAAAAGAGTTAAGGAATATGTAAGAGAAAGTGAGGAAAAATGTTTTAAAAAAGTTGTAAAACGTCAATAATCGGCTTCCTCTATTCTTAGAATTTTTTCCTATTTTTTTCGATTTTTTCAATTTTTTCCCGAAATTTTGAATATTTTTCCCCAATTTTTCCGTTCTCCTAATTTTTAAATTTTTTTTCGCCGTCTGGGTTGGCCTCGCTTGGGTTGGCGTCGGTTGGGTTGACCTTGAACAATTTTCGAAAAAAAGTGAATTAAAATGTAAGAAGTGATGAAATGTTTTAAAAAAGTTGGGAAACTTAAGAAATCCGTTTCCCTAATTTTTAGAATTCTTGTCGATTTTTCTCGATTTTTTTAAATTTCCCCCCGAAATTTTGAATATTTTTCCCCAATTTGTTCAATTTTTCCGTTCTCTTAATTTTTAATTTTTTAAAATTTTTATCGATTTTTTTCAATTTTTTCCCTTAAATTTCCCGCTTTAATTCCCGGCCGGAGAGCGAACGAATCGACCTCCCCGCGCTCGCATTTTTTTTTTAATCACAAACGAACATCCAAAGCCTCCTTTATTCATCTATTTACGTAATATGTAAGGTCGAAATTATGTTCGAACGCGTCCGCGCGGCGAAAGAGATCGCGTCGGCGGCTTTAGATTAGGTCACGTTCGACCGGCGGCGCACGTACTCCCTCCGCCGCCGGGCCGACTGCCGGCGTAACACGACACACGCGAAAGAGTTCGCGCGTCGCTTTCAGGTTAGATCACTGTCGATAGGCAGCACGCCCCCCCTCCCTTCCGACCACCGGTGCTCCGGCCCCACGACTGGCCGTACAGATATATAATATTACATATGTCAAGTGTCAAGGTTTCCTTACTGCGCGTGTCGCGCGATCGTTGCCAACCAACCCTCGTCGATCCCATCTTTTACGCGGCGGCAAATTCAAATGAGCTCCGTCAAAATCTCGACGCGTTCGGTCGAGCGTACACGCGACGGCACAATGCAAATCGTGAAGAATTTAACCGGCAAAACGACGCCGCCGCCGCCGCCGCGATCGTCTTATAACCTTTTTTCCGATTACCGGAGTAACATCGGAGAAATGGAATTTGGAGTTTTCAGTTGTTTTTAACACTTACTTTTTTTCAGTGGAAACACTTTTTCACTGTTACACACGCGTTCGTGTCACATTTTCGATATCATCCCGTATATCTCTCGCCATGTGGTAAACGTTACGTTCGTAAAGCTACTTTCTTCTACGTCGGAAAGAATTCGACGCGATCGATTTAGACCTTTCGTTTGATAGGCGACAATCCGGGTTTACGTTCGACGCGTCCGATTTCGATCATTGCAGCGCCATCTTCGATCGAAAAATCGAACCGACGCGATTTTCCGTCGCCGCTCGGCGAGACCTTTCGTTTGATACGCGACAATCCGGGTTTACGTTCGACGCGTTCGATTTCGATCATTGCAGCGCCATCTTCGATCGAAAAATCGAACCGACGCGATTTTCCGTCGCCGCTCGGCGAGACCTTTCGTTTGATGCGCGACAACCCGGGTTTACGTTCGACGCGTCCGATTTCGATCATTGCAGCGCCATCTTCGATCGAAAAATCGAACCGACGCGATTTTCCGTCGCCGCTCGGCGAGACCTTTCGTTTGATACGCGACAACCCGGGTTTACGTTCGACGCGTCCGATTTCGATCATTGCAGCGCCATCTTCCATCGAAAAATCGAACCGACGCGATTTTTCGTCGCCGCTCGGCGAGACCTTTCGTTTGATACGCGACAACCCGGGTTTACGTTCGACGCGTCCAATTTCGATCATTGCAGCGCCATCTTCGATCGAAAAATCGAACCGACGCAATTTTCCGTTGCCGCTCGGCGAGACTTTTCGTTTGATCCGCGACAACCCGGGTTTACGTTCGACGCGTTCGATTTCGATTATTGCAGCGCCATCTTCGATCGAAAAATCGAACCGACGCGATTTTCCGTCGCCGCTCGGCGAGACCTTTCGTTTGATACGCGACAATCCGGGTTTACGTTAGACGCGTTCGATTTCGATCATTGCAGCGCCATCTTCGATCGAAAAATCGAACCGAAGCGATTTCCCGTCGCCGCTCGGCGAGACCTTTCGTTTGAAACGCGACAACCCGGGTTTACGTTCGACGCGTCCAGTTTCGATCATTGCAGCGCCATCTTCGATCGAAAAATCGAACCGACGCGATTTTCCGTCGCCGCTCGGCGAGACCTTTCGTTTGATACGCGACAACCCGGGTTTACGTTCGACGCGTTCGATTTCGATCATTGCAGCGCCATCTTCGATCGAAAAATCGAACCGACGCGATTTTCCGTCGCCGCTCGGCGAGACCTTTCGTTTGATACGCGACAACCCGGGTTTACGTTCGACGCGTCCGATTTCGATTATTGCAGCGCCATCTTCGATCGAAAAATCGAACCGACGCGATTTTCCGTCGCCGCTCGGCGAGACCTTTCGTTTGATGCGCGACAACCCGGGTTTACGTTCGACGCGTCCAGTTTCGATCATTGCAGCGCCATCTTCGATCGAAAAATCGAACCGACGCGATTTTCCGTCGCCGCTCGGCGAGACCTTTCGTTTGATACGCGACAACCCGGGTTTACGTTCGACGCGTCCAGTTTCGATCATTGCAGCGCCATCTTCGATCGAAAAATCGAACCGACGCGATTTTCCGTCGCCGCTCGGCGAGACCTTTCGTTTGATACGCGACAATCCGGGTTTACGTTCGACGCGTCCGATTTCGATCATTGCAGCGCCATCTTCGATCGAAAAATCGAAGCGACGCGATTTTCCGTCTCCGCTCGGCGAGACCTTTCGTTTGATACGCGACAACCCGGGTTTACGTTCTACGCGACCGATTTCGATCATTGCGGCGCCATAGGAACCCCTTAAGTACACTTTTCCGAGTTTCTTTTCTTATATATGACAAGTGGGATCCGCTACGCTCCGCCCACTTGTGGGTATGAACAGAGGCTTGTGTGGACAGAGGCTTTGTATAGACGGAGGTTTCGTTTGGACGGAAGAGGTGAGAGATCTGCGCGCTGTTTGGGCCGCTAGCCTTTGGGGGCTCGCGGCACCTAGGGACTTGGAAGAATGTTGGAAAACTTTAAGAATTGATTTTTCTAATTTTCGAAATTTTGAGTATTTTTCCCCAATTTTTTCAATTTTTCCGTTCTCCTAATTTATAAATTTTTTTTCGCCGTCTGGGTTGGCTTCGCTTGGGTTGGCGTCGGTTGGGTTCACCTTGAACAATTTTAGAACAGAAAGGGAAGGAAAGTTTAAGAAAAAGTGAGAAAAATTGTTGGAAAACTTGAGAAATAGGTTTCCTTAATTTTTAGAATTTTTTCCATTTTTTTTCGATTTTTTTCAATTTTTTCTCGAAATTTACTACATTTTTCCCTAATTCTTTAAATTTTTTCGTTTTCTTTAAAATAAAATTTTTCTGTCATCTGGGTTGGCCTCGCTTGGGTTGGCGCCGTTTGAGTTGACCTTGAACAATTAAAAAAAAAAAGAGTTGAGGAATATGTAAGAGAAAGTGAGGAAAAATGTTTTAAAAAAGTTGTAAAACGTCAATAATCGGCTTCCTCTATTCTTAGAATTTTTTCCTATTTTTTTCGATTTTTTCAATTTTTTCCCGAAATTTTGAATATTTTTCCCCAATTTTTTCAATTTTTCCGTTCTCCTAATTTTTAAATTTTTTTTCGCCGTCTGGGTTGGCCTCGCTTGGGTTGGCGTCGGTTGGGTTGACCTTGAACAATTTTCGAAAAAAAGTGAAGGAAAATGTAAGAAGTGATGAAATGTTTTAAAAAAGTTGGAAAACTTAAGAAATCCGTTTCCCTAATTTTTAGAATTCTTGTCGATTTTTCTCGATTTTTTTAAATTTCCCCCCGAAATTTTGAATATTTTTCCCCAATTTGTTCAATTTTTCCGTTCTCTTAATTTTTAATTTTTTAAAATTTTTATCGATTTTTTTCAATTTTTTCCCTTAAATTTCCCGCTTTAATTGCCGGCCGGAGAGCGAACGAATCGACCTCCCCGCGCTCGCATTTTTTTTTTAATCACAAACGAATATCCAAAGCCTCCTTCGTCCGCGCGGCGAAAGAGATCGCGTCGGCGGCTTTAGATTAGGTCACGTTCGACCGGCGGCGCACGTACTCCCTCCGCCGCCGGGCCGACTGCCGGCGTAACACGACACACGCGAAAGAGTTCGCGCGTCGCTTTCAGGTTAGATCACTGTCGATAGGCAGCACGCCCCCCCTCCCTTCCGACCACCGGTGCTCCGGCCCCACGACTGGCCGTACAGATATATAATATTACATATGTCAAGTGTCAAGGTTTCCTTACTGCGCGTGTCGCGCGATCGTTGCCAACCAACCCTCGTCGATCCCATCTTTTACGCGGCGGCAAATTCAAATGAGCTCCGTCAAAATCTCGACGCGTTCGGTCGAGCGTACACGCGACGGCACAATGCAAATCGTGAAGAATTTAACCGGCAAAACGACGCCGCCGCCGCCGCCGCGATCGTCTTATAACCTTTTTTCCGATTACCGGAGTAACATCGGAGAAATGGAATTTGGAGGTTTTCAGTTGTTTTTAACACTTACTTTTTTTCAGTGGAAACACTTTTTCACTGTTACACACGCGTTCGTGTCACATTTTCGATATCGCCCCGTATATCTCTCGCCATGTGGTAAACGTTACGTTCGTAAAGCTACTTTCTTCTACGTCGGAAAGAATTCGACGCGATCGATTTAGACCTTTCGTTTGATAGGCGACAATCCGGGTTTACGTTCGACGCGTCCGATTTCGATCATTGCAGCGCCATCTTCGATCGAAAAATCGAACCGACGCGATTTTCCGTCGCCGCTCGGCGAGACCTTTCGTTTGATCCGCGACAATCCGGGTTTACGATCGACGCGTTCGATTTCGATCATTGCAGCGCCATCTTCGATGGAAAAATCGAACCGACGCGATTTTCCGTCGCCGCTCGGCGAGACCTTTCGTTTGATGCGCGACAACCCGGGTTTACGTTCGATGCGTACAGTCTCGATCATTGCAGCGCCATCTTCCATCGAAAAATAGAACCGACGCGATTTTCCGTCGCCGCTCGGCGAGACCTTTCGTTTGATAAGCGACAACCCGGGTTTACGTTCGACGCGTCCGATTTCGATCATTGCAGCGTCATCTTCGATCGAAAAATCGAACCGACGCGATTTTCCGTCGCCGCTCGGCGAGACCTTTCGTTTGATAAGCGACAATCCGGGTTTAAGCTCGACGCGTTCGATTTCGATCATTGCAGCGCCATCTTCGATCGAAAAATCGAACCGACGCGATTTTTCGTCGCCGCTCGGCGAGACCTTTCGTTTGATAAGCGACAACCCGGGTTTACGTTCGACGCGTTCGATTTCGATTATTGCAGCGCCATCTTCGATCGAAAAATCGAACCGACGCGATTTTCCGTCGCCGCTCGGCGAGACCTTTCGTTTGATATGCGACAACCCGCGTTTACGTTCGACGCGTTCGATTTCGATCATTGCAGCGCCATCTTCTATCGAAAAATCGAACCGACGCGATTTTCCGTCGCCGCTCGGCGAGACCTTTCGTTTGATACGCGACAACCCGGGTTTACGTTCGACGCGTCCGATTTCGATCATTGCAGCGCCATCTTCGATCGAAAAATCGAACCGACGCGATTTTCCGTCGCCGCTCGGCGAGACCTTTCGTTTGATCCGCGACAACCCGCGTTTACGTTCGACGCGTTCGATTTCGATCATTGCAGCGCCATCTTCTATCGAAAAATCGAACCGACGCGATTTTCCGTCGCCGCTCGGCGAGACCTTTCGTTTGATCCGCGACAATCCGGGTTTACGATCGACGCGTTCGATTTCGATCATTGCAGCGCCATCTTCGATCGAAAAATCGAACCGACGCGATTTTTCGTCGCCGCTCGGCGAGACCTTTCGTTTGATAAGCGACAACCCGGGTTTACGTTCGACGCGTTCGATTTCGATTATTGCAGCGCCATCTTCGATCGAAAAATCGAACCGACGCGATTTTCCGTCGCCGCTCGGCGAGACCTTTCGTTTGATATGCGACAACCCGCGTTTACGTTCGACGCGTTCGATTTCGATCATTGCAGCGCCATCTTCTATCGAAAAATCGAACCGACGCGATTTTCCGTCGCCGCTCGGCGAGACCTTTCGTTTGATACGCGACAACCCGGGTTTACGTTCGACGCGTCCGATTTCGATCATTGCAGCGCCATCTTCGATCGAAAAATCGAACCGACGCGATTTTCCGTCGCCGCTCGGCGAGACCTTTCGTTTGATGCGCGACAACCCGGGTTTACGTTCGATGCGTACAGTTTCGATCATTGCAGCGCCATCTTCGATCGAAAAATCGAACCGACGCGATTTTTCGTCGCCGCTCGGCGAGACCTTTCGTTTGATAAGCGACAACCCGGGTTTACGTTCGACGCGTTCGATTTCGATTATTGCAGCGCCATCTTCGATCGAAAAATCGAACCGACGCGATTTTCCGTCGCCGCTCGGCGAGACCTTTCGTTTGATATGCGACAACCCGCGTTTACGTTCGACGCGTTCGATTTCGATCATTGCAGCGCCATCTTCTATCGAAAAATCGAACCGACGCGATTTTCCGTCACCGCTCGGCGAGACCTTTCGTTTGATACGCGACAACCCGGGTTTACGTTCGACGCGTCCGATTTCGATCATTGCAGCGCCATCTTCGATCGAAAAATCGAACCGACGCGATTTTCCGTCGCCGCTCGGCGAGACCTTTCGTTTGATGCGCGACAACCCGGGTTTACGTTCGACGCGTCCAGTTTCGATCATTGCAGCGCCTTCTTCGATCGAAAAATCGAACCGACGCGATTTTCCGTCGCCGCTCGGCGAGACCTTTCGTTTGATGCGCGACAACCCGGGTTTACGTTCGACGCGTCCAGTTTCGATTATTGCAGCGCCATCTTCGATCGAAAAATCGAACCGACGCGATTTTCCGTCGCCGCTCGGCGAGACCTTTCGTTTGATGCGCGACAACCCGGGTTTACGTTCGATGCGTACAGTTTCGATCATTGCAGCGCCATCTTCGATCGAAAAATCGAACCGACGCGATTTTCCGTCGCCGCTCGGCGAGACCTTTCGTTTGATATGCGACAACCCGGGTTTACGTTCGACGCGTTCGATTTCGATCATTGCAGCGCCATCTTCGATCGAAAAATCGAACCGACGCGATTTTCCGTCGCCGCTCGGCGAGACCTTTCGTTTGATACGCGACAACCCGGGTTTACGTTCGACGCGTCCGATTTCGATCATTGCAGCGCCATCTTCGATCGAAAAATCGAACCGACGCCATTTTCCGTCGCCGCTCGGCGAGACCTTTCGTTTGATGCGCGACAACCCGGGTTTACGTTCGACGCGTCCAGTTTCGATAATTGCAGCGCCATCTTCGATCGAAAAATCGAACCGACGCGATTTTCCGTCGCCGCTCGGCGAGACCTTTCGTTTGATGCGCGACAACCCGGGTTTACGTTCGATGCGTACAGTTTCGATCACTGCAGCGCCATCTTCAATCGAAAAATCGAACCGACGCGATTTTCCGTCGCCGCTCGGCGAGACCTTTCGTTTGATGCGCGACAACCCGGGTTTACGTTCGACGCGTCCAGTTTCGATAATTGCAGCGCCATCTTCGATCGAAAAATCGAACCGACGCGATTTTCCGTCGCCGCTCGGCGAGACCTTTCGTTTGATGCGCGACAACCCGGGTTTACGTTCGACGCGTCCAGTTTCGATCATTGCAGCGCCATCTTCGATCGAAAAATCGAACCGACGCGATTTTCCGTCGCCGCTCGGCGAGACCTTTCGTTTGATATGCGACAACCCGGGTTTACGTTCGACGCGTTCGATTTCGATCATTGCAGCGCCATCTTCGATCGAAAAATCGAACCGACGCGATTTTCCGTCGCCGCTCGGCGAGACCTTTCGTTTGATACGCGACAACCCGGGTTTACGTTCGACGCGTCCGATTTCGATCATTGCAGCGCCATCTTCGATCGAAAAATCGAACCGACGCGATTTTCCGTCGCCGCTCGGCGAGACCTTTCGTTTGATGCGCGACAACCCGGGTTTACGTTCGACGCGTCCAGTTTCGATCATTGCAGCGCCATCTTCGATCGAGAAATCGAACCGACGCGATTTTCCGTCGCCGCTCGGCGAGACCTTTCGTTTGATGCGCGACAACCCGGGTTTACGTTCGATGCGTACAGTTTCGATCACTGCAGCGCCATCTTCGATCGAAAAATCGAACCGACGCGATTTTCCGTCGCCGCTCGGCGAGACCTTTCGTTTGATACGCGACAATCCGGGTTTACGTTCGACGCGTTCGATTTCGATCATTGCAGCGCCATCTTCGATGGAAAAATCGAACCGACGCGATTTTCCGTCGCCGCTCGGCGAGACCTTTCGTTTGATACGCGACAACCCGGGTTTACGTTCGACGCGTCCAGTTTCGATCATTGCAGCGCCATCTTCGATCGAAAAATAGAACCGACGCGATTTTCCGTCGCCGCTCGGTGAGACCTTTCGTTTGATACGCGACAACCCGGGTTTACGTTCGACGCGTCCGATTTCGATTATTGCAGCGCCATCTTCGATCGAAAAATCGAACCGACGCGATTTTCCGTCGCCGCTCGGCGAGACCTTTCGTTTGATGTGCGACAACCCGGGTTTACGTTCGACGCGTCCAGTTTCGATCATTGCAGCGCCATCTTCGATCGAAAAATAGAACCGACGCGATTTTCCGTCGCCGCTCGGCGAGACCTTTCGTTTGATACGCGACAACCCGGGTTTACGTTCGACGCGTCCAGTTTCGATCATTGCAGCGCCATCTTCGATCGAAAAATCGAACCGACGCGATTTTCCGTCGCCGCTCGGCGAGACCTTTCGTTTGATACGCGACAATCCGGGTTTACGTTCGACGCGTCCGATTTCGATCATTGCAGCGCCATCTTCGATCGAAAAATCGAACCGACGCGATTTTCCGTCGCCGCTCGGCGAGACCTTTCGTTTGATACGCGACAACCCGGGTTTACGTTCTACGCGACCGATTTCGATCATCGCGGCGCCATAGGAACCCCTTAAGTACACTTTTCCGAGTTTCTTTTCTTATATATGACAAGTGGGATCCGCTACGCTCCGCCCACTTGTGGGTATGAACAGAGGCTTGTGTGGACAGAGGCTTTATATAGACGGAGGTTTCGTTTGGACGGAAGAGGTGAAAGCGCTGCGCGCTGTTTGGGCCGCTAACCTTTGGGGGCTCGCGGCACCTAGGGACTTGGAAGAATGTTGGAAAACTTTAAGAATTGATTTTTCTAATTTTCGAAATTTTGAGTATTTTTCCCCAATTTTTTCAATTTTTCCGTTCTCCTAATTTATAAATTTTTTTTCGCCGTCTGGGTTGGCCTCGCTTGGGTTGGCGTCGGTTGGGTTCACCTTGAACAATTTTAGAACAGAAAGGGAAGGAAAGTTTAAGAAAAAGTGAGAAAAATTGTTGGAAAACTTGAGAAATAGGTTTCCTTAATTTTTAGAATTTTTTCCATTTTTTTTCGATTTTTTTCAATTTTTTCTCGAAATTTACTACATTTTTCCCTAATTCTTTAAATTTTTTCGTTTTCTTTAAAATAAAATTTTTCTGTCATCTGGGTTGGCCTCGCTTGGGTTGGCGCCGTTTGAGTTGACCTTGAACAATTAAAAAAAAAAAGAGTTAAGGAATATGTAAGAGAAAGTGAGGAAAAATGTTTTAAAAAAGTTGTAAAACGTCAATAATCGGCTTCCTCTATTCTTAGAATTTTTTCCTATTTTTTTCGATTTTTTCAATTTTTTCCCGAAATTATGAATATTTTTCCCCAATTTTTTCAATTTTTCCGTTCTCCTAATTTTTAAATTTTTTTTCGCCGTCTGGGTTGGCCTCGCTTGGGTTGGCGTCGGTTGGGTTGACCTTGAACAATTTTGGAAAAAAAGTGAAGGAAAATGTAAGAAGTGATGAAATGTTTTAAAAAAGTTGGGAAACTTAAGAAATCCGTTTCCCTAATTTTTAGAATTCTTGTCGATTTTTCTCGATTTTTTTAAATTTCCCCCCGAAATTTTGAATATTTTTCCCCAATTTGTTCAATTTTTCCGTTCTCTTAATTTTTAATTTTTTAAAATTTTTATCGATTTTTTTCAATTTTTTCCCTTAAATTTCCCGCTTTAATTGCCGGCCGGAGAGCGAACGAATCGACCTCCCCGCGCTCGCATTTTTTTTTTAATCACAAACGAATATCCAAAGCCTCCTTCGTCCGCGCGGCGAAAGAGATCGCGTCGGCGGCTTTAGATTAGGTCACGTTCGACCGGCGGCGCACGTACTCCCTCCGCCGCCGGGCCGACTGCCGGCGTAACACGACACACGCGAAAGAGTTCGCGCGTCGCTTTCAGGTTAGATCACTGTCGATAGGCAGCACGCCCCCCCTCCCTTCCGACCACCGGTGCTCCGGCCCCACGACTGGCCGTACAGATATATAATATTACATATGTCAAGTGTCAAGGTTTCCTTACTGCGCGTGTCGCGCGATCGTTGCCAACCAACCCTCGTCGATCCCATCTTTTACGCGGCGGCAAATTCAAATGAGCTCCGTCAAAATCTCGACGCGTTCGGTCGAGCGTACACGCGACGGCACAATGCAAATCGTGAAGAATTTAACCGGCAAAACGACGCCGCCGCCGCCGCCGCGATCGTCTTATAACCTTTTTTCCGATTACCGGAGTAACATCGGAGAAATGGAATTTGGAGGTTTTCAGTTGTTTTTAACACTTACTTTTTTTCAGTGGAAACACTTTTTCACTGTTACACACGCGTTCGTGTCACATTTTCGATATCGCCCCGTATATCTCTCGCCATGTGGTAAACGTTACGTTCGTAAAGCTACTTTCTTCTACGTCGGAAAGAATTCGACGCGATCGATTTAGACCTTTCGTTTGATAGGCGACAATCCGGGTTTACGTTCGACGCGTCCGATTTCGATCATTGCAGCGCCATCTTCGATCGAAAAATCGAACCGACGCGATTTTCCGTCGCCGCTCGGCGAGACCTTTCGTTTTATGCGCGACAACCCGGGTTTACGTTCGACGCGTCCGATTTCGATCATTGCAGCGCCATCTTCGTTCGAAAAATCGAACCGACGCGATTTTCCGTCGCCGCTCGGCGAGACCTTTCGTTTGATACGCGACAATCCGGGTTTACGTTCGACGCGTTCGATTTCGATCATTGCAGCGCCATGTTCGATCGAAAAATCGAACCGACGCGATTTTCCGTCACCGCTCGGCGAGACCTTTCGTTTGATATGCGACAACCCGGGTTTACGTTCGACGCGTCCGATTTCGATCATTGCAGCGCCATCTTCGATCGAAAAATCGAACCGACGCGATTATCCGTCGCCGCTCGGCGAGACCTTTCGTTTGATGCGCGACAACCCGGGTTTACGTTCGACGCGTCCAGTTTCGATCATTGCAGCGCCATCTTCGATCGAAAAATCGAACCGACGCGATTTTCCGTCTCCGCTCGGCGAGACCTTTCGTTTGATGCGCGACAACCCGGGTTTACGTTCGACGCGTCCAGTTTCGATCATTGCAGCGCCATCTTCGATCGAAAAATCGAACCGACGCGATTTTCCGTCGCCGCTCGGCGAGACCTTTCGTTTGATGCGCGACAACCCGGGTTTACGTTCGACGCGTCCAGTTTCGATCATTGCAGCGCCATCTTCGATCGAAAAATCGAACCGACGCGATTTTCCGTCGCCGCTCGGCGAGACCTTTCGTTTGATATGCGACAACCCGGGTTTACGTTCGACGCGTCCGATTTCGATCATTGCAGCGCCATCTTCGATCGAAAAATCGAACCGACGCGATTTTCCGTCGCCGCTAGGCGAGACCTTTCGTTTGATATGCGACAACCCGGGTTTACGTTCGACGCGTTCGATTTCGATCATTGCAGCGCCATCTTCGATCGAAAAATCGAACCGACGCGATTTTCCGTCGCCGCTCGGCGAGACCTTTCGTTTGATACGCGACAACCCGGGTTTACGTTCGACGCGTCCGATTTCGATCATTGCAGCGCCATCTTCGATCGAAAAATCGAACCGACGCCATTTTCCGTCGCCGCTCGGCGAGACCTTTCGTTTGATGCGCGACAACCCGGGTTTACGTTCGACGCGTCCAGTTTCGATAATTGCAGCGCCATCTTCGATCGAAAAATCGAACCGACGCGATTTTCCGTCGCCGCTCGGCGAGACCTTTCGTTTGATGCGCGACAACCCGGGTTTACGTTCGATGCGTACAGTTTCGATCACTGCAGCGCCATCTTCAATCGAAAAATCGAACCGACGCGATTTTCCGTCGCCGCTCGGCGAGACCTTTCGTTTGATGCGCGACAACCCGGGTTTACGTTCTACGCGACCGATTTCGATCATTGCGGCGCCATAGGAACCCCTTAAGTACACTTTTCCGAGTTTCTTTTCTTATATATGACAAGTGGGATCCGCTACGCTCCGCCCACTTGTGGGTATGAACAGAGGCTTGTGTGGACAGAGGCTTTGTATAGACGGAGGTTTCGTTTGGACGGAAGAGGTGAGAGCGCTGCGCGCTGTTTGGGCCGCTAGCCTTTGGGGGCTCGCGGCACCTAGGGACTTGGAAGAATGTTGGAAAACTTTAAGAATTGATTTTTCTAATTTTCGAAATTTTGAGTATTTTTCCCCAATTTTTTCAATTTTTCCGTTCTCCTAATTTATAAATTTTTTTTCGCCGTCTGGGTTGGCCCCGCTTGGGTTGGCGTCGGTTGGGTTCACCTTGAACAATTTTACAAAAGAAAGGGAAGGAAAGTTTAAGAAAAAGTGAGAAAAATTGTTGGAAAACTTAAGAAATCGGTTTCCTTAATTTTTAGAATTTTTTCCATTTTTTTTCGATTTTTTTCAATTTTTTCTCGAAATTTACTACATTTTTCCCTAATTCTTTAAATTTTTTCGTTTTCTTTAAAATAAAATTTTTCTGTCATCTGGGTTGGCCTCGCTTGGGTTGGCGCCGTTTGAGTTGACCTTGAACAATTAAAAAAAAAAGAGTTAAGGAATATGTAAGAGAAAGTGAGGAAAAATGTTTTAAAAAAGTTGTAAAACGTCAATAATCGGCTTCCTCTATTCTTAGAATTTTTTCCTATTTTTTTCGATTTTTTCAATTTTTTCCCGAAATTTTGAATATTTTTCCCCAATTTTTTCAATTTTTCCGTTCTCCTAATTTTTAAATTTTTTTTCGCCGTCTGGGTTGGCCTCGCTTGGGTTGGCGTCGGTTGGGTTGACCTTGAACAATTTTCGAAAAAAAGTGAAGGAAAATGTAAGAAGTGATGAAATGTTTTAAAAAAGTTGGAAAACTTAAGAAATCCGTTTCCCTAATTTTTAGAATTCTTGTCGATTTTTCTCGATTTTTTTAAATTTCCCCCCGAAATTTTGAATATTTTTCCCCAATTTTTTCAATTTTTCCGTTCTCTTAATTTTTAAATTTTTAAAATTTTTATCGATTTTTTCAATTTTTTCCCTTAAATTTCCCGCTTTAATTGCCGGCCGGAGAGCGAACGAATCGACCTCCCCGCGCTCGCATTTTTTTTTTAATCACAAACGAACATCCAAAGCCTCCTTTATTCATCTATTTACGTAATATGTACGGTCGAAATTATGTTCGAACGCGTCCGCGCGGCGAAAGAGATCGCGTCGGCGGCTTTAGATTAGGTCACGTTCGACCGGCGGCGCACGTACTCCCTCCGCCGCCGGGCCGACTGCGGGCGTAACACGACACACGCGAAAGAGATCGCGCGTCGCTTTCAGGTTAGATCATTGTCGATAGTCAGCACGCCCCCCCTCCCTTCCGACCACCGGTGCTCCGGCCCCACGACTGGCCGTACAGATATATAATATTACATATGTCAAGTGTCAAGGTTTCCTTACTGCGCGTGTCGCGCGATCGTTGCCAACCAACCCTCGTCGATCCCATCTTTTACGCGGCGGCAAATTCAAATGAGCTCCGTCAAAATCTCGACGCGTTCGGTCGAGCGTACACGCGACGGCACAATGCAAATCGTGAAGAATTTAACCGGCAAAACGACGCCGCCGCCGCCGCCGCGATCGTCTTATAACCTTTTTTCCGATTACCGGAGTAACATCGGAGAAATGGAATTTGGAGGTTTTCAGTTGTTTTTAACACTTACTTTTTTTCAGTGGAAACACTTTTTCACTGTTACACACGCGTTCGTGTCACATTTTCGATATCACCCCGTATATCTCTCGCCATGTGGTAAACGTTACGTTCGTAAAGCTACTTTCTTCTACGTCGGAAAGAATTCGACGCGATCGATTAAACCTTTCGTTTGATAGGCGACAATCCGGGTTTACGTTCGACGCGTCCGATTTCGATCATTGCAGCGCCATCTTCGATCGAAAAATCGAACCGACGCGATTTTCCGTCGCCGCTCGGCGAGACCTTTCGTTTGATACGCGACAATCCGGGTTTACGTTCGACGCGTTCGATTTCGATAATTGCAGCGCCATCTTCGATCGAAAAATCGAACCGACGCGATTTTCCGTCGCCGCTCGGCGAGACCTTTCGTTTGATACGCGACAACCCGGGTTTACGTTCGACGCGTCCGATTTCGATTATTGCAGCGCCATCTTCGATCGAAAAATCGAACCGACGCGATTTTCCGTCGCCGCTCGGCGAGACCTTTCGTTTGATGTGCGACAACCCGGGTTTACGTTCGACGCGTCCAGTTTCGATCATTGCAGCGCCATCTTCGATCGAAAAATAGAACCGACGCGATTTTCCGTCGCCGCTCGGCGAGACCTTTCGTTTGATACGCGACAACCCGGGTTTACGTTCGACGCGTCCAGTTTCGATCATTGCAGCGCCATCTTCGATCGAAAAATCGAACCGACGCGATTTTCCGTCGCCGCTCGGCGAGACCTTTCGTTTGATACGCGACAATCCGGGTTTACGTTCGACGCGTCCGATTTCGATCATTGCAGCGCCATCTTCGATCGAAAAATCGAACCGACGCGATTTTCCGTCGCCGCTCGGCGAGACCTTTCGTTTGATACGCGACAACCCGGGTTTACGTTCTACGCGACCGATTTCGATCATCGCGGCGCCATAGGAACCCCTTAAGTACACTTTTCCGAGTTTCTTTTCTTATATATGACAAGTGGGATCCGCTACGCTCCGCCCACTTGTGGGTATGAACAGAGGCTTGTGTGGACAGAGGCTTTGTATAGACGGAGGTTTCGTTTGGACGGAAGAGGTGAAAGCGCTGCGCGCTGTTTGGGCCGCTAACCTTTGGGGGCTCGCGGCACCTAGGGACTTGGAAGAATGTTGGAAAACTTTAAGAATTGATTTTTCTAATTTTCGAAATTTTGAGTATTTTTCCCCAATTTTTTCAATTTTTCCGTTCTCCTAATTTATAAATTTTTTTTCGCCGTCTGGGTTGGCCTCGCTTGGGTTGGCGTCGGTTGGGTTCACCTTGAACAATTTTAGAACAGAAAGGGAAGGAAAGTTTAAGAAAAAGTGAGAAAAATTGTTGGAAAACTTGAGAAATAGGTTTCCTTAATTTTTAGAATTTTTTCCATTTTTTTTCGATTTTTTTCAATTTTTTCTCGAAATTTACTACATTTTTCCCTAATTCTTTAAATTTTTTCGTTTTCTTTAAAATAAAATTTTTCTGTCATCTGGGTTGGCCTCGCTTGGGTTGGCGCCGTTTGAGTTGACCTTGAACAATTAAAAAAAAAAAGAGTTAAGGAATATGTAAGAGAAAGTGAGGAAAAATGTTTTAAAAAAGTTGTAAAACGTCAATAATCGGCTTCCTCTATTCTTAGAATTTTTTCCTATTTTTTTCGATTTTTTCAATTTTTTCCCGAAATTTTGAATATTTTTCCCCAATTTTTTCAATTTTTCCGTTCTCCTAATTTTTAAATTTTTTTTCGCCGTCTGGGTTGGCCTCGCTTGGGTTGGCGTCGGTTGGGTTGACCTTGAACAATTTTCGAAAAAAAGTGAAGGAAAATGTAAGAAGTGATGAAATGTTTTAAAAAAGTTGGAAAACTTAAGAAATCCGTTTCCCTAATTTTTAGAATTCTTGTCGATTTTTCTCGATTTTTTTAAATTTCCCCCCGAAATTTTGAATATTTTTCCCCAATTTTTTCAATTTTTCCGTTCTCTTAATTTTTAATTTTTT
Source organism: Prosopocoilus inquinatus (assembly GCA_036172665.1). Classification (NCBI taxonomy): domain Eukaryota; kingdom Metazoa; phylum Arthropoda; class Insecta; order Coleoptera; family Lucanidae; genus Prosopocoilus; species Prosopocoilus inquinatus. The sequence continues at coordinate 29,873,590 of CM069879.1, forward strand.
AAAATTTTTATCGATTTTTTTCAATTTTTTCCCTTAAATTTCCCGCTTTAATTGCCGGCCGGAGAGCGAACGAATCGACCTCCCCGCGCTCGCATTTTTTTTTTAATCACAAACGAACATCCAAAGCCTCCTTCGTCGGCGCGGCGAAAGAGATCGCGTCGGCGGCTTTAGATTAGGTCACGTTCGACCGGCGGCGCACGTACTCCCTCCGCCGCCGGGCCGACTGCCGGCGTAACACGACACACGCGAAAGAGTTCGCGCGTCGCTTTCAGGTTAGATCACTGTCGATAGGCAGCACGCCCCCCCTCCCTTCCGACCACCGGTGCTCCGGCCCCACGACTGGCCGTACAGATATATAATATTACATATGTCAAGTGTCAAGGTTTCCTTACTGCGCGTGTCGCGCGATCGTTGCCAACCAACCCTCGTCGATCCCATCTTTTACGCGGCGGCAAATTCAAATGAGCTCCGTCAAAATCTCGACGCGTTCGGTCGAGCGTACACGCGACGGCACAATGCAAATCGTGAAGAATTTAACCGGCAAAACGACGCCGCCGCCGCCGCCGCGATCGTCTTATAACCTTTTTTCCGATTACCGGAGTAACATCGGAGAAATGGAATTTGGAGGTTTTCAGTTGTTTTTAACACTTACTTTTTTTCAGTGGAAACACTTTTTCACTGTTACACACGCGTTCGTGTCACATTTTCGATATCGCCCCGTATATCTCTCGCCATGTGGTAAACGTTACGTTCGTAAAGCTACTTTCTTCTACTTCGGAAAGAATTCGACGCGATCGATTTAGACCTTTCGTTTGATAGGCGACAATCCGGGTTTACGTTCGACGCGTCCGATTTCGATCATTGCAGCGCCATCTTCGATCGAAAAATCGAACCGACGCGATTTTCCGTCGCCGCTCGGCGAGACCTTTCGTTTGATCCGCGACAATCCGGGTTTACGATCGACGCGTTCGATTTCGATCATTGCAGCGCCATCTTCGATGGAAAAATCGAACCGACGCGATTTTCCGTCGCCGCTCGGCGAGACCTTTCGTTTGATGCGCGACAACCCGGGTTTACGTTCGATGCGTACAGTCTCGATCATTGCAGCGCCATCTTCCATCGAAAAATAGAACCGACGCGATTTTCCGTCGCCGCTCGGCGAGACCTTTCGTTTGATAAGCGACAACCCGGGTTTACGTTCGACGCGTCCGATTTCGATCATTGCAGCGTCATCTTCGATCGAAAAATCGAACCGACGCGATTTTCCGTCGCCGCTCGGCGAGACCTTTCGTTTGATAAGCGACAATCCGGGTTTAAGTTCGACGCGTTCGATTTCGATCATTGCAGCGCCATCTTCGATCGAAAAATCGAACCGACGCGATTTTTCGTCGCCGCTCGGCGAGACCTTTCGTTTGATAAGCGACAACCCGGGTTTACGTTCGACGCGTTCGATTTCGATTATTGCAGCGCCATCTTCGATCGAAAAATCGAACCGACGCGATTTTCCGTCGCCGCTCGGCGAGACCTTTCGTTTGATATGCGACAACCCGCGTTTACGTTCGACGCGTTCGATTTCGATCATTGCAGCGCCATCTTCTATCGAAAAATCGAACCGACGCGATTTTCCGTCGCCGCTCGGCGAGACCTTTCGTTTGATACGCGACAACCCGGGTTTACGTTCGACGCGTCCGATTTCGATCATTGCAGCGCCATCTTCGATCGAAAAATCGAACCGACGCGATTTTCCGTCGCCGCTCGGCGAGACCTTTCGTTTGATCCGCGACAACCCGCGTTTACGTTCGACGCGTTCGATTTCGATCATTGCAGCGCCATCTTCTATCGAAAAATCGAACCGACGCGATTTTCCGTCGCCGCTCGGCGAGACCTTTCGTTTGATCCGCGACAATCCGGGTTTACGATCGACGCGTTCGATTTCGATCATTGCAGCGCCATCTTCGATCGAAAAATCGAACCGACGCGATTTTTCGTCGCCGCTCGGCGAGACCTTTCGTTTGATAAGCGACAACCCGGGTTTACGTTCGACGCGTTCGATTTCGATTATTGCAGCGCCATCTTCGATCGAAAAATCGAACCGACGCGATTTTCCGTCGCCGCTCGGCGAGACCTTTCGTTTGATATGCGACAACCCGCGTTTACGTTCGACGCGTTCGATTTCGATCATTGCAGCGCCATCTTCTATCGAAAAATCGAACCGACGCGATTTTCCGTCGCCGCTCGGCGAGACCTTTCGTTTGATACGCGACAACCCGGGTTTACGTTCGACGCGTCCGATTTCGATCATTGCAGCGCCATCTTCGATCGAAAAATCGAACCGACGCGATTTTCCGTCGCCGCTCGGCGAGACCTTTCGTTTGATGCGCGACAACCCGGGTTTACGTTCGATGCGTACAGTTTCGATCATTGCAGCGCCATCTTCGATCGAAAAATCGAACCGACGCGATTTTTCGTCGCCGCTCGGCGAGACCTTTCGTTTGATAAGCGACAACCCGGGTTTACGTTCGACGCGTTCGATTTCGATTATTGCAGCGCCATCTTCGATCGAAAAATCGAACCGACGCGATTTTCCGTCGCCGCTCGGCGAGACCTTTCGTTTGATATGCGACAACCCGCGTTTACGTTCGACGCGTTCGATTTCGATCATTGCAGCGCCATCTTCTATCGAAAAATCGAACCGACGCGATTTTCCGTCACCGCTCGGCGAGACCTTTCGTTTGATACGCGACAACCCGGGTTTACGTTCGACGCGTCCGATTTCGATCATTGCAGCGCCATCTTCGATCGAAAAATCGAACCGACGCGATTTTCCGTCGCCGCTCGGCGAGACCTTTCGTTTGATGCGCGACAACCCGGGTTTACGTTCGACGCGTCCAGTTTCGATCATTGCAGCGCCTTCTTCGATCGAAAAATCGAACCGACGCGATTTTCCGTCGCCGCTCGGCGAGACCTTTCGTTTGATGCGCGACAACCCGGGTTTACGTTCGACGCGTCCAGTTTCGATTATTGCAGCGCCATCTTCGATCGAAAAATCGAACCGACGCGATTTTCCGTCGCCGCTCGGCGAGACCTTTCGTTTGATGCGCGACAACCCGGGTTTACGTTCGATGCGTACAGTTTCGATCATTGCAGCGCCATCTTCGATCGAAAAATCGAACCGACGCGATTTTCCGTCGCCGCTCGGCGAGACCTTTCGTTTGATATGCGACAACCCGGGTTTACGTTCGACGCGTTCGATTTCGATCATTGCAGCGCCATCTTCGATCGAAAAATCGAACCGACGCGATTTTCCGTCGCCGCTCGGCGAGACCTTTCGTTTGATACGCGACAACCCGGGTTTACGTTCGACGCGTCCGATTTCGATCATTGCAGCGCCATCTTCGATCGAAAAATCGAACCGACGCCATTTTCCGTCGCCGCTCGGCGAGACCTTTCGTTTGATGCGCGACAACCCGGGTTTACGTTCGACGCGTCCAGTTTCGATAATTGCAGCGCCATCTTCGATCGAAAAATCGAACCGACGCGATTTTCCGTCGCCGCTCGGCGAGACCTTTCGTTTGATGCGCGACAACCCGGGTTTACGTTCGATGCGTACAGTTTCGATCACTGCAGCGCCATCTTCAATCGAAAAATCGAACCGACGCGATTTTCCGTCGCCGCTCGGCGAGACCTTTCGTTTGATGCGCGACAACCCGGGTTTACGTTCGACGCGTCCAGTTTCGATAATTGCAGCGCCATCTTCGATCGAAAAATCGAACCGACGCGATTTTCCGTCGCCGCTCGGCGAGACCTTTCGTTTGATGCGCGACAACCCGGGTTTACGTTCGACGCGTCCAGTTTCGATCATTGCAGCGCCATCTTCGATCGAAAAATCGAACCGACGCGATTTTCCGTCGCCGCTCGGCGAGACCTTTCGTTTGATATGCGACAACCCGGGTTTACGTTCGACGCGTTCGATTTCGATCATTGCAGCGCCATCTTCGATCGAAAAATCGAACCGACGCGATTTTCCGTCGCCGCTCGGCGAGACCTTTCGTTTGATACGCGACAACCCGGGTTTACGTTCGACGCGTCCGATTTCGATCATTGCAGCGCCATCTTCGATCGAAAAATCGAACCGACGCGATTTTCCGTCGCCGCTCGGCGAGACCTTTCGTTTGATGCGCGACAACCCGGGTTTACGTTCGACGCGTCCAGTTTCGATCATTGCAGCGCCATCTTCGATCGAGAAATCGAACCGACGCGATTTTCCGTCGCCGCTCGGCGAGACCTTTCGTTTGATGCGCGACAACCCGGGTTTACGTTCGATGCGTACAGTTTCGATCACTGCAGCGCCATCTTCGATCGAAAAATCGAACCGACGCGATTTTCCGTCGCCGCTCGGCGAGACCTTTCGTTTGATACGCGACAATCCGGGTTTACGTTCGACGCGTTCGATTTCGATCATTGCAGCGCCATCTTCGATGGAAAAATCGAACCGACGCGATTTTCCGTCGCCGCTCGGCGAGACCTTTCGTTTGATACGCGACAACCCGGGTTTACGTTCGACGCGTCCAGTTTCGATCATTGCAGCGCCATCTTCGATCGAAAAATAGAACCGACGCGATTTTCCGTCGCCGCTCGGTGAGACCTTTCGTTTGATACGCGACAACCCGGGTTTACGTTCGACGCGTCCGATTTCGATTATTGCAGCGCCATCTTCGATCGAAAAATCGAACCGACGCGATTTTCCGTCGCCGCTCGGCGAGACCTTTCGTTTGATGTGCGACAACCCGGGTTTACGTTCGACGCGTCCAGTTTCGATCATTGCAGCGCCATCTTCGATCGAAAAATAGAACCGACGCGATTTTCCGTCGCCGCTCGGCGAGACCTTTCGTTTGATACGCGACAACCCGGGTTTACGTTCGACGCGTCCAGTTTCGATCATTGCAGCGCCATCTTCGATCGAAAAATCGAACCGACGCGATTTTCCGTCGCCGCTCGGCGAGACCTTTCGTTTGATACGCGACAATCCGGGTTTACGTTCGACGCGTCCGATTTCGATCATTGCAGCGCCATCTTCGATCGAAAAATCGAACCGACGCGATTTTCCGTCGCCGCTCGGCGAGACCTTTCGTTTGATACGCGACAACCCGGGTTTACGTTCTACGCGACCGATTTCGATCATCGCGGCGCCATAGGAACCCCTTAAGTACACTTTTCCGAGTTTCTTTTCTTATATATGACAAGTGGGATCCGCTACGCTCCGCCCACTTGTGGGTATGAACAGAGGCTTGTGTGGACAGAGGCTTTATATAGACGGAGGTTTCGTTTGGACGGAAGAGGTGAAAGCGCTGCGCGCTGTTTGGGCCGCTAACCTTTGGGGGCTCGCGGCACCTAGGGACTTGGAAGAATGTTGGAAAACTTTAAGAATTGATTTTTCTAATTTTCGAAATTTTGAGTATTTTTCCCCAATTTTTTCAATTTTTCCGTTCTCCTAATTTATAAATTTTTTTTCGCCGTCTGGGTTGGCCTCGCTTGGGTTGGCGTCGGTTGGGTTCACCTTGAACAATTTTAGAACAGAAAGGGAAGGAAAGTTTAAGAAAAAGTGAGAAAAATTGTTGGAAAACTTGAGAAATAGGTTTCCTTAATTTTTAGAATTTTTTCCATTTTTTTTCGATTTTTTTCAATTTTTTCTCGAAATTTACTACATTTTTCCCTAATTCTTTAAATTTTTTCGTTTTCTTTAAAATAAAATTTTTCTGTCATCTGGGTTGGCCTCGCTTGGGTTGGCGCCGTTTGAGTTGACCTTGAACAATTAAAAAAAAAAAGAGTTAAGGAATATGTAAGAGAAAGTGAGGAAAAATGTTTTAAAAAAGTTGTAAAACGTCAATAATCGGCTTCCTCTATTCTTAGAATTTTTTCCTATTTTTTTCGATTTTTTCAATTTTTTCCCGAAATTATGAATATTTTTCCCCAATTTTTTCAATTTTTCCGTTCTCCTAATTTTTAAATTTTTTTTCGCCGTCTGGGTTGGCCTCGCTTGGGTTGGCGTCGGTTGGGTTGACCTTGAACAATTTTCGAAAAAAAGTGAAGGAAAATGTAAGAAGTGATGAAATGTTTTAAAAAAGTTGGGAAACTTAAGAAATCCGTTTCCCTAATTTTTAGAATTCTTGTCGATTTTTCTCGATTTTTTTAAATTTCCCCCCGAAATTTTGAATATTTTTCCCCAATTTGTTCAATTTTTCCGTTCTCTTAATTTTTAATTTTTTAAAATTTTTATCGATTTTTTTCAATTTTTTCCCTTAAATTTCCCGCTTTAATTGCCGGCCGGAGAGCGAACGAATCGACCTCCCCGCGCTCGCATTTTTTTTTTAATCACAAACGAATATCCAAAGCCTCCTTCGTCCGCGCGGCGAAAGAGATCGCGTCGGCGGCTTTAGATTAGGTCACGTTCGACCGGCGGCGCACGTACTCCCTCCGCCGCCGGGCCGACTGCCGGCGTAACACGACACACGCGAAAGAGTTCGCGCGTCGCTTTCAGGTTAGATCACTGTCGATAGGCAGCACGCCCCCCCTCCCTTCCGACCACCGGTGCTCCGGCCCCACGACTGGCCGTACAGATATATAATATTACATATGTCAAGTGTCAAGGTTTCCTTACTGCGCGTGTCGCGCGATCGTTGCCAACCAACCCTCGTCGATCCCATCTTTTACGCGGCGGCAAATTCAAATGAGCTCCGTCAAAATCTCGACGCGTTCGGTCGAGCGTACACGCGACGGCACAATGCAAATCGTGAAGAATTTAACCGGCAAAACGACGCCGCCGCCGCCGCCGCGATCGTCTTATAACCTTTTTTCCGATTACCGGAGTAACATCGGAGAAATGGAATTTGGAGGTTTTCAGTTGTTTTTAACACTTACTTTTTTTCAGTGGAAACACTTTTTCACTGTTACACACGCGTTCGTGTCACATTTTCGATATCGCCCCGTATATCTCTCGCCATGTGGTAAACGTTACGTTCGTAAAGCTACTTTCTTCTACGTCGGAAAGAATTCGACGCGATCGATTTAGACCTTTCGTTTGATAGGCGACAATCCGGGTTTACGTTCGACGCGTCCGATTTCGATCATTGCAGCGCCATCTTCGATCGAAAAATCGAACCGACGCGATTTTCCGTCGCCGCTCGGCGAGACCTTTCGTTTTATGCGCGACAACCCGGGTTTACGTTCGACGCGTCCGATTTCGATCATTGCAGCGCCATCTTCGTTCGAAAAATCGAACCGACGCGATTTTCCGTCGCCGCTCGGCGAGACCTTTCGTTTGATACGCGACAATCCGGGTTTACGTTCGACGCGTTCGATTTCGATCATTGCAGCGCCATGTTCGATCGAAAAATCGAACCGACGCGATTTTCCGTCACCGCTCGGCGAGACCTTTCGTTTGATATGCGACAACCCGGGTTTACGTTCGACGCGTCCGATTTCGATCATTGCAGCGCCATCTTCGATCGAAAAATCGAACCGACGCGATTATCCGTCGCCGCTCGGCGAGACCTTTCGTTTGATGCGCGACAACCCGGGTTTACGTTCGACGCGTCCAGTTTCGATCATTGCAGCGCCATCTTCGATCGAAAAATCGAACCGACGCGATTTTCCGTCTCCGCTCGGCGAGACCTTTCGTTTGATGCGCGACAACCCGGGTTTACGTTCGACGCGTCCAGTTTCGATCATTGCAGCGCCATCTTCGATCGAAAAATCGAACCGACGCGATTTTCCGTCGCCGCTCGGCGAGACCTTTCGTTTGATGCGCGACAACCCGGGTTTACGTTCGACGCGTCCAGTTTCGATCATTGCAGCGCCATCTTCGATCGAAAAATCGAACCGACGCGATTTTCCGTCGCCGCTCGGCGAGACCTTTCGTTTGATATGCGACAACCCGGGTTTACGTTCGACGCGTCCGATTTCGATCATTGCAGCGCCATCTTCGATCGAAAAATCGAACCGACGCGATTTTCCGTCGCCGCTAGGCGAGACCTTTCGTTTGATATGCGACAACCCGGGTTTACGTTCGACGCGTTCGATTTCGATCATTGCAGCGCCATCTTCGATCGAAAAATCGAACCGACGCGATTTTCCGTCGCCGCTCGGCGAGACCTTTCGTTTGATACGCGACAACCCGGGTTTACGTTCGACGCGTCCGATTTCGATCATTGCAGCGCCATCTTCGATCGAAAAATCGAACCGACGCCATTTTCCGTCGCCGCTCGGCGAGACCTTTCGTTTGATGCGCGACAACCCGGGTTTACGTTCGACGCGTCCAGTTTCGATAATTGCAGCGCCATCTTCGATCGAAAAATCGAACCGACGCGATTTTCCGTCGCCGCTCGGCGAGACCTTTCGTTTGATGCGCGACAACCCGGGTTTACGTTCGATGCGTACAGTTTCGATCACTGCAGCGCCATCTTCAATCGAAAAATCGAACCGACGCGATTTTCCGTCGCCGCTCGGCGAGACCTTTCGTTTGATGCGCGACAACCCGGGTTTACGTTCTACGCGACCGATTTCGATCATTGCGGCGCCATAGGAACCCCTTAAGTACACTTTTCCGAGTTTCTTTTCTTATATATGACAAGTGGGATCCGCTACGCTCCGCCCACTTGTGGGTATGAACAGAGGCTTGTGTGGACAGAGGCTTTGTATAGACGGAGGTTTCGTTTGGACGGAAGAGGTGAGAGCGCTGCGCGCTGTTTGGGCCGCTAGCCTTTGGGGGCTCGCGGCACCTAGGGACTTGGAAGAATGTTGGAAAACTTTAAGAATTGATTTTTCTAATTTTCGAAATTTTGAGTATTTTTCCCCAATTTTTTCAATTTTTCCGTTCTCCTAATTTATAAATTTTTTTTCGCCGTCTGGGTTGGCCCCGCTTGGGTTGGCGTCGGTTGGGTTCACCTTGAACAATTTTACAAAAGAAAGGGAAGGAAAGTTTAAGAAAAAGTGAGAAAAATTGTTGGAAAACTTAAGAAATCGGTTTCCTTAATTTTTAGAATTTTTTCCATTTTTTTTCGATTTTTTTCAATTTTTTCTCGAAATTTACTACATTTTTCCCTAATTCTTTAAATTTTTTCGTTTTCTTTAAAATAAAATTTTTCTGTCATCTGGGTTGGCCTCGCTTGGGTTGGCGCCGTTTGAGTTGACCTTGAACAATTAAAAAAAAAAGAGTTAAGGAATATGTAAGAGAAAGTGAGGAAAAATGTTTTAAAAAAGTTGTAAAACGTCAATAATCGGCTTCCTCTATTCTTAGAATTTTTTCCTATTTTTTTCGATTTTTTCAATTTTTTCCCGAAATTTTGAATATTTTTCCCCAATTTTTTCAATTTTTCCGTTCTCCTAATTTTTAAATTTTTTTTCGCCGTCTGGGTTGGCCTCGCTTGGGTTGGCGTCGGTTGGGTTGACCTTGAACAATTTTCGAAAAAAAGTGAAGGAAAATGTAAGAAGTGATGAAATGTTTTAAAAAAGTTGGAAAACTTAAGAAATCCGTTTCCCTAATTTTTAGAATTCTTGTCGATTTTTCTCGATTTTTTTAAATTTCCCCCCGAAATTTTGAATATTTTTCCCCAATTTTTTCAATTTTTCCGTTCTCTTAATTTTTAAATTTTTAAAATTTTTATCGATTTTTTCAATTTTTTCCCTTAAATTTCCCGCTTTAATTGCCGGCCGGAGAGCGAACGAATCGACCTCCCCGCGCTCGCATTTTTTTTTTAATCACAAACGAACATCCAAAGCCTCCTTTATTCATCTATTTACGTAATATGTACGGTCGAAATTATGTTCGAACGCGTCCGCGCGGCGAAAGAGATCGCGTCGGCGGCTTTAGATTAGGTCACGTTCGACCGGCGGCGCACGTACTCCCTCCGCCGCCGGGCCGACTGCGGGCGTAACACGACACACGCGAAAGAGATCGCGCGTCGCTTTCAGGTTAGATCATTGTCGATAGTCAGCACGCCCCCCCTCCCTTCCGACCACCGGTGCTCCGGCCCCACGACTGGCCGTACAGATATATAATATTACATATGTCAAGTGTCAAGGTTTCCTTACTGCGCGTGTCGCGCGATCGTTGCCAACCAACCCTCGTCGATCCCATCTTTTACGCGGCGGCAAATTCAAATGAGCTCCGTCAAAATCTCGACGCGTTCGGTCGAGCGTACACGCGACGGCACAATGCAAATCGTGAAGAATTTAACCGGCAAAACGACGCCGCCGCCGCCGCCGCGATCGTCTTATAACCTTTTTTCCGATTACCGGAGTAACATCGGAGAAATGGAATTTGGAGGTTTTCAGTTGTTTTTAACACTTACTTTTTTTCAGTGGAAACACTTTTTCACTGTTACACACGCGTTCGTGTCACATTTTCGATATCACCCCGTATATCTCTCGCCATGTGGTAAACGTTACGTTCGTAAAGCTACTTTCTTCTACGTCGGAAAGAATTCGACGCGATCGATTAAACCTTTCGTTTGATAGGCGACAATCCGGGTTTACGTTCGACGCGTCCGATTTCGATCATTGCAGCGCCATCTTCGATCGAAAAATCGAACCGACGCGATTTTCCGTCGCCGCTCGGCGAGACCTTTCGTTTGATACGCGACAATCCGGGTTTACGTTCGACGCGTTCGATTTCGATAATTGCAGCGCCATCTTCGATCGAAAAATCGAACCGACGCGATTTTCCGTCGCCGCTCGGCGAGACCTTTCGTTTGATACGCGACAACCCGGGTTTACGTTCGACGCGTCCGATTTCGATTATTGCAGCGCCATCTTCGATCGAAAAATCGAACCGACGCGATTTTCCGTCGCCGCTCGGCGAGACCTTTCGTTTGATGTGCGACAACCCGGGTTTACGTTCGACGCGTCCAGTTTCGATCATTGCAGCGCCATCTTCGATCGAAAAATAGAACCGACGCGATTTTCCGTCGCCGCTCGGCGAGACCTTTCGTTTGATACGCGACAACCCGGGTTTACGTTCGACGCGTCCAGTTTCGATCATTGCAGCGCCATCTTCGATCGAAAAATCGAACCGACGCGATTTTCCGTCGCCGCTCGGCGAGACCTTTCGTTTGATACGCGACAATCCGGGTTTACGTTCGACGCGTCCGATTTCGATCATTGCAGCGCCATCTTCGATCGAAAAATCGAACCGACGCGATTTTCCGTCGCCGCTCGGCGAGACCTTTCGTTTGATACGCGACAACCCGGGTTTACGTTCTACGCGACCGATTTCGATCATCGCGGCGCCATAGGAACCCCTTAAGTACACTTTTCCGAGTTTCTTTTCTTATATATGACAAGTGGGATCCGCTACGCTCCGCCCACTTGTGGGTATGAACAGAGGCTTGTGTGGACAGAGGCTTTGTATAGACGGAGGTTTCGTTTGGACGGAAGAGGTGAAAGCGCTGCGCGCTGTTTGGGCCGCTAACCTTTGGGGGCTCGCGGCACCTAGGGACTTGGAAGAATGTTGGAAAACTTTAAGAATTGATTTTTCTAATTTTCGAAATTTTGAGTATTTTTCCCCAATTTTTTCAATTTTTCCGTTCTCCTAATTTATAAATTTTTTTTCGCCGTCTGGGTTGGCCTCGCTTGGGTTGGCGTCGGTTGGGTTCACCTTGAACAATTTTAGAACAGAAAGGGAAGGAAAGTTTAAGAAAAAGTGAGAAAAATTGTTGGAAAACTTGAGAAATAGGTTTCCTTAATTTTTAGAATTTTTTCCATTTTTTTTCGATTTTTTTCAATTTTTTCTCGAAATTTACTACATTTTTCCCTAATTCTTTAAATTTTTTCGTTTTCTTTAAAATAAAATTTTTCTGTCATCTGGGTTGGCCTCGCTTGGGTTGGCGCCGTTTGAGTTGACCTTGAACAATTAAAAAAAAAAAGAGTTAAGGAATATGTAAGAGAAAGTGAGGAAAAATGTTTTAAAAAAGTTGTAAAACGTCAATAATCGGCTTCCTCTATTCTTAGAATTTTTTCCTATTTTTTTCGATTTTTTCAATTTTTTCCCGAAATTTTGAATATTTTTCCCCAATTTTTTCAATTTTTCCGTTCTCCTAATTTTTAAATTTTTTTTCGCCGTCTGGGTTGGCCTCGCTTGGGTTGGCGTCGGTTGGGTTGACCTTGAACAATTTTCGAAAAAAAGTGAAGGAAAATGTAAGAAGTGATGAAATGTTTTAAAAAAGTTGGAAAACTTAAGAAATCCGTTTCCCTAATTTTTAGAATTCTTGTCGATTTTTCTCGATTTTTTTAAATTTCCCCCCGAAATTTTGAATATTTTTCCCCAATTTTTTCAATTTTTCCGTTCTCTTAATTTTTAATTTTTTAAAATTTTTATCGATTTTTTTCAATTTTTTCCCTTAAATTTCCCGCTTTAATTGCCGGCCGGAGAGCGAACGAATCGACCTCCCCGCGCTCGCATTTTTTTTTTAATCACAAACGAACATCCAAAGCCTCCTTCGTCGGCGCGGCGAAAGAGATCGCGTCGGCGGCTTTAGATTAGGTCACGTTCGACCGGCGGCGCACGTACTCCCTCCGCCGCCGGGCCGACTGCCGGCGTAACACGACACACGCGAAAGAGTTCGCGCGTCGCTTTCAGGTTAGATCACTGTCGATAGGCAGCACGCCCCCCCTCCCTTCCGACCACCGGTGCTCCGGCCCCACGACTGGCCGTACAGATATATAATATTACATATGTCAAGTGTCAAGGTTTCCTTACTGCGCGTGTCGCGCGATCGTTGCCAACCAACCCTCGTCGATCCCATCTTTTACGCGGCGGCAAATTCAAATGAGCTCCGTCAAAATCTCGACGCGTTCGGTCGAGCGTACACGCGACGGCACAATGCAAATCGTGAAGAATTTAACCGGCAAAACGACGCCGCCGCCGCCGCCGCGATCGTCTTATAACCTTTTTTCCGATTACCGGAGTAACATCGGAGAAATGGAATTTGGAGGTTTTCAGTTGTTTTTAACACTTACTTTTTTTCAGTGGAAACACTTTTTCACTGTTACACACGCGTTCGTGTCACATTTTCGATATCGCCCCGTATATCTCTCGCCATGTGGTAAACGTTACGTTCGTAAAGCTACTTTCTTCTACTTCGGAAAGAATTCGACGCGATCGATTTAGACCTTTCGTTTGATAGGCGACAATCCGGGTTTACGTTCGACGCGTCCGATTTCGATCATTGCAGCGCCATCTTCGATCGAAAAATCGAACCGACGCGATTTTCCGTCGCCGCTCGGCGAGACCTTTCGTTTGATCCGCGACAATCCGGGTTTACGATCGACGCGTTCGATTTCGATCATTGCAGCGCCATCTTCGATGGAAAAATCGAACCGACGCGATTTTCCGTCGCCGCTCGGCGAGACCTTTCGTTTGATGCGCGACAACCCGGGTTTACGTTCGATGCGTACAGTCTCGATCATTGCAGCGCCATCTTCCATCGAAAAATAGAACCGACGCGATTTTCCGTCGCCGCTCGGCGAGACCTTTCGTTTGATAAGCGACAACCCGGGTTTACGTTCGACGCGTCCGATTTCGATCATTGCAGCGTCATCTTCGATCGAAAAATCGAACCGACGCGATTTTCCGTCGCCGCTCGGCGAGACCTTTCGTTTGATAAGCGACAATCCGGGTTTAAGTTCGACGCGTTCGATTTCGATCATTGCAGCGCCATCTTCGATCGAAAAATCGAACCGACGCGATTTTTCGTCGCCGCTCGGCGAGACCTTTCGTTTGATAAGCGACAACCCGGGTTTACGTTCGACGCGTTCGATTTCGATTATTGCAGCGCCATCTTCGATCGAAAAATCGAACCGACGCGATTTTCCGTCGCCGCTCGGCGAGACCTTTCGTTTGATATGCGACAACCCGCGTTTACGTTCGACGCGTTCGATTTCGATCATTGCAGCGCCATCTTCTATCGAAAAATCGAACCGACGCGATTTTCCGTCGCCGCTCGGCGAGACCTTTCGTTTGATACGCGACAACCCGGGTTTACGTTCGACGCGTCCGATTTCGATCATTGCAGCGCCATCTTCGATCGAAAAATCGAACCGACGCGATTTTCCGTCGCCGCTCGGCGAGACCTTTCGTTTGATCCGCGACAACCCGCGTTTACGTTCGACGCGTTCGATTTCGATCATTGCAGCGCCATCTTCTATCGAAAAATCGAACCGACGCGATTTTCCGTCGCCGCTCGGCGAGACCTTTCGTTTGATCCGCGACAATCCGGGTTTACGATCGACGCGTTCGATTTCGATCATTGCAGCGCCATCTTCGATCGAAAAATCGAACCGACGCGATTTTTCGTCGCCGCTCGGCGAGACCTTTCGTTTGATAAGCGACAACCCGGGTTTACGTTCGACGCGTTCGATTTCGATTATTGCAGCGCCATCTTCGATCGAAAAATCGAACCGACGCGATTTTCCGTCGCCGCTCGGCGAGACCTTTCGTTTGATATGCGACAACCCGCGTTTACGTTCGACGCGTTCGATTTCGATCATTGCAGCGCCATCTTCTATCGAAAAATCGAACCGACGCGATTTTCCGTCGCCGCTCGGCGAGACCTTTCGTTTGATACGCGACAACCCGGGTTTACGTTCGACGCGTCCGATTTCGATCATTGCAGCGCCATCTTCGATCGAAAAATCGAACCGACGCGATTTTCCGTCGCCGCTCGGCGAGACCTTTCGTTTGATGCGCGACAACCCGGGTTTACGTTCGATGCGTACAGTTTCGATCATTGCAGCGCCATCTTCGATCGAAAAATCGAACCGACGCGATTTTCCGTCGCCGCTCGGCGAGACCTTTCGTTTGATACGCGACAACCCGGGTTTACGTTCGACGCGTCCGATTTCGATCATTGCAGCGCCATCTTCGATCGAAAAATCGAACCGACGCCATTTTCCGTCGCCGCTCGGCGAGACCTTTCGTTTGATGCGCGACAACCCGGGTTTACGTTCGACGCGTCCAGTTTCGATAATTGCAGCGCCATCTTCGATCGAAAAATCGAACCGACGCGATTTTCCGTCGCCGCTCGGCGAGACCTTTCGTTTGATGCGCGACAACCCGGGTTTACGTTCGATGCGTACAGTTTCGATCACTGCAGCGCCATCTTCAATCGAAAAATCGAACCGACGCGATTTTCCGTCGCCGCTCGGCGAGACCTTTCGTTTGATGCGCGACAACCCGGGTTTACGTTCTACGCGACCGATTTCGATCATTGCGGCGCCATAGGAACCCCTTAAGTACACTTTTCCGAGTTTCTTTTCTTATATACGACAAGTGGGATCCGCTACGCTCCGCCCACTTGTGGGTATGAACAGAGGCTTGTGTGGACAGAGGCTTTGTATAGACGGAGGTTTCGTTTGGACGGAAGAGGTGAGAGCGCTGCGCGCTGTTTGGGCCGCTAGCCTTTGGGGGCTCGCGGCACCTAGGGACTTGGAAGAATGTTGGAAAACTTTAAGAATTGATTTTTCTAATTTTCGAAATTTTGAGTATTTTTCCCCAATTTTTTCAATTTTTCCGTTCTCCTAATTTATAAATTTTTTTTCGCCGTCTGGGTTGGCCTCGCTTGGGTTGGCGTCGGTTGGGTTCACCTTGAACAATTTTAGAACAGAAAGGGAAGGAAAGTTTAAGAAAAAGTGAGAAAAATTGTTGGAAAACTTGAGAAATAGGTTTCCTTAATTTTTAGAATTTTTTCCATTTTTTTTCGATTTTTTTCAATTTTTTCTCGAAATTTACTACATTTTTCCCTAATTCTTTAAATTTTTTCGTTTTCTTTAAAATAAAATTTTTCTGTCATCTGGGTTGGCCTCGCTTGGGTTGGCGCCGTTTGAGTTGACCTTGAACAATTAAAAAAAAAAGAGTTAAGGAATATGTAAGAGAAAGTGAGGAAAAATGTTTTAAAAAAGTTGTAAAACGTCAATAATCGGCTTCCTCTATTCTTAGAATTTTTTCCTATTTTTTTCGATTTTTTCAATTTTTTCCCGAAATTTTGAATATTTTTCCCCAATTTTTTCAATTTTTCCGTTCTCCTAATTTTTAAATTTTTTTTCGCCGTCTGGGTTGGCCTCGCTTGGGTTGGCGTCGGTTGGGTTGACCTTGAACAATTTTCGAAAAAAAGTGAAGGAAAATGTAAGAAGTGATGAAATGTTTTAAAAAAGTTGGAAAACTTAAGAAATCCGTTTCCCTAATTTTTAGAATTCTTGTCGATTTTTCTCGATTTTTTTAAATTTCCCCCCGAAATTTTGAATATTTTTCCCCAATTTTTTCAATTTTTCCGTTCTCTTAATTTTTAAATTTTTAAAATTTTTATCGATTTTTTCAATTTTTTCCCTTAAATTTCCCGCTTTAATTGCCGGCCGGAGAGCGAACGAATCGACCTCCCCGCGCTCGCATTTTTTTTTTAATCACAAACGAACATCCAAAGCCTCCTTTATTCATCTATTTACGTAATATGTACGGTCGAAATTATGTTCGAACGCGTCCGCGCGGCGAAAGAGATCGCGTCGGCGGCTTTAGATTAGGTCACGTTCGACCGGCGGCGCACGTACTCCCTCCGCCGCCGGGCCGACTGCGGGCGTAACACGACACACGCGAAAGAGATCGCGCGTCGCTTTCAGGTTAGATCATTGTCGATAGTCAGCACGCCCCCCCTCCCTTCCGACCACCGGTGCTCCGGCCCCACGACTGGCCGTACAGATATATAATATTACATATGTCAAGTGTCAAGGTTTCCTTACTGCTCGTGTCGCGCGATCGTTGCCAACCAACCCTCGTCGATCCCATCTTTTACGCGGCGGCAAATTCAAATGAGCTCCGTCAAAATCTCGACGCGTTCGGTCGAGCGTACACGCGACGGCACAATGCAAATCGTGAAGAATTTAACCGGCAAAACGACGCCGCCGCCGCCGCCGCGATCGTCTTATAACCTTTTTTCCGATTACCGGAGTAACATCGGAGAAATGGAATTTGGAGGTTTTCAGTTGTTTTTAACACTTACTTTTTTTCAGTGGAAACACTTTTTCACTGTTACACACGCGTTCGTGTCACATTTTCGATATCGCCCCGTATATCTCTCGCCATGTGGTAAACGTTACGTTCGTAAAGCTACTTTCTTCTACGTCGGAAAGAATTCGACGCGATCGATTTAGACCTTTCGTTTGATAGGCGACAATCCGGGTTTACGTTCGACGCGTCCGATTTCGATCATTGCAGCGCCATCTTCTATCGAAAAATCGAACCGACGCGATTTTCCGTCGCCGCTCGGCGAGACCTTTCGTTTGATCCGCGACAATCCGGGTTTACGATCGACGCGTTCGATTTCGATCATTGCAGCGCCATCTTCGATGGAAAAATCGAACCGACGCGATTTTCCGTCGCCGCTCGGCGAGACCTTTCGTTTGATGCGCGACAACCCGGGTTTACGTTCGATGCGTACAGTCTCGATCATTGCAGCGCCATCTTCCATCGAAAAATAGAACCGACGCGATTTTCCGTCGCCGCTCGGCGAGACCTTTCGTTTGATAAGCGACAACCCGGGTTTACGTTCGACGCGTCCGATTTCGATCATTGCAGCGTCATCTTCGATCGAAAAATCGAACCGACGCGATTTTCCGTCGCCGCTCGGCGAGACCTTTCGTTTGATAAGCGACAATCCGGGTTTAAGTTCGACGCGTTCGATTTCGATCATTGCAGCGCCATCTTCGATCGAAAAATCGAACCGACGCGATTTTTCGTCGCCGCTCGGCGAGACCTTTCGTTTGATAAGCGACAACCCGGGTTTACGTTCGACGCGTTCGATTTCGATTATTGCAGCGCCATCTTCGATCGAAAAATCGAACCGACGCGATTTTCCGTCGCCGCTCGGCGAGACCTTTCGTTTGATATGCGACAACCCGCGTTTACGTTCGACGCGTTCGATTTCGATCATTGCAGCGCCATCTTCTATCGAAAAATCGAACCGACGCGATTTTCCGTCGCCGCTCGGCGAGACCTTTCGTTTGATACGCGACAACCCGGGTTTACGTTCGACGCGTCCGATTTCGATCATTGCAGCGCCATCTTCGATCGAAAAATCGAACCGACGCGATTTTCCGTCGCCGCTCGGCGAGACCTTTCGTTTGATCCGCGACAACCCGCGTTTACGTTCGACGCGTTCGATTTCGATCATTGCAGCGCCATCTTCTATCGAAAAATCGAACCGACGCGATTTTCCGTCGCTGCTCGGCGAGACCTTTCGTTTGATCCGCGACAATCCGGGTTTACGATCGACGCGTTCGATTTCGATCATTGCAGCGCCATCTTCGATCGAAAAATCGAACCGACGCGATTTTTCGTCGCCGCTCGGCGAGACCTTTCGTTTGATAAGCGACAACCCGGGTTTACGTTCGACGCGTTCGATTTCGATTATTGCAGCGCCATCTTCGATCGAAAAATCGAACCGACGCGATTTTCCGTCGCCGCTCGGCGAGACCTTTCGTTTGATATGCGACAACCCGCGTTTACGTTCGACGCGTTCGATTTCGATCATTGCAGCGCCATCTTCTATCGAAAAATCGAACCGACGCGATTTTCCGTCGCCGCTCGGCGAGACCTTTCGTTTGATACGCGACAACCCGGGTTTACGTTCGACGCGTCCGATTTCGATCATTGCAGCGCCATCTTCGATCGAAAAATCGAACCGACGCGATTTTCCTTCGCCGCTCGGCGAGACCTTTCGTTTGATGCGCGACAACCCGGGTTTACGTTCGATGCGTACAGTTTCGATCATTGCAGCGCCATCTTCGATCGAAAAATCGAACCGACGCGATTTTCCGTCGCCGCTCGGCGAGACCTTTCGTTTGATACGCGACAACCCGGGTTTACGTTCGACGCGTCCGATTTCGATCATTGCAGCGCCATCTTCGATCGAAAAATCGAACCGACGCCATTTTCCGTCGCCGCTCGGCGAGACCTTTCGTTTGATGCGCGACAACCCGGGTTTACGTTCGACGCGTCCAGTTTCGATAATTGCAGCGCCATCTTCGATCGAAAAATCGAACCGACGCGATTTTCCGTCGCCGCTCGGCGAGACCTTTCGTTTGATGCGCGACAACCCGGGTTTACGTTCGATGCGTACAGTTTCGATCACTGCAGCGCCATCTTCAATCGAAAAATCGAACCGACGCGATTTTCCGTCGCCGCTCGGCGAGACCTTTCGTTTGATGCGCGACAACCCGGGTTTACGTTCTACGCGACCGATTTCGATCATTGCGGCGCCATAGGAACCCCTTAAGTACACTTTTCCGAGTTTCTTTTCTTATATATGACAAGTGGGATCCGCTACGCTCCGCCCACTTGTGGGTATGAACAGAGGCTTGTGTGGACAGAGGCTTTGTATAGACGGAGGTTTCGTTTGGACGGAAGAGGTGAGAGCGCTGCGCGCTGTTTGGGCCGCTAGCCTTTGGGGGCTCGCGGCACCTAGAGACTTGGAAGAATGTTGGAAAACTTTAAGAATTGATTTTTCTAATTTTCGAAATTTTGAGTTTTTTTCCCCAATTTTTTCAATTTTTCCGTTCTCCTAATTTATAAATTTTTTTTCGCCGTCTGGGTTGGCCCCGCTTGGGTTGGCGTCGGTTGGGTTCACCTTGAACAATTTTACAAAAGAAAGGGAAGGAAAGTTTAAGAAAAAGTGAGAAAAATTGTTGGAAAACTTAAGAAGTCGGTTTCCTTAATTTTTAGAATTTTTTCCATTTTTTTTCGATTTTTTTCAATTTTTTCTCGAAATTTACTACATTTTTCCCTAATTCTTTAAATTTTTTCGTTTTCTTTAAAATAAAATTTTTCTGTCATCTGGGTTGGCCTCGCTTGGGTTGGCGCCGTTTGAGTTGACCTTGAACAATTAAAAAAAAAAGAGTTAAGGAATATGTAAGAGAAAGTGAGGAAAAATGTTTTAAAAAAGTTGTAAAACGTCAATAATCGGCTTCCTCTATTCTTAGAATTTTTTCCTATTTTTTTCGATTTTTTCAATTTTTTCCCGAAATTTTGAATATTTTTCCCCAATTTTTTCAATTTTTCCGTTCTCCTAATTTTTAAATTTTTTTTCGCCGTCTGGGTTGGCCTCGCTTGGGTTGGCGTCGGTTGGGTTGACCTTGAACAATTTTCGAAAAAAAGTGAAGGAAAATGTAAGAAGTGATGAAATGTTTTAAAAAAGTTGGAAAACTTAAGAAATCCGTTTCCCTAATTTTTAGAATTCTTGTCGATTTTTCTCGATTTTTTTAAATTTCCCCCCGAAATTTTGAATATTTTTCCCCAATTTTTTCAATTTTTCCGTTCTCTTAATTTTTAAATTTTTAAAATTTTTATCGATTTTTTCAATTTTTTCCCTTAAATTTCCCGCTTTAATTGCCGGCCGGAGAGCGAACGAATCGACCTCCCCGCGCTCGCATTTTTTTTTTAATCACAAACGAACATCCAAAGCCTCCTTTATTCATCTATTTACGTAATATGTACGGTCGAAATTATGTTCGAACGCGTCCGCGCGGCGAAAGAGATCGCGTCGGCGGCTTTAGATTAGGTCACGTTCGACCGGCGGCGCACGTACTCCCTCCGCCGCCGGGCCGACTGCGGGCGTAACACGACACACGCGAAAGAGATCGCGCGTCGCTTTCAGGTTAGATCATTGTCGATAGTCAGCACGCCCCCCCTCCCTTCCGACCACCGGTGCTCCGGCCCCACGACTGGCCGTACAGATATATAATATTACATATGTCAAGTGTCAAGGTTTCCTTACTGCGCGTGTCGCGCGATCGTTGCCAACCAACCCTCGTCGATCCCATCTTTTACGCGGCGGCAAATTCAAATGAGCTCCGTCAAAATCTCGACGCGTTCGGTCGAGCGTACACGCGACGGCACAATGCAAATCGTGAAGAATTTAACCGGCAAAACGACGCCGCCGCCGCCGCCGCGATCGTCTTATAACCTTTTTTCCGATTACCGGAGTAACATCGGAGAAATGGAATTTGGAGGTTTTCAGTTGTTTTTAACACTTACTTTTTTTCAGTGGAAACACTTTTTCACTGTTACACACGCGTTCGTGTCACATTTTCGATATCACCCCGTATATCTCTCGCCATGTGGTAAACGTTACGTTCGTAAAGCTACTTTCTTCTACGTCGGAAAGAATTCGACGCGATCGATTAAACCTTTCGTTTGATAGGCGACAATCCGGGTTTACGTTCGACGCGTCCGATTTCGATCATTGCAGCGCCATCTTCGATCGAAAAATCGAACCGACGCGATTTTCCGTCGCCGCTCGGCGAGACCTTTCGTTTGATACGCGACAATCCGGGTTTACGTTCGACGCGTTCGATTTCGATAATTGCAGCGCCATCTTCGATGGAAAAATCGAACCGACGCGATTTTCCGTCGCCGCTCGGCGAGACCTTTCGTTTGATGCGCGACAACCCGGGTTTACGTTCGATGCGTACAGTCTCGATCATTGCAGCGCCATCTTCCATCGAAAAATAGAACCGACGCGATTTTCCGTCGCCGCTCGGCGAGACCTTTCGTTTGATAAGCGACAACCCGGGTTTACGTTCGACGCGTCCGATTTCGATCATTGCAGCGTCATCTTCGATCGAA
Source organism: Prosopocoilus inquinatus (assembly GCA_036172665.1). Classification (NCBI taxonomy): domain Eukaryota; kingdom Metazoa; phylum Arthropoda; class Insecta; order Coleoptera; family Lucanidae; genus Prosopocoilus; species Prosopocoilus inquinatus. Next base: position 29,895,257 of record CM069879.1, read on the forward strand.
AAATCGAACCGACGCGATTTTCCGTCGCCGCTCGGCGAGACCTTTCGTTTGATACGCGACAATCCGGGTTTACGTTCGACGCGTCCGATTTCGATCATTGCAGCGCCATCTTCGATCGAAAAATCGAACCGACGCGATTTTCCGTCGCCGCTCGGCGAGACCTTTCGTTTGATACGCGACAACCCGGGTTTACGTTCTACGCGACCGATTTCGATCATCGCGGCGCCATAGGAACCCCTTAAGTACACTTTTCCGAGTTTCTTTTCTTATATATGACAAGTGGGATCCGCTACGCTCCGCCCACTTGTGGGTATGAACAGAGGCTTGTGTGGACAGAGGCTTTGTATAGACGGAGGTTTCGTTTGGACGGAAGAGGTGAAAGCGCTGCGCGCTGTTTGGGCCGCTAACCTTTGGGGGCTCGCGGCACCTAGGGACTTGGAAGAATGTTGGAAAACTTTAAGAATTGATTTTTCTAATTTTCGAAATTTTGAGTATTTTTCCCCAATTTTTTCAATTTTTCCGTTCTCCTAATTTATAAATTTTTTTTCGCCGTCTGGGTTGGCCTCGCTTGGGTTGGCGTCGGTTGGGTTCACCTTGAACAATTTTAGAACAGAAAGGGAAGGAAAGTTTAAGAAAAAGTGAGAAAAATTGTTGGAAAACTTGAGAAATAGGTTTCCTTAATTTTTAGAATTTTTTCCATTTTTTTTCGATTTTTTTCAATTTTTTCTCGAAATTTACTACATTTTTCCCTAATTCTTTAAATTTTTTCGTTTTCTTTAAAATAAAATTTTTCTGTCATCTGGGTTGGCCTCGCTTGGGTTGGCGCCGTTTGAGTTGACCTTGAACAATTAAAAAAAAAAAGAGTTAAGGAATATGTAAGAGAAAGTGAGGAAAAATGTTTTAAAAAAGTTGTAAAACGTCAATAATCGGCTTCCTCTATTCTTAGAATTTTTTCCTATTTTTTTCGATTTTTTCAATTTTTTCCCGAAATTTTGAATATTTTTCCCCAATTTTTCCGTTCTCCTAATTTTTAAATTTTTTTTCGCCGTCTGGGTTGGCCTCGCTTGGGTTGGCGTCGGTTGGGTTGACCTTGAACAATTTTCGAAAAAAAGTGAATTAAAATGTAAGAAGTGATGAAATGTTTTAAAAAAGTTGGAAAACTTAAGAAATCCGTTTCCCTAATTTTTAGAATTCTTGTCGATTTTTCTCGATTTTTTTAAATTTCCCCCCGAAATTTTGAATATTTTTCCCCAATTTGTTCAATTTTTCCGTTCTCTTAATTTTTAATTTTTTAAAATTTTTATCGATTTTTTTCAATTTTTTCCCTTAAATTTCCCGCTTTAATTGCCGGCCGGAGAGCGAACGAATCGACCTCCCCGCGCTCGCATTTTTTTTTTAATCACAAACGAACATCCAAAGCCTCCTTCGTCCGCGCGGCGAAAGAGATCGCGTCGGCGGCTTTAGATTAGGTCACGTTCGACCGGCGGCGCACGTACTCCCTCCGCCGCCGGGCCGACTGCCGGCGTAACACGACACACGCGAAAGAGTTCGCGCGTCGCTTTCAGGTTAGATCACTGTCGATAGGCAGCACGCCCCCCCTCCCTTCCGACCACCGGTGCTCCGGCCCCACGACTGGCCGTACAGATATATAATATTACATATGTCAAGTGTCAAGGTTTCCTTACTGCGCGTGTCGCGCGATCGTTGCCAACCAACCCTCGTCGATCCCATCTTTTACGCGGCGGCAAATTCAAATGAGCTCCGTCAAAATCTCGACGCGTTCGGTCGAGCGTACACGCGACGGCACAATGCAAATCGTGAAGAATTTAACCGGCAAAACGACGCCGCCGCCGCCGCCGCGATCGTCTTATAACCTTTTTTCCGATTACCGGAGTAACATCGGAGAAATGGAATTTGGAGGTTTTCAGTTGTTTTTAACACTTACTTTTTTTCAGTGGAAACACTTTTTCACTGTTACACACGCGTTCGTGTCACATTTTCGATATCGCCCCGTATATCTCTCGCCATGTGGTAAACGTTACGTTCGTAAAGCTACTTTCTTCTACGTCGGAAAGAATTCGACGCGATCGATTTAGACCTTTCGTTTGATAGGCGACAATCCGGGTTTACGTTCGACGCGTCCGATTTCGATCATTGCAGCGCCATCTTCGATCGAAAAATAGAACCGACGCGATTTTCCGTCGCCGCTCGGCGAGACCTTTCGTTTGATCCGCGACAATCCGGGTTTACGATCGACGCGTTCGATTTCGATCATTGCAGCGCCATCTTCGATGAAAAAATCGAACCGACGCGATTTTCCGTCGCCGCTCGGCGAGACCTTTCGTTTGATGCGCGACAACCCGGGTTTACGTTCGATGCGTACAGTCTCGATCATTGCAGCGCCATCTTCCATCGAAAAATAGAACCGACGCGATTTTCCGTCGCCGCTCGGCGAGACCTTTCGTTTGATAAGCGACAACCCGGGTTTACGTTCGACGCGTCCGATTTCGATCATTGCAGCGTCATCTTCGATCGAAAAATCGAACCGACGAGATTTTCCGTCGCCGCTCGGCGAGACCTTTCGTTTGATAAGCGACAATCCGGGTTTACGTTCGACGCGTTCGATTTCGATCATTGCAGCGCCATCTTCGATCGAAAAATCGAACCGACGCGATTTTTCGTCGCCGCTCGGCGAGACCTTTCGTTTGATAAGCGACAACCCGGGTTTACGTTCGACGCGTTCGATTTCGATTATTGCAGCGCCATCTTCGATCGAAAAATCGAACCGACGCGATTTTCCGTCGCCGCTCGGCGAGACCTTTCGTTTGATATGCGACAACCCGCGTTTACGTTCGACGCGTTCGATTTCGATCATTGCAGCGCCATCTTCTATCGAAAAATCGAACCGACGCGATTTTCCGTCACCGCTCGGCGAGACCTTTCGTTTGATACGCGACAACCCGGGTTTACGTTCGACGCGTCCGATTTCGATCATTGCAGCGCCATCTTCGATCGAAAAATCGAACCGACGCGATTTTCCGTCGCCGCTCGGCGAGACCTTTCGTTTGATGCGCGACAACCCGGGTTTACGTTCGACGCGTCCAGTTTCGATCATTGCAGCGCCATCTTCGATCGAAAAATCGAACCGACGCGATTTTCCGTCGCCGCTCGGCGAGACCTTTCGTTTGATGCGCGACAACCCGGGTTTACGTTCGACGCGTTCAGTTTCGATCATTGCAGCGCCATCTTCGATCGAAAAATCGAACCGACGCGATTTTCCGTCGCCGCTCGGCGAGACCTTTCGTTTGATGCGCGACAACCCGGGTTTACGTTCGATGCGTACAGTTTCGATCATTGCAGCGCCATCTTCGATCGAAAAATCGAACCGACGCGATTTTCCGTCGCCGCTAGGCGAGACCTTTCGTTTGATATGCGACAACCCGGGTTTACGTTCGACGCGTTCGATTTCGATCATTGCAGCGCCATCTTCGATCGAAAAATCGAACCGACGCGATTTTCCGTCGCCGCTCGGCGAGACCTTTCGTTTGATACGCGACAACCCGGGTTTACGTTCGACGCGTCCGATTTCGATCATTGCAGCGCCATCTTCGATCGAAAAATCGAACCGACGCCATTTTCCGTCGCCGCTCGGCGAGACCTTTCGTTTGATGCGCGACAACCCGGGTTTACGTTCGACGCGACCGATTTCGATCATTGCGGCGCCATAGGAACCCCTTAAGTACACTTTTCCGAGTTTCTTTTCTTATATATGACAAGTGGGATCCGATACGCTCCGCCCACTTGTGGGTATGAACAGAGGCTTGTGTGGACAGAGGCTTTGTATAGACGGAGGTTTCGTTTGGACGGAAGAGGTGAGAGCGCTGCGCGCTGTTTGGGCCGCTAGCCTTTGGGGGCTCGCGGCACCTAGGGACTTGGAAGAATGTTGGAAAACTTTAAGAATTGATTTTTCTAATTTTCGAAATTTTGAGTATTTTTCCCCAATTTTTTCAATTTTTCCGTTCTCCTAATTTATAAATTTTTTTTCGCCGTCTGGGTTGGCCCCGCTTGGGTTGGCGTCGGTTGGGTTCACCTTGAACAATTTTACAAAAGAAAGGGAAGGAAAGTTTAAGAAAAAGTGAGAAAAATTGTTGGAAAACTTAAGAAATCGGTTTCCTTAATTTTTAGAATTTTTTCCATTTTTTTTCGATTTTTTTCAATTTTTTCTCGAAATTTACTACATTTTTCCCTAATTCTTTAAATTTTTTCGTTTTCTTTAAAATAAAATTTTTCTGTCATCTGGGTTGGCCTCGCTTGGGTTGGCGCCGTTTGAGTTGACCTTGAACAATTAAAAAAAAAAAGAGTTAAGGAATATGTAAGAGAAAGTGAGGAAAAATGTTTTAAAAAAGTTGTAAAACGTCAATAATCGGCTTCCTCTATTCTTAGAATTTTTTCCTATTTTTTTCGATTTTTTCAATTTTTTCCCGAAATTTTGAATATTTTTCCCCAATTTTTTCAATTTTTCCGTTCTCCTAATTTTTAAATTTTTTTTCGCCGTCTGGGTTGGCCTCGCTTGGGTTGGCGTCGGTTGGGTTGACCTTGAACAATTTTCGAAAAAAAGTGAAGGAAAATGTAAGAAGTGATGAAATGTTTTAAAAAAGTTGGAAAACTTAAGAAATCCGTTTCCCTAATTTTTAGAATTCTTGTCGATTTTTCTCGATTTTTTTAAATTTCCCCCCGAAATTTTGAATATTTTTCCCCAATTTTTTCAATTTTTCCGTTCTCTTAATTTTTAAATTTTTAAAATTTTTATCGATTTTTTCAATTTTTTCCCTTAAATTTCCCGCTTTAATTGCCGGCCGGAGAGCGAACGAATCGACCTCCCCGCGCTCGCATTTTTTTTTTAATCACAAACGAACATCCAAAGCCTCCTTTATTCATCTATTTACGTAATATGTACGGTCGAAATTATGTTCGAACGCGTCCGCGCGGCGAAAGAGATCGCGTCGGCGGCTTTAGATTAGGTCACGTTCGACCGGCGGCGCACGTACTCCCTCCGCCGCCGGGCCGACTGCGGGCGTAACACGACACACGCGAAAGAGATCGCGCGTCGCTTTCAGGTTAGATCCTTGTCGATAGTAAGCACGCCCCCCCTCCCTTCCGACCACCGGTGCTCCGGCCCCACGACTGGCCGTACAGATATATAATATTACATATGTCAAGTGTCAAGGTTTCCTTACTGCGCGTGTCGCGCGATCGTTGCCAACCAACCCTCGTCGATCCCATCTTTTACGCGGCGGCAAATTCAAATGAGCTCCGTCAAAATCTCGACGCGTTCGGTCGAGCGTACACGCGACGGCACAATGCAAATCGTGAAGAATTTAACCGGCAAAACGACGCCGCCGCCGCCGCCGCGATCGTCTTATAACCTTTTTTCCGATTACCGGAGTAACATCGGAGAAATGGAATTTGGAGGTTTTCAGTTGTTTTTAACACTTACTTTTTTTCAGTGGAAACACTTTTTCACTGTTACACACGCGTTCGTGTCACATTTTCGATATCACCCCGTATATCTCTCGCCATGTGGTAAACGTTACGTTCGTAAAGCTACTTTCTTCTACGTCGGAAAGAATTCGACGCGATCGATTAAACCTTTCGTTTGATAGGCGACAATCCGGGTTTACGTTCGACGCGTCCGATTTCGATCATTGCAGCGCCATCTTCGATCGAAAAATCGAACCGACGCGATTTTCCGTCGCCGCTCGGCGAGACCTTTCGTTTGATACGCGACAATCCGGGTTTACGTTCGACGCGTTCGATTTCGATAATTGCAGCGCCATCTTCGATCGAAAAATCGAACCGACGCGATTTTCCCTCGCCGCTCGGCGAGACCTTTCGTTTGATACGCGACAACCCGGGTTTACGTTCGACGCGTCCGATTTCGATTATTGCAGCGCCATCTTCGATCGAAAAATCGAACCGACGCGATTTTCCGTCGCCGCTCGGCGAGACCTTTCGTTTGATGTGCGACAACCCGGGTTTACGTTCGACGCGTCCAGTTTCGATCATTGCAGCGCCATCTTCGATCGAAAAATAGAACCGACGCGATTTTCCGTCGCCGCTCGGCGAGACCTTTCGTTTGATACGCGACAACCCGGGTTTACGTTCGACGCGTCCAGTTTCGATCATTGCAGCGCCATCTTCGATCGAAAAATCGAACCGACGCGATTTTCCGTCGCCGCTCGGCGAGACCTTTCGTTTGATACGCGACAATCCGGGTTTACGTTCGACGCGTCCGATTTCGATCATTGCAGCGCCATCTTCGATCGAAAAATCGAACCGACGCGATTTTCCGTCGCCGCTCGGCGAGACCTTTCGTTTGATACGCGACAACCCGGGTTTACGTTCTACGCGACCGATTTCGATCATCGCGGCGCCATAGGAACCCCTTAAGTACACTTTTCCGAGTTTCTTTTCTTATATATGACAAGTGGGATCCGCTACGCTCCGCCCACTTGTGGGTATGAACAGAGGCTTGTGTGGACAGAGGCTTTGTATAGACGGAGGTTTCGTTTGGACGGAAGAGGTGAAAGCGCTGCGCGCTGTTTGGGCCGCTAACCTTTGGGGGCTCGCGGCACCTAGGGACTTGGAAGAATGTTGGAAAACTTTAAGAATTGATTTTTCTAATTTTCGAAATTTTGAGTATTTTTCCCCAATTTTTTCAATTTTTCCGTTCTCCTAATTTATAAATTTTTTTTCGCCGTCTGGGTTGGCCTCGCTTGGGTTGGCGTCGGTTGGGTTCACCTTGAACAATTTTAGAACAGAAAGGGAAGGAAAGTTTAAGAAAAAGTGAGAAAAATTGTTGGAAAACTTGAGAAATAGGTTTCCTTAATTTTTAGAATTTTTTCCATTTTTTTTCGATTTTTTTCAATTTTTTCTCGAAATTTACTACATTTTTCCCTAATTCTTTAAATTTTTTCGTTTTCTTTAAAATAAAATTTTTCTGTCATCTGGGTTGGCCTCGCTTGGGTTGGCGCCGTTTGAGTTGACCTTGAACAATTAAAAAAAAAAAGAGTTAAGGAATATGTAAGAGAAAGTGAGGAAAAATGTTTTAAAAAAGTTGTAAAACGTCAATAATCGGCTTCCTCTATTCTTAGAATTTTTTCCTATTTTTTTCGATTTTTTCAATTTTTTCCCGAAATTTTGAATATTTTTCCCCAATTTTTTCAATTTTTCCGTTCTCCTAATTTTTAAATTTTTTTTCGCCGTCTGGGTTGGCCTCGCTTGGGTTGGCGTCGGTTGGGTTGACCTTGAACAATTTTCGAAAAAAAGTGAAGGAAAATGTAAGAAGTGATGAAATGTTTTAAAAAAGTTGGGAAACTTAAGAAATCCGTTTCCCTAATTTTTAGAATTCTTGTCGATTTTTCTCGATTTTTTTAAATTTCCCCCCGAAATTTTGAATATTTTTCCCCAATTTGTTCAATTTTTCCGTTCTCTTAATTTTTAATTTTTTAAAATTTTTATCGATTTTTTTCAATTTTTTCCCTTAAATTTCCCGCTTTAATTGCCGGCCGGAGAGCGAACGAATCGACCTCCCCGCGCTCGCATTTTTTTTTTAATCACAAACGAACATCCAAAGCCTCCTTCGTCGGCGCGGCGAAAGAGATCGCGTCGGCGGCTTTAGATTAGGTCACGTTCGACCGGCGGCGCACGTACTCCCTCCGCCGCCGGGCCGACTGCCGGCGTAACACGACACACGCGAAAGAGTTCGCGCGTCGCTTTCAGGTTAGATCACTGTCGATAGGCAGCACGCCCCCCCTCCCTTCCGACCACCGGTGCTCCTGCCCCACGACTGGCCGTACAGATATATAATATTACATATGTCAAGTGTCAAGGTTTCCTTACTGCGCGTGTCGCGCGATCGTTGCCAACCAACCCTCGTCGATCCCATCTTTTACGCGGCGGCAAATTCAAATGAGCTCCGTCAAAATCTCGACGCGTTCGGTCGAGCGTACACGCGACGGCACAATGCAAATCGTGAAGAATTTAACCGGCAAAACGACGCCGCCGCCGCCGCCGCGATCGTCTTATAACCTTTTTTCCGATTACCGGAGTAACATCGGAGAAATGGAATTTGGAGGTTTTCAGTTGTTTTTAACACTTACTTTTTTTCAGTGGAAACACTTTTTCACTGTTACACACGCGTTCGTGTCACATTTTCGATATCGCCCCGTATATCTCTCGCCATGTGGTAAACGTTACGTTCGTAAAGCTACTTTCTTCTACGTCGGAAAGAATTCGACGCGATCGATTTAGACCTTTCGTTTGATAGGCGACAATCCGGGTTTACGTTCGACGCGTCCGATTTCGATCATTGCAGCGCCATCTTCGATCGAAAAATCGAACCGACGCGATTTTCCGTCGCCGCTCGGCGAGACCTTTCGTTTGATCCGCGACAATCCGGGTTTACGATCGACGCGTTCGATTTCGATCATTGCAGCGCCATCTTCGATGGAAAAATCGAACCGACGCGATTTTCCGTCGCCGCTCGGCGAGACCTTTCGTTTGATGCGGGACAACCCGGGTTTACGTTCGATGCGTACAGTCTCGATCATTGCAGCGCCATCTTCCATCGAAAAATAGAACCGACGCGATTTTCCGTCGCCGCTCGGCGAGACCTTTCGTTTGATACGGGACAATCCGGGTTTACGTTCGACGCGTCCGATTTCGATCATTGCAGCGCCATCTTCGATCGAAAAATCGAACCGACGCGATTTTCCGTCGCCGCTCGGCGAGACCTTTCGTTTGATACGGGACAATCCGGGTTTACGTTCGACGCGTTCGATTTCGATAATTGCAGCGCCATCTTCGATCGAAAAATCGAACCGACGCGATTTTCCGTCGCCGCTCGGCGAGACCTTTCGTTTGATACGCGACAACCCGGGTTTACGTTCGACGCGTCCGATTTCGATTATTGCAGCGCCATCTTCGATCGAAAAATCGAACCGACGCGATTTTCCGTCGCCGCTCGGCGAGACCTTTCGTTTGATGTGCGACAACCCGGGTTTACGTTCGACGCGTCCAGTTTCGATCATTGCAGCGCCATCTTCGATCGAAAAATAGAACCGACGCGATTTTCCGTCGCCGCTCGGCGAGACCTTTCGTTTGATACGCGACAACCCGGGTTTACGTTCGACGCGTCCAGTTTCGATCATTGCAGCGCCATCTTCGATCGAAAAATCGAACCGACGCGATTTTCCGTCGCCGCTCGGCGAGACCTTTCGTTTGATACGCGACAATCCGGGTTTACGTTCGACGCGTCAGATTTCGATCATTGCAGCGCCATCTTCGATCGAAAAATCGAACCGACGCGATTTTCCGTCGCCGCTCGGCGAGACCTTTCGTTTGATACGCGACAACCCGGGTTTACGTTCTACGCGACCGATTTCGATCATCGCGGCGCCATAGGAACCCCTTAAGTACACTTTTCCGAGTTTCTTTTCTTATATATGACAAGTGGGATCCGCTACGCTCCGCCCACTTGTGGGTATGAACAGAGGCTTGTGTGGACAGAGGCTTTGTATAGACGGAGGTTTCGTTTGGACGGAAGAGGTGAAAGCGCTGCGCGCTGTTTGGGCCGCTAACCTTTGGGGGCTCGCGGCACCTAGGGACTTGGAAGAATGTTGGAAAACTTTAAGAATTGATTTTTCTAATTTTCGAAATTTTGAGTATTTTTCCCCAATTTTTTCAATTTTTCCGTTCTCCTAATTTATAAATTTTTTTTCGCCGTCTGGGTTGGCCTCGCTTGGGTTGGCGTCGGTTGGGTTCACCTTGAACAATTTTAGAACAGAAAGGGAAGGAAAGTTTAAGAAAAAGTGAGAAAAATTGTTGGAAAACTTGAGAAATAGGTTTCCTTAATTTTTAGAATTTTTTCCATTTTTTTTCGATTTTTTTCAATTTTTTCTCGAAATTTACTACATTTTTCCCTAATTCTTTAAATTTTTTCGTTTTCTTTAAAATAAAATTTTTCTGTCATCTGGGTTGGCCTCGCTTGGGTTGGCGCCGTTTGAGTTGACCTTGAACAATTAAAAAAAAAAGAGTTAAGGAATATGTAAGAGAAAGTGAGGAAAAATGTTTTAAAAAAGTTGTAAAACGTCAATAATCGGCTTCCTCTATTCTTAGAATTTTTTCCTATTTTTTTCGATTTTTTCAATTTTTTCCCGAAATTTTGAATATTTTTCCCCAATTTTTTCAATTTTTCCGTTCTCCTAATTTTTAAATTTTTTTTCGCCGTCTGGGTTGGCCTCGCTTGGGTTGGCGTCGGTTGGGTTGACCTTGAACAATTTTCGAAAAAAAGTGAAGGAAAATGTAAGAAGTGATGAAATGTTTTAAAAAAGTTGGAAAACTTAAGAAATCCGTTTCCCTAATTTTTAGAATTCTTGTCGATTTTTATCGATTTTTTTAAATTTCCCCCCGAAATTTTGAATATTTTTCCCCAATTTTTTCAATTTTTCCGTTCTCTTAATTTTTAAATTTTTAAAATTTTTATCGATTTTTTCAATTTTTTCCCTTAAATTTCCCGCTTTAATTGCCGGCCGGAGAGCGAACGAATCGACCTCCCCGCGCTCGCATTTTTTTTTTAATCACAAACGAACATCCAAAGCCTCCTTTATTCATCTATTTACGTAATATGTACGGTCGAAATTATGTTCGAACGCGTCCGCGCGGCGAAAGAGATCGCGTCGGCGGCTTTAGATTAGGTCACGTTCGACCGGCGGCGCACGTACTCCCTCCGCCGCCGGGCCGACTGCGGGCGTAACACGACACACGCGAAAGAGATCGCGCGTCGCTTTCAGGTTAGATCATTGTCGATAGTCAGCACGCCCCCCCTCCCTTCCGACCACCGGTGCTCCGGCCCCACGACTGGCCGTACAGATATATAATATTACATATGTCAAGTGTCAAGGTTTCCTTACTGCGCGTGTCGCGCGATCGTTGCCAACCAACCCTCGTCGATCCCATCTTTTACGCGGCGGCAAATTCAAATGAGCTCCGTCAAAATCTCGACGCGTTCGGTCGAGCGTACACGCGACGGCACAATGCAAATCGTGAAGAATTTAACCGGCAAAACGACGCCGCCGCCGCCGCCGCGATCGTCTTATAACCTTTTTTCCGATTACCGGAGTAACATCGGAGAAATGGAATTTGGAGGTTTTCAGTTGTTTTTAACACTTACTTTTTTTCAGTGGAAACACTTTTTCACTGTTACACACGCGTTCGTGTCACATTTTCGATATCACCCCGTATATCTCTCGCCATGTGGTAAACGTTACGTTCGTAAAGCTACTTTCTTCTACGTCGGAAAGAATTCGACGCGATCGATTAAACCTTTCGTTTGATAGGCGACAATCCGGGTTTACGTTCGACGCGTCCGATTTCGATCATTGCAGCGCCATCTTCGATCGAAAAATCGAACCGACGCGATTTTCCGTCGCCGCTCGGCGAGACCTTTCGTTTGATACGCGACAATCCGGGTTTACGTTCGACGCGTTCGATTTCGATAATTGCAGCGCCATCTTCGATGGAAAAATCGAACCGACGCGATTTTCCGTCGCCGCTCGGCGAGACCTTTCGTTTGATACGCGACAACCCGGGTTTACGTTCGACGCGTCCGATTTCGATTATTGCAGCGCCATCTTCGATCGAAAAATCGAACCGACGCGATTTTCCGTCGCCGCTCGGCGAGACCTTTCGTTTGATGTGCGACAACCCGGGTTTACGTTCGACGCGTCCAATTTCGATCATTGCAGCGCCATCTTCGATCGAAAAATAGAACCGACGCGATTTTCCGTCGCCGCTCGGCGAGACCTTTCGTTTGATACGCGACAACCCGGGTTTACGTTCGACGCGTCCAGTTTCGATCATTGCAGCGCCATCTTCGATCGAAAAATCGAACCGACGCGATTTTCCGTCGCCGCTCGGCGAGACCTTTCGTTTGATACGCGACAATCCGGGTTTACGTTCGACGCGTCCGATTTCGATCATTGCAGCGCCATCTTCGATCGAAAAATCGAACCGACGCGATTTTCCGTCGCCGCTCGGCGAGACCTTTCGTTTGATACGCGACAACCCGGGTTTACGTTCTACGCGACCGATTTCGATCATCGCGGCGCCATAGGAACCCCTTAAGTACACTTTTCCGAGTTTCTTTTCTTATATATGACAAGTGGGATCCGCTACGCTCCGCCCACTTGTGGGTATGAACAGAGGCTTGTGTGGACAGAGGCTTTGTATAGACGGAGGTTTCGTTTGGACGGAAGAGGTGAAAGCGCTGCGCGCTGTTTGGGCCGCTAACCTTTGGGGGCTCGCGGCACCTAGGGACTTGGAAGAATGTTGGAAAACTTTAAGAATTGATTTTTCTAATTTTCGAAATTTTGAGTATTTTTCCCCAATTTTTTCAATTTTTCCGTTCTCCTAATTTATAAATTTTTTTTCGCCGTCTGGGCGATTAATCACAAACGAACATCCAAAGCCTCCTTTATTCATCTATTTACGTAATATGTACGGTCGAAATTATGTTCGAACGCGTCCGCGCGGCGAAAGAGATCGCATCGGCGGCTTTAGATTAGGTCACGTTCGACCGGCGGCGCACGTACTCCCTCCGCCGCCGGGCCGACTGCGGGCGTAACACGACACACGCGAAAGAGATCGCGCGTCGCTTTCAGGTTAGATCATTGTCGATAGTCAGCACGACCCCCTCCCTTCCGACCACCGGTGCTCCGGCCCCACGACTGGCCGTACAGATATATAATATTACATATGTCAAGTGTCAAGGTTTCCTTACTGCGCGTGTCGCGCGATCGTTGCCAACCAACCCTCGTCGATCCCATCTTTTACGCGGCGGCAAATTCAAATGAGCTCCGTCAAAATCTCGACGCGTTCGGTCGAGCGTACACGCGACGGCACAATGCAAATCGTGAAGAATTTAACCGGCAAAACGACGCCGCCGCCGCCGCCGCGATCGTCTTATAACCTTTTTTCCGATTACCGGAGTAACATCGGAGAAATGGAATTTGGAGGTTTTCAGTTGTTTTTAACACTTACTTTTTTTCAGTGGAAACACTTTTTCACTGTTACACACGCGTTCGTGTCACATTTTCGATATCACCCCGTATATCTCTCGCCATGTGGTAAACGTTACGTTCGTAAAGCTACTTTCTTCTACGTCGGAAAGAATTCGACGCGATCGATTAAACCTTTCGTTTGATAGGCGACAATCCGGGTTTACGTTCGACGCGTCCGATTTCGATCATTGCAGCGCCATCTTCGATCGAAAAATCGAACCGACGCGATTTTCCGTCGCCGCTCGGCGAGACCTTTCGTTTGATACGCGACAATCCGGGTTTACGTTCGACGCGTTCGATTTCGATAATTGCAGCGCCATCTTCGATCGAGAAATCGAACCGACGCGATTTTCCGTCGCCGCTCGGCGAGACCTTTCGTTTGATACGCGACAACCCGGGTTTACGTTCGACGCGTCCGATTTCGATTATTGCAGCGCCATCTTCGATCGAAAAATCGAACCGACGCGATTTTCCGTCGCCGCTCGGCGAGACCTTTCGTTTGATGTGCGACAACCCGGGTTTACGTTCGACGCGTCCAGTTTCGATCATTGCAGCGCCATCTTCGATCGAAAAATAGAACCGACGCGATTTTCCGTCGCCGCTCGGCGAGACCTTTCGTTTGATACGCGACAACCCGGGTTTACGTTCGACGCGTCCAGTTTCGATCATTGCAGCGCCATCTTCGATCGAAAAATCGAACCGACGCGATTTTCCGTCGCCGCTCGGCGAGACCTTTCGTTTGATACGCGACAATCCGGGTTTACGTTCGACGCGTCCGATTTCGATCATTGCAGCGCCATCTTCGATCGAAAAATCGAACCGACGCGATTTTCCGTCGCCGCTCGGCGAGACCTTTCGTTTGATACGCGACAACCCGGGTTTACGTTCTACGCGACCGATTTCGATCATCGCGGCGCCATAGGAACCCCTTAAGTACACTTTTCCGAGTTTCTTTTCTTATATATGACAAGTGGGATCCGCTACGCTCCGCCCACTTGTGGGTATGAACAGAGGCTTGTGTGGACAGAGGCTTTGTATAGACGGAGGTTTCGTTTGGACGGAAGAGGTGAAAGCGCTGCGCGCTGTTTGGGCCGCTAACCTTTGGGGGCTCGCGGCACCTAGGGACTTGGAAGAATGTTGGAAAACTTTAAGAATTGATTTTTCTAATTTTCGAAATTTTGAGTATTTTTCCCCAATTTTTTCAATTTTTCCGTTCTCCTAATTTATAAATTTTTTTTCGCCGTCTGGGTTGGCCTCGCTTGGGTTGGCGTCGGTTGGGTTCACCTTGAACAATTTTAGAACAGAAAGGGAAGGAAAGTTTAAGAAAAAGTGAGAAAAATTGTTGGAAAACTTGAGAAATAGGTTTCCTTAATTTTTAGAATTTTTTCCATTTTTTTTCGATTTTTTTCAATTTTTTCTCGAAATTTACTACATTTTTCCCTAATTCTTTAAATTTTTTCGTTTTCTTTAAAATAAAATTTTTCTGTCATCTGGGTTGGCCTCGCTTGTGTTGGCGCCGTTTGAGTTGACCTTGAACAATTAAAAAAAAAAAGAGTTAAGGAATATGTAAGAGAAAGTGAGGAAAAATGTTTTAAAAAAGTTGTAAAACGTCAATAATCGGCTTCCTCTATTCTTAGAATTTTTTCCTATTTTTTTCGATTTTTTCAATTTTTTCCCGAAATTTTGAATATTTTTCCCCAATTTTTTCAATTTTTCCGTTCTCCTAATTTTTAAATTTTTTTTCGCCGTCTGGGTTGGCCTCGCTTGGGTTGGCGTCGGTTGGGTTGACCTTGAACAATTTTCGAAAAAAAGTGAAGGAAAATGTAAGAAGTGATGAAATGTTTTAAAAAAGTTGGGAAACTTAAGAAATCCGTTTCCCTAATTTTTAGAATTCTTGTCGATTTTTCTCGATTTTTTTAAATTTCCCCCCGAAATTTTGAATATTTTTCCCCAATTTGTTCAATTTTTCCGTTCTCTTAATTTTTAATTTTTTAAAATTTTTATCGATTTTTTTCAATTTTTTCCCTTAAATTTCCCGCTTTAATTGCCGGCCGGAGAGCGAACGAATCGACCTCCCCGCGCTCGCATTTTTTTTTTAATCACAAACGAACATCCAAAGCCTCCTTCGTCGGCGCGGCGAAAGAGATCGCGTCGGCGGCTTTAGATTAGGTCACGTTCGACCGGCGGCGCACGTACTCCCTCCGCCGCCGGGCCGACTGCCGGCGTAACACGACACACGCGAAAGAGTTCGCGCGTCGCTTTCAGGTTAGATCACTGTCGATAGGCAGCACGCCCCCCCTCCCTTCCGACCACCGGTGCTCCGGCCCCACGACTGGCCGTACAGATATATAATATTACATATGTCAAGTGTCAAGGTTTCCTTACTGCGCGTGTCGCGCGATCGTTGCCAACCAACCCTCGTCGATCCCATCTTTTACGCGGCGGCAAATTCAAATGAGCTCCGTCAAAATCTCGACGCGTTCGGTCGAGCGTACACGCGACGGCACAATGCAAATCGTGAAGAATTTAACCGGCAAAACGACGCCGCCGCCGCCGCCGCGATCGTCTTATAACCTTTTTTCCGATTACCGGAGTAACATCGGAGAAATGGAATTTGGAGGTTTTCAGTTGTTTTTAACACTTACTTTTTTTCAGTGGAAACACTTTTTCACTGTTACACACGCGTTCGTGTCACATTTTCGATATCGCCCCGTATATCTCTCGCCATGTGGTAAACGTTACGTTCGTAAAGCTACTTTCTTCTACGTCGGAAAGAATTCGACGCGATCGATTTAGACCTTTCGTTTGATAGGCGACAATCCGGGTTTACGTTCGACGCGTCCGATTTCGATCATTGCAGCGCCATCTTCGATCGAAAAATCGAACCGACGCGATTTTCCGTCGCCGCTCGGCGAGACCTTTCGTTTGATCCGCGACAATCCGGGTTTACGATCGACGCGTTCGATTTCGATCATTGCAGCGCCATCTTCGATGGAAAAATCGAACCGACGCGATTTTCCGTCGCCGCTCGGCGAGACCTTTCGTTTGATGCGCGACAACCCGGGTTTACGTTCGATGCGTACAGTCTCGATCATTGCAGCGCCATCTTCCATCGAAAAATAGAACCGACGCGATTTTCCGTCGCCGCTCGGCGAGACCTTTCGTTTGATAAGCGACAACCCGGGTTTACGTTCGACGCGTCCGATTTCGATCATTGCAGCGTCATCTTCGATCGAAAAATCGAACCGACGCGATTTTTCGTCGCCGCTCGGCGAGACCTTTCGTTTGATAAGCGACAACCCGGGTTTACGTTCGACGCGTTCGATTTCGATTATTGCAGCGCCATCTTCGATCGAAAAATCGAACCGACGCGATTTTCCGTCGCCGCTCGGCGAGACCTTTCGTTTGATATGCGACAACCCGCGTTTACGTTCGACGCGTTCGATTTCGATCATTGCAGCGCCATCTTCTATCGAAAAATCGAACCGACGCGATTTTCCGTCGCCGCTCGGCGAGACCTTTCGTTTGATACGCGACAACCCGGGTTTACGTTCTACGCGACCGATTTCGATCATCGCGGCGCCATAGGAACCCCTTAAGTACACTTTTCCGAGTTTCTTTTCTTATATATGACAAGTGGGATCCGCTACGCTCCGCCCACTTGTGGGTATGAACAGAGGCTTGTGTGGACAGAGGCTTTGTATAGACGGAGGTTTCGTTTGGACGGAAGAGGTGAAAGCGCTGCGCGCTGTTTGGGCCGCTAACCTTTGGGGGCTCGCGGCACCTAGGGACTTGGAAGAATGTTGGAAAACTTTAAGAATTGATTTTTCTAATTTTCGAAATTTTGAGTATTTTTCCCCAATTTTTTCAATTTTTCCGTTCTCCTAATTTATAAATTTTTTTTCGCCGTCTGGGTTGGCCTCGCTTGGGTTGGCGTCGGTTGGGTTCACCTTGAACAATTTTAGAACAGAAAGGGAAGGAAAGTTTAAGAAAAAGTGAGAAAAATTGTTGGAAAACTTGAGAAATAGGTTTCCTTAATTTTTAGAATTTTTTCCATTTTTTTTCGATTTTTTTCAATTTTTTCTCGAAATTTACTACATTTTTCCCTAATTCTTTAAATTTTTTCGTTTTCTTTAAAATAAAATTTTTCTGTCATCTGGGTTGGCCTCGCTTGGGTTGGCGCCGTTTGAGTTGACCTTGAACAATTAAAAAAAAAAAGAGTTAAGGAATATGTAAGAGAAAGTGAGGAAAAATGTTTTAAAAAAGTTGTAAAACGTCAATAATCGGCTTCCTCTATTCTTAGAATTTTTTCCTATTTTTTTCGATTTTTTCAATTTTTTCCCGAAATTTTGAATATTTTTCCCCAATTTTTTCAATTTTTCCGTTCTCCTAATTTTTAAATTTTTTTTCGCCGTCTGGGTTGGCCTCGCTTGGGTTGGCGTCGGTTGGGTTGACCTTGAACAATTTTCGAAAAAAAGTGAAGGAAAATGTAAGAAGTGATGAAATGTTTTAAAAAAGTTGGGAAACTTAAGAAATCCGTTTCCCTAATTTTTAGAATTCTTGTCGATTTTTCTCGATTTTTTTAAATTTCCCCCCGAAATTTTGAATATTTTTCCCCAATTTGTTCAATTTTTCCGTTCTCTTAATTTTTAATTTTTTAAAATTTTTATCGATTTTTTTCAATTTTTTCCCTTAAATTTCCCGCTTTAATTGCCGGCCGGAGAGCGAACGAATCGACCTCCCCGCGCTCGCATTTTTTTTTTTAATCACAAACGAACATCCAAAGCCTCCTTCGTCCGCGCGGCGAAAGAGATCGCGTCGGCGGCTTTAGATTAGGTCACGTTCGACCGGCGGCGCACGTACTCCCTCCGCCGCCGGGCCGACTGCCGGCGTAACACGACACACGCGAAAGAGTTCGCGCGTCGCTTTCAGGTTAGATCACTGTCGATAGGCAGCACGCCCCCCCTCCCTTCCGACCACCGGTGCTCCGGCCCCACGACTGGCCGTACAGATATATAATATTACATATGTCAAGTGTCAAGGTTTCCTTACTGCGCGTGTCGCGCGATCGTTGCCAACCAACCCTCGTCGATCCCATCTTTTACGCGGCGGCAAATTCAAATGAGCTCCGTCAAAATCTCGACGCGTTCGGTCGAGCGTACACGCGACGGCACAATGCAAATCGTGAAGAATTTAACCGGCAAAACGACGCCGCCGCCGCCGCCGCGATCGTCTTATAACCTTTTTTCCGATTACCGGAGTAACATCGGAGAAATGGAATTTGGAGGTTTTCAGTTGTTTTTAACACTTACTTTTTTTCAGTGGAAACACTTTTTCACTGTTACACACGCGTTCGTGTCACATTTTCGATATCGCCCCGTATATCTCTCGCCATGTGGTAAACGTTACGTTCGTAAAGCTACTTTCTTCTACGTCGGAAAGAATTCGACGCGATCGATTTAGACCTTTCGTTTGATAGGCGACAATCCGGGTTTACGTTCGACGCGTCCGATTTCGATCATTGCAGCGCCATCTTCGATCGAAAAATAGAACCGACGCGATTTTCCGTCGCCGCTCGGCGAGACCTTTCGTTTGATCCGCGACAATCCGGGTTTACGATCGACGCGTTCGATTTCGATCATTGCAGCGCCATCTTCGATGAAAAAATCGAACCGACGCGATTTTCCGTCGCCGCTCGGCGAGACCTTTCGTTTGATGCGCGACAACCCGGGTTTACGTTCGATGCGTACAGTCTCGATCATTGCAGCGCCATCTTCCATCGAAAAATAGAACCGACGCGATTTTCCGTCGCCGCTCGGCGAGACCTTTCGTTTGATAAGCGACAACCCGGGTTTACGTTCGACGCGTCCGATTTCGATCATTGCAGCGTCATCTTCGATCGAAAAATCGAACCGACGAGATTTTCCGTCGCCGCTCGGCGAGACCTTTCGTTTGATAAGCGACAATCCGGGTTTACGTTCGACGCGTTCGATTTCGATCATTGCAGCGCCATCTTCGATCGAAAAATCGAACCGACGCGATTTTTCGTCGCCGCTCGGCGAGACCTTTCGTTTGATAAGCGACAACCCGGGTTTACGTTCGACGCGTTCGATTTCGATCATTGCAGCGCCATCTTCTATCGAAAAATCGAACCGACGCGATTTTCCGTCGCCGCTCGGCGAGACCTTTCGTTTGATACGCGACAACCCGGGTTTACGTTCGACGCGTCCGATTTCGATCATTGCAGCGCCATCTTCGATCGAAAAATCGAACCGACGCGATTTTCCGTCGCCGCTCGGCGAGACCTTTCGTTTGATGCGCGACAACCCGGGTTTACGTTCGACGCGTCCAGTTTCGATCATTGCAGCGCCATCTTCGATCGAAAAATCGAACCGACGTGATTTTCCGTCGCCGCTCGGCGAGACCTTTCGTTTGATGCGCGACAACCCGGGTTTACGTTCGACGCTCCAGTTTCGATCATTGCAGCGCCATCTTCGATCGAAAAATCGAACCGACGCGATTTTCCGTCGCCGCTCGGCGAGACCTTTCGTTTGATGCGCGACAACCCGGGTTTACGTTCGATGCGTACAGTTTCGATCATTGCAGCGCCATCTTCGATCGAAAAATCGAACCGACGCGATTTTCCGTCGCCGCTCGGCGAGACCTTTCGTTTGATATGCGACAACCCGGGTTTACGTTCGACGCGTTCGATTTCGATCATTGCAGCGCCATCTTCGATCGAAAAATCGAACCGACGCGATTTTCCGTCGCCGCTCGGCGAGACCTTTCGTTTGATACGCGACAACCCGGGTTTACGTTCGACGCGTCCGATTTCGATCATTGCAGCGCCATCTTCGATCGAAAAATCGAACCGACGCCATTTTCCGTCGCCGCTCGGCGAGACCTTTCGTTTGATGCGCGACAACCCGGGTTTACGTTCGACGCGTCCAGTTTCGATAATTGCAGCGCCATCTTCGATCGAAAAATCGAACCGACGCGATTTTCCGTCGCCGCTCGGCGAGACCTTTCGTTTGATGCGCGACAACCCGGGTTTACGTTCGATGCGTACAGTTTCGATCACTGCAGCGCCATCTTCAATCGAAAAATCGAACCGACGCGATTTTCCGTCGCCGCTCGGCGAGACCTTTCGTTTGATGCGCGACAACCCGGGTTTACGTTCTACGCGACCGATTTCGATCATTGCGGCGCCATAGGAACCCCTTAAGTACACTTTTCCGAGTTTCTTTTCTTATATATGACAAGTGGGATCCGCTACGCTCCGCCCACTTGTGGGTATGAACAGAGGCTTGTGTGGACAGAGGCTTTGTATAGACGGAGGTTTCGTTTGGACGGAAGAGGTGAGAGCGCTGCGCGCTGTTTGGGCCGCTAGCCTTTGGGGGCTCGCGGCACCTAGGGACTTGGAAGAATGTTGGAAAACTTTAAGAATTGATTTTTCTAATTTTCGAAATTTTGAGTATTTTTCCCCAATTTTTTCAATTTTTCCGTTCTCCTAATTTATAAATTTTTTTTCGCCGTCTGGGTTGGCCCCGCTTGGGTTGGCGTCGGTTGGGTTCACCTTGAACAATTTTACAAAAGAAAGGGAAGGAAAGTTTAAGAAAAAGTGAGAAAAATTGTTGGAAAACTTAAGAAATCGGTTTCCTTAATTTTTAGAATTTTTTCCATTTTTTTTCGATTTTTTTCAATTTTTTCTCGAAATTTACTACATTTTTCCCTAATTCTTTAAATTTTTTCGTTTTCTTTAAAATAAAATTTTTCTGTCATCTGGGTTGGCCTCGCTTGGGTTGGCGCCGTTTGAGTTGACCTTGAACAATTAAAAAAAAAAGAGTTAAGGAATATGTAAGAGAAAGTGAGGAAAAATGTTTTAAAAAAGTTGTAAAACGTCAATAATCGGCTTCCTCTATTCTTAGAATTTTTTCCTATTTTTTTCGATTTTTTCAATTTTTTCCCGAAATTTTGAATATTTTTCCCCAATTTTTTCAATTTTTCCGTTCTCCTAATTTTTAAATTTTTTTTCGCCGTCTGGGTTGGCCTCGCTTGGGTTGGCGTCGGTTGGGTTGACCTTGAACAATTTTCGAAAAAAAGTGAAGGAAAATGTAAGAAGTGATGAAATGTTTTAAAAAAGTTGGAAAACTTAAGAAATCCGTTTCCCTAATTTTTAGAATTCTTGTCGATTTTTCTCGATTTTTTTAAATTTCCCCCCGAAATTTTGAATATTTTTCCCCAATTTTTTCAATTTTTCCGTTCTCTTAATTTTTAAATTTTTAAAATTTTTATCGATTTTTTCAATTTTTTCCCTTAAATTTCCCGCTTTAATTGCCGGCCGGAGAGCGAACGAATCGACCTCCCCGCGCTCGCATTTTTTTTTTAATCACAAACGAACATCCAAAGCCTCCTTCGTCGGCGCGGCGAAAGAGATCGCGTCGGCGGCTTTAGATTAGGTCACGTTCGACCGGCGGCGCACGTACTCCCTCCGCCGCCGGGCCGACTGCCGGCGTAACACGACACACGCGAAAGAGTTCGCGCGTCGCTTTCAGGTTAGATCACTGTCGATAGGCAGCACGCCCCCCCTCCCTTCCGACCACCGGTGCTCCGGCCCCACGACTGGCCGTACAGATATATAATATTACATATGTCAAGTGTCAAGGTTTCCTTACTGCGCGTGTCGCGCGATCGTTGCCAACCAACCCTCGTCGATCCCATCTTTTACGCGGCGGCAAATTCAAATGAGCTCCGTCAAAATCTCGACGCGTTCGGTCGAGCGTACACGCGACGGCACAATGCAAATCGTGAAGAATTTAACCGGCAAAACGACGCCGCCGCCGCCGCCGCGATCGTCTTATAACCTTTTTTCCGATTACCGGAGTAACATCGGAGAAATGGAATTTGGAGGTTTTCAGTTGTTTTTAACACTTACTTTTTTTCAGTGGAAACACTTTTTCACTGTTACACACGCGTTCGTGTCACATTTTCGATATCACCCCGTATATCTCTCGCCATGTGGTAAACGTTACGTTCGTAAAGCTACTTTCTTCTACGTCGGAAAGAATTCGACGCGATCGATTAAACCTTTCGTTTGATAGGCGACAATCCGGGTTTACGTTCGACGCGTCCGATTTCGATCATTGCAGCGCCATCTTCGATCGAAAAATCGAACCGACGCGATTTTCCGTCGCCGCTCGGCGAGACCTTTCGTTTGATACGCGACAATCCGGGTTTACGTTCGACGCGTTCGATTTCGATAATTGCAGCGCCATCTTCGATCGAAAAATCGAACCGACGCGATTTTCCGTCGCCGCTCGGCGAGACCTTTCGTTTGATACGCGACAACCCGGGTTTACGTTCGACGCGTCCGATTTCGATTATTGCAGCGCCATCTTCGATCGAAAAATCGAACCGACGCGATTTTCCGTCGCCGCTCGGCGAGACCTTTCGTTTGATGTGCGACAACCCGGGTTTACGTTCGACGCGTCCAGTTTCGATCATTGCAGCGCCATCTTCGATCGAAAAATAGAACCGACGCGATTTTCCGTCGCCGCTCGGCGAGACCTTTCGTTTGATACGCGACAACCCGGGTTTACGTTCGACGCGTCCAGTTTCGATCATTGCAGCGCCATCTTCGATCGAAAAATCGAACCGACGCGATTTTCCGTCGCCGCTCGGCGAGACCTTTCGTTTGATACGCGACAATCCGGGTTTACGTTCGACGCGTCCGATTTCGATCATTGCAGCGCCATCTTCGATCGAAAAATCGAACCGACGCGATTTTCCGTCGCCGCTCGGCGAGACCTTTCGTTTGATACGCGACAACCCGGGTTTACGTTCTACGCGACCGATTTCGATCATCGCGGCGCCATAGGAACCCCTTAAGTACACTTTTCCGAGTTTCTTTTCTTATATATGACAAGTGGGATCCGCTACGCTCCGCCCACTTGTGGGTATGAACAGAGGCTTGTGTGGACAGAGGCTTTGTATAGACGGAGGTTTCGTTTGGACGGAAGAGGTGAAAGCGCTGCGCGCTGTTTGGGCCGCTAACCTTTGGGGGCTCGCGGCACCTAGGGACTTGGAAGAATGTTGGAAAACTTTAAGAATTGATTTTTCTAATTTTCGAAATTTTGAGTATTTTTCCCCAATTTTTTCAATTTTTCCGTTCTCCTAATTTATAAATTTTTTTTCGCCGTCTGGGTTGGCCTCGCTTGGGTTGGCGTCGGTTGGGTTCACCTTGAACAATTTTAGAACAGAAAGGGAAGGAAAGTTTAAGAAAAAGTGAGAAAAATTGTTGGAAAACTTGAGAAATAGGTTTCCTTAATTTTTAGAATTTTTTCCATTTTTTTTCGATTTTTTTCAATTTTTTCTCGAAATTTACTACATTTTTCCCTAATTCTTTAAATTTTTTCGTTTTGTTTAAAATAAAATTTTTCTGTCATCTGGGTTGGCCTCGCTTGGGTTGGCGCCGTTTGAGTTGACCTTGAACAATTAAAAAAAAAAAGAGTTAAGGAATATGTAAGAGAAAGTGAGGAAAAATGTTTTAAAAAAGTTGTAAAACGTCAATAATCGGCTTCCTCTATTCTTAGAATTTTTTCCTATTTTTTTCGATTTTTTCAATTTTTTCCCGAAATTTTGAATATTTTTCCCCAATTTTTCCGTTCTCCTAATTTTTAAATTTTTTTTCGCCGTCTGGGTTGGCCTCGCTTGGGTTGGCGTCGGTTGGGTTGACCTTGAACAATTTTCGAAAAAAAGTGAATTAAAATGTAAGAAGTGATGAAATGTTTTAAAAAAGTTGGGAAACTTAAGAAATCCGTTTCCCTAATTTTTAGAATTCTTGTCGATTTTTCTCGATTTTTTTAAATTTCCCCCCGAAATTTTGAATATTTTTCCCCAATTTGTTCAATTTTTCCGTTCTCTTAATTTTTAATTTTTTAAAATTTTTATCGATTTTTTTCAATTTTTTCCCTTAAATTTCCCGCTTTAATTGCCGGCCGGAGAGCGAACGAATCGACCTCCCCGCGCTCGCATTTTTTTTTTAATCACAAACGAACATCCAAAGCCTCCTTCGTCGGCGCGGCGAAAGAGATCGCGTCGGCGGCTTTAGATTAGGTCACGTTCGACCGGCGGCGCACGTACTCCCTCCGCCGCCGGGCCGACTGCCGGCGTAACACGACACACGCGAAAGAGTTCGCGCGTCGCTTTCAGGTTAGATCACTGTCGATAGGCAGCACGCCCCCCCTCCCTTCCGACCACCGGTGCTCCGGCCCCACGACTGGCCGTACAGATATATAATATTACATATGTCAAGTGTCAAGGTTTCCTTACTGCGCGTGTCGCGCGATCGTTGCCAACCAACCCTCGTCGATCCCATCTTTTACGCGGCGGCAAATTCAAATGAGCTCCGTCAAAATCTCGACGCGTTCGGTCGAGCGTACACGCGACGGCACAATGCAAATCGTGAAGAATTTAACCGGCAAAACGACGCCGCCGCCGCCGCCGCGATCGTCTTATAACCTTTTTTCCGATTACCGGAGTAACATCGGAGAAATGGAATTTGGAGGTTTTCAGTTGTTTTTAACACTTACTTTTTTTCAGTGGAAACACTTTTTCACTGTTACACACGCGTTCGTGTCACATTTTCGATATCACCCCGTATATCTCTCGCCATGTGGTAAACGTTACGTTCGTAAAGCTACTTTCTTCTACGTCGGAAAGAATTCGACGCGATCGATTAAACCTTTCGTTTGATAGGCGACAATCCGGGTTTACGTTCGACGCGTCCGATTTCGATCATTGCAGCGCCATCTTCGATCGAAAAATCGAACCGACGCGATTTTCCGTCGCCGCTCGGCGAGACCTTTCGTTTGATACGCGACAATCCGGGTTTACGTTCGACGCGTTCGATTTCGATAATTGCAGCGCCATCTTCGATCGAAAAATCGAACCGACGCGATTTTCCGTCGCCGCTCGGCGAGACCTTTCGTTTGATACGCGACAACCCGGGTTTACGTTCGACGCGTCCGATTTCGATTATTGCAGCGCCATCTTCGATCGAAAAATCGAACCGACGCGATTTTCCGTCGCCGCTCGGCGAGACCTTTCGTTTGATGTGCGACAACCCGGGTTTACGTTCGACGCGTCCAGTTTCGATCATTGCAGCGCCATCTTCGATCGAAAAATAGAACCGACGCGATTTTCCGTCGCCGCTCGGCGAGACCTTTCGTTTGATACGCGACAACCCGGGTTTACGTTCGACGCGTCCAGTTTCGATCATTGCAGCGCCATCTTCGATCGAAAAATCGAACCGACGCGATTTTCCGTCGCCGCTCGGCGAGACCTTTCGTTTGATACGCGACAATCCGGGTTTACGTTCGACGCGTCCGATTTCGATCATTGCAGCGCCATCTTCGATCGAAAAATCGAACCGACGCGATTTTCCGTCGCCGCTCGGCGAGACCTTTCGTTTGATACGCGACAACCCGGGTTTACGTTCTACGCGACCGATTTCGATCATCGCGGCGCCATAGGAACCCCTTAAGTACACTTTTCCGAGTTTCTTTTCTTATATATGACAAGTGGGATCCGCTACGCTCCGCCCACTTGTGGGTATGAACAGAGGCTTGTGTGGACAGAGGCTTTGTATAGACGGAGGTTTCGTTTGGACGGAAGAGGTGAGAGCGCTGCGCGCTGTTTGGGCCGCTAGCCTTTGGGGGCTCGCGGCACCTAGGGACTTGGAAGAATGTTGGAAAACTTTAAGAATTGATTTTTCTAATTTTCGAAATTTTGAGTATTTTTCCCCAATTTTTTCAATTTTTCCGTTCTCCTAATTTATAAATTTTTTTCGCCGTCTGTGTTGGCCTCGCTTGGGTTGGCGTCGGTTGGGTTCACCTTGAACAATTTTAGAAGAGAAAGGGAAGGAAAGTTTAAGAAAAAGTGAGAAAAATTGTTGGAAAACTTGAGAAATAGGTTTCCTTAATTTTTAGAACTTTTTCCATTTTTTTTCGATTTTTTTCAATTTTTTCTCGAAATTTACTACATTTTTCCCTAATTCTTTAAATTTTTTCGTTTTCTTTAAAATAAAATTTTTCTGTCATCTGGGTTGGCCTCGCTTGGGTTGGCGCCGTTTGAGTTGACCTTGAACAATTAAAAAAAAAAAGAGTTAAGGAATATGTAAGAGAAAGTGAGGAAAAATGTTTTAAAAAAGTTGTAAAACGTCAATAATCGGCTTCCTCTATTCTTAGAATTTTTTCCTATTTTTTTCGATTTTTTCAATTTTTTCCCGAAATTTTGAATATTTTTCCCCAATTTTTCCGTTCTCCTAATTTTTAAATTTTTTTTCGCCGTCTGGGTTGGCCTCGCTTGGGTTGGCGTCGGTTGGGTTGACCTTGAACAATTTTCGAAAAAAAGTGAATTAAAATGTAAGAAGTGATGAAATGTTTTAAAAAAGTTGGGAAACTTAAGAAATCCGTTTCCCTAATTTTTAGAATTCTTGTCGATTTTTCTCGATTTTTTTAAATTTCCCCCCGAAATTTTGAATATTTTTCCCCAATTTGTTCAATTTTTCCGTTCTCTTAATTTTTAATTTTTTTAAATTTTTATCGATTTTTTTCAATTTTTTCCCTTAAATTTCCCGCTTTAATTGCCGGCCGGAGAGCGAACGAATCGACCTCCCCGCGCTCGCATTTTTTTTTTAATCACAAACGAACATCCAAAGCCTCCTTCGTCGGCGCGGCGAAAGAGATCGCGTCGGCGGCTTTAGATTAGGTCACGTTCGACCGGCGGCGCACGTACTCCCTCCGCCGCCGGGCCGACTGCCGGCGTAACACGACACACGCGAAAGAGTTCGCGCGTCGCTTTCAGGTTAGATCACTGTCGATAGGCAGCACGCCCCCCCTCCCTTCCGACCACCGGTGCTCCGGCCCCACGACTGGCCGTACAGATATATAATATTACATATGTCAAGTGTCAAGGTTTCCTTACTGCGCGTGTCGCGCGATCGTTGCCAACCAACCCTCGTCGATCCCATCTTTTACGCGGCGGCAAATTCAAATGAGCTCCGTCAAAATCTCGACGCGTTCGGTCGAGCGTACACGCGACGGCACAATGCAAATCGTGAAGAATTTAACCGGCAAAACGACGCCGCCGCCGCCGCCGCGATCGTCTTATAACCTTTTTTCCGATTACCGGAGTAACATCGGAGAAATGGAATTTGGAGGTTTTCAGTTGTTTTTAACACTTACTTTTTTTCAGTGGAAACACTTTTTCACTGTTACACACGCGTTCGTGTCACATTTTCGATATCACCCCGTATATCTCTCGCCATGTGGTAAACGTTACGTTCGTAAAGCTACTTTCTTCTACGTCGGAAAGAATTCGACGCGATCGATTAAACCTTTCGTTTGATAGGCGACAATCCGGGTTTACGTTCGACGCGTCCGATTTCGATCATTGCAGCGCCATCTTCGATCGAAAAATCGAACCGACGCGATTTTCCGTCGCCGCTCGGCGAGACCTTTCGTTTGATACGCGACAATCCGGGTTTACGTTCGACGCGTTCGATTTCGATAATTGCAGCGCCATCTTCGATCGAAAAATCGAACCGACGCGATTTTCCGTCGCCGCTCGGCGAGACCTTTCGTTTGATACGCGACAACCCGGGTTTACGTTCGACGCGTCCGATTTCGATTATTGCAGCGCCATCTTCGATCGAAAAATCGAACCGACGCGATTTTCCGTCGCCGCTCGGCGAGACCTTTCGTTTGATGTGCGACAACCCGGGTTTACGTTCGACGCGTCCAGTTTCGATCATTGCAGCGCCATCTTCGATCGAAAAATAGAACCGACGCGATTTTCCGTCGCCGCTCGGCGAGACCTTTCGTTTGATACGCGACAACCCGGGTTTACGTTCGACGCGTCCAGTTTCGATCATTGCAGCGCCATCTTCGATCGAAAAATCGAACCGACGCGATTTTCCGTCGCCGCTCGGCGAGACCTTTCGTTTGATACGCGACAATCCGGGTTTACGTTCGACGCGTCCGATTTCGATCATTGCAGCGCCATCTTCGATCGAAAAATCGAACCGACGCGATTTTCCGTCGCCGCTCGGCGAGACCTTTCGTTTGATACGCGACAACCCGGGTTTACGTTCTACGCGACCGATTTCGATCATCGCGGCGCCATAGGAACCCCTTAAGTACACTTTTCCGAGTTTCTTTTCTTATATATGACAAGTGGGATCCGCTACGCTCCGCCCACTTGTGGGTATGAACAGAGGCTTGTGTGGACAGAGGCTTTGTATAGACGGAGGTTTCGTTTGGACGGAAGAGGTGAGAGCGCTGCGCGCTGTTTGGGCCGCTAGCCTTTGGGGGCTCGCGGCACCTAGGGACTTGGAAGAATGTTGGAAAACTTTAAGAATTGATTTTTCTAATTTTCGAAATTTTGAGTATTTTTCCCCAATTTTTTCAATTTTTCCGTTCTCCTAATTTATAAATTTTTTTCGCCGTCTGTGTTGGCCTCGCTTGGGTTGGCGTCGGTTGGGTTCACCTTGAACAATTTTAGAAGAGAAAGGGAAGGAAAGTTTAAGAAAAAGTGAGAAAAATTGTTGGAAAACTTGAGAAATAGGTTTCCTTAATTTTTAGAACTTTTTCCATTTTTTTTCGATTTTTTTCAATTTTTTCTCGAAATTTACTACATTTTTCCCTAATTCTTTAAATTTTTTCGTTTTCTTTAAAATAAAATTTTTCTGTCATCTGGGTTGGCCTCGCTTGGGTTGGCGCCGTTTGAGTTGACCTTGAACAATTAAAAAAAAAAAGAGTTAAGGAATATGTAAGAGAAAGTGAGGAAAAATGTTTTAAAAAAGTTGTAAAACGTCAATAATCGGCTTCCTCTATTCTTAGAATTTTTTCCTATTTTTTTCGATTTTTTCAATTTTTTCCCGAAATTTTGAATATTTTTCCCCAATTTTTCCGTTCTCCTAATTTTTAAATTTTTTTTCGCCGTCTGGGTTGGCCTCGCTTGGGTTGGCGTCGGTTGGGTTGACCTTGAACAATTTTCGAAAAAAAGTGAATTAAAATGTAAGAAGTGATGAAATGTTTTAAAAAAGTTGGGAAACTTAAGAAATCCGTTTCCCTAATTTTTAGAATTCTTGTCGATTTTTCTCGATTTTTTTAAATTTCCCCCCGAAATTTTGAATATTTTTCCCCAATTTGTTCAATTTTTCCGTTCTCTTAATTTTTAATTTTTTTAAATTTTTATCGATTTTTTTCAATTTTTTCCCTTAAATTTCCCGCTTTAATTGCCGGCCGGAGAGCGAACGAATCGACCTCCCCGCGCTCGCATTTTTTTTTTAATCACAAACGAACATCCAAAGCCTCCTTCGTCGGCGCGGCGAAAGAGATCGCGTCGGCGGCTTTAGATTAGGTCACGTTCGACCGGCGGCGCACGTACTCCCTCCGCCGCCGGGCCGACTGCCGGCGTAACACGACACACGCGAAAGAGTTCGCGCGTCGCTTTCAGGTTAGATCACTGTCGATAGGCAGCACGCCCCCCCTCCCTTCCGACCACCGGTGCTCCGGCCCCACGACTGGCCGTACAGATATATAATATTACATATGTCAAGTGTCAAGGTTTCCTTACTGCGCGTGTCGCGCGATCGTTGCCAACCAACCCTCGTCGATCCCATCTTTTACGCGGCGGCAAATTCAAATGAGCTCCGTCAAAATCTCGACGCGTTCGGTCGAGCGTACACGCGACGGCACAATGCAAATCGTGAAGAATTTAACCGGCAAAACGACGCCGCCGCCGCCGCCGCGATCGTCTTATAACCTTTTTTCCGATTACCGGAGTAACATCGGAGAAATGGAATTTGGAGGTTTTCAGTTGTTTTTAACACTTACTTTTTTTCAGTGGAAACACTTTTTCACTGTTACACACGCGTTCGTGTCACATTTTCGATATCACCCCGTATATCTCTCGCCATGTGGTAAACGTTACGTTCGTAAAGCTACTTTCTTCTACGTCGGAAAGAATTCGACGCGATCGATTAAACCTTTCGTTTGATAGGCGACAATCCGGGTTTACGTTCGACGCGTCCGATTTCGATCATTGCAGCGCCATCTTCGATCGAAAAATCGAACCGACGCGATTTTCCGTCGCCGCTCGGCGAGACCTTTCGTTTGATACGCGACAATCCGGGTTTACGTTCGACGCGTTCGATTTCGATAATTGCAGCGCCATCTTCGATCGAAAAATCGAACCGACGCGATTTTCCGTCGCCGCTCGGCGAGACCTTTCGTTTGATACGCGACAACCCGGGTTTACGTTCGACGCGTCCGATTTCGATTATTGCAGCGCCATCTTCGATCGAAAAATCGAACCGACGCGATTTTCCGTCGCCGCTCGGCGAGACCTTTCGTTTGATGTGCGACAACCCGGGTTTACGTTCGACGCGTCCAGTTTCGATCATTGCAGCGCCATCTTCGATCGAAAAATAGAACCGACGCGATTTTCCGTCGCCGCTCGGCGAGACCTTTCGTTTGATACGCGACAACCCGGGTTTACGTTCGACGCGTCCAGTTTCGATCATTGCAGCGCCATCTTCGATCGAAAAATCGAACCGACGCGATTTTCCGTCGCCGCTCGGCGAGACCTTTCGTTTGATACGCGACAATCCGGGTTTACGTTCGACGCGTCCGATTTCGATCATTGCAGCGCCATCTTCGATCGAAAAATCGAACCGACGCGATTTTCCGTCGCCGCTCGGCGAGACCTTTCGTTTGATACGCGACAACCCGGGTTTACGTTCTACGCGACCGATTTCGATCATCGCGGCGCCATAGGAACCCCTTAAGTACACTTTTCCGAGTTTCTTTTCTTATATATGACAAGTGGGATCCGCTACGCTCCGCCCACTTGTGGGTATGAACAGAGGCTTGTGTGGACAGAGGCTTTGTATAGACGGAGGTTTCGTTTGGACGGAAGAGGTGAAAGCGCTGCGCGCTGTTTGGGCCGCTAACCTTTGGGGGCTCGCGGCACCTAGGGACTTGGAAGAATGTTGGAAAACTTTAAGAATTGATTTTTCTAATTTTCGAAATTTTGAGTATTTTTCCCCAATTTTTTCAATTTTTCCGTTCTCCTAATTTATAAATTTTTTTTCGCCGTCTGGGTTGGCCTCGCTTGGGTTGGCGTCGGTTGGGTTCACCTTGAACAATTTTAGAACAGAAAGGGAAGGAAAGTTTAAGAAAAAGTGAGAAAAATTGTTGGAAAACTTGAGAAATAGGTTTCCTTAATTTTTAGAATTTTTTCCATTTTTTTTCGATTTTTTTCAATTTTTTCTCGAAATTTACTACATTTTTCCCTAATTCTTTAAATTTTTTCGTTTTCTTTAAAATAAAATTTTTCTGTCATCTGGGTTGGCCTCGCTTGGGTTGGCGCCGTTTGAGTTGACCTTGAACAATTAAAAAAAAAAAGAGTTAAGGAATATGTAAGAGAAAGTGAGGAAAAATGTTTTAAAAAAGTTGTAAAACGTCAATAATCGGCTTCCTCTATTCTTAGAATTTTTTCCTATTTTTTTCGATTTTTTCAATTTTTTCCCGAAATTTTGAATATTTTTCCCCAATTTTTTCAATTTTTCAGTTCTCCTAATTTTTAAATTTTTTTTCGCCGTCTGGGTTGGCCTCGCTTGGGTTGGCGTCGGTTGGGTTGACCTTGAACAATTTTCGAAAAAAAGTGAAGGAAAATGTAAGAAGTGATGAAATGTTTTAAAAAAGTTGGGAAACTTAAGAAATCCGTTTCCCTAATTTTTAGAATTCTTGTCGATTTTTCTCGATTTTTTTAAATTTCCCAACGAAATTTTGAATATTTTTCCCCAATTTGTTCAATTTTTCCGTTCTCTTAATTTTTAATTTTTTAAAATTTTTATCGATTTTTTTCAATTTTTTCCCTTAAATTTCCCGCTTTAATTGCCGGCCGGAGAGCGAACGAATCGACCTCCCCGCGCTCGCATTTTTTTTTTAATCACAAACGAACATCCAAAGCCTCCTTCGTCGGCGCGGCGAAAGAGATCGCGTCGGCGGCTTTAGATTAGGTCACGTTCGACCGGCGGCGCACGTACTCCCTCCGCCGCCGGGCCGACTGCCGGCGTAACACGACACACGCGAAAGAGTTCGCGCGTCGCTTTCAGGTTAGATCACTGTCGATAGGCAGCACGCCCCCCCTCCCTTCCGACCACCGGTGCTCCGGCCCCACGACTGGCCGTACAGATATATAATATTACATATGTCAAGTGTCAAGGTTTCCTTACTGCGCGTGTCGCGCGATCGTTGCCAACCAACCCTCGTCGATCCCATCTTTTACGCGGCGGCAAATTCAAATGAGCTCCGTCAAAATCTCGACGCGTTCGGTCGAGCGTACACGCGACGGCACAATGCAAATCGTGAAGAATTTAACCGGCAAAACGACGCCGCCGCCGCCGCCGCGATCGTCTTATAACCTTTTTTCCGATTACCGGAGTAACATCGGAGAAATGGAATTTGGAGGTTTTCAGTTGTTTTTAACACTTACTTTTTTTCAGTGGAAACACTTTTTCACTGTTACACACGCGTTCGTGTCACATTTTCGATATCACCCCGTATATCTCTCGCCATGTGGTAAACGTTACGTTCGTAAAGCTACTTTCTTCTACGTCGGAAAGAATTCGACGCGATCGATTAAACCTTTCGTTTGATAGGCGACAATCCGGGTTTACGTTCGACGCGTCCGATTTCGATCATTGCAGCGCCATCTTCGATCGAAAAATCGAACCGACGCGATTTTCCGTCGCCGCTCGGCGAGACCTTTCGTTTGATACGCGACAATCCGGGTTTACGTTCGACGCGTTCGATTTCGATAATTGCAGCGCCATCTTCGATCGAAAAATCGAACCGACGCGATTTTCCGTCGCCGCTCGGCGAGACCTTTCGTTTGATACGCGACAACCCGGGTTTACGTTCGACGCGTCCGATTTCGATTATTGCAGCGCCATCTTCGATCGAAAAATCGAACCGACGCGATTTTCCGTCGCCGCTCGGCGAGACCTTTCGTTTGATGTGCGACAACCCGGGTTTACGTTCGACGCGTCCAGTTTCGATCATTGCAGCGCCATCTTCGATCGAAAAATAGAACCGACGCGATTTTCCGTCGCCGCTCGGCGAGACCTTTCGTTTGATACGCGACAACCCGGGTTTACGTTCGACGCGTCCAGTTTCGATCATTGCAGCGCCATCTTCGATCGAAAAATCGAACCGACGCGATTTTCCGTCGCCGCTCGGCGAGACCTTTCGTTTGATACGCGACAATCCGGGTTTACGTTCGACGCGCCCGATTTCGATCATTGCAGCGCCATCTTCGATCGAAAAATCGAACCGACGCGATTTTCCGTCGCCGCTCGGCGAGACCTTTCGTTTGATACGCGACAACCCGGGTTTACGTTCTACGCGACCGATTTCGATCATCGCGGCGCCATAGGAACCCCTTAAGTACACTTTTCCGAGTTTCTTTTCTTATATATGACAAGTGGGATCCGCTACGCTCCGCCCACTTGTGGGTATGAACAGAGGCTTGTGTGGACAGAGGCTTTGTATAGACGGAGGTTTCGTTTGGACAGAAGAGGTGAGAGCGCTGCGCGCTGTTTGGGCCGCTAGCCTTTGGGGGCTCGCGGCACCTAGGGACTTGGAAGAATGTTGGAAAACTTTAAGAATTGATTTTTCTAATTTTCGAAATTTTGAGTATTTTTCCCCAATTTTTTCAATTTTTCCGTTCTCCTAATTTATAAATTTTTTTTCGCCGTCTGTGTTGGCCTCGCTTGGGTTGGCGTCGGTTGGGTTCACCTTGAACAATTTTAGAAGAGAAAGGGAAGGAAAGTTTAAGAAAAAGTGAGAAAAATTGTTGGAAAACTTGAGAAATAGGTTTCCTTAATTTTTAGAACTTTTTCCATTTTTTTTCGATTTTTTTCAATTTTTTCTCGAAATTTACTACATTTTTCCCTAATTCTTTAAATTTTTTCGTTTTCTTTAAAATAAAATTTTTCTGTCATCTGGGTTGGCCTCGCTTGGGTTGGCGCCGTTTGAGTTGACCTTGAACAATTAAAAAAAAAAAGAGTTAAGGAATATGTAAGAGAAAGTGAGGAAAAATGTTTTAAAAAAGTTGTAAAACGTCAATAATCGGCTTCCTCTATTCTTAGAATTTTTTCCTATTTTTTTCGATTTTTTCAATTTTTTCCCGAAATTTTGAATATTTTTCCCCAATTTTTCCGTTCTCCTAATTTTTAAATTTTTTTTCGCCGTCTGGGTTGGCCTCGCTTGGGTTGGCGTCGGTTGGGTTGACCTTGAACAATTTTCGAAAAAAAGTGAATTAAAATGTAAGAAGTGATGAAATGTTTTAAAAAAGTTGGGAAACTTAAGAAATCCGTTTCCCTAATTTTTAGAATTCTTGTCGATTTTTCTCGATTTTTTTAAATTTCCCCCCGAAATTTTGAATATTTTTCCCCAATTTGTTCAATTTTTCCGTTCTCTTAATTTTTAATTTTTTAAAATTTTTATCGATTTTTTTCAATTTTTTCCCTTAAATTTCCCGCTTTAATTGCCGGCCGGAGAGCGAACGAATCGACCTCCCCGCGCTCGCATTTTTTTTTTAATCACAAACGAACATCCAAAGCCTCCTTCGTCGGCGCGGCGAAAGAGATCGCGTCGGCGGCTTTAGATTAGGTCACGTTCGACCGGCGGCGCACGTACTCCCTCCGCCGCCGGGCCGACTGCCGGCGTAACACGACACACGCGAAAGAGTTCGCGCGTCGCTTTCAGGTTAGATCACTGTCGATAGGCAGCACGCCCCCCCTCCCTTCCGACCACCGGTGCTCCGGCCCCACGACTGGCCGTACAGATATATAATATTACATATGTCAAGTGTCAAGGTTTCCTTACTGCGCGTGTCGCGCGATCGTTGCCAACCAACCCTCGTCGATCCCATCTTTTACGCGGCGGCAAATTCAAATGAGCTCCGTCAAAATCTCGACGCGTTCGGTCGAGCGTACACGCGACGGCACAATGCAAATCGTGAAGAATTTAACCGGCAAAACGACGCCGCCGCCGCCGCCGCGATCGTCTTATAACCTTTTTTCCGATTACCGGAGTAACATCGGAGAAATGGAATTTGGAGGTTTTCAGTTGTTTTTAACACTTACTTTTTTTCAGTGGAAACACTTTTTCACTGTTACACACGCGTTCGTGTCACATTTTCGATATCGCCCCGTATATCTCTCGCCATGTGGTAAACGTTACGTTCGTAAAGCTACTTTCTTCTACGTCGGAAAGAATTCGACGCGATCGATTTAGACCTTTCGTTTGATAGGCGACAATCCGGGTTTACGTTCGACGCGTCCGATTTCGATCATTGCAGCGCCATCTTCGATCGAAAAATCGAACCGACGCGATTTTCCGTCGCCGCTCGGCGAGACCTTTCGTTTGATCCGCGACAATCCGGGTTTACGATCGACGCGTTCGATTTCGATCATTGCAGCGCCATCTTCGATGGAAAAATCGAACCGACGCGATTTTCCGTCGCCGCTCGGCGAGACCTTTCGTTTGATGCGCGACAACCCGGGTTTACGTTCGATGCGTACAGTCTCGATCATTGCAGCGCCATCTTCCATCGAAAAATAGAACCGACGCGATTTTCCGTCGCCGCTCGGCGAGACCTTTCGTTTGATAAGCGACAACCCGGGTTTACGTTCGACGCGTCCGATTTCGATCATTGCAGCGTCATCTTCGATCGAAAAATCGAACCGACGCGATTTTTCGTCGCCGCTCGGCGAGACCTTTCGTTTGATAAGCGACAACCCGGGTTTACGTTCGACGCGTTCGATTTCGATTATTGCAGCGCCATCTTCGATCGAAAAATCGAACCGACGCGATTTTCCGTCGCCGCTCGGCGAGACCTTTCGTTTGATATGCGACAACCCGCGTTTACGTTCGACGCGTTCGATTTCGATCATTGCAGCGCCATCTTCTATCGAAAAATCGAACCGACGCGATTTTCCGTCGCCGCTCGGCGAGACCTTTCGTTTGATACGCGACAACCCGGGTTTACGTTCGACGCGTCCGATTTCGATCATTGCAGCGCCATCTTCGATCGAAAAATCGAACCGACGCGATTTTCCGTCGCCGCTCGGCGAGACCTTTCGTTTGATGCGCGACAACCCGGGTTTACGTTCGATGCGTACAGTTTCGATCACTGCAGCGCCATCTTCAATCGAAAAATCGAACCGACGCGATTTTCCGTCGCCGCTCGGCGAGACCTTTCGTTTGATGCGCGACAACCCGGGTTTACGTTCGATGCGTACAGTTTCGATCACTGCAGCGCCATCTTCAATCGAAAAATCGAACCGACGCGATTTTCCGTCGCCGCTCGGCGAGACCTTTCGTTTGATGCGCGACAACCCGGGTTTACGTTCGACGCGTCCGATTTCGATCATTGCAGCGCCATCTTCGATCGAAAAATCGAACCGACGCGATTTTCCGTCGCCGCTCGGCGAGACCTTTCGTTTGATGCGCGACAACCCGGGTTTACGTTCGATGCGTACAGTTTCGATCACTGCAGCGCCATCTTCAATCGAAAAATCGAACCGACGCGATTTTCCGTCGCCGCTCGGCGAGACCTTTCGTTTGATGCGCGACAACCCGGGTTTACGTTCGACGCGTCCAGTTTCGATCATTGCAGCGCCATCTTCGATCGAAAAATCGAACCGACGTGATTTTCCGTCGCCGCTCGGCGAGACCTTTCGTTTGATGCGCGACAACCCGGGTTTACGTTCGACGCTCCAGTTTCGATCATTGCAGCGCCATCTTCGATCGAAAAATCGAACCGACGCGATTTTCCGTCGCCGCTCGGCGAGACCTTTCGTTTGATGCGCGACAACCCGGGTTTACGTTCGATGCGTACAGTTTCGATCATTGCAGCGCCATCTTCGATCGAAAAATCGAACCGACGCGATTTTCCGTCGCCGCTCGGCGAGACCTTTCGTTTGATATGCGACAACCCGGGTTTACGTTCGACGCGTTCGATTTCGATCATTGCAGCGCCATCTTCGATCGAAAAATCGAACCGACGCGATTTTCCGTCGCCGCTCGGCGAGACCTTTCGTTTGATACGCGACAACCCGGGTTTACGTTCGACGCGTCCGATTTCGATCATTGCAGCGCCATCTTCGATCGAAAAATCGAACCGACGCGATTTTCCGTCGCCGCTCGGCGAGACCTTTCGTTTGATATGCGACAACCCGGGTTTACGTTCGACGCGTTCGATTTCGATCATTGCAGCGCCATCTTCGATCGAAAAATCGAACCGACGCGATTTTCCGTCGCCGCTCGGCGAGACCTTTCGTTTGATGCGCGACAACCCGGGTTTACGTTCGATGCGTACAGTTTCGATCATTGCAGCGCCATCTTCGATCGAAAAATCGAACCGACGCGATTTTCCGTCGCCGCTCGGCGAGACCTTTCGTTTGATATGCGACAACCCGGGTTTACGTTCGACGCGTTCGATTTCGATCATTGCAGCGCCATCTTCGATCGAAAAATCGAACCGACGCGATTTTCCGTCGCCGCTCGGCGAGACCTTTCGTTTGATGCGCGACAACCCGGGTTTACGTTCGACGCGTCCAGTTTCGATAATTGCAGCGCCATCTTCGATCGAAAAATCGAACCGACGCGATTTTCCGTCGCCGCTCGGCGAGACCTTTCGTTTGATGCGCGACAACCCGGGTTTACGTTCGATGCGTACAGTTTCGATCACTGCAGCGCCATCTTCAATCGAAAAATCGAACCGACGCGATTTTCCGTCGCCGCTCGGCGAGACCTTTCGTTTGATGCGCGACAACCCGGGTTTACGTTCTACGCGACCGATTTCGATCATTGCGGCGCCATAGGAACCCCTTAAGTACACTTTTCCGAGTTTCTTTTCTTATATATGACAAGTGGGATCCGCTACGCTCCGCCCACTTGTGGGTATGAACAGAGGCTTGTGTGGACAGAGGCTTTGTATAGACGGAGGTTTCGTTTGGACGGAAGAGGTGAGAGCGCTGCGCGCTGTTTGGGCCGCTAGCCTTTGGGGGCTCGCGGCACCTAGGGACTTGGAAGAATGTTGGAAAACTTTAAGAATTGATTTTTCTAATTTTCGAAATTTTGAGTATTTTTCCCCAATTTTTTCAATTTTTCCGTTCTCCTAATTTATAAATTTTTTTTCGCCGTCTGGGTTGGCCCCGCTTGGGTTGGCGTCGGTTGGGTTCACCTTGAACAATTTTACAAAAGAAAGGGAAGGAAAGTTTAAGAAAAAGTGAGAAAAATTGTTGGAAAACTTAAGAAATCGGTTTCCTTAATTTTTAGAATTTTTTCCATTTTTTTTCGATTTTTTTCAATTTTTTCTCGAAATTTACTACATTTTTCCCTAATTCTTTAAATTTTTTCGTTTTCTTTAAAATAAAATTTTTCTGTCATCTGGGTTGGCCTCGCTTGGGTTGGCGCCGTTTGAGTTGACCTTGAACAATTAAAAAAAAAAGAGTTAAGGAATATGTAAGAGAAAGTGAGGAAAAATGTTTTAAAAAAGTTGTAAAACGTCAATAATCGGCTTCCTCTATTCTTAGAATTTTTTCCTATTTTTTTCGATTTTTTCAATTTTTTCCCGAAATTTTGAATATTTTTCCCCAATTTTTTCAATTTTTCCGTTCTCCTAATTTTTAAATTTTTTTTCGCCGTCTGGGTTGGCCTCGCTTGGGTTGGCGTCGGTTGGGTTGACCTTGAACAATTTTCGAAAAAAAGTGAAGGAAAATGTAAGAAGTGATGAAATGTTTTAAAAAAGTTGGAAAACTTAAGAAATCCGTTTCCCTAATTTTTAGAATTCTTGTCGATTTTTCTCGATTTTTTTAAATTTCCCCCCGAAATTTTGAATATTTTTCCCCAATTTTTTCAATTTTTCCGTTCTCTTAATTTTTAAATTTTTAAAATTTTTATCGATTTTTTCAATTTTTTCCCTTAAATTTCCCGCTTTAATTGCCGGCCGGAGAGCGAACGAATCGACCTCCCCGCGCTCGCATTTTTTTTTTAATCACAAACGAACATCCAAAGCCTCCTTTATTCATCTATTTACGTAATATGTACGGTCGAAATTATGTTCGAACGCGTCCGCGCGGCGAAAGAGATCGCGTCGGCGGCTTTAGATTAGGTCACGTTCGACCGGCGGCGCACGTACTCCCTCCGCCGCCGGGCCGACTGCGGGCGTAACACGACACACGCGAAAGAGATCGCGCGTCGCTTTCAGGTTAGATCATTGTCGATAGTCAGCACGCCCCCCCTCCCTTCCGACCACCGGTGCTCCGGCCCCACGACTGGCCGTACAGATATATAATATTACATATGTCAAGTGTCAAGGTTTCCTTACTGCGCGTGTCGCGCGATCGTTGCCAACCAACCCTCGTCGATCCCATCTTTTACGCGGCGGCAAATTCAAATGAGCTCCGTCAAAATCTCGACGCGTTCGGTCGAGCGTACACGCGACGGCACAATGCAAATCGTGAAGAATTTAACCGGCAAAACGACGCCGCCGCCGCCGCCGCGATCGTCTTATAACCTTTTTTCCGATTACCGGAGTAACATCGGAGAAATGGAATTTGGAGGTTTTCAGTTGTTTTTAACACTTACTTTTTTTCAGTGGAAACACTTTTTCACTGTTACACACGCGTTCGTGTCACATTTTCGATATCACCCCGTATATCTCTCGCCATGTGGTAAACGTTACGTTCGTAAAGCTACTTTCTTCTACGTCGGAAAGAATTCGACGCGATCGATTAAACCTTTCGTTTGATAGGCGACAATCCGGGTTTACGTTCGACGCGTCCGATTTCGATCATTGCAGCGCCATCTTCGATCGAAAAATCGAACCGACGCGATTTTCCGTCGCCGCTCGGCGAGACCTTTCGTTTGATACGCGACAATCCGGGTTTACGTTCGACGCGTTCGATTTCGATAATTGCAGCGCCATCTTCGATCGAAAAATCGAACCGACGCGATTTTCCGTCGCCGCTCGGCGAGACCTTTCGTTTGATACGCGACAACCCGGGTTTACGTTCGACGCGTCCGATTTCGATTATTGCAGCGCCATCTTCGATCGAAAAATCGAACCGACGCGATTTTCCGTCGCCGCTCGGCGAGACCTTTCGTTTGATGTGCGACAACCCGGGTTTACGTTCGACGCGTCCAGTTTCGATCATTGCAGCGCCATCTTCGATCGAAAAATAGAACCGACGCGATTTTCCGTCGCCGCTCGGCGAGACCTTTCGTTTGATACGCGACAACCCGGGTTTACGTTCGACGCGTCCAGTTTCGATCATTGCAGCGCCATCTTCGATCGAAAAATCGAACCGACGCGATTTTCCGTCGCCGCTCGGCGAGACCTTTCGTTTGATACGCGACAATCCGGGTTTACGTTCGACGCGTCCGATTTCGATCATTGCAGCGCCATCTTCGATCGAAAAATCGAACCGACGCGATTTTCCGTCGCCGCTCGGCGAGACCTTTCGTTTGATACGCGACAACCCGGGTTTACGTTCTACGCGACCGATTTCGATCATCGCGGCGCCATAGGAACCCCTTAAGTACACTTTTCCGAGTTTCTTTTCTTATATATGACAAGTGGGATCCGCTACGCTCCGCCCACTTGTGGGTATGAACAGAGGCTTGTGTGGACAGAGGCTTTGTATAGACGGAGGTTTCGTTTGGACGGAAGAGGTGAAAGCGCTGCGCGCTGTTTGGGCCGCTAACCTTTGGGGGCTCGCGGCACCTAGGGACTTGGAAGAATGTTGGAAAACTTTAAGAATTGATTTTTCTAATTTTCGAAATTTTGAGTATTTTTCCCCAATTTTTTCAATTTTTCCGTTCTCCTAATTTATAAATTTTTTTTCGCCGTCTGGGTTGGCCTCGCTTGGGTTGGCGTCGGTTGGGTTCACCTTGAACAATTTTAGAACAGAAAGGGAAGGAAAGTTTAAGAAAAAGTGAGAAAAATTGTTGGAAAACTTGAGAAATAGGTTTCCTTAATTTTTAGAATTTTTTCCATTTTTTTTCGATTTTTTTCAATTTTTTCTCGAAATTTACTACATTTTTCCCTAATTCTTTAAATTTTTTCGTTTTCTTTAAAATAAAATTTTTCTGTCATCTGGGTTGGCCTCGCTTGGGTTGGCGCCGTTTGAGTTGACCTTGAACAATTAAAAAAAAAAAGAGTTAAGGAATATGTAAGAGAAAGTGAGGAAAAATGTTTTAAAAAAGTTGTAAAACGTCAATAATCGGCTTCCTCTATTCTTAGAATTTTTTCCTATTTTTTTCGATTTTTTCAATTTTTTCCCGAAATTTTGAATATTTTTCCCCAATTTTTCCGTTCTCCTAATTTTTAAATTTTTTTTCGCCGTCTGGGTTGGCCTCGCTTGGGTTGGCGTCGGTTGGGTTGACCTTGAACAATTTTCGAAAAAAAGTGAATTAAAATGTAAGAAGTGATGAAATGTTTTAAAAAAGTTGGGAAACTTAAGAAATCCGTTTCCCTAATTTTTAGAATTCTTGTCGATTTTTCTCGATTTTTTTAAATTTCCCCCCGAAATTTTGAATATTTTTCCCCAATTTGTTCAATTTTTCCGTTCTCTTAATTTTTAATTTTTTAAAATTTTTATCGATTTTTTTCAATTTTTTCCCTTAAATTTCCCGCTTTAATTGCCGGCCGGAGAGCGAACGAATCGACCTCCCCGCGCTCGCATTTTTTTTTTAATCACAAACGAACATCCAAAGCCTCCTTCGTCGGCGCGGCGAAAGAGATCGCGTCGGCGGCTTTAGATTAGGTCACGTTCGACCGGCGGCGCACGTACTCCCTCCGCCGCCGGGCCGACTGCCGGCGTAACACGACACACGCGAAAGAGTTCGCGCGTCGCTTTCAGGTTAGATCACTGTCGATAGGCAGCACGCCCCCCCTCCCTTCCGACCACCGGTGCTCCGGCCCCACGACTGGCCGTACAGATATATAATATTACATATGTCAAGTGTCAAGGTTTCCTTACTGCGCGTGTCGCGCGATCGTTGCCAACCAACCCTCGTCGATCCCATCTTTTACGCGGCGGCAAATTCAAATGAGCTCCGTCAAAATCTCGACGCGTTCGGTCGAGCGTACACGCGACGGCACAATGCAAATCGTGAAGAATTTAACCGGCAAAACGACGCCGCCGCCGCCGCCGCGATCGTCTTATAACCTTTTTTCCGATTACCGGAGTAACATCGGAGAAATGGAATTTGGAGGTTTTCAGTTGTTTTTAACACTTACTTTTTTTCAGTGGAAACACTTTTTCACTGTTACACACGCGTTCGTGTCACATTTTCGATATCACCCCGTATATCTCTCGCCATGTGGTAAACGTTACGTTCGTAAAGCTACTTTCTTCTACGTCGGAAAGAATTCGACGCGATCGATTAAACCTTTCGTTTGATAGGCGACAATCCGGGTTTACGTTCGACGCGTCCGATTTCGATCATTGCAGCGCCATCTTCGATCGAAAAATCGAACCGACGCGATTTTCCGTCGCCGCTCGGCGAGACCTTTCGTTTGATACGCGACAATCCGGGTTTACGTTCGACGCGTTCGATTTCGATAATTGCAGCGCCATCTTCGATCGAAAAATCGAACCGACGCGATTTTCCGTCGCCGCTCGGCGAGACCTTTCGTTTGATACGCGACAACCCGGGTTTACGTTCGACGCGTCCGATTTCGATTATTGCAGCGCCATCTTCGATCGAAAAATCGAACCGACGCGATTTTCCGTCGCCGCTCGGCGAGACCTTTCGTTTGATGTGCGACAACCCGGGTTTACGTTCGACGCGTCCAGTTTCGATCATTGCAGCGCCATCTTCGATCGAAAAATAGAACCGACGCGATTTTCCGTCGCCGCTCGGCGAGACCTTTCGTTTGATACGCGA
The DNA here is from genome assembly GCA_036172665.1 of Prosopocoilus inquinatus. Taxonomy (NCBI): domain Eukaryota; kingdom Metazoa; phylum Arthropoda; class Insecta; order Coleoptera; family Lucanidae; genus Prosopocoilus; species Prosopocoilus inquinatus. The sequence goes on from CM069879.1 coordinate 29,938,416, forward strand.
CAACCCGGGTTTACGTTCGACGCGTCCAGTTTCGATCATTGCAGCGCCATCTTCGATCGAAAAATCGAACCGACGCGATTTTCCGTCGCCGCTCGGCGAGACCTTTCGTTTGATACGCGACAATCCGGGTTTACGTTCGACGCGTCCGATTTCGATCATTGCAGCGCCATCTTCGATCGAAAAATCGAACCGACGCGATTTTCCGTCGCCGCTCGGCGAGACCTTTCGTTTGATACGCGACAACCCGGGTTTACGTTCTACGCGACCGATTTCGATCATCGCGGCGCCATAGGAACCCCTTAAGTACACTTTTCCGAGTTTCTTTTCTTATATATGACAAGTGGGATCCGCTACGCTCCGCCCACTTGTGGGTATGAACAGAGGCTTGTGTGGACAGAGGCTTTGTATAGACGGAGGTTTCGTTTGGACGGAAGAGGTGAGAGCGCTGCGCGCTGTTTGGGCCGCTAGCCTTTGGGGGCTCGCGGCACCTAGGGACTTGGAAGAATGTTGGAAAACTTTAAGAATTGATTTTTCTAATTTTCGAAATTTTGAGTATTTTTCCCCAATTTTTTCAATTTTTCCGTTCTCCTAATTTATAAATTTTTTTTCGCCGTCTGTGTTGGCCTCGCTTGGGTTGGCGTCGGTTGGGTTCACCTTGAACAATTTTAGAAGAGAAAGGGAAGGAAAGTTTAAGAAAAAGTGAGAAAAATTGTTGGAAAACTTGAGAAATAGGTTTCCTTAATTTTTAGAACTTTTTCCATTTTTTTTCGATTTTTTTCAATTTTTTCTCGAAATTTACTACATTTTTCCCTAATTCTTTAAATTTTTTCGTTTTCTTTAAAATAAAATTTTTCTGTCATCTGGGTTGGCCTCGCTTGGGTTGGCGCCGTTTGAGTTGACCTTGAACAATTAAAAAAAAAAAGAGTTAAGGAATATGTAAGAGAAAGTGAGGAAAAATGTTTTAAAAAAGTTGTAAAACGTCAATAATCGGCTTCCTCTATTCTTAGAATTTTTTCCTATTTTTTTCGATTTTTTCAATTTTTTCCCGAAATTTTGAATATTTTTCCCCAATTTTTCCGTTCTCCTAATTTTTAAATTTTTTTTCGCCTTCTGGGTTGGCCTCGCTTGGGTTGGCGTCGGTTGGGTTGACCTTGAACAATTTTCGAAAAAAAGTGAATTAAAATGTAAGAAGTGATGAAATGTTTTAAAAAAGTTGGGAAACTTAAGAAATCCGTTTCCCTAATTTTTAGAATTCTTGTCGATTTTTCTCGATTTTTTTAAATTTCCCCCCGAAATTTTGAATATTTTTCCCCAATTTGTTCAATTTTTCCGTTCTCTTAATTTTTAATTTTTTAAAATTTTTATCGATTTTTTTCAATTTTTTCCCTTAAATTTCCCGCTTTAATTGCCGGCCGGAGAGCGAACGAATCGACCTCCCCGCGCTCGCATTTTTTTTTTAATCACAAACGAACATCCAAAGCCTCCTTCGTCGGCGCGGCGAAAGAGATCGCGTCGGCGGCTTTAGATTAGGTCACGTTCGACCGGCGGCGCACGTACTCCCTCCGCCGCCGGGCCGACTGCCGGCGTAACACGACACACGCGAAAGAGTTCGCGCGTCGCTTTCAGGTTAGATCACTGTCGATAGGCAGCACGCCCCCCCTCCCTTCCGACCACCGGTGCTCCGGCCCCACGACTGGCCGTACAGATATATAATATTACATATGTCAAGTGTCAAGGTTTCCTTACTGCGCGTGTCGCGCGATCGTTGCCAACCAACCCTCGTCGATCCCATCTTTTACGCGGCGGCAAATTCAAATGAGCTCCGTCAAAATCTCGACGCGTTCGGTCGAGCGTACACGCGACGGCACAATGCAAATCGTGAAGAATTTAACCGGCAAAACGACGCCGCCGCCGCCGCCGCGATCGTCTTATAACCTTTTTTCCGATTACCGGAGTAACATCGGAGAAATGGAATTTGGAGGTTTTCAGTTGTTTTTAACACTTACTTTTTTTCAGTGGAAACACTTTTTCACTGTTACACACGCGTTCGTGTCACATTTTCGATATCGCCCCGTATATCTCTCGCCATGTGGTAAACGTTACGTTCGTAAAGCTACTTTCTTCTACGTCGGAAAGAATTCGACGCGATCGATTTAGACCTTTCGTTTGATAGGCGACAATCCGGGTTTACGTTCGACGCGTCCGATTTCGATCATTGCAGCGCCATCTTCGATCGAAAAATCGAACCGACGCGATTTTCCGTCGCCGCTCGGCGAGACCTTTCGTTTGATCCGCGACAATCCGGGTTTACGATCGACGCGTTCGATTTCGATCATTGCAGCGCCATCTTCGATGGAAAAATCGAACCGACGCGATTTTCCGTCGCCGCTCGGCGAGACCTTTCGTTTGATGCGCGACAACCCGGGTTTACGTTCGATGCGTACAGTCTCGATCATTGCAGCGCCATCTTCCATCGAAAAATAGAACCGACGCGATTTTCCGTCGCCGCTCGGCGAGACCTTTCGTTTGATAAGCGACAACCCGGGTTTACGTTCGACGCGTCCGATTTCGATCATTGCAGCGTCATCTTCGATCGAAAAATCGAACCGACGCGATTTTTCGTCGCCGCTCGGCGAGACCTTTCGTTTGATAAGCGACAACCCGGGTTTACGTTCGACGCGTTCGATTTCGATTATTGCAGCGCCATCTTCGATCGAAAAATCGAACCGACGCGATTTTCCGTCGCCGCTCGGCGAGACCTTTCGTTTGATATGCGACAACCCGCGTTTACGTTCGACGCGTTCGATTTCGATCATTGCAGCGCCATCTTCTATCGAAAAATCGAACCGACGCGATTTTCCGTCGCCGCTCGGCGAGACCTTTCGTTTGATACGCGACAACCCGGGTTTACGTTCGACGCGTCCGATTTCGATCATTGCAGCGCCATCTTCGATCGAAAAATCGAACCGACGCGATTTTCCGTCGCCGCTCGGCGAGACCTTTCGTTTGATGCGCGACAACCCGGGTTTACGTTCGACGCGTCCAGTTTCGATCATTGCAGCGCCATCTTCGATCGAAAAATCGAACCGACGTGATTTTCCGTCGCCGCTCGGCGAGACCTTTCGTTTGATGCGCGACAACCCGGGTTTACGTTCGACGCTCCAGTTTCGATCATTGCAGCGCCATCTTCGATCGAAAAATCGAACCGACGCGATTTTCCGTCGCCGCTCGGCGAGACCTTTCGTTTGATACGCGACAACCCGGGTTTACGTTCTACGCGACCGATTTCGATCATCGCGGCGCCATAGGAACCCCTTAAGTACACTTTTCCGAGTTTCTTTTCTTATATATGACAAGTGGGATCCGCTACGCTCCGCCCACTTGTGGGTATGAACAGAGGCTTGTGTGGACAGAGGCTTTGTATAGACGGAGGTTTCGTTTGGACGGAAGAGGTGAAAGCGCTGCGCGCTGTTTGGGCCGCTAACCTTTGGGGGCTCGCGGCACCTAGGGACTTGGAAGAATGTTGGAAAACTTTAAGAATTGATTTTTCTAATTTTCGAAATTTTGAGTATTTTTCCCCAATTTTTTCAATTTTTCCGTTCTCCTAATTTATAAATTTTTTTTCGCCGTCTGGGTTGGCCTCGCTTGGGTTGGCGTCGGTTGGGTTCACCTTGAACAATTTTAGAACAGAAAGGGAAGGAAAGTTTAAGAAAAAGTGAGAAAAATTGTTGGAAAACTTGAGAAATAGGTTTCCTTAATTTTTAGAATTTTTTCCATTTTTTTTCGATTTTTTTCAATTTTTTCTCGAAATTTACTACATTTTTCCCTAATTCTTTAAATTTTTTCGTTTTCTTTAAAATAAAATTTTTCTGTCATCTGGGTTGGCCTCGCTTGGGTTGGCGCCGTTTGAGTTGACCTTGAACAATTAAAAAAAAAAAGAGTTAAGGAATATGTAAGAGAAAGTGAGGAAAAATGTTTTAAAAAAGTTGTAAAACGTCAATAATCGGCTTCCTCTATTCTTAGAATTTTTTCCTATTTTTTTCGATTTTTTCAATTTTTTCCCGAAATTTTGAATATTTTTCCCCAATTTTTTCAATTTTTCCGTTCTCCTAATTTTTAAATTTTTTTTCGCCGTCTGGGTTGGCCTCGCTTGGGTTGGCGTCGGTTGGGTTGACCTTGAACAATTTTCGAAAAAAAGTGAAGGAAAATGTAAGAAGTGATGAAATGTTTTAAAAAAGTTGGGAAACTTAAGAAATCCGTTTCCCTAATTTTTAGAATTCTTGTCGATTTTTCTCGATTTTTTTAAATTTCCCCCCGAAATTTTGAATATTTTTCCCCAATTTGTTCAATTTTTCCGTTCTCTTAATTTTTAATTTTTTAAAATTTTTATCGATTTTTTTCAATTTTTTCCCTTAAATTTCCCGCTTTAATTGCCGGCCGGAGAGCGAACGAATCGACCTCCCCGCGCTCGCATTTTTTTTTTAATCACAAACGAACATCCAAAGCCTCCTTCGTCGGCGCGGCGAAAGAGATCGCGTCGGCGGCTTTAGATTAGGTCACGTTCGACCGGCGGCGCACGTACTCCCTCCGCCGCCGGGCCGACTGCCGGCGTAACACGACACACGCGAAAGAGTTCGCGCGTCGCTTTCAGGTTAGATCACTGTCGATAGGCAGCACGCCCCCCCTCCCTTCCGACCACCGGTGCTCCGGCCCCACGACTGGCCGTACAGATATATAATATTACATATGTCAAGTGTCAAGGTTTCCTTACTGCGCGTGTCGCGCGATCGTTGCCAACCAACCCTCGTCGATCCCATCTTTTACGCGGCGGCAAATTCAAATGAGCTCCGTCAAAATCTCGACGCGTTCGGTCGAGCGTACACGCGACGGCACAATGCAAATCGTGAAGAATTTAACCGGCAAAACGACGCCGCCGCCGCCGCCGCGATCGTCTTATAACCTTTTTTCCGATTACCGGAGTAACATCGGAGAAATGGAATTTGGAGGTTTTCAGTTGTTTTTAACACTTACTTTTTTTCAGTGGAAACACTTTTTCACTGTTACACACGCGTTCGTGTCACATTTTCGATATCGCCCCGTATATCTCTCGCCATGTGGTAAACGTTACGTTCGTAAAGCTACTTTCTTCTACGTCGGAAAGAATTCGACGCGATCGATTTAGACCTTTCGTTTGATAGGCGACAATCCGGGTTTACGTTCGACGCGTCCGATTTCGATCATTGCAGCGCCATCTTCGATCGAAAAATCGAACCGACGCGATTTTCCGTCGCCGCTCGGCGAGACCTTTCGTTTGATCCGCGACAATCCGGGTTTACGATCGACGCGTTCGATTTCGATCATTGCAGCGCCATCTTCGATGGAAAAATCGAACCGACGCGATTTTCCGTCGCCGCTCGGCGAGACCTTTCGTTTGATGCGCGACAACCCGGGTTTACGTTCGATGCGTACAGTCTCGATCATTGCAGCGCCATCTTCCATCGAAAAATAGAACCGACGCGATTTTCCGTCGCCGCTCGGCGAGACCTTTCGTTTGATAAGCGACAACCCGGGTTTACGTTCGACGCGTCCGATTTCGATCATTGCAGCGTCATCTTCGATCGAAAAATCGAACCGACGCGATTTTTCGTCGCCGCTCGGCGAGACCTTTCGTTTGATAAGCGACAACCCGGGTTTACGTTCGACGCGTTCGATTTCGATTATTGCAGCGCCATCTTCGATCGAAAAATCGAACCGACGCGATTTTCCGTCGCCGCTCGGCGAGACCTTTCGTTTGATATGCGACAACCCGCGTTTACGTTCGACGCGTTCGATTTCGATCATTGCAGCGCCATCTTCTATCGAAAAATCGAACCGACGCGATTTTCCGTCGCCGCTCGGCGAGACCTTTCGTTTGATACGCGACAACCCGGGTTTACGTTCGACGCGTCCGATTTCGATCATTGCAGCGCCATCTTCGATCGAAAAATCGAACCGACGCGATTTTCCGTCGCCGCTCGGCGAGACCTTTCGTTTGATGCGCGACAACCCGGGTTTACGTTCGACGCGTCCAGTTTCGATCATTGCAGCGCCATCTTCGATCGAAAAATCGAACCGACGTGATTTTCCGTCGCCGCTCGGCGAGACCTTTCGTTTGATGCGCGACAACCCGGGTTTACGTTCGACGCTCCAGTTTCGATCATTGCAGCGCCATCTTCGATCGAAAAATCGAACCGACGCGATTTTCCGTCGCCGCTCGGCGAGACCTTTCGTTTGATACGCGACAACCCGGGTTTACGTTCTACGCGACCGATTTCGATCATCGCGGCGCCATAGGAACCCCTTAAGTACACTTTTCCGAGTTTCTTTTCTTATATATGACAAGTGGGATCCGCTACGCTCCGCCCACTTGTGGGTATGAACAGAGGCTTGTGTGGACAGAGGCTTTGTATAGACGGAGGTTTCGTTTGGACGGAAGAGGTGAAAGCGCTGCGCGCTGTTTGGGCCGCTAACCTTTGGGGGCTCGCGGCACCTAGGGACTTGGAAGAATGTTGGAAAACTTTAAGAATTGATTTTTCTAATTTTCGAAATTTTGAGTATTTTTCCCCAATTTTTTCAATTTTTCCGTTCTCCTAATTTATAAATTTTTTTTCGCCGTCTGGGTTGGCCTCGCTTGGGTTGGCGTCGGTTGGGTTCACCTTGAACAATTTTAGAACAGAAAGGGAAGGAAAGTTTAAGAAAAAGTGAGAAAAATTGTTGGAAAACTTGAGAAATAGGTTTCCTTAATTTTTAGAATTTTTTCCATTTTTTTTCGATTTTTTTCAATTTTTTCTCGAAATTTACTACATTTTTCCCTAATTCTTTAAATTTTTTCGTTTTCTTTAAAATAAAATTTTTCTGTCATCTGGGTTGGCCTCGCTTGGGTTGGCGCCGTTTGAGTTGACCTTGAACAATTAAAAAAAAAAAGAGTTAAGGAATATGTAAGAGAAAGTGAGGAAAAATGTTTTAAAAAAGTTGTAAAACGTCAATAATCGGCTTCCTCTATTCTTAGAATTTTTTCCTATTTTTTTCGATTTTTTCAATTTTTTCCCGAAATTTTGAATATTTTTCCCCAATTTTTCCGTTCTCCTAATTTTTAAATTTTTTTTCGCCTTCTGGGTTGGCCTCGCTTGGGTTGGCGTCGGTTGGGTTGACCTTGAACAATTTTCGAAAAAAAGTGAATTAAAATGTAAGAAGTGATGAAATGTTTTAAAAAAGTTGGGAAACTTAAGAAATCCGTTTCCCTAATTTTTAGAATTCTTGTCGATTTGTTCAATTTTTCCGTTCTCTTAATTTTTAATTTTTTAAAATTTTTATCGATTTTTTTCAATTTTTTCCCTTAAATTTCCCGCTTTAATTGCCGGCCGGAGAGCGAACGAATCGACCTCCCCGCGCTCGCATTTTTTTTTTAATCACAAACGAACATCCAAAGCCTCCTTCGTCGGCGCGGCGAAAGAGATCGCGTCGGCGGCTTTAGATTAGGTCACGTTCGACCGGCGGCGCACGTACTCCCTCCGCCGCCGGGCCGACTGCCGGCGTAACACGACACACGCGAAAGAGTTCGCGCGTCGCTTTCAGGTTAGATCACTGTCGATAGGCAGCACGCCCCCCCTCCCTTCCGACCACCGGTGCTCCGGCCCCACGACTGGCCGTACAGATATATAATATTACATATGTCAAGTGTCAAGGTTTCCTTACTGCGCGTGTCGCGCGATCGTTGCCAACCAACCCTCGTCGATCCCATCTTTTACGCGGCGGCAAATTCAAATGAGCTCCGTCAAAATCTCGACGCGTTCGGTCGAGCGTACACGCGACGGCACAATGCAAATCGTGAAGAATTTAACCGGCAAAACGACGCCGCCGCCGCCGCCGCGATCGTCTTATAACCTTTTTTCCGATTACCGGAGTAACATCGGAGAAATGGAATTTGGAGGTTTTCAGTTGTTTTTAACACTTACTTTTTTTCAGTGGAAACACTTTTTCACTGTTACACACGCGTTCGTGTCACATTTTCGATATCACCCCGTATATCTCTCGCCATGTGGTAAACGTTACGTTCGTAAAGCTACTTTCTTCTACGTCGGAAAGAATTCGACGCGATCGATTAAACCTTTCGTTTGATAGGCGACAATCCGGGTTTACGTTCGACGCGTCCGATTTCGATCATTGCAGCGCCATCTTCGATCGAAAAATCGAACCGACGCGATTTTCCGTCGCCGCTCGGCGAGACCTTTCGTTTGATACGCGACAATCCGGGTTTACGTTCGACGCGTTCGATTTCGATAATTGCAGCGCCATCTTCGATCGAAAAATCGAACCGACGCGATTTTCCGTCGCCGCTCGGCGAGACCTTTCGTTTGATACGCGACAACCCGGGTTTACGTTCGACGCGTCCGATTTCGATTATTGCAGCGCCATCTTCGATCGAAAAATCGAACCGACGCGATTTTCCGTCGCCGCTCGGCGAGACCTTTCGTTTGATGTGCGACAACCCGGGTTTACGTTCGACGCGTCCAGTTTCGATCATTGCAGCGCCATCTTCGATCGAAAAATAGAACCGACGCGATTTTCCGTCGCCGCTCGGCGAGACCTTTCGTTTGATACGCGACAACCCGGGTTTACGTTCGACGCGTCCAGTTTCGATCATTGCAGCGCCATCTTCGATCGAAAAATCGAACCGACGCGATTTTCCGTCGCCGCTCGGCGAGACCTTTCGTTTGATACGCGACAATCCGGGTTTACGTTCGACGCGTCCGATTTCGATCATTGCAGCGCCATCTTCGATCGAAAAATCGAACCGACGCGATTTTCCGTCGCCGCTCGGCGAGACCTTTCGTTTGATACGCGACAACCCGGGTTTACGTTCTACGCGACCGATTTCGATCATCGCGGCGCCATAGGAACCCCTTAAGTACACTTTTCCGAGTTTCTTTTCTTATATATGACAAGTGGGATCCGCTACGCTCCGCCCACTTGTGGGTATGAACAGAGGCTTGTGTGGACAGAGGCTTTGTATAGACGGAGGTTTCGTTTGGACGGAAGAGGTGAGAGCGCTGCGCGCTGTTTGGGCCGCTAGCCTTTGGGGGCTCGCGGCACCTAGGGACTTGGAAGAATGTTGGAAAACTTTAAGAATTGATTTTTCTAATTTTCGAAATTTTGAGTATTTTTCCCCAATTTTTTCAATTTTTCCGTTCTCCTAATTTATAAATTTTTTTTCGCCGTCTGTGTTGGCCTCGCTTGGGTTGGCGTCGGTTGGGTTCACCTTGAACAATTTTAGAAGAGAAAGGGAAGGAAAGTTTAAGAAAAAGTGAGAAAAATTGTTGGAAAACTTGAGAAATAGGTTTCCTTAATTTTTAGAACTTTTTCCATTTTTTTTCGATTTTTTTCAATTTTTTCTCGAAATTTACTACATTTTTCCCTAATTCTTTAAATTTTTTCGTTTTCTTTAAAATAAAATTTTTCTGTCATCTGGGTTGGCCTCGCTTGGGTTGGCGCCGTTTGAGTTGACCTTGAACAATTAAAAAAAAAAAGAGTTAAGGAATATGTAAGAGAAAGTGAGGAAAAATGTTTTAAAAAAGTTGTAAAACGTCAATAATCGGCTTCCTCTATTCTTAGAATTTTTTCCTATTTTTTTCGATTTTTTCAATTTTTTCCCGAAATTTTGAATATTTTTCCCCAATTTTTCCGTTCTCCTAATTTTTAAATTTTTTTTCGCCGTCTGGGTTGGCCTCGCTTGGGTTGGCGTCGGTTGGGTTGACCTTGAACAATTTTCGAAAAAAAGTGAATTAAAATGTAAGAAGTGATGAAATGTTTTAAAAAAGTTGGGAAACTTAAGAAATCCGTTTCCCTAATTTTTAGAATTCTTGTCGATTTTTCTCGATTTTTTTAAATTTCCCCCCGAAATTTTGAATATTTTTCCCCAATTTGTTCAATTTTTCCGTTCTCTTAATTTTTAATTTTTTAAAATTTTTATCGATTTTTTTCAATTTTTTCCCTTAAATTTCCCGCTTTAATTGCCGGCCGGAGAGCGAACGAATCGACCTCCCCGCGCTCGCATTTTTTTTTTAATCACAAACGAACATCCAAAGCCTCCTTCGTCGGCGCGGCGAAAGAGATCGCGTCGGCGGCTTTAGATTAGGTCACGTTCGACCGGCGGCGCACGTACTCCCTCCGCCGCCGGGCCGACTGCCGGCGTAACACGACACACGCGAAAGAGTTCGCGCGTCGCTTTCAGGTTAGATCACTGTCGATAGGCAGCACGCCCCCCCTCCCTTCCGACCACCGGTGCTCCGGCCCCACGACTGGCCGTACAGATATATAATATTACATATGTCAAGTGTCAAGGTTTCCTTACTGCGCGTGTCGCGCGATCGTTGCCAACCAACCCTCGTCGATCCCATCTTTTACGCGGCGGCAAATTCAAATGAGCTCCGTCAAAATCTCGACGCGTTCGGTCGAGCGTACACGCGACGGCACAATGCAAATCGTGAAGAATTTAACCGGCAAAACGACGCCGCCGCCGCCGCCGCGATCGTCTTATAACCTTTTTTCCGATTACCGGAGTAACATCGGAGAAATGGAATTTGGAGGTTTTCAGTTGTTTTTAACACTTACTTTTTTTCAGTGGAAACACTTTTTCACTGTTACACACGCGTTCGTGTCACATTTTCGATATCGCCCCGTATATCTCTCGCCATGTGGTAAACGTTACGTTCGTAAAGCTACTTTCTTCTACGTCGGAAAGAATTCGACGCGATCGATTTAGACCTTTCGTTTGATAGGCGACAATCCGGGTTTACGTTCGACGCGTCCGATTTCGATCATTGCAGCGCCATCTTCGATCGAAAAATCGAACCGACGCGATTTTCCGTCGCCGCTCGGCGAGACCTTTCGTTTGATCCGCGACAATCCGGGTTTACGATCGACGCGTTCGATTTCGATCATTGCAGCGCCATCTTCGATGGAAAAATCGAACCGACGCGATTTTCCGTCGCCGCTCGGCGAGACCTTTCGTTTGATGCGCGACAACCCGGGTTTACGTTCGATGCGTACAGTCTCGATCATTGCAGCGCCATCTTCCATCGAAAAATAGAACCGACGCGATTTTCCGTCGCCGCTCGGCGAGACCTTTCGTTTGATAAGCGACAACCCGGGTTTACGTTCGACGCGTCCGATTTCGATCATTGCAGCGTCATCTTCGATCGAAAAATCGAACCGACGCGATTTTTCGTCGCCGCTCGGCGAGACCTTTCGTTTGATAAGCGACAACCCGGGTTTACGTTCGACGCGTTCGATTTCGATTATTGCAGCGCCATCTTCGATCGAAAAATCGAACCGACGCGATTTTCCGTCGCCGCTCGGCGAGACCTTTCGTTTGATATGCGACAACCCGCGTTTACGTTCGACGCGTTCGATTTCGATCATTGCAGCGCCATCTTCTATCGAAAAATCGAACCGACGCGATTTTCCGTCGCCGCTCGGCGAGACCTTTCGTTTGATACGCGACAACCCGGGTTTACGTTCGACGCGTCCGATTTCGATCATTGCAGCGCCATCTTCGATCGAAAAATCGAACCGACGCGATTTTCCGTCGCCGCTCGGCGAGACCTTTCGTTTGATGCGCGACAACCCGGGTTTACGTTCGACGCGTCCAGTTTCGATCATTGCAGCGCCATCTTCGATCGAAAAATCGAACCGACGTGATTTTCCGTCGCCGCTCGGCGAGACCTTTCGTTTGATGCGCGACAACCCGGGTTTACGTTCGACGCTCCAGTTTCGATCATTGCAGCGCCATCTTCGATCGAAAAATCGAACCGACGCGATTTTCCGTCGCCGCTCGGCGAGACCTTTCGTTTGATATGCGACAACCCGGGTTTACGTTCGACGCGTTCGATTTCGATCATTGCAGCGCCATCTTCGATCGAAAAATCGAACCGACGCGATTTTCCGTCGCCGCTCGGCGAGACCTTTCGTTTGATACGCGACAACCCGGGTTTACGTTCGACGCGTCCGATTTCGATCATTGCAGCGCCATCTTCGATCGAAAAATCGAACCGACGCCATTTTCCGTCGCCGCTCGGCGAGACCTTTCGTTTGATGCGCGACAACCCGGGTTTACGTTCGACGCGTCCAGTTTCGATAATTGCAGCGCCATCTTCGATCGAAAAATCGAACCGACGCGATTTTCCGTCGCCGCTCGGCGAGACCTTTCGTTTGATGCGCGACAACCCGGGTTTACGTTCGATGCGTACAGTTTCGATCACTGCAGCGCCATCTTCAATCGAAAAATCGAACCGACGCGATTTTCCGTCGCCGCTCGGCGAGACCTTTCGTTTGATGCGCGACAACCCGGGTTTACGTTCTACGCGACCGATTTCGATCATTGCGGCGCCATAGGAACCCCTTAAGTACACTTTTCCGAGTTTCTTTTCTTATATATGACAAGTGGGATCCGCTACGCTCCGCCCACTTGTGGGTATGAACAGAGGCTTGTGTGGACAGAGGCTTTGTATAGACGGAGGTTTCGTTTGGACGGAAGAGGTGAGAGCGCTGCGCGCTGTTTGGGCCGCTAGCCTTTGGGGGCTCGCGGCACCTAGGGACTTGGAAGAATGTTGGAAAACTTTAAGAATTGATTTTTCTAATTTTCGAAATTTTGAGTATTTTTCCCCAATTTTTTCAATTTTTCCGTTCTCCTAATTTATAAATTTTTTTTCGCCGTCTGGGTTGGCCCCGCTTGGGTTGGCGTCGGTTGGGTTCACCTTGAACAATTTTACAAAAGAAAGGGAAGGAAAGTTTAAGAAAAAGTGAGAAAAATTGTTGGAAAACTTAAGAAATCGGTTTCCTTAATTTTTAGAATTTTTTCCATTTTTTTTCGATTTTTTTCAATTTTTTCTCGAAATTTACTACATTTTTCCCTAATTCTTTAAATTTTTTCGTTTTCTTTAAAATAAAATTTTTCTGTCATCTGGGTTGGCCTCGCTTGGGTTGGCGCCGTTTGAGTTGACCTTGAACAATTAAAAAAAAAAGAGTTAAGGAATATGTAAGAGAAAGTGAGGAAAAATGTTTTAAAAAAGTTGTAAAACGTCAATAATCGGCTTCCTCTATTCTTAGAATTTTTTCCTATTTTTTTCGATTTTTTCAATTTTTTCCCGAAATTTTGAATATTTTTCCCCAATTTTTTCAATTTTTCCGTTCTCCTAATTTTTAAATTTTTTTTCGCCGTCTGGGTTGGCCTCGCTTGGGTTGGCGTCGGTTGGGTTGACCTTGAACAATTTTCGAAAAAAAGTGAAGGAAAATGTAAGAAGTGATGAAATGTTTTAAAAAAGTTGGAAAACTTAAGAAATCCGTTTCCCTAATTTTTAGAATTCTTGTCGATTTTTCTCGATTTTTTTAAATTTCCCCCCGAAATTTTGAATATTTTTCCCCAATTTTTTCAATTTTTCCGTTCTCTTAATTTTTAAATTTTTAAAATTTTTATCGATTTTTTCAATTTTTTCCCTTAAATTTCCCGCTTTAATTGCCGGCCGGAGAGCGAACGAATCGACCTCCCCGCGCTCGCATTTTTTTTTTAATCACAAACGAACATCCAAAGCCTCCTTTATTCATCTATTTACGTAATATGTACGGTCGAAATTATGTTCGAACGCGTCCGCGCGGCGAAAGAGATCGCGTCGGCGGCTTTAGATTAGGTCACGTTCGACCGGCGGCGCACGTACTCCCTCCGCCGCCGGGCCGACTGCGGGCGTAACACGACACACGCGAAAGAGATCGCGCGTCGCTTTCAGGTTAGATCATTGTCGATAGTCAGCACGCCCCCCCTCCCTTCCGACCACCGGTGCTCCGGCCCCACGACTGGCCGTACAGATATATAATATTACATATGTCAAGTGTCAAGGTTTCCTTACTGCGCGTGTCGCGCGATCGTTGCCAACCAACCCTCGTCGATCCCATCTTTTACGCGGCGGCAAATTCAAATGAGCTCCGTCAAAATCTCGACGCGTTCGGTCGAGCGTACACGCGACGGCACAATGCAAATCGTGAAGAATTTAACCGGCAAAACGACGCCGCCGCCGCCGCCGCGATCGTCTTATAACCTTTTTTCCGATTACCGGAGTAACATCGGAGAAATGGAATTTGGAGGTTTTCAGTTGTTTTTAACACTTACTTTTTTTCAGTGGAAACACTTTTTCACTGTTACACACGCGTTCGTGTCACATTTTCGATATCACCCCGTATATCTCTCGCCATGTGGTAAACGTTACGTTCGTAAAGCTACTTTCTTCTACGTCGGAAAGAATTCGACGCGATCGATTAAACCTTTCGTTTGATAGGCGACAATCCGGGTTTACGTTCGACGCGTCCGATTTCGATCATTGCAGCGCCATCTTCGATCGAAAAATCGAACCGACGCGATTTTCCGTCGCCGCTCGGCGAGACCTTTCGTTTGATACGCGACAATCCGGGTTTACGTTCGACGCGTTCGATTTCGATAATTGCAGCGCCATCTTCGATCGAAAAATCGAACCGACGCGATTTTCCGTCGCCGCTCGGCGAGACCTTTCGTTTGATACGCGACAACCCGGGTTTACGTTCGACGCGTCCGATTTCGATTATTGCAGCGCCATCTTCGATCGAAAAATCGAACCGACGCGATTTTCCGTCGCCGCTCGGCGAGACCTTTCGTTTGATGTGCGACAACCCGGGTTTACGTTCGACGCGTCCAGTTTCGATCATTGCAGCGCCATCTTCGATCGAAAAATAGAACCGACGCGATTTTCCGTCGCCGCTCGGCGAGACCTTTCGTTTGATACGCGACAACCCGGGTTTACGTTCGACGCGTCCAGTTTCGATCATTGCAGCGCCATCTTCGATCGAAAAATCGAACCGACGCGATTTTCCGTCGCCGCTCGGCGAGACCTTTCGTTTGATACGCGACAATCCGGGTTTACGTTCGACGCGTCCGATTTCGATCATTGCAGCGCCATCTTCGATCGAAAAATCGAACCGACGCGATTTTCCGTCGCCGCTCGGCGAGACCTTTCGTTTGATACGCGACAACCCGGGTTTACGTTCTACGCGACCGATTTCGATCATCGCGGCGCCATAGGAACCCCTTAAGTACACTTTTCCGAGTTTCTTTTCTTATATATGACAAGTGGGATCCGCTACGCTCCGCCCACTTGTGGGTATGAACAGAGGCTTGTGTGGACAGAGGCTTTGTATAGACGGAGGTTTCGTTTGGACGGAAGAGGTGAAAGCGCTGCGCGCTGTTTGGGCCGCTAACCTTTGGGGGCTCGCGGCACCTAGGGACTTGGAAGAATGTTGGAAAACTTTAAGAATTGATTTTTCTAATTTTCGAAATTTTGAGTATTTTTCCCCAATTTTTTCAATTTTTCCGTTCTCCTAATTTATAAATTTTTTTTCGCCGTCTGGGTTGGCCTCGCTTGGGTTGGCGTCGGTTGGGTTCACCTTGAACAATTTTAGAACAGAAAGGGAAGGAAAGTTTAAGAAAAAGTGAGAAAAATTTTTGGAAAACTTGAGAAATAGGTTTCCTTAATTTTTAGAATTTTTTCCATTTTTTTTCGATTTTTTTCAATTTTTTCTCGAAATTTACTACATTTTTCCCTAATTCTTTAAATTTTTTCGTTTTGTTTAAAATAAAATTTTTCTGTCATCTGGGTTGGCCTCGCTTGGGTTGGCGCCGTTTGAGTTGACCTTGAACAATTAAAAAAAAAAAGAGTTAAGGAATATGTAAGAGAAAGTGAGGAAAAATGTTTTAAAAAAGTTGTAAAACGTCAATAATCGGCTTCCTCTATTCTTAGAATTTTTTCCTATTTTTTTCGATTTTTTCAATTTTTTCCCGAAATTTTGAATATTTTTCCCCAATTTTTCCGTTCTCCTAATTTTTAAATTTTTTTTCGCCGTCTGGGTTGGCCTCGCTTGGGTTGGCGTCGGTTGGGTTGACCTTGAACAATTTTCGAAAAAAAGTGAATTAAAATGTAAGAAGTGATGAAATGTTTTAAAAAAGTTGGGAAACTTAAGAAATCCGTTTCCCTAATTTTTAGAATTCTTGTCGATTTTTCTCGATTTTTTTAAATTTCCCCCCGAAATTTTGAATATTTTTCCCCAATTTGTTCAATTTTTCCGTTCTCTTAATTTTTAATTTTTTAAAATTTTTATCGATTTTTTTCAATTTTTTCCCTTAAATTTCCCGCTTTAATTGCCGGCCGGAGAGCGAACGAATCGACCTCCCCGCGCTCGCATTTTTTTTTTAATCACAAACGAACATCCAAAGCCTCCTTCGTCGGCGCGGCGAAAGAGATCGCGTCGGCGGCTTTAGATTAGGTCACGTTCGACCGGCGGCGCACGTACTCCCTCCGCCGCCGGGCCGACTGCCGGCGTAACACGACACACGCGAAAGAGTTCGCGCGTCGCTTTCAGGTTAGATCACTGTCGATAGGCAGCACGCCCCCCCTCCCTTCCGACCACCGGTGCTCCGGCCCCACGACTGGCCGTACAGATATATAATATTACATATGTCAAGTGTCAAGGTTTCCTTACTGCGCGTGTCGCGCGATCGTTGCCAACCAACCCTCGTCGATCCCATCTTTTACGCGGCGGCAAATTCAAATGAGCTCCGTCAAAATCTCGACGCGTTCGGTCGAGCGTACACGCGACGGCACAATGCAAATCGTGAAGAATTTAACCGGCAAAACGACGCCGCCGCCGCCGCCGCGATCGTCTTATAACCTTTTTTCCGATTACCGGAGTAACATCGGAGAAATGGAATTTGGAGGTTTTCAGTTGTTTTTAACACTTACTTTTTTTCAGTGGAAACACTTTTTCACTGTTACACACGCGTTCGTGTCACATTTTCGATATCACCCCGTATATCTCTCGCCATGTGGTAAACGTTACGTTCGTAAAGCTACTTTCTTCTACGTCGGAAAGAATTCGACGCGATCGATTAAACCTTTCGTTTGATAGGCGACAATCCGGGTTTACGTTCGACGCGTCCGATTTCGATCATTGCAGCGCCATCTTCGATCGAAAAATCGAACCGACGCGATTTTCCGTCGCCGCTCGGCGAGACCTTTCGTTTGATACGCGACAATCCGGGTTTACGTTCGACGCGTTCGATTT
This sequence comes from Prosopocoilus inquinatus, assembly GCA_036172665.1. Lineage (NCBI taxonomy): Eukaryota > Metazoa > Arthropoda > Insecta > Coleoptera > Lucanidae > Prosopocoilus > Prosopocoilus inquinatus. The sequence continues at coordinate 29,955,594 of CM069879.1, forward strand.
CGATAATTGCAGCGCCATCTTCGATCGAAAAATCGAACCGACGCGATTTTCCGTCGCCGCTCGGCGAGACCTTTCGTTTGATACGCGACAACCCGGGTTTACGTTCGACGCGTCCGATTTCGATTATTGCAGCGCCATCTTCGATCGAAAAATCGAACCGACGCGATTTTCCGTCGCCGCTCGGCGAGACCTTTCGTTTGATGTGCGACAACCCGGGTTTACGTTCGACGCGTCCAGTTTCGATCATTGCAGCGCCATCTTCGATCGAAAAATAGAACCGACGCGATTTTCCGTCGCCGCTCGGCGAGACCTTTCGTTTGATACGCGACAACCCGGGTTTACGTTCGACGCGTCCAGTTTCGATCATTGCAGCGCCATCTTCGATTGAAAAATCGAACCGACGCGATTTTCCGTCGCCGCTCGGCGAGACCTTTCGTTTGATACGCGACAATCCGGGTTTACGTTCGACGCGTCCGATTTCGATCATTGCAGCGCCATCTTCGATCGAAAAATCGAACCGACGCGATTTTCCGTCGCCGCTCGGCGAGACCTTTCGTTTGATACGCGACAACCCGGGTTTACGTTCTACGCGACCGATTTCGATCATCGCGGCGCCATAGGAACCCCTTAAGTACACTTTTCCGAGTTTCTTTTCTTATATATGACAAGTGGGATCCGCTACGCTCCGCCCACTTGTGGGTATGAACAGAGGCTTGTGTGGACAGAGGCTTTGTATAGACGGAGGTTTCGTTTGGACGGAAGAGGTGAGAGCGCTGCGCGCTGTTTGGGCCGCTAGCCTTTGGGGGCTCGCGGCACCTAGGGACTTGGAAGAATGTTGGAAAACTTTAAGAATTGATTTTTCTAATTTTCGAAATTTTGAGTATTTTTCCCCAATTTTTTCAATTTTTCCGTTCTCCTAATTTATAAATTTTTTTTCGCCGTCTGTGTTGGCCTCGCTTGGGTTGGCGTCGGTTGGGTTCACCTTGAACAATTTTAGAAGAGAAAGGGAAGGAAAGTTTAAGAAAAAGTGAGAAAAATTGTTGGAAAACTTGAGAAATAGGTTTCCTTAATTTTTAGAACTTTTTCCATTTTTTTTCGATTTTTTTCAATTTTTTCTCGAAATTTACTACATTTTTCCCTAATTCTTTAAATTTTTTCGTTTTCTTTAAAATAAAATTTTTCTGTCATCTGGGTTGGCCTCGCTTGGGTTGGCGCCGTTTGAGTTGACCTTGAACAATTAAAAAAAAAAAGAGTTAAGGAATATGTAAGAGAAAGTGAGGAAAAATGTTTTAAAAAAGTTGTAAAACGTCAATAATCGGCTTCCTCTATTCTTAGAATTTTTTCCTATTTTTTTCGATTTTTTCAATTTTTTCCCGAAATTTTGAATATTTTTCCCCAATTTTTCCGTTCTCCTAATTTTTAAATTTTTTTTCGCCTTCTGGGTTGGCCTCGCTTGGGTTGGCGTCGGTTGGGTTGACCTTGAACAATTTTCGAAAAAAAGTGAATTAAAATGTAAGAAGTGATGAAATGTTTTAAAAAAGTTGGGAAACTTAAGAAATCCGTTTCCCTAATTTTTAGAATTCTTGTCGATTTTTCTCGATTTTTTTAAATTTCCCCCCGAAATTTTGAATATTTTTCCCCAATTTGTTCAATTTTTCCGTTCTCTTAATTTTTAATTTTTTAAAATTTTTATCGATTTTTTTCAATTTTTTCCCTTAAATTTCCCGCTTTAATTGCCGGCCGGAGAGCGAACGAATCGACCTCCCCGCGCTCGCATTTTTTTTTTAATCACAAACGAACATCCAAAGCCTCCTTCGTCGGCGCGGCGAAAGAGATCGCGTCGGCGGCTTTAGATTAGGTCACGTTCGACCGGCGGCGCACGTACTCCCTCCGCCGCCGGGCCGACTGCCGGCGTAACACGACACACGCGAAAGAGTTCGCGCGTCGCTTTCAGGTTAGATCACTGTCGATAGGCAGCACGCCCCCCCTCCCTTCCGACCACCGGTGCTCCGGCCCCACGACTGGCCGTACAGATATATAATATTACATATGTCAAGTGTCAAGGTTTCCTTACTGCGCGTGTCGCGCGATCGTTGCCAACCAACCCTCGTCGATCCCATCTTTTACGCGGCGGCAAATTCAAATGAGCTCCGTCAAAATCTCGACGCGTTCGGTCGAGCGTACACGCGACGGCACAATGCAAATCGTGAAGAATTTAACCGGCAAAACGACGCCGCCGCCGCCGCCGCGATCGTCTTATAACCTTTTTTCCGATTACCGGAGTAACATCGGAGAAATGGAATTTGGAGGTTTTCAGTTGTTTTTAACACTTACTTTTTTTCAGTGGAAACACTTTTTCACTGTTACACACGCGTTCGTGTCACATTTTCGATATCGCCCCGTATATCTCTCGCCATGTGGTAAACGTTACGTTCGTAAAGCTACTTTCTTCTACGTCGGAAAGAATTCGACGCGATCGATTTAGACCTTTCGTTTGATAGGCGACAATCCGGGTTTACGTTCGACGCGTCCGATTTCGATCATTGCAGCGCCATCTTCGATCGAAAAATCGAACCGACGCGATTTTCCGTCGCCGCTCGGCGAGACCTTTCGTTTGATCCGCGACAATCCGGGTTTACGATCGACGCGTTCGATTTCGATCATTGCAGCGCCATCTTCGATGGAAAAATCGAACCGACGCGATTTTCCGTCGCCGCTCGGCGAGACCTTTCGTTTGATGCGCGACAACCCGGGTTTACGTTCGATGCGTACAGTCTCGATCATTGCAGCGCCATCTTCCATCGAAAAATAGAACCGACGCGATTTTCCGTCGCCGCTCGGCGAGACCTTTCGTTTGATAAGCGACAACCCGGGTTTACGTTCGACGCGTCCGATTTCGATCATTGCAGCGTCATCTTCGATCGAAAAATCGAACCGACGCGATTTTTCGTCGCCGCTCGGCGAGACCTTTCGTTTGATAAGCGACAACCCGGGTTTACGTTCGACGCGTTCGATTTCGATTATTGCAGCGCCATCTTCGATCGAAAAATCGAACCGACGCGATTTTCCGTCGCCGCTCGGCGAGACCTTTCGTTTGATATGCGACAACCCGCGTTTACGTTCGACGCGTTCGATTTCGATCATTGCAGCGCCATCTTCTATCGAAAAATCGAACCGACGCGATTTTCCGTCGCCGCTCGGCGAGACCTTTCGTTTGATACGCGACAACCCGGGTTTACGTTCGACGCGTCCGATTTCGATCATTGCAGCGCCATCTTCGATCGAAAAATCGAACCGACGCGATTTTCCGTCGCCGCTCGGCGAGACCTTTCGTTTGATGCGCGACAACCCGGGTTTACGTTCGACGCGTCCAGTTTCGATCATTGCAGCGCCATCTTCGATCGAAAAATCGAACCGACGTGATTTTCCGTCGCCGCTCGGCGAGACCTTTCGTTTGATGCGCGACAACCCGGGTTTACGTTCGACGCTCCAGTTTCGATCATTGCAGCGCCATCTTCGATCGAAAAATCGAACCGACGCGATTTTCCGTCGCCGCTCGGCGAGACCTTTCGTTTGATACGCGACAACCCGGGTTTACGTTCTACGCGACCGATTTCGATCATCGCGGCGCCATAGGAACCCCTTAAGTACACTTTTCCGAGTTTCTTTTCTTATATATGACAAGTGGGATCCGCTACGCTCCGCCCACTTGTGGGTATGAACAGAGGCTTGTGTGGACAGAGGCTTTGTATAGACGGAGGTTTCGTTTGGACGGAAGAGGTGAAAGCGCTGCGCGCTGTTTGGGCCGCTAACCTTTGGGGGCTCGCGGCACCTAGGGACTTGGAAGAATGTTGGAAAACTTTAAGAATTGATTTTTCTAATTTTCGAAATTTTGAGTATTTTTCCCCAATTTTTTCAATTTTTCCGTTCTCCTAATTTATAAATTTTTTTTCGCCGTCTGGGTTGGCCTCGCTTGGGTTGGCGTCGGTTGGGTTCACCTTGAACAATTTTAGAACAGAAAGGGAAGGAAAGTTTAAGAAAAAGTGAGAAAAATTGTTGGAAAACTTGAGAAATAGGTTTCCTTAATTTTTAGAATTTTTTCCATTTTTTTTCGATTTTTTTCAATTTTTTCTCGAAATTTACTACATTTTTCCCTAATTCTTTAAATTTTTTCGTTTTCTTTAAAATAAAATTTTTCTGTCATCTGGGTTGGCCTCGCTTGGGTTGGCGCCGTTTGAGTTGACCTTGAACAATTAAAAAAAAAAAGAGTTAAGGAATATGTAAGAGAAAGTGAGGAAAAATGTTTTAAAAAAGTTGTAAAACGTCAATAATCGGCTTCCTCTATTCTTAGAATTTTTTCCTATTTTTTTCGATTTTTTCAATTTTTTCCCGAAATTTTGAATATTTTTCCCCAATTTTTTCAATTTTTCCGTTCTCCTAATTTTTAAATTTTTTTTCGCCGTCTGGGTTGGCCTCGCTTGGGTTGGCGTCGGTTGGGTTGACCTTGAACAATTTTCGAAAAAAAGTGAAGGAAAATGTAAGAAGTGATGAAATGTTTTAAAAAAGTTGGGAAACTTAAGAAATCCGTTTCCCTAATTTTTAGAATTCTTGTCGATTTTTCTCGATTTTTTTAAATTTCCCCCCGAAATTTTGAATATTTTTCCCCAATTTGTTCAATTTTTCCGTTCTCTTAATTTTTAATTTTTTAAAATTTTTATCGATTTTTTTCAATTTTTTCCCTTAAATTTCCCGCTTTAATTGCCGGCCGGAGAGCGAACGAATCGACCTCCCCGCGCTCGCATTTTTTTTTTAATCACAAACGAACATCCAAAGCCTCCTTCGTCGGCGCGGCGAAAGAGATCGCGTCGGCGGCTTTAGATTAGGTCACGTTCGACCGGCGGCGCACGTACTCCCTCCGCCGCCGGGCCGACTGCCGGCGTAACACGACACACGCGAAAGAGTTCGCGCGTCGCTTTCAGGTTAGATCACTGTCGATAGGCAGCACGCCCCCCCTCCCTTCCGACCACCGGTGCTCCGGCCCCACGACTGGCCGTACAGATATATAATATTACATATGTCAAGTGTCAAGGTTTCCTTACTGCGCGTGTCGCGCGATCGTTGCCAACCAACCCTCGTCGATCCCATCTTTTACGCGGCGGCAAATTCAAATGAGCTCCGTCAAAATCTCGACGCGTTCGGTCGAGCGTACACGCGACGGCACAATGCAAATCGTGAAGAATTTAACCGGCAAAACGACGCCGCCGCCGCCGCCGCGATCGTCTTATAACCTTTTTTCCGATTACCGGAGTAACATCGGAGAAATGGAATTTGGAGGTTTTCAGTTGTTTTTAACACTTACTTTTTTTCAGTGGAAACACTTTTTCACTGTTACACACGCGTTCGTGTCACATTTTCGATATCGCCCCGTATATCTCTCGCCATGTGGTAAACGTTACGTTCGTAAAGCTACTTTCTTCTACGTCGGAAAGAATTCGACGCGATCGATTTAGACCTTTCGTTTGATAGGCGACAATCCGGGTTTACGTTCGACGCGTCCGATTTCGATCATTGCAGCGCCATCTTCGATCGAAAAATCGAACCGACGCGATTTTCCGTCGCCGCTCGGCGAGACCTTTCGTTTGATCCGCGACAATCCGGGTTTACGATCGACGCGTTCGATTTCGATCATTGCAGCGCCATCTTCGATGGAAAAATCGAACCGACGCGATTTTCCGTCGCCGCTCGGCGAGACCTTTCGTTTGATGCGCGACAACCCGGGTTTACGTTCGATGCGTACAGTCTCGATCATTGCAGCGCCATCTTCCATCGAAAAATAGAACCGACGCGATTTTCCGTCGCCGCTCGGCGAGACCTTTCGTTTGATAAGCGACAACCCGGGTTTACGTTCGACGCGTCCGATTTCGATCATTGCAGCGTCATCTTCGATCGAAAAATCGAACCGACGCGATTTTTCGTCGCCGCTCGGCGAGACCTTTCGTTTGATAAGCGACAACCCGGGTTTACGTTCGACGCGTTCGATTTCGATTATTGCAGCGCCATCTTCGATCGAAAAATCGAACCGACGCGATTTTCCGTCGCCGCTCGGCGAGACCTTTCGTTTGATATGCGACAACCCGCGTTTACGTTCGACGCGTTCGATTTCGATCATTGCAGCGCCATCTTCTATCGAAAAATCGAACCGACGCGATTTTCCGTCGCCGCTCGGCGAGACCTTTCGTTTGATACGCGACAACCCGGGTTTACGTTCGACGCGTCCGATTTCGATCATTGCAGCGCCATCTTCGATCGAAAAATCGAACCGACGCGATTTTCCGTCGCCGCTCGGCGAGACCTTTCGTTTGATGCGCGACAACCCGGGTTTACGTTCGACGCGTCCAGTTTCGATCATTGCAGCGCCATCTTCGATCGAAAAATCGAACCGACGTGATTTTCCGTCGCCGCTCGGCGAGACCTTTCGTTTGATGCGCGACAACCCGGGTTTACGTTCGACGCTCCAGTTTCGATCATTGCAGCGCCATCTTCGATCGAAAAATCGAACCGACGCGATTTTCCGTCGCCGCTCGGCGAGACCTTTCGTTTGATGCGCGACAACCCGGGTTTACGTTCGATGCGTACAGTTTCGATCATTGCAGCGCCATCTTCGATCGAAAAATCGAACCGACGCGATTTTCCGTCGCCGCTCGGCGAGACCTTTCGTTTGATATGCGACAACCCGGGTTTACGTTCGACGCGTTCGATTTCGATCATTGCAGCGCCATCTTCGATCGAAAAATCGAACCGACGCGATTTTCCGTCGCCGCTCGGCGAGACCTTTCGTTTGATACGCGACAACCCGGGTTTACGTTCGACGCGTCCGATTTCGATCATTGCAGCGCCATCTTCGATCGAAAAATCGAACCGACGCCATTTTCCGTCGCCGCTCGGCGAGACCTTTCGTTTGATGCGCGACAACCCGGGTTTACGTTCGACGCGTCCAGTTTCGATAATTGCAGCGCCATCTTCGATCGAAAAATCGAACCGACGCGATTTTCCGTCGCCGCTCGGCGAGACCTTTCGTTTGATGCGCGACAACCCGGGTTTACGTTCGATGCGTACAGTTTCGATCACTGCAGCGCCATCTTCAATCGAAAAATCGAACCGACGCGATTTTCCGTCGCCGCTCGGCGAGACCTTTCGTTTGATGCGCGACAACCCGGGTTTACGTTCTACGCGACCGATTTCGATCATTGCGGCGCCATAGGAACCCCTTAAGTACACTTTTCCGAGTTTCTTTTCTTATATATGACAAGTGGGATCCGCTACGCTCCGCCCACTTGTGGGTATGAACAGAGGCTTGTGTGGACAGAGGCTTTGTATAGACGGAGGTTTCGTTTGGACGGAAGAGGTGAGAGCGCTGCGCGCTGTTTGGGCCGCTAGCCTTTGGGGGCTCGCGGCACCTAGGGACTTGGAAGAATGTTGGAAAACTTTAAGAATTGATTTTTCTAATTTTCGAAATTTTGAGTATTTTTCCCCAATTTTTTCAATTTTTCCGTTCTCCTAATTTATAAATTTTTTTTCGCCGTCTGGGTTGGCCCCGCTTGGGTTGGCGTCGGTTGGGTTCACCTTGAACAATTTTACAAAAGAAAGGGAAGGAAAGTTTAAGAAAAAGTGAGAAAAATTGTTGGAAAACTTAAGAAATCGGTTTCCTTAATTTTTAGAATTTTTTCCATTTTTTTTCGATTTTTTTCAATTTTTTCTCGAAATTTACTACATTTTTCCCTAATTCTTTAAATTTTTTCGTTTTCTTTAAAATAAAATTTTTCTGTCATCTGGGTTGGCCTCGCTTGGGTTGGCGCCGTTTGAGTTGACCTTGAACAATTAAAAAAAAAAGAGTTAAGGAATATGTAAGAGAAAGTGAGGAAAAATGTTTTAAAAAAGTTGTAAAACGTCAATAATCGGCTTCCTCTATTCTTAGAATTTTTTCCTATTTTTTTCGATTTTTTCAATTTTTTCCCGAAATTTTGAATATTTTTCCCCAATTTTTTCAATTTTTCCGTTCTCCTAATTTTTAAATTTTTTTTCGCCGTCTGGGTTGGCCTCGCTTGGGTTGGCGTCGGTTGGGTTGACCTTGAACAATTTTCGAAAAAAAGTGAAGGAAAATGTAAGAAGTGATGAAATGTTTTAAAAAAGTTGGAAAACTTAAGAAATCCGTTTCCCTAATTTTTAGAATTCTTGTCGATTTTTCTCGATTTTTTTAAATTTCCCCCCGAAATTTTGAATATTTTTCCCCAATTTTTTCAATTTTTCCGTTCTCTTAATTTTTAAATTTTTAAAATTTTTATCGATTTTTTCAATTTTTTCCCTTAAATTTCCCGCTTTAATTGCCGGCCGGAGAGCGAACGAATCGACCTCCCCGCGCTCGCATTTTTTTTTTAATCACAAACGAACATCCAAAGCCTCCTTTATTCATCTATTTACGTAATATGTACGGTCGAAATTATGTTCGAACGCGTCCGCGCGGCGAAAGAGATCGCGTCGGCGGCTTTAGATTAGGTCACGTTCGACCGGCGGCGCACGTACTCCCTCCGCCGCCGGGCCGACTGCGGGCGTAACACGACACACGCGAAAGAGATCGCGCGTCGCTTTCAGGTTAGATCATTGTCGATAGTCAGCACGCCCCCCCTCCCTTCCGACCACCGGTGCTCCGGCCCCACGACTGGCCGTACAGATATATAATATTACATATGTCAAGTGTCAAGGTTTCCTTACTGCGCGTGTCGCGCGATCGTTGCCAACCAACCCTCGTCGATCCCATCTTTTACGCGGCGGCAAATTCAAATGAGCTCCGTCAAAATCTCGACGCGTTCGGTCGAGCGTACACGCGACGGCACAATGCAAATCGTGAAGAATTTAACCGGCAAAACGACGCCGCCGCCGCCGCCGCGATCGTCTTATAACCTTTTTTCCGATTACCGGAGTAACATCGGAGAAATGGAATTTGGAGGTTTTCAGTTGTTTTTAACACTTACTTTTTTTCAGTGGAAACACTTTTTCACTGTTACACACGCGTTCGTGTCACATTTTCGATATCACCCCGTATATCTCTCGCCATGTGGTAAACGTTACGTTCGTAAAGCTACTTTCTTCTACGTCGGAAAGAATTCGACGCGATCGATTAAACCTTTCGTTTGATAGGCGACAATCCGGGTTTACGTTCGACGCGTCCGATTTCGATCATTGCAGCGCCATCTTCGATCGAAAAATCGAACCGACGCGATTTTCCGTCGCCGCTCGGCGAGACCTTTCGTTTGATACGCGACAATCCGGGTTTACGTTCGACGCGTTCGATTTCGATAATTGCAGCGCCATCTTCGATCGAAAAATCGAACCGACGCGATTTTCCGTCGCCGCTCGGCGAGACCTTTCGTTTGATACGCGACAACCCGGGTTTACGTTCGACGCGTCCGATTTCGATTATTGCAGCGCCATCTTCGATCGAAAAATCGAACCGACGCGATTTTCCGTCGCCGCTCGGCGAGACCTTTCGTTTGATGTGCGACAACCCGGGTTTACGTTCGACGCGTCCAGTTTCGATCATTGCAGCGCCATCTTCGATCGAAAAATAGAACCGACGCGATTTTCCGTCGCCGCTCGGCGAGACCTTTCGTTTGATACGCGACAACCCGGGTTTACGTTCGACGCGTCCAGTTTCGATCATTGCAGCGCCATCTTCGATCGAAAAATCGAACCGACGCGATTTTCCGTCGCCGCTCGGCGAGACCTTTCGTTTGATACGCGACAATCCGGGTTTACGTTCGACGCGTCCGATTTCGATCATTGCAGCGCCATCTTCGATCGAAAAATCGAACCGACGCGATTTTCCGTCGCCGCTCGGCGAGACCTTTCGTTTGATACGCGACAACCCGGGTTTACGTTCTACGCGACCGATTTCGATCATCGCGGCGCCATAGGAACCCCTTAAGTACACTTTTCCGAGTTTCTTTTCTTATATATGACAAGTGGGATCCGCTACGCTCCGCCCACTTGTGGGTATGAACAGAGGCTTGTGTGGACAGAGGCTTTGTATAGACGGAGGTTTCGTTTGGACGGAAGAGGTGAGAGCGCTGCGCGCTGTTTGGGCCGCTAGCCTTTGGGGGCTCGCGGCACCTAGGGACTTGGAAGAATGTTGGAAAACTTTAAGAATTGATTTTTCTAATTTTCGAAATTTTGAGTATTTTTCCCCAATTTTTTCAATTTTTCCGTTCTCCTAATTTATAAATTTTTTTTCGCCGTCTGTGTTGGCCTCGCTTGGGTTGGCGTCGGTTGGGTTCACCTTGAACAATTTTAGAAGAGAAAGGGAAGGAAAGTTTAAGAAAAAGTGAGAAAAATTGTTGGAAAACTTGAGAAATAGGTTTCCTTAATTTTTAGAACTTTTTCCATTTTTTTTCGATTTTTTTCAATTTTTTCTCGAAATTTACTACATTTTTCCCTAATTCTTTAAATTTTTTCGTTTTGTTTAAAATAAAATTTTTCTGTCATCTGGGTTGGCCTCGCTTGGGTTGGCGCCGTTTGAGTTGACCTTGAACAATTAAAAAAAAAAAGAGTTAAGGAATATGTAAGAGAAAGTGAGGAAAAATGTTTTAAAAAAGTTGTAAAACGTCAATAATCGGCTTCCTCTATTCTTAGAATTTTTTCCTATTTTTTTCGATTTTTTCAATTTTTTCCCGAAATTTTGAATATTTTTCCCCAATTTTTCCGTTCTCCTAATTTTTAAATTTTTTTTCGCCGTCTGGGTTGGCCTCGCTTGGGTTGGCGTCGGTTGGGTTGACCTTGAACAATTTTCGAAAAAAAGTGAATTAAAATGTAAGAAGTGATGAAATGTTTTAAAAAAGTTGGGAAACTTAAGAAATCCGTTTCCCTAATTTTTAGAATTCTTGTCGATTTTTCTCGATTTTTTTAAATTTCCCCCCGAAATTTTGAATATTTTTCCCCAATTTGTTCAATTTTTCCGTTCTCTTAATTTTTAATTTTTTAAAATTTTTATCGATTTTTTTCAATTTTTTCCCTTAAATTTCCCGCTTTAATTGCCGGCCGGAGAGCGAACGAATCGACCTCCCCGCGCTCGCATTTTTTTTTTAATCACAAACGAACATCCAAAGCCTCCTTCGTCGGCGCGGCGAAAGAGATCGCGTCGGCGGCTTTAGATTAGGTCACGTTCGACCGGCGGCGCACGTACTCCCTCCGCCGCCGGGCCGACTGCCGGCGTAACACGACACACGCGAAAGAGTTCGCGCGTCGCTTTCAGGTTAGATCACTGTCGATAGGCAGCACGCCCCCCCTCCCTTCCGACCACCGGTGCTCCGGCCCCACGACTGGCCGTACAGATATATAATATTACATATGTCAAGTGTCAAGGTTTCCTTACTGCGCGTGTCGCGCGATCGTTGCCAACCAACCCTCGTCGATCCCATCTTTTACGCGGCGGCAAATTCAAATGAGCTCCGTCAAAATCTCGACGCGTTCGGTCGAGCGTACACGCGACGGCACAATGCAAATCGTGAAGAATTTAACCGGCAAAACGACGCCGCCGCCGCCGCCGCGATCGTCTTATAACCTTTTTTCCGATTACCGGAGTAACATCGGAGAAATGGAATTTGGAGGTTTTCAGTTGTTTTTAACACTTACTTTTTTTCAGTGGAAACACTTTTTCACTGTTACACACGCGTTCGTGTCACATTTTCGATATCGCCCCGTATATCTCTCGCCATGTGGTAAACGTTACGTTCGTAAAGCTACTTTCTTCTACGTCGGAAAGAATTCGACGCGATCGATTTAGACCTTTCGTTTGATAGGCGACAATCCGGGTTTACGTTCGACGCGTCCGATTTCGATCATTGCAGCGTCATCTTCGATCGAAAAATCGAACCGACGCGATTTTTCGTCGCCGCTCGGCGAGACCTTTCGTTTGATAAGCGACAACCCGGGTTTACGTTCGACGCGTTCGATTTCGATTATTGCAGCGCCATCTTCGATCGAAAAATCGAACCGACGCGATTTTCCGTCGCCGCTCGGCGAGACCTTTCGTTTGATATGCGACAACCCGCGTTTACGTTCGACGCGTTCGATTTCGATCATTGCAGCGCCATCTTCTATCGAAAAATCGAACCGACGCGATTTTCCGTCGCCGCTCGGCGAGACCTTTCGTTTGATACGCGACAACCCGGGTTTACGTTCGACGCGTCCGATTTCGATCATTGCAGCGCCATCTTCGATCGAAAAATCGAACCGACGCGATTTTCCGTCGCCGCTCGGCGAGACCTTTCGTTTGATGCGCGACAACCCGGGTTTACGTTCGATGCGTACAGTCTCGATCATTGCAGCGCCATCTTCCATCGAAAAATAGAACCGACGCGATTTTCCGTCGCCGCTCGGCGAGACCTTTCGTTTGATAAGCGACAACCCGGGTTTACGTTCGACGCGTCCGATTTCGATCATTGCAGCGTCATCTTCGATCGAAAAATCGAACCGACGCGATTTTTCGTCGCCGCTCGGCGAGACCTTTCGTTTGATAAGCGACAACCCGGGTTTACGTTCGACGCGTTCGATTTCGATTATTGCAGCGCCATCTTCGATCGAAAAATCGAACCGACGCGATTTTCCGTCGCCGCTCGGCGAGACCTTTCGTTTGATATGCGACAACCCGCGTTTACGTTCGACGCGTTCGATTTCGATCATTGCAGCGCCATCTTCTATCGAAAAATCGAACCGACGCGATTTTCCGTCGCCGCTCGGCGAGACCTTTCGTTTGATACGCGACAACCCGGGTTTACGTTCGACGCGTCCGATTTCGATCATTGCAGCGCCATCTTCGATCGAAAAATCGAACCGACGCGATTTTCCGTCGCCGCTCGGCGAGACCTTTCGTTTGATGCGCGACAACCCGGGTTTACGTTCGACGCGTCCAGTTTCGATCATTGCAGCGCCATCTTCGATCGAAAAATCGAACCGACGTGATTTTCCGTCGCCGCTCGGCGAGACCTTTCGTTTGATGCGCGACAACCCGGGTTTACGTTCGACGCTCCAGTTTCGATCATTGCAGCGCCATCTTCGATCGAAAAATCGAACCGACGCGATTTTCCGTCGCCGCTCGGCGAGACCTTTCGTTTGATGCGCGACAACCCGGGTTTACGTTCGATGCGTACAGTTTCGATCATTGCAGCGCCATCTTCGATCGAAAAATCGAACCGACGCGATTTTCCGTCGCCGCTCGGCGAGACCTTTCGTTTGATATGCGACAACCCGGGTTTACGTTCGACGCGTTCGATTTCGATCATTGCAGCGCCATCTTCGATCGAAAAATCGAACCGACGCGATTTTCCGTCGCCGCTCGGCGAGACCTTTCGTTTGATACGCGACAACCCGGGTTTACGTTCGACGCGTCCGATTTCGATCATTGCAGCGCCATCTTCGATCGAAAAATCGAACCGACGCCATTTTCCGTCGCCGCTCGGCGAGACCTTTCGTTTGATGCGCGACAACCCGGGTTTACGTTCGACGCGTCCAGTTTCGATAATTGCAGCGCCATCTTCGATCGAAAAATCGAACCGACGCGATTTTCCGTCGCCGCTCGGCGAGACCTTTCGTTTGATGCGCGACAACCCGGGTTTACGTTCGATGCGTACAGTTTCGATCACTGCAGCGCCATCTTCAATCGAAAAATCGAACCGACGCGATTTTCCGTCGCCGCTCGGCGAGACCTTTCGTTTGATGCGCGACAACCCGGGTTTACGTTCTACGCGACCGATTTCGATCATTGCGGCGCCATAGGAACCCCTTAAGTACACTTTTCCGAGTTTCTTTTCTTATATATGACAAGTGGGATCCGCTACGCTCCGCCCACTTGTGGGTATGAACAGAGGCTTGTGTGGACAGAGGCTTTGTATAGACGGAGGTTTCGTTTGGACGGAAGAGGTGAGAGCGCTGCGCGCTGTTTGGGCCGCTAGCCTTTGGGGGCTCGCGGCACCTAGGGACTTGGAAGAATGTTGGAAAACTTTAAGAATTGATTTTTCTAATTTTCGAAATTTTGAGTATTTTTCCCCAATTTTTTCAATTTTTCCGTTCTCCTAATTTATAAATTTTTTTTCGCCGTCTGGGTTGGCCCCGCTTGGGTTGGCGTCGGTTGGGTTCACCTTGAACAATTTTACAAAAGAAAGGGAAGGAAAGTTTAAGAAAAAGTGAGAAAAATTGTTGGAAAACTTAAGAAATCGGTTTCCTTAATTTTTAGAATTTTTTCCATTTTTTTTCGATTTTTTTCAATTTTTTCTCGAAATTTACTACATTTTTCCCTAATTCTTTAAATTTTTTCGTTTTCTTTAAAATAAAATTTTTCTGTCATCTGGGTTGGCCTCGCTTGGGTTGGCGCCGTTTGAGTTGACCTTGAACAATTAAAAAAAAAAGAGTTAAGGAATATGTAAGAGAAAGTGAGGAAAAATGTTTTAAAAAAGTTGTAAAACGTCAATAATCGGCTTCCTCTATTCTTAGAATTTTTTCCTATTTTTTTCGATTTTTTCAATTTTTTCCCGAAATTTTGAATATTTTTCCCCAATTTTTTCAATTTTTCCGTTCTCCTAATTTTTAAATTTTTTTTCGCCGTCTGGGTTGGCCTCGCTTGGGTTGGCGTCGGTTGGGTTGACCTTGAACAATTTTCGAAAAAAAGTGAAGGAAAATGTAAGAAGTGATGAAATGTTTTAAAAAAGTTGGAAAACTTAAGAAATCCGTTTCCCTAATTTTTAGAATTCTTGTCGATTTTTATCGATTTTTTTAAATTTCCCCCCGAAATTTTGAATATTTTTCCCCAATTTTTTCAATTTTTCCGTTCTCTTAATTTTTAAATTTTTAAAATTTTTATCGATTTTTTCAATTTTTTCCCTTAAATTTCCCGCTTTAATTGCCGGCCGGAGAGCGAACGAATCGACCTCCCCGCGCTCGCATTTTTTTTTTAATCACAAACGAACATCCAAAGCCTCCTTTATTCATCTATTTACGTAATATGTACGGTCGAAATTATGTTCGAACGCGTCCGCGCGGCGAAAGAGATCGCGTCGGCGGCTTTAGATTAGGTCACGTTCGACCGGCGGCGCACGTACTCCCTCCGCCGCCGGGCCGACTGCGGGCGTAACACGACACACGCGAAAGAGATCGCGCGTCGCTTTCAGGTTAGATCATTGTCGATAGTCAGCACGCCCCCCGTCCCTTCCGACCACCGGTGCTCCGGCCCCACGACTGGCCGTACAGATATATAATATTACATATGTCAAGTGTCAAGGTTTCCTTCCTGCGCGTGTCGCGCGATCGTTGCCAACCAACCCTCGTCGATCCCATCTTTTACGCGGCGGCAAATTCAAATGAGCTCCGTCAAAATCTCGACGCGTTCGGTCGAGCGTACACGCGACGGCACAATGCAAATCGTGAAGAATTTAACCGGCAAAACGACGCCGCCGCCGCCGCCGCGATCGTCTTATAACCTTTTTTCCGATTACCGGAGTAACTCTGATGTGAGATACAAAGTTTACGGACGCAGCAGAAGCTGGAAATAGTTTTAAATGAAACAACACGTATTAGCGTTGTTCCTGTGATGTATCTAATCGATCCTTACTCATCTATCATGTTATTTGACGTTTGGATGGACTCCAGTAACCCTGATGTGAGATACGAAATTTTCGGACGCAGCAGCAGCTGGAAATAGTTTTAAACGAAACAACACATATTAGCGTTGTTCCTGTGATGTATCTAATCGATCCTTACTCATCTATCATGTTATTTGGCGTTTCGATGGACTCCAGTAACTTTGATGTGAGATACGAAGTTCTCGGACGCAGCTGAAGCTGGAAATAGTTTTAAACGAAACAACACGTATTAGCGTTGTTCGTGTGATGTATCTAATCGATCCTTACTTAGCTACTATGTTATTTGACGTTTCGATGGACTCCAGTAACTCTAATGTGAGATACGAAATTTTCGGACGCAGCAGCAGCTGGAAATAGTTTTAAACGAAACAACACATATTAGCGTTGTTCCTGTGATGTATCTAATCGATCCTTACTCAGTTCTCATGTTATTTGACGTTTGGACGGACTCCAGTAACTCTGATGTGAGATACAAAGTTCTCGGACGCAGCAGAAGCTGGAAATAGTTTTGAACGAACCAACACGTATTAGCGTTGTTCCTGTGATGTATCTAAACGATCCTTACTTATCTAACATGTTATTTGACGTTTGGATGGACTCCAGTAACTCTAATGTGAGATACGAAATTTTCGGACGCAGCAGCAGCTGGAAATAGTTTTAAACGAAACAACACATATTAGCGTTGTTCCTGTGATGTATGTAATCGATCCTTACTCATCTATCATGTTATTTGACGTTTGGACGGACTCCAGTAACTCTGATGTGAGATACAAAGTTCTCGGACGCAGCAGAAGCTGGAAATAGTTTTGAACGAAACAACACGTATTAGCGTTGTTCCTGTGATGTATCTAAACGATCCTTACTTATCTAACATATTATATGACGTTTGGATGGACTCCAGTAAGTCTGATGTGAGAGACAAAGTTTTTGGACGCAGCAGCTGCTGGAAATAGTTTTAAACGAAACAACACGTATTAGCGTTGTTCCTGTGCTGTATCTAATCGATCCTTACTCATCTATCATGTTATTTGGCGTTTCGATGGACTCTGATGTGAGATACAAAGTTTAAGGACGCAGCAGAAGCTGGAAATAGTTTTGAACGAACCAACACGCATTAGCGTTGTTCCTGTGATGTATCTAAACGATCCTTACTTATCTAACATGTTATTTGACGTTTCGATGGACTCCAGTAACTCTGATGTGAGATACGACGCTTTCGGACGCAGCAGAAGCTGGAAATAGTTTTTAACGAAACAACACGCATTAGCGTTGTTCCTGTGATGTATCTAATCGATCCTTACTCATCTATCATGTTATTTGGCGTTTCGATGGACTCTGATGTGAGATACAAAGTTTACGGACGCAGCAGAAGCTGGAAATAGTTTTAAATGAAACAACACGTATTAGCGTTGTTCCTGTGCTGTATCTAATCGATCCTTACTTATCTATCATGTTATTTGACGTTTCGATGGACTCCAGTAACTCTGATGTGAGATACGACGTTTTCGGACGCAGCAGAAGCTGGAAATAGTTTTAAACGAAACAACACATATTAGCGTTGTTCCTGTGATGTATCTAATCGATCCTTACTCATCTATCATGTTATTTGACGTTTGGACGGACTCCAGTAACTCTGATGTGAGATACAAAGTTCTCGGACACAGCAGAAGCTGGAAATAGTTTTGAACGAAACAACACGTATTAGCGTTGTTCCTGTGATGTATCTAAACGATCCTTACTTATCTAACATGTTATTTGACGTTTGGATGGACTCCAGCAACTCTAATGTGAGATACGAAATTTTCGGACGCAGCAGCAGCTGGAAATAGTTTTAAACGAAACAACACATATTAGCGTTGTTCCTGTGATGTATCTAATCGATCCTCACTCATCTATCATGTTATTTGACGTTTGGACGGACTCCAGTAACTCTGATGTGAGATACAAAGTTCTCGGACGCAGCAGAAGCTGGAAATAGTTTTGAACGAAACAACACGTATTAGCGTTGTTCCTGTGATGTATCTAAACGATCCTTACTTATCTAACATATTATATGACGTTTGGATGGACTCCAGTAAGTCTGATGTGAGATACAAAGTTTTTGGACGCAGCAGCTGCTGGAAATAATTTTAAACGAAACAACACGTATTAGCGTTGTTCCTGTGCTGTATCTAATCGATCCTTACTTATCTATCATGTTATTTGACGTTTCGATGGACTCCAGTAACTCTGATGTGAGATACGACGTTTTCGGACGCAGCAGAAACTGGAAATAGTTTTTAACGAAACAACACATATTAGCGTTGTTCCTGTGATGTATCTAATCGATCCTTACTTATCTATCATGTTATTTGACGTTTGGATCGACTCCAGTAACTCTGATGTGATATACGAAGTTCTCGGACGCAGCAGAAGCTGGAAATAGTTTTAAACGAAACAGCACGCATTAGCGTTGTTCCTGTGATGTATCTAATCGATCCTTACTCACCTATCATGTTATTTGGCGTTTCGATGGACTCCAGTAACTCTGATGTGAGATACAAAGTTTACGGACGCAGCAGAAGCTGGAAATAGTTTTAAATGAAACAACACGTATTAGCGTTGTTCCTGTGATGTATCTAATCGATCCTTACTCATCTATCATGTTATTTGACGTTTGGATGGACTCCAGTAACCCTGATGTGAGATACGAAATTTTCGGACGCAGCAGCAGCTGGAAATAGTTTTAAACGAAACAACACATATTAGCGTTGTTCCTGTGATGTATCTAATCGATCCTTACTCATCTATCATGTTATTTGGCGTTTCGATGGACTCCAGTAACTTTGATGTGAGATACGAAGTTCTCGGACGCAGCTGAAGCTGGAAATAGTTTTAAACGAAACAACACGTATTAGCGTTGTTCGTGTGATGTATCTAATCGATCCTTACTTAGCTACTATGTTATTTGACGTTTCGATGGACTCCAGTAACTCTAATGTGAGATACGAAATTTTCGGACGCAGCAGCAGCTGGAAATAGTTTTAAACGAAACAACACATATTAGCGTTGTTCCTGTGATGTATCTAATCGATCCTTACTCAGTTCTCATGTTATTTGACGTTTGGACGGACTCCAGTAACTCTGATGTGAGATACAAAGTTCTCGGACGCAGCAGAAGCTGGAAATAGTTTTGAACGAACCAACACGTATTAGCGTTGTTCCTGTGATGTATCTAAACGATCCTTACTTATCTAACATGTTATTTGACGTTTGGATGGACTCCAGTAACTCTAATGTGAGATACGAAATTTTCGGACGCAGCAGCAGCTGGAAATAGTTTTAAACGAAACAACACATATTAGCGTTGTTCCTGTGATGTATGTAATCGATCCTTACTCATCTATCATGTTATTTGACGTTTGGACGGACTCCAGTAACTCTGATGTGAGATACAAAGTTCTCGGACGCAGCAGAAGCTGGAAATAGTTTTGAACGAAACAACACGTATTAGCGTTGTTCCTGTGATGTATCTAAACGATCCTTACTTATCTAACATATTATATGACGTTTGGATGGACTCCAGTAAGTCTGATGTGAGAGACAAAGTTTTTGGACGCAGCAGCTGCTGGAAATAGTTTTAAACGAAACAACACGTATTAGCGTTGTTCCTGTGCTGTATCTAATCGATCCTTACTCATCTATCATGTTATTTGGCGTTTCGATGGACTCTGATGTGAGATACAAAGTTTAAGGACGCAGCAGAAGCTGGAAATAGTTTTGAACGAACCAACACGCATTAGCGTTGTTCCTGTGATGTATCTAAACGATCCTTACTTATCTAACATGTTATTTGACGTTTCGATGGACTCCAGTAACTCTGATGTGAGATACGACGCTTTCGGACGCAGCAGAAGCTGGAAATAGTTTTTAACGAAACAACACGCATTAGCGTTGTTCCTGTGATGTATCTAATCGATCCTTACTCATCTATCATGTTATTTGGCGTTTCGATGGACTCTGATGTGAGATACAAAGTTTACGGACGCAGCAGAAGCTGGAAATAGTTTTAAATGAAACAACACGTATTAGCGTTGTTCCTGTGCTGTATCTAATCGATCCTTACTTATCTATCATGTTATTTGACGTTTCGATGGACTCCAGTAACTCTGATGTGAGATACGACGTTTTCGGACGCAGCAGAAGCTGGAAATAGTTTTAAACGAAACAACACATATTAGCGTTGTTCCTGTGATGTATCTAATCGATCCTTACTCATCTATCATGTTATTTGACGTTTGGACGGACTCCAGTAACTCTGATGTGAGATACAAAGTTCTCGGACACAGCAGAAGCTGGAAATAGTTTTGAACGAAACAACACGTATTAGCGTTGTTCCTGTGATGTATCTAAACGATCCTTACTTATCTAACATGTTATTTGACGTTTGGATGGACTCCAGCAACTCTAATGTGAGATACGAAATTTTCGGACGCAGCAGCAGCTGGAAATAGTTTTAAACGAAACAACACATATTAGCGTTGTTCCTGTGATGTATCTAATCGATCCTCACTCATCTATCATGTTATTTGACGTTTGGACGGACTCCAGTAACTCTGATGTGAGATACAAAGTTCTCGGACGCAGCAGAAGCTGGAAATAGTTTTGAACGAAACAACACGTATTAGCGTTGTTCCTGTGATGTATCTAAACGATCCTTACTTATCTAACATATTATATGACGTTTGGATGGACTCCAGTAAGTCTGATGTGAGATACAAAGTTTTTGGACGCAACAGCTGCTGGAAATAATTTTAAACGAAACAACACGTATTAGCGTTGTTCCTGTGCTGTATCTAATCGATCCTTACTTATCTATCATGTTATTTGACGTTTCGATGGACTCCAGTAACTCTGATGTGAGATACGACGTTTTCGGACGCAGCAGTAACTGGAAATAGTTTTTAACGAAACAACACATATTAGCGTTGTTCCTGTGATGTATCTAATCGAACCTTACTTATCTATCATGTTATTTGACGTTTGGATCGACTCCAGTAACTCTGATGTGATATACGAAGTTCTCGGACGCAGCAGAAGCTGGAAATAGTTTTAAACGAAACAGCACGCATTAGCGTTGTTCCTGTGATGTATCTAATCGATCCTTACTCACCTATCATGTTATTTGGCGTTTTGATGGACTCCAGTAACTCTGATGTGAGATACAAAGTTTACGGACGCAGCAGAAGCTGGAAATAGTTTTAAATGAAACAACACGTATTAGCGTTGTTCCTGTGATGTATCTAATCGATCCTTACTCATCTATCATGTTATTTGACGTTTGGATGGACTCCAGTAACCCTGATGTGAGATACGAAATTTTCGGACGCAGCAGCAGCTGGAAATAGTTTTAAACGAAACAACACATATTAGCGTTGTTCCTGTGATGTATCTAATCGATCCTTACTCATCTATCATGTTGTTTGGCGTTTCGATGGACTCCAGTAACTTTGATGTGAGATACGAAGTTCTCGGACGCAGCTGAAGCTGGAAATAGTTTTAAACGAAACAACACGTATTAGCGTTGTTCCTGTGATGTATCTAATCGATCCTTACTTAGCTACTATGTTATTTGACGTTTCGATGGACTCCAGTAACTCTAATGTGAGATACGAAATTTTCGGACGCAGCAGCAGCTGGAAATAGTTTTAAACGAAACAACACATATTAGCGTTGTTCCTGTGATGTATCTAATCGATCCTTACTCATCTATCATGTTGTTTGGCGTTTCGATGGACTCCAGTAACTTTGATGTGAGATACGAAGTTCTCGGACGCAGCTGAAGCTGGAAATAGTTTTAAACGAAACAACACGTATTAGCGTTGTTCCTGTGATGTATCTAATCGATCCTTACTTAGCTACTATGTTATTTGACGTTTCGATGGACTCCAGTAACTCTAATGTGAGATACGAAATTTTCGGACGCAGCAGCAGCTGGAAATAGTTTTAAACGAAACAACACATATTAGCGTTGTTCCTGTGATGTATGTAATCGATCCTTACTCATCTATCATGTTATTTGACGTTTGGATGGACTCCAGTAAGTTTGATGTGAGATACAAAGTTTTTGGACGCAGCAGCTGCTGGAAATAGTTTTAAACGAAACAACACGTATTAGCGTTGTTCCTGTGCTGTATCTAATCGATCCTTACTCATCTATCATGTTATTTGGCGTTTCGATGGACTCTGATGTGAGATACAAAGTTTACGGACGCAGCAGAAGCTGGAAATAGTTTTGAACGAACCAACACGCATTAGCGTTGTTCCTGTGATGTATCTAAACGATCCTTACTTATCTAACATGTTATTTGACGTTTCGATGGACTCCAGTAACTCTGATGTGAGATACGACGCTTTCGGACGCAGCAGAAGCTGGAAATAGTTTTTAACGAAACAACACGCATTAGCGTTGTTCCTGTGATGTATCTAATCGATCCTTACTCATCTATCATGTTATTTGGCGTTTCGATGGACTCTGATGTGAGATACAAAGTTTACGGACGCAGCAGAAGCTGGAAATAGTTTTAAATGAAACAACACGTATTAGCGTTGTTCCTGTGATGTATCTAATCGATCCTTACTCATCTATCATGTTATTTGACGTTTGGATGGACTCCAGTAACCCTGATGTGAGATACGAAATTTTCGGACGCAGCGGAAGCTGGAAATAGTTTTAAACGAAACAACACGCATTAGCGTTGTTCCTGTGATGTATCTAATCGATCCTTACCCATCTATCATGTTATTTGTCGTTTCGATGGACTCTAGTAATTCTGATGTGAGATACGAAGTTTTTGGACGCAGCAGGAGCTGGAAATAGTTTTGAACGAAACAACACGTATTAGCGTTGTTCCTGTGATGTATCTAAACGATCCTTACCCATCTATCATGTTATTTGTCGTTTCGATGGACTCTAGTAATTCTGATGTGAGATACGAAGTTTTTGGACGCAGCAGGAGCTGGAAATAGTTTTGAACGAAACAACACGTATTAGCGTTGTTCCTGTGATGTATCTAAACGATCCTTACTTATCTAACATGTTATTTGACGTTTGGATGGACTCCAGTAAGTCTGATGTGAGATACAAAGTTTTTGACGCAGCAGGAGCTGGAAATAGTTTTAAACGAAACAACACGTATTAGCGTTGTTCCTGTGCTGTATCTAATCGATCCTTACTTATCTATCATGTTATTTGACGTTTCGATGGACTCCAGTAACTCTGATGTGAGATACGACGTTTTCGGACGCAGCAGAAGCTGGAAATAGTTTTTAACGAAACAACACGCATTAGCGTTGTTCCTGTGATGTATCTAATCTATCCTTACTCATCTATCATGTTATTTGGCGTTTCGATGGACTCCAGTAACTTTGATGTGAGATACGAAGTTCTCGGACGCAGCTGAAGCTGGAAATAGTTTTAAACGAAACAACACGTATTAGCGTTGTTCCTGTGATGTATCTAATCGGTCCTTACTTAGCTACTATGTTATTTGACGTTTCGATGGACTCCAGTAACTCTAATGTGAGATACGAAATTTTCGGACGCAGCAGCAGCTGGAAATAGTTTTAAACGAAACAACACATATTAGCGTTGTTCCTGTGATGTATCTAATCGATCCTTACTCATCTATCATGTTATTTGACGTTTGGATGGACTCCAGTAACCCTGATGTGAGATACGAAATTTTCGGACGCAGCGGAAGCTGGAAATAGTTTTAAACGAAACAACACGCATTAGCGTTGTTCCTGTGATGTATCTAATCGATCCTTACCCATCTATCATGTTATTTGTCGTTTCGATGGACTCTAGTAATTCTGATGTGAGATACGAAGTTTTTGGACGCAGCAGGAGCTGGAAATAGTTTTGAACGAAACAACACGTATTAGCGTTGTTCCTGTGATGTATCTAAACGATCCTTACTGATCTAACATGTTATTTGACGTTTGGATGGACTCCAGTAAGTCTGATGTGAGATACAAAGTTTTTGGACGCAGCAGGAGCTGGAAATAGTTTTGAACGAAACAACACGTATTAGCGTTGTTCCTGTGATGTATCTAAACGATCCTTACTTATCTATCATGTTATTTGACGTTTCGATGGACTCCAGTAACTCTGATGTGAGATACGACGTTTTCGGACGCAGCAGTAACTGGAAATAGTTTTTAACGAAACAACACATATTAGCGTTGTTCCTGTGATGTATCTAATCGATCCTTACTTATCTATCATGTTATTTGACGTTTGGATCGACTCCAGTAACTCTGATGTGATATACGAAGTTCTCGGACGCAGCAGAAGCTGGAAATAGTTTTAAACGAAACAGCACGCATTAGCGTTGTTCCTGTGATGTATCTAATCGATCCTTACTCACCTATCATGTTATTTGGCGTTTCGATGGACTCCAGTAACTCTGATGTGAGATACAAAGTTTACGGACGCAGCAGAAGCTGGAAATAGTTTTAAATGAAACAACACGTATTAGCGTTGTTCCTGTGATGTATCTAATCGATCCTTACTCATCTATCATGTTATTTGACGTTTGGATGGACTCCAGTAACCCTGATGTGAGATACGAAATTTTCGGACGCAGCAGCAGCTGGAAATAGTTTTAAACGAAACAACACATATTAGCGTTGTTCCTGTGATGTATCTAATCGATCCTTACTCATCTATCATGTTGTTTGGCGTTTCGATGGACTCCAGTAACTTTGATGTGAGATACGAAGTTCTCGGACGCAGCTGAAGCTGGAAATAGTTTTAAACGAAACAACACGTATTAGCGTTGTTCCTGTGATGTATCTAATCGATCCTTACTTAGCTACTATGTTATTTGACGTTTCGATGGACTCCAGTAACTCTAATGTGAGATACGAAATTTTCGGACGCAGCAGCAGCTGGAAATAGTTTTAAACGAAACAACACATATTAGCGTTGTTCCTGTGATGTATCTAATCGATCCTTACTCATCTATCATGTTGTTTGGCGTTTCGATGGACTCCAGTAACTTTGATGTGAGATACGAAGTTCTCGGACGCAGCTGAAGCTGGAAATAGTTTTAAACGAAACAACACGTATTAGCGTTGTTCCTGTGATGTATCTAATCGATCCTTACTTAGCTACTATGTTATTTGACGTTTCGATGGACTCCAGTAACTCTAATGTGAGATACGAAATTTTCGGACGCAGCAGCAGCTGGAAATAGTTTTAAACGAAACAACACATATTAGCGTTGTTCCTGTGATGTATGTAATCGATCCTTACTCATCTATCATGTTATTTGACGTTTGGATGGACTCCAGTAAGTTTGATGTGAGATACAAAGTTTTTGGACGCAGCAGCTGCTGGAAATAGTTTTAAACGAAACAACACGTATTAGCGTTGTTCCTGTGCTGTATCTAATCGATCCTTACTCATCTATCATGTTATTTGGCGTTTCGATGGACTCTGATGTGAGATACAAAGTTTACGGACGCAGCAGAAGCTGGAAATAGTTTTGAACGAACCAACACGCATTAGCGTTGTTCCTGTGATGTATCTAAACGATCCTTACTTATCTAACATGTTATTTGACGTTTCGATGGACTCCAGTAACTCTGATGTGAGATACGACGCTTTCGGACGCAGCAGAAGCTGGAAATAGTTTTTAACGAAACAACACGCATTAGCGTTGTTCCTGTGATGTATCTAATCGATCCTTACTCATCTATCATGTTATTTGGCGTTTCGATGGACTCTGATGTGAGATACAAAGTTTACGGACGCAGCAGAAGCTGGAAATAGTTTTAAATGAAACAACACGTATTAGCGTTGTTCCTGTGATGTATCTAATCGATCCTTACTCATCTATCATGTTATTTGACGTTTGGATGGACTCCAGTAACCCTGATGTGAGATACGAAATTTTCGGACGCAGCGGAAGCTGGAAATAGTTTTAAACGAAACAACACGCATTAGCGTTGTTCCTGTGATGTATCTAATCGATCCTTACCCATCTATCATGTTATTTGTCGTTTCGATGGACTCTAGTAATTCTGATGTGAGATACGAAGTTTTTGGACGCAGCAGGAGCTGGAAATAGTTTTGAACGAAACAACACGTATTAGCGTTGTTCCTGTGATGTATCTAAACGATCCTTACCCATCTATCATGTTATTTGTCGTTTCGATGGACTCTAGTAATTCTGATGTGAGATACGAAGTTTTTGGACGCAGCAGGAGCTGGAAATAGTTTTGAACGAAACAACACGTATTAGCGTTGTTCCTGTGATGTATCTAAACGATCCTTACTTATCTAACATGTTATTTGACGTTTGGATGGACTCCAGTAAGTCTGATGTGAGATACAAAGTTTTTGACGCAGCAGGAGCTGGAAATAGTTTTAAACGAAACAACACGTATTAGCGTTGTTCCTGTGCTGTATCTAATCGATCCTTACTTATCTATCATGTTATTTGACGTTTCGATGGACTCCAGTAACTCTGATGTGAGATACGACGTTTTCGGACGCAGCAGAAGCTGGAAATAGTTTTTAACGAAACAACACGCATTAGCGTTGTTCCTGTGATGTATCTAATCTATCCTTACTCATCTATCATGTTATTTGGCGTTTCGATGGACTCCAGTAACTTTGATGTGAGATACGAAGTTCTCGGACGCAGCTGAAGCTGGAAATAGTTTTAAACGAAACAACACGTATTAGCGTTGTTCCTGTGATGTATCTAATCGGTCCTTACTTAGCTACTATGTTATTTGACGTTTCGATGGACTCCAGTAACTCTAATGTGAGATACGAAATTTTCGGACGCAGCAGCAGCTGGAAATAGTTTTGAACGAAACAACACGTATTAGCGTTGTTCCTGTGATGTATCTAAACGATCCTTACTTATCTAACATGTTATTTGACGTTTGGATGGACTCCAGTAAGTCTGATGTGAGATACAAAGTTTTTGGACGCAGCAGGAGCTGGAAATAGTTTTTAACGAAACAACACGCATTAGCGTTGTTCCTGTGATGTATCTAATCTATCCTTACTCATCTATCATGTTGTTTGGCGTTTCGATGGACTCCAGTAACTTTGATGTGAGATACGAAGTTCTCGGACGCAGCTGAAGCTGGAAATAGTTTTAAACGAAACAACACGTATTAGCGTTGTTCCTGTGATGTATCTAATCGATCCTTACTTAGCTACTATGTTATTTGACGTTTCGATGGACTCCAGTAACTCTAATGTGAGATACGAAATTTTCGGACGCAGCAGCAGCTGGAAATAGTTTTAAACGAAACAACACATATTAGCGTTGTTCCTGTGATGTATCTAATCGATCCTTACTCATCTATCATGTTGTTTGGCGTTTCGATGGACTCCAGTAACTTTGATGTGAGATACGAAGTTCTCGGACGCAGCTGAAGCTGGAAATAGTTTTAAACGAAACAACACGTATTAGCGTTGTTCCTGTGATGTATCTAATCGATCCTTACTTAGCTACTATGTTATTTGACGTTTCGATGGACTCCAGTAACTCTAATGTGAGATACGAAATTTTCGGACGCAGCAGCAGCTGGAAATAGTTTTAAACGAAACAACACATATTAGCGTTGTTCCTGTGATGTATGTAATCGATCCTTACTCATCTATCATGTTATTTGACGTTTGGATGGACTCCAGTAAGTTTGATGTGAGATACAAAGTTTTTGGACGCAGCAGCTGCTGGAAATAGTTTTAAACGAAACAACACGTATTAGCGTTGTTCCTGTGCTGTATCTAATCGATCCTTACTCATCTATCATGTTATTTGGCGTTTCGATGGACTCTGATGTGAGATACAAAGTTTACGGACGCAGCAGAAGCTGGAAATAGTTTTGAACGAACCAACACGCATTAGCGTTGTTCCTGTGATGTATCTAAACGATCCTTACTTATCTAACATGTTATTTGACGTTTCGATGGACTCCAGTAACTCTGATGTGAGATACGACGCTTTCGGACGCAGCAGAAGCTGGAAATAGTTTTTAACGAAACAACACGCATTAGCGTTGTTCCTGTGATGTATCTAATCGATCCTTACTCATCTATCATGTTATTTGGCGTTTCGATGGACTCTGATGTGAGATACAAAGTTTACGGACGCAGCAGAAGCTGGAAATAGTTTTAAATGAAACAACACGTATTAGCGTTGTTCCTGTGATGTATCTAATCGATCCTTACTCATCTATCATGTTATTTGACGTTTGGATGGACTCCAGTAACCCTGATGTGAGATACGAAATTTTCGGACGCAGCGGAAGCTGGAAATAGTTTTAAACGAAACAACACGCATTAGCGTTGTTCCTGTGATGTATCTAATCGATCCTTACCCATCTATCATGTTATTTGTCGTTTCGATGGACTCTAGTAATTCTGATGTGAGATACGAAGTTTTTGGACGCAGCAGGAGCTGGAAATAGTTTTGAACGAAACAACACGTATTAGCGTTGTTCCTGTGATGTATCTAAACGATCCTTACCCATCTATCATGTTATTTGTCGTTTCGATGGACTCTAGTAATTCTGATGTGAGATACGAAGTTTTTGGACGCAGCAGGAGCTGGAAATAGTTTTGAACGAAACAACACGTATTAGCGTTGTTCCTGTGATGTATCTAAACGATCCTTACTTATCTAACATGTTATTTGACGTTTGGATGGACTCCAGTAAGTCTGATGTGAGATACAAAGTTTTTGACGCAGCAGGAGCTGGAAATAGTTTTAAACGAAACAACACGTATTAGCGTTGTTCCTGTGCTGTATCTAATCGATCCTTACTTATCTATCATGTTATTTGACGTTTCGATGGACTCCAGTAACTCTGATGTGAGATACGACGTTTTCGGACGCAGCAGAAGCTGGAAATAGTTTTTAACGAACCAACACGCATTAGCGTTGTTCCTGTGATGTATCTAATCTATCCTTACTCATCTATCATGTTATTTGGCGTTTCGATGGACTCCAGTAACTTTGATGTGAGATACGAAGTTCTCGGACGCAGCTGAAGCTGGAAATAGTTTTAAACGAAACAACACGTATTAGCGTTGTTCCTGTGATGTATCTAATCGGTCCTTACTTAGCTACTATGTTATTTGACGTTTCGACGGACTCCAGTAACTCTAATGTGAGATACGAAATTTTCGGACGCAGCAGCAGCTGGAAATAGTTTTGAACGAAACAACACGTATTAGCGTTGTTCCTGTGATGTATCTAATCGATCCTTACTCATCTATCATGTTATTTGACGTTTGGATGGACTCCAGTAACCCTGATGTGAGATACGAAATTTTCGGACGCAGCGGAAGCTGGAAATAGTTTTAAACGAAACAACACGCATTAGCGTTGTTCCTGTGATGTATCTAATCGATCCTTACCCATCTATCATGTTATTTGTCGTTTCGATGGACTCTAGTAATTCTGATGTGAGATACGAAGTTTTTGGACGCAGCAGGAGCTGGAAATAGTTTTGAACGAAACAACACGTATTAGCGTTGTTCCTGTGATGTATCTAAACGATCCTTACTGATCTAACATGTTATTTGACGTTTGGATGGACTCCAGTAAGTCTGATGTGAGATACAAAGTTTTTGGACGCAGCAGGAGCTGGAAATAGTTTTGAACGAAACAACACGTATTAGCGTTGTTCCTGTGATGTATCTAAACGATCCTTACTTATCTATCATGTTATTTGACGTTTCGATGGACTCCAGTAACTCTGATGTGAGATACGACGTTTTCGGACGCAGCAGTAACTGGAAATAGTTTTTAACGAAACAACACATATTAGCGTTGTTCCTGTGATGTATCTAATCGATCCTTACTTATCTATCATGTTATTTGACGTTTGGATCGACTCCAGTAACTCTGATGTGATATACGAAGTTCTCGGACGCAGCAGAAGCTGGAAATAGTTTTAAACGAAACAGCACGCATTAGCGTTGTTCCTGTGATGTATCTAATCGATCCTTACTCACCTATCATGTTATTTGGCGTTTCGATGGACTCCAGTAACTCTGATGTGAGATACAAAGTTTACGGACGCAGCAGAAGCTGGAAATAGTTTTAAATGAAACAACACGTATTAGCGTTGTTCCTGTGATGTATCTAATCGATCCTTACTCATCTATCATGTTATTTGACGTTTGGATGGACTCCAGTAACCCTGATGTGAGATACGAAATTTTCGGACGCAGCAGCAGCTGGAAATAGTTTTAAACGAAACAACACATATTAGCGTTGTTCCTGTGATGTATCTAATCGATCCTTACTCATCTATCATGTTGTTTGGCGTTTCGATGGACTCCAGTAACTTTGATGTGAGATACGAAGTTCTCGGACGCAGCTGAAGCTGGAAATAGTTTTAAACGAAACAACACGTATTAGCGTTGTTCCTGTGATGTATCTAATCGATCCTTACTTAGCTACTATGTTATTTGACGTTTCGATGGACTCCAGTAACTCTAATGTGAGATACGAAATTTTCGGACGCAGCAGCAGCTGGAAATAGTTTTAAACGAAACAACACATATTAGCGTTGTTCCTGTGATGTATCTAATCGATCCTTACTCATCTATCATGTTGTTTGGCGTTTCGATGGACTCCAGTAACTTTGATGTGAGATACGAAGTTCTCGGACGCAGCTGAAGCTGGAAATAGTTTTAAACGAAACAACACGTATTAGCGTTGTTCCTGTGATGTATCTAATCGATCCTTACTTAGCTACTATGTTATTTGACGTTTCGATGGACTCCAGTAACTCTAATGTGAGATACGAAATTTTCGGACGCAGCAGCAGCTGGAAATAGTTTTAAACGAAACAACACATATTAGCGTTGTTCCTGTGATGTATGTAATCGATCCTTACTCATCTATCATGTTATTTGACGTTTGGATGGACTCCAGTAAGTTTGATGTGAGATACAAAGTTTTTGGACGCAGCAGCTGCTGGAAATAGTTTTAAACGAAACAACACGTATTAGCGTTGTTCCTGTGCTGTATCTAATCGATCCTTACTCATCTATCATGTTATTTGGCGTTTCGATGGACTCTGATGTGAGATACAAAGTTTACGGACGCAGCAGAAGCTGGAAATAGTTTTGAACGAACCAACACGCATTAGCGTTGTTCCTGTGATGTATCTAAACGATCCTTACTTATCTAACATGTTATTTGACGTTTCGATGGACTCCAGTAACTCTGATGTGAGATACGACGCTTTCGGACGCAGCAGAAGCTGGAAATAGTTTTTAACGAAACAACACGCATTAGCGTTGTTCCTGTGATGTATCTAATCGATCTTTACTCATCTATCATGTTATTTGGCGTTTCGATGGACTCTGATGTGAGATACAAAGTTTACGGACGCAGCAGAAGCTGGAAATAGTTTTAAATGAAACAACACGTATTAGCGTTGTTCCTGTGATGTATCTAATCGATCCTTACTCATCTATCATGTTATTTGACGTTTGGATGGACTCCAGTAACCCTGATGTGAGATACGAAATTTTCGGACGCAGCGGAAGCTGGAAATAGTTTTAAACGAAACAACACGCATTAGCGTTGTTCCTGTGATGTATCTAATCGATCCTTACCCATCTATCATGTTATTTGTCGTTTCGATGGACTCTAGTAATTCTGATGTGAGATACGAAGTTTTTGGACGCAGCAGGAGCTGGAAATAGTTTTGAACGAAACAACACGTATTAGCGTTGTTCCTGTGATGTATCTAAACGATCCTTACCCATCTATCATGTTATTTGTCGTTTCGATGGACTCTAGTAATTCTGATGTGAGATACGAAGTTTTTGGACGCAGCAGGAGCTGGAAATAGTTTTGAACGAAACAACACGTATTAGCGTTGTTCCTGTGATGTATCTAAACGATCCTTACTTATCTAACATGTTATTTGACGTTTGGATGGACTCCAGTAAGTCTGATGTGAGATACAAAGTTTTTGACGCAGCAGGAGCTGGAAATAGTTTTAAACGAAACAACACGTATTAGCGTTGTTCCTGTGCTGTATCTAATCGATCCTTACTTATCTATCATGTTATTTGACGTTTCGATGGACTCCAGTAACTCTGATGTGAGATACGACGTTTTCGGACGCAGCAGAAGCTGGAAATAGTTTTTAACGAAACAACACGCATTAGCGTTGTTCCTGTGATGTATCTAATCTATCCTTACTCATCTATCATGTTATTTGGCGTTTCGATGGACTCCAGTAACTTTGATGTGAGATACGAAGTTCTCGGACGCAGCTGAAGCTGGAAATAGTTTTAAACGAAACAACACGTATTAGCGTTGTTCCTGTGATGTATCTAATCGGTCCTTACTTAGCTACTATATTATTTGACGTTTCGATGGACTCCAGTAACTCTAATGTGAGATACGAAATTTTCGGACGCAGCAGCAGCTGGAAATAGTTTTGAACGAAACAACACGTATTAGCGTTGTTCCTGTGATGTATCTAAACGATCCTTACTTATCTAACATGTTATTTGACGTTTGGATGGACTCCAGTAAGTCTGATGTGAGATACAAAGTTTTTGGACGCAGCAGGAGCTGGAAATAGTTTTTAACGAAACAACACGCATTAGCGTTGTTCCTGTGATGTATCTAATCTATCCTTACTCATCTATCATGTTGTTTGGCGTTTCGATGGACTCCAGTAACTTTGATGTGAGATACGAAGTTCTCGGACGCAGCTGAAGCTGGAAATAGTTTTAAACGAAACAACACGTATTAGCGTTGTTCCTGTGATGTATCTAATCGATCCTTACTTAGCTACTATGTTATTTGACGTTTCGATGGACTCCAGTAACTCTAATGTGAGATACGAAATTTTCGGACGCAGCAGCAGCTGGAAATAGTTTTAAACGAAACAACACATATTAGCGTTGTTCCTGTGATGTATCTAATCGATCCTTACTCATCTATCATGTTGTTTGGCGTTTCGATGGACTCCAGTAACTTTGATGTGAGATACGAAGTTCTCGGACGCAGCTGAAGCTGGAAATAGTTTTAAACGAAACAACACGTATTAGCGTTGTTCCTGTGATGTATCTAATCGATCCTTACTTAGCTACTATGTTATTTGACGTTTCGATGGACTCCAGTAACTCTAATGTGAGATACGAAATTTTCGGACGCAGCAGCAGCTGGAAATAGTTTTAAACGAAACAAAACATATTAGCGTTGTTCCTGTGATGTATGTAATCGATCCTTACTCATCTATCATGTTATTTGACGTTTGGATGGACTCCAGTAAGTTTGATGTGAGATACAAAGTTTTTGGACGCAGCAGCTGCTGGAAATAGTTTTAAACGAAACAACACGTATTAGCGTTGTTCCTGTGCTGTATCTAATCGATCCTTACTCATCTATCATGTTATTTGGCGTTTCGATGGACTCTGATGTGAGATACAAAGTTTACGGACGCAGCAGATGCTGGAAATAGTTTTGAACGAACCAACACGCATTAGCGTTGTTCCTGTGATGTATCTAAACGATCCTTACTTATCTAACATGTTATTTGACGTTTCGATGGACTCCAGTAACTCTGATGTGAGATACGACGCTTTCGGACGCAGCAGAAGCTGGAAATAGTTTTTAACGAAACAACACGCATTAGCGTTGTTCCTGTGATGTATCTAATCGATCCTTACTCATCTATCATGTTATTTGGCGTTTCGATGGACTCTGATGTGAGATACAAAGTTTACGGACGCAGCAGAAGCTGGAAATAGTTTTAAATGAAACAACACGTATTAGCGTTGTTCCTGTGATGTATCTAATCGATCCTTACTCATCTATCATGTTATTTGACGTTTGGATGGACTCCAGTAACCCTGATGTGAGATACGAAATTTTCGGACGCAGCGGAAGCTGGAAATAGTTTTAAACGAAACAACACGCATTAGCGTTGTTCCTGTGATGTATCTAATCGATCCTTACCCATCTATCATGTTATTTGTCGTTTCGATGGACTCTAGTAATTCTGATGTGAGATACGAAGTTTTTGGACGCAGCAGGAGCTGGAAATAGTTTTGAACGAAACAACACGTATTAGCGTTGTTCCTGTGATGTATCTAAACGATCCTTACCCATCTATCATGTTATTTGTCGTTTCGATGGACTCTAGTAATTCTGATGTGAGATACGAAGTTTTTGGACGCAGCAGGAGCTGGAAATAGTTTTGAACGAAACAACACGTATTAGCGTTGTTCCTGTGATGTATCTAAACGATCCTTACTTATCTAACATGTTATTTGACGTTTGGATGGACTCCAGTAAGTCTGATGTGAGATACAAAGTTTTTGACGCAGCAGGAGCTGGAAATAGTTTTAAACGAAACAACACGTATTAGCGTTGTTCCTGTGCTGTATCTAATCGATCCTTACTTATCTATCATGTTATTTGACGTTTCGATGGACTCCAGTAACTCTGATGTGAGATACGACGTTTTCGGACGCAGCAGAAGCTGGAAATAGTTTTTAACGAAACAACACGCATTAGCGTTGTTCCTGTGATGTATCTAATCTATCCTTACTCATCTATCATGTTATTTGGCGTTTCGATGGACTCCAGTAACTTTGATGTGAGATACGAAGTTCTCGGACGCAGCTGAAGCTGGAAATAGTTTTAAACGAAACAACACGTATTAGCGTTGTTCCTGTGATGTATCTAATCGGTCCTTACTTAGCTACTATGTTATTTGACGTTTCGACGGACTCCAGTAACTCTAATGTGAGATACGAAATTTTCGGACGCAGCAGCAGCTGGAAATAGTTTTGAACGAAACAACACGTATTAGCGTTGTTCCTGTGATGTATCTAAACGATCCTTACTTATCTAACATGTTATTTGACGTTTGGATGGACTCCAGTAAGTCTGATGTGAGATACAAAGTTTTTGGACGCAGCAGGAGCTGGAAATAGTTTTTAACGAAACAACACGCATTAGCGTTGTTCCTGTGATGTATCTAATCTATCCTTACTCATCTATCATGTTATTTGACGTTTGGACGGACTCCAGTAACTCTGATGTGAGATACAAAGTTCTCGGACGCAGCAGAAGCTGGAAATAGTTTTGAACGAAACAACACGTATTAGCGTTGTTCCTGTGATGTATCTAAACGATCCTTACTTATCTAACATATTATATGACGTTTGGATGGACTCCAGTAAGTTTGATGTGAGATACAAAGTTTTTGGACGCAGCAGCTGCTGGAAATAGTTTTAAACGAAACAACACGTATTAGCGTTGTTCCTGTGCTGTATCTAATCGATCCTTACTCATCTATCATGTTATTTGGCGTTTCGATGGACTCTGATGTGAGATACAAAGTTTACGGACGCAGCAGAAGCTGGAAATAGTTTTGAACGAACCAACACGCATTAGCGTTGTTCCTGTGATGTATCTAAACGATCCTTACTTATCTAACATGTTATTTGACGTTTCGATGGACTCCAGTAACTCTGATGTGAGATACGACGCTTTCGGACGCAGCAGAAGCTGGAAATAGTTTTTAACGAAACAACACGCATTAGCGTTGTTCCTGTGATGTATCTAATCGATCCTTACTCATCTATCATGTTATTTGACGTTTGGATGGACTCCAGTAACCCTGATGTGAGATACGAAATTTTCGGACGCAGCGGAAGCTGGAAATAGTTTTAAACGAAACAACACGCATTAGCGTTGTTCCTGTGATGTATCTAATCGATCCTTACCCATCTATCATGTTATTTGTCGTTTCGATGGACTCTAGTAATTCTGATGTGAGATACGAAGTTTTTGGACGCAGCAGGAGCTGGAAATAGTTTTGAACGAAACAACACGTATTAGCGTTGTTCCTGTGATGTATCTAAACGATCCTTACCCATCTATCATGTTATTTGTCGTTTCGATGGACTCTAGTAATTCTGATGTGAGATACGAAGTTTTTGGACGCAGCAGGAGCTGGAAATAGTTTTGAACGAAACAACACGTATTAGCGTTGTTCCTGTGATGTATCTAAACGATCCTTACTTATCTAACATGTTATTTGACGTTTGGATGGACTCCAGTAAGTCTGATGTGAGATACAAAGTTTTTGACGCAGCAGGAGCTGGAAATAGTTTTAAACGAAACAACACGTATTAGCGTTGTTCATGTGCTGTATCTAATCGATCCTTACTTATCTATCATGTTATTTGACGTTTCGATGGACTCCAGTAACTCTGATGTGAGATACGACGTTTTCGGACGCAGCAGAAGCTGGAAATAGTTTTTAACGAAACAACACGCATTAGCGTTGTTCCTGTGATGTATCTAATCTATCCTTACTCATCTATCATGTTATTTGGCGTTTCGATGGACTCCAGTAACTTTGATGTGAGATACGAAGTTCTCGGACGCAGCTGAAGCTGGAAATAGTTTTAAACGAAACAACACGTATTAGCGTTGTTCCTGTGATGTATCTAATCGGTCCTTACTTAGCTACTATGTTATTTGACGTTTCGATGGACTCCAGTAACTCTAATGTGAGATACGAAATTTTCGGACGCAGCAGCAGCTGGAAATAGTTTTAAACGAAACAACACATATTAGCGTTGTTCCTGTGATGTATCTAATCGATCCTTACTCATCTATCATGTTATTTGACGTTTGGATGGACTCCAGTAACCCTGATGTGAGATACGAAATTTTCGGACGCAGCGGAAGCTGGAAATAGTTTTAAACGAAACAACACGCATTAGCGTTGTTCCTGTGATGTATCTAATCGATCCTTACCCATCTATCATGTTATTTGTCGTTTCGATGGACTCTAGTAATTCTGATGTGAGATACGAAGTTTTTGGACGCAGCAGGAGCTGGAAATAGTTTTGAACGAAACAACACGTATTAGCGTTGTTCCTGTGATGTATCTAAACGATCCTTACTTATCTATCATGTTATTTGACGTTTCGATGGACTCCAGTAACTCTGATGTGAGATACGACGTTTTCGGACGCAGCAGAAGCTGGAAATAGTTTTTAACGAAACAACACGCATTAGCGTTGTTCCTGTGATGTATCTAATCGATCCTTACTCATCTATCATGTTATTTGGCGTTTCGATGGACTCCAGTAACTTTGATGTGAGATACGAAGTTCTCGGACGCAGCTGAAGCTGGAAATAGTTTTAAACGAAACAACACGTATTAGCGTTGTTCCTGTGATGTATCTAAACGATCCTTACTTATCTAACATGTTATTTGACGTTTGGATGGACTCCAGTAAGTCTGATGTGAGATACAAAGTTTTTGGACGCAGCAGGAGCTGGAAATAGTTTTGAACGAAACAACACGTATTAGCGTTGTTCCTGTGATGTATCTAAACGATCCTTACTTATCTATCATGTTATTTGACGTTTCGATGGACTCCAGTAACTCTGATGTGAGATACGACGTTTTCGGACGCAGCAGAAGCTGGAAATAGTTTTTAACGAAACAACACGCATTAGCGTTGTTCCTGTGATGTATCTAATCGATCCTTACTCATCTATCATGTTATTTGGCGTTTCGATGGACTCCAGTAACTTTGATGTGAGATACGAAGTTCTCGGACGCAGCTGAAGCTGGAAATAGTTTTAAACGAAACAACACGTATTAGCGTTGTTCCTGTGATGTATCTAATCGGTCCTTACTTAGCTACTATGTTATTTGACGTTTCGATGGACTCCAGTAACTCTAATGTGAGATACGAAATTTTCGGACGCAGCAGCAGCTGGAAATAGTTTTAAACGAAACAACACATATTAGCGTTGTTCCTGTGATGTATCTAATCGATCCTTACTCATCTATCATGTTATTTGACGTTTGGACGGACTCCAGTAACTCTGATGTGAGATACAAAGTTCTCGGACGCAGCAGGAGCTGGAAATAGTTTTGAACGAAACAACACGTATTAGCGTTGTTCCTGTGATGTATCTAAACGATCCTTACTTATCTAACATGTTATTTGACGTTTGGATGGACTCCAGTAAGTCTGATGTGAGATACAAAGTTTTTGACGCAGCAGGAGCTGGAAATAGTTTTAAACGAAACAACACGTATTAGCGTTGTTCCTGTGCTGTATCTAATCGATCCTTACTTATCTATCATGTTATTTGACGTTTCGATGGACTCCAGTAACTCTGATGTGAGATACGACGTTTTCGGACGCAGCAGAAGCTGGAAATAGTTTTTAACGAAACAACACGCATTAGCGTTCTTCCTGTGATGTATCTAATCGGTCCTTACTTAGCTACTATGTTATTTGACGTTTCGATGGACTCCAGTAACTCTAATGTGAGATACGAAATTTTCGGACGCAGCAGCAGCTGGAAATAGTTTTAAACGAAACAACACATATTAGCGTTGTTCCTGTGATGTATCTAATCGATCCTTACTCATCTATCATGTTATTTGACGTTTGGATGGACTCCAGTAACCCTGATGTGAGATACGAAATTTTCGGACGCAGCGGAAGCTGGAAATAGTTTTAAACGAAACAACACGCATTAGCGTTGTTCCTGTGATGTATCTAATCGATCCTTACCCATCTATCATGTTATTTGTCGTTTCGATGGACTCTAGTAATTCTGATGTGAGATACGAAGTTTTTGGACGCAGCAGGAGCTGGAAATAGTTTTGAACGAAACAACACGTATTAGCGTTGTTCCTGTGATGTATCTAAACGATCCTTACTTATCTAACATGTTATTTGACGTTTGGATGGACTCCAGTAAGTCTGATGTGAGATACAAAGTTTTTGGACGCAGCAGGAGCTGGAAATAGTTTTGAACAAAACAACACGTATTAGCGTTGTTCCTGTGATGTATCTAAACGATCCTTACTTATCTATCATGTTATTTGACGTTTCGATGGACTCCAGTAACTCTGATGTGAGATACGACGTTTTCGGACGCAGCAGAAGCTGGAAATAGTTTTTAACGAAACAACACGCATTAGCGTTGTTCCTGTGATGTATCTAATCGATCCTTACTCATCTATCATGTTATTTGGCGTTTCGATGGACTCCAGTAACTTTGATGTGAGATACGAAGTTCTCGGACGCAGCTGAAGCTGGAAATAGTTTTAAACGAAACAACACGTATTAGCGTTGTTCCTGTGATGTATCTAATCGGTCCTTACTTAGCTACTATGTTATTTGACGTTTCGATGGACTCCAGTAACTCTAATGTGAGATACGAAATTTTCGGACGCAGCAGCAGCTGGAAATAGTTTTAAACGAAACAACACATATTAGCGTTGTTCCTGTGATGTATCTAATCGATCCTTACTCATCTATCATGTTATTTGACGTTTGGATGGACTCCAGTAACCCTGATGTGAGATACGAAATTTTCGGACGCAGCGGAAGCTGGAAATAGTTTTAAACGAAACAACACGCATTAGCGTTGTTCCTGTGATGTATCTAATCGATCCTTACCCATCTATCATGTTATTTGTCGTTTCGATGGACTCTAGTAATTCTGATGTGAGATACGAAGTTTTTGGACGCAGCAGGAGCTGGAAATAGTTTTGAACGAAACAACACGTATTAGCGTTGTTCCTGTGATGTATCTAAACGATCCTTACTTATCTATCATGTTATTTGACGTTTCGATGGACTCCAGTAACTCTGATGTGAGATACGACGTTTTCGGACGCAGCAGAAGCTGGAAATAGTTTTTAACGAAACAACACGCATTAGCGTTGTTCCTGTGATGTATCTAATCGATCCTTACTCATCTATCATGTTATTTGGCGTTTCGATGGACTCCAGTAACTTTGATGTGAGATACGAAGTTCTCGGACGCAGCTGAAGCTGGAAATAGTTTTAAACGAAACAACACGTATTAGCGTTGTTCCTGTGATGTATCTAATCGATCCTTACTCATCTATCATGTTATTTGACGTTTGGACGGACTCCAGTAACTCTGATGTGAGATACAAAGTTCTCGGACGCAGCAGAAGCTGGAAATAGTTTTGAACGAAGCAACACGTATTAGCGTTGTTCCTGTGCTGTATCTAATCGATCCTTACTTATCTATCATGTTATTTGACGTTTCGATGGACTCCAGTAACTCTGATGTGAGATACGACGTTTTCGGACGCAGCAGAAGCTAAAAATAGTTTTAAACGAAACAACACATATTAGCGTTGTTCCTGTGATGTATCTAATCGATCCTTACTCATCTATCATGTTATTTGACGTTTGGACGGACTCCAGTAACTCTGATGTGAGATACAAAGTTCTCGGACACAGCAGAAGCTGGAAATAGTTTTGAACGAAACAACACGTATTAGCGTTGTTCCTGTGATGTATCTAAACGATCCTTACTTATCTGACATGTTATTGGACGTTTGGATGGACTCCAGTAACTCTAATGTGAGATACGAAATTTTCGGAAGCAGCAGCAGCTGGAAATAGTTTTAAACGAAACAACACATATTAGCGTTGTTCCTGTGATGTATCTAATCGATCCTTACTCATCTATCATGTTATTTGACGTTTGGACGGACTCCAGTAACTCTGATGTGAGATACAAAGTTCTCGGACGCAGCAGAAGCTGGAAATAGTTTTGAACGAAACAACACGTATTAGCGTTGTTCCTGTGATGTATCTAAACGATCCTTACTTATCTAACATATTATATGACGTTTGGATGGACTCCAGTAAGTCTGATGTGAGATACAAAGTTTTTGGACGCAGCAGCTGCTGGAAATAATTTTAAACGAAACAACACGTATTAGCGTTGTTCCTGTGCTGTATCTAATCGATCCTTACTTATCTATCATGTTATTTGACGTTTCGATGGACTCCAGTAACTCTGATGTGAGATACGACGTTTTCGGACGCAGCAGAAACTGGAAATAGTTTTTAACGAAACAACACATATTAGCGTTGTTCCTGTGATGTATGTAATCGATCCTTACTTATCTATCATGTTATTTGACGTTTGGATCGACTCCAGTAACTCTGATGTGATATACGAAGTTCTCGGACGCAGCAGAAGCTGGAAATAGTTTTAAACGAAACAGCACGCATTAGCGTTGTTCCTGTGATGTATCTAATCGATCCTTACTCACCTATCATGTTATTTGGCGTTTCGATGGACTCCAGTAACTCTGATGTGAGATACAAAGTTTACGGACGCAGCAGAAGCTGGAAATAGTTTTAAATGAAACAACACGTATTAGCGTTGTTCCTGTGATGTATCTAATCGATCCTTACTCATCTATCATGTTATTTGACGTTTGGATGGACTCCAGTAACCCTGATGTGAGATACGAAATTTTCGGACGCAGCAGCAGCTGGAAATAGTTTTAAACGAAACAACACATATTAGCGTTGTTCCTGTTATGTATCTAATCGATCCTTACTCATCTATCATGTTATTTGGCGTTTCGATGGACTCCAGTAACTTTGATGTGAGATACGAAGTTCTCGGACGCAGCTGAAGCTGGAAATAGTTTTAAACGAAACAACACGTATTAGCGTTGTTCGTGTGATGTATCTAATCGATCCTTACTTAGCTACTATGTTATTTGACGTTTCGATGGACTCCAGTAACTCTAATGTGAGATACGAAATTTTCGGACGCAGCAGCAGCTGGAAATAGTTTTAAACGAAACAACACATATTAGCGTTGTTCCTGTGATGTATCTAATCGATCCTTACTCAGTTCTCATGTTATTTGACGTTTGGACGGACTCCAGTAACTCTGATGTGAGATACAAAGTTCTCGGACGCAGCAGAAGCTGGAAATAGTTTTGAACGAAGCAACACGTATTAGCGTTGTTCCTGTGATGTATCTAAACGATCC
This sequence comes from Prosopocoilus inquinatus, assembly GCA_036172665.1. Lineage (NCBI taxonomy): Eukaryota > Metazoa > Arthropoda > Insecta > Coleoptera > Lucanidae > Prosopocoilus > Prosopocoilus inquinatus. Next base: position 29,997,178 of record CM069879.1, read on the forward strand.
TTACTTATCTAACATATTATATGACGTTTGGATGGACTCCAGTAAGTCTGATGTGAGATACAAAGTTTTTGGACGCAGCAGCAGCTGGAAATAGTTTTAAACGAAACAACACGTATTAGCGTTGTTCCTGTGCTGTATCTAATCGATCCTTACTTATCTATCATGTTATTTGACGTTTCGATGGACTCCAGTAACTCTGATGTGAGATACGACGTTTTCGGACGCAGCAGAAGCTGGAAATAGTTTTAAACGAAACAACACATATTAGCGTTGTTCCTGTGATGTATCTAATCGATCCTTACTCATCTATCATGTTATTTGACGTTTGGACGGACTCCAGTAACTCTGATGTGAGATACAAAGTTCTCGGACACAGCAGAAGCTGGAAATAGTTTTGAACGAAACAACACGTATTAGCGTTGTTCCTGTGATGTATCTAAACGATCCTTACTTATCTAACATGTTATTGGACGTTTGGATGGACTCCAGTAAGTCTGATGTGAGATACAAAGTTTTTGGACGCAGCAGCTGCTGGAAATAATTTTAAACGAAACAACACGTATTAGCGTTGTTCCTGTGCTGTATCTAATCGATCCTTACTTATCTATCATGTTATTTGACGTTTCGATGGACTCCAGTAACTCTGATGTGAGATACGACGTTTTCGGACGCAGCAGAAACTGGAAATAGTTTTTAACGAAACAACACATATTAGCGTTGTTCCTGTGATGTATGTAATCGATCCTTACTTATCTATCATGTTATTTGACGTTTGGATCGACTCCAGTAACTCTGATGTGATATACGAAGTTCTCGGACGCAGCAGAAGCTGGAAATAGTTTTAAACGAAACAGCACGCATTAGCGTTGTTCCTGTGATGTATCTAATCGATCCTTACTCACCTATCATGTTATTTGGCGTTTCGATGGACTCCAGTAACTCTGATGTGAGATACAAAGTTTACGGACGCAGCAGAAGCTGGAAATAGTTTTAAATGAAACAACACGTATTAGCGTTGTTCCTGTGATGTATCTAATCGATCCTTACTCATCTATCATGTTATTTGACGTTTGGATGGACTCCAGTAACCCTGATGTGAGATACGAAATTTTCGGACGCAGCAGCAGCTGGAAATAGTTTTAAACGAAACAACACATATTAGCGTTGTTCCTGTTATGTATCTAATCGATCCTTACTCATCTATCATGTTATTTGGCGTTTCGATGGACTCCAGTAACTTTGATGTGAGATACGAAGTTCTCGGACGCAGCTGAAGCTGGAAATAGTTTTAAACGAAACAACACGTATTAGCGTTGTTCGTGTGATGTATCTAATCGATCCTTACTTAGCTACTATGTTATTTGACGTTTCGATGGACTCCAGTAACTCTAATGTGAGATACGAAATTTTCGGACGCAGCAGCAGCTGGAAATAGTTTTAAACGAAACAACACATATTAGCGTTGTTCCTGTGATGTATCTAATCGATCCTTACTCAGTTCTCATGTTATTTGACGTTTGGACGGACTCCAGTAACTCTGATGTGAGATACAAAGTTCTCGGACGCAGCAGAAGCTGGAAATAGTTTTGAACGAAGCAACTCGTATTAGCGTTGTTCCTGTGATGTATCTAAACGATCCTTACTTATCTAACATATTATATGACGTTTGGATGGACTCCAGTAAGTCTGATGTGAGATACAAAGTTTTTGGACGCAGCAGCAGCTGGAAATAGTTTTAAACGAAACAACACGTATTAGCGTTGTTCCTGTGCTGTATCTAATCGATCCTTACTTATCTATCATGTTATTTGACGTTTCGATGGACTCCAGTAACTCTGATGTGAGATACGACGTTTTCGGACGCAGCAGAAGCTGGAAATAGTTTTAAACGAAACAACACATATTAGCGTTGTTCCTGTGATGTATCTAATCGATCCTTACTCATCTATCATGTTATTTGACGTTTGGACGGACTCCAGTAACTCTGATGTGAGATACAAAGTTCTCGGACACAGCAGAAGCTGGAAATAGTTTTGAACGAAACAACACGTATTAGCGTTGTTCCTGTGATGTATCTAAACGATCCTTACTTATCTAACATGTTATTGGACGTTTGGATGGACTCCAGTAAATCTAATGTGAGATACGAAATTTTCGGACTCAGCAGCAGCTGGAAATAGTTTTAAACGAAACAACACATATTAGCGTTGTTCCTGTGATGTATCTAATCGATCCTTACTCATCTATCATGTTATTTGACGTTTGGACGGACTCCAGTAACTCTGATGTGAGATACAAAGTTCTCGGACGCAGCAGAAGCTGGAAATAGTTTTGAACGAAACAACACGTATTAGCGTTGTTCCTGTGATGTATCTAAACGATCCTTACTTATCTAACATATTATATGACGTTTGGATGGACTCCAGTAAGTCTGATGTGAGATACAAAGTTTTTGGACGCAGCAGCTGCTGGAAATAATTTTAAACGAAACAACACGTATTAGCGTTGTTCCTGTGCTGTATCTAATCGATCCTTACTTATCTATCATGTTATTTGACGTTTCGATGGACTCCAGTAACTCTGATGTGAGATACGACGTTTTCGGACGCAGCAGAAACTGGAAATAGTTTTTAACGAAACAACACATATTAGCGTTGTTCCTGTGATGTATCTAATCGATCCTTACTTATCTATCATGTTATTTGACGTTTGGATCGACTCCAGTAACTCTGATGTGATATACGAAGTTCTCGGACGCAGCAGAAGCTGGAAATAGTTTTAAACGAAACAGCACGCATTAGCGTTGTTCCTGTGATGTATCTAATCGATCCTTACTCACCTATCATGTTATTTGGCGTTTCGATGGACTCCAGTAACTCTGATGTGAGATACAAAGTTTACGGACGCAGCAGAAGCTGGAAATAGTTTTAAATGAAACAACACGTATTAGCGTTGTTCCTGTGATGTATCTAATCGATCCTTACTCATCTATCATGTTATTTGACGTTTGGATGGACTCCAGTAACCCTGATGTGAGATACGAAATTTTCGGACGCAGCAGCAGCTGGAAATAGTTTTAAACGAAACAACACATATTAGCGTTGTTCCTGTGATGTATCTAATCGATCCTTACTCATCTATCATGTTATTTGGCGTTTCGATGGACTCCAGTAACTTTGATGTGAGATACGAAGTTCTCGGACGCAGCTGAAGCTGGAAATAGTTTTAAACGAAACAACACGTATTAGCGTTTTTCGTGTGATGTATCTAATCGATCCTTACTTAGCTACTATGTTATTTGACGTTTCGATGGACTCCAGTAACTCTAATGTGAGATACGAAATTTTCGGACGCAGCAGCAGCTGGAAATAGTTTTAAACGAAACAACACATATTAGCGTTGTTCCTGTGATGTATCTAATCGATCCTTACTCAGTTCTCATGTTATTTGACGTTTGGACGGACTCCAGTAACTCTGATGTGAGATACAAAGTTCTCGGACGCAGCAGAAGCTGGAAATAGTTTTGAACGAACCAACACGTATTAGCGTTGTTCCTGTGATGTATCTAAACGATCCTTACTTATCTAACATGTTATTTGACGTTTGGATGGACTCCAGTAACTCTAATGTGAGATACGAAATTTTCGGACGCAGCAGCAGCTGGAAATAGTTTTAAACGAAACAACACATATTAGCGTTGTTCCTGTGATGTATGTAATCGATCCTTACTCATCTATCATGTTATTTGACGTTTGGACGGACTCCAGTAACTCTGATGTGAGATACAAAGTTCTCGGACGCAGCAGAAGCTGGAAATAGTTTTGAACGAAACAACACGTATTAGCGTTGTTCCTGTGATGTATCTAAACGATCCTTACTTATCTAACATATTATATGACGTTTGGATGGACTCCAGTAAGTCTGATGTGAGAGACAAAGTTTTTGGACGCAGCAGCTGCTGGAAATAGTTTTAAACGAAACAACACGTATTAGCGTTGTTCCTGTGCTGTATCTAATCGATCCTTACTCATCTATCATGTTATTTGGCGTTTCGATGGACTCTGATGTGAGATACAAAGTTTAAGGACGCAGCAGAAGCTGGAAATAGTTTTGAACGAACCAACACGCATTAGCGTTGTTCCTGTGATGTATCTAAACGATCCTTACTTATCTAACATGTTATTTGACGTTTCGATGGACTCCAGTAACTCTGATGTGAGATACGACGCTTTCGGACGCAGCAGAAGCTGGAAATAGTTTTTAACGAAACAACACGCATTAGCGTTGTTCCTGTGATGTATCTAATCGATCCTTACTCATCTATCATGTTATTTGGCGTTTCGATGGACTCTGATGTGAGATACAAAGTTTACGGACGCAGCAGAAGCTGGAAATAGTTTTAAATGAAACAACACGTATTAGCGTTGTTCCTGTGCTGTATCTAATCGATCCTTACTTATCTATCATGTTATTTGACGTTTCGATGGACTCCAGTAACTCTGATGTAAGATACGACGTTTTCGGACGCAGCAGAAGCTGGAAATAGTTTTAAACGAAACAACACATATTAGCGTTGTTCCTGTGATGTATCTAATCGATCCTTACTCATCTATCATGTTATTTGACGTTTGGACGGACTCCAGTAACTCTGATGTGAGATACAAAGTTCTCGGACACAGCAGAAGCTGGAAATAGTTTTGAACGAAACAACACGTATTAGCGTTGTTCCTGTGATGTATCTAAACGATCCTTACTTATCTAACATGTTATTTGACGTTTGGATGGACTCCAGTAACTCTAATGTGAGATACGAAATTTTCGGACGCAGCAGCAGCTGGAAATAGTTTTAAACGAAACAACACATATTAGCGTTGTTCCTGTGATGTATCTAATCGATCCTTACTCATCTATCATGTTATTTGACGTTTGGACGGACTCCAGTAACTCTGATGTGAGATACAAAGTTCTCGGACGCAGCAGAAGCTGGAAATAGTTTTGAACGAAACAACACGTATTAGCGTTGTTCCTGTGATGTATCTAAACGATCCTTACTTATCTAACATATTATATGACGTTTGGATGGACTCCAGTAAGTCTGATGTGAGATACAAAGTTTTTGGACGCAGCAGCTGCTGGAAATAATTTTAAACGAAACAACACGTATTAGCGTTGTTCCTGTGCTGTATCTAATCGATCCTTACTTATCTATCATGTTATTTGACGTTTCGATGGACTCCAGTAACTCTGATGTGAGATACGACGTTTTCGGACGCAGCAGAAACTGGAAATAGTTTTTAACGAAACAACACATATTAGCGTTGTTCCTGTGATGTATCTAATCGATCCTTACTTATCTATCATGTTATTTGACGTTTGGATCGACTCCAGTAACTCTGATGTGATATACGAAGTTCTCGGACGCAGCAGAAGCTGGAAATAGTTTTAAACGAAACAGCACGCATTAGCGTTGTTCCTGTGATGTATCTAATCGATCCTTACTCACCTATCATGTTATTTGGCGTTTCGATGGACTCCAGTAACTCTGATGTGAGATACAAAGTTTACGGACGCAGCAGAAGCTGGAAATAGTTTTAAATGAAACAACACGTATTAGCGTTGTTCCTGTGATGTATCTAATCGATCCTTACTCATCTATCATGTTATTTGACGTTTGGATGGACTCCAGTAACCCTGATGTGAGATACGAAATTTTCGGACGCAGCAGCAGCTGGAAATAGTTTTAAACGAAACAACACATATTAGCGTTGTTCCTGTGATGTATCTAATCGATCCTTACTCATCTATCATGTTATTTGGCGTTTCGATGGACTCCAGTAACTTTGATGTGAGATACGAAGTTCTCGGACGCAGCTGAAGCTGGAAATAGTTTTAAACGAAACAACACGTATTAGCGTTTTTCGTGTGATGTATCTAATCGATCCTTACTTAGCTACTATGTTATTTGACGTTTCGATGGACTCCAGTAACTCTAATGTGAGATACGAAATTTTCGGACGCAGCAGCAGCTGGAAATAGTTTTAAACGAAACAACACATATTAGCGTTGTTCCTGTGATGTATCTAATCGATCCTTACTCAGTTCTCATGTTATTTGACGTTTGGACGGACTCCAGTAACTCTGATGTGAGATACAAAGTTCTCGGACGCAGCAGAAGCTGGAAATAGTTTTGAACGAACCAACACGTATTAGCGTTGTTCCTGTGATGTATCTAAACGATCCTTACTTATCTAACATGTTATTTGACGTTTGGATGGACTCCAGTAACTCTAATGTGAGATACGAAATTTTCGGACGCAGCAGCAGCTGGAAATAGTTTTAAACGAAACAACACATATTAGCGTTGTTCCTGTGATGTATGTAATCGATCCTTACTCATCTATCATGTTATTTGACGTTTGGACGGACTCCAGTAACTCTGATGTGAGATACAAAGTTCTCGGACGCAGCAGAAGCTGGAAATAGTTTTGAACGAAACAACACGTATTAGCGTTGTTCCTGTGATGTATCTAAACGATCCTTACTTATCTAACATATTATATGACGTTTGGATGGACTCCAGTAAGTCTGATGTGAGAGACAAAGTTTTTGGACGCAGCAGCTGCTGGAAATAGTTTTAAACGAAACAACACGTATTAGCGTTGTTCCTGTGCTGTATCTAATCGATCCTTACTCATCTATCATGTTATTTGGCGTTTCGATGGACTCTGATGTGAGATACAAAGTTTAAGGACGCAGCAGAAGCTGGAAATAGTTTTGAACGAACCAACACGCATTAGCGTTGTTCCTGTGATGTATCTAAACGATCCTTACTTATCTAACATGTTATTTGACGTTTCGATGGACTCCAGTAACTCTGATGTGAGATACGACGCTTTCGGACGCAGCAGAAGCTGGAAATAGTTTTTAACGAAACAACACGCATTAGCGTTGTTCCTGTGATGTATCTAATCGATCCTTACTCATCTATCATGTTATTTGGCGTTTCGATGGACTCTGATGTGAGATACAAAGTTTACGGACGCAGCAGAAGCTGGAAATAGTTTTAAATGAAACAACACGTATTAGCGTTGTTCCTGTGCTGTATCTAATCGATCCTTACTTATCTATCATGTTATTTGACGTTTCGATGGACTCCAGTAACTCTGATGTAAGATACGACGTTTTCGGACGCAGCAGAAGCTGGAAATAGTTTTAAACGAAACAACACATATTAGCGTTGTTCCTGTGATGTATCTAATCGATCCTTACTCATCTATCATGTTATTTGACGTTTGGACGGACTCCAGTAACTCTGATGTGAGATACAAAGTTCTCGGACACAGCAGAAGCTGGAAATAGTTTTGAACGAAACAACACGTATTAGCGTTGTTCCTGTGATGTATCTAAACGATCCTTACTTATCTAACATGTTATTTGACGTTTGGATGGACTCCAGTAACTCTAATGTGAGATACGAAATTTTCGGACGCAGCAGCAGCTGGAAATAGTTTTAAACGAAACAACACATATTAGCGTTGTTCCTGTGATGTATCTAATCGATCCTTACTCATCTATCATGTTATTTGACGTTTGGACGGACTCCAGTAACTCTGATGTGAGATACAAAGTTCTCGGACGCAGCAGAAGCTGGAAATAGTTTTGAACGAAACAACACGTATTAGCGTTGTTCCTGTGATGTATCTAAACGATCCTTACTTATCTAACATATTATATGACGTTTGGATGGACTCCAGTAAGTCTGATGTGAGATACAAAGTTTTTGGACGCAGCAGCTGCTGGAAATAATTTTAAACGAAACAACACGTATTAGCGTTGTTCCTGTGCTGTATCTAATCGATCCTTACTTATCTATCATGTTATTTGACGTTTCGATGGACTCCAGTAACTCTGATGTGAGATACGACGTTTTCGGACGCAGCAGTAACTGGAAATAGTTTTTAACGAAACAACACATATTAGCGTTGTTCCTGTGATGTATCTAATCGATCCTTACTTATCTATCATGTTATTTGACGTTTGGATCGACTCCAGTAACTCTGATGTGATATACGAAGTTCTCGGACGCAGCAGAAGCTGGAAATAGTTTTAAACGAAACAGCACGCATTAGCGTTGTTCCTGTGATGTATCTAATCGATCCTTACTCACCTATCATGTTATTTGGCGTTTCGATGGACTCCAGTAACTCTGATGTGAGATACAAAGTTTACGGACGCAGCAGAAGCTGGAAATAGTTTTAAATGAAACAACACGTATTAGCGTTGTTCCTGTGATGTATCTAATCGATCCTTACTCATCTATCATGTTATTTGACGTTTGGATGGACTCCAGTAACCCTGATGTGAGATACGAAATTTTCGGACGCAGCAGCAGCTGGAAATAGTTTTAAACGAAACAACACATATTAGCGTTGTTCCTGTGATGTATCTAATCGATCCTTACTCATCTATCATGTTGTTTGGCGTTTCGATGGACTCCAGTAACTTTGATGTGAGATACGAAGTTCTCGGACGCAGCTGAAGCTGGAAATAGTTTTAAACGAAACAACACGTATTAGCGTTGTTCCTGTGATGTATCTAATCGATCCTTACTCATCTACTATGTTATTTGACGTTTCGATGGACTCCAGTAACTCTAATGTGAGATACGAAATTTTCGGACGCAGCAGCAGCTGGAAATAGTTTTAAACGAAACAACACATATTAGCGTTGTTCCTGTGATGTATCTAATCGATCCTTACTCATCTATCATGTTGTTTGGCGTTTCGATGGACTCCAGTAACTTTGATGTGAGATACGAAGTTCTCGGACGCAGCTGAAGCTGGAAATAGTTTTAAACGAAACAACACGTATTAGCGTTGTTCCTGTGATGTATCTAATCGATCCTTACTTAGCTACTATGTTATTTGACGTTTCGATGGACTCCAGTAACTCTAATGTGAGATACGAAATTTTCGGACGCAGCAGCAGCTGGAAATAGTTTTAAACGAAACAACACATATTAGCGTTGTTCCTGTGATGTATCTAATCGATCCTTACTCATCTATCATGTTGTTTGGCGTTTCGATGGACTCCAGTAACTTTGATGTGAGATACGAAGTTCTCGGACGCAGCTGAAGCTGGAAATAGTTTTAAACGAAACAACACGTATTAGCGTTGTTCCTGTGATGTATCTAATCGATCCTTACTTAGCTACTATGTTATTTGACGTTTCGATGGACTCCAGTAACTCTAATGTGAGATACGAAATTTTCGGACGCAGCAGCAGCTGGAAATAGTTTTAAACGAAACAACACATATTAGCGTTGTTCCTGTGATGTATCTAATCGATCCTTACTCATCTATCATGTTGTTTGGCGTTTCGATGGACTCCAGTAACTTTGATGTGAGATACGAAGTTCTCGGACGCAGCTGAAGCTGGAAATAGTTTTAAACGAAACAACACGTATTAGCGTTGTTCCTGTGATGTATCTAATCGATCCTTACTTAGCTACTATGTTATTTGACGTTTCGATGGACTCCAGTAACTCTAATGTGAGATACGAAATTTTCGGACGCAGCAGCAGCTGGAAATAGTTTTAAACGAAACAACACATATTAGCGTTGTTCCTGTGCTGTATCTAATCGATCCTTACTCATCTATCATGTTATTTGGCGTTTCGATGGACTCTGATGTGAGATACAAAGTTTACGGACGCAGCAGAAGCTGGAAATAGTTTTGAACGAACCAACACGCATTAGCGTTGTTCCTGTGATGTATCTAAACGATCCTTACTTATCTAACATGTTATTTGACGTTTCGATGGACTCCAGTAACTCTGATGTGAGATACGACGCTTTCGGACGCAGCAGAAGCTGGAAATAGTTTTTAACGAAACAACACGCATTAGCGTTGTTCCTGTGATGTATCTAATCGATCCTTACTCATCTATCATGTTATTTGGCGTTTCGATGGACTCTGATGTGAGATACAAAGTTTACGGACGCAGCAGAAGCTGGAAATAGTTTTAAATGAAACAACACGTATTAGCGTTGTTCCTGTGATGTATCTAATCGATCCTTACTCATCTATCATGTTATTTGACGTTTGGATGGACTCCAGTAACCCTGATGTGAGATACGAAATTTTCGGACGCAGCGGAAGCTGGAAATAGTTTTAAACGAAACAACACGCATTAGCGTTGTTCCTGTGATGTATCTAATCGATCCTTACCCATCTATCATGTTATTTGTCGTTTCGATGGACTCTAGTAATTCTGATGTGAGATACGAAGTTTTTGGACGCAGCAGGAGCTGGAAATAGTTTTGAACGAAACAACACGTATTAGCGTTGTTCCTGTGATGTATCTAAACGATCCTTACCCATCTATCATGTTATTTGTCGTTTCGATGGACTCTAGTAATTCTGATGTGAGATACGAAGTTTTTGGACGCAGCAGGAGCTGGAAATAGTTTTGAACGAAACAACACGTATTAGCGTTGTTCCTGTGATGTATCTAAACGATCCTTACTTATCTAACATGTTATTTGACGTTTGGATGGACTCCAGTAAGTCTGATGTGAGATACAAAGTTTTTGACGCAGCAGGAGCTGGAAATAGTTTTAAACGAAACAACACGTATTAGCGTTGTTCCTGTGCTGTATCTAATCGATCCTTACTTATCTATCATGTTATTTGACGTTTGGATCGACTCCAGTAACTCTGATGTGATATACGAAGTTCTCGGACGCAGCAGAAGCTGGAAATAGTTTTAAACGAAACAGCACGCATTAGCGTTGTTCCTGTGATGTATCTAATCGATCCTTACTCACCTATCATGTTATTTGGCGTTTCGATGGACTCCAGTAACTCTGATGTGAGATACAAAGTTTACGGACGCAGCAGAAGCTGGAAATAGTTTTAAATGAAACAACACGTATTAGCGTTGTTCCTGTGATGTATCTAATCGATCCTTACTCATCTATCATGTTATTTGACGTTTGGATGGACTCCAGTAACCCTGATGTGAGATACGAAATTTTCGGACGCAGCAGCAGCTGGAAATAGTTTTAAACGAAACAACACATATTAGCGTTGTTCCTGTGATGTATCTAATCGATCCTTACTCATTTATCATGTTGTTTGGCGTTTCGATGGACTCCAGTAACTTTGATGTGAGATACGAAGTTCTCGGACGCAGCTGAAGCTGGAAATAGTTTTAAACGAAACAACACGTATTAGCGTTGTTCCTGTGATGTATCTAATCGATCCTTACTTAGCTACTATGTTATTTGACGTTTCGATGGACTCCAGTAACTCTAATGTGAGATACGAAATTTTCGGACGCAGCAGCAGCTGGAAATAGTTTTAAACGAAACAACACATATTAGCGTTGTTCCTGTGATGTATCTAATCGATCCTTACTCATCTATCATGTTGTTTGGCGTTTCGATGGACTCCAGTAACTTTGATGTGAGATACGAAGTTCTCGGACGCAGCTGAAGCTGGAAATAGTTTTAAACGAAACAACACGTATTAGCGTTGTTCCTGTGATGTATCTAATCGATCCTTACTTAGCTACTATGTTATTTGACGTTTCGATGGACTCCAGTAACTCTAATGTGAGATACGAAATTTTCGGACGCAGCAGCAGCTGGAAATAGTTTTAAACGAAACAACACATATTAGCGTTGTTCCTGTGATGTATGTAATCGATCCTTACTCATCTATCATGTTATTTGACGTTTGGATGGACTCCAGTAAGTTTGATGTGAGATAAAAAGTTTTTGGACGCAGCAGCTGCTGGAAATAGTTTTAAACGAAACAACACGTATTAGCGTTGTTCCTGTGCTGTATCTAATCGATCCTTACTCATCTATCATGTTATTTGGCGTTTCGATGGACTCTGATGTGAGATACAAAGTTTACGGACGCAGCAGAAGCTGGAAATAGTTTTGAACGAACCAACACGCATTAGCGTTGTTCCTGTGATGTATCTAAACGATCCTTACTTATCTAATATGTTATTTGACGTTTCGATGGACTCCAGTAACTCTGATGTGAGATACGACGCTTTCGGACGCAGCAGAAGCTGGAAATAGTTTTTAACGAAACAACACGCATTAGCGTTGTTCCTGTGATGTATCTAATCGATCCTTACTCATCTATCATGTTATTTGGCGTTTCGATGGACTCTGATGTGAGATACAAAGTTTACGGACGCAGCAGAAGCTGGAAATAGTTTTAAATGAAACAACACGTATTAGCGTTGTTCCTGTGATGTATCTAATCGATCCTTACTCATCTATCATGTTATTTGACGTTTGGATGGACTCCAGTAACCCTGATGTGAGATACGAAATTTTCGGACGCAGCGGAAGCTGGAAATAGTTTTGAACGAAACAACACGTATTAGCGTTGTTCCTGTGATGTATCTAAACGATCCTTACCCATCTATCATGTTATTTGTCGTTTCGATGGACTCTAGTAATTCTGATGTGAGATACGAAGTTTTTGGACGCAGCAGGAGCTGGAAATAGTTTTGAACGAAACAACACGTATTAGCGTTGTTCCTGTGATGTATCTAAACGATCCTTACCCATCTATCATGTTATTTGTCGTTTCGATGGACTCTAGTAATTCTGATGTGAGATACGAAGTTTTTGGACGCAGCAGGAGCTGGAAATAGTTTTGAACGAAACAACACGTATTAGCGTTGTTCCTGTGATGTATCTAAACGATCCTTACTTATCTAACATGTTATTTGACGTTTGGATGGACTCCAGTAAGTCTGATGTGAGATACAAAGTTTTTGACGCAGCAGGAGCTGGAAATAGTTTTAAACGAAACAACACGTATTAGCGTTGTTCCTGTGCTGTATCTAATCGATCCTTACTTATCTATCATGTTATTTGACGTTTCGATGGACTCCAGTAACTCTGATGTGAGATACGACGTTTTCGGACGCAGCAGAAGCTGGAAATAGTTTTTAACGAAACAACACGCATTAGCGTTGTTCCTGTGATGTATCTAATCTATCCTTACTCATCTATCATGTTATTTGGCGTTTCGATGGACTCCAGTAACTTTGATGTGAGATACGAAGTTCTCGGACGCAGCTGAAGCTGGAAATAGTTTTAAACGAAACAACACGTATTAGCGTTGTTCCTGTGATGTATCTAATCGGTCCTTACTTAGCTACTATGTTATTTGACGTTTCGATGGACTCCAGTAACTCTAATGTGAGATACGAAATTTTCGGACGCAGCAGCAGCTGGAAATAGTTTTAAACGAAACAACACATATTAGCGTTGTTCCTGTGATGTATCTAATCGATCCTTACTCATCTATCATGTTATTTGACGTTTGGATGGACTCCAGTAACCCTGATGTGATATACGAAGTTCTCGGACGCAGCAGAAGCTGGAAATAGTTTTAAACGAAACAGCACGCATTAGCGTTGTTCCTGTGATGTATCTAATCGATCCTTACTCACCTATCATGTTATTTGGCGTTTCGATGGACTCCAGTAACTCTGATGTGAGATACAAAGTTTACGGACGCAGCAGAAGCTGGAAATAGTTTTAAATGAAACAACACGTATTAGCGTTGTTCCTGTGATGTATCTAATCGATCCTTACTCATCTATCATGTTATTTGACGTTTGGATGGACTCCAGTAACCCTGATGTGAGATACGAAATTTTCGGACGCAGCAGCAGCTGGAAATAGTTTTAAACGAAACAACACATATTAGCGTTGTTCCTGTGATGTATCTAATCGATCCTTACTCATTTATCATGTTGTTTGGCGTTTCGATGGACTCCAGTAACTTTGATGTGAGATACGAAGTTCTCGGACGCAGCTGAAGCTGGAAATAGTTTTAAACGAAACAACACGTATTAGCGTTGTTCCTGTGATGTATCTAATCGATCCTTACTTAGCTACTATGTTATTTGACGTTTCGATGGACTCCAGTAACTCTAATGTGAGATACGAAATTTTCGGACGCAGCAGCAGCTGGAAATAGTTTTAAACGAAACAACACATATTAGCGTTGTTCCTGTGATGTATCTAATCGATCCTTACTCATCTATCATGTTGTTTGGCGTTTCGATGGACTCCAGTAACTTTGATGTGAGATACGAAGTTCTCGGACGCAGCTGAAGCTGGAAATAGTTTTAAACGAAACAACACGTATTAGCGTTGTTCCTGTGATGTATCTAATCGATCCTTACTTAGCTACTATGTTATTTGACGTTTCGATGGACTCCAGTAACTCTAATGTGAGATACGAAATTTTCGGACGCAGCAGCAGCTGGAAATAGTTTTAAACGAAACAACACATATTAGCGTTGTTCCTGTGATGTATGTAATCGATCCTTACTCATCTATCATGTTATTTGACGTTTGGATGGACTCCAGTAAGTTTGATGTGAGATAAAAAGTTTTTGGACGCAGCAGCTGCTGGAAATAGTTTTAAACGAAACAACACGTATTAGCGTTGTTCCTGTGCTGTATCTAATCGATCCTTACTCATCTATCATGTTATTTGGCGTTTCGATGGACTCTGATGTGAGATACAAAGTTTACGGACGCAGCAGAAGCTGGAAATAGTTTTGAACGAACCAACACGCATTAGCGTTGTTCCTGTGATGTATCTAAACGATCCTTACTTATCTAATATGTTATTTGACGTTTCGATGGACTCCAGTAACTCTGATGTGAGATACGACGCTTTCGGACGCAGCAGAAGCTGGAAATAGTTTTTAACGAAACAACACGCATTAGCGTTGTTCCTGTGATGTATCTAATCGATCCTTACTCATCTATCATGTTATTTGGCGTTTCGATGGACTCTGATGTGAGATACAAAGTTTACGGACGCAGCAGAAGCTGGAAATAGTTTTAAATGAAACAACACGTATTAGCGTTGTTCCTGTGATGTATCTAATCGATCCTTACTCATCTATCATGTTATTTGACGTTTGGATGGACTCCAGTAACCCTGATGTGAGATACGAAATTTTCGGACGCAGCGGAAGCTGGAAATAGTTTTGAACGAAACAACACGTATTAGCGTTGTTCCTGTGATGTATCTAAACGATCCTTACCCATCTATCATGTTATTTGTCGTTTCGATGGACTCTAGTAATTCTGATGTGAGATACGAAGTTTTTGGACGCAGCAGGAGCTGGAAATAGTTTTGAACGAAACAACACGTATTAGCGTTGTTCCTGTGATGTATCTAAACGATCCTTACCCATCTATCATGTTATTTGTCGTTTCGATGGACTCTAGTAATTCTGATGTGAGATACGAAGTTTTTGGACGCAGCAGGAGCTGGAAATAGTTTTGAACGAAACAACACGTATTAGCGTTGTTCCTGTGATGTATCTAAACGATCCTTACTTATCTAACATGTTATTTGACGTTTGGATGGACTCCAGTAAGTCTGATGTGAGATACAAAGTTTTTGACGCAGCAGGAGCTGGAAATAGTTTTAAACGAAACAACACGTATTAGCGTTGTTCCTGTGCTGTATCTAATCGATCCTTACTTATCTATCATGTTATTTGACGTTTCGATGGACTCCAGTAACTCTGATGTGAGATACGACGTTTTCGGACGCAGCAGAAGCTGGAAATAGTTTTTAACGAAACAACACGCATTAGCGTTGTTCCTGTGATGTATCTAATCTATCCTTACTCATCTATCATGTTATTTGGCGTTTCGATGGACTCCAGTAACTTTGATGTGAGATACGAAGTTCTCGGACGCAGCTGAAGCTGGAAATAGTTTTAAACGAAACAACACGTATTAGCGTTGTTCCTGTGATGTATCTAATCGGTCCTTACTTAGCTACTATGTTATTTGACGTTTCGATGGACTCCAGTAACTCTAATGTGAGATACGAAATTTTCGGACGCAGCAGCAGCTGGAAATAGTTTTAAACGAAACAACACATATTAGCGTTGTTCCTGTGATGTATCTAATCGATCCTTACTCATCTATCATGTTATTTGACGTTTGGATGGACTCCAGTAACCCTGATGTGAGATACGAAATTTTCGGACGCAGCGGAAGCTGGAAATAGTTTTAAACGAAACAACACGCATTAGCGTTGTTCCTGTGATGTATCTAATCGATCCTTACCCATCTATCATGTTATTTGTCGTTTCGATGGACTCTAGTAATTCTGATGTGAGATACGAAGTTTTTGGACGCAGCAGGAGCTGGAAATAGTTTTGAACGAAACAACACGTATTAGCGTTGTTCCTGTGATGTATCTAAACGATCCTTACTGATCTAACATGTTATTTGACGTTTGGATGGACTCCAGTAAGTCTGATGTGAGATACAAAGTTTTTGGACGCAGCAGGAGCTGGAAATAGTTTTGAACGAAACAACACGTATTAGCGTTGTTCCTGTGATGTATCTAAACGATCCTTACTTATCTATCATGTTATTTGACGTTTCGATGGACTCCAGTAACTCTGATGTGAGATACGACGTTTTCGGACGCAGCAGAAGCTGGAAATAGTTTTTAACGAAACAACACGCATTAGCGTTGTTCCTGTGATGTATCTAATCGATCCTTACTCATCTATCATGTTATTTGGCGTTTCGATGGACTCCAGTAACTTTGATGTGAGATACGAAGTTCTCGGACGCAGCTGAAGCTGGAAATATTTTTAAACGAAACAACACGTATTAGCGTTGTTCCTGTGATGTATCTAATCGGTTCTTACTTAGCTACTATGTTATTTGACGTTTCGATGGACTCCAGTAACTCTAATGTGAGATACGAAATTTTCGGACGCAGCAGCAGCTGGAAATAGTTTTAAACGAAACAACACATATTAGCGTTGTTCCTGTGATGTATCTAATCGATCCTTACTCATCTATCATGTTATTTGACGTTTGGACGGACTCCAGTAACTCTGATGTGAGATACAAAGTTCTCGGACGCAGCAGAAGCTGGAAATAGTTTTGAACGAAGCAACACGTATTAGCGTTGTTCCTGTGATGTATCTAAACGATCCTTACTTATCTAACATATTATATGACGTTTGGATGGACTCCAGTAAGTCTGATGTGAGATACAAAGATTTTGGACCCAGCAGCAGCTGGAAATAGTTTTAAACGAAACAACACGTATTAGCGTTGTTCCTGTGCTGTATCTAATCGATCCTTACTTATCTATCATGTTATTTGACGTTTCGATGGACTCCAGTAACTCTGATGTGAGATACGACGTTTTCGGACGCAGCAGAAGCTGGAAATAGTTTTAAACGAAACAACACATATTAGCGTTGTTCCTGTGATGTATCTAATCGATCCTTACTCATCTATCATGTTATTTGACGTTTGGACGGACTCCAGTAACTCTGATGTGAGATACAAAGTTCTCGGACACAGCAGAAGCTGGAAATAGTTTTGAACGAAACAACACGTATTAGCGTTGTTCCTGTGATGTATCTAAACGATCCTTACTTATCTAACATGTTATTTGACGTTTGGATGGACTCCAGTAACTCTAATGTGAGATACGAAATTTTCGGACGCAGCAGCAGCTGGAAATAGTTTTAAACGAAACAACACATATTAGCGTTGTTCCTGTGATGTATCTAATCGATCCTTACTCATCTATCATGTTATTTGACGTTTGGACGGACTCCAGTAACTCTGATGTGAGATACAAAGTTCTCGGACGCAGCAGAAGCTGGAAATAGTTTTGAACGAAATAACACGTATTAGCGTTGTTCCTGTGATGTATCTAAACGATCCTTACTTATCTAACATATTATATGACGTTTGGATGGACTCCAGTAAGTCTGATGTGAGATACAAAGTTTTTGGACGCAGCAGCTGCTGGAAATAATTTTAAACGAAACAACACGTATTAGCGTTGTTCCTGTGCTGTATCTAATCGATCCTTACTTATCTATCATGTTATTTGACGTTTCGATGGACTCCAGTAACTCTGATGTGAGATACGACGTTTTCGGACGCAGCAGAAACTGGAAATAGTTTTTAACGAAACAACACATATTAGCGTTGTTCCTGTGATGTATCTAATCGATCCTTACTTATCTATCATGTTATTTGACGTTTGGATCGACTCCAGTAACTCTGATGTGATATACGAAGTTCTCGGACGCAGCAGAAGCTGGAAATAGTTTTAAACGAAACAGCACGCATTAGCGTTGTTCCTGTGATGTATCTAATCGATCCTTACTCACCTATCATGTTATTTGGCGTTTCGATGGACTCCAGTAACCCTGATGTGAGATACAAAGTTTACGGACGCAGCAGAAGCTGGAAATAGTTTTAAATGAAACAACACGTATTAGCGTTGTTCCTGTGATGTATCTAATCGATCCTTACTCATCTATCATGTTATTTGACGTTTGGATGGACTCCAGTAACCCTGATGTGAGATACGAAATTTTCGGACGCAGCAGCAGCTGGAAATAGTTTTAAACGAAACAACACATATTAGCGTTGTTCCTGTGATGTATCTAATCGATCCTTACTCATCTATCATGTTATTTGGCGTTTCGATGGACTCCAGTAACTTTGATGTGAGATACGAAGTTCTCGGACGCAGCTGAAGCTGGAAATAGTTTTAAACGAAACAACACGTATTAGCGTTGTTCGTGTGATGTATCTAATCGATCCTTACTTAGCTACTATGTTATTTGACGTTTCGATGGACTCCAGTAACTCTAATGTGAGATACGAAATTTTCGGACGCAGCAGCAGCTGGAAATAGTTTTAAACGAAACAACACATATTAGCGTTGTTCCTGTGATGTATCTAATCGATCCTTACTCAGTTCTCATGTTATTTGACGTTTGGACGGACTCCAGTAACTCTGATGTGAGATACAAAGTTCTCGGACGCAGCAGAAGCTGGAAATAGTTTTGAACGAACCAACACGTATTAGCGTTGTTCCTGTGATGTATCTAAACGATCCTTACTTATCTAACATGTTATTTGACGTTTGGATGGACTCCAGTAACTCTAATGTGAGATACGAAATTTTCGGACGCAGCAGCAGCTGGAAATAGTTTTAAACGAAACAACACATATTAGCGTTGTTCCTGTGATGTATGTAATCGATCCTTACTCATCTATCATGTTATTTGACGTTTGGACGGACTCCAGTAACTCTGATGTGAGATACAAAGTTCTCGGACGCAGCAGAAGCTGGAAATAGTTTTGAACGAAACAACACGTATTAGCGTTGTTCCTGTGATGTATCTAAACGATCCTTACTTATCTAACATATTATATGACGTTTGGATGGACTCCAGTAAGTCTGATGTGAGATACAAAGTTTTTGGACGCAGCAGCTGCTGGAAATAGTTTTAAACGAAACAACACGTATTAGCGTTGTTCCTGTGCTGTATCTAATCGATCCTTACTCATCTATCATGTTATTTGGCGTTTCGATGGACTCTGATGTGAGATACAAAGTTTAAGGACGCAGCAGAAGCTGGAAATAGTTTTGAACGAACCAACACGCATTAGCGTTGTTCCTGTGATGTATCTAAACGATCCTTACTTATCTAACATGTTATTTGACGTTTCGATGGACTCCAGTAACTCTGATGTGAGATACGACGCTTTCGGACGCAGCAGAAGCTGGAAATAGTTTTTAACGAAACAACACGCATTAGCGTTGTTCCTGTGATGTATCTAATCGATCCTTACTCATCTATCATGTTATTTGGCGTTTCGATGGACTCCAGTAACTTTGATGTGAGATACGAAGTTCTCGGACGCAGCTGAAGCTGGAAATAGTTTTAAACGAAACAACACGTATTAGCGTTGTTCCTGTGAAGTATCTAATCGATCCTTACTCATCTATCATGTTATTTGACGTTTGGACGGACTCCAGTAACTCTGATGAGAGATACAAAGTTCTCGGACGCAGCAGAAGCTGGAAATAGTTTTGAACGAAGCAACACGTATTAGCGTTGTTCCTGTGATGTATCTAAACGATCCTTACTTATCTAACATATTATATGACGTTTGGATGGACTCCAGTATGTCTGATGTGAGATAAGACGTTTTCGGACGCAGCAGAAGCTGGAAATAGTTTTAAACGAAACAACACATATTAGCGTTGTTCCTGTGATGTATCTAATCGATCCTTACTCATCTATCATGTTATTTGACGTTTGGACGGACTCCAGTAACTCTGATGTGAGATACAAAGTTCTCGGACGCAGCAGAAGCTGGAAATAGTTTTGAACGAAACAACACGTATTAGCGTTGTTCCTGTGATGTATCTAAACGATCCTTACTTATCTAACATATTATATGACGTTTGGATGGACTCCAGTAAGTCTGATGTGAGATACAAAGTTTTTGGACGCAGCAGCTGCTGGAAATAGTTTTAAACGAAACAACACGTATTAGCGTTGTTCCTGTGCTGTATCTAATCGATCCTTACTTATCTATCATGTTATTTGTCGTTTCGATGGACTCTAGTAATTCTGATGTGAAATACGAAGTTTTTGGACGCAGCAGGAGCTGGAAATAGTTTTGAACGAAACAACACGTATTAGCGTTGTTCCTGTGATGTATCTAATCGATCCTTACTCATCTATCATGTTATTTGACGTTTGGATGGACTCCAGTAACCCTGATGTGAGATACGAAATTTTCGGACGCAGCGGAAGCTGGAAATAGTTTTAAACGAAACAACACGCATTAGCGTTGTTCCAGTGATGTATCTAATCGATCCTTACTCATCTATCATGTTATTTGACGTTTGGACGGACTCCAGTAACTCTGATGTGAGATACGAAATTTTCGGACGCAGCAGCAGCTGGAAATAGTTTTAAACGAAACAACACATATTAGCGTTGTTCCTGTGATGTATCTAATCGATCCTTACTCATCTATCATGTTATTTGACGTTTGGACGGACTCCAGTAACTCTGATGTGAGATACAAAGTTCTCGGACGCAGCAGAAGCTGGAAATAGTTTTGAACGAAACAACACATATTAGCGTTGTTCCTGTGATGTATCTAATCGATCCTTACTTATCTATCATGTTATTTGGCGTTTCGATGGACTCCAGTAACATTGATGTGAGATACGAAGTTCTCGGACGCAGCTGAAGCTGGAAATAGTTTTAAACGAAACAACACGTATTAGCGTTGTTCCTGTGATGTATCTAATCGGTCCTTACTTAGCTACTATGTTATTTGACGTTTCGATGGACTCCAGTAACTCTAATGTGAGATACGAAATTTTCGGACGCAGCAGCAGCTGGAAATAGTTTTAAACGAAACAACACATATTAGCGTTGTTCCTGTGATGTATCTAATCGATCCTTACTCATCTATCATGTTAATTGACGTTTGGACGGACTCCAGTAACTCTGATGTGAGATACAAAGTTCTCGGACGCAGCAGAAGCTGGAAATAGTTTTGAACGAAGCAACACGTATTTGCGTTGTTCCTGTGATGTATCTAAACGATCCTTACTTATCTAACATATTATATGACGTTTGGATGGACTCCAGTAAGTCTGATGTGAGATACAAAGTTTTTGGACGCAGCAGCAGCTGGAAATAGTTTTAAACGAAACAACACGTATTAGCGTTGTTCCTGTGCTGTATCTAATCGATCCTTACTTATCTATCATGTTATTTGACGTTTCGATGGACTCCAGTAACTCTGATGTGAGATACGACGTTTTCGGACGCAGCAGAAGCTGGAAATAGTTTTAAACGAAACAACACATATTAGCGTTGTTCCTGTGATGTATCTAATCGATCCTTACTCATCTATCATGTTATTTGACGTTTGGACGGACTCCAGTAACTCTGATGTGAGATACAAAGTTCTCGGACACAGCAGAAGCTGGAAATAGTTTTGAACGAAACAACACGTATTAGCGTTGTTCCTGTGATGTATCTAAACGATCCTTACTTATCTAACATGTTATTTGACGTTTGGATGGACTCCAGTAACTCTAATGTGAGATACGAAATTTTCGGACGCAGCAGCAACTGGAAATAGTTTTAAACGAAACAACACATATTAGCGTTGTTCCTGTGATGTAGCTAATCGATCCTTACTCATCTATCATGTTATTTGACGTTTGGACGGACTCCAGTAACTCTGATGTGAGATACAAAGTTCTCGGACGCAGCAGAAGCTGGAAATAGTTTTGAACGAAACAACACATATTAGCGTTGTTCCTGTGATGTATCTAATCGATCCTTACTTATCTATCATGTTATTTGACGTTTCGATGGACTCCAGTAACTCTGATGTGAGATACGAAATTTTCGGACGCAGCGGAAGCTGGAAATAGTTTTAAACGAAACAACACGCATTAGCGTTGTTCCAGTGATGTATCTAATCGATCCTTACTCATCTATCATGTTATTTGTCGTTTCGATGGACTCTAGTAATTCTGATGTGAGATACGAAGTTTTTGGACGCAGCAGGAGCTGGAAATAATTTTGAACGAAACAACACATATTAGCGTTGTTCCTGTGATGTATCTAAACGATCCTTACATATCTAACATGTTATTTGACGTTTGGATGGACTCCAGTAAATCTGATGCGAGATACAAAGTTTTTGGACGCAGCAGGAGCTGGAAATAGTTTTAAACGAAACAACACGTATTAGCGTTGTTCCTGTGCTGCATCTAATCGATCCTTACTTATCTATCATGTTATTTGACGTTTCGATGGACTCCAGTAACTCTGATGTGAGATACGACGTTTTCGGATGCAGCAGAAGCTGGAAATAGTTTTTAACGAAACAACACATATTAGCGTTGTTCCTGTGATGTATCTAAGCGGTCCTTACTTATCTATCATGTTATTTGACGTTTGTATCGACTCCAGTAACTCTGATGTGATATACGAAGTTCTCGGACGCAGCAGAAGCTGGAAATAGTTTTAAACGAAACAACACGCATTAGCGTTGTTCCTGTGATGTATCTAATCGATCCTTACTCATCTATCATGTTATTTGGCGTTTCGATGGACTCCAGTAACTTTGATGTGAGATACGAAGTTCTCGGACGCAGCTGAAGCTGGAAATAGTTTTAAACGAAACAACACGTATTAGCGTTGTTCCTGTGATGTATCTAATCGATCCTTACTTAGCTACTATGTTATTTGACGTTTCGATGGACTCCAGTAACTTTGATGTGAGATACGAAATTTTCGGACGCAGCAGCAGCTGGAAATAGTTTTAAACGAAACAACACATATTAGCGTTGTTCCTGTGATGTATCTAATCGATCCTTACTCAGTTCTCATGTTATTTGACGTTTGGACGGACTCCAGTAACTCTGATGTGAGATACAATGTTCTCGGACACAGCAGAAGCTGGAAATAGTTTTGAACGAACCAACACGTATTAGCGTTGTTCCTGTGATGTATCTAAACGATCCTTACTTATCTAACATATTATATGACGTTTGGATGGACTCCAGTAAGTCTGATGTGAGATACAAAGTTTTTGGACGCAGCAGCTGCTGGAAATAGTTTTAAACGAAACAACACGTATTAGCGTTGTTCCTGTGATGTATCTAATCGATCCTTACTTAGCTACTATGTTATTTGACGTTTCGATGGACTCCAGTAACTTTGATGTGAGATACGAAGTTCTCGGACGCAGCTGAAGCTGGAAATAGTTTTAAACGAAACAACACATATTAGCGTTGTTCCTGTGATGTATGTAATCGATCCTTACACATCTATCATGTTATTTGAAGTTTGGATGGACTCCAGTAAGTTTGATGTGAGATACAAAGTTTTTGGACGCAGCAGCTGCTGGAAATAGTTTTA
Source organism: Prosopocoilus inquinatus (assembly GCA_036172665.1). Classification (NCBI taxonomy): domain Eukaryota; kingdom Metazoa; phylum Arthropoda; class Insecta; order Coleoptera; family Lucanidae; genus Prosopocoilus; species Prosopocoilus inquinatus. The sequence goes on from CM069879.1 coordinate 30,021,015, forward strand.
AACGAAACAACACGTATTAGCGTTGTTCCTGTGCTGTATCTAATCGATCCTTACTCATCTATCATGTTATTTGGCGTTTCGATGGACTCTGATGTGAGATACAAAGTTTACGGACGCAGCAGAAGCTGGAAATAGTTTTGAACGAACCAACACGCATTAGCGTTGTTCCTGTGATGTATCTAAACGATCCTTACTTATCTAACATGTTATTTGACGTTTCGATGGACTCCAGTAACTCTGATGTGAGATACGACGCTTTCGGACGCAGCAGAAGCTGGAAATAGTTTTTAACGAAACAACACGCATTAGCGTTGTTCCTGTGATGTATCTAATCGATCCTTACTCATCTATCATGTTATTTGGCGTTTCGATGGACTCTGATGTGAGATACAAAGTTTACGGACGCAGCAGAAGCTGGAAATAGTTTTAAATGAAACAACACGTATTAGCGTTGTTCCTGTGATGTATCTAATCGATCCTTACTCATCTATCATGTTATTTGACGTTTGGATGGACTCCAGTAACCCTGATGTGAGATACGAAATTTTCGGACGCAGCGGAAGCTGGAAATAGTTTTAAACGAAACAACACGCATTAGCGTTGTTCCTGTGATGTATCTAATCGATCCTTACCCATCTATCATGTTATTTGTCGTTTCGATGGACTCTAGTAATTCTGATGTGAGATACGAAGTTTTTGGACGCAGCAGGAGCTGGAAATAGTTTTGAACGAAACAACACGTATTAGCGTTGTTCCTGTGATGTATCTAAACGATCCTTACTTATCTAACATGTTATTTGACGTTTGGATGGACTCCAGTAAGTCTGATGTGAGATACAAAGTTTTTGACGCAGCAGGAGCTGGAAATAGTTTTAAACGAAACAACACGTATTAGCGTTGTTCCTGTGCTGTATCTAATCGATCCTTACTTATCTATCATGTTATTTGACGTTTCGATGGACTCCAGTAACTCTGATGTGAGATACGACGTTTTCGGACGCAGCAGAAGCTGGAAATAGTTTTTAACGAAACAACACGCATTAGCGTTGTTCCTGTGATGTATCTAATCTATCCTTACTCATCTATCATGTTATTTGGCGTTTCGATGGACTCCAGTAACTTTGATGTGAGATACGAAGTTCTCGGACGCAGCTGAAGCTGGAAATAGTTTTAAACGAAACAACACGTATTAGCGTTGTTCCTGTGATGTATCTAATCGGTCCTTACTTAGCTACTATGTTATTTGACGTTTCGATGGACTCCAGTAACTCTAATGTGAGATACGAAATTTTCGGACGCAGCAGCAGCTGGAAATAGTTTTAAACGAAACAACACATATTAGCGTGGTTCCTGTGATGTATCTAATCGATCCTTACTCATCTATCATGTTATTTGACGTTTGGATGGACTCCAGTAACCCTGATGTGAGATACGAAATTTTCGGACGCAGCGGAAGCTGGAAATAGTTTTAAACGAAACAACACGCATTAGCGTTGTTCCTGTGATGTATCTAATCGATCCTTACCCATCTATCATGTTATTTGTCGTTTCGATGGACTCTAGTAATTCTGATGTGAGATACGAAGTTTTTGGACGCAGCAGGAGCTGGAAATAGTTTTGAACGAAACAACACGTATTAGCGTTGTTCCTGTGATGTATCTAAACGATCCTTACTGATCTAACATGTTATTTGACGTTTGGATGGACTCCAGTAAGTCTGATGTGAGATACAAAGTTTTTGGACGCAGCAGGAGCTGGAAATAGTTTTGAACGAAACAACACGTATTAGCGTTGTTCCTGTGATGTATCTAAACGATCCTTACTTATCTATCATGTTATTTGACGTTTCGATGGACTCCAGTAACTCTGATGTGAGATACGACGTTTTCGGACGCAGCAGAAGCTGGAAATAGTTTTTAACGAAACAACACGCATTAGCGTTGTTCCTGTGATGTATCTAATCGATCCTTACTCATCTATCATGTTATTTGGCGTTTCGATGGACTCCAGTAACTTTGATGTGAGATACGAAGTTCTCGGACGCAGCTGAAGCTGGAAATATTTTTAAAGGAAACAACACGTATTAGCGTTGTTCCTGTGATGTATCTAATCGGTCCTTACTTAGCTACTATGTTATTTGACGTTTCGATGGACTCCAGTAACTCTAATGTGAGATACGAAATTTTCGGACGCAGCAGCAGCTGGAAATAGTTTTAAACGAAACAACACATATTAGCGTTGTTCCTGTGATGTATCTAATCGATCCTTACTCATCTATCATGTTATTTGACGTTTGGACGGACTCCAGTAACTCTGATGTGAGATACAAAGTTCTCGGACGCAGCAGAAGCTGGAAATAGTTTTGAACGAAGCAACACGTATTAGCGTTGTTCCTGTGATGTATCTAAACGATCCTTACTTATCTAACATATTATATGACGTTTGGATGGACTCCAGTAAGTCTGATGTGAGATACAAAGATTTTGGACCCAGCAGCAGCTGGAAATAGTTTTAAACGAAATAACACGTATTAGCGTTGTTCCTGTGCTGTATCTAATCGATCCTTACTTATCTATCATGTTATTTGACGTTTCGATGGACTCCAGTAACTCTGATGTGAGATACGACGTTTTCGGACGCAGCAGAAGCTGGAAATAGTTTTAAACGAAACAACACATATTAGCGTTGTTCCTGTGATGTATCTAATCGATCCTTACTCATCTATCATGTTATTTGACGTTTGGACGGACTCCAGTAACTCTGATGTGAGATACAAAGTTCTCGGACACAGCAGAAGCTGGAAATAGTTTTGAACGAAACAACACGTATTAGCGTTGTTCCTGTGATGTATCTAAACGATCCTTACTTATCTAACATGTTATTTGACGTTTGGATGGACTCCAGTAACTCTAATGTGAGATACGAAATTTTCGGACGCAGCAGCAGCTGGAAATAGTTTTAAACGAAACAACACATATTAGCGTTGTTCCTGTGATGTATCTAATCGATCCTTACTCATCTATCATGTTATTTGACGTTTGGACGGACTCCAGTAACTCTGATGTGAGATACAAAGTTCTCGGACGCAGCAGAAGCTGGAAATAGTTTTGAACGAAACAACACGTATTAGCGTTGTTCCTGTGATGTATCTAAACGATCCTTACTTATCTAACATATTATATGACGTTTGGATGGACCCCAGTAAGTCTGATGTGAGATACAAAGTTTTTGGACGCAGCAGCTGCTGGAAATAATTTTAAACGAAACAACACGTATTAGCGTTGTTCCTGTGCTGTATCTAATCGATCCTTACTTATCTATCATGTTATTTGACGTTTCGATGGACTCCAGTAACTCTGATGTGAGATACGACGTTTTCGGACGCAGCAGAAACTGGAAATAGTTTTTAACGAAACAACACATATTAGCGTTGTTCCTGTGATGTATCTAATCGATCCTTACTTATCTATCATGTTATTTGACGTTTGTATCGACTCCAGTAACTCTGATGTGATATACGAAGTTCTCGGACGCAGCAGAAGCTGGAAATTGTTTTAAACGAAACAGCACGCATTAGCGTTGTTCCTGTGATGTATCTAATCGATCCTTACTCACCTATCATGTTATTTGGCGTTTCGATGGACTCCAGTAACCCTGATGTGAGATACAAAGTTTACGGACGCAGCAGAAGCTGGAAATAGTTTTAAATGAAACAACACGTATTAGCGTTGTTCCTGTGATGTATCTAATCGATCCTTACTCATCTATCATGTTATTTGACGTTTGGATGGACTCCAGTAACCCTGATGTGAGATACGAAATTTTCGGACGCAGCAGCAGCTGGAAATAGTTTTAAACGAAACAACACATATTAGCGTTGTTCCTGTGATGTATCTAATCGATCCTTACTCATCTATCATGTTATTTGGCGTTTCGATGGACTCCAGTAACTTTGATGTGAGATACGAAGTTCTCGGACGCAGCTGAAGCTGGAAATAGTTTTAAACGAAACAACACGTATTAGCGTTGTTCGTGTGATGTATCTAATCGATCCTTACTTAGCTACTATGTTATTTGACGTTTCGATGGACTCCAGTAACTCTAATGTGAGATACGAAATTTTCGGACGCAGCAGCAGCTGGAAATAGTTTTAAACGAAACAACACATATTAGCGTTGTTCCTGTGATGTATCTAATCGATCCTTACTCAGTTCTCATGTTATTTGACGTTTGGACGGACTCCAGTAACTCTGATGTGAGATACAAAGTTCTCGGACGCAGCAGAAGCTGGAAATAGTTTTGAACGAACCAACACGTATTAGCGTTGTTCCTGTGATGTATCTAAACGATCCTTACTTATCTAACATGTTATTTGACGTTTGGATGGACTCCAGTAACTCTAATGTGAGATACGAAATTTTCGGACGCAGCAGCAGCTGGAAATAGTTTTAAACGAAACAACACATATTAGCGTTGTTCCTGTGATGTATGTAATCGATCCTTACTCATCTATCATGTTATTTGACGTTTGGACGGACTCCAGTAACTCTGATGTGAGATACAAAGTTCTCGGACGCAGCAGAAGCTGGAAATAGTTTTGAACGAAACAACACGTATTAGCGTTGTTCCTGTGATGTATCTAAACGATCCTTACTTATCTAACATATTATATGACGTTTGGATGGACTCCAGTAAGTCTGATGTGAGATACAAAGTTTTTGGACGCAGCAGCTGCTGGAAATAGTTTTAAACGAAACAACACGTATTAGCGTTGTTCCTGTGCTGTATCTAATCGATCCTTACTCATCTATCATGTTATTTGGCGTTTCGATGGACTCTGATGTGAGATACAAAGTTTAAGGACGCAGCAGAAGCTGGAAATAGTTTTGAACGAACCAACACGCATTAGCGTTGTTCCTGTGATGTATCTAAACGATCCTTACTTATCTAACATGATATTTGACGTTTCGATGGACTCCAGTAACTCTGATGTGAGATACGACGCTTTCGGACGCAGCAGAAGCTGGAAATAGTTTTTAACGAAACAACACGCATTAGCGTTGTTCCTGTGATGTATCTAATCGATCCTTACTCATCTATCATGTTATTTGGCGTTTCGATGGACTCCAGTAACTTTGATGTGAGATACGAAGTTCTCGGACGCAGCTGAAGCTGGAAATAGTTTTAAACGAAACAACACGTATTAGCGTTGTTCCTGTGAAGTATCTAATCGATCCTTACTCATCTATCATGTTATTTGACGTTTGGACGGACTCCAGTAACTCTGATGAGAGATACAAAGTTCTCGGACGCAGCAGAAGCTGGAAATAGTTTTGAACGAAGCAACACGTATTAGCGTTGTTCCTGTGATGTATCTAAACGATCCTTACTTATCTAACATATTATATGACGTTTGGATGGACTCCAGTATGTCTGATGTGAGATAAGACGTTTTCGGACGCAGCAGAAGCTGGAAATAGTTTTGAACGAAACAACACGTATTAGCGTTGTTCCTGTGACGTATCTAAACGATCCTTACTTATCTAACATGTTATTTGACGTTTGGATGGACTCCAGTAACTCTAATGTGAGATACGAAATTTTCGGACGCAGCAGCAGCTGGAAATAGTTTTAAACGAAACAACACATATTAGCGTTGTTCCTGTGATGTATCTAATCGATCCTTACTCATCTATCATGTTATTTGACGTTTGGACGGACTCCAGTAACTCTGATGTGAGATACAAAGTTCTCGGACGCAGCAGAAGCTGGAAATAGTTTTGAACGAAACAACACGTATTAGCGTTGTTCCTGTGATGTATCTAAACGATCCTTACTTATCTAACATATTATATGACGTTTGGATGGACTCCAGTAAGTCTGATGTGAGATACAAAGTTTTTGGACGCAGCAGCTGCTGGAAATAGTTTTAAACGAAACAACACGTATTAGCGTTGTTCCTGTGCTGTATCTAATCGATCCTTACTTATCTATCATGTTATTTGTCGTTTCGATGGACTCTAGTAATTCTGATGTGAAATACGAAGTTTTTGGACGCAGCAGGAGCTGGAAATAGTTTTGAACGAAACAACACGTATTAGCGTTGTTCCTGTGATGTATCTAATCGATCCTTACTCATCTATCATGTTATTTGACGTTTGGATGGACTCCAGTAACCCTGATGTGAGATACGAAATTTTCGGACGCAGCGGAAGCTGGAAATAGTTTTAAACGAAACAACACGCATTAGCGTTGTTCCAGTGATGTATCTAATCGATCCTTACTCATCTATCATGTTATTTGACGTTTGGACGGACTCCAGTAACTCTGATGTGAGATACAAAGTTCTCGGACACAGCAGAAGCTGGAAATAGTTTTGAACGAAACAACACGTATTAGCGTTGTTCCTGTGATGTATCTAAACGATCCTTACTTATCTAACATGTTATTTGACGTTTGGATGGACTCCAGTAACTCTAATGTGAGATACGAAATTTTCGGACGCAGCAGCAGCTGGAAATAGTTTTAAACGAAACAACACATATTAGCGTTGTTCCTGTGATGTATCTAATCGATCCTTACTCATCTATCATGTTATTTGACGTTTGGACGGACTCCAGTAACTCTGATGTGAGATACAAAGTTCTCGGACGCAGCAGAAGCTGGAAATAGTTTTGAACGAAACAACACATATTAGCGTTGTTCCTGTGATGTATCTAATCGATCCTTACTTATCTATCATGTTATTTGGCGTTTCGATGGACTCCAGTAACTTTGATGTGAGATACGAAGTTCTCGGACGCAGCTGAAGCTGGAAATAGTTTTAAACGAAACAACACGTATTAGCGTTGTTCCTGTGATGTATCTAATCGGTCCTTACTTAGCTACTATGTTATTTGACGTTTCGATGGACTCCAGTAACTCTAATGTGAGATACGAAATTTTCGGACGCAGCAGCAGCTGGAAATAGTTTTAAACGAAACAACACATATTAGCGTTGTTCCTGTGATGTATCTAATCGATCCTTACTCATCTATCATGTTAATTGACGTTTGGACGGACTCCAGTAACTCTGATGTGAGATACAAAGTTCTCGGACGCAGCAGAAGCTGGAAATAGTTTTGAACGAAGCAACACGTATTTGCGTTGTTCCTGTGATGTATCTAAACGATCCTTACTTATCTAACATATTATATGACGTTTGGATGGACTCCAGTAAGTCTGATGTGAGATACAAAGTTTTTGGACGCAGCAGCAGCTGGAAATAGTTTTAAACGAAACAACACGTATTAGCGTTGTTCCTGTGCTGTATCTAATCGATCCTTACTTATCTATCATGTTATTTGACGTTTCGATGGACTCCAGTAACTCTGATGTGAGATACGACGTTTTCGGACGCAGCAGAAGCTGGAAATAGTTTTAAACGAAACAACACATATTAGCGTTGTTCCTGTGATGTATCTAATCGATCCTTACTCATCTATCATGTTATTTGACGTTTGGACGGACTCCAGTAACTCTGATGTGAGATACAAAGTTCTCGGACACAGCAGAAGCTGGAAATAGTTTTGAACGAAACAACACGTATTAGCGTTGTTCCTGTGATGTATCTAAACGATCCTTACTTATCTAACATGTTATTTGACGTTTGGATGGACTCCAGTAACTCTAATGTGAGATACGAAATTTTCGGACGCAGCAGCAGCTGGAAATAGTTTTAAACGAAACAACACATATTAGCGTTGTTCCTGTGATGTAGCTAATCGATCCTTACTCATCTATCATGTTATTTGACGTTTGGACGGACTCCAGTAACTCTGATGTGAGATACAAAGTTCTCGGACGCAGCAGAAGCTGGAAATAGTTTTGAACGAAACAACACATATTAGCGTTGTTCCTGTGATGTATCTAATCGATCCTTACTTATCTATCATGTTATTTGACGTTTCGATGGACTCCAGTAACTCTGATGTGAGATACGAAATTTTCGGACGCAGCGGAAGCTGGAAATAGTTTTAAACGAAACAACACGCATTAGCGTTGTTCCAGTGATGTATCTAATCGATCCTTACTCATCTATCATGTTATTTGTCGTTTCGATGGACTCTAGTAATTCTGATGTGAGATACGAAGTTTTTGGACGCAGCAGGAGCTGGAAATAATTTTGAACGAAACAACACATATTAGCGTTGTTCCTGTGATGTATCTAAACGATCCTTACATATCTAACATGTTATTTGACGTTTGGATGGACTCCAGTAAATCTGATGCGAGATACAAAGTTTTTGGACGCAGCAGGAGCTGGAAATAGTTTTAAACGAAACAACACGTATTAGCGTTGTTCCTGTGCTGCATCTAATCGATCCTTACTTATCTATCATGTTATTTGACGTTTCGATGGACTCCAGTAACTCTGATGTGAGATACGACGTTTTCGGATGCAGCAGAAGCTGGAAATAGTTTTTAACGAAACAACACATATTAGCGTTGTTCCTGTGATGTATCTAAGCGGTCCTTACTTATCTATCATGTTATTTGACGTTTGTATCGACTCCAGTAACTCTGATGTGATATACGAAGTTCTCGGACGCAGCAGAAGCTGGAAATAGTTTTAAACGAAACAACACGCATTAGCGTTGTTCCTGTGATGTATCTAATCGATCCTTACTCATCTATCATGTTATTTGGCGTTTCGATGGACTCCAGTAACTTTGATGTGAGATACGAAGTTCTCGGACGCAGCTGAAGCTGGAAATAGTTTTAAACGAAACAACACGTATTAGCGTTGTTCCTGTGATGTATCTAATCGATCCTTACTTAGCTACTATGTTATTTGACGTTTCGATGGACTCCAGTAACTTTGATGTGAGATACGAAATTTTCGGACGCAGCAGCAGCTGGAAATAGTTTTAAACGAAACAACACATATTAGCGTTGTTCCTGTGATGTATCTAATCGATCCTTACTCAGTTCTCATGTTATTTGACGTTTGGACGGACTCCAGTAACTCTGATGTGAGATACAATGTTCTCGGACGCAGCAGAAGCTGGAAATAGTTTTGAACGAACCAACACGTATTAGCGTTGTTCCTGTGATGTATCTAAACGATCCTTACTTATCTAACATATTATATGACGTTTGGATGGACTCCAGTAAGTCTGATGTGAGATACAAAGTTTTTGGACGCAGCAGCTGCTGGAAATAGTTTTAAACGAAACAACACGTATTAGCGTTGTTCCTGTGATGTATCTAATCGATCCTTACTTAGCTACTATGTTATTTGACGTTTCGATGGACTCCAGTAACTTTGATGTGAGATACGAAGTTCTCGGACGCAGCTGAAGCTGGAAATAGTTTTAAACGAAACAACACATATTAGCGTTGTTCCTGTGATGTATGTAATCGATCCTTACACATCTATCATGTTATTTGAAGTTTGGATGGACTCCAGTAAGTTTGATGTGAGATACAAAGTTTTTGGACGCAGCAGCTGCTGGAAATAGTTTTAAACGAAACAACACGTATTAGCGTTGTTCCTGTGCTGTATCTAATCGATCCTTACTCATCTATCATGTTATTTGGCGTTTCGATGGACTCTGATGTGAGATACAAAGTTTACGGACGCAGCAGAAGCTGGAAATAGTTTTGAACGAACCAACACGCATTAGCGTTGTTCCTGTGATGTATCTAAACGATCCTTACTTATCTAACATGTTATTTGACGTTTCGATGGACTCCAGTAACTCTGATGTGAGATACGACGCTTTCGGACGCAGCAGAAGCTGGAAATAGTTTTTAACGAAACAACACGCATTAGCGTTGTTCCTGTGATGTATCTAATCGATCCTTACTCATCTATCATGTTATTTGGCGTTTCGATGGACTCTGATGTGAGATACAAAGTTTACGGACGCAGCAGAAGCTGGAAATAGTTTTAAATGAAACAACACGTATTAGCGTTGTTCCTGTGATGTATCTAATCGATCCTTACTCATCTATCATGTTATTTGACGTTTGGATGGACTCCAGTAACCCTGATGTGAGATACGAAATTTTCGGACGCAGCGGAAGCTGGAAATAGTTTTAAACGAAACAACACGCATTAGCGTTGTTCCTGTGATGTATCTAATCGATCCTTACCCATCTATCATGTTATTTGTCGTTTCGATGGACTCTAGTAATTCTGATGTGAGATACGAAGTTTTTGGACGCAGCAGGAGCTGGAAATAGTTTTGAACGAAACAACACGTATTAGCGTTGTTCCTGTGATGTATCTAAACGATCCTTACTTATCTAACATGTTATTTGACGTTTGGATGGACTCCAGTAAGTCTGATGTGAGATACAAAGTTTTTGACGCAGCAGGAGCTGGAAATAGTTTTAAACGAAACAACACGTATTAGCGTTGTTCCTGTGCTGTATCTAATCGATCCTTACTTATCTATCATGTTATTTGACGTTTCGATGGACTCCAGTAACTCTGATGTGAGATACGACGTTTTCGGACGCAGCAGAAGCTGGAAATAGTTTTTAACGAAACAACACGCATTAGCGTTGTTCCTGTGATGTATCTAATCTATCCTTACTCATCTATCATGTTATTTGGCGTTTCGATGGACTCCAGTAACTTTGATGTGAGATACGAAGTTCTCGGACGCAGCTGAAGCTGGAAATAGTTTTAAACGAAACAACACGTATTAGCGTTGTTCCTGTGATGTATCTAATCGGTCCTTACTTAGCTACTATGTTATTTGACGTTTCGATGGACTCCAGTAACTCTAATGTGAGATACGAAATTTTCGGACGCAGCAGCAGCTGGAAATAGTTTTAAACGAAACAACACATATTAGCGTGGTTCCTGTGATGTATCTAATCGATCCTTACTCATCTATCATGTTATTTGACGTTTGGATGGACTCCAGTAACCCTGATGTGAGATACGAAATTTTCGGACGCAGCGGAAGCTGGAAATAGTTTTAAACGAAACAACACGCATTAGCGTTGTTCCTGTGATGTATCTAATCGATCCTTACCCATCTATCATGTTATTTGTCGTTTCGATGGACTCTAGTAATTCTGATGTGAGATACGAAGTTTTTGGACGCAGCAGGAGCTGGAAATAGTTTTGAACGAAACAACACGTATTAGCGTTGTTCCTGTGATGTATCTAAACGATCCTTACTGATCTAACATGTTATTTGACGTTTGGATGGACTCCAGTAAGTCTGATGTGAGATACAAAGTTTTTGGACGCAGCAGAAGCTGGAAATAGTTTTAAACGAAACAACACATATTAGCGTTGTTCCTGTGATGTATCTAATCGATCCTTACTCATCTATCATGTTATTTGACGTTTGGACGGACTCCAGTAACTCTGATGTGAGATACAAAGTTCTCGGACACAGCAGAAGCTGGAAATAGTTTTGAACGAAACAACACGTATTAGCGTTGTTCCTGTGATGTATCTAAACGATCCTTACTTATCTAACATGTTATTTGACGTTTGGATGGACTCCAGTAACTCTAATGTGAGATACGAAATTTTCGGACGCAGCAGCAGCTGGAAATAGTTTTAAACGAAACAACACATATTAGCGTTGTTCCTGTGATGTATCTAATCGATCCTTACTCATCTATCATGTTATTTGACGTTTGGACGGACTCCAGTAACTCTGATGTGAGATACAAAGTTCTCGGACGCAGCAGAAGCTGGAAATAGTTTTGAACGAAACAACACGTATTAGCGTTGTTCCTGTGATGTATCTAAACGATCCTTACTTATCTAACATATTATATGACGTTTGGATGGACCCCAGTAAGTCTGATGTGAGATACAAAGTTTTTGGACGCAGCAGCTGCTGGAAATAATTTTAAACGAAACAACACGTATTAGCGTTGTTCCTGTGCTGTATCTAATCGATCCTTACTTATCTATCATGTTATTTGACGTTTCGATGGACTCCAGTAACTCTGATGTGAGATACGACGTTTTCGGACGCAGCAGAAACTGGAAATAGTTTTTAACGAAACAACACATATTAGCGTTGTTCCTGTGATGTATCTAATCGATCCTTACTTATCTATCATGTTATTTGACGTTTGTATCGACTCCAGTAACTCTGATGTGATATACGAAGTTCTCGGACGCAGCAGAAGCTGGAAATTGTTTTAAACGAAACAGCACGCATTAGCGTTGTTCCTGTGATGTATCTAATCGATCCTTACTCACCTATCATGTTATTTGGCGTTTCGATGGACTCCAGTAACCCTGATGTGAGATACAAAGTTTACGGACGCAGCAGAAGCTGGAAATAGTTTTAAATGAAACAACACGTATTAGCGTTGTTCCTGTGATGTATCTAATCGATCCTTACTCATCTATCATGTTATTTGACGTTTGGATGGACTCCAGTAACCCTGATGTGAGATACGAAATTTTCGGACGCAGCAGCAGCTGGAAATAGTTTTAAACGAAACAACACATATTAGCGTTGTTCCTGTGATGTATCTAATCGATCCTTACTCATCTATCATGTTATTTGGCGTTTCGATGGACTCCAGTAACTTTGATGTGAGATACGAAGTTCTCGGACGCAGCTGAAGCTGGAAATAGTTTTAAACGAAACAACACGTATTAGCGTTGTTCGTGTGATGTATCTAATCGATCCTTACTTAGCTACTATGTTATTTGACGTTTCGATGGACTCCAGTAACTCTAATGTGAGATACGAAATTTTCGGACGCAGCAGCAGCTGGAAATAGTTTTAAACGAAACAACACATATTAGCGTTGTTCCTGTGATGTATCTAATCGATCCTTACTCAGTTCTCATGTTATTTGACGTTTGGACGGACTCCAGTAACTCTGATGTGAGATACAAAGTTCTCGGACGCAGCAGAAGCTGGAAATAGTTTTGAACGAACCAACACGTATTAGCGTTGTTCCTGTGATGTATCTAAACGATCCTTACTTATCTAACATGTTATTTGACGTTTGGATGGACTCCAGTAACTCTAATGTGAGATACGAAATTTTCGGACGCAGCAGCAGCTGGAAATAGTTTTAAACGAAACAACACATATTAGCGTTGTTCCTGTGATGTATGTAATCGATCCTTACTCATCTATCATGTTATTTGACGTTTGGACGGACTCCAGTAACTCTGATGTGAGATACAAAGTTCTCGGACGCAGCAGAAGCTGGAAATAGTTTTGAACGAAACAACACGTATTAGCGTTGTTCCTGTGATGTATCTAAACGATCCTTACTTATCTAACATATTATATGACGTTTGGATGGACTCCAGTAAGTCTGATGTGAGATACAAAGTTTTTGGACGCAGCAGCTGCTGGAAATAGTTTTAAACGAAACAACACGTATTAGCGTTGTTCCTGTGCTGTATCTAATCGATCCTTACTCATCTATCATGTTATTTGGCGTTTCGATGGACTCTGATGTGAGATACAAAGTTTAAGGACGCAGCAGAAGCTGGAAATAGTTTTGAACGAACCAACACGCATTAGCGTTGTTCCTGTGATGTATCTAAACGATCCTTACTTATCTAACATGATATTTGACGTTTCGATGGACTCCAGTAACTCTGATGTGAGATACGACGCTTTCGGACGCAGCAGAAGCTGGAAATAGTTTTTAACGAAACAACACGCATTAGCGTTGTTCCTGTGATGTATCTAATCGATCCTTACTCATATATCATGTTATTTGGCGTTTCGATGGACTCCAGTAACTTTGATGTGAGATACGAAGTTCTCGGACGCAGCTGAAGCTGGAAATAGTTTTAAACGAAACAACACGTATTAGCGTTGTTCCTGTGAAGTATCTAATCGATCCTTACTCATCTATCATGTTATTTGACGTTTGGACGGACTCCAGTAACTCTGATGAGAGATACAAAGTTCTCGGACGCAGCAGAAGCTGGAAATAGTTTTGAACGAAGCAACACGTATTAGCGTTGTTCCTGTGATGTATCTAAACGATCCTTACTTATCTAACATATTATATGACGTTTGGATGGACTCCAGTATGTCTGATGTGAGATAAGACGTTTTCGGACGCAGCAGAAGCTGGAAATAGTTTTGAACGAAACAACACGTATTAGCGTTGTTCCTGTGACGTATCTAAACGATCCTTACTTATCTAACATGTTATTTGACGTTTGGATGGACTCCAGTAACTCTAATGTGAGATACGAAATTTTCGGACGCAGCAGCAGCTGGAAATAGTTTTAAACGAAACAACACATATTAGCGTTGTTCCTGTGATGTATCTAATCGATCCTTACTCATCTATCATGTTATTTGACGTTTGGACGGACTCCAGTAACTCTGATGTGAGATACAAAGTTCTCGGACGCAGCAGAAGCTGGAAATAGTTTTGAACGAAACAACACGTATTAGCGTTGTTCCTGTGATGTATCTAAACGATCCTTACTTATCTAACATATTATATGACGTTTGGATGGACTCCAGTAAGTCTGATGTGAGATACAAAGTTTTTGGACGCAGCAGCTGCTGGAAATAGTTTTAAACGAAACAACACGTATTAGCGTTGTTCCTGTGCTGTATCTAATCGATCCTTACTTATCTATCATGTTATTTGTCGTTTCGATGGACTCTAGTAATTCTGATGTGAAATACGAAGTTTTTGGACGCAGCAGGAGCTGGAAATAGTTTTGAACGAAACAACACGTATTAGCGTTGTTCCTGTGATGTATCTAATCGATCCTTACTCATCTATCATGTTATTTGACGTTTGGATGGACTCCAGTAACCCTGATGTGAGATACGAAATTTTCGGACGCAGCGGAAGCTGGAAATAGTTTTAAACGAAACAACACGCATTAGCGTTGTTCCAGTGATGTATCTAATCGATCCTTACTCATCTATCATGTTATTTGACGTTTGGACGGACTCCAGTAACTCTGATGTGAGATACAAAGTTCTCGGACACAGCAGAAGCTGGAAATAGTTTTGAACGAAACAACACGTATTAGCGTTGTTCCTGTGATGTATCTAAACGATCCTTACTTATCTAACATGTTATTTGACGTTTGGATGGACTCCAGTAACTCTAATGTGAGATACGAAATTTTCGGACGCAGCAGCAGCTGGAAATAGTTTTAAACGAAACAACACATATTAGCGTTGTTCCTGTGATGTATCTAATCGATCCTTACTCATCTATCATGTTATTTGACGTTTGGACGGACTCCAGTAACTCTGATGTGAGATACAAAGTTCTCGGACGCAGCAGAAGCTGGAAATAGTTTTGAACGAAACAACACATATTAGCGTTGTTCCTGTGATGTATCTAATCGATCCTTACTTATCTATCATGTTATTTGGCGTTTCGATGGACTCCAGTAACTTTGATGTGAGATACGAAGTTCTCGGACGCAGCTGAAGCTGGAAATAGTTTTAAACGAAACAACACGTATTAGCGTTGTTCCTGTGATGTATCTAATCGGTCCTTACTTAGCTACTATGTTATTTGACGTTTCGATGGACTCCAGTAACTCTAATGTGAGATACGAAATTTTCGGACGCAGCAGCAGCTGGAAATAGTTTTAAACGAAACAACACATATTAGCGTTGTTCCTGTGATGTATCTAATCGATCCTTACTCATCTATCATGTTAATTGACGTTTGGACGGACTCCAGTAACTCTGATGTGAGATACAAAGTTCTCGGACGCAGCAGAAGCTGGAAATAGTTTTGAACGAAGCAACACGTATTTGCGTTGTTCCTGTGATGTATCTAAACGATCCTTACTTATCTAACATATTATATGACGTTTGGATGGACTCCAGTAAGTCTGATGTGAGATACAAAGTTTTTGGACGCAGCAGCAGCTGGAAATAGTTTTAAACGAAACAACACGTATTAGCGTTGTTCCTGTGCTGTATCTAATCGATCCTTACTTATCTATCATGTTATTTGACGTTTCGATGGACTCCAGTAACTCTGATGTGAGATACGACGTTTTCGGACGCAGCAGAAGCTGGAAATAGTTTTAAACGAAACAACACATATTAGCGTTGTTCCTGTGATGTATCTAATCGATCCTTACTCATCTATCATGTTATTTGACGTTTGGACGGACTCCAGTAACTCTGATGTGAGATACAAAGTTCTCGGACACAGCAGAAGCTGGAAATAGTTTTGAACGAAACAACACGTATTAGCGTTGTTCCTGTGATGTATCTAAACGATCCTTACTTATCTAACATGTTATTTGACGTTTGGATGGACTCCAGTAACTCTAATGTGAGATACGAAATTTTCGGACGCAGCAGCAGCTGGAAATAGTTTTAAACGAAACAACACATATTAGCGTTGTTCCTGTGATGTAGCTAATCGATCCTTACTCATCTATCATGTTATTTGACGTTTGGACGGACTCCAGTAACTCTGATGTGAGATACAAAGTTCTCGGACGCAGCAGAAGCTGGAAATAGTTTTGAACGAAACAACACATATTAGCGTTGTTCCTGTGATGTATCTAATCGATCCTTACTTATCTATCATGTTATTTGACGTTTCGATGGACTCCAGTAACTCTGATGTGAGATACGAAATTTTCGGACGCAGCGGAAGCTGGAAATAGTTTTAAACGAAACAACACGCATTAGCGTTGTTCCAGTGATGTATCTAATCGATCCTTACTCATCTATCATGTTATTTGTCGTTTCGATGGACTCTAGTAATTCTGATGTGAGATACGAAGTTTTTGGACGCAGCAGGAGCTGGAAATAGTTTTGAACGAAACAACACATATTAGCGTTGTTCCTGTGATGTATCTAAACGATCCTTACATATCTAACATGTTATTTGACGTTTGGATGGACTCCAGTAAATCTGATGCGAGATACAAAGTTTTTGGACGCAGCAGGAGCTGGAAATAGTTTTAAACGAAACAACACGTATTAGCGTTGTTCCTGTGCTGTATCTAATCGATCCTTACTTATCTATCATGTTATTTGACGTTTCGATGGACTCCAGTAACTCTGATGTGAGATACGACGTTTTCGGATGCAGCAGAAGCTGGAAATAGTTTTTAACGAAACAACACATATTAGCGTTGTTCCTGTGATGTATCTAAGCGGTCCTTACTTATCTATCATGTTATTTGACGTTTGTATCGACTCCAGTAACTCTGATGTGATATACGAAGTTCTCGGACGCAGCAGAAGCTGGAAATAGTTTTAAACGAAACAACACGCATTAGCGTTGTTCCTGTGATGTATCTAATCGATCCTTACTCATCTATCATGTTATTTGGCGTTTCGATGGACTCCAGTAACTTTGATGTGAGATACGAAGTTCTCGGACGCAGCTGAAGCTGGAAATAGTTTTAAACGAAACAACACGTATTAGCGTTGTTCCTGTGATGTATCTAATCGATCCTTACTTAGCTACTATGTTATTTGACGTTTCGATGGACTCCAGTAACTTTGATGTGAGATACGAAATTTTCGGACGCAGCAGCAGCTGGAAATAGTTTTAAACGAAACAACACATATTAGCGTTGTTCCTGTGATGTATCTAATCGATCCTTACTCAGTTCTCATGTTATTTGACGTTTGGACGGACTCCAGTAACTCTGATGTGAGATACAATGTTCTCGGACGCAGCAGAAGCTGGAAATAGTCTTGAACGAACCAACACGTATTAGCGTTGTTCCTGTGATGTATCTAAACGATCCTTACTTATCTAACATATTATATGACGTTTGGATGGACTCCAGTAAGTCTGATGTGAGATACAAAGTTTTTGGACGCAGCAGCTGCTGGAAATAGTTTTAAACGAAACAACACGTATTAGCGTTGTTCCTGTGCTGTATCTAATCGATCCTTACTCATCTATCATGTTATTTGGCGTTTCGATGGACTCTGATGTGAGATACAAAGTTTAAGGACGCAGCAGAAGCTGGAAATAGTTTTGAACGAACCAACACGCATTAGCGTTGTTCCTGTGATGTATCTAAACGATCCTTACTTATCTAACATGTTATTTGACGTTTCGATGGACTCCAGTAACTCTGATGTGAGATACGACGCTTTCGGACGCAGCAGAAGCGGGAAATAGTTTTTAACGAAACAACACGCATTAGCGTTGTTCCTGTGATGTATCTAATCGATCCTTACTCATCTATCATGTTATTTGGCGTTTCGATGGACTCTGATGTGAGATACAAAGTTTACGGACGCAGCAGAAGCTGGAAATAGTTTTAAATGAAACAACACGTATTAGCGTTGTTCCTGTGATGTATCTAATCGATCCTTACTCATCTATCATGTTATTTGACGTTTGGATGGACTCCAGTAACCCTGATGTGAGATACGAAATTTTCGGACGCAGCGGAAGCTGGAAATAGTTTTAAACGAAACAACACGCATTAGCGTTGTTCCTGTGAAGTATCTAATCGATCCTTACCCATCTATCATGTTATTTGTCGTTTCGATGGACTCTAGTAATTCTGATGTGAGATACGAAGTTTTTGGACGCAGCAGGAGCTGGAAATAGTTTTGAACGAAACAACACGTATTAGCGTTGTTCCTGTGATGTATCTAAACGATCCTTACTTATCTAACATGTTATTTGACGTTTCGATGGACTCCAGTAACTCTGATGTGATATACGACGTCTTCGGACGCAGCAGAAGCTGGAAATAGTTTTTAACGAAACAACACGCATTAGCGTTGTTCCTGTGATGTATCTAATCTATCCTTACTCATCTATCATGTTATTTGGCGTTTCGATGGACTCCAGTAACTTTGATGTGAGATACGAAGTTCTCGGACGCAGCTGAAGCTGGAAATAGTTTTAAACGAAACAACACGTATTAGCGTTGTTCCTGTGATGTATCTAATCGGTCCTTACTTAGCTACTATGTTATTTGACGTTTCGATGGACTCCAGTAACTCTAATGTGAGATACGAAATTTTCGGACGCAGCAGCAGCTGGAAATAGTTTTAAACGAAACAACACATATTAGCGTTGTTCCTGTGATGTATCTAATCGATCCTTACTCATCTATCATGTTATTTGACGTTTGGACGGACTCCAGTAACTCTGATGTGAGATACAAAGTTCTCGGACACAGCAGAAGCTGGAAATAGTTTTGAACGAAACAACACGTATTAGCGTTGTTCCTGTGATGTATCTAAACGATCCTTACTTATCTAACATGTTATTTGAGGTTTGGATGGACTCCAGTAACTCTAATGTGAGATACGAAATTTTCGGACGCAGCAGCAGCTGGAAATAGTTTTAAACGAAACAACACATATTAGCGTTGTTCCTGTGATGTATCTAATCGATCCTTACTCATCTATCATGTTATTTGACGTTTGGACGGACTCCAGTAACTCTGATGTGAGATACAAAGTTCTCGGACGCAGCAGAAGCTGGAAATAGTTTTGAACGAAACAACACATATTAGCGTTGTTCCTGTGATGTATCTAATCGATCCATACTTATCTATCATGTTATTTGACGTTTCGATGGACTCCAGTAACTCTGATGTGAGATACGAAATTTTCGGACGCAGCGGAAGCTGGAAATAGTTTTAAACGAAACAACACGCATTAGCGTTGTTCCAGTGATGTATCTAATCGATCCTTACTCATCTATCATGTTATTTGTCGTTTCGATGGACTCTAGTAATTCTGATGTGAGATACGAAGTTTTTGGACGCAGCAGGAGCTGGAAATAGTTTTGAACGAAACAACACATATTAGCGTTGTTCCTGTGATGTATCTAAACGATCCTTACATATCTAACATGTTATTTGACGTTTGGATGGACTCCAGTAAATCTGATGCGAGATACAAAGTTTTTGGACGCAGCAGGAGCTGGAAATAGTTTTAAACGAAACAACACGTATTAGCGTTGTTCCTGTGCTGTATCTAATCGATCCTTACTTATCTATCATGTTATTTGACGTTTCGATGGACTCCAGTAATTCTGATGTGAGATACGACGTTTTCGGATGCAGCAGAAGCTGGAAATAGTTTTTAACGAAACAACACATATTAGCGTTGTTCCTGTGATGTATCTAATCGGTCCTTACTTATCTATCATGTTATTTGACGTTTGGACGGACTCCAGTAACTCTGATGTGAGATACAAAGTTCTCGGACGCAGCAGAAGCTGGAAATAGTTTTGAACGTACCAACACGTATTAGCGTTGTTCCTGTGATGTATCTAAACGATCCTTACTTATCTAACATGTTATTTGACGTTTGGATGGACTCCAGTAACTCTAATGTGAGATACGAAATTTTCGGACGCAGCAGCAGCTGGAAATAGTTTTAAACGAAACAACACATATTAGCGTTGTTCCTGTGATGTATCTAATCGATCCTTACTCATCTATCATGTTATTTGACGTTTGGACGGACTCCAGTAACTCTGATGTGAGATACAAAGTTCTCGGACGCAGCAGAAGCTGGAAATAGTTTTGAACGAAGCAACACGTATTAGCGTTGTTCCTGTGATGTATCTAAACGATCCTTACTTATCTAACATATTATATGACGTTTGGATGGACTCCAGTAAGTCTGATGTGATACAAAGTTTTTGGACGCAGCAGCAGCTGGAAATAGTTTTAAACGAAACAACACGTATTAGCGTTGTTCCTGTGCTGTATCTAATCGATCCTTACTTATCTATCATGTTATTTGACGTTTCGATGGACTCCAGTAACTCTGATGTGAGATACGACGTTTTCGGACGCAGCAGAAGCTGGAAATAGTTTTAAACGAAACAACACATATTTGCGTTGTTCCTGTGATGTATCTAATCGATCCTTACTCATCTATCATGTTATTTGACGTTTGGACGGACTCCAGTAACTCTGATGTGAGATACAAAGTTCTCGGACACAGCAGAAGCTGGAAATAGTTTTGAACGAAACAACACGTATTAGCGTTGTTCCTGTGACGTATCTAAACGATCCTTACTTATCTAACATGTTATTTGACGTTTGGATGGACTCCAGTAACTCTAATGTGAGATACGAAATTTTCGGACGCAGCAGCAGCTGGAAATAGTTTTAAACGAAACAACACATATTAGCGTTGTTCCTGTGATGTATCTAATCGATCCTTACTCATCTATCATGTTATTTGACGTTTGGACGGACTCCAGTAACTCTGATGTGAGATACAAAGTTCTCGGACGCAGCAGAAGCTGGAAATAGTTTTGAACGAAACAACACGTATTAGCGTTGTTCCTGTGATGTATCTAAACGATCCTTACTTATCTAACATATTATATGACGTTTGGATGGACTCCAGTAAGTCTGATGTGAGATACAAAGTTTTTGGACGCAGCAGCTGCTGGAAATAGTTTTAAACGAAACAACACGTATTAGCGTTGTTCCTGTGCTGTATCTAATCGATCCTTACTTATCTATCATGTTATTTGTCGTTTCGATGGACTCTAGTAATTCTGATGTGAAATACGAAGTTTTTGGACGCAGCAGGAGCTGGAAATAGTTTTGAACGAAACAACACGTATTAGCGTTGTTCCTGTGATGTATCTAATCGATCCTTACTCATCTATCATGTTATTTGACGTTTGGATGGACTCCAGTAACCCTGATGTGAGATACGAAATTTTCGGACGCAGCGGAAGCTGGAAATAGTTTTAAACGAAACAACACGCATTAGCGTTGTTCCAGTGATGTATCTAATCGATCCTTACTCATCTATCATGTTATTTGACGTTTGGACGGACTCCAGTAACTCTGATGTGAGATACAAAGTTCTCGGACACAGCAGAAGCTGGAAATAGTTTTGAACGAAACAACACGTATTAGCGTTGTTCCTGTGATGTATCTAAACGATCCTTACTTATCTAACATGTTATTTGACGTTTGGATGGACTCCAGTAACTCTAATGTGAGATACGAAATTTTCGGACGCAGCAGCAGCTGGAAATAGTTTTAAACGAAACAACACATATTAGCGTTGTTCCTGTGATGTATCTAATCGATCCTTACTCATCTATCATGTTATTTGACGTTTGGACGGACTCCAGTAACTCTGATGTGAGATACAAAGTTCTCGGACGCAGCAGAAGCTGGAAATAGTTTTGAACGAAACAACACATATTAGCGTTGTTCCTGTGATGTATCTAATCGATCCTTACTTATCTATCATGTTATTTGGCGTTTCGATGGACTCCAGTAACTTTGATGTGAGATACGAAGTTCTCGGACGCAGCTGAAGCTGGAAATAGTTTTAAACGAAACAACACGTATTAGCGTTGTTCCTGTGATGTATCTAATCGGTCCTTACTTAGCTACTATGTTATTTGACGTTTCGATGGACTCCAGTAACTCTAATGTGAGATACGAAATTTTCGGACGCAGCAGCAGCTGGAAATAGTTTTAAACGAAACAACACATATTAGCGTTGTTCCTGTGATGTATCTAATCGATCCTTACTCATCTATCATGTTAATTGACGTTTGGACGGACTCCAGTAACTCTGATGTGAGATACAAAGTTCTCGGACGCAGCAGAAGCTGGAAATAGTTTTGAACGAAGCAACACGTATTTGCGTTGTTCCTGTGATGTATCTAAACGATCCTTACTTATCTAACATATTATATGACGTTTGGATGGACTCCAGTAAGTCTGATGTGAGATACAAAGTTTTTGGACGCAGCAGCAGCTGGAAATAGTTTTAAACGAAACAACACGTATTAGCGTTGTTCCTGTGCTGTATCTAATCGATCCTTACTTATCTATCATGTTATTTGACGTTTCGATGGACTCCAGTAACTCTGATGTGAGATACGACGTTTTCGGACGCAGCAGAAGCTGGAAATAGTTTTAAACGAAACAACACATATTAGCGTTGTTCCTGTGATGTATCTAATCGATCCTTACTCATCTATCATGTTATTTGACGTTTGGACGGACTCCAGTAACTCTGATGTGAGATACAAAGTTCTCGGACACAGCAGAAGCTGGAAATAGTTTTGAACGAAACAACACGTATTAGCGTTGTTCCTGTGATGTATCTAAACGATCCTTACTTATCTAACATGTTATTTGACGTTTGGATGGACTCCAGTAACTCTAATGTGAGATACGAAATTTTCGGACGCAGCAGCAGCTGGAAATAGTTTTAAACGAAACAACACATATTAGCGTTGTTCCTGTGATGTAGCTAATCGATCCTTACTCATCTATCATGTTATTTGACGTTTGGACGGACTCCAGTAACTCTGATGTGAGATACAAAGTTCTCGGACGCAGCAGAAGCTGGAAATAGTTTTGAACGAAACAACACATATTAGCGTTGTTCCTGTGATGTATCTAATCGATCCTTACTTATCTATCATGTTATTTGACGTTTCGATGGACTCCAGTAACTCTGATGTGAGATACGAAATTTTCGGACGCAGCGGAAGCTGGAAATAGTTTTAAACGAAACAACACGCATTAGCGTTGTTCCAGTGATGTATCTAATCGATCCTTACTCATCTATCATGTTATTTGTCGTTTCGATGGACTCTAGTAATTCTGATGTGAGATACGAAGTTTTTGGACGCAGCAGGAGCTGGAAATAGTTTTGAACGAAACAACACATATTAGCGTTGTTCCTGTGATGTATCTAAACGATCCTTACATATCTAACATGTTATTTGACGTTTGGATGGACTCCAGTAAATCTGATGCGAGATACAAAGTTTTTGGACGCAGTAGGAGCTGGAAATAGTTTTAAACGAAACAACACGTATTAGCGTTGTTCCTGTGCTGTATCTAATCGATCCTTACTTATCTATCATGTTATTTGACGTTTCGATGGACTCCAGTAACTCTGATGTGAGATACGACGTTTTCGGATGCAGCAGAAGCTGGAAATAGTTTTTAACGAAACAACACATATTAGCGTTGTTCCTGTGATGTATCTAAGCGGTCCTTACTTATCTATCATGTTATTTGACGTTTGTATCGACTCCAGTAACTCTGATGTGATATACGAAGTTCTCGGACGCAGCAGAAGCTGGAAATAGTTTTAAACGAAACAACACGCATTAGCGTTGTTCCTGTGATGTATCTAATCGATCCTTACTCATCTATCATGTTATTGGGCGTTTCGATGGACTCCAGTAACTTTGATGTGAGATACGAAGTTCTCGGACGCAGCTGAAGCTGGAAATAGTTTTAAACGAAACAACACGTATTAGCGTTGTTCCTGTGATGTATCTAATCGATCCTTACTTAGCTACTATGTTATTTGACGTTTCGATGGACTCCAGTAACTTTGATGTGAGATACGAAATTTTCGGACGCAGCAGCAGCTGGAAATAGTTTTAAACGAAACAACACATATTAGCGTTGTTCCTGTGATGTATCTAATCGATCCTTACTCAGTTCTCATGTTATTTGACGTTTGGACGGACTCCAGTAACTCTGATGTGAGATACAATGTTCTCGGACGCAGCAGAAGCTGGAAATAGTCTTGAACGAACCAACACGTATTAGCGTTGTTCCTGTGATGTATCTAAACGATCCTTACTTATCTAACATATTATATGACGTTTGGATGGACTCCAGTAAGTCTGATGTGAGATACAAAGTTTTTGGACGCAGCAGCTGCTGGAAATAGTTTTAAACGAAACAACACGTATTAGCGTTGTTCCTGTGCTGTATCTAATCGATCCTTACTCATCTATCATGTTATTTGGCGTTTCGATGGACTCTGATGTGAGATACAAAGTTTAAGGACGCAGCAGAAGCTGGAAATAGTTTTGAACGAACCAACACGCATTAGCGTTGTTCCTGTGATGTATCTAAACGATCCTTACTTATCTAACATGTTATTTGACGTTTCGATGGACTCCAGTAACTCTGATGTGAGATACGACGCTTTCGGACGCAGCAGAAGCGGGAAATAGTTTTTAACGAAACAACACGCATTAGCGTTGTTCCTGTGATGTATCTAATCGATCCTTACTCATCTATCATGTTATTTGGCGTTTCGATGGACTCTGATGTGAGATACAAAGTTTACGGACGCAGCAGAAGCTGGAAATAGTTTTAAATGAAACAACACGTATTAGCGTTGTTCCTGTGATGTATCTAATCGATCCTTACTCATCTATCATGTTATTTGACGTTTGGATGGACTCCAGTAACCCTGATGTGAGATACGAAATTTTCGGACGCAGCGGAAGCTGGAAATAGTTTTAAACGAAACAACACGCATTAGCGTTGTTCCTGTGAAGTATCTAATCGATCCTTACCCATCTATCATGTTATTTGTCGTTTCGATGGACTCTAGTAATTCTGATGTGAGATACGAAGTTTTTGGACGCAGCAGGAGCTGGAAATAGTTTTGAACGAAACAACACGTATTAGCGTTGTTCCTGTGATGTATCTAAACGATCCTTACTTATCTAACATGTTATTTGACGTTTCGATGGACTCCAGTAACTCTGATGTGATATACGACGTCTTCGGACGCAGCAGAAGCTGGAAATAGTTTTTAACGAAACAACACGCATTAGCGTTGTTCCTGTGATGTATCTAATCTATCCTTACTCATCTATCATGTTATTTGGCGTTTCGATGGACTCCAGTAACTTTGATGTGAGATACGAAGTTCTCGGACGCAGCTGAAGCTGGAAATAGTTTTAAACGAAACAACACGTATTAGCGTTGTTCCTGTGATGTATCTAATCGGTCCTTACTTAGCTACTATGTTATTTGACGTTTCGATGGACTCCAGTAACTCTAATGTGAGATACGAAATTTTCGGACGCAGCAGCAGCTGGAAATAGTTTTAAACGAAACAACACATATTAGCGTTGTTCCTGTGATGTATCTAATCGGTCCTTACTTATCTATCATGTTATTTGACGTTTGGACGGACTCCAGTAACTCTGATGTGAGATACAAAGTTCTCGGACGCAGCAGAAGCTGGAAATAGTTTTGAACGAACCAACACGTATTAGCGTTGTTCCTGTGATGTATCTAAACGATCCTTACTTATCTAACATGTTATTTGACGTTTGGATGGACTCCAGTAACTCTAATGTGAGATACGAAATTTTCGGACGCAGCAGCAGCTGGAAATAGTTTTAAACGAAACAACACATATTAGCGTTGTTCCTGTGATGTATCTAATCGATCCTTACTCATCTATCATGTTATTTGACGTTTGGACGGACTCCAGTAACTCTGATGTGAGATACAAAGTTCTCGGACGCAGCAGAAGCTGGAAATAGTTTTGAACGAAGCAACACGTATTAGCGTTGTTCCTGTGATGTATCTAAACGATCCTTACTTATCTAACATATTATATGACGTTTGGATGGACTCCAGTAAGTCTGATGTGATACAAAGTTTTTGGACGCAGCAGCAGCTGGAAATAGTTTTAAACGAAACAACACGTATTAGCGTTGTTCCTGTGCTGTATCTAATCGATCCTTACTTATCTATCATGTTATTTGACGTTTCGATGGACTCCAGTAACTCTGATGTGAGATACGACGTTTTCGGACGCAGCAGAAGCTGGAAATAGTTTTAAACGAAACAACACATATTTGCGTTGTTCCTGTGATGTATCTAATCGATCCTTACTCATCTATCATGTTATTTGACGTTTGGACGGACTCCAGTAACTCTGATGTGAGATACAAAGTTCTCGGACACAGCAGAAGCTGGAAATAGTTTTGAACGAAACAACACGTATTAGCGTTGTTCCTGTGACGTATCTAAACGATCCTTACTTATCTAACATGTTATTTGACGTTTGGATGGACTCCAGTAACTCTAATGTGAGATACGAAATTTTCGGACGCAGCAGCAGCTGGAAATAGTTTTAAACGAAACAACACATATTAGCGTTGTTCCTGTGATGTATCTAATCGATCCTTACTCATCTATCATGTTATTTGACGTTTGGACGGACTCCAGTAACTCTGATGTGAGATACAAAGTTCTCGGACGCAGCAGAAGCTGGAAATAGTTTTGAACGAAACAACACGTATTAGCGTTGTTCCTGTGATGTATCTAAACGATCCTTACTTATCTAACATATTATATGACGTTTGGATGGACTCCAGTAAGTCTGATGTGAGATACAAAGTTTTTGGACGCAGCAGCTGCTGGAAATAGTTTTAAACGAAACAACACGTATTAGCGTTGTTCCTGTGCTGTATCTAATCGATCCTTACTTATCTATCATGTTATTTGACGTTTCGATGGACTCCAGTAACTCTGATGTGAGATACGACGTTTTCGGATGCAGCAGAAGCTGGAAATAGTTTTTAACGAAACAACACATATTAGCGTTGTTCCTGTGATGTATCTAAGCGGTCCTTACTTATCTATCATGTTATTTGACGTTTGTATCGACTCCAGTAACTCTGATGTGATATACGAAGTTCTCGGACGCAGCAGAAGCTGGAAATAGTTTTAAACGAAACAACACGCATTAGCGTTGTTCCTGTGATGTATCTAATCGATCCTTACTCATCTATCATGTTATTGGGCGTTTCGATGGACTCCAGTAACTTTGATGTGAGATACGAAGTTCTCGGACGCAGCTGAAGCTGGAAATAGTTTTAAACGAAACAACACGTATTAGCGTTGTTCCTGTGATGTATCTAATCGATCCTTACTTAGCTACTATGTTATTTGACGTTTCGATGGACTCCAGTAACTTTGATGTGAGATACGAAATTTTCGGACGCAGCAGCAGCTGGAAATAGTTTTAAACGAAACAACACATATTAGCGTTGTTCCTGTGATGTATCTAATCGATCCTTACTCAGTTCTCATGTTATTTGACGTTTGGACGGACTCCAGTAACTCTGATGTGAGATACAATGTTCTCGGACGCAGCAGAAGCTGGAAATAGTCTTGAACGAACCAACACGTATTAGCGTTGTTCCTGTGATGTATCTAAACGATCCTTACTTATCTAACATATTATATGACGTTTGGATGGACTCCAGTAAGTCTGATGTGAGATACAAAGTTTTTGGACGCAGCAGCTGCTGGAAATAGTTTTAAACGAAACAACACGTATTAGCGTTGTTCCTGTGCTGTATCTAATCGATCCTTACTCATCTATCATGTTATTTGGCGTTTCGATGGACTCTGATGTGAGATACAAAGTTTAAGGACGCAGCAGAAGCTGGAAATAGTTTTGAACGAACCAACACGCATTAGCGTTGTTCCTGTGATGTATCTAAACGATCCTTACTTATCTAACATGTTATTTGACGTTTCGATGGACTCCAGTAACTCTGATGTGAGATACGACGCTTTCGGACGCAGCAGAAGCGGGAAATAGTTTTTAACGAAACAACACGCATTAGCGTTGTTCCTGTGATGTATCTAATCGATCCTTACTCATCTATCATGTTATTTGGCGTTTCGATGGACTCTGATGTGAGATACAAAGTTTACGGACGCAGCAGAAGCTGGAAATAGTTTTAAATGAAACAACACGTATTAGCGTTGTTCCTGTGATGTATCTAATCGATCCTTACTCATCTATCATGTTATTTGACGTTTGGATGGACTCCAGTAACCCTGATGTGAGATACGAAATTTTCGGACGCAGCGGAAGCTGGAAATAGTTTTAAACGAAACAACACGCATTAGCGTTGTTCCTGTGAAGTATCTAATCGATCCTTACCCATCTATCATGTTATTTGTCGTTTCGATGGACTCTAGTAATTCTGATGTGAGATACGAAGTTTTTGGACGCAGCAGGAGCTGGAAATAGTTTTGAACGAAACAACACGTATTAGCGTTGTTCCTGTGATGTATCTAAACGATCCTTACTTATCTAACATGTTATTTGACGTTTCGATGGACTCCAGTAACTCTGATGTGATATACGACGTCTTCGGACGCAGCAGAAGCTGGAAATAGTTTTTAACGAAACAACACGCATTAGCGTTGTTCCTGTGATGTATCTAATCTATCCTTACTCATCTATCATGTTATTTGGCGTTTCGATGGACTCCAGTAACTTTGATGTGAGATACGAAGTTCTCGGACGCAGCTGAAGCTGGAAATAGTTTTAAACGAAACAACACGTATTAGCGTTGTTCCTGTGATGTATCTAATCGGTCCTTACTTAGCTACTATGTTATTTGACGTTTCGATGGACTCCAGTAACTCTAATGTGAGATACGAAATTTTCGGACGCAGCAGCAGCTGGAAATAGTTTTAAACGAAACAACACATATTAGCGTTGTTCCTGTGATGTATCTAATCGGTCCTTACTTATCTATCATGTTATTTGACGTTTGGACGGACTCCAGTAACTCTGATGTGAGATACAAAGTTCTCGGACGCAGCAGAAGCTGGAAATAGTTTTGAACGAACCAACACGTATTAGCGTTGTTCCTGTGATGTATCTAAACGATCCTTACTTATCTAACATGTTATTTGACGTTTGGATGGACTCCAGTAACTCTAATGTGAGATACGAAATTTTCGGACGCAGCAGCAGCTGGAAATAGTTTTAAACGAAACAACACATATTAGCCTTGTTCCTGTGATGTATCTAATCGATCCTTACTCATCTATCATGTTATTTGACGTTTGGACGGACTCCAGTAACTCTGATGTGAGATACAAAGTTCTCGGACGCAGCAGAAGCTGGAAATAGTTTTGAACGAAGCAACACGTATTAGCGTTGTTCCTGTGATGTATCTAAACGATCCTTACTTATCTAACATATTATATGACGTTTGGATGGACTCCAGTAAGTCTGATGTGATACAAAGTTTTTGGACGCAGCAGCAGCTGGAAATAGTTTTAAACGAAACAACACGTATTAGCGTTGTTCCTGTGCTGTATCTAATCGATCCTTACTTATCTATCATGTTATTTGACGTTTCGATGGACTCCAGTAACTCTGATGTGAGATACGACGTTTTCGGACGCAGCAGAAGCTGGAAATAGTTTTAAACGAAACAACACATATTTGCGTTGTTCCTGTGATGTATCTAATCGATCCTTACTCATCTATCATGTTATTTGACGTTTGGACGGACTCCAGTAACTCTGATGTGAGATACAAAGTTCTCGGACACAGCAGAAGCTGGAAATAGTTTTGAACGAAACAACACGTATTAGCGTTGTTCCTGTGACGTATCTAAACGATCCTTACTTATCTAACATGTTATTTGACGTTTGGATGGACTCCAGTAACTCTAATGTGAGATACGAAATTTTCGGACGCAGCAGCAGCTGGAAATAGTTTTAAACGAAACAACACATATTAGCGTTGTTCCTGTGATGTATCTAATCGATCCTTACTCATCTATCATGTTATTTGACGTTTGGACGGACTCCAGTAACTCTGATGTGAGATACAAAGTTCTCGGACGCAGCAGAAGCTGGAAATAGTTTTGAACGAAACAACACGTATTAGCGTTGTTCCTGTGATGTATCTAAACGATCCTTACTTATCTAACATATTATATGACGTTTGGATGGACTCCAGTAAGTCTGATGTGAGATACAAAGTTTTTGGACGCAGCAGCTGCTGGAAATAGTTTTAAACGAAACAACACGTATTAGCGTTGTTCCTGTGCTGTATCTAATCGATCCTTACTTATCTATCATGTTATTTGTCGTTTCGATGGACTCTAGTAATTCTGATGTGAAATACGAAGTTTTTGGACGCAGCAGGAGCTGGAAATAGTTTTGAACGAAACAACACGTATTAGCGTTGTTCCTGTGATGTATCTAATCGATCCTTACTCATCTATCATGTTATTTGACGTTTGGATGGACTCCAGTAACCCTGATGTGAGATACGAAATTTTCGGACGCAGCGGAAGCTGGAAATAGTTTTAAACGAAACAACACGCATTAGCGTTGTTCCAGTGATGTATCTAATCGATCCTTACTCATCTATCATGTTATTTGACGTTTGGACGGACTCCAGTAACTCTGATGTGAGATACAAAGTTCTCGGACACAGCAGAAGCTGGAAATAGTTTTGAACGAAACAACACGTATTAGCGTTGTTCCTGTGATGTATCTAAACGATCCTTACTTATCTAACATGTTATTTGACG
Source organism: Prosopocoilus inquinatus (assembly GCA_036172665.1). Lineage (NCBI taxonomy): Eukaryota > Metazoa > Arthropoda > Insecta > Coleoptera > Lucanidae > Prosopocoilus > Prosopocoilus inquinatus. The sequence continues at coordinate 30,052,116 of CM069879.1, forward strand.
TTTGGATGGACTCCAGTAACTCTAATGTGAGATACGAAATTTTCGGACGCAGCAGCAGCTGGAAATAGTTTTAAACGAAACAACACATATTAGCGTTGTTCCTGTGATGTATCTAATCGATCCTTACTCATCTATCATGTTATTTGACGTTTGGACGGACTCCAGTAACTCTGATGTGAGATACAAAGTTCTCGGACGCAGCAGAAGCTGGAAATAGTTTTGAACGAAACAACACATATTAGCGTTGTTCCTGTGATGTATCTAATCGATCCTTACTTATCTATCATGTTATTTGGCGTTTCGATGGACTCCAGTAACTTTGATGTGAGATACGAAATTTTCGGACGCAGCAGCAGCTGGAAATAGTTTTAAACGAAACAACACGTATTAGCGTTGTTCCTGTGATGTATCTAATCGGTCCTTACTTAGCTACTATGTTATTTGACGTTTCGATGGACTCCAGTAACTCTAATGTGAGATACGAAATCTTCGGACGCAGCAGCAGCTGGAAATAGTTTTAAACGAAACAACACATATTAGCGTTGTTCCTGTGATGTATCTAATCGGTCCTTACTTATCTATCATGTTATTTGACGTTTGTATCGACTCCAGTAACTCTGATGTGATATACGAAGTTCTCGGACGCAGCAGAAGCTGGAAATAGTTTTAAACGAAACAACACGCATTAGCGTTGTTCCTGTGATGTATCTAATCGATCCTTACTCATCTATCATGTTATTTGGCGTTTCGATGGACTCCAGTAACTTTGATGTGAGATACGAAGTTCTCGGACGCAGCTGAAGCTGGAAATAGTTTTAAACGAAACAACACGTATTAGCGTTGTTCCTGTGATGTATCTAATCGATCCTTACTTAGCTACTATGTTATTTGACGTTTCGATGGACTCCAGTAACTTTGATGTGAGATACGAAATTTTCGGACGCAGCAGCAGCTGGAAATAGTTTTAAACGAAACAACACATATTAGCGTTGTTCCTGTGATGTATCTAATCGATCCTTACTCAGTTCTCATGTTATTTGACGTTTGGACGGACTCCAGTAACTCTGATGTGAGATACAAAGTTCTCGGACGCAGCAGAAGCTGGAAATAGTTTTGAACGAACCAACACGTATTAGCGTTGTTCCTGTGATGTATCTAAACGATCCTTACTTATCTAACATGTTATTTGACGTTTGGATGGACTCCAGTAACTCTAATGTGAGATACGAAATTTTCGGACGCAGCAGCAGCTGGAAATAGTTTTAAACGAAACAACACATATTAGCGTTGTTCCTGTGATGTATGTAATCGATCCTTACTCATCTATCATGTTATTTGACGTATGGACGGACTCCAGTAACTCTGATGTGAGATACAAAGTTCTCGGACGCAGCAGAAGCTGGAAATAGTTTTGAACGAAACAACACGTATTAGCGTTGTTCCTGTGATGTATCTAAACGATCCTTACTTATCTAACATATTATATGACGTTTGGATGGACTCCAGTAAGTCTGATGTGAGATACAAAGTTTTTGGACGCAGCAGCTGCTGGAAATAGTTTTAAACGAAACAACACATATTAGCGTTGTTCCTGTGCTGTATCTAATCGATCCTTACTCATCTATCATGTTATTTGGCGTTTCGATGGACTCTGATGTGAGATACAAAGTTTAAGGACGCAGCAGAAGCTGGAAATAGTTTTGAACGAAACAACACGTATTAGCGTTGTTCCTGTGACGTATCTAAACGATCCTTACTTATCTAACATGTTATTTGACGTTTGGATGGACTCCAGTAACTCTAATGTGAGATACGAAATTTTCGGACGCAGCAGCAGCTGGAAATAGTTTTAAACGAAACAACACATATTAGCGTTGTTCCTGTGATGTATCTAATCGATCCTTACTCATCTATCATGTTATTTGTCGTTTCGATGGACTCTAGTAATTCTGATGTGAGATACGAAGTTTTTGGACGCAGCAGGAGCTGGAAATAGTTTTGAACGAAACAACACATATTAGCGTTGTTCCTGTGATGTATCTAAACGATCCTTACATATCTAACATGTTATTTGACGTTTGGATGGACTCCAGTAAATCTGATGCGAGATACAAAGTTTTTGGACGCAGCAGGAGCTGGAAATAGTTTTAAACGAAACAACACGTATTAGCGTTGTTCCTGTGCTGTATCTAATCGATCCTTACTTATCTATCATGTTATTTGACGTTTCGATGGACTCCAGTAACTCTGATGTGAGATACGACGTTTTCGGATGCAGCAGAAGCTGGAAATAGTTTTTAACGAAACAACACATATTAGCGTTGTTCCTGTGATGTATCTAAGCGGTCCTTACTTATCTATCATGTTATTTGACGTTTGTATCGACTCCAGTAACTCTGATGTGATATACGAAGTTCTCGGACGCAGCAGAAGCTGGAAATAGTTTTAAACGAAACAACACGCATTAGCGTTGTTCCTGTGATGTATCTAATCGATCCTTACTCATCTATCATGTTATTGGGCGTTTCGATGGACTCCAGTAACTTTGATGTGAGATACGAAGTTCTCGGACGCAGCTGAAGCTGGAAATAGTTTTAAACGAAACAACACGTATTAGCGTTGTTCCTGTGATGTATCTAATCGATCCTTACTTAGCTACTATGTTATTTGACGTTTCGATGGACTCCAGTAACTTTGATGTGAGATACGAAATTTTCGGACGCAGCAGCAGCTGGAAATAGTTTTAAACGAAACAACACATATTAGCGTTGTTCCTGTGATGTATCTAATCGATCCTTACTCAGTTCTCATGTTATTTGACGTTTGGACGGACTCCAGTAACTCTGATGTGAGATACAATGTTCTCGGACGCAGCAGAAGCTGGAAATAGTCTTGAACGAACCAACACGTATTAGCGTTGTTCCTGTGATGTATCTAAACGATCCTTACTTATCTAACATATTATATGACGTTTGGATGGACTCCAGTAAGTCTGATGTGAGATACAAAGTTTTTGGACGCAGCAGCTGCTGGAAATAGTTTTAAACGAAACAACACGTATTAGCGTTGTTCCTGTGCTGTATCTAATCGATCCTTACTCATCTATCATGTTATTTGGCGTTTCGATGGACTCTGATGTGAGATACAAAGTTTAAGGACGCAGCAGAAGCTGGAAATAGTTTTGAACGAACCAACACGCATTAGCGTTGTTCCTGTGATGTATCTAAACGATCCTTACTTATCTAACATGTTATTTGACGTTTCGATGGACTCCAGTAACTCTGATGTGAGATACGACGCTTTCGGACGCAGCAGAAGCGGGAAATAGTTTTTAACGAAACAACACGCATTAGCGTTGTTCCTGTGATGTATCTAATCGATCCTTACTCATCTATCATGTTATTTGGCGTTTCGATGGACTCTGATGTGAGATACAAAGTTTACGGACGCAGCAGAAGCTGGAAATAGTTTTAAATGAAACAACACGTATTAGCGTTGTTCCTGTGATGTATCTAATCGATCCTTACTCATCTATCATGTTATTTGACGTTTGTATCGACTCCAGTAACTCTGATGTGATATACGAAGTTCTCGGACGCAGCAGAAGCTGGAAATAGTTTTAAACGAAACAACACGCATTAGCGTTGTTCCTGTGATGTATCTAATCGATCCTTACTCATCTATCATGTTATTTGGCGTTTCGATGGACTCCAGTAACTTTGATGTGAGATACGAAGTTCTCGGACGCAGCTGAAGCTGGAAATAGTTTTAAACGAAACAACACGTATTAGCGTTGTTCCTGTGATGTATCTAATCGATCCTTACTTAGCTACTATGTTATTTGACGTTTCGATGGACTCCAGTAACTTTGATGTGAGATACGAAATTTTCGGACGCAGCAGCAGCTGGAAATAGTTTTAAACGAAACAACACATATTAGCGTTGTTCCTGTGATGTATCTAATCGATCCTTACTCAGTTCTCATGTTATTTGACGTTTGGACGGACTCCAGTAACTCTGATGTGAGATACAAAGTTCTCGGACGCAGCAGAAGCTGGAAATAGTTTTGAACGAACCAACACGTATTAGCGTTGTTCCTGTGATGTATCTAAACGATCCTTACTTATCTAACATGTTATTTGACGTTTGGATGGACTCCAGTAACTCTAATGTGAGATACGAAATTTTCGGACGCAGCAGCAGCTGGAAATAGTTTTAAACGAAACAACACATATTAGCGTTGTTCCTGTGATGTATGTAATCGATCCTTACTCATCTATCATGTTATTTGACGTATGGACGGACTCCAGTAACTCTGATGTGAGATACAAAGTTCTCGGACGCAGCAGAAGCTGGAAATAGTTTTGAACGAAACAACACGTATTAGCGTTGTTCCTGTGATGTATCTAAACGATCCTTACTTATCTAACATATTATATGACGTTTGGATGGACTCCAGTAAGTCTGATGTGAGATACAAAGTTTTTGGACGCAGCAGCTGCTGGAAATAGTTTTAAACGAAACAACACATATTAGCGTTGTTCCTGTGCTGTATCTAATCGATCCTTACTCATCTATCATGTTATTTGGCGTTTCGATGGACTCTGATGTGAGATACAAAGTTTAAGGACGCAGCAGAAGCTGGAAATAGTTTTGAACGAAACAACACGTATTAGCGTTGTTCCTGTGACGTATCTAAACGATCCTTACTTATCTAACATGTTATTTGACGTTTGGATGGACTCCAGTAACTCTAATGTGAGATACGAAATTTTCGGACGCAGCAGCAGCTGGAAATAGTTTTAAACGAAACAACACATATTAGCGTTGTTCCTGTGATGTATCTAATCGATCCTTACTCATCTATCATGTTATTTGTCGTTTCGATGGACTCTAGTAATTCTGATGTGAGATACGAAGTTTTTGGACGCAGCAGGAGCTGGAAATAGTTTTGAACGAAACAACACATATTAGCGTTGTTCCTGTGATGTATCTAAACGATCCTTACATATCTAACATGTTATTTGACGTTTGGATGGACTCCAGTAAATCTGATGCGAGATACAAAGTTTTTGGACGCAGCAGGAGCTGGAAATAGTTTTAAACGAAACAACACGTATTAGCGTTGTTCCTGTGCTGTATCTAATCGATCCTTACTTATCTATCATGTTATTTGACGTTTCGATGGACTCCAGTAACTCTGATGTGAGATACGACGTTTTCGGATGCAGCAGAAGCTGGAAATAGTTTTTAACGAAACAACACATATTAGCGTTGTTCCTGTGATGTATCTAAGCGGTCCTTACTTATCTATCATGTTATTTGACGTTTGTATCGACTCCAGTAACTCTGATGTGATATACGAAGTTCTCGGACGCAGCAGAAGCTGGAAATAGTTTTAAACGAAACAACACGCATTAGCGTTGTTCCTGTGATGTATCTAATCGATCCTTACTCATCTATCATGTTATTGGGCGTTTCGATGGACTCCAGTAACTTTGATGTGAGATACGAAGTTCTCGGACGCAGCTGAAGCTGGAAATAGTTTTAAACGAAACAACACGTATTAGCGTTGTTCCTGTGATGTATCTAATCGATCCTTACTTAGCTACTATGTTATTTGACGTTTCGATGGACTCCAGTAACTTTGATGTGAGATACGAAATTTTCGGACGCAGCAGCAGCTGGAAATAGTTTTAAACGAAACAACACATATTAGCGTTGTTCCTGTGATGTATCTAATCGATCCTTACTCAGTTCTCATGTTATTTGACGTTTGGACGGACTCCAGTAACTCTGATGTGAGATACAATGTTCTCGGACGCAGCAGAAGCTGGAAATAGTCTTGAACGAACCAACACGTATTAGCGTTGTTCCTGTGATGTATCTAAACGATCCTTACTTATCTAACATATTATATGACGTTTGGATGGACTCCAGTAAGTCTGATGTGAGATACAAAGTTTTTGGACGCAGCAGCTGCTGGAAATAGTTTTAAACGAAACAACACGTATTAGCGTTGTTCCTGTGCTGTATCTAATCGATCCTTACTCATCTATCATGTTATTTGGCGTTTCGATGGACTCTGATGTGAGATACAAAGTTTAAGGACGCAGCAGAAGCTGGAAATAGTTTTGAACGAACCAACACGCATTAGCGTTGTTCCTGTGATGTATCTAAACGATCCTTACTTATCTAACATGTTATTTGACGTTTCGATGGACTCCAGTAACTCTGATGTGAGATACGACGCTTTCGGACGCAGCAGAAGCGGGAAATAGTTTTTAACGAAACAACACGCATTAGCGTTGTTCCTGTGATGTATCTAATCGATCCTTACTCATCTATCATGTTATTTGGCGTTTCGATGGACTCTGATGTGAGATACAAAGTTTACGGACGCAGCAGAAGCTGGAAATAGTTTTAAATGAAACAACACGTATTAGCGTTGTTCCTGTGATGTATCTAATCGATCCTTACTCATCTATCATGTTATTTGACGTTTGGATGGACTCCAGTAACCCTGATGTGAGATACGAAATTTTCGGACGCAGCGGAAGCTGGAAATAGTTTTAAACGAAACAACACGCATTAGCGTTGTTCCTGTGAAGTATCTAATCGATCCTTACCCATCTATCATGTTATTTGTCGTTTCGATGGACTCTAGTAATTCTGATGTGAGATACGAAGTTTTTGGACGCAGCAGGAGCTGGAAATAGTTTTGAACGAAACAACACGTATTAGCGTTGTTCCTGTGATGTATCTAAACGATCCTTACTTATCTAACATGTTATTTGACGTTTCGATGGACTCCAGTAACTCTGATGTGATATACGACGTCTTCGGACGCAGCAGAAGCTGGAAATAGTTTTTAACGAAACAACACGCATTAGCGTTGTTCCTGTGATGTATCTAATCTATCCTTACTCATCTATCATGTTATTTGGCGTTTCGATGGACTCCAGTAACTTTGATGTGAGATACGAAGTTCTCGGACGCAGCTGAAGCTGGAAATAGTTTTAAACGAAACAACACGTATTAGCGTTGTTCCTGTGATGTATCTAATCGGTCCTTACTTAGCTACTATGTTATTTGACGTTTCGATGGACTCCAGTAACTCTAATGTGAGATACGAAATTTTCGGACGCAGCAGCAGCTGGAAATAGTTTTAAACGAAACAACACATATTAGCGTTGTTCCTGTGATGTATCTAATCGGTCCTTACTTATCTATCATGTTATTTGACGTTTGGACGGACTCCAGCAACTCTGATGTGAGATACAAAGTTCTCGGACGCAGCAGAAGCTGGAAATAGTTTTGAACGAACCAACACGTATTAGCGTTGTTCCTGTGATGTATCTAAACGATCCTTACTTATCTAACATGTTATTTGACGTTTGGATGGACTCCAGTAACTCTAATGTGAGATACGAAATTTTCGGACGCAGCAGCAGCTGGAAATAGTTTTAAACGAAACAACACATATTAGCGTTGTTCCTGTGATGTATCTAATCGATCCTTACTCATCTATCATGTTATTTGACGTTTGGACGGACTCCAGTAACTCTGATGTGAGATACAAAGTTCTCGGACGCAGCAGAAGCTGGAAATAGTTTTGAACGAAGCAACACGTATTAGCGTTGTTCCTGTGATGTATCTAAACGATCCTTACTTATCTAACATATTATATGACGTTTGGATGGACTCCAGTAAGTCTGATGTGATACAAAGTTTTTGGACGCAGCAGCAGCTGGAAATAGTTTTAAACGAAACAACACGTATTAGCGTTGTTCCTGTGCTGTATCTAATCGATCCTTACTTATCTATCATGTTATTTGACGTTTCGATGGACTCCAGTAACTCTGATGTGAGATACGACGTTTTCGGACGCAGCAGAAGCTGGAAATAGTTTTAAACGAAACAACACATATTTGCGTTGTTCCTGTGATGTATCTAATCGATCCTTACTCATCTATCATGTTATTTGACGTTTGGACGGACTCCAGTAACTCTGATGTGAGATACAAAGTTCTCGGACACAGCAGAAGCTGGAAATAGTTTTGAACGAAACAACACGTATTAGCGTTGTTCCTGTGACGTATCTAAACGATCCTTACTTATCTAACATGTTATTTGACGTTTGGATGGACTCCAGTAACTCTAATGTGAGATACGAAATTTTCGGACGCAGCAGCAGCTGGAAATAGTTTTAAACGAAACAACACATATTAGCGTTGTTCCTGTGATGTATCTAATCGATCCTTACTCATCTATCATGTTATTTGACGTTTGGACGGACTCCAGTAACTCTGATGTGAGATACAAAGTTCTCGGACGCAGCAGAAGCTGGAAATAGTTTTGAACGAAACAACACGTATTAGCGTTGTTCCTGTGATGTATCTAAACGATCCTTACATATCTAACATATTATATGACGTTTGGATGGACTCCAGTAAGTCTGATGTGAGATACAAAGTTTTTGGACGCAGCAGCTGCTGGAAATAGTTTTAAACGAAACAACACGTATTAGCGTTGTTCCTGTGCTGTATCTAATCGATCCTTACTTATCTATCATGTTATTTGTCGTTTCGATGGACTCTAGTAATTCTGATGTGAAATACGAAGTTTTTGGACGCAGCAGGAGCTGGAAATAGTTTTGAACGAAACAACACGTATTAGCGTTGTTCCTGTGATGTATCTAATCGATCCTTACTCATCTATCATGTTATTTGACGTTTGGATGGACTCCAGTAACCCTGATGTGAGATACGAAATTTTCGGACGCAGCGGAAGCTGGAAATAGTTTTAAACGAAACAACACGCATTAGCGTTGTTCCAGTGATGTATCTAATCGATCCTTACTCATCTATCATGTTATTTGACGTTTGGACGGACTCCAGTAACTCTGATGTGAGATACAAAGTTCTCGGACACAGCAGAAGCTGGAAATAGTTTTGAACGAAACAACACGTATTAGCGTTGTTCCTGTGATGTATCTAAACGATCCTTACTTATCTAACATGTTATTTGACGTTTGGATGGACTCCAGTAACTCTAATGTGAGATACGAAATTTTCGGACGCAGCAGCAGCTGGAAATAGTTTTAAACGAAACAACACATATTAGCGTTGTTCCTGTGATGTATCTAATCGATCCTTACTCATCTATCATGTTATTTGACGTTTGGACGGACTCCAGTAACTCTGATGTGAGATACAAAGTTCTCGGACGCAGCAGAAGCTGGAAATAGTTTTGAACGAAACAACACATATTAGCGTTGTTCCTGTGATGTATCTAATCGATCCTTACTTATCTATCATGTTATTTGGCGTTTCGATGGACTCCAGTAACTTTGATGTGAGATACGAAATTTTCGGACGCAGCAGCAGCTGGAAATAGTTTTAAACGAAACAACACGTATTAGCGTTGTTCCTGTGATGTATCTAATCGGTCCTTACTTAGCTACTATGTTATTTGACGTTTCGATGGACTCCAGTAACTCTAATGTGAGATACGAAATCTTCGGACGCAGCAGCAGCTGGAAATAGTTTTAAACGAAACAACACATATTAGCGTTGTTCCTGTGATGTATCTAATCGGTCCTTACTTATCTATCATGTTATTTGACGTTTGTATCGACTCCAGTAACTCTGATGTGATATACGAAGTTCTCGGACGCAGCAGAAGCTGGAAATAGTTTTAAACGAAACAACACGCATTAGCGTTGTTCCTGTGATGTATCTAATCGATCCTTACTCATCTATCATGTTATTTGGCGTTTCGATGGACTCCAGTAACTTTGATGTGAGATACGAAGTTCTCGGACGCAGCTGAAGCTGGAAATAGTTTTAAACGAAACAACACGTATTAGCGTTGTTCCTGTGATGTATCTAATCGATCCTTACTTAGCTACTATGTTATTTGACGTTTCGATGGACTCCAGTAACTTTGATGTGAGATACGAAATTTTCGGACGCAGCAGCAGCTGGAAATAGTTTTAAACGAAACAACACATATTAGCGTTGTTCCTGTGATGTATCTAATCGATCCTTACTCAGTTCTCATGTTATTTGACGTTTGGACGGACTCCAGTAACTCTGATGTGAGATACAAAGTTCTCGGACGCAGCAGAAGCTGGAAATAGTTTTGAACGAACCAACACGTATTAGCGTTGTTCCTGTGATGTATCTAAACGATCCTTACTTATCTAACATGTTATTTGACGTTTGGATGGACTCCAGTAACTCTAATGTGAGATACGAAATTTTCGGACGCAGCAGCAGCTGGAAATAGTTTTAAACGAAACAACACATATTAGCGTTGTTCCTGTGATGTATGTAATCGATCCTTACTCATCTATCATGTTATTTGACGTATGGACGGACTCCAGTAACTCTGATGTGAGATACAAAGTTCTCGGACGCAGCAGAAGCTGGAAATAGTTTTGAACGAAACAACACGTATTAGCGTTGTTCCTGTGATGTATCTAAACGATCCTTACTTATCTAACATATTATATGACGTTTGGATGGACTCCAGTAAGTCTGATGTGAGATACAAAGTTTTTGGACGCAGCAGCTGCTGGAAATAGTTTTAAACGAAACAACACATATTAGCGTTGTTCCTGTGCTGTATCTAATCGATCCTTACTCATCTATCATGTTATTTGGCGTTTCGATGGACTCTGATGTGAGATACAAAGTTTAAGGACGCAGCAGAAGCTGGAAATAGTTTTGAACGAACCAACACGCATTAGCGTTGTTCCTGTGATGTATCTAAACGATCCTTACTTATCTAACATATTATTTGACGTTTCGATGGACTCCAGTAACTCTGATGTGAGATACGACGCTTTCGGACGCAGCAGAAGCTGGAAATAGTTTTAAACGAAACAACACGCATTAGCGTTGTTCCTGTGATGTATCTAATCGATCCTTACTCATCTATCATGTTATTTGGCGTTTCGATGGACTCTGATGTGAGATACAAAGTTTACGGACGCAGCAGAAGCTGGAAATAGTTTTAAATGAAACAACACGTATTAGCGTTGTTCCTGTGATGTATCTAATCGATCCTTACTCATCTATCATGTTATTTGACGTTTGGATGGACTCCAGTAACCCTGATGTGAGATACGAAATTTTCGGACGCAGCGGAAGCTGGAAATAGTTTTAAACGAAACAACACGCATTAGCGTTGTTCCTGTGATGTATCTAATCGATCCTTACCCATCTATCATGTTATTTGTCGTTTCGATGGACTCTAGTAATTCTGATGTGAGATACGAAGTTTTTGGACGCAGCAGGAGCTGGAAATAGTTTTGAACGAAACAACACGTATTAGCGTTGTTCCTGTGATGTATCTAAACGATCCTTACTTATCTAACATGTTATTTGACGTTTGGATGGACTCCAGTAAGTCTGATGTGAGATACAAAGTTTTTGGACGCAGCAGGAGCTGGAAATAGTTTTAAACGAAACAACACGTATTAGCGTTGTTCCTGTGCTGTATCTAATCGATCCTTACTTATCTATCATGTTATTTGACGTTTCGATGGACTCCAGTAACTCTGATGTGAGATACGACGTTTTCGGACGCAGCAGAAGCTGGAAATAGTTTTTAAGGAAGCAACACGCATTAGCGTTGTTCCTGTGATGTATCTAATCTATCCTTACTCATCTATCATGTTATTTGGCGTTTCGATGGACTCCAGTAACTTTGATGTGAGATACGAAGTTCTCGGACGCAGCTGAAGCTGGAAATAGTTTTAAACGAAACAACACGTATTAGCGTTGTTCCTGTGATGTATCTAATCGGTCCTTACTTAGCTACTATGTTATTTGACGTTTCGATGGGCTCCAGTAACTCTAATGTGAGATACGAAATTTTCGGACGCAGCAGCAGCTGGAAATAGTTTTAAACGAAACAACACATATTAGCGTTGTTCCTGTGATGTATCTAATCGATCCTTACTCATCTATCATGTTATTTGACGTTTGGACGGACTCCAGTAACTCTGATGTGAGATACAAAGTTCTCGGACGCAGCAGAAGCTGGAAATAGTTTTGAACGAAACAACACATATTAGCGTTGTTCCTGTGATGTATCTAATCGATCCTTACTTATCTATCATGTTATTTGACGTTTCGATGGACTCCAGTAACTCTGATGTGAGATACGAAATTTTCGGACGCAGCGGAAGCTGGAAATAGTTTTAAACGAAACAACACGCATTAGCGTTGTTCCAGTGATGTATCTAATCGATCCTTACTCATCTATCATGTTATTTGTCGTTTCGATGGACTCTAGTAATTCTGATGTGAGATACGAAGTTTTTGGACGCAGCAGGAGCTGGAAATAGTTTTGAACGAAACAACACATATTAGCGTTGTTCCTGTGATGTATCTAAACGATCCTTACATATCTAACATGTTATTTGACGTTTGGATGGACTCCAGTAAATCTGATGCGAGATACAAAGTTTTTGGACGCAGCAGGAGCTGGAAATAGTTTTAAACGAAACAACACGTATTAGCGTTGTTCCTGTGCTGTATCTAATCGATCCTTACTTATCTATCATGTTATTTGACGTTTCGATGGACTCCAGTAATTCTGATGTGAGATACGACGTTTTCGGATGCAGCAGAAGCTGGAAATAGTTTTTAACGAAACAACACATATTAGCGTTGTTCCTGTGATGTATCTAATCGGTCCTTACTTATCTATCATGTTATTTGACGTTTGGACGGACTCCAGTAACTCTGATGTGAGATACAAAGTTCTCGGACGCAGCAGAAGCTGGAAATAGTTTTGAACGAACCAACACGTATTAGCGTTGTTCCTGTGATGTATCTAAACGATCCTTACTTATCTAACATGTTATTTGACGTTTGGATGGACTCCAGTAACTCTAATGTGAGATACGAAATTTTCGGACGCAGCAGCAGCTGGAAATAGTTTTAAACGAAACAACACATATTAGCGTTGTTCCTGTGATGTATCTAATCGATCCTTACTCATCTATCATGTTATTTGACGTTTGGACGGACTCCAGTAACTCTGATGTGAGATACAAAGTTCTCGGACGCAGCAGAAGCTGGAAATAGTTTTGAACGAAGCAACACGTATTAGCGTTGTTCCTGTGATGTATCTAAACGATCCTTACTTATCTAACATATTATATGACGTTTGGATGGACTCCAGTAAGTCTGATGTGATACAAAGTTTTTGGACGCAGCAGCAGCTGGAAATAGTTTTAAACGAAACAACACGTATTAGCGTTGTTCCTGTGCTGTATCTAATCGATCCTTACTTATCTATCATGTTATTTGACGTTTCGATGGACTCCAGTAACTCTGATGTGAGATACGACGTTTTCGGACGCAGCAGAAGCTGGAAATAGTTTTAAACGAAACAACACATATTTGCGTTGTTCCTGTGATGTATCTAATCGATCCTTACTCATCTATCATGTTATTTGACGTTTGGACGGACTCCAGTAACTCTGATGTGAGATACAAAGTTCTCGGACACAGCAGAAGCTGGAAATAGTTTTGAACGAAACAACAAGTATTAGCGTTGTTCCTGTGACGTATCTAAACGATCCTTACTTATCTAACATGTTATTTGACGTTTGGATGGACTCCAGTAACTCTAATGTGAGATACGAAATTTTCGGACGCAGCAGCAGCTGGAAATAGTTTTAAACGAAACAACACATATTAGCGTTGTTCCTGTGATGTATCTAATCGATCCTTACTCATCTATCATGTTATTTGACGTTTGGACGGACTCCAGTAACTCTGATGTGAGATACAAAGTTCTCGGACGCAGCAGAAGCTGGAAATAGTTTTGAACGAAACAACACGTATTAGCGTTGTTCCTGTGATGTATCTAAACGATCCTTACTTATCTAACATATTATATGACGTTTGGATGGACTCCAGTAAGTCTGATGTGAGATACAAAGTTTTTGGACGCAGCAGCTGCTGGAAATAGTTTTAAACGAAACAACACGTATTAGCGTTGTTCCTGTGCTGTATCTAATCGATCCTTACTTATCTATCATGTTATTTGTCGTTTCGATGGACTCTAGTAATTCTGATGTGAAATACGAAGTTTTTGGACGCAGCAGGAGCTGGAAATAGTTTTGAACGAAACAACACGTATTAGCGTTGTTCCTGTGATGTATCTAATCGATCCTTACTCATCTATCATGTTATTTGACGTTTGGATGGACTCCAGTAACCCTGATGTGAGATACGAAATTTTCGGACGCAGCGGAAGCTGGAAATAGTTTTAAACGAAACAACACGCATTAGCGTTGTTCCAGTGATGTATCTAATCGATCCTTACTCATCTATCATGTTATTTGACGTTTGGACGGACTCCAGTAACTCTGATGTGAGATACAAAGTTCTCGGACACAGCAGAAGCTGGAAATAGTTTTGAACGAAACAACACGTATTAGCGTTGTTCCTGTGATGTATCTAAACGATCCTTACTTATCTAACATGTTATTTGACGTTTGGATGGACTCCAGTAACTCTAATGTGAGATACGAAATTTTCGGACGCAGCAGCAGCTGGAAATAGTTTTAAACGAAACAACACATATTAGCGTTGTTCCTGTGATGTATCTAATCGATCCTTACTCATCTATCATGTTATTTGACGTTTGGACGGACTCCAGTAACTCTGATGTGAGATACAAAGTTCTCGGACGCAGCAGAAGCTGGAAATAGTTTTGAACGAAACAACACATATTAGCGTTGTTCCTGTGATGTATCTAATCGATCCTTACTTATCTATCATGTTATTTGGCGTTTCGATGGACTCCAGTAACTTTGATGTGAGATACGAAATTTTCGGACGCAGCAGCAGCTGGAAATAGTTTTAAACGAAACAACACGTATTAGCGTTGTTCCTGTGATGTATCTAATCGGTCCTTACTTAGCTACTATGTTATTTGACGTTTCGATGGACTCCAGTAACTCTAATGTGAGATACGAAATCTTCGGACGCAGCAGCAGCTGGAAATAGTTTTAAACGAAACAACACATATTAGCGTTGTTCCTGTGATGTATCTAATCGGTCCTTACTTATCTATCATGTTATTTGACGTTTGTATCGACTCCAGTAACTCTGATGTGATATACGAAGTTCTCGGACGCAGCAGAAGCTGGAAATAGTTTTAAACGAAACAACACGCATTAGCGTTGTTCCTGTGATGTATCTAATCGATCCTTACTCATCTATCATGTTATTTGGCGTTTCGATGGACTCCAGTAACTTTGATGTGAGATACGAAGTTCTCGGACGCAGCTGAAGCTGGAAATAGTTTTAAACGAAACAACACGTATTAGCGTTGTTCCTGTGATGTATCTAATCGATCCTTACTTAGCTACTATGTTATTTGACGTTTCGATGGACTCCAGTAACTTTGATGTGAGATACGAAATTTTCGGACGCAGCAGCAGCTGGAAATAGTTTTAAACGAAACAACACATATTAGCGTTGTTCCTGTGATGTATCTAATCGATCCTTACTCAGTTCTCATGTTATTTGACGTTTGGACGGACTCCAGTAACTCTGATGTGAGATACAAAGTTCTCGGACGCAGCAGAAGCTGGAAATAGTTTTGAACGAACCAACACGTATTAGCGTTGTTCCTGTGATGTATCTAAACGATCCTTACTTATCTAACATGTTATTTGACGTTTGGATGGACTCCAGTAACTCTAATGTGAGATACGAAATTTTCGGACGCAGCAGTAGCTGGAAATAGTTTTAAACGAAACAACACATATTAGCGTTGTTCCTGTGATGTATGTAATCGATCCTTACTCATCTATCATGTTATTTGACGTATGGACGGACTCCAGTAACTCTGATGTGAGATACAAAGTTCTCGGACGCAGCAGAAGCTGGAAATAGTTTTGAACGAAACAACACGTATTAGCGTTGTTCCTGTGATGTATCTAAACGATCCTTACTTATCTAACATATTATATGACGTTTGGATGGACTCCAGTAAGTCTGATGTGAGATACAAAGTTTTTGGACGCAGCAGCTGCTGGAAATAGTTTTAAACGAAACAACACATATTAGCGTTGTTCCTGTGCTGTATCTAATCGATCCTTACTCATCTATCATGTTATTTGGCGTTTCGATGGACTCTGATGTGAGATACAATGTTTAAGGACGCAGCAGAAGCTGGAAATAGTTTTGAACGAACCAACACGCATTAGCGTTGTTCCTGTGATGTATCTAAACGATCCTTACTTATCTAACATATTATTTGACGTTTCGATGGACTCCAGTAACTCTGATGTGAGATACGACGCTTTCGGACGCAGCAGAAGCTGGAAATAGTTTTAAACGAAACAACACGCATTAGCGTTGTTCCTGTGATGTATCTAATCGATCCTTACTCATCTATCATGTTATTTGGCGTTTCGATGGACTCTGATGAGAGATACAAAGTTTACGGACGCAGCAGAAGCTGGAAATAGTTTTAAATGAAACAACACGTATTAGCGTTGTTCCTGTGATGTATCTAATCGATCCTTACTCATCTATCATGTTATTTGACGTTTGGATGGACTCCAGTAACCCTGATGTGAGATACGAAATTTTCGGACGCAGCGGAAGCTGGAAATAGTTTTAAACGAAACAACACGCATTAGCGTTGTTCCTGTGATGTATCTAATCGATCCTTACCCATCTATCATGTTATTTGTCGTTTCGATGGACTCTAGTAATTCTGATGTGAGATACGAAGTTTTTGGACGCAGCAGGAGCTGGAAATAGTTTTGAACGAAACAACACGTATTAGCGTTGTTCCTGTGATGTATCTAAACGATCCTTACTTATCTAACATGTTATTTGACGTTTGGATGGACTCCAGTAAGTCTGATGTGAGATACAAAGTTTTTGGACGCAGCAGGAGCTGGAAATAGTTTTAAACGAAACAACACGTATTAGCGTTGTTCCTGTGCTGTATCTAATCGATCCTTACTTATCTATCATGTTATTTGACGTTTCGATGGACTCCAGTAACTCTGATGTGAGATACGACGTTTTCGGACGCAGCAGAAGCTGGAAATAGTTTTTAAGGAAACAACACGCATTAGCGTTGTTCCTGTGATGTATCTAATCTATCCTTACTCATCTATCATGTTATTTGGCGTTTCGATGGACTCCAGTAACTTTGATGTGAGATACGAAGTTCTCGGACGCAGCTGAAGCTGGAAATAGTTTTAAACGAAACAACACGTATTAGCGTTGTTCCTGTGATGTATCTAATCGGTCCTTACTTAGCTACTATGTTATTTGACGTTTCGATGGGCTCCAGTAACTCTAATGTGAGATACGAAATTTTCGGACGCAGCAGCAGCTGGAAATAGTTTTAAACGAAACAACACATATTAGCGTTGTTCCTGTGATGTATCTAATCGATCCTTACTCATCTATCATGTTATTTGACGTTTGGACGGACTCCAGTAACTCTGATGTGAGATACAAAGTTCTCGGACACAGCAGAAGCTGGAAATAGTTTTGAACGAAACAACACGTATTAGCGTTGTTCCTGTGATGTATCTAAACGATCCTTACTTATCTAACATGTTATTTGACGTTTGGATGGACTCCAGTAACTCTAATTTGAGATACGAAATTTTCGGACGCAGCAGCAGCTGGAAATAGTTTTAAACGAAACAACACGCGTTAGCGTTGTTCCTGTGATGTATCTAATCGATCCTTACCCATCTATCATGTTATTTGTCCTTTCGATGGACTCTAGTAATTCTGATGTGAGATACGAAGTTTTTGGACGCAGCAGGAGCTGGAAATAGTTTTGAACGAAACAACACGTATTAGCGTTGTTCCTGTGATGTATCTAAACGATCCTTACTTATCTAACATGTTATTTGACGTTTGGATGGACTCCAGTAAGTCTGATGTGAGATACAAAGTTTTTGGACGCAGCAGGAGCTGGAAATAGTTTTAAACGAAACAACACGTATTAGCGTTGTTCCTGTGCTGTATCTAATCGATCCTTACTTATCTATCATGTTATTTGACGTTTCGATGGACTCCAGTAACTCTGATGTGAGATACGACGTTTTCGGACGCAGCAGAAGCTGGAAATAGTTTTAAACGAAACAACACATATTAGCGTTGTTCCTGTGATGTATCTAATCGATCCTTACTCATCTATCATGTTATTTGACGTTTGGACGGACTCCAGTAACTCTGATGTGAGATACAAAGTTCTCGGACACAGCAGAAGCTGGAAATAGTTTTGAACGAAACAACACGTATTAGCGTTGTTCCTGTGATGTATCTAAACGATCCTTGCTTATCTAACATGTTATTTGACATTTGGATGGACTCCAGTAACTCTAATGTGAGATACGAAATTTTCGGACGCAGCAGCAGCTGGAAATAGTTTTAACCTTTAAGTACACGCGCCTGTAATTATATCATAAGTAACCGCGTGGTGAATTTTTTGCACCACTTGCATCACTTGCCCAAATTCAAAGAAGTATTAAATATTTTTTCAATATTTATTTCACATTTAATACAGTATTATGTATTGATTAAAAATTAAAAGTTTGAGGAAGCAATATAAAATAAGCTAGTGAACAACAATAAAAAGAAAAATTAACTTAAAACTGCTACATTTCTTCATCCTGATCTGTGTTGCACTCTGGACATGTGGTTACTATAACTGCATGCTCTTTGCACACTGATCTTTTACATTTACCACAGGTTATTGTTGTGACCCTGTTCTTTTTTCTCTCACAGCAGAAGCATCGTCGCCTTATTTTGGATGGTGGCTCTCCTTCTTCGTGCTGCACCCCTTGTACTTTATATTTTTGTAGAAAAAGTTGAATATGTGAAGGCAGGCTTTTCAGTTCAGCTCTTTCTGCCAGATATGGCTTCATCAAAGATATTGACAAATCTTTCAGAAAATATCTTCGACATTTATGACTTTCATCAATGTGTGTTGCATTATATAGAATCTGACTGTTTATTCCTGCTATATTCAATAACTGAAAAAATATAACCAAAGGCCATCTCCTTGTTCTCCGTGATACTGTGTAGCTACTGCACAATTTATCAACAGTATCGACTCCACCTTTGTAGCGATTGTAATCCATTATTATGTCAGGCTTTTTCGTGTCAGTGTTAATTGCAGAATCAAAGTGCATAGTAGAAAGCAAAATAACTGCTCTATTTTTTTTCGGAACGTAGGACACAATAGTAACATCTCTCTGAAATCCAAAAATAGATGAACCAGGTTCCCTTGTTTTATGTGGCATAAACTCTGAAGGCAGCTCCCTTTTATTTTTCTTCAGTGTTCCTACCATTGTTATTTTGTCCTTCAGAAGTGCCATCGCTAAAGGGTAGCTCGTATACCAATTATCACATGTCACATTTCTGTTTTTCCCCTTCCATGGTTGAAGCAAACGATGAGTAATATCAGCTGGTGTATTCAACATTTTATATTGCCCTTCCGGTTGTTGACCACAGTACACCTCAAAATTGGTAACATAGAATGTTTTCGAGTCACATACGACAAATACTTTCAGCCCATATTTTGCTGGTTTATTAGGGTTATACTGGATGAAGCTACACCTCCCCCTAAAAGGTATCAACATTTCATCTATTGTTATTTGTTCTCCTACGCAGTAGTTATTTTTGCAGTTCTCTATGAAGCGATCAAGTATGAATCGAATTGCTGCAAGTTTGTCAGTCTTCTTCCTCTCTTGTCTGGTAGTCTTGTCATCAAACCTAATAGCGGCAAGTAAAAACAGAAAACGATTACAACTCATACATGCCCTGAATATTTCTGATCCAGTTCCATCAGTCGTCCATAGTTCACGAAAATGTGTATGATGCTGTTTCTTTACTCCTGCCAGCAACAATAGTCCAATAAATGCTAAAAATTCAGTTTTTGTGGTATCTTTAGCATCTCGAGGCCGGTCATAATTTATCCGCATTTTTGCGATTTGAATATTTGTGCACTGAATGATAGTTTCAATAATATCATCAGTAAAAAAAAAATTGAAAGCACTTTTCTCATCTGTAATGACCCGTATATGCAGCTTTGGACCAGGAAGTATTCGTACAATATTCTTCTGACTGCTTTTGCTAAATTTACTTATAATTGGGTTTTTACGCCACATTGTCGTTTTATTTTTACCCACATAATTTTCACCCACACTTTCACTTTCCTCGCTGAGATCTGAGTCACTTGCCTCTTGTTCTGACGCGGAATTGTAATTATCTACTTGTGCACCTACATCTTCATCTTCAGACGTATCTACTTCTCCTCCATACTCTTCTTCAGATTCTTCATCAATTATCGCTTGAGCAATACGACAAAGTTCATCTTCAGTGAGATGTTTTGCATTTCTAACTGGTATACGATCCCTGTAAAGCAGCATAATGTTATTAGAAAAAGGGACAGTAATTGCAAATAAGCTAATTGATGGAAAATAATTATTTAAATATACTTACATAGTTACACGCGCGGTGTATTTTACTCATCAGACAGCACAGTCAGCACAGCAATAGACTTTATGTAGTTGTCACTAAATAAGTAACAATGGCGCTCCTTGTGGTCATAGTAGATACTTCAACAATAGGATATGTGGTGCCACGGTGCGGCAAAAAATATTTTAGAAAAAATTACAGGGTCCTAATTAAATGCGGTGTATTTCGTACACCAGCGCGTGTACTTAAAGGTTAAACGAAACAACACATATTAGCGTTGTTCCTGTGATGTATCTAATCGATCCTTACTCATCTATCATGTTATTTGACGTTTGGACGGACTCCAGTAACTCTGATGTGAGATACAAAGTTCTCGGACACAGCAGAAGCTGGAAATAGTTTTGAACGAAACAACACGTATTAGCGTTGTTCCTGTGATGTATCTAAACGATCCTTACTTATCTAACATGTTATTTGACGTTTGGATGGACTCCAGTAACTCTAATGTGAGATACGAAATTTTCGGACGCAGCAGCAGCTGGAAATAGTTTTAAACGAAACAACACGCCTTGGCGTTGTTCCTGTGATGTATCTAATCGATCCTTACCCATCTATCATGTTATTTGTCGTTTCGATGGACTCTAGTAATTCTGATGTGAGATACGAAGTTTTTGGACGCAGCAGGAGCTGGAAATAGTTTTGAACGAAACAACACGTATTAGCGTTGTTCCTGTGATGTATCTAAACGATCCTAACTTATCTAACATGTTATTTGACGTTTGGATGGACTCCAGTAAGTCTGATGTGAGATACAAAGTTTTTGGACGCAGCAGGAGCTGGAAATAGTTTTAAACGAAACAACACGTATTAGCGTTGTTCCTGTGCTGTATCTAATCGATCCTTACTTATCTATCATGTTATTTGACGTTTCGATGGACTCCAGTAACTCTGATGTGAGATACGACGTTTTCGGACGCAGCAGAAGCTGGAAATAGTTTTAAACGAAACAACACATATTAGCGTTGTTCCTGTGATGTATCTAATCGATCCTTACTCATCTATCATGTTATTTGACGTTTGGACGGACTCCAGTAACTCTGATGTGAGATACAAAGTTCTCGGACACAGCAGAAGCTGGAAATAGTTTTGAACGAAACAACACGTATTAGCGTTGTTCCTGTGATGTATCTAAACGATCCTTACTTATCTAACATGTTATTTGACGTTTGGATGGACTCCAGTAACTCTAATGTGAGATACGAAATTTTCGGACGCAGCAGCAGCTGGAAATAGTTTTAAACGAAACAACACATATTAGCGTTGTTCCTGTGATGTAGCTAATCGATCCTTACTCATCTATCATGTTATTTGACGTTTGGACGGACTCCAGTATCTCTGATGTGAGATACAAAGTTCTCGGACGCAGCAGAAGCTGGAAATAGTTTTGAACGAAACAACACATATTAGCGTTGTTCCTGTGATGTATCTAATCGATCCTTACTTATCTATCATGTTATTTGACGTTTCGATGGACTCCAGTAACTCTGATGTGAGATACGAAATTTTCGGACGCAGCGGAAGCTGGAAATAGTTTTAAACGAAACAACACGCATTAGCGTTGTTCCAGTGATGTATCTAATCGATCCTTACTCATCTATCATGTTATTTGTCGTTTCGATGGACTCTAGTAATTCTGATGTGAGATACGAAGTTTTTGGACGCAGCAGGAGCTGGAAATAGTTTTGAACGAAACAACACATATTAGCGTTGTTCCTGTGCTGTATCTAATCGATCCTTACTTATCTATCGTGTTATTTGACGTTTCGATGGACTCCAGTAACTCTGATGTGAGATACTACGTTTTCGGATGCAGCAGAAGCTGGAAATAGTTTTTAACGAAACAACACATATTAGCGTTGTTCCTGTGATGTATCTAATCGGTCCTTACTTATCTATCATGTTATTTGACGTTTGTATCGACTCCAGTAACTCTGATGTGATATACGAAGTTCTCGGACGCAGCAGAAGCTGGAAATAGTTTTAAACGAAACAACACGCATTAGCGTTGTTCCTGTGATGTATCTAATCGATCCTTACTCAGTTCTCATGTTATTTGACGTTTGGACGGACTCCAGTAACTCTGATGTGAGATACAAAGTTCTCGGACGCAGCAGAAGCTGGAAATAGTTTTGAACGAACCAACACGTATTAGCGTTGTTCCTGTGATGTATCTAAACGATCCTTACTTATCTAACATGTTATTTGACGTTTGGATGGACTCCAGTAACTCTGATGTGAGATACGACGCTTTCGGACGCAGCAGCAGCTGGAAATAGTTTTAAACGAAACAACACATATCAGCGTTGTTCCTGTGATGTATGTAATCGATCCTTACTCATCTATCATGTTATTTGACGTTTGGACGGACTCCAGTAACTCTGATGTGAGATACAAAGTTCTCGGACGCAGCAGAAGCTGGAAATAGTTTTGAACGAAACAACAAGTATTAGCGTTGTTCCTGTGATGTATCTAAACGATCCTTACTTATCTAACATGTTATTTGACGTTTCGATGGACTCCAGTAACTCTGATGTGAGATACGACGCTTTCGGACGCAGCAGAAGCTGGAAATAGTTTTTAACGAAACAACACGCATTAGCGTTGTTCCTGTGATGTATCTAATCGATCCTTACTCATCTATCATGTTATTTGGCGTTTCGATGGACTCTGATGTGAGATACAAAGTTTACGGACGCAGCAGAAGCTGGAAATAGTTTTAAATGAAACAACACGTATTAGCGTTGTTCCTGTGATGTATCTAATCGATCCTTACTCATCTATCATGTTATTTGACGTTTGGATGGACTCCAGTAACCCTGATGTGAGATACGAAATTTTCGGACGCAGCGGAAGCTGGAAATAGTTTTGAACGAAGCAACACGTATTAGCGTTGTTCCTGTGATGTAACTAAACGATCCTTACTTATCTAACATATTATATGACGTTTGGATGGACTCCAGTAAGTCTGATGTGAGATACAAAGTTTTTGGACGCAGCAGCAGCTGGAAATAGTTTTAAACGAAACAACACGTATTAGCGTTGTTCCTGTGCTGTATCTAATCGATCCTTACTTATCTATCATGTTATTTGACGTTTCGATGGACTCCAGTAACTCTGATGTGAGATACGACGTTTTCGGACGCAGCAGAAGCTGGAAATAGTTTTAAACGAAACAACACATATTAGCGTTGTTCCTGTGATGTATCTAATCGATCCTTACTCATCTATCATGTTATTTGACGTTTGGACGGACTCCAGTAACTCTGATGTGAGATACAAAGTTCTCGGACGCAGCAGAAGCTGGAAATAGTTTTGAACGAAACAACACATATTAGCGTTGTTCCTGTGATGTATCTAATCGATCCTTACTTATCTATCATGTTATTTGACGTTTCGATGGACTCCAGTAACTCTGATGTGAGATACGAAATTTTCGGACGCAGCGGAAGCTGGAAATAGTTTTAAACGAAACAACACGCATTAGCGTTGTTCCAGTGATGTATCTAATCGATCCTTACTCATCTATCATGTTATTTGTCGTTTCGATGGACTCTAGTAATTCTGATGTGAGATACGAAGTTTTTGGACGCAGCAGGAGCTGGAAATAGTTTTGAACGAAACAACACATATTAGCGTTGTTCCTGTGATGTATCTAAACGATCCTTACATATCTAACATGTTATTTGACGTTTGGATGGACTCCAGTAAATCTGATGCGAGATACAAAGTTTTTGGACGCAGCAGGAGCTGGAAATAGTTTTAAACGAAACAACACGTATTAGCGTTGTTCCTGTGCTGTATCTAATCGATCCTTACTTATCTATCATGTTATTTGACGTTTCGATGGACTCCAGTAACTCTGATGTGAGATACGACGTTTTCGGATGCAGCAGAAGCTGGAAATAGTTTTTAACGAAACAACACATATTAGCGTTGTTCCTGTGATGTATCTAATCGGTCCTTACTTATCTATCATGTTATTTGACGTTTGTATCGACTCCAGTAACTCTGATGTGATATACGAAGTTCTCGGACGCAGCAGAAGCTGGAAATAGTTTTGAACGAAACAACACGCATTAGCGTTGTTCCTGTGATGTATCTAATCGATCCTTACTCATCTATCATGTTATTTGGCGTTTCGATGGACTCCAGTAACTTTGATGTGAGATACGAAGTTCTCGGACGCAGCTGAAGCTGGAAATAGTTTTAAACGAAACAACACGTATTAGCGTTGTTCCTGTGATGTATCTAATCGATCCTTACTTAGCTACTATGTTATTTGACGTTTCGATGGACTCCAGTAACTCTAATGTGAGATACGAAATTTTCGGACGCAGCAGCAGCTGGAAATAGTTTTAAACGAAACAACACATATTAGCGTTGTTCCTGTGATGTATCTAATCGATCCTTACTCAGTTCTCATGTTATTTGACGTTTGGACGGACTCCAGTAACTCTGATGTGAGATACAAAGTTCTCGGACGCAGCAGAAGCTGGAAATAGTTTTGAACGAACCAACACGTATTAGCGTTGTTCCTGTGATGTATCTAAACGATCCTTACTTATCTAACATGTTATTTGACGTTTGGATGGACTCCAGTAACTCTAATGTGAGATACGAAATTTTCGGACGCAGCAGCAGCTGGAAATAGTTTTGAACGAAACAACACATATTAGCGTTGTTCCTGTGATGTATCTAAACGATCCTTACATATCTAACATGTTATTTGACGTTTGGATGGACTCCAGTAAATCTGATGCGAGATACAAAGTTTTTGGACGCAGCAGGAGCTGGAAATAGTTTTAAACGAAACAACACGTATTAGCGTTGTTCCTGTGCTGTATCTAATCGATCCTTACTTATCTATCATGTTATTTGACGTTTCGATGGACTCCAGTAACTCTGATGTGAGATACGACGTTTTCGGATGCAGCAGAAGCTGGAAATAGTTTTTAACGAAACAACACATATTAGCGTTGTTCCTGTGATGTATCTAATCGGTCCTTACTTATCTATCATGTTATTTGACGTTTGTATCGACTCCAGTAACTCTGATGTGATATACGAAGTTCTCGGACGCAGCAGAAGCTGGAAATAGTTTTAAACGAAACAACACGCATTAGCGTTGTTCCTGTGATGTATCTAATCGATCCTTACTCATCTATCATGTTATTTGGCGTTTCGATGGACTCCAGTAACTTTGATGTGAGATACGAAGTTCTCGGACGCAGCAGAAGCGGGAAATAGTTTTAAACGAAACAACACGTATTAGCGTTGTTCCTGTGATGTATCTAATCGATCCTTACTTAGCTACTATGTTATTTGACGTTTCGATGGACTCCAGTAACTCTAATGTGAGATACGAAATTTTCGGACGCAGCAGCAGCTGGAAATAGTTTTAAACGAAACAACACATATTAGCGTTGTTCCTGTGATGTATCTAATCGATCCTTACTCAGTTCTCATGTTATTTGACGTTTGGACGGACTCCAGTAACTCTGATGTGAGATACAAAGTTCTCGGACGCAGCAGAAGCTGGAAATAGTTTTGAACGAAACAACACGTATTAGCGTTGTTCCTGTGATGTATCTAAACGATCCTTATTTATCTAACATATTATATGACGTTTGGACGGACTCCAGTAACTCTGATGTGAGATACAAAGTTCTCGGACGCAGCAGAAGCTGGAAATAGTTTTAAACGAAACAACACGCATTAGCGTTGTTCCTGTGATGTATCTAATCGATCCTTACTCATCTATCATGTTATTTGGCGTTTCGATGGACTCCAGTAACTTTGATGTGAGATACGAAGTTCTCGGACGCAGCAGCAGCTGGAAATAGTTTTAAACGAAACAACACATATTAGCGTTGTTCCTGTGATGTATCTAATCGATCCTTACTCAGTTCTCATGTTATTTGACGTTTGGACGGACTCCAGTAACTCTGATGTGAGATACAAAGTTCTCGGACGCAGCAGAAGCTGGAAATAGTTTTAAACGAAACAACACGTATTAGCGTTGTTCCTGTGCTGTATCTAATCGATCCTTACTTATCTATCATGTTATTTGACGTTTCGATGGACTCCAGTAACTCTGATGTGAGATACGACGCTTTCGGACGCAGCAGAAGCTGGAAATAGTTTGTAACGAAACAACACGCATTAGCGTTGTTCCTGTGATGTATCTAATCGATCCTTACTCATCTATCATGTTATTTGGCGTTTCGATGGACTCTGATGTGAGATACAAAGTTTACGGACGCAGCAGAAGCTGGAAAAAGTTTTAAATGAAACAACACGTATTAGCGTTGTTCCTGTGATGTATCTAATCGATCCTTACTCATCTATCATGTTATTTGACGTTTGGATGGACTCCAGTAACCCTGATGTGAGATACGAAATTTTCGGACGCAGCGGAAGCTGGAAATAGTTTTAAACGAAACAACACGCATTAGCGTTGTTCCTGTGATGTATCTAATCGATCCTTACCCATCTATCATGTTATTTGTCGTTTCGATGGACTCTAGTAATTCTGATGTGAGATACGAAGTTTTTGGACGCAGCAGGAGCTGGAAATAGTTTTGAACGAAACAACACGTATTAGCGTTGTTCCTGTGATGTATCTAAACGATCCTTACTTATCTAACATGTTATTTGACGTTTGGATGGACTCCAGTAAGTCTGATGTGAGATACAAAGTTTTTGGACGCAGCAGGAGCTGGAAATAGTTTTAAACGAAACAACACGTATTAGCGTTGTTCCTGTGCTGTATCTAATCGATCCTTACTTATCTATCATGTTATTTGACGTTTCGATGGACTCCAGTAACTCTGATGTGAGATACGACGTTTTCGGACGCAGCAGAAGCTGGAAATAGTTTTTAACGAAACAACACGCATTAGCGTTGTTCCTGTGATGTATCTAATCGATCCTTACTCATCTATCATGTTATTTGGCGTTTCGTTGGACTCCAGTAACTTTGATGTGAGATACGAAGTTCTCGGACGCAGCTGAAGCTGGAAATAGTTTTAAACGAAACAACACGTATTAGCGTTGTTCCTGTGATGTATCTAATCGATCCTTACTTAGCTACTATGTTATTTGACGTTTCGATGGACTCCAGTAACTCTAATGTGAGATACTAAATTTTCGGACGCAGCAGCAGCTGGAAATAGTTTTAAACGAAACAACACATATTAGCGTTGTTCCTGTGATGTATCTAATCGATCCTTACTCATCTATCATGTTATTTGACGTTTGGACGGACTCCAGTAACTCTGATGTGAGATACAAAGTTCTCGGACGCAGCAGAAGCTGGAAATAGTTTTGAACGAAGCAACACGTATTAGCGTTGTTCCTGTGATGTATCTAAACGATCCTTACTTATCTAACATATTATATGACGTTTGGATGGACTCCAGTAAGTCTGATGTGAGATACAAAGTTTTTGGACGCAGCAGCAGCTGGAAATAGTTTTAAACGAAACAACACGTATTAGCGTTGTTCCTGTGCTGTATCTAATCGATCCTTACTTATCTATCATGTTATTTGACGTTTCGATGGACTCCAGTAACTCTGATGTGAGATACGACGTTTTCGGACGCAGCAGAAGCTGGAAATAGTTTTAAACGAAACAACACATATTTGCGTTGTTCCTGTGATGTATCTAATCGATCCTTACTCATCTATCATGTTATTTGACGTTTGGACGGACTCCAGTAACTCTGATGTGAGATACAAAGTTCTCGGACACAGCAGAAGCTGGAAATAGTTTTGAACGAAACAACACGTATTAGCGTTGTTCCTGTGACGTATCTAAACGATCCTTACTTATCTAACATGTTATTTGACGTTTGGATGGACTCCAGTAACTCTAATGTGAGATACGAAATTTTCGGACGCAGCAGCAGCTGGAAATAGTTTTAAACGAAACAACACATATTAGCGTTGCTCCTGTGATGTATCTAATCGATCCTTACTCATCTATCATGTTATTTGACGTTTGGACGGACTCCATTAACTCTGATGTGAGATACAAAGTTCTCGGACGCAGCAGAAGCTGGAAATAGTTTTGAACGAAACAACACGTATTAGCGTTGTTCCTGTGATGTATCTAAACGATCCTTACTTATCTAACATATTATATGACGTTTGGATCGACTCCAGTAAGTCTGATGTGAGATACAAAGTTTTTGGACGCAGCAGCTGCTGGAAATAGTTTTAAACGAAACAACACGTATTAGCGTTGTTCCTGTGCTGTATCTAATCGATCCTTACTCATCTATCATGTTATTTGGCGTTTCGTTGGACTCCAGTAACTTTGATGTGAGATACAAAGTTCTCGGACGCAGCAGAAGCTGGAAATAGTTTTGAACGAAACAACACATATTAGCGTTGTTCCTGTGATGTATCTAATCGATCCTTACTTATCTATCATGTTATTTGACGTTTCGATGGACTCCAGTAACTCTGATGTGAGATACGAAATTTTCGGACGCAGCGGAAGCTGGAAATAGTTTTAAACGAAACAACAAGCATTAGCGTTGTTCCAGTGATGTATCTAATCGATCCTTACTCATCTATCATGTTATTTGTCGTTTCGATGGACTCTAGTAATTCTGATGTGAGATACGAAGTTTTTGGACGCAGCAGGAGCTGGAAATAGTTTTGAACGAAACAACACATATTAGCGTTGTTCCTGTGATGTATCTAAACGATCCTTACATATCTAACATGTTATTTGACGTTTGGATGGACTCCAGTAAATCTGATGCGAGATACAAAGTTTTTGGACGCAGCAGGAGCTGGAAATAGTTTTAAACGAAACAACACGTATTAGCGTTGTTCCTGTGCTGTATCTAATCGATCCTTACTTATCTATCATGTTATTTGACGTTTCGATGGACTCCAGTAACTCTGATGTGAGATACGACGTTTTCGGATGCAGCAGAAGCTGGAAATAGTTTTTAACGAAACAACACATATTAGCGTTGTTCCTGTGATGCATCTAATCGGTCCTTACTTATCTATCATGTTATTTGACGTTTGTATCGACTCCAGTAACTCTGATGTGATATACGAAGTTCTCGGACGCAGCAGAAGCTGGAAATAGTTTTAAACGAAACAACACGCATTAGCGTTGTTCCTGTGATGTATCTAATCGATCCTTACTCATCTATCATGTTATTTGGCGTTTCGATGGACTCCAGTAACTTTGATGTCAGATACGAAGTTCTCGGACGCAGCTGAAGCTGGAAATAGTTTTAAACGAAACAACACGTATTAGCGTTGTTCCTGTGATGTATCTAATCGATCCTTACTTAGCTACTATGTTATTTGACGTTTCGATGGACTCCAGTAACTCTAATGTGAGATACGAAATTTTCGGACGCAGCAGCAGCTGGAAATAGTTTTAAACGAAACAACACATATTAGCGTTGTTCCTGTGATGTATCTAATCGATCCTTACTCAGTTCTCATGTTATTTGACGTTTGGACGGACTCCAGTAACTCTGATGTGAGATACAAAGTTCTCGGACGCAGCAGAAGCTGGAAATAGTTTTGAACGAACCAACACGTATTAGCGTTGTTCCTGTGATGTATCTAAACGATCCTTACTTATCTAACATGTTATTTGACGTTTGGATGGACTCCAGTAACTCTAATGTGAGATACGAAATTTTCGGACGCAGCAGCAGCTGGAAATAGTTTTGAACGAAACAACACATATTAGCGTTGTTCCTGTGATGTATCTAAACGATCCTTACATATCTAACATGTTATTTGACGTTTGGATGGACTCCAGTAAATCTGATGCGAGATACAAAGTTTTTGGACGCAGCAGGAGCTGGAAATAGTTTTAAACGAAACAACACGTATTAGCGTTGTTCCTGTGCTGTATCTAATCGATCCTTACTTATCTATCATGTTATTTGACGTTTCGATGGACTCCAGTAACTCTGATGTGAGATACGACGTTTTCGGATGCAGCAGAAGCTGGAAATAGTTTTAAACGAAACAACACATATTAGCGTTGTTCCTGTGATGTATCTAATCGGTCCTTACTTATCTATCATGTTATTTGACGTTTGTATCGACTCCAGTAACTCTGATGTGATATACGAAGTTCTCGGACGCAGCAGAAGCTGGAAATAGTTTTAAACGAAACAACACGCATTAGCGTTGTTCCTGTGATGTATCTAATCGATCCTTACTCATCTATCATGTTATTTGGCGTTTCGATGGACTCCAGTAACTTTGATGTGAGATACGAAGTTCTCGGACGCAGCTGAAGCTGGAAATAGTTTTAAACGAAACAACACGTATTAGCGTTGTTCCTGTGATGTATCTAATCGATCCTTACTTAGCTACTATGTTATTTGACGTTTCGATGGACTCCAGTAACTCCAATGTGAGATACGAAATTTTCGGACGCAGCAGCAGCTGGAAATAGTTTTAAACGAAACAACACATATTAGCGTTGTTCCTGTGATGTATCTAATCGATCCTTACTCAGTTCTCATGTTATTTGACGTTTGGACGGACTCCAGTAACTCTGATGTGAGATACAAAGTTCTCGGACGCAGCAGAAGCTGGAAATAGTTTTGAACGAAACAACACGTATTAGCGTTGTTCCTGTGATGTATCTAAACGATCCTTATTTATCTAACATATTATATGACGTTTGGATGGACTCCAGTAAGTCTGATGTGAGATACAAAGTTTTTGGACGCAGCAGCTGCTGGAAATAGTTTTAAACGAAACAACACGTATTAGCGTTGTTCCTGTGCTGTATCTAATCGATCCTTACTTATCTATCATGTTATTTGACGTTTCGATGGACTCCAGTAACTCTGATGTGAGATACGACGCTTTCGGACGCAGCAGAAGCTGGAAATAGTTTGTAACGAAACAACACGCATTAGCGTTGTTCCTGTGATGTATCTAATCGATCCTTACTCATCTATCATGTTATTTGGCGTTTCGATGGACTCTGATGTGAGATACAAAGTTCTCGGACGCAGCTGAAGCTGGAAATAGTTTTAAACGAAACAACACGTATTAGCGCTGTTCCTGTGATGTATCTAATCGATCCTTACTTAGCTACTATGTTATTTGACGTTTCGATGGACTCCAGTAACTCTAATGTGAGATACTAAATTTTCGGACGCAGCAGCAGCTGGAAATAGTTTTAAACGAAACAACACATATTAGCGTTGTTCCTGTGATGTATCTAATCGATCCTTACTCATCTATCATGTTATTTGACGTTTGGACGGACTCCAGTAACTCTGATGTGAGATACAAAGTTCTCGGACGCAGCAGAAGCTGGAAATAGTTTTGAACGAAGCAACACGTATTAGCGTTGTTCCTGTGATGTATCTAAACGATCCTTACTTATCTAACATATTATATGACGTTTGGATGGACTCCAGTAAGTCTGATGTGAGATACAAAGTTTTTGGACGCAGCAGCAGCTGGAAATAGTTTTAAACGAAACAACACGTATTAGCGTTGTTCCTGTGCTGTATCTAATCGATCCTTACCTATCTATCATGTTATTTGACGTTTCGATGGACTCCAGTAACTCTGATGTGAGATACGACGTTTTCGGACGCAGCAGAAGCTGGAAATAGTTTTAAACGAAACAACACATATTTGCGTTGTTCCTGTGATGTATCTAATCGATCCTTACTCATCTATCATGTTATTTGACGTTTGGACGGACTCCAGTAACTCTGATGTGAGATACAAAGTTCTCGGACACAGCAGAAGCTGGAAATAGTTTTGAACGAAACAACACGTATTAGCGTTGTTCCTGTGACGTATCTAAACGATCCTTACTTATCTAACATGTTATTTGACGTTTGGATGGACTCCAGTAACTCTAATGTGAGATACGAAATTTTCGGACGCAGCAGCAGCTGGAAATAGTTTTAAACGAAACAACACATATTAGCGTTGTTCCTGTGATGTATCTAATCGATCCTTACTCATCTATCATGTTATTTGACGTTTGGACGGACTCCAGTAACTCTGATGTGAGATACAAAGTTCTCGGACGCAGCAGAAGCTGGAAATAGTTTTGAACGAAACAACACGTATTAGCGTTGTTCCTGTGATGTATCTAAACGATCCTTACTTATCTAACATATTATATGACGTTTGGATCGACTCCAGTAAGTCTGATGTGAGATACAAAGTTTTTGGACGCAGCAGCTGCTGGAAATAGTTTTAAACGAAACAACACGTATTAGCGTTGTTCCTGTGCTGTATCTAATCGATCCTTACTCATCTATCATGTTATTTGACGTTTGGATGGACTCCAGTAACCCTGATCTGAGATACGAAATTTTCGGACGCAGCGGAAGCTGGAAATAGTTTTAAACGAAACAACACGCATTAGCGTTGTTCCAGTGATGTATCTAATCGATCCTTACTCATCTATCATGTTATTTGTCGTTTCGATGGACTCTAGTAATTCTGATGTGAAATACGAAGTTTTTGGATGCAGCAGGAGCTGGAAATAGTTTTGAACGAAACAACACATATTAGCGTTGTTCCTGTGATGTATCTAAACGATCCTTACTTATCTAACATGTTATTTGACGTTTGGATGGACTCCAGTAAATCTGATGCGAGATACAAAGTTTTTGGACGCAGCAGGAGCTGGAAATAGTTTTAAACGAAACAACACCTATTAGCGTTGTTCCTGTGCTGTATCTAATCGATCCTTACTTATCTATCATGTTATTTGACGTTTCGATGGACTCCAGTAACTCTGATGTGAGATACGACGTTTTCGGATGCAGCAGAAGCTGGAAATAGTTTTTAACGAAACAACACATATTAGCGTTGTTCCTGTGATGTATCTAATCGGTCCTTACTTATCTATCATGTTATTTGACGTTTGGATCGACTCCAGTAACTCTGATGTGATATACGAAGTTCTCGGACGCAGCAGAAGCTGGAAATAGTTTTAAACGAAACAACACGCATTAGCGTTGTTCCTGTGATGTATCTATTCAATCCTTACTCATCTATCATGTTATTTGGCGTTTCGACGGACTCCAGTAACTTTGATGTGATATACAAAGTTTTTGGACGCAGCAGAAGCTGGAGGTAGTTTTAAACGAAACAACACGCATTAGCGTTGTTCCTGTGATGTATCTAATCGATCCTTACTCTTCTATCATGTTATTTGGCGTTTCGATGGACTCCAGTAACTTTGATGTGATATACAAAGTTTTTGGACGCAGCAGAAGCTGGAGGTAGATGTTATTTGACGTTTCGATGGACTCCAGTAACTCTGATGTGAGATACGACGTTTTCGGACGCAGCAGAAGCTGGAAATAGTTTTTAACGAAACAACACATATTAGCGTTGTTCCTGTGATGTAACTAATCGATCCTTACTTATCTATCATGTTATTTGACGTTTGGATCGACTCCAGTAACTCTGATGTGATATACGAAGTTCTCGGACGCAGCAGAAGCTGGAAATAGTTTTAAACGAAACAGCACGC
This sequence comes from Prosopocoilus inquinatus, assembly GCA_036172665.1. Taxonomy (NCBI): domain Eukaryota; kingdom Metazoa; phylum Arthropoda; class Insecta; order Coleoptera; family Lucanidae; genus Prosopocoilus; species Prosopocoilus inquinatus. The sequence goes on from CM069879.1 coordinate 30,086,205, forward strand.
ATTAGCGTTGTTCCTGTGATGTATCTAATCGATCCTTACTCATCTATCATGTTATTTGGCGTTTCGATGGACTCCAGTAACTCTGATGTGAGATACAAAGTTTACGGACGCAGCAGAAGCTGGAAATAGTTTTAAATGAAACAACACGTATTAGCGTTGTTCCTGTGATGTATCTAATCGATCCTTACTCATCTATCATGTTATTTGACGTTTGGATGGACTCCAGTAACCCTGATGTGAGATACGAAATTTTCGGACGCAGCGGAAGCTGGAAATAGTTTTAAACGAAACAACACGCATTAGCGTTGTTCCAGTGATGTATCTAATCGATCCTTACTCATCTATCATGTTATTTGTCGTTTCGATGGACTCTAGTAATTCTGATGTGAGATACGAAGTTTTTGGACGCAGCAGGAGCTGGAAATAGTTTTGAACGAAACAACACATATTAGCGTTGTTCCTGTGATGTATCTAAACGATCCTTACTTATCTAACATGTTATTTGACGTTTTGATGGACTCCAGTAAGTCTGATGCGAGATACAAAGTTTTTGGACGCAGCAGGAGCTGGAAATAGTTTTAAACGAAACAACACGTATTATCGTTGTTCCTGTGCTGTATCTAATCGATCCTTACTTATCTATCATGTTATTTGACGTTTCGATGGACTCCAGTAACTCTGATGTGAGATACGACGTTTTCGGACGCAGCAGAAGCTGGAAATAGTTTTAAACGAAACAATACGTATTAGCGTTTTTCCTGTGCTGTATCTAATCGATCCTTACTTATCTATCATGTTATTTGACGTTTCGATGGACTCCAGTAACTCTGATGTGAGATACGACGTTTTCGGACGCAGCAGAAGCTGGAAATAGTTTTTATGGAAATAACACATATTAGCGTTGTTCCTGTGATGTATCTAATCGGTCCTTACTTATCTAACATGTTATTTGACGTTTGGATGGACTCCAGTAACTCTAATGTGAGCTACGAAATTTTCGGACGCAGCAGCAGCTGGAAATAGTTTTAAACGAAACAACACATATTAGCGTTGTTCCTGTGATGTATCTAATCGATCCTTACTCATCTATCATGTTATTTGACGTTTGGACGGACTCCAGTAACTCTGATGTGAGATACAAAGTTCTCGGACGCAGCAGAAGCTGGAAATAGTTTTGAACGAAACAACACGTATTAGCGTTGTTCCTGTGATGTATCTAAACGATCCTTACTTATCTAACATATTATATGACGTTTGGATGGACTCCAGTAAGTCTGATGTGAGATAAAAAGTTTTTGGACGCAGCAGCTGCTGGAAATAGTTTTAAACGAAACAACACGTATTAGCGTTGTTCCTGTGCTGTATCTAATCGATCCTTACTTATCTATCATGTTATTTGACGTTTCGATGGACTCCAGTAACTCTGATGTGAGATACGACGTTTTCGGACGCAGCAGAAGCTGGAAATAGTTTTGAACGAAACAACACGTATTAGCGTTGTTCCTGTGATGTATCTAAACGATCCTTACTTATCTAACATATTATATGACGTTTGGATGGACTCCAGTAAGTCTGATGTGAGATACAAAGTTTTTGGACGCAGCAGCTGCTGGAAATAGTTTTAAAGGAAACAACACGTATTAGCGTTGTTCCTGTGCTGTATCTAATCGATCCTTACTTATTTATCATGTTATTTGACGTTTCGATGGACTCCAGTAACTCTGATGTGAGATACGACGTTTTCGGACGCAGCAGAAGCTGGAAATAGTTTTTAACGAAACAACACATATTTGCGTTGTTCCTGTGATGTATCTAATCGATCCTTACTTATCTATCATGTTATTTGACGTTTGGATCGACTCCAGTAACTCTGATGTGAGATACGACGCTTTCGGACGCAGCAGAAGCTGGAAATAGTTTGTAACGAAACAACACGCATTAGCGTTGTTCCTGTGATGTATCTAATCGATCCTTACTCATCTATCATGTTATTTGGCGTTTCGATGGACTCCAGTAACTTTGATGTGAGATACGAAGTTCTCGGACGCAGCTGAAGCTGGAAATAGTTTTAAACGAAACAACACGTATTAGCGTTGTTCCTGTGATGTATCTAATCGATCCTTACTTAGCTACTATGTTATTTGACGTTTCGATGGACTCCAGTAACTCCAATGTGAGATACGAAATTTTCGGACGCAGCAGCAGCTGGAAATAGTTTTAAACGAAACAACACATATTAGCGTTGTTCCTGTGATGTATCTAATCGATCCTTACTCAGTTCTCATGTTATTTGACGTTTGGACGGACTCCAGTAACTCTGATGTGAGATACAAAGTTCTCGGACGCAGCAGAAGCTGGAAATAGTTTTGAACGAAACAACACGTATTAGCGTTGTTCCTGTGATGTATCTAAACGATCCTTATTTATCTAACATATTATATGACGTTTCGATGGACTCCAGTAACTCTGATGTGAGATACGACGCTTTCGGACGCAGCAGAAGCTGGAAATAGTTTGTAACGAAACAACACGCATTAGCGTTGTTCCTGTGATGTATCTAATCGATCCTTACTCATCTATCATGTTATTTGGCGTTTCGATGGACTCTGATGTGAGATACAAAGTTCTCGGACGCAGCTGAAGCTGGAAATAGTTTTAAACGAAACAACACGTATTAGCGCTGTTCCTGTGATGTATCTAATCGATCCTTACTTAGCTACTATGTTATTTGACGTTTCGATGGACTCCAGTAACTCTAATGTGAGATACTAAATTTTCGGACGCAGCAGCAGCTGGAAATAGTTTTAAACGAAACAACACATATTAGCGTTGTTCCTGTGATGTATCTAATCGATCCTTACTCATCTATCATGTTATTTGACGTTTGGACGGACTCCAGTAACTCTGATGTGAGATACAAAGTTCTCGGACGCAGCAGAAGCTGGAAATAGTTTTGAACGAAGCAACACGTATTAGCGTTGTTCCTGTGATGTATCTAAACGATCCTTACTTATCTAACATATTATATGACGTTTGGATGGACTCCAGTAAGTCTGATGTGAGATACAAAGTTTTTGGACGCAGCAGCAGCTGGAAATAGTTTTAAACGAAACAACACGTATTAGCGTTGTTCCTGTGCTGTATCTAATCGATCCTTACCTATCTATCATGTTATTTGACGTTTCGATGGACTCCAGTAACTCTGATGTGAGATACGACGTTTTCGGACGCAGCAGAAGCTGGAAATAGTTTTAAACGAAACAACACATATTTGCGTTGTTCCTGTGATGTATCTAATCGATCCTTACTCATCTATCATGTTATTTGACGTTTGGACGGACTCCAGTAACTCTGATGTGAGATACAAAGTTCTCGGACACAGCAGAAGCTGGAAATAGTTTTGAACGAAACAACACGTATTAGCGTTGTTCCTGTGACGTATCTAAACGATCCTTACTTATCTAACATGTTATTTGACGTTTGGATGGACTCCAGTAACTCTAATGTGAGATACGAAATTTTCGGACGCAGCAGCAGCTGGAAATAGTTTTAAACGAAACAACACATATTAGCGTTGTTCCTGTGATGTATCTAATCGATCCTTACTCATCTATCATGTTATTTGACGTTTGGACGGACTCCAGTAACTCTGATGTGAGATACAAAGTTCTCGGACGCAGCAGAAGCTGGAAATAGTTTTGAACGAAACAACACGTATTAGCGTTGTTCCTGTGATGTATCTAAACGATCCTTACTTATCTAACATATTATATGACGTTTGGATCGACTCCAGTAAGTCTGATGTGAGATACAAAGTTTTTGGACGCAGCAGCTGCTGGAAATAGTTTTAAACGAAACAACACGTATTAGCGTTGTTCCTGTGCTGTATCTAATCGATCCTTACTCATCTATCATGTTATTTGACGTTTGGATGGACTCCAGTAACCCTGATCTGAGATACGAAATTTTCGGACGCAGCGGAAGCTGGAAATAGTTTTAAACGAAACAACACGCATTAGCGTTGTTCCAGTGATGTATCTAATCGATCCTTACTCATCTATCATGTTATTTGTCGTTTCGATGGACTCTAGTAATTCTGATGTGAAATACGAAGTTTTTGGATGCAGCAGGAGCTGGAAATAGTTTTGAACGAAACAACACATATTAGCGTTGTTCCTGTGATGTATCTAAACGATCCTTACTTATCTAACATGTTATTTGACGTTTGGATGGACTCCAGTAAATCTGATGCGAGATACAAAGTTTTTGGACGCAGCAGGAGCTGGAAATAGTTTTAAACGAAACAACACCTATTAGCGTTGTTCCTGTGCTGTATCTAATCGATCCTTACTTATCTATCATGTTATTTGACGTTTCGATGGACTCCAGTAACTCTGATGTGAGATACGACGTTTTCGGATGCAGCAGAAGCTGGAAATAGTTTTTAACGAAACAACACATATTAGCGTTGTTCCTGTGATGTATCTAATCGGTCCTTACTTATCTATCATGTTATTTGACGTTTGGATCGACTCCAGTAACTCTGATGTGATATACGAAGTTCTCGGACGCAGCAGAAGCTGGAAATAGTTTTAAACGAAACAACACGCATTAGCGTTGTTCCTGTGATGTATCTATTCAATCCTTACTCATCTATCATGTTATTTGGCGTTTCGACGGACTCCAGTAACTTTGATGTGATATACAAAGTTTTTGGACGCAGCAGAAGCTGGAGGTAGTTTTAAACGAAACAACACGCATTAGCGTTGTTCCTGTGATGTATCTAATCGATCCTTACTCTTCTATCATGTTATTTGGCGTTTCGATGGACTCCAGTAACTTTGATGTGATATACAAAGTTTTTGGACGCAGCAGAAGCTGGAGGTAGATGTTATTTGACGTTTCGATGGACTCCAGTAACTCTGATGTGAGATACGACGTTTTCGGACGCAGCAGAAGCTGGAAATAGTTTTTAACGAAACAACACATATTAGCGTTGTTCCTGTGATGTAACTAATCGATCCTTACTTATCTATCATGTTATTTGACGTTTGGATCGACTCCAGTAACTCTGATGTGATATACGAAGTTCTCGGACGCAGCAGAAGCTGGAAATAGTTTTAAACGAAACAGCACGCATTAGCGTTGTTCCTGTGATGTATCTAATCGATCCTTACTCATCTATCATGTTATTTGGCGTTTCGATGGACTCCAGTAACTCTGATGTGAGATACAAAGTTTACGGACGCAGCAGAAGCTGGAAATAGTTTTAAATGAAACAACACGTATTAGCGTTGTTCCTGTGATGTATCTAATCGATCCTTACTCATCTATCATGTTATTTGACGTTTGGATGGACTCCAGTAACCCTGATGTGAGATACGAAATTTTCGGACGCAGCGGAAGCTGGAAATAGTTTTAAACGAAACAACACGCATTAGCGTTGTTCCAGTGATGTATCTAATCGATCCTTACTCATCTATCATGTTATTTGTCGTTTCGATGGACTCTAGTAATTCTGATGTGAGATACGAAGTTTTTGGACGCAGCAGGAGCTGGAAATAGTTTTGAACGAAACAACACATATTAGCGTTGTTCCTGTGATGTATCTAAACGATCCTTACTTATCTAACATGTTATTTGACGTTTTGATGGACTCCAGTAAGTCTGATGCGAGATACAAAGTTTTTGGACGCAGCAGGAGCTGGAAATAGTTTTAAACGAAACAACACGTATTATCGTTGTTCCTGTGCTGTATCTAATCGATCCTTACTTATCTATCATGTTATTTGACGTTTCGATGGACTCCAGTAACTCTGATGTGAGATACGACGTTTTCGGACGCAGCAGAAGCTGGAAATAGTTTTAAACGAAACAATACGTATTAGCGTTTTTCCTGTGCTGTATCTAATCGATCCTTACTTATCTATCATGTTATTTGACGTTTCGATGGACTCCAGTAACTCTGATGTGAGATACGACGTTTTCGGACGCAGCAGAAGCTGGAAATAGTTTTTAAAGAAATAACACATATTAGCGTTGTTCCTGTGATGTATCTAATCGGTCCTTACTTATCTAACATGTTATTTGACGTTTGGATGGACTCCAGTAACTCTAATGTGAGCTACGAAATTTTCGGACGCAGCAGCAGCTGGAAATAGTTTTAAACGAAACAACACATATTAGCGTTGTTCCTGTGATGTATCTAATCGATCCTTACTCATCTATCATGTTATTTGACGTTTGGACGGACTCCAGTAACTCTGATGTGAGATACAAAGTTCTCGGACGCAGCAGAAGCTGGAAATAGTTTTGAACGAAACAACACGTATTAGCGTTGTTCCTGTGCTGTATCTAATCGATCCTTACTTATCTATCATGTTATTTGACGTTTTGATGGACTCCAGTAAGTCTGATGCGAGATACAAAGTTTTTGGACGCAGCAGGAGCTGGAAATAGTTTTAAACGAAACAACACGTATTATCGTTGTTCCTGTGATGTATCTAATCGATCCTTACTTATCTATCATGTTATTTGACGTTTGGATCGACTCCAGTAACTCTGATGTGAGATACGACGCTTTCGGACGCAGCAGAAGCTGGAAATAGTTTGTAACGAAACAACACGCATTAGCGTTGTTCCTGTGATGTATCTAATCGATCCTTACTCATCTATCATGTTATTTGGCGTTTCGATGGACTCCAGTAACTTTGATGTGAGATACGAAGTTCTCGGACGCAGCTGAAGCTGGAAATAGTTTTAAACGAAACAACACGTATTAGCGTTGTTCCTGTGATGTATCTAATCGATCCTTACTTAGCTACTATGTTATTTGACGTTTCGATGGACTCCAGTAACTCCAATGTGAGATACGAAATTTTCGGACGCAGCAGCAGCTGGAAATAGTTTTAAACGAAACAACACATATTAGCGTTGTTCCTGTGATGTATCTAATCGATCCTTACTCAGTTCTCATGTTATTTGACGTTTGGACGGACTCCAGTAACTCTGATGTGAGATACAAAGTTCTCGGACGCAGCAGAAGCTGGAAATAGTTTTGAACGAAACAACACGTATTAGCGTTGTTCCTGTGATGTATCTAAACGATCCTTATTTATCTAACATATTATATGACGTTTCGATGGACTCCAGTAACTCTGATGTGAGATACGACGCTTTCGGACGCAGCAGAAGCTGGAAATAGTTTGTAACGAAACAACACGCATTAGCGTTGTTCCTGTGATGTATCTAATCGATCCTTACTCATCTATCATGTTATTTGGCGTTTCGATGGACTCTGATGTGAGATACAAAGTTCTCGGACGCAGCTGAAGCTGGAAATAGTTTTAAACGAAACAACACGTATTAGCGCTGTTCCTGTGATGTATCTAATCGATCCTTACTTAGCTACTATGTTATTTGACGTTTCGATGGACTCCAGTAACTCTAATGTGAGATACTAAATTTTCGGACGCAGCAGCAGCTGGAAATAGTTTTAAACGAAACAACACATATTAGCGTTGTTCCTGTGATGTATCTAATCGATCCTTACTCATCTATCATGTTATTTGACGTTTGGACGGACTCCAGTAACTCTGATGTGAGATACAAAGTTCTCGGACGCAGCAGAAGCTGGAAATAGTTTTGAACGAAGCAACACGTATTAGCGTTGTTCCTGTGATGTATCTAAACGATCCTTACTTATCTAACATATTATATGACGTTTGGATGGACTCCAGTAAGTCTGATGTGAGATACAAAGTTTTTGGACGCAGCAGCAGCTGGAAATAGTTTTAAACGAAACAACACGTATTAGCGTTGTTCCTGTGCTGTATCTAATCGATCCTTACCTATCTATCATGTTATTTGACGTTTCGATGGACTCCAGTAACTCTGATGTGAGATACGACGTTTTCGGACGCAGCAGAAGCTGGAAATAGTTTTAAACGAAACAACACATATTTGCGTTGTTCCTGTGATGTATCTAATCGATCCTTACTCATCTATCATGTTATTTGACGTTTGGACGGACTCCAGTAACTCTGATGTGAGATACAAAGTTCTCGGACACAGCAGAAGCTGGAAATAGTTTTGAACGAAACAACACGTATTAGCGTTGTTCCTGTGACGTATCTAAACGATCCTTACTTATCTAACATGTTATTTGACGTTTGGATGGACTCCAGTAACTCTAATGTGAGATACGAAATTTTCGGACGCAGCAGCAGCTGGAAATAGTTTTAAACGAAACAACACATATTAGCGTTGTTCCTGTGATGTATCTAATCGATCCTTACTCATCTATCATGTTATTTGACGTTTGGACGGACTCCAGTAACTCTGATGTGAGATACAAAGTTCTCGGACGCAGCAGAAGCTGGAAATAGTTTTGAACGAAACAACACGTATTAGCGTTGTTCCTGTGATGTATCTAAACGATCCTTACTTATCTAACATATTATATGACGTTTGGATCGACTCCAGTAAGTCTGATGTGAGATACAAAGTTTTTGGACGCAGCAGCTGCTGGAAATAGTTTTAAACGAAACAACACGTATTAGCGTTGTTCCTGTGCTGTATCTAATCGATCCTTACTCATCTATCATGTTATTTGACGTTTGGATGGACTCCAGTAACCCTGATCTGAGATACGAAATTTTCGGACGCAGCGGAAGCTGGAAATAGTTTTAAACGAAACAACACGCATTAGCGTTGTTCCAGTGATGTATCTAATCGATCCTTACTCATCTATCATGTTATTTGTCGTTTCGATGGACTCTAGTAATTCTGATGTGAAATACGAAGTTTTTGGATGCAGCAGGAGCTGGAAATAGTTTTGAACGAAACAACACATATTAGCGTTGTTCCTGTGATGTATCTAAACGATCCTTACTTATCTAACATGTTATTTGACGTTTGGATGGACTCCAGTAAATCTGATGCGAGATACAAAGTTTTTGGACGCAGCAGGAGCTGGAAATAGTTTTAAACGAAACAACACCTATTAGCGTTGTTCCTGTGCTGTATCTAATCGATCCTTACTTATCTATCATGTTATTTGACGTTTCGATGGACTCCAGTAACTCTGATGTGAGATACGACGTTTTCGGATGCAGCAGAAGCTGGAAATAGTTTTTAACGAAACAACACATATTAGCGTTGTTCCTGTGATGTATCTAATCGGTCCTTACTTATCTATCATGTTATTTGACGTTTGGATCGACTCCAGTAACTCTGATGTGATATACGAAGTTCTCGGACGCAGCAGAAGCTGGAAATAGTTTTAAACGAAACAACACGCATTAGCGTTGTTCCTGTGATGTATCTATTCAATCCTTACTCATCTATCATGTTATTTGGCGTTTCGACGGACTCCAGTAACTTTGATGTGATATACAAAGTTTTTGGACGCAGCAGAAGCTGGAGGTAGTTTTAAACGAAACAACACGCATTAGCGTTGTTCCTGTGATGTATCTAATCGATCCTTACTCTTCTATCATGTTATTTGGCGTTTCGATGGACTCCAGTAACTTTGATGTGATATACAAAGTTTTTGGACGCAGCAGAAGCTGGAGGTAGATGTTATTTGACGTTTCGATGGACTCCAGTAACTCTGATGTGAGATACGACGTTTTCGGACGCAGCAGAAGCTGGAAATAGTTTTTAACGAAACAACACATATTAGCGTTGTTCCTGTGATGTAACTAATCGATCCTTACTTATCTATCATGTTATTTGACGTTTGGATCGACTCCAGTAACTCTGATGTGATATACGAAGTTCTCGGACGCAGCAGAAGCTGGAAATAGTTTTAAACGAAACAGCACGCATTAGCGTTGTTCCTGTGATGTATCTAATCGATCCTTACTCATCTATCATGTTATTTGGCGTTTCGATGGACTCCAGTAACTCTGATGTGAGATACAAAGTTTACGGACGCAGCAGAAGCTGGAAATAGTTTTAAATGAAACAACACGTATTAGCGTTGTTCCTGTGATGTATCTAATCGATCCTTACTCATCTATCATGTTATTTGACGTTTGGATGGACTCCAGTAACCCTGATGTGAGATACGAAATTTTCGGACGCAGCGGAAGCTGGAAATAGTTTTAAACGAAACAACACGCATTAGCGTTGTTCCAGTGATGTATCTAATCGATCCTTACTCATCTATCATGTTATTTGTCGTTTCGATGGACTCTAGTAATTCTGATGTGAGATACGAAGTTTTTGGACGCAGCAGGAGCTGGAAATAGTTTTGAACGAAACAACACATATTAGCGTTGTTCCTGTGATGTATCTAAACGATCCTTACTTATCTAACATGTTATTTGACGTTTTGATGGACTCCAGTAAGTCTGATGCGAGATACAAAGTTTTTGGACGCAGCAGGAGCTGGAAATAGTTTTAAACGAAACAACACGTATTATCGTTGTTCCTGTGCTGTATCTAATCGATCCTTACTTATCTATCATGTTATTTGACGTTTCGATGGACTCCAGTAACTCTGATGTGAGATACGACGTTTTCGGACGCAGCAGAAGCTGGAAATAGTTTTAAACGAAACAATACGTATTAGCGTTTTTCCTGTGCTGTATCTAATCGATCCTTACTTATCTATCATGTTATTTGACGTTTCGATGGACTCCAGTAACTCTGATGTGAGATACGACGTTTTCGGACGCAGCAGAAGCTGGAAATAGTTTTTAAAGAAATAACACATATTAGCGTTGTTCCTGTGATGTATCTAATCGGTCCTTACTTATCTAACATGTTATTTGACGTTTGGATGGACTCCAGTAACTCTAATGTGAGCTACGAAATTTTCGGACGCAGCAGCAGCTGGAAATAGTTTTAAACGAAACAACACATATTAGCGTTGTTCCTGTGATGTATCTAATCGATCCTTACTCATCTATCATGTTATTTGACGTTTGGACGGACTCCAGTAACTCTGATGTGAGATACAAAGTTCTCGGACGCAGCAGAAGCTGGAAATAGTTTTGAACGAAACAACACGTATTAGCGTTGTTCCTGTGATGTATCTAAACGATCCTTACTTATCTAACATATTATATGACGTTTGGATGGACTCCAGTAAGTCTGATGTGAGATAAAAAGTTTTTGGACGCAGCAGCTGCTGGAAATAGTTTTAAACGAAACAACACGTATTAGCGTTGTTCCTGTGCTGTATCTAATCGATCCTTACTTATCTATCATGTTATTTGACGTTTCGATGGACTCCAGTAACTCTGATGTGAGATACGACGTTTTCGGACGCAGCAGAAGCTGGAAATAGTTTTGAACGAAACAACACGTATTAGCGTTGTTCCTGTGATGTATCTAAACGATCCTTACTTATCTAACATATTATATGACGTTTGGATGGACTCCAGTAAGTCTGATGTGAGATACAAAGTTTTTGGACGCAGCAGCTGCTGGAAATAGTTTTAAAGGAAACAACACGTATTAGCGTTGTTCCTGTGCTGTATCTAATCGATCCTTACTTATCTATCATGTTATTTGACGTTTCGATGGACTCCAGTAACTCTGATGTGAGATACGACGTTTTCGGACGCAGCAGAAGCTGGAAATAGTTTTTAACGAAACAACACATATTTGCGTTGTTCCTGTGATGTATCTAATCGATCCTTACTTATCTATCATGTTATTTGACGTTTGGATCGACTCCAGTAACTCTGATGTGATATACGAAGTTCTCTTACGCAGCAGAAGCTGGAAATAGTTTTAAACGAAACAACACGCATTAGCGTTGTTCCTGTGATGTATCTAATCGATCCTTACTCATCTATCATGTTATTTTTCGTTTCGATGGACTCCAGTAACTCTGATGTGAGATACAAAGTTTACGGACGCAGCAGAAGCTGGAAATAGTTTTAAATGAAACAACACGTATTAGCGTTGTTCCTGTGATGTATCTAATCGATCCTTACTTAGCTACTATGTTATTTGACGTTTCGATGGACTCCAGTAACTCTAATGTGAGATACGAAATTTTCGGACGCAGCAGCAGCTGGAAATAGTTTTAAACGAAACAACACATATTAGCGTTGTTCCTGTGATGTATCTAATCGATCCTTACTCATCTATCATGTTATTTGACGTTTGGATGGACTCCAGTAACCCTGATGTGAGATACGAAATTTTCGGACGCAGCGGAAGCTGGAAATAGTTTTAAACGAAACAACACGCATTAGCGTTGTTCCTGTGATGTATCTAATCGATCCCTACTCATCTATCATGTTATTTTACGTTTGAATGGACTCCAGTAACTCTGATGTGATATACAAAGTTTTTGGACGCAGCAGAAGCTGGAGGTAGTTTTGAACGAAACAACACATATTAGCGTTGTTCCTGTGATGTATCTAATCGATCCTTACTTAGCTACTATGTTATTTGACGTTTCGATGGACTCCAGTAACTCTAATGTGAGATACGACGTTTTCGGACGCAGCAGAAGCTGGAAATAGTTTTTAACGAAACAGCACATATTAGCGTTGTTCCTGTGATGTATCTAATCGATCCTTACTTATCTATCATGTTATTTGACGTTTGGATCGACTCCAGTAACTCTGATGTGATATACGAAGTTCTCCGACGCAGCAGAAGCTGGAAATAGTTTTAAACGAAACATCACGCATTAGCGTTGTTCCTGTGATGTATCTAATCGATCCTTACTCATCTATCATGTTATTTGGCGTTTCGATGGACTCCAGTAACTCTGATGTGATATACAAAGTTTTTGGACGCAGCAGAAGCTGGAGGTAGTTTTGAACGAAACAACACATATTAGCGTTGTTCCTGTGATGTATCTAATCGATCCTTACTTAGCTACTATGTTATTTGACGTTTCGATGGACTCCAGTAACTCTAATGTGAGATACGAAATTTTCGGACGCAGCAGCAGCTGGAAATAGTTTTAAACGAAACAACACATATTAGCGTTGTTCCTGTGATGTATCTAATCGATCATTACTCATCTATCATGTTATTTGGCGTTTCGATGGACTCCAGTAACTCTGATGTGAGATACAAAGTTCTCGGACGCAGCAGAAGCTGGAAATACTTTTGAACGAAACAACACGTATTAGCGTTGTTCCTGTGATGTATCTAAACGATCCTTACTTATCTAACATGTTATTTGACGTTTGGATGGACTCCAGTAAGTCTGATGTGAGATACAAAGTTTTTGGACGCAGCAGGAGCTGGAAATAGTTTTAAACGAAACAACACGTATTAGCGTTGTTCCTGTGCTGTATCTAATCGATCCTTACTTATCTATCATGTTATTTGACGTTTCGATGGACTCCAGTAACTCTGATGTGAGATACGACGTTTTCGGACGCAGCAGAAGCTGGAAATAGTTTTAAACGAAACAACACGCATTAGCGATGTTCCTGTGAAGTATCTAATCGATCCTTACTCATCTATCATGTTATTTGACGTTTGGATGGACTCCAGTAACTCTGATATGAGATACAAAGTTTTTGGACGCAGCAGAAGCTGGAAATAGTTTTGAACGAAACAACACGTATTAGCGTTGTTCCTGTGATGTATCTAATCGATCCTTACTCATCTATCATGTTATTTGACGTTTGGACGGACTCCAGTAACTCTGATGTGAGATACAAAGTTCTCGGACGCAGCAGAAGCTGGAAATAGTTTTGAACGAAACAACACGTATTAGCGTTGTTCCTGTGATGTATCTAAACGATCCTTACTTATCTAACATGTTATTTGACGTTTGGATGGACTCCAGTAAGTCTGATGTGAGATACAAAGTTTTTGGACGCAGCAGGAGCTGGAAATAGTTTTAAACGAAACAACACGTATTAGCGTTGTTCCTGTGCTGTATCTAATCGATCCTTACTTATCTATCATGTTATTTGTCGTTTCGATGGACTCCAGTAACTCTGATGTGAGATACGACGTTTTCGGACGCAGCAGAAGCTGGAAATAGTTTTAAACGAAACAACACGTATTAGCGTTGTTCCTGTGATGTATCTAATCGATCCTTTCTCATCTATTATGTTATTTGACGTTTGGATGGACACCAGTAACTCTGATGTGAGATACGAAGTTCTCGGACGCAGCAGAAGCTGGAAATAGTTTTAAACGAAACAACACGCATTAGCGTTGTTCCTGTGATGTATCTAATCGATCCTTACTCATCTATCATGTTATTTGACGTTTCGATGGACTCCAGTAACTCTGATGTGAGATACGACGCTTTCGGACGCAGCAGAAGCTGGAAATAGTTTTTAACGAAACAACACATATTAGCGTTGTTCCTGTGATGTATCTAATCGATCCTTACTTATCTATCTTGTTATTTGACGTTTGGATGGACTCCAGTAACTCTGATGTGAGATACGAAGTTCTCGGACGCAGCAGAAACTGGAAATAGTTTTAAACGAAACAACACGCATTAGCGTTGTTCCTGTGATATATCTAATCGATCCTTACTCATCTATCATGTTATTTGGCGTTTCGATGGACTCCAGTAACTCTGATGTGAGATACAAAGTTTACGGACGCAGCAGAAGCTGGAAATAGTTTTAAATGAAACAACACGTATTAGCGTTGTTCCTGTGATGTATCTAATCGATCCTTACTCATCTATCATGTTATTTGACGTTTGGATGGACTCCAGTAACCCTGATGTGAGACACGAAATTTTCGGACGCAGCGGAAGCTGGAAATAGTTTTAAACGAAACAACACGCATTAGCGTTGTTCCTGTGATGTATCTAATCGATCCTTACCCATCTATCATGTTATTTGTCGTTTCGATGGACTCTAGTAATTCTGATGTGAGATACGAAATTTTTGGACGCAGCAGGAGCTGGAAATAGTTTTGAACGAAACAACACGTATTAGCGTTGTTCCTGTGATGTATCTAAACGATCCTTACTTATCTAACATGTTATTTGACGTTTGGATGGACTCCAGTAAGTCTGATGTGAGATACAAAGTTTTTGGACGCAGCAGGAGCTGGAAATAGTTTTAAACGAAACAACACGTATTAGCGTTGTTCCTGTGCTGTATCTAATCGAACCTTACTTATCTATCATGTTATTTGACGTTTCGATGGACTCCAGTAACTCTGATGTGAGATACGACGTTTTCGGACGCAGCAGAAGCTGGAAATAGTTTTTAACGAAACAACACGCATTAGCGTTGTTCCTGTGATGTATCTAATCGATCCTTACTCATCTATCATGTTATTTGGCGTTTCGATGGACTCCAGTAACTTTGATGTGAGATACGAAATTCTCGGACGCAGCTGAAGCTGGAAATAGTTTTAAACGAAACAACACGTATTAGCGTTGTTCCTGTGATGTATCTAATCGATCCTTACTTAGCTACTATGTTATTTGACGTTTCGATGGACTCCAGTAACTCTAATGTGAGATACGAAATTTTCGGACGTAGCAGCAGCTGGAAATAGTTTTAAACGAAACAACACATATTAGCGTTGTTCCTGTGATGTATCTAATCGATCCTTACTCATCTATCATGTTATTTGACGTTTGGACGGACTCCAGTAACTCTGATGTGAGATACAAAGTTCTCGGACGCAGCAGAAGCTGGAAAGAGTTTTGAACGAAGCAACACGTATTAGCGTTGTTCCTGTGATGTATCTAAACGATCCTTACTTATCTAACATATTATATGACGTTTGGATGGACTCCAGTAAGTCTGATGTGAGATACAAAGTTTTTGGACGCAGCAGCAGCTGGAAATAGTTTTAAACGAAACATCACGTATTAGCGTTGTTCCTGTGCTGTATCTAATCGATCCTTACTTATCTATCATGTTATTTGACGTTTCGATGGACTCCAGTAACTCTGATGTGAGATTCGACGTTTTCGGACGCAGCAGAAGCTGGAAATAGTTTTAAACGAAACAACACATATTAGCGTTGTTCCTGTGATGTATCTAATCGATCCTTACTCATCTATCATGTTATTTGACGTTTGGACGGACTCCAGTAACTCTGATGTGAGATACAAAGTTCTCGGACACAGCAGAAGCTGGAAATAGTTTTGAACGAAACAACACGTATTAGCGTTGTTCCTGTGATGTATCTAAACGATCCTTACTTATCTAACATGTTATTTGACGTTTGGATGGACTCCAGTAACTCTAATGTGAGATACGAAATTTTCGGACGCAGCAGCAGCTGGAAATAGTTTTAAACGAAACAACACATATTAGCGTTGTTCCTGTGATGTATCTAATCGATCCTTACTCATCTATCATGTTATTTGACGATTGGACGGACTCCAGTAACTCTAATGTGAGATACAAAGTTCTCGGACGCAGCAGAAGCTGGAAATAGTTTTGAACGAAACAACACGTATTAGCGTTCTTCCTGTGATGTATCTCAACGATCCTTACTTATCTAATATATTATATGACGTTTGGATGGACTCCAGTAAGTCTGATGTGAGATACAAAGTTTTTGGACGCAGCAGCTGCTGAAAATAGTTTGAAACGAAACAACACGTATTAGCGTTGTTCCTGTGCTGTATCTAATCGATCCTTACTTATCTATCATGTTATTTGACGTTTCGATGGACTCCAGTAACTCTGATGTGAGATACGACGTTTTCGGACGCAGCAGAAGCTGGAAATAGTTTTTAACGAAACAACACATATTAGCGTTGTTCCTGTGATGTATCTAATCGATCCTTACTTATCTATCATGTTATTTGACGTTTGGATCGACTCCAGTAACTCTGATGTGATATACGAAGTTCTCGGACGCAGCAGAAGCTGGAAATAGTTTTAAACGAAACAGCACGCATTAGCGTTGTTCCTGTGATGTATCTAATCGATCCTTACTCATCTATCATGTTATTTGGCGTTTCGATGGACTCCAGTAACTCTGATGTGAGATACAAAGTTTACGGACGCAGCAGAAGCTGGAAATAGTTTTAAATGAAACAACACGTATTAGCGTTGTTCCTGTGATGTATCTAATCGATCCTTACTCATCTATCATGTTATTTGACGTATGGATGGACTCCAGTAACCCTGATGTGAGATACGAAATTTTCGGACGCAGCGGAAGCTGGAAATAGTTTTAAACGAAAAAACACGCATTAGCGTTGTTCCAGTGGTGTATCTAATCGATCCTTACTCATCTATCATGTTATCTGTCGTTTCGATGGACTCTAGTAATTCTGATGTGAGATACGAAGTTTTTGGACGCAGCAGGAGCTGGAAATAGTCTTGAACGAAACAACACATATTAGCGTTGTTCCTGTTATGTATCTAAACGATCCTTACTTATCTAACATGTTATTTGACGTTTGGATGGACTCCAGTAAGTCTGATGCGAGATACAAAGTTTTTGGACGCAGCAGGAGCTGGAAATAGTTTTAAACGAAACAACACGTATTAGCGTTGTTCCTGTGCTGTATCTAATCGATCCTTACTTATCTATCATGTTATTTGACGTTTCGATGGACTCCAGTAACTCTGATGTGAGATACGAAGTTTTCGGACGCAGCAGAAGCTGGAAATAGTTTTAAACGAAACAACACGTATTAGCGTTGTTCCTGTGCTGTATCTAATCGATCCTTACTTATCTATCATGTTATTTGACGTTTCGATGGACTCCAGTAACTCTGATGTGAGATACGACGTTTTCGGACGCAGCAGAAGCTGGAAATAGTTTTTAACGAAACAACACATATTAGCGTTTTTCCTGTGATGTATCTAATCGGTCCTTACTTATCTATCATGTTATTTGACGTTTGGATCGACTCCAGTAACTCTGATGTGAGATACGAAGTTCTCGGACGCAGCAGAAGCTGGAAATAGTTTTAAACGAAACAACACGCATTAGCGTTGTTCCTGTGATGTATCTAATCGATCCTTACTCATCTATCATGTTATTTGTCGTTTCGATGGACTCTAGTAATTCTGGTGTGAGATACGAAGTTTTTGGACGCAGCAGGAGCTGGAAATAGTTTTGAACGAAACAACACGTATTAGCGTTGTTCCTGTGCTGTATCTAATCGATCCTTACTTATCTATCATGTTATTTGACGTTTCGATGGACTCCAGTAACTCTGATGTGAGATACGACGTTTTCGGACGCAGCAGAAGCTGGAAATAGTTTTAAACAAAACAACACGCATTAGCGATGTTCCTGTGATGTATCTAATCGATCCTTACTCATCTATCATGTTATTTTACGTTTGAATGGACTCCAGTAACTCTGATGTGATATACAAAGTTTTTGGACGCAGCAGAAGCTGGAGGTAGTTTTGAACGAAACAACACGTATTAGCGTTGTTCCTGTGATGTATCTAAATGATCCTTACTTATCTAACATGTTATTTGACGTTTCGATGGACTCTAGTAATTCTGATGTGAGATACGAAGTTTTTGGACGCAGCAGGAGCTGGAAATAGTTTTAAACGAAACAACACGTATTAGCGTTGTTCCTGTGCTGTATCTAATCGATCCTTACTTATCTATCATGTTATTTGACGTTTCGATGGACTCCAGTAACTCTGATGTGAGATACAAAGTTTTTGGACGCAGCAGGAGCTGGAAATAGTTTTAAACGAAACAACACGTATTAGCGTTGTTCCTGTGCTGTATCTAATCGATCCTTACTTATCTATCATGTTATTTGACGTTTCGATGGACTCCAGTAACTCTGATGTGAGATACGACGTTTTCGGACGCAGCAGAAGCTGGAAATAGTTTTAAACGAAACAACACGCATTAGCGATGTTCCTGTGAAGTATCTAATCGATCCTTACTCCTCTATCATGTTATTTGACGTTTGGATGGACTCCAGTAACTCTGATGTGAGATACAAAGTTTTTGGACGCAGCAGAAGCTGGAAATAGTTTTGAACGAAACAACACGTATTAGCGTTGTTCCTGTGATGTATCTAAACGATCCTTACTTATCTAACATGTTATTTGACGTTTGGATGGACTCCAGTAAGTCTGATGTGAGATACAATGTTTTTGGACGCAGCAGGAGCTGGAAATAGTTTTAAACGAAACAACACGTATTAGCGTTGTTCCTGTGCTGTATCTAATCGATCCTTACTTATCTATCATGTTATTTGTCGTTTCGATAGACTCCAGTAACTTTGATGTGAGATACGAAGTTCTCGGACGCAGCTGAAGCTGGAAATAGTTTTAAACGAAACAACACGTATTAGCGTTGTTCCTGTGATGTATCTAATCGATCCTTACTTAGCTACTATGTTATTTGACGTTTCGATGGACTCCAGTAACTCTAATGTGAGATACGAAATTTTCGGACGCAGCAGCAGCTGGAAATAGTTTTAAACGAAACAACACATATTAGCGTTGTTCCTGTGATGTATCTAATCGATCCTTACTCATTTATCATGTCATTTGACGTTTGGACGGACTCCAGTAACTCTGATGTGAGATACAAAGTTCTCGGACGCAGCAGAAGCTGGAAATAGTTTTGAACGAAGCAACACGTATTAGCGTTGTTCCTGGGATGTATCTAAACGATCCTTACTTATCTAACATATTATATGACGTTTGGATGGACTCCAGTAAGTCTGATGTGAGATACAAAGTTTTTGGACGCAGCAGCAGCTGGGAATAGTTTTAAACGAAACAACACGTATTAGCGTTGTTCCTGTGCTGTATCTAATCGATCCTTACTTATCTATCATGTTATTTGACGTTTCGATGGACTCCAGTAACTCTGATGTGAGATTCGACGTTTTCGGACGCAGCAGAAGCTGGAAATAGTTTTAAACGAAACAACACATTAGCGTTGTTCCTGTGATGTATCTAATCGATCCTTACTCATCTATCATGTTATTTGGCGTTTCGATGGACTCCAGTAACTCTGATGTGAGATACAAAGTTTACGGACGCAGCAGAAGCTGGAAATAGTTTTAAATGAAACAACACCTATTAGCGTTGTTCCTGTGATGTATCTAATCGATCCTTACTCATCTATCATGTTATTTGACGTTTGGATGGACTCCAGTAACCCTGATGTGAGATACGAAATTTTCGGACGCAGCGGAAGCTGGAAATAGTTTTAAACGAAACAACACGCATTAGCGTTGTTCCAGTGGTGTATCTAATCAATCCTTACTCATCTATCATGTTATCTGTCGTTTCGATGGACTCTAGTAATTCTGATGTGAGATACGAAGTTTTTGGACGCAGCAGGAGCTGGAAATAGTTTTGAACGAAACAACACATATTAGCGTTGTTCCTGTGATGTATCTAAACGATCCTTACTTATCTAACATGTTATTTGACGTTTGGATGGACTCCAGTAAGTCTGATGCGAGATACAAAGTTTTTGGACGCAGCAGGACCTGGAAATAGTTTTAAACGAAACAACACGTATTAGCGTTGTTCCTGTGCTGTATCTAATCGATCCTTACTTATCTATCATGTTATTTGACGTTTGGATGGACTCCAGTAACTCTGATGTGAGATACAAAGTTTTTGGACGCAGCAGAAGCTGGAAATAGTTTTGAACGAAACAACACGTATTAGCGTTGTTCCTGTGATGTATCTAAACGATCCTTACTTATCTAACATGTTATTTGACGTTTGGATGGACTCCAGTAAGTCTGATGTGAGATACAATGTTTTTGGACGCAGCAGGAGCTGGAAATAGTTTTAAACGAAACAACACGTATTAGCGTTGTTCCTGTGCTGTATCTAATCGATCCTTACTTATCTATCATGTTATTTGTCGTTTCGATAGACTCCAGTAACTTTGATGTGAGATACGAAGTTCTCGGACGCAGCTGAAGCTGGAAATAGTTTTAAACGAAACAACACGCATTAGCGTTGTTCCTGTGATGTACCTAATCGATCCTTACTCATCTATCATGTTATTTGTCGTTTCGATGGACTCTAGTAATTCTGATGTGAGATACGAAGTTTTTGGACGCAGCAGGAGCTGGAAATAGTTTTGAACGAAACAACACGTATTAGCGTTGTTCCTGTGCTGTATCTAATCGATCCTTACTTATCTATCATGTTATTTGACGTTTCGATGGACTCCAGTAACTCTGATGTGAGATACGACGTTTTCGGACGCAGCAGAAGCTGGAAATAGTTTTTAACGAAACAACACATATTAGCGTTGTTCCTGTGATGTATCTAATCGATCCTTACTTATCTATCATGTTATTTGACGTTTGGATCGACTCCAGTAACTCTGATGTGATATACGAAGTTCTCGGACGCAGCAGAAGCTGGAAATAGTTTTAAACGAAACAGCACGCATTAGCGTTGTTCCTGTGATGTATCTAATCGATCCTTACTCATCTATCATGTTATTTGGCGTTTCGATGGACTCCAGTAACTCTGATGTGAGATACAAAGTTTACGGACGCAGCAGAAGCTGGAAATAGTTTTAAATGAAACAACACGTATTAGCGTTGTTCCTGTGATGTATCTAATCGATCCTTACTCATCTATCATGTTATTTGACGTATGGATGGACTCCAGTAACCCTGATGTGAGATACGAAATTTTCGGACGCAGCGGAAGCTGGAAATAGTTTTAAACGAAAAAACACGCATTAGCGTTGTTCCAGTGGTGTATCTAATCGATCCTTACTCATCTATCATGTTATCTGTCGTTTCGATGGACTCTAGTAATTCTGATGTGAGATACGAAGTTTTTGGACGCAGCAGGAGCTGGAAATAGTCTTGAACGAAACAACACATATTAGCGTTGTTCCTGTGATGTATCTAAACGATCCTTACTTATCTAACATGTTATTTGACGTTTGGATGGACTCCAGTAAGTCTGATGCGAGATACAAAGTTTTTGGACGCAGCAGGAGCTGGAAATAGTTTTAAACGAAACAACACGTATTAGCGTTGTTCCTGTGCTGTATCTAATCGATCCTTACTTATCTATCATGTTATTTGACGTTTCGATGGACTCCAGTAACTCTGATGTGAGATACGAAGTTTTCGGACGCAGCAGAAGCTGGAAATAGTTTTAAACGAAACAACACGTATTAGCGTTGTTCCTGTGCTGTATCTAATCGATCCTTACTTATCTATCATGTTATTTGACGTTTCGATGGACTCCAGTAACTCTGATGTGAGATACGACGTTTTCGGACGCAGCAGAAGCTGGAAATAGTTTTTAACGAAACAACACATATTAGCGTTTTTCCTGTGATGTATCTAATCGGTCCTTACTTATCTATCATGTTATTTGACGTTTGGATCGACTCCAGTAACTCTGATGTGAGATACGAAGTTCTCGGACGCAGCAGAAGCTGGAAATAGTTTTAAACGAAACAACACGCATTAGCGTTGTTCCTGTGATGTATCTAATCGATCCTTACTCATCTATCATGTTATTTGTCGTTTCGATGGACTCTAGTAATTCTGATGTGAGATACGAAGTTTTTGGACGCAGCAGGAGCTGGAAATAGTTTTGAACGAAACAACACGTATTAGCGTTGTTCCTGTGCTGTATCTAATCGATCCTTACTTATCTATCATGTTATTTGACGTTTCGATGGACTCCAGTAACTCTGATGTGAGATACGACGTTTTCGGACGCAGCAGAAGCTGGAAATAGTTTTAAACAAAACAACACGCATTAGCGATGTTCCTGTGATGTATCTAATCGATCCTTACTCATCTATCATGTTATTTTACGTTTGAATGGACTCCAGTAACTCTGATGTGATATACAAAGTTTTTGGACGCAGCAGAAGCTGGAGGTAGTTTTGAACGAAACAACACGTATTAGCGTTGTTCCTGTGATGTATCTAAATGATCCTTACTTATCTAACATGTTATTTGACGTTTCGATGGACTCTAGTAATTCTGATGTGAGATACGAAGTTTTTGGACGCAGCAGGAGCTGGAAATAGTTTTAAACGAAACAACACGTATTAGCGTTGTTCCTGTGCTGTATCTAATCGATCCTTACTTATCTATCATGTTATTTGACGTTTCGATGGACTCCAGTAACTCTGATGTGAGATACAAAGTTTTTGGACGCAGCAGGAGCTGGAAATAGTTTTAAACGAAACAACACGTATTAGCGTTGTTCCTGTGCTGTATCTAATCGATCCTTACTTATCTATCATGTTATTTGACGTTTCGATGGACTCCAGTAACTCTGATGTGAGATACGACGTTTTCGGACGCAGCAGAAGCTGGAAATAGTTTTAAACGAAACAACACGCATTAGCGATGTTCCTGTGAAGTATCTAATCGATCCTTACTCATCTATCATGTTATTTGACGTTTGGATGGACTCCAGTAACTCTGATGTGAGATACAAAGTTTTTGGACGCAGCAGAAGCTGGAAATAGTTTTGAACGAAACAACACGTATTAGCGTTGTTCCTGTGATGTATCTAAACGATCCTTACTTATCTAACATGTTATTTGACGTTTGGATGGACTCCAGTAAGTCTGATGTGAGATACAATGTTTTTGGACGCAGCAGGAGCTGGAAATAGTTTTAAACGAAACAACACGTATTAGCGTTGTTCCTGTGCTGTATCTAATCGATCCTTACTTATCTATCATGTTATTTGTCGTTTCGATAGACTCCAGTAACTTTGATGTGAGATACGAAGTTCTCGGACGCAGCTGAAGCTGGAAATAGTTTTAAACGAAACAACACGTATTAGCGTTGTTCCTGTGATGTATCTAATCGATCCTTACTTAGCTACTATGTTATTTGACGTTTCGATGGACTCCAGTAACTCTAATGTGAGATACGAAATTTTCGGACGCAGCAGCAGCTGGAAATAGTTTTAAACGAAACAACACATATTAGCGTTGTTCCTGTGATGTATCTAATCGATCCTTACTCATTTATCATGTCATTTGACGTTTGGACGGACTCCAGTAACTCTGATGTGAGATACAAAGTTCTCGGACGCAGCAGAAGCTGGAAATAGTTTTGAACGAAGCAACACGTATTAGCGTTGTTCCTGGGATGTATCTAAACGATCCTTACTTATCTAACATATTATATGACGTTTGGATGGACTCCAGTAAGTCTGATGTGAGATACAAAGTTTTTGGACGCAGCAGCAGCTGGGAATAGTTTTAAACGAAACAACACGTATTAGCGTTGTTCCTGTGCTGTATCTAATCGATCCTTACTTATCTATCATGTTATTTGACGTTTCGATGGACTCCAGTAACTCTGATGTGAGATTCGACGTTTTCGGACGCAGCAGAAGCTGGAAATAGTTTTAAACGAAACAACACATTAGCGTTGTTCCTGTGATGTATCTAATCGATCCTTACTCATCTATCATGTTATTTGGCGTTTCGATGGACTCCAGTAACTCTGATGTGAGATACAAAGTTTACGGACGCAGCAGAAGCTGGAAATAGTTTTAAATGAAACAACACCTATTAGCGTTGTTCCTGTGATGTATCTAATCGATCCTTACTCATCTATCATGTTATTTGACGTTTGGATGGACTCCAGTAACCCTGATGTGAGATACGAAATTTTCGGACGCAGCGGAAGCTGGAAATAGTTTTAAACGAAACAACACGCATTAGCGTTGTTCCAGTGGTGTATCTAATCAATCCTTACTCATCTATCATGTTATCTGTCGTTTCGATGGACTCTAGTAATTCTGATGTGAGATACGAAGTTTTTGGACGCAGCAGGAGCTGGAAATAGTTTTGAACGAAACAACACATATTAGCGTTGTTCCTGTGATGTATCTAAACGATCCTTACTTATCTAACATGTTATTTGACGTTTGGATGGACTCCAGTAAGTCTGATGCGAGATACAAAGTTTTTGGACGCAGCAGGACCTGGAAATAGTTTTAAACGAAACAACACGTATTAGCGTTGTTCCTGTGCTGTATCTAATCGATCCTTACTTATCTATCATGTTATTTGACGTTTGGATGGACTCCAGTAACTCTGATGTGAGATACAAAGTTTTTGGACGCAGCAGAAGCTGGAAATAGTTTTGAACGAAACAACACGTATTAGCGTTGTTCCTGTGATGTATCTAAACGATCCTTACTTATCTAACATGTTATTTGACGTTTGGATGGACTCCAGTAAGTCTGATGTGAGATACAATGTTTTTGGACGCAGCAGGAGCTGGAAATAGTTTTAAACGAAACAACACGTATTAGCGTTGTTCCTGTGCTGTATCTAATCGATCCTTACTTATCTATCATGTTATTTGTCGTTTCGATAGACTCCAGTAACTTTGATGTGAGATACGAAGTTCTCGGACGCAGCTGAAGCTGGAAATAGTTTTAAACGAAACAACACGCATTAGCGTTGTTCCTGTGATGTACCTAATCGATCCTTACTCATCTATCATGTTATTTGTCGTTTCGATGGACTCTAGTAATTCTGATGTGAGATACGAAGTTTTTGGACGCAGCAGGAGCTGGAAATAGTTTTGAACGAAACAACACGTATTAGCGTTGTTCCTGTGCTGTATCTAATCGATCCTTACTTATCTATCATGTTATTTGACGTTTCGATGGACTCCAGTAACTCTGATGTGAGATACGACGTTTTCGGACGCAGCAGAAGCTGGAAATAGTTTTTAACGAAACAACACATATTAGCGTTGTTCCTGTGATGTATCTAATCGATCCTTACTTATCTATCATGTTATTTGACGTTTGGATCGACTCCAGTAACTCTGATGTGATATACGAAGTTCTCGGACGCAGCAGAAGCTGGAAATAGTTTTAAACGAAACAGCACGCATTAGCGTTGTTCCTGTGATGTATCTAATCGATCCTTACTCATCTATCATGTTATTTGGCGTTTCGATGGACTCCAGTAACTCTGATGTGAGATACAAAGTTTACGGACGCAGCAGAAGCTGGAAATAGTTTTAAATGAAACAACACGTATTAGCGTTGTTCCTGTGATGTATCTAATCGATCCTTACTCATCTATCATGTTATTTGACGTATGGATGGACTCCAGTAACCCTGATGTGAGATACGAAATTTTCGGACGCAGCGGAAGCTGGAAATAGTTTTAAACGAAAAAACACGCATTAGCGTTGTTCCAGTGGTGTATCTAATCGATCCTTACTCATCTATCATGTTATCTGTCGTTTCGATGGACTCTAGTAATTCTGATGTGAGATACGAAGTTTTTGGACGCAGCAGGAGCTGGAAATAGTCTTGAACGAAACAACACATATTAGCGTTGTTCCTGTGATGTATCTAAACGATCCTTACTTATCTAACATGTTATTTGACGTTTGGATGGACTCCAGTAAGTCTGATGCGAGATACAAAGTTTTTGGACGCAGCAGGAGCTGGAAATAGTTTTAAACGAAACAACACGTATTAGCGTTGTTCCTGTGCTGTATCTAATCGATCCTTACTTATCTATCATGTTATTTGACGTTTCGATGGACTCCAGTAACTCTGATGTGAGATACGAAGTTTTCGGACGCAGCAGAAGCTGGAAATAGTTTTAAACGAAACAACACGTATTAGCGTTGTTCCTGTGCTGTATCTAATCGATCCTTACTTATCTATCATGTTATTTGACGTTTCGATGGACTCCAGTAACTCTGATGTGAGATACGACGTTTTCGGACGCAGCAGAAGCTGGAAATAGTTTTTAACGAAACAACACATATTAGCGTTTTTCCTGTGATGTATCTAATCGGTCCTTACTTATCTATCATGTTATTTGACGTTTGGATCGACTCCAGTAACTCTGATGTGAGATACGAAGTTCTCGGACGCAGCAGAAGCTGGAAATAGTTTTAAACGAAACAACACGCATTAGCGTTGTTCCTGTGATGTATCTAATCGATCCTTACTCATCTATCATGTTATTTGTCGTTTCGATGGACTCTAGTAATTCTGATGTGAGATACGAAGTTTTTGGACGCAGCAGGAGCTGGAAATAGTTTTGAACGAAACAACACGTATTAGCGTTGTTCCTGTGCTGTATCTAATCGATCCTTACTTATCTATCATGTTATTTGACGTTTCGATGGACTCCAGTAACTCTGATGTGAGATACGACGTTTTCGGACGCAGCAGAAGCTGGAAATAGTTTTAAACAAAACAACACGCATTAGCGATGTTCCTGTGATGTATCTAATCGATCCTTACTCATCTATCATGTTATTTTACGTTTGAATGGACTCCAGTAACTCTGATGTGATATACAAAGTTTTTGGACGCAGCAGAAGCTGGAGGTAGTTTTGAACGAAACAACACGTATTAGCGTTGTTCCTGTGATGTATCTAAATGATCCTTACTTATCTAACATGTTATTTGACGTTTCGATGGACTCTAGTAATTCTGATGTGAGATACGAAGTTTTTGGACGCAGCAGGAGCTGGAAATAGTTTTAAACGAAACAACACGTATTAGCGTTGTTCCTGTGCTGTATCTAATCGATCCTTACTTATCTATCATGTTATTTGACGTTTCGATGGACTCCAGTAACTCTGATGTGAGATACAAAGTTTTTGGACGCAGCAGGAGCTGGAAATAGTTTTAAACGAAACAACACGTATTAGCGTTGTTCCTGTGCTGTATCTAATCGATCCTTACTTATCTATCATGTTATTTGACGTTTCGATGGACTCCAGTAACTCTGATGTGAGATACGACGTTTTCGGACGCAGCAGAAGCTGGAAATAGTTTTAAACGAAACAACACGCATTAGCGATGTTCCTGTGAAGTATCTAATCGATCCTTACTCATCTATCATGTTATTTGACGTTTGGATGGACTCCAGTAACTCTGATGTGAGATACAAAGTTTTTGGACGCAGCAGAAGCTGGAAATAGTTTTGAACGAAACAACACGTATTAGCGTTGTTCCTGTGATGTATCTAAACGATCCTTACTTATCTAACATGTTATTTGACGTTTGGATGGACTCCAGTAAGTCTGATGTGAGATACAATGTTTTTGGACGCAGCAGGAGCTGGAAATAGTTTTAAACGAAACAACACGTATTAGCGTTGTTCCTGTGCTGTATCTAATCGATCCTTACTTATCTATCATGTTATTTGTCGTTTCGATAGACTCCAGTAACTTTGATGTGAGATACGAAGTTCTCGGACGCAGCTGAAGCTGGAAATAGTTTTAAACGAAACAACACGTATTAGCGTTGTTCCTGTGATGTATCTAATCGATCCTTACTTAGCTACTATGTTATTTGACGTTTCGATGGACTCCAGTAACTCTAATGTGAGATACGAAATTTTCGGACGCAGCAGCAGCTGGAAATAGTTTTAAACGAAACAACACATATTAGCGTTGTTCCTGTGATGTATCTAATCGATCCTTACTCATTTATCATGTCATTTGACGTTTGGACGGACTCCAGTAACTCTGATGTGAGATACAAAGTTCTCGGACGCAGCAGAAGCTGGAAATAGTTTTGAACGAAGCAACACGTATTAGCGTTGTTCCTGGGATGTATCTAAACGATCCTTACTTATCTAACATATTATATGACGTTTGGATGGACTCCAGTAAGTCTGATGTGAGATACAAAGTTTTTGGACGCAGCAGCAGCTGGGAATAGTTTTAAACGAAACAACACGTATTAGCGTTGTTCCTGTGCTGTATCTAATCGATCCTTACTTATCTATCATGTTATTTGACGTTTTGATGGACTCCAGTAACTCTGATGTGAGATTCGACGTTTTCGGACGCAGCAGAAGCTGGAAATAGTTTTAAACGAAACAACACATTAGCGTTGTTCCTGTGATGTATCTAATCGATCCTTACTCATCTATCATGTTATTTGGCGTTTCGATGGACTCCAGTAACTCTGATGTGAGATACAAAGTTTACGGACGCAGCAGAAGCTGGAAATAGTTTTAAATGAAACAACACCTATTAGCGTTGTTCCTGTGATGTATCTAATCGATCCTTACTCATCTATCATGTTATTTGACGTTTGGATGGACTCCAGTAACCCTGATGTGAGATACGAAATTTTCGGACGCAGCGGAAGCTGGAAATAGTTTTAAACGAAACAACACGCATTAGCGTTGTTCCAGTGGTGTATCTAATCAATCCTTACTCATCTATCATGTTATCTGTCGTTTCGATGGACTCTAGTAATTCTGATGTGAGATACGAAGTTTTTGGACGCAGCAGGAGCTGGAAATAGTTTTGAACGAAACAACACATATTAGCGTTGTTCCTGTGATGTATCTAAACGATCCTTACTTATCTAACATGTTATTTGACGTTTGGATGGACTCCAGTAAGTCTGATGCGAGATACAAAGTTTTTGGACGCAGCAGGAGCTGGAAATAGTTTTAAACGAAACAACACGTATTAGCGTTGTTCCTGTGCTGTATCTAATCGATCCTTACTTATCTATCATGTTATTTGACGTTTGGATGGACTCCAGTAACTCTGATGTGAGATACAAAGTTTTTGGACGCAGCAGAAGCTGGAAATAGTTTTGAACGAAACAACACGTATTAGCGTTGTTCCTGTGATGTATCTAAACGATCCTTACTTATCTAACATGTTATTTGACGTTTGGATGGACTCCAGTAAGTCTGATGTGAGATACAATGTTTTTGGACGCAGCAGGAGCTGGAAATAGTTTTAAACGAAACAACACGTATTAGCGTTGTTCCTGTGCTGTATCTAATCGATCCTTACTTATCTATCATGTTATTTGTCGTTTCGATAGACTCCAGTAACTTTGATGTGAGATACGAAGTTCTCGGACGCAGCTGAAGCTGGAAATAGTTTTAAACGAAACAACACGCATTAGCGTTGTTCCTGTGATGTACCTAATCGATCCTTACTCATCTATCATGTTATTTGTCGTTTCGATGGACTCTAGTAATTCTGATGTGAGATACGAAGTTTTTGGACGCAGCAGGAGCTGGAAATAGTTTTGAACGAAACAACACGTATTAGCGTTGTTCCTGTGCTGTATCTAATCGATCCTTACTTATCTATCATGTTATTTGACGTTTCGATGGACTCCAGTAACTCTGATGTGAGATACGACGTTTTCGGACGCAGCAGAAGCTGGAAATAGTTTTAAACAAAACAACACGCATTAGCGATGTTCCTGTGATGTATCTAATCGATCCTTACTCATCTATCATGTTATTTTACGTTTGAATGGACTCCAGTAACTCTGATGTGATATACAAAGTTTTTGGACGCAGCAGAAGCTGGAGGTAGTTTTGAACGAAACAACACGTATTAGCGTTGTTCCTGTGATGTATCTAAACGATCCTTACTTATCTAACATGTTATTTGACGTTTCGATGGACTCTAGTAATTCTGATGTGAGATACGAAGTTTTTGGACGCAGCAGGAGCTGGAAATAGTTTTAAACGAAACAACACGTATTAGCGTTGTTCCTGTGCTGTATCTAATCGATCCTTACTTATCTATCATGTTATTTGACGTTTCGATGGACTCCAGTAACTCTGATGTGAGATACAAAGTTTTTGGACGCAGCAGGAGCTGGAAATAGTTTTAAACGAAACAACACGTATTAGCGTTGTTCCTGTGCTGTATCTAATCGATCCTTACTTATCTATCATGTTATTTGACGTTTCGATGGACTCCAGTAACTCTGATGTGAGATACGACGTTTTCGGACGCAGCAGAAGCTGGAAATAGTTTTAAACGAAACAACACGCATTAGCGATGTTCCTGTGAAGTATCTAATCGATCCTTACTCATCTATCATGTTATTTGACGTTTGGATGGACTCCAGTAACTCTGATGTGAGATACAAAGTTTTTGGACGCAGCAGAAGCTGGAAATAGTTTTGAACGAAACAACACGTATTAGCGTTGTTCCTGTGATGTATCTAAACGATCCTTACTTATCTAACATGTTATTTGACGTTTGGATGGACTCCAGTAAGTCTGATGTGAGATACAATGTTTTTGGACGCAGCAGGAGCTGGAAATAGTTTTAAACGAAACAACACGTATTAGCGTTGTTCCTGTGCTGTATCTAATCGATCCTTACTTATCTATCATGTTATTTGTCGTTTCGATAGACTCCAGTAACTTTGATGTGAGATACGAAGTTCTCGGACGCAGCTGAAGCTGGAAATAGTTTTAAACGAAACAACACGTATTAGCGTTGTTCCTGTGATGTATCTAATCGATCCTTACTTAGCTACTATGTTATTTGACGTTTCGATGGACTCCAGTAACTCTAATGTGAGATACGAAATTTTCGGACGCAGCAGCAGCTGGAAATAGTTTTAAACGAAACAACACATATTAGCGTTGTTCCTGTGATGTATCTAATCGATCCTTACTCATTTATCATGTCATTTGACGTTTGGACGGACTCCAGTAACTCTGATGTGAGATACAAAGTTCTCGGACGCAGCAGAAGCTGGAAATAGTTTTGAACGAAGCAACACGTATTAGCGTTGTTCCTGGGATGTATCTAAACGATCCTTACTTATCTAACATATTATATGACGTTTGGATGGACTCCAGTAAGTCTGATGTGAGATACAAAGTTTTTGGACGCAGCAGCAGCTGGGAATAGTTTTAAACGAAACAACACGTATTAGCGTTGTTCCTGTGCTGTATCTAATCGATCCTTACTTATCTATCATGTTATTTGACGTTTCGATGGACTCCAGTAACTCTGATGTGAGATTCGACGTTTTCGGACGCAGCAGAAGCTGGAAATAGTTTTAAACGAAACAACACATTAGCGTTGTTCCTGTGATGTATCTAATCGATCCTTACTCATCTATCATGTTATTTGGCGTTTCGATGGACTCCAGTAACTCTGATGTGAGATACAAAGTTTACGGACGCAGCAGAAGCTGGAAATAGTTTTAAATGAAACAACACCTATTAGCGTTGTTCCTGTGATGTATCTAATCGATCCTTACTCATCTATCATGTTATTTGACGTTTGGATGGACTCCAGTAACCCTGATGTGAGATACGAAATTTTCGGACGCAGCGGAAGCTGGAAATAGTTTTAAACGAAACAACACGCATTAGCGTTGTTCCAGTGGTGTATCTAATCAATCCTTACTCATCTATCATGTTATCTGTCGTTTCGATGGACTCTAGTAATTCTGATGTGAGATACGAAGTTTTTGGACGCAGCAGGAGCTGGAAATAGTTTTGAACGAAACAACACATATTAGCGTTGTTCCTGTGATGTATCTAAACGATCCTTACTTATCTAACATGTTATTTGACGTTTGGATGGACTCCAGTAAGTCTGATGCGAGATACAAAGTTTTTGGACGCAGCAGGAGCTGGAAATAGTTTTAAACGAAACAACACGTATTAGCGTTGTTCCTGTGCTGTATCTAATCGATCCTTACTTATCTATCATGTTATTTGACGTTTGGATGGACTCCAGTAACTCTGATGTGAGATACAAAGTTTTTGGACGCAGCAGAAGCTGGAAATAGTTTTGAACGAAACAACACGTATTAGCGTTGTTCCTGTGATGTATCTAAACGATCCTTACTTATCTAACATGTTATTTGACGTTTGGATGGACTCCAGTAAGTCTGATGTGAGATACAATGTTTTTGGACGCAGCAGGAGCTGGAAATAGTTTTAAACGAAACAACACGTATTAGCGTTGTTCCTGTGCTGTATCTAATCGATCCTTACTTATCTATCATGTTATTTGTCGTTTCGATAGACTCCAGTAACTTTGATGTGAGATACGAAGTTCTCGGACGCAGCTGAAGCTGGAAATAGTTTTAAACGAAACAACACGCATTAGCGTTGTTCCTGTGATGTATCTAATCGATCCTTACTCATCTATCATGTTATTTGTCGTTTCGATGGACTCTAGTAATTCTGATGTGAGATACGAAGTTTTTGGACGCAGCAGGAGCTGGAAATAGTTTTGAACGAAACAACACGTATTAGCGTTGTTCCTGTGCTGTATCTAATCGATCCTTACTTATCTATCATGTTATTTGACGTTTCGATGGACTCCAGTAACTCTGATGTGAGATACGACGTTTTCGGACGCAGCAGAAGCTGGAAATAGTTTTAAACAAAACAACACGCATTAGCGATGTTCCTGTGATGTATCTAATCGATCCTTACTCATCTATCATGTTATTTTACGTTTGAATGGACTCCAGTAACTCTGATGTGATATACAAAGTTTTTGGACGCAGCAGAAGCTGGAGGTAGTTTTGAACGAAACAACACGTATTAGCGTTGTTCCTGTGATGTATCTAAACGATCCTTACTTATCTAACATGTTATTTGACGTTTCGATGGACTCTAGTAATTCTGATGTGAGATACGAAGTTTTTGGACGCAGCAGGAGCTGGAAATAGTTTTAAACGAAACAACACGTATTAGCGTTGTTCCTGTGCTGTATCTAATCGATCCTTACTTATCTATCATGTTATTTGACGTTTCGATGGACTCCAGTAACTCTGATGTGAGATACAAAGTTTTTGGACGCAGCAGGAGCTGGAAATAGTTTTAAACGAAACAACACGTATTAGCGTTGTTCCTGTGCTGTATCTAATCGATCCTTACTTATCTATCATGTTATTTGACGTTTCGATGGACTCCAGTAACTCTGATGTGAGATACGACGTTTTCGGACGCAGCAGAAGCTGGAAATAGTTTTAAACGAAACAACACGCATTAGCGATGTTCCTGTGAAGTATCTAATCGATCCTTACTCATCTATCATGTTATTTGACGTTTGGATGGACTCCAGTAACTCTGATGTGAGAAACAAAGTTTTTGGACGCAGCAGAAGCTGGAAATAGTTTTGAACGAAACAACACGTATTAGCGTTGTTCCTGTGATGTATCTAAACGATCCTTTCTTATCTAACATGTTATTTGACGTTTGGATGGACTCCAGTAAGTCTGATGTGAGATACAATGTTTTTGGACGCAGCAGGAGCTGGAAATAGTTTTAAACGAAACAACACGTATTAGCGTTGTTCCTGTGCTGTATCTAATCGATCCTTACTTATCTATCATGTTATTTGTCGTTTCGATAGACTCCAGTAACTTTGATGTGAGATACGAAGTTCTCGGACGCAGCTGAAGCTGGAAATAGTTTTAAACGAAACAACACGTATTAGCGTTGTTCCTGTGATGTATCTAATCGATCCTTACTTAGCTACTATGTTATTTGACGTTTCGATGGACTCCAGTAACTCTAATGTGAGATACGAAATTTTCGGAAGCAGCAGCAGCTGGAAATAGTTTTAAACGAAACAACACATATTAGCGTTGTTCCTGTGATGTATCTAATCGATCCTTACTCATTTATCATGTCATTTGACGTTTGGACGGACTCCAGTAACTCTGATGTGAGATACAAAGTTCTCGGACGCAGCAGAAGCTGGAAATAGTTTTGAACGAAGCAACACGTATTAGCGTTGTTCCTGGGATGTATCTAAACGATCCTTACTTATCTAACATATTATATGACGTTTGGATGGACTCCAGTAAGTCTGATGTGAGATACAAAGTTTTTGGACGCAGCAGCAGCTGGAAATAGTTTTAAACGAAACAACACGTATTAGCGTTGTTCCTGTGATGTATCTAATCGATCCTTACTCATCTATCATGTTATTTTACGTTTGAATGGACTCCAGTAACTCTGATGTGATATACAAAGTTTTTGGACGCAGCAGAAGCTGGAGGTAGTTTTGAACGAAACAACACGTATTAGCGTTGTTCCTGTGATGTATCTAAACGATCCTTACTTATCTAACATGTTATTTGACGTTTCGATGGACTCTAGTAATTCTGATGTGAGATACGAAGTTTTTGGACGCAGCAGGAGCTGGAAATAGTTTTAAACGAAACAACACGTATTAGCGTTGTTCCTGTGCTGTATCTAATCGATCCTTACTTATCTATCATGTTATTTGACGTTTGGATGGACTCCAGTAACTCTGATGTGAGATACAAAGTTTTTGGACGCAGCAGAAGCTGGAAATAGTTTTGAACGAAACAACACGTATTAGCGTTGTTCCTGTGATGTATCTAAACGATCCTTACTTATCTAACATGTTATTTGACGTTTGGATGGACTCCAGTAAGTCTGATGTGAGATACAATGTTTTTGGACGCAGCAGGAGCTGGAAATAGTTTTAAACGAAACAACACGTATTAGCGTTGTTCCTGTGCTGTATCTAATCGATCCTTACTTATCTATCATGTTATTTGTCGTTTCGATAGACTCCAGTAACTTTGATGTGAGATACGAAGTTCTCGGACGCAGCTGAAGCTGGAAATAGTTTTAAACGAAACAACACGCATTAGCGTTGTTCCTGTGATGTATCTAATCGATCCTTACTCATCTATCATGTTATTTGTCGTTTCGATGGACTCTAGTAATTCTGATGTGAGATACGAAGTTTTTGGACGCAGCAGGAGCTGGAAATAGTTTTGAACGAAACAACACGTATTAGCGTTGTTCCTGTGCTGTATCTAATCGATCCTTACTTATCTATCATGTTATTTGACGTTTCGATGGACTCCAGTAACTCTGATGTGAGATACGACGTTTTCGGACGCAGCAGAAGCTGGAAATAGTTTTAAACAAAACAACACGCATTAGCGATGTTCCTGTGATGTATCTAATCGATCCTTACTCATCTATCATGTTATTTTACGTTTGAATGGACTCCAGTAACTCTGATGTGATATACAAAGTTTTTGGACGCAGCAGAAGCTGGAGGTAGTTTTGAACGAAACAACACGTATTAGCGTTGTTCCTGTGATGTATCTAAACGATCCTTACTTATCTAACATGTTATTTGACGTTTCGATGGACTCTAGTAATTCTGATGTGAGATACGAAGTTTTTGGACGCAGCAGGAGCTGGAAATAGTTTTAAACGAAACAACACGTATTAGCGTTGTTCCTGTGCTGTATCTAATCGATCCTTACTTATCTATCATGTTATTTGACGTTTCGATGGACTCCAGTAACTCTGATGTGAGATACAAAGTTTTTGGACGCAGCAGGAGCTGGAAATAGTTTTAAACGAAACAACACGTATTAGCGTTGTTCCTGTGCTGTATCTAATCGATCCTTACTTATCTATCATGTTATTTGACGTTTCGATGGACTCCAGTAACTCTGATGTGAGATACGACGTTTTCGGACGCAGCAGAAGCTGGAAATAGTTTTAAACGAAACAACACGCATTAGCGATGTTCCTGTGAAGTATCTAATCGATCCTTACTCATCTATCATGTTATTTGACGTTTGGATGGACTCCAGTAACTCTGATGTGAGAAACAAAGTTTTTGGACGCAGCAGAAGCTGGAAATAGTTTTGAACGAAACAACACGTATTAGCGTTGTTCCTGTGATGTATCTAAACGATCCTTACTTATCTAACATGTTATTTGACGTTTGGATGGACTCCAGTAAGTCTGATGTGAGATACAATGTTTTTGGACGCAGCAGGAGCTGGAAATAGTTTTAAACGAAACAACACGTATTAGCGTTGTTCCTGTGCTGTATCTAATCGATCCTTACTTATCTATCATGTTATTTGTCGTTTCGATAGACTCCAGTAACTTTGATGTGAGATACGAAGTTCTCGGACGCAGCTGAAGCTGGAAATAGTTTTAAACGAAACAACACGTATTAGCGTTGTTCCTGTGATGTATCTAATCGATCCTTACTTAGCTACTATGTTATTTGACGTTTCGATGGACTCCAGTAACTCTAATGTGAGATACGAAATTTTCGGAAGCAGCAGCAGCTGGAAATAGTTTTAAACGAAACAACACATATTAGCGTTGTTCCTGTGATGTATCTAATCGATCCTTACTCATTTATCATGTCATTTGACGTTTGGACGGACTCCAGTAACTCTGATGTGAGATACAAAGTTCTCGGACGCAGCAGAAGCTGGAAATAGTTTTGAACGAAGCAACACGTATTAGCGTTGTTCCTGGGATGTATCTAAACGATCCTTACTTATCTAACATATTATATGACGTTTGGATGGACTCCAGTAAGTCTGATGTGAGATACAAAGTTTTTGGACGCAGCAGCAGCTGGAAATAGTTTTAAACGAAACAACACGTATTAGCGTTGTTCCTGTGATGTATCTAATCGATCCTTACTCATCTATCATGTTATTTTACGTTTGAATGGACTCCAGTAACTCTGATGTGATATACAAAGTTTTTGGACGCAGCAGAAGCTGGAGGTAGTTTTGAACGAAACAACACGTATTAGCGTTGTTCCTGTGATGTATCTAAACGATCCTTACTTATCTAACATGTTATTTGACGTTTCGATGGACTCTAGTAATTCTGATGTGAGATACGAAGTTTTTGGACGCAGCAGGAGCTGGAAATAGTTTTAAACGAAACAACACGTATTAGCGTTGTTCCTGTGCTGTATCTAATCGATCCTTACTTATCTATCATGTTATTTGACGTTTCGATGGACTCCAGTAACTCTGATGTGAGATACGACGTTTTCGGACGCAGCAGAAGCTGGAAATAGTTTTTAACGAAACAACACATATTAGCGTTGTTCCTGTGATGTATCTAATCGATCCTTACTTATCTATCATGTTATTTGACGTTTGGATCGACTCCAGTAACTCTGATGTGATATACGAAGTTCTCTTACGCAGCAGAAGCTGGAAATAGTTTTAAACGAAACAACACGCATTAGCGTTGTTCCTGTGATGTATCTAATCGATCCTTACTCATCTATCATGTTATTTTTCGTTTCGATGGACTCCAGTAACTCTGATGTGAGATACAAAGTTTACGGACGCAGCAGAAGCTGGAAATAGTTTTAAATGAAACAACACGTATTAGCGTTGTTCCTGTGATGTATCTAATCGATCCTTACTCATCTATCATGTTATTTGACGTTTGGATGGACTCCAGTAACCCTGATGTGAGATACGAAATTTTCGGACGCAGCGGAAGCTGGAAATAGTTTTAAACGAAACAACACGCATTAGCGTTGTTCCTGTGATGTATCTAATCGATCCCTACTCATCTATCATGTTATTTTACGTTTGAATGGACTCCAGTAACTCTGATGTGATATACAAAGTTTTTGGACGCAGCAGAAGCTGGAGGTAGTTTTGAACGAAACAACACATATTAGCGTTGTTCCTGTGATGTATCTAATCGATCCTTACTTAGATACTATGTTATTTGACGTTTCGATGGACTCCAGTAACTCTAATGTGAGATACGACGTTTTCGGACGCAGCAGAAGCTGGAAATAGTTTTTAACGAAACAGCACATATTAGCGTTGTTCCTGTGATGTATCTAATCGATCCTTACTTATCTATCATGTTATTTGACGTTTGGATCGACTCCAGTAACTCTGATGTGATATACGAAGTTCTCGGACGCAGCAGAAGCTGGAAATAGTTTTAAACGAAACAGCACGCATTAGCGTTGTTCCTGTGATGTATCTAATCGATCCTTACTCATCTATCATGTTATTTGGCGTTTCGATGGACTCCAGTAACTCTGATGTGATATACAAAGTTTTTGGACGCAGCAGAAGCTGGAGGTAGTTTTGAACGAAACAACACATATTAGCGTTGTTCCTGTGATGTATCTAATCGATCCTTACTTAGCTACTATGTTATTTGACGTTTCGATGGACTCCAGTAACTCTAATGTGAGATACGAAATTTTCGGACGCAGCAGCAGCTGGAAATAGTTTTAAACGAAACAACACATATTAGCGTTGTTCCTGTGATGTATCTAATCGATCATTACTCATCTATCATGTTATTTGGCGTTTCGATGGACTCCAGTAACTCTGATGTGAGATACAAAGTTCTCGGACGCAGCAGAAGCTGGAAATACTTTTGAACGAAACAACACGTATTAGCGTTGTTCCTGTGATGTATCTAAACGATCCTTACTTATCTAACATGTTATTTGACGTTTGGATGGACTCCAGTAAGTCTGATGTGAGATACAAAGTTTTTGGACGCAGCAGGAGCTGGAAATAGTTTTAAACGAAACAACACGTATTAGCGTTGTTCCTGTGCTGTATCTAATCGATCCTTACTTATCTATCATGTTATTTGACGTTTCGATGGACTCCAGTAACTCTGATGTGAGATACGACGTTTTCGGACGCAGCAGAAGCTGGAAATAGTTTTAAACGAAACAACACGCATTAGCGATGTTCCTGTGAAGTATCTAATCGATCCTTACTCATCTATCATGTTATTTGACGTTTGGATGGACTCCAGTAACTCTGATGTGGGATACAAAGTTTTTGGACGCAGCAGAAGCTGGAAATAGTTTTGAACGAAACAACACGTATTAGCGTTGTTCCTGTGATGTATCTAATCGATCCTTACTCATCTATCATGTTATTTGACGTTTGGACGGACTCCAGTAACTCTGATGTGAGATACAAAGTTCTCGGACGCAGCAGAAGCTGGAAATAGTTTTGAACGAAACAACACGTATTAGCGTTGTTCCTGTGATGTATCTAAACGATCCTTACTTATCTAACATGTTATTTGACGTTTGGATGGACTCCAGTAAGTCTGATGTGAGATACAAAGTTTTTGGACGCAGCAGGAGCTGGAAATAGTTTTAAACGAAACAACACGTATTAGCGTTGTTCCTGTGCTGTATCTAATCGATCCTTACTTATCTATCATGTTATTTGTCGTTTCGATGGACTCCAGTAACTCTGATGTGAGATACGACGTTTTCGGACGCAGCAGAAGCTGGAAATAGTTTTAAACGAAACAACACGTATTAGCGTTGTTCCTGTGATGTATCTAATCGATCCTTTCTCATCTATTATGTTATTTGACGTTTGGATGGACACCAGTAACTCTGATGTGAGATACGAAGTTCTCGGACGCAGCAGAAGCTGGAAATAGTTTTAAACGAAACAACACGCATTAGCGTTGTTCCTGTGATGTATCTAATCGATCCTTACTCATCTATCATGTTATTTGGCGTTTCGATGGACTCCAGTAACTTTGATGTGAGATACAAAGTTCTCGGACGCAGCAGAAGCTGGAAATAGTTTTGAACGAAACAACACGTATTAGCGTTGTTCCTGTGATGTATCTAAACGATCCTTACTGATCTAACATATTATTTGACGTTTGGATGGACTCCAGTAACTCTAATGTGAGATACGAAATTTTCGGACGCAGCAGCAGCTGGAAATAGTTTTAAACGAAACAACACATATTAGCGTTGTTCCTGTGATGTATCTAAACGATCCTTACTTATCTAACATATTATATGACGTTTGGATGGACTCCAGTAAGTCTGATGTGAGATACAAAGTTTTTGGACGCAGCAGCTGCTGGAAATAGTTTTAAACGAAACAACACGTATTAGCCTTGTTCCTGTGCTGTATCTAATCGATCCTTACTTATCTATCATGTTATTTGACGTTTCGATGGACTCCAGTAACTCTGATGTGAGATACGACGCTTTCGGACGCAGCAGAAGCTGGAAATAGTTTTTAACGAAACAACACATATTAGCGTTGTTCCTGTGATGTATCTAATCGATCCTTACTTATCTATCTTGTTATTTGACGTTTGGATGGACTCCAGTAACTCTGATGTGAGATACGAAGTTCTCGGACGCAGCAGAAACTGGAAATAGTTTTAAACGAAACAACACGCATTAGCGTTGTTCCTGTGATATATCTAATCGATCCTTACTCATCTATCATGTTATTTGGCGTTTCGATGGACTCCAGTAACTCTGATGTGAGATACAAAGTTTACGGACGCAGCAGAAGCTGGAAATAGTTTTAAATGAAACAACACGTATTAGCGTTGTTCCTGTGATGTATCTAATCGATCCTTACTCATCTATCATGTTATTTGACGTTTGGATGGACTCCAGTAACCCTGATGTGAGACACGAAATTTTCGGACGCAGCGGAAGCTGGAAATAGTTTTAAACGAAACAACACGCATTAGCGTTGTTCCTGTGATGTATCTAATCGATCCTTACCCATCTATCATGTTATTTGTCGTTTCGATGGACTCTAGTAATTCTGATGTGAGATACGAAGTTTTTGGACGCAGCAGGAGCTGGAAATAGTTTTGAACGAAACAACACGTATTAGCGTTGTTCCTGTGATGTATCTAAACGATCCTTACTTATCTAACATGTTATTTGACGTTTGGATGGACTCCAGTAAGTCTGATGTGAGATACAAAGTTTTTGGACGCAGCAGGAGCTGGAAATAGTTTTAAACGAAACAACACGTATTAGCGTTGTTCCTGTGCTGTATCTAATCGAACCTTACTTATCTATCATGTTATTTGACGTTTCGATGGACTCCAGTAACTCTGATGTGAGATACGACGTTTTCGGACGCAGGAGAAGCTGGAAATAGTTTTTAACGAAACAACACGCATTAGCGTTGTTCCTGTGATGTATCTAATCGATCCTTACTCATCTATCATGTTATTTGGCGTTTCGATGGACTCCA
This sequence comes from Prosopocoilus inquinatus, assembly GCA_036172665.1. Lineage (NCBI taxonomy): Eukaryota > Metazoa > Arthropoda > Insecta > Coleoptera > Lucanidae > Prosopocoilus > Prosopocoilus inquinatus. Next base: position 30,127,690 of record CM069879.1, read on the forward strand.
GTAACTTTGATGTGAGATACGAAGTTCTCGGACGCAGCTGAAGCTGGAAATAGTTTTAAACGAAACAACACGTATTAGCGTTGTTCCTGTGATGTATCTAATCGATCCTTACTTAGCTACTATGTTATTTGACGTTTCGATGGACTCCAGTAACTCTAATGTGAGATACGAAATTTTCGGACGTAGCAGCAGCTGGAAATAGTTTTAAACGAAACAACACATATTAGCGTTGTTCCTGTGATGTATCTAATCGATCCTTACTCATCTATCATGTTATTTGACGTTTGGACGGACTCCAGTAACTCTGATGTGAGATACAAAGTTCTCGGACGCAGCAGAAGCTGGAAAGAGTTTTGAACGAAGCAACACGTATTAGCGTTGTTCCTGTGATGTATCTAAACGATCCTTACTTATCTAACATATTATATGACGTTTGGATGGACTCCAGTAAGTCTGATGTGAGATACAAAGTTTTTGGACGCAGCAGCAGCTGGAAATAGTTTTAAACGAAACATCACGTATTAGCGTTGTTCCTGTGCTGTATCTAATCGATCCTTACTTATCTATCATGTTATTTGACGTTTCGATGGACTCCAGTAACTCTGATGTGAGATTCGACGTTTTCGGACGCAGCAGAAGCTGGAAATAGTTTTAAACGAAACAACACATATTAGCGTTGTTCCTGTGATGTATCTAATCGATCCTTACTCATCTATCATGTTATTTGACGTTTGGACGGACTCCAGTAACTCTGATGTGAGATACAAAGTTCTCGGACACAGCAGAAGCTGGAAATAGTTTTGAACGAAACAACACGTATTAGCGTTGTTCCTGTGCTGTATCTAATCGATCCTTACTTATCTATCATGTTATTTGACGTTTCGATGGACTCCAGTAACTCTGATGTGAGATACGACGTTTTCGGACGCAGCAGAAGCTGGAAATAGTTTTTAACGAAACAACACATATTAGCGTTGTTCCTGTGATGTATCTAATCGATCCTTACTTATCTATCATGTTATTTGACGTTTGGATCGACTCCAGTAACTCTGATGTGATATACGAAGTTCTCTTACGCAGCAGAAGCTGGAAATAGTTTTAAACGAAACAACACGCATTAGCGTTGTTCCTGTGATGTATCTAATCGATCCTTACTCATCTATCATGTTATTTTTCGTTTCGATGGACTCCAGTAACTCTGATGTGAGATACAAAGTTTACGGACGCAGCAGAAGCTGGAAATAGTTTTAAATGAAACAACACGTATTAGCGTTGTTCCTGTGATGTATCTAATCGATCCTTACTCATCTATCATGTTATTTGACGTTTGGATGGACTCCAGTAACCCTGATGTGAGATACGAAATTTTCGGACGCAGCGGAAGCTGGAAATAGTTTTAAACGAAACAACACGCATTAGCGTTGTTCCTGTGATGTATCTAATCGATCCCTACTCATCTATCATGTTATTTTACGTTTGAATGGACTCCAGTAACTCTGATGTGATATACAAAGTTTTTGGACGCAGCAGAAGCTGGAGGTAGTTTTGAACGAAACAACACATATTAGCGTTGTTCCTGTGATGTATCTAATCGATCCTTACTTAGATACTATGTTATTTGACGTTTCGATGGACTCCAGTAACTCTAATGTGAGATACGACGTTTTCGGACGCAGCAGAAGCTGGAAATAGTTTTTAACGAAACAGCACATATTAGCGTTGTTCCTGTGATGTATCTAATCGATCCTTACTTATCTATCATGTTATTTGACGTTTGGATCGACTCCAGTAACTCTGATGTGATATACGAAGTTCTCGGACGCAGCAGAAGCTGGAAATAGTTTTAAACGAAACAGCACGCATTAGCGTTGTTCCTGTGATGTATCTAATCGATCCTTACTCATCTATCATGTTATTTGGCGTTTCGATGGACTCCAGTAACTCTGATGTGATATACAAAGTTTTTGGACGCAGCAGAAGCTGGAGGTAGTGTTGTACGAAACAACACATATTAGCGTTGTTCCTGTGATGTATCTAATCGATCCTTACTTAGCTACTATGTTATTTGACGTTTCGATGGACTCCAGTAACTCTAATGTGAGATACGAAATTTTCGGACGCAGCAGCAGCTGGAAATAGTTTTAAACGAAACAACACATATTAGCGTTGTTCCTGTGATGTATCTAATCGATCATTACTCATCTATCATGTTATTTGGCGTTTCGATGGACTCCAGTAACTCTGATGTGAGATACAAAGTTCTCGGACGCAGCAGAAGCTGGAAATACTTTTGAACGAAACAACACGTATTAGCGTTGTTCCTGTGATGTATCTAAACGATCCTTACTTATCTAACATGTTATTTGACGTTTGGATGGACTCCAGTAAGTCTGATGTGAGATACAAAGTTTTTGGACGCAGCAGGAGCTGGAAATAGTTTTAAACGAAACAACACGTATTAGCGTTGTTCCTGTGCTGTATCTAATCGATCCTTACTTATCTATCATGTTATTTGACGTTTCGATGGACTCCAGTAACTCTGATGTGAGATACGACGTTTTCGGACGCAGCAGAAGCTGGAAATAGTTTTAAACGAAACAACACGCATTAGCGATGTTCCTGTGAAGTATCTAATCGATCCTTACTCATCTATCATGTTATTTGACGTTTGGATGGACTCCAGTAACTCTGATGTGGGATACAAAGTTTTTGGACGCAGCAGAAGCTGGAAATAGTTTTGAACGAAACAACACGTATTAGCGTTGTTCCTGTGATGTATCTAATCGATCCTTACTCATCTATCATGTTATTTGACGTTTGGACGGACTCCAGTAACTCTGATGTGAGATACAAAGTTCTCGGACGCAGCAGAAGCTGGAAATAGTTTTGAACGAAACAACACGTATTAGCGTTGTTCCTGTGATGTATCTAAACGATCCTTACTTATCTAACATGTTATTTGACGTTTGGATGGACTCCAGTAAGTCTGATGTGAGATACAAAGTTTTTGGACGCAGCAGGAGCTGGAAATAGTTTTAAACGAAACAACACGTATTAGCGTTGTTCCTGTGCTGTATCTAATCGATCCTTACTTATCTATCATGTTATTTGTCGTTTCGATGGACTCCAGTAACTCTGATGTGAGATACGACGTTTTCGGACGCAGCAGAAGCTGGAAATAGTTTTAAACGAAACAACACGTATTAGCGTTGTTCCTGTGATGTATCTAATCGATCCTTTCTCATCTATTATGTTATTTGACGTTTGGATGGACACCAGTAACTCTGATGTGAGATACGAAGTTCTCGGACGCAGCAGAAGCTGGAAATAGTTTTAAACGAAACAACACGCATTAGCGTTGTTCCTGTGATGTATCTAATCGATCCTTACTCATCTATCATGTTATTTGGCGTTTCGATGGACTCCAGTAACTTTGATGTGAGATACAAAGTTCTCGGACGCAGCAGAAGCTGGAAATAGTTTTGAACGAAACAACACGTATTAGCGTTGTTCCTGTGATGTATCTAAACGATCCTTACTGATCTAACATATTATTTGACGTTTGGATGGACTCCAGTAACTCTAATGTGAGATACGAAATTTTCGGACGCAGCAGCAGCTGGAAATAGTTTTAAACGAAACAACACATATTAGCGTTGTTCCTGTGATGTATCTAAACGATCCTTACTTATCTAACATATTATATGACGTTTGGATGGACTCCAGTAAGTCTGATGTGAGATACAAAGTTTTTGGACGCAGCAGCTGCTGGAAATAGTTTTAAACGAAACAACACGTATTAGCCTTGTTCCTGTGCTGTATCTAATCGATCCTTACTTATCTATCATGTTATTTGACGTTTCGATGGACTCCAGTAACTCTGATGTGAGATACGACGCTTTCGGACGCAGCAGAAGCTGGAAATAGTTTTTAACGAAACAACACATATTAGCGTTGTTCCTGTGATGTATCTAATCGATCCTTACTTATCTATCTTGTTATTTGACGTTTGGATGGACTCCAGTAACTCTGATGTGAGATACGAAGTTCTCGGACGCAGCAGAAACTGGAAATAGTTTTAAACGAAACAACACGCATTAGCGTTGTTCCTGTGATATATCTAATCGATCCTTACTCATCTATCATGTTATTTGGCGTTTCGATGGACTCCAGTAACTCTGATGTGAGATACAAAGTTTACGGACGCAGCAGAAGCTGGAAATAGTTTTAAATGAAACAACACGTATTAGCGTTGTTCCTGTGATGTATCTAATCGATCCTTACTCATCTATCATGTTATTTGACGTTTGGATGGACTCCAGTAACCCTGATGTGAGACACGAAATTTTCGGACGCAGCGGAAGCTGGAAATAGTTTTAAACGAAACAACACGCATTAGCGTTGTTCCTGTGATGTATCTAATCGATCCTTACCCATCTATCATGTTATTTGTCGTTTCGATGGACTCTAGTAATTCTGATGTGAGATACGAAGTTTTTGGACGCAGCAGGAGCTGGAAATAGTTTTGAACGAAACAACACGTATTAGCGTTGTTCCTGTGATGTATCTAAACGATCCTTACTTATCTAACATGTTATTTGACGTTTGGATGGACTCCAGTAAGTCTGATGTGAGATACAAAGTTTTTGGACGCAGCAGGAGCTGGAAATAGTTTTAAACGAAACAACACGTATTAGCGTTGTTCCTGTGCTGTATCTAATCGAACCTTACTTATCTATCATGTTATTTGACGTTTCGATGGACTCCAGTAACTCTGATGTGAGATACGACGTTTTCGGACGCAGCAGAAGCTGGAAATAGTTTTTAACGAAACAACACGCATTAGCGTTGTTCCTGTGATGTATCTAATCGATCCTTACTCATCTATCATGTTATTTGGCGTTTCGATGGACTCCAGTAACTTTGATGTGAGATACGAAGTTCTCGGACGCAGCTGAAGCTGGAAATAGTTTTAAACGAAACAACACGTATTAGCGTTGTTCCTGTGATGTATCTAATCGATCCTTACTTAGCTACTATGTTATTTGACGTTTCGATGGACTCCAGTAACTCTAATGTGAGATACGAAATTTTCGGACGTAGCAGCAGCTGGAAATAGTTTTAAACGAAACAACACATATTAGCGTTGTTCCTGTGATGTATCTAATCGATCCTTACTCATCTATCATGTTATTTGACGTTTGGACGGACTCCAGTAACTCTGATGTGAGATACAAAGTTCTCGGACGCAGCAGAAGCTGGAAAGAGTTTTGAACGAAGCAACACGTATTAGCGTTGTTCCTGTGATGTATCTAAACGATCCTTACTTATCTAACATATTATATGACGTTTGGATGGACTCCAGTAAGTCTGATGTGAGATACAAAGTTTTTGGACGCAGCAGCAGCTGGAAATAGTTTTAAACGAAACATCACGTATTAGCGTTGTTCCTGTGCTGTATCTAATCGATCCTTACTTATCTATCATGTTATTTGACGTTTCGATGGACTCCAGTAACTCTGATGTGAGATTCGACGTTTTCGGACGCAGCAGAAGCTGGAAATAGTTTTAAACGAAACAACACATATTAGCGTTGTTCCTGTGATGTATCTAATCGATCCTTACTCATCTATCATGTTATTTGACGTTTGGACGGACTCCAGTAACTCTGATGTGAGATACAAAGTTCTCGGACACAGCAGAAGCTGGAAATAGTTTTGAACGAAACAACACGTATTAGCGTTGTTCCTGTGATGTATCTAAACGATCCTTACTTATCTAACATGTTATTTGACGTTTGGATGGACTCCAGTAACTCTAATGTGAGATACGAAATTTTCGGACGCAGCAGCAGCTGGAAATAGTTTTAAACGAAACAACACATATTAGCGTTGTTCCTGTGATGTATCTAATCGATCCTTACTCATCTATCATGTTATTTGACGTTTGGACGGACTCCAGTAACTCTAATGTGAGATACAAAGTTCTCGGACGCAGCAGAAGCTGGAAATAGTTTTGAACGAAACAACACGTATTAGCGTTCTTCCTGTGATGTATCTCAACGATCCTTACTTATCTAATATATTATATGACGTTTGGATGGACTCCAGTAAGTCTGATGTGAGATACAAAGTTTTTGGACGCAGCAGCTGCTGAAAATAGTTTGAAACGAAACAACACGTATTAGCGTTGTTCCTGTGCTGTATCTAATCGATCCTTACTTATCTATCATGTTATTTGACGTTTCGATGGACTCCAGTAACTCTGATGTGAGATACGACGTTTTCGGACGCAGCAGAAGCTGGAAATAGTTTTTAACGAAACAACACATATTAGCGTTGTTCCTGTGATGTATCTAATCGATCCTTACTTATCTATCATGTTATTTGACGTTTGGATCGACTCCAGTAACTCTGATGTGATATACGAAGTTCTCTGACGCAGCAGAAGCTGGAAATAGTTTTAAACGAAACAGCACGCATTAGCGTTGTTCCTGTGATGTATCTAATCGATCCTTACTCATCTATCATGTTATTTGGCGTTTCGATGGACTCTAGTAACTCTGATGTGAGATACAAAGTTTACGGACGCAGCAGAAGCTGGAAATAGTTTTAAATGAAACAACACGTATTAGCGTTGTTCCTGTGATGTATCTAATCGATCCTTACTCATCTATCATGTTATTTGACGTATGGATGGACTCCAGTAACCCTGATGTGAGATACGAAATTTTCGGACGCAGCGGAAGCTGGAAATAGTTTTAAACGAAACAACACGCATTAGCGTTGTTCCAGTGGTGTATCTAATCGATCCTTACTCATCTATCATGTTATCTGTCGTTTCGATGGACTCTAGTAATTCTGATGTGAGATACGAAGTTTTTGGACGCAGCAGGAGCTGGAAATAGTCTTGAACGAAACAACACATATTAGCGTTGTTCCTGTGATGTATCTAAACGATCCTTACTTATCTAACATGTTATTTGACGTTTGGATGGACTCCAGTAAGTCTGATGCGAGATACAAAGTTTTTGGACGCAGCAGGAGCTGGAAATAGTTTTAAACGAAACAACACGTATTAGCGTTGTTCCTGTGCTGTATCTAATCGATCCTTACTTATCTATCATGTTATTTGACGTTTCGATGGACTCCAGTAACTCTGATGTGAGATACGAAGTTTTCGGACGCAGCAGAAGCTGGAAATAGTTTTAAACGAAACAACACGTATTAGCGTTGTTCCTGTGCTGTATCTAATCGATCCTTACTTATCTATCATGTTATTTGACGTTTCGATGGACTCCAGTAACTCTGATGTGAGATACGACGTTTTCGGACGCAGCAGAAGCTGGAAATAGTTTTTAACGAAACAACACATATTAGCGTTTTTCCTGTGATGTATCTAATCGGTCCTTACTTATCTATCATGTTATTTGACGTTTGGATCGACTCCAGTAACTCTGATGTGAGATACGAAGTTCTCGGACGCAGCAGAAGCTGGAAATAGTTTTAAACGAAACAACACGCATTAGCGTTGTTCCTGTGATGTATCTAATCGATCCTTACTCATCTATCATGTTATTTGTCGTTTCGATGGACTCTAGTAATTCTGATGTGAGATACGAAGTTTTTGGACGCAGCAGGAGCTGGAAATAGTTTTGAACGAAACAACACGTATTAGCGTTGTTCCTGTGCTGTATCTAATCGATCCTTACTTATCTATCATGTTATTTGACGTTTCGATGGACTCCAGTAACTCTGATGTGAGATACGACGTTTTCGGACGCAGCAGAAGCTGGAAATAGTTTTAAACAAAACAACACGCATTAGCGATGTTCCTGTGATGTATCTAATCGATCCTTACTCATCTATCATGTTATTTTACGTTTGAATGGACTCCAGTAACTCTGATGTGATATACAAAGTTTTTGGACGCAGCAGAAGCTGGAGGTAGTTTTGAACGAAACAACACGTATTAGCGTTGTTCCTGTGATGTATCTAAATGATCCTTACTTATCTAACATGTTATTTGACGTTTCGATGGACTCTAGTAATTCTGATGTGAGATACGAAGTTTTTGGACGCAGCAGGAGCTGGAAATAGTTTTAAACGAAACAACACGTATTAGCGTTGTTCCTGTGCTGTATCTAATCGATCCTTACTTATCTATCATGTTATTTGACGTTTCGATGGACTCCAGTAACTCTGATGTGAGATACAAAGTTTTTGGACGCAGCAGGAGCTGGAAATAGTTTTAAACGAAACAACACGTATTAGCGTTGTTCCTGTGCTGTATCTAATCGATCCTTACTTATCTAACATGTTATTTGACGTTTGGATGGACTCCAGTAAGTCTGATGTGAGATACAATGTTTTTGGACGCAGCAGGATCTGGAAATAGTTTTAAACGAAACAACACGTATTAGCGTTGTTCCTGTGCTGTATCTAATCGATCCTTACTTATCTATCATGTTATTTGTCGTTTCGATAGACTCCAGTAACTTTGATGTGAGATACGAAGTTCTCGGACGCAGCTGAAGCTGGAAATAGTTTTAAACGAAACAACACGTATTAGCGTTGTTCCTGTGATGTATCTAATCGATCCTTACTTAGCTACTATGTTATTTGACGTTTCGATGGACTCCAGTAACTCTAATGTGAGATACGAAATTTTCGGACGCAGCAGCAGCTGGAAATAGTTTTAAACGAAACAACACATATTAGCGTTGTTCCTGTGATTTATCTAATCGATCCTTACTCATTTATCATGTCATTTGACGTTTGGACGGACTCCAGTAACTCTGATGTGAGATACAAAGTTCTCGGACGCAGCAGAAGCTGGAAATAGTTTTGAACGAAGCAACACGTATTAGCGTTGTTCCTGGGATGTATCTAAACGATCCTTACTTATCTAACATATTATATGACGTTTGGATGGACTCCAGTAAGTCTGATGTGAGATACAAAGTTTTTGGACGCAGCAGCAGCTGGAAATAGTTTTAAACGAAACAACACGTATTAGCGTTGTTCCTGTGCTGTATCTAATCGATCCTTACTTATCTATCATGTTATTTGACGTTTCGATGGACTCCAGTAACTCTGATGTGAGATTCGACGTTTTCGGACGCAGCAGAAGCTGGAAATAGTTTTAAACGAAACAACACATATTAGCGTTGTTCCTGTGATGTATCTAATCGATCCTTACTCATCTATCATGTTATTTGGCGTTTCGATGGACTCCAGTAACTCTGATGTGAGATACAAAGTTTACGGACGCAGCAGAAGCTGGAAATAGTTTTAAATGAAACAACACCTATTAGCGTTGTTCCTGTGATGTATCTAATCGATCCTTACTCATCTATCATGTTATTTGACGTTTGGATGGACTCCAGTAACCCTGATGTGAGATACGAAATTTTCGGACGCAGCGGAAGCTGGAAATAGTTTTAAACGAAACAACACGCATTAGCGTTGTTCCAGTGGTGTATCTAATCAATCCTTACTCATCTATCATGTTATCTGTCGTTTCGATGGACTCTAGTAATTCTGATGTGAGATACGAAGTTTTTGGACGCAGCAGGAGCTGGAAATAGTTTTGAACGAAACAACACATATTAGCGTTGTTCCTGTGATGTATCTAAACGATCCTTACTTATCTAACATGTTATTTGACGTTTGGATGGACTCCAGTAAGTCTGATGCGAGATACAAAGTTTTTGGACGCAGCAGGATCTGGAAATAGTTTTAAACGAAACAACACGTATTAGCGTTGTTCCTGTGCTGTATCTAATCGATCCTTACTTATCTATCATGTTATTTGACGTTTCGATGGACTCCAGTAACTCTGATGTGAGATACGACGTTTTCGGACGCAGCAGAAGCTGGAAATAGTTTTAAACGAAACAACACGTATTAGCGTTGTTCCTGTGCTGTATCTAATCGATCCTTACTTATCTATCATGTTATTTGACGTTTCGATGGACTCCAGTAACTCTGATGTGAGATACGACGTTTTCGGACGCAGCAGAAGCTGGAAATAGTTTTTAACGAAACAACACATATTAGCGTTTTTCCTGTGATGTATCTAATCGGTCCTTACTTATCTATCATGTTATTTGACGTTTGGATCGACTCCAGTAACTCTGATGTGAGATACAAAGTTTACGGACGCAGCAGAAGCTGGAAATAGTTTTAAACGAAACAACACGCATTAGCGTTGTTCCTGTGATGTATCTAATCGATCCTTACTCATCTATCATGTTATTTGTCGTTTCGATGGACTCTAGTAATTCTGATGTGAGATACGAAGTTTTTGGACGCAGCAGGAGCTGGAAATAGTTTTGAACGAAACAACACGTATTAGCGTTGTTCCTGTGCTGTATCTAATCGATCCTTACTTATCTATCATGTTATTTGACGTTTCGATGGACTCCAGTAACTCTGATGTGAGATACGACGTTTTCGGACGCAGCAGAAGCTGGAAATAGTTTTAAACAAAACAACACGCATTAGCGATGTTCCTGTCATGTATCTAATCGATCCTTACTCATCTATCATGTTATTTTACGTTTGAATGGACTCCAGTCACTCTGATGTGATATACAAAGTTTTTGGACGCAGCAGAAGCTGGAGGTAGTTTTGAACGAAACAACACGTATTAGCGTTGTTCCTGTGATGTATCTAAACGATCCTTACTTATCTAACATGTTATTTGACGTTTGGATGGACTCCAGTAAGTCTGATGTGAGATACAAAGTTTTTGGACGCAGCAGGAGCTGGAAATAGTTTTAAACGAAACAACACGTATTAGCGTTGTTCCTGTGCTGTATCTAATCGATCCTTACTTATCTATCATGTTATTTGACGTTTCGATGGACTCCAGTAACTCTGATGTGAGATACGACGTTTTCGGACGCAGCAGAAGCTGGAAATAGTTTTAAACGAAACAACACGCATTAGCGATGTTCCTGTGAAGTATCTAATCGATCTTTACTCATCTATCATGTTATTTGACGTTTGGATGGACTCCAGTAACTCTGATGTGAGATACAAAGTTCTCGGACGCAGCAGAAGCTGGAAATATTTTTGAACGAAGCAACACGTATTAGCGTTGTTCCTGTGATGTATCTAAACGATCCTTACTTATCTAACATATTATATGACGTTTGGATGGACTCCAGTAAGTCTGATGTGAGATACAAAGTTTTTGGACGCAGCAGCAGCTGGAAATAGTTTTAAACGAAACAACACGTATTAGCGTTGTTCCTGTGCTGTATCTAATCGATCCTTACATATCTATCATGTTATTTGACGTTTCGATGGACTCCAGTAACTCTGATGTGAGATTCGACGTTTTCGGACGCAGCAGAAGCTGGAAATAGTTTTAAACGAAACAACACATATTAGCGTTGTTCCTGTGATGTATCTAATCGATCCTTACTCATCTATCATGTTATTTGACGTTTGGACGGACTCCAGTAACTCTGATGTGAGATACAAAGTTCTCGGACACAGCAGAAGCTGGAAATAGTTTTGAACGAAACAACACGTATTAGCGTTGTTCCTGTGATGTATCTAAACGATCCTTACTTATCTAACATGTTATTTGACGTTTGGATGGACTCCAGTAACTCTAATGTGAGATACGAAATTTTCGGACCCAGCAGCAGCTGGAAATAGTTTTAAACGAAACAACACATATTAGCGTTGTTCCTGTGATGTATCTAATCGATCCTTACTCATCTATCATGTTATTTGACGTTTGGACGGACTCCAGTAACTCTAATGTGAGATACAATTTTCTCGGACGCAGCAGAAGCTGGAAATAGTTTTGAACGAAACAACACGTATTAGCGTTGTTCCTGTGATGTATCTAAACGATCCTTACTTATCTAACATATTATATGACGTTTGGATGGACTCCAGTAAGTCTGATGTGAGATACAAAGTTTTTGGACGCAGCAGCTGCTGGAAATAGTTTTAAACGAAACAACACGTATTAGCGTTGTTCCTGTGCTGTATCTAATCGATCCTTACTTATCTATCATGTTATTTGTCGTTTCGATAGACTCCAGTAACTTTGATGTGAGATACGAAGTTCTCGGACGCAGCTGAAGCTGGAAATAGTTTTAAACGAAACAACACGTATTAGCGTTGTTCCTGTGATGTATCTAATCGATCGTTACTTAGCTACTATGTTATTTGACGTTTCGATGGACTCCAGTATCTCTAATGTGAGATACGAAATTTTCGGACGCAGCAGCAGCTGGAAATAGTTTTAAACGAAACAACACATATTAGCGTTGTTCCTGTGATGTATCTAATCGATCCTTACTCATCTATCATGTCATTTGACGTTTGGACGGACTCCAGTAACTCTGATGTGAGATGCAAAGTTCTCGGACGCAGCAGAAGCTGGAAATAGTTTTGAACGAAGCAACACGTATTAGCGTTGTTCCTGTGATGTATCTAAACGATCCTTACTTATCTATCATATTATATGACGTTTGGATGGACTCCAGTAAGTCTGATGTGAGATACAAAGTTTTTGGACGCAGCAGCAGCTGGAAATAGTTTTAAACGAAACAACACGTATTAGCGTTGTTCCTGTGCTGTATCTAATCGATCCTTACTTATCTATCATGTTATTTGACGTTTCGATGGACTCCAGTAACTCTGATGTGAGATTCGACGTTTTCGGACGCAGCAGAAGCTGGAAATAGTTCTAAACGAAACAACACATATTAGCGTTGTTCCTGTGATGTATCTAATCGATCCTTACTCATCTATCATGTTATTTGACGTTTGGACGGACTCCAGTAACTCTGATGTGAGATACAAAGTTCTCGGACACAGCAGAAGCTGGAAATAGTTTTGAACGAAACAACACGTATTAGCGTTGTTCCTGTGATGTATCTAAACGATCCTTACTTATCTAACATGTTATTTGACGTTTGGATGGACTCCAGTAACTCTAATGTGAGATACGAAATTTTCGGACCCAGCAGCAGCTGGAAATAGTTTTAAACGAAACAACACATATTAGCGTTGTTCCTGTGATGTATCTAATCGATCCTTACTCATCTATCATGTTATTTGACGTTTGGACGGACTCCAGTAACTCTAATGTGAGATACAAAGTTCTCGGACGCAGCAGAAGCTGGAAATAGTTTTGAACGAAACAACACGTATTAGCGTTGTTCCTGTGATGTATCTAAACGATCCTTACTTATCTAACATATTATATGACGTTTGGATGGACTCCAGTAAGTCTGATGTGAGATACAAAGTTTTCGGACGCAGCGGAAGCTGGAAATAGTTTTAAACGAAACAACACGCATTAGCGTTGTTCCAGTGGTGTATCTAATCGATCCTTACTCATCTATCATGTTATCTGTCGTTTCGATGGACTCTAGTAATTCTGATGTGAGATACAAAGTTTTTGGACGCAGCAGGAGCTGGAAATAGTTTTAAACGAAACAACACGTATTAGCGTTGTTCCTGTGATGTATCTAAACGATCCTTACTTATCTAACATGTTATTTGACGTTTGGATGGACTCCAGTAAGTCTGATGCGAGATACAAAGTTTTTGGACGCAGCAGGAGCTGGAAATAGTTTTAAACGAAACAACACGTATTAGCGTTGTTCCTGTGCTGTATCTAATCGATCCTTACTTATCTATCATGTTATTTGACGTTTCGATGGACTCCAGTAACTCTGATGTGAGATACGACGTTTTCGGACGCAGCAGAAGCTGGAAATAGTTTTAAACGAAACAACACGTATTAGCGTTGTTCCTGTGCTGTATCTAATCGATCCTTACATATCTATCATGTTATTTGACGTTTCGATATACTCCAGTAACTCTGATGTGAGATACGACGTTTTCGGACGCAGCAGAAGCTGGAAATAGTTTTTAACGAAACAACACATATTAGCGTTGTTCCTGTGATGTATCTAAACGATCCTTACTTATCTAACATATTATATGACGTTTGGATGGACTCCAGTAAGTCTGATGTGAGATACAAAGTTTTTGGACGCAGCAGCTGCTGGAAATAGTTTTAAACGAAACAACACGTATTAGCGTTGTTCCTGTGCTGTATCTAATCGATCCTTACTTATCTATCATGTTATTTGTCGTTTCGATAGACTCCAGTAACTTTGATGTGAGATACGAAGTTCTCGGACGCAGCTGAAGCTGGAAATAGTTTTAAACGAAACAACACGTATTAGCGTTGTTCCTGTGATGTATCTAATCGATCGTTACTTAGCTACTATGTTATTTGACGTTTCGATGGACTCCAGTATCTCTAATGTGAGATACGAAATTTTCGGACGCAGCAGCAGCTGGAAATAGTTTTAAACGAAACAACACATATTAGCGTTGTTCCTGTGATGTATCTAATCGATCCTTACTCATCTATCATGTCATTTGACGTTTGGACGGACTCCAGTAACTCTGATGTGAGATGCAAAGTTCTCGGACGCAGCAGAAGCTGGAAATAGTTTTGAACGAAGCAACACGTATTAGCGTTGTTCCTGTGATGTATCTAAACGATCCTTACTTATCTATCATATTATATGACGTTTGGATGGACTCCAGTAAGTCTGATGTGAGATACAAAGTTTTTGGACGCAGCATCAGCTGGAAATAGTTTTAAACGAAACAACACGTATTAGCGTTGTTCCTGTGCTGTATCTAATCGATCCTTACTTATCTATCATGTTATTTGACGTTTCGATGGACTCCAGTAACTCTGATGTGAGATTCGACGTTTTCGGACGCAGCAGAAGCTGGAAATAGTTCTAAACGAAACAACACATATTAGCGTTGTTCCTGTGATGTATCTAATCGATCCTTACTCATCTATCATGTTATTTGACGTTTGGACGGACTCCAGTAACTCTGATGTGAGATACAAAGTTCTCGGACACAGCAGAAGCTGGAAATAGTTTTGAACGAAACAACACGTATTAGCGTTGTTCCTGTGATGTATCTAAACGATCCTTACTTATCTAACATGTTATTTGACGTTTGGATGGACTCCAGTAACTCTAATGTGAGATACGAAATTTTCGGACCCAGCAGCAGCTGGAAATAGTTTTAAACGAAACAACACATATTAGCGTTGTTCCTGTGATGTATCTAATCGATCCTTACTCATCTATCATGTTATTTGACGTTTGGACGGACTCCAGTAACTCTAATGTGAGATACAAAGTTCTCGGACGCAGCAGAAGCTGGAAATAGTTTTAAACGAAACAACACGTATTAGCGTTGTTCCTGTGATGTATCTAAACGATCCTTACTTATCTAACATGTTATTTGACGTTTGGATGGACTCCAGTAAGTCTGATGCGAGATACAAAGTTTTTGGACGCAGCAGGAGCTGGAAATAGTTTTAAACGAAACAACACGTATTAGCGTTGTTCCTGTGCTGTATCTAATCGATCCTTACTTATCTATCATGTTATTTGACGTTTCGATGGACTCCAGTAACTCTGATGTGAGATACGACGTTTTCGGACGCAGCAGAAGCTGGAAATAGTTTTAAACGAAACAACACGTATTAGCGTTGTTCCTGTGCTGTATCTAATCGATCCTTACATATCTATCATGTTATTTGACGTTTCGATATACTCCAGTAACTCTGATGTGAGATACGACGTTTTCGGACGCAGCAGAAGCTGGAAATAGTTTTTAACGAAACAACACATATTAGCGTTGTTCCTGTGATGTATCTAATCGGTCCTTACTTATCTATCATGTTATTTGACGTTTGGATCGACTCCAGTAACTCTGATGTGAGATACGAAGTTCTCGGACGCAGCAGAAGCTGGAAATAGTTTTAAACGAAACAACACGCATTAGCGTTGTTCCTGTGATGTATCTAATCGATCCTTACTCATCTATCATGTTATTTGTCGTTTCGATGGACTCTAGTAATTCTGATGTGAGATACGAAGTTTTTGGACGCAGCAGGAGCTGGAAATAGTTTTGAACGAAACAACACGTATTAGCGTTGTTCCTGTGCTGTATCTAATCGACCCTTACTTATCTATCATGTTATTTGACGTTTCGATGGACTCCAGTAACTCTGATGTGAGATACGACGTTTTCGGACGCAGCAGAAGCTGGAAATAGTTTTAAACAAAACAACACGCATTAGCGTTGTTCCTGTGCTGTATCTAATCGATCCTTACTTATCTATCATGTTATTTGACGTTTCGATGGACTCCAGTAACTCTGATGTGAGATACGACGTTTTCGGACGCAGCAGAAGCTGGAGGTAGTTTTGAACGAAACAACACGTATTAGCGTTGTTCCTGTGATGTATCTAAACGATCCTTACTTATCTAACATGTTATTTGACGTTTGGATGGACTCCAGTAAGTCTGATGTGAGATACAAAGTTTTTGGACGCAGCAGGAGCTGGAAATAGTTTTAAACGAAACAAAACGTATTAGCGTTGTTCCTGTGCTGTATCTAATCGATCCTTACTTATCTATCATGTTATTTGACGTTTCGATGGACTCCAGTAACTCTGATGTGAGATACGACGTTTTCGGACGCAGCAGAAGCTGGAAATAGTTTTAAACGAAACAACAGGCATTAGCGATGTTCCTGTGAAGTATCTAATCGATCCTTACTCATCTATCATGTTATTTGACGTTTGGATGGACTCCAGTAACTCTGATGTGAGATACAAAGTTTTTGGACGCAGCAGAAGCTGGAAATAGTTTTGATCGAAACAACACGTATTAGCGTTGTTCCTGTGATGTATCTAAACGATCCTTCCTTATCTAACATGTTATTTGACGTTTGGATGGACTCCAGTAAGTCTGATGTGAGATACAATGTTTTTGGACGCAGCAGGAGCTGGAAATAGTTTTAAACGAAACAACACGTATTAGCGTTGTTCCTGTGCTGTATCTAATCGATCCTTATTTATCTATCATGTTATTTGTCGTTTCGATGGACTCCAGTAACTCTGATGTGAGATACGACGTTTTCGGACGCAGCAGAAGCTGGAAATAGTTTTTAACGAAACAACACATATTAGCGTTGTTCCTGTGATGTATCTAATCGATCCTTACTTATCTATCATGTTATTTGACGTTTGGATCGACTCCAGTAACTCTGATGTGATATACGAAGTTCTCGGACGCAGCAGAAGCTGGAAATAGTTTTAAACGAGACAACACGCATTAGCGTTGTTCCTGTGATGTATCTAATCGGTCCTTACTTATCTATCATGTTATTTGACGTTTCGATGGACTCCAGTAACTCTGATGTGAGATACGACGTTTTCGGACGCAGCAGAAGCTGGAAATAGTTTTAAACGAAACAACACGCATTAGCGATGTTCCTGTGAAGTATCTAATCGATCCTTACTCATCTATCATGTTACTTGACGTTTGGATGGACTCCAGTAACTCTCATGTGAGATACAAAGTTTTTGGACGCAGCAGAAGCTGGAAATAGTTTTGAACGAAACAACACGTATTAGCGTTGTTCCTGTGATGTATCTAAACGATCCTTACTTATCTAACACGTTATTTGACGTTTGAATGGACTCCAGTAAGTCTGATGTGAGATACAATGTTTTTGGACGCAGCAGGAGCTGGAAATAGTTTTAAACGAAACAACACGTATTAGCGTTGTTCCTGTGCTGTATCTAATCGATCCTTACTTATCTATCATGTTATTTGTCGTTTCGATATACTCCAGTAACTCTGATGTGAGATACGACGTTTTCGGACGCAGCAGAAGCTGGAAATAGTTTTTAACGAAACAACACATATTAGCGTTGTTCCTGTGATGTATCTAATCGGTCCTTACTTATCTATCATGTTATTTGACGTTTGGATCGACTCCAGTAACTCTGATGTGAGATACGAAGTTCTCGGACGCAGCAGAAGCTGGAAATAGTTTTAAACGAAACAACACGCATTAGCGTTGTTCCTGTGATGTATCTAATCGATCCTTACTCATCTATCATGTTATTTGTCGTTTCGATGGACTCTAGTAATTCTGATGTGAGATACGAAGTTTTTGGACGCAGCAGCAGCTGGAAATAGTTTTAAACGAAACAACACATATTAGCGTTGTTCCTGTGATGTATGTAATCGATCCTTACTCATCTATCATGTTATTTGACGTTTGGACATACTCCAGTAACTCTGATGTGAGATACAAAGTTCTCGGACGCAGCAGAAGCTGGAAATAGTTTTGAACGAAACAACACGTATTAGCGTTGTTCCTGTGATGTATCTAAACGATCCTTATTTATCTAACATATTATATGACGTTTGGATGGACTCCAGTAAGTCTGATGTGAGATACAAAGTTTTTGGACGCAGCAGCTGCTGGAAATAGTTTTAAACGAAACAACACGTATTAGCGTTGTTCCTGTGCTGTATCTAATCGATCCTTACTTATCTATCATGTTATTTGACGTTTCGATGGACTCCAGTAACTCTGATGTGAGATACGACGTTTTCGGACGCAGCAGAAGCTGGAAATAGTTTTTAACGAAACAACACATATTAGCGTTGTTCCTGTGATGTATCTAATCGATCCTTACTTATCTATCATGTTATTTGACGTTTGGATCGACTCCAGTAACTCTGATGTGATATACGAAGTTCTCGGACGCAGCAGAAGCTGGAAATAGTTTTAAACGAAACAACACGCATTAGCGTTGTTCCTGTGATGTATCTAATCGATCCTTACTTATCTATCATGTTATTTGGCGTTTCGATGGACTCCAGTAACTCTGATGTGAGATACAAAGTTTACGGACGCAGCAGAAGCTGGAAATAGTTTTAAATGAAACAACACGTATTAGCGTTGTTCCTGTGATGTATCTAATCGATCCTTACTCATCTATCATGTTATTTGACGTTTGGATGGACTCCAGTAACCCTGATGTGAGATACGAAATTTTCGGACGCAGCGGAAGCTGGAAATAGTTTTAAACGAAACAACACGCATTAGCGTTGTTCCTGTGATGTATCTAATCGATCCTTACTCATCTATCATGTTATTTGTCGTTTCGATGGACTCTAGTAATTCTGATGTGAGATACGAAGTTTTTGGACGCAGCAGGAGCTTTAAATAGTTTTGAACGAAACAACACATATTAGCGTTGTTCCTGTGATGTATCTAAACGATCCTTACTTATCTAACATGTTATTTGACGTTTGGATGGACTCCAGTAAGTCTGATGCGAGATACAAAGTTTTTGGACGCAGCAGGAGCTGGAAATAGTTTTAAACGAAACAACACGTATTAGCGTTGTTCCTGTGCTGTATCTAATCGATCCTTACTTATCTATCATGTTATTTGACGTTTCG
The DNA here is from genome assembly GCA_036172665.1 of Prosopocoilus inquinatus. Taxonomy (NCBI): domain Eukaryota; kingdom Metazoa; phylum Arthropoda; class Insecta; order Coleoptera; family Lucanidae; genus Prosopocoilus; species Prosopocoilus inquinatus. The sequence goes on from CM069879.1 coordinate 30,147,050, forward strand.
ATGGACTCCAGTAACTCTGATGTGAGATACGACGTTTTCGGACGCAGCAAAAGCTGGAAATAGTTTTAAACGAAACAACACGTATTAGCGTTGTTCCTGTGATGTATCTAATCGATCCTTACTTATCTATCATGTTATTTGACGTTTGGACGGACTCCAGTAACTCTGATGTGAGATACAAAGTTCTCGGACGCAGGAGAAGCTGGAAATAGTTTTGAACGAAACAACACGTATTAGCGTTGTTCCTGTGATGTATCTAAACGATCCTTACTTATCTAACATATTATATGACGTTTGGATGGACTCCAGTAAGTCTGATGTGAGATACAAAGTTTTTGGACGCAGCAGCTGCTGGAAATAGTTTTAAACGAAACAACACGTATTAGCGTTGTTCCTGTGCTGTATCTAATCGATCCTTACTTATCTATCATGTTATTTGACGTTTCGATGGACTCCAGTAACTCTGATGTGAGATACGACGTTTTCGGACGCAGCAGAAGCTGGAAATAGTTTTTAACGAAACAACACATATTAGCGTTGTTCCTGTGATGTATCTAATCGATCCTTACTTATCTATCATGTTATTTGACGTTTGGATCGACTCCAGTAACTCTGATGTGATATACGAAGTTCTCGGACGCAGCAGAAGCTGGAAATAGTTTTAAACGAGACAACACGCATTAGCGTTGTTCCTGTGATGTATCTAATCGGTCCTTACTTATCTATCATGTTATTTGACGTTTCGATGGACTCCAGTAACTCTGATGTGAGATACGACGTTGTCGGACGCAGCAGAAGCTGGAAATAGTTTTAAACGAAACAACACGCATTAGCGATGTTCCTGTGAAGTATCTAATCGATCCTTACTCATCTATCATGTTACTTGACGTTTGGATGGACTCCAGTAACTCTCATGTGAGATACAAAGTTTTTGGACGCAGCAGAAGCTGGAAATAGTTTTGAACGAAACAACACGTATTAGCGTTGTTCCTGTGATGTATCTAAACGATCCTTACTTATCTAACACATTATTTGACGTTTGGATGGACTCCAGTAAGTCTGATGTGAGATACAATGTTTTTGGACGCAGCAGGAGCTGGAAATAGTTTTAAACGAAACAACACGTATTAGCGTTGTTCCTGTGCTGTATCTAATCGATCCTTACTTATCTATCATGTTATTTGTCGTTTCGATATACTCCAGTAACTCTGATGTGAGATACGACGTTTTCGGACGCAGCAGAAGCTGGAAATAGTTTTTAACGAAACAACACATATTAGCGTTGTTCCTGTGATGTATCTAATCGGTCCTTACTTATCTATCATGTTATTTGACGTTTGGATCGACTCCAGTAACTCTGATGTGAGATACGAAGTTCTCGGACGCAGCAGAAGCTGGAAATAGTTTTAAACGAAACAACACGCATTAGCGTTGTTCCTGTGATGTATCTAATCGATCCTTACTCATCTATCATGTTATTTGTCGTTTCGATGGACTCTAGTAATTCTGATGTGAGATACGAAGTTTTTGGACGCAGCAGCAGCTGGAAATAGTTTTAAACGAAACAACACATATTAGCGTTGTTCCTGTGATGTATGTAATCGATCCTTACTCATCTATCATGTTATTTGACGTTTGGACATACTCCAGTAACTCTGATGTGAGATACAAAGTTCTCGGACGCAGCAGAAGCTGGAAATAGTTTTGAACGAAACAACACGTATTAGCGTTGTTCCTGTGATGTATCTAAACGATCCTTATTTATCTAACATATTATATGACGTTTGGATGGACTCCAGTAAGTCTGATGTGAGATACAAAGTTTTTGGACGCAGCAGCTGCTGGAAATAGTTTTAAACGAAACAACACGTATTAGCGTTGTTCCTGTGCTGTATCTAATCGATCCTTACTTATCTATCATGTTATTTGACGTTTCGATGGACTCCAGTAACTCTGATGTGAGATACGACGTTTTCGGACGCAGCAGAAGCTGGAAATAGTTTTTAACGAAACAACACATATTAGCGTTGTTTCTGTGATGTATCTAGTCGATCCTTACTTATCTATCATGTTATTTGACGTTTGGATCGACTCCAGTAACTCTGATGTGATATACGAAGTTCTCGGACGCAGCAGAAGCTGGAAATAGTTTTAAACGAAACAACACGCATTAGCGATGTTCCTGTGAAGTATCTAATCGATCCTTACTCATCTATCATGTTACTTGACGTTTGGATGGACTCCAGTAACTCTCATGTGAGATACAAAGTTTTTGGACGCAGCAGAAGCTGGAAATAGTTTTGAACGAAACAACACGTATTAGCGTTGTTCCTGTGATGTATCTAAACGATCCTTACTTATCTAACACATTATTTGACGTTTGGATGGACTCCAGTAAGTCTGATGTGAGATACAATGTTTTTGGACGCAGCAGGAGCTGGAAATAGTTTTAAACGAAACAACACGTATTAGCGTTGTTCCTGTGCTGTATCTAATCGATCCTTACTTATCTATCATGTTATTTGTCGTTTCGATATACTCCAGTAACTCTGATGTGAGATACGACGTTTTCGGACGCAGCAGAAGCTGGAAATAGTTTTTAACGAAACAACACATATTAGCGTTGTTCCTGTGATGTATCTAATCGGTCCTTACTTATCTATCATGTTACTTGACGTTTGGATCGACTCCAGTAACTCTGATGTGAGATACGAAGTTCTCAGACGCAGCAGAAGCTGGAAATAGTTTTAAACGAAACAACACGCATTAGCGTTGTTCCTGTGATGTATCTAATCGATCCTTACTCATCTATCATGTTATTTGTCGTTTCGATGGACTCTAGTAATTCTGATGTGAGATACGAAGTTTTTGGACGCAGCAGCAGCTGGAAATAGTTTTAAACGAAACAACACATATTAGCGTTGTTCCTGTGATGTATGTAATCGATCCTTACTCATCTATCATGTTATTTGACGTTTGGACATACTCCAGTAACTCTGATGTGAGATACAAAGTTCTCGGACGCAGCAGAAGCTGGAAATAGTTTTGAACGAAACAACACGTATTAGCGTTGTTCCTGTGATGTATCTAAACGATCCTTATTTATCTAACATATTATATGACGTTTGGATGGACTCCAGTAAGTCTGATGTGAGATACAAAGTTTTTGGACGCAGCAGCTGCTGGAAATAGTTTTAAACGAAACAACACGTATTAGCGTTGTTCCTGTGCTGTATCTAATCGATCCTTACTTATCTATCATGTTATTTGACGTTTCGATGGACTCCAGTAACTCTGATTTGAGATACGACGTTTTCGGACGCAGCAGAAGCTGGAAATAGTTTTTAACGAAACAACACATATTAGCGTTGTTCCTGTGATGTATCTAGTCGATCCTTACTTATCTATCATGTTATTTGACGTTTGGATCGACTCCAGTAACTCTGATGTGATATACGAAGTTCTCGGACGCAGCAGAAGCTGGAAATAGTTTTAAACGAAACAACACGTATTAGCGTTGTTCCTGTGATGTATCTAATCGATCCTTACTTATCTATCATGTTATTTGGCGTTTCGATGGACTCCAGTAACTCTGATGTGAGATACAAAGTTTACGGACGCAGCAGAAGCTGGAAATAGTTTTAAATGAAACAACACGTATTAGCGTTGTTCCTGTGATGTATCTAATCGATCCTTACTCATCTATCATGTTATTTGACGTTTGGATGGACTCCAGTAACCCTGATGTGAGATACGAAATTTTCGGACGCAGCGGAAGCTGGAAATAGTTTTAAACGAAACAACACGCATTAGCGTTGTTCCTGTGATGTATCTAATCGATCCTTACTCATCTATCATGTTATTTGTCGTTTCGATGGACTCTAGTAATTCTGATGTGAGATACGAAGTTCTTGGACGCAGCAGGAGCTGGAAATAGTTTTGAACGAAACAACACATATTAGCGTTGTTCCTGTGATGTATCTAAACGATCCTTACTTATCTAACATGTTATTTGACGTTTGGATGGACTCCAGTAAGTCTGATGCGAGATACAAAGTTTTTGGACGCAGCAGGAGCTGGAAATAGTTTTAAACGAAACAACACGTATTAGCGTTGTTCCTGTGCTGTATCTAATCGATCCTTACTTATCTATCATGTTATTTGACGTTTCGATGTACTCCAGTAACTCTGATGTGAGATACGACGTTTTCGGACGCAGCAAAAGCTGGAAATAGTTTTAAACGAAACAACACGTATTAGCGTTGTTCCTGTGATGTATCTAATCGATCCTTACTTATCTATCATGTTATTTGACGTTTGGGCACACTCCAGTAACTCTGATGTGAGATACAAAGTTCTCGGACGCAGCAGAAGCTGGAAATAGTTTTGAACGAAACAACACGTATTAGCGTTGTTCCTGTGATGTATCTAAACGATCCTTACTTATCTAACATATTATATGACGTTTGGATGGACTCCAGTAAGTCTGATGTGAGATACAAAGTTTTTGGACGCAGCAGCTGCTGGAAATAGTTTTAAACGAAACAACACGTATTAGCGTTGTTCCTGTGCTGTATCTAATCGATCCTTACTTATCTATCATGTTATTTGACGTTTCGATGGACTCCAGTAACTCTGATGTGAGGTACGACGTTTTCGGACGCAGCAGCTGCTGGAAATAGTTTTAAACGAAACAACACGTATTAGCGTTGTTCCTGTGCTGTATCTAATCGATCCTTACTTATCTATCATGTTATTTGACGTTTCGATGGACTCCAGTAACTCTGATGTGAGATACGACGTTTTCGGACGCAGAAGAAGCTGGAAATAGTTTTAAACGAAACAACACGTATTAGCGTTGTTCCTGTGCTGTATCTAATCGATCCTTACTTATCTATCATGTTATTTGACGTTTCGATGGACTCCAGTAACTCTGATGTGAGATACGACGTTTTCGGACGCAGCAGAAGCTGGAAATAGTTTTAAACGAAACAACACGCATTAGCGATGTTCCTGTGAAGTATCTAATCGATCCTTACTCATCTATCATGTTACTTGACGTTTGGATGGACTCCAGTAACTCTCATGTGAGATACAAAGTTTTTGGACGCAGCAGAAGCTGGAAATAGTTTTGAACGAAACAACACGTATTAGCGTTGTTCCTGTGATGTATCTAAACGATCCTTACTTATCTAACATGTTATTTGACGTTTGGATGTACTCCAGTAAGTCTGATGTGAGATACAATGTTTTTGGACGCAGCAGGAGCTGGAAATAGTTTTAAACGAAACAACACGTATTAGCGTTGTTCCTGTGCTGTATCTAATCGATCCTTACTTATCTATCATGTTATTTGTCGTTTCGATGGACTCCAGTAACTCTGATGTGAGATACGACGTTTTCGGACGCAGCAGAAGCTGGAAATAGTTTTAAACGAAACGTGTATTAGCGTTGTTCCTGTGATGTATCTAATCGATCCTTACTTATCTATCATGTTATTTGGCGTTTCGATGGACTCCAGTAACTTTGATGTGAGATACGAAGTTCTCGGACGCAGCTGAAGCTGGAAATAGTTTTAAACGAAACAACACGTATTAGCGTTGTTCCTGTGATGTATCTAATCGATCCTTACTTAGCTACTATGTTATTTGACGTTTCGATGGACTCCAGTAACTCTAATGTGAGATACGAAATTTTCGGACGCAGCAGCAGCTGGAAATAGTTTTAATCGAAACAACACGCATTAGCGATGTTCCTGTGAAGTATCTAATCGATCCTTACTCATCTATCATGTTACTTGACGTTTGGATGGACTCCAGTAACTCTGATGTGAGATACGAAGTTCTCGGACGCAGCAGAAGCTGGAAATAGTTTTGAACGAAGCAACACGTATTAGCGTTGTTCCTGTGATGTATCTAAACGATTCTTACTTATCTAACATATTATATGACGTTTGGATGGACTCCAGTAACTCTAATGTGAGATACGAAATTTTCGGACGCAGCAGCAGCTGGAAATAGTTTTAAACGAAACAACACATATTAGCGTTGTTCCTGTGATGTATCTAATCGATCCTTACTCATCTATCATGTTATTTGTCGTTTCGATGGACTCTAGTAATTCTGATGTGAGATACGACGTTTTCGGACGCAGCAGAAGCTGGAAATAGTTTTAAACGAAACAACACATATTAGCGTTGTTCCTGTGATGTATCTAATCGATCCTTACTCATCTATCATGTTATTTGACGTTTGGACGGACTCCAGTAACTCTGATGTGAGATACAAAGTTCTCGGACACAGCAGCAGCTGGAAATAGTTTTAAACGAAACAACACATATTAGCGTTGTTCCTGTGATGTATCTAATCGATCCTTACTCATCTATCATGTTATTTGACGTTTGGACGGACTCCAGTAACTCTGATGTGAGATACAAAGTTCTCGGACGCAGCAGAAGCTGGAAACAGTTTTGAACGAAACAACACGTATTAGCGTTGTTCCTGTGATGTATCTAAACGATCCTTACTTATCTAACATATTATATGACGTTTGGATGGACTCCAGTAAGTCTGATGTGAGATACAAAGTTTTTGGACGCAGCAGCTGCTGGAAATAGTTTTAAACGAAACAACACGTATTAGCGTTGTTCCTGTGATGTATCTAATCGATCCTTACTCATCTATCATGTTATTTGACGTTTGGATGGACTCCAGTAACCCTGATGTGAGACACGAAATTTTCGGACGCAGCGGAAGCTGGAAATAGTTTTAAACGAAACAACACTCATTAGCGTTGTTCCTGTGATGTATCTAATCGATCCTTACTTATCTATCATGTTATTTGACGTTTGGATGGACTCCAGTAACTCTAATGTGAGATACGAAATTTTCGGACGCAGCAGCAGCTGGAAATAGTTTTAAACGAAACAACACATATTAGCGTTGTTCCTGTTATGTATCTAATCGATCCTTACTCATCTATCATGTTATTTGTCGTTTCGATGGACTCTAGTAATTCTGATGTGAGATACGAAGTTTTTGGACGCATCAGGAGCTGGAAATAGTTTTGAACGAAACAACACGTATTAGCGTTGTCCCTGTGATGTATCTAAACGATCCTTACTTATCTAACATGTTATTTGACGTTTGGATGGACTCCAGTAAGTCTGATGTGAGTTACGAAGTTCTCGGACGCAGCTGAAGCTGGAAATAGTTTTAAACGAAACAACACGTATTAGCGTTGTTCCTGTGCTGTATCTAATCGATCCTTACTTATCTATCATGTTATTTGACGTTTCGATGGACTCCAGTAACTCTGATGTGAGATACGACGTTTTCGGAAGCAGCAGAAGCTTGAAATAGTTTTTAACGAAACAACACATATTAGCGTTGTTCCTGTGATGTATCTAATCGATCCTTACTTATCTATCATGTTATTTGACGTTTGGATCGACTCCAGTAACTCTGATGTGATATACGAAGTTCTCGGACGCAGCAGAAGCTGGAAATAGTTTTAAACGAGACAACACGCATTAGCGTTGTTCCTGTGATGTATCTAATCGGTCCTTACTTATCTATCATGTTATTTGACGTTTCGATGGACTCCAGTAACTCTGATGTGAGATACGACGTTTTCGGACGCAGCAGAAGCTGGAAATAGTTTTAAACGAAACAACACGCATTAGCGATGTTCCTGTGAAGTATCTAATCGATCCTTACTCATCTATCATGTTACTTGACGTTTGGATGGACTCCAGTAACTCTCATGTGAGATACAAAGTTTTTGGACGCAGCAGAAGCTGGAAATAGTTTTGAACGAAACAACACGTATTAGCGTTGTTCCTGTGATGTATCTAAACGATCCTTACTTATCTAACATGTTATTTGACGTTTGGATGGACTCCAGTAAGTCTGATGTGAGATACAATGTTTTTGGACGCTGCAGGAGCTGGAAATAGTTTTAAACGAAACAACACGTATTAGCGTTGTTCCTGTGCTGTATCTAATCGATCCTTACTTATCTATCATGTTATTTGTCGTTTCGATATACTCCAGTAACTCTGATGTGAGATACGACGTTTTCGGACGCAGCAGAAGCTGGAAATAGTTTTTAACGAAACAACACATATTAGCGTTGTTCCTGTGATGTATCTAATCGGTCCTTACTTATCTATCATGTTATTTGACGTTTGGATCGACTCCAGTATCTCTGATGTGAGATACGAAGTTCTCGGACGCAGCAGAAGCTGGAAATAGTTTTAAACGAAACAACACGCATTAGCGTTGTTCCTGTGATGTATCTAATCGATCCTTACTCATCTATCATGTTATTTGTCGTTTCGATGGACTCTAGTAATTCTGATGTGAGATACGAAGTTTTTGGACGCAGCAGGAGCTGGAAATAGTTTTGAACGAAACAACACGTATTAGCGTTGTTCCTGTGCTGTATCTAATCGATCCTTACTTATCTATCATGTTATTTGACGTTTCGATGGACTCCAGTAACTCTGATGTGAGATACGACGTTTTCGGACGCAGCAGAAGCTGGAAATAGTTTTAAACAAAACAACACGCATTAGCGTTGTTCCTGTGCTGTATCTAATCGATCCTTACTTATCTATCATGTTATTTGACGTTTCGATGGACTCCAGTAACTCTGATGTGAGATACGACGTTTTCGGACGCAGCAGAAGCTGGAAATAGTTTTAAACGAAACAACACATATTAGCGTTGTTCCTGTGAAGTATCTAATCGATCCTTACTCATCTATCATGTTACTTGACGTTTGGATGGACTCCAGTAACTCTCATGTGAGATACAAAGTTTTTGGACGCAGCAGAAGCTGGAAATAGTTTTGAACGAAACAACACGTATTAGCGTTGTTCCTGTGATGTATCTAAACGATCCTTACTTATCTAACACATTATTTGACGTTTGGATGGACTCCAGTAAGTCTGATGTGAGATACAATGTTTTTGGACGCAGCAGGAGCTGGAAATAGTTTTAAACGAAACAACACGTATTAGCGTTGTTCCTGTGCTGTATCTAATCGATCCTTACTTATCTATCATGTTATTTGTCGTTTCGATATACTCCAGTAACTCTGATGTGAGATACGACGTTTTCGGACGCAGCAGAAGCTGGAAATAGTTTTTAACGAAACAACACATATTAGCGTTGTTCCTGTGATGTATCTAATCGGTCCTTACTTATCTATCATGTTATTTGACGTTTGGATCGACTCCAGTAACTCTGATGTGAGATACGAAGTTCTCGGACGCAGCAGAAGCTGGAAATAGTTTTAAACGAAACAACACGCATTAGCGTTGTTCCTGTGATGTATCTAATCGATCCTTACTCATCTATCATGTTATTTGTCGTTTCGATGGACTCTAGTAATTCTGATGTGAGATACGAAGTTTTTGGACGCAGCAGCAGCTGGAAATAGTTTTAAACGAAACAACACATATTAGCGTTGTTCCTGTGATGTATGTAATCGATCCTTACTCATCTATCATGTTATTTGACGTTTGGACATACTCCAGTAACTCTGATGTGAGATACAAAGTTCTCGGACGCAGCAGAAGCTGGAAATAGTTTTGAACGAAACAACACGTATTAGCGTTGTTCCTGTGATGTATCTAAACGATCCTTATTTATCTAACATATTATATGACGTTTGGATGGACTCCAGTAAGTCTGATGTGAGATACAAAGTTTTTGGACGCAGCAGCTGCTGGAAATAGTTTTAAACGAAACAACACGTATTAGCGTTGTTCCTGTGCTGTATCTAATCGATCCTTACTTATCTATCATGTTATTTGACGTTTCGATGGACTCCAGTAACTCTGATGTGAGATACGACGTTTTCGGACGCAGCAGAAGCTGGAAATAGTTTTTAACGAAACAACACATATTAGCGTTGTTTCTGTGATGTATCTAGTCGATCCTTACTTATCTATCATGTTATTTGACGTTTGGATCGACTCCAGTAACTCTGATGTGATATACGAAGTTCTCGGACGCAGCAGAAGCTGGAAATAGTTTTAAACGAAACAACACGCATTAGCGATGTTCCTGTGAAGTATCTAATCGATCCTTACTCATCTATCATGTTACTTGACGTTTGGATGGACTCCAGTAACTCTCATGTGAGATACAAAGTTTTTGGACGCAGCAGAAGCTGGAAATAGTTTTGAACGAAACAACACGTATTAGCGTTGTTCCTGTGATGTATCTAAACGATCCTTACTTATCTAACACATTATTTGACGTTTGGATGGACTCCAGTAAGTCTGATGTGAGATACAATGTTTTTGGACGCAGCAGGAGCTGGAAATAGTTTTAAACGAAACAACACGTATTAGCGTTGTTCCTGTGCTGTATCTAATCGATCCTTACTTATCTATCATGTTATTTGTCGTTTCGATATACTCCAGTAACTCTGATGTGAGATACGACGTTTTCGGACGCAGCAGAAGCTGGAAATAGTTTTAAACGAAACAACACGCATTAGCGATGTTCCTGTGAAGTATCTAATCGATCCTTACTCATCTATCATGTTACTTGACGTTTGGATGGACTCCAGTAACTCTCATGTGAGATACAAAGTTTTTGGACGCAGCAGAAGCTGGAAATAGTTTTGAACGAAACAACACGTATTAGCGTTGTTCCTGTGATGTATCTAAACGATCCTTACTCATCTATCATGTTATTTGTCGTTTCGATGGACTCTAGTAATTCTGATGTGAGATACGAAGTTCTTGGACGCAGCAGGAGCTGGAAATAGTTTTGAACGAAACAACACATATTAGCGTTGTTCCTGTGATGTATCTAAACGATCCTTACTTATCTAACATGTTATTTGACGTTTGGATGGACTCCAGTAAGTCTGATGCGAGATACAAAGTTTTTGGACGCAGCAGGAGCTGGAAATAGTTTTAAACGAAACAACACGTATTAGCGTTGTTCCTGTGCTGTATCTAATCGATCCTTACTTATCTATCATGTTATTTGACGTTTCGATGTACTCCAGTAACTCTGATGTGAGATACGACGTTTTCGGACGCAGCAAAAGCTGGAAATAGTTTTAAACGAAACAACACGTATTAGCGTTGTTCCTGTGATGTATCTAATCGATCCTTACTTATCTATCATGTTATTTGACGTTTGGACACACTCCAGTAACTCTGATGTGAGATACAAAGTTCTCGGACGCAGCAGAAGCTGGAAATAGTTTTGAACGAAACAACACGTATTAGCGTTGTTCCTGTGATGTATCTAAACGATCCTTACTTATCTAACATATTATATGACGTTTGGATGGACTCCAGTAAGTCTGATGTGAGATACAAAGTTTTTGGACGCAGCAGCTGCTGGAAATAGTTTTAAACGAAACAACACGTATTAGCGTTGTTCCTGTGCTGTATCTAATCGATCCTTACTTATCTATCATGTTATTTGACGTTTCGATGGACTCCAGTAACTCTGATGTGAGGTACGACGTTTTCGGACGCAGCAGCTGCTGGAAATAGTTTTAAACGAAACAACACGTATTAGCGTTGTTCCTGTGCTGTATCTAATCGATCCTTACTTATCTATCATGTTATTTGACGTTTCGATGGACTCCAGTAACTCTGATGTGAGATACGACGTTTTCGGACGCAGCAGAAGCTGGAAATAGTTTTAAACGAAACAACACGTATTAGCGTTGTTCCTGTGCTGTATCTAATCGATCCTTACTTATCTATCATGTTATTTGACGTTTCGATGGACTCCAGTAACTCTGATGTGAGATACGACGTTTTCGGACGCAGCAGAAGCTGGAAATAGTTTTAAACGAAACAACACGCATTAGCGATGTTCCTGTGAAGTATCTAATCGATCCTTACTCATCTATCATGTTACTTGACGTTTGGATGGACTCCAGTAACTCTCATGTGAGATACAAAGTTTTTGGACGCAGCAGAAGCTGGAAATAGTTTTGAACGAAACAACACGTATTAGCGTTGTTCCTGTGATGTATCTAAACGATCCTTACTTATCTAACATGTTATTTGACGTTTGGATGTACTCCAGTAAGTCTGATGTGAGATACAATGTTTTTGGACGCAGCAGGAGCTGGAAATAGTTTTAAAGGAAACAACACGTATTAGCGTTGTTCCTGTGCTGTATCTAATCGATCCTTACTTATCTATAATGTTATTTGTCGTTTCGATGGACTCCAGTAACTCTGATGTGAGATACGACGTTTTCGGACGCAGCAGAAGCTGGAAATAGTTTTAAACGAAACAACGTGTATTAGCGTTGTTCCTGTGATGTATCTAATCGATCCTTACTTATCTATCATGTTATTTGGCGTTTCGATGGACTCCAGTAACTTTGATGTGAGATACGAAGTTCTCGGACGCAGCTGAAGCTGGAAATAGTTTTAAACGAAACAACACGTATTAGCGTTGTTCCTGTGATGTATCTAATCGATCCTTACTTAGCTACTATGTTATTTGACGTTTCGATGGACTCCAGTAACTCTAATGTGAGATACGAAATTTTCGGACGCAGCAGCAGCTGGAAATAGTTTTAATCGAAACAACACGCATTAGCGATGTTCCTGTGAAGTATCTAATCGATCCTTACTCATCTATCATGTTACTTGACGTTTGGATGGACTCCAGTAACTCTGATGTGAGATACGAAGTTCTCGGACGCAGCAGAAGCTGGAAATAGTTTTGAACGAAGCAACACGTATTAGCGTTGTTCCTGTGATGTATCTAAACGATTCTTACTTATCTAACATATTATATGACGTTTGGATGGACTCCAGTAACTCTAATGTGAGATACGAAATTTTCGGACGCAGCAGCAGCTGGAAATAGTTTTAAACGAAACAACACATATTAGCGTTGTTCCTGTGATGTATCTAATCGATCCTTACTCATCTATCATGTTATTTGTCGTTTCGATGGACTCTAGTAATTCTGATGTGAGATACGACGTTTTCGGACGCAGCAGAAGCTGGAAATAGTTTTAAACGAAACAACACATATTAGCGTTGTTCCTGTGATGTATCTAATCGATCCTTACTCATCTATCATGTTATTTGACGTTTGGACGGACTCCAGTAACTCTGATGTGAGATACAAAGTTCTCGGACACAGCAGCAGCTGGAAATAGTTTTAAACGAAACAACACATATTAGCGTTGTTCCTGTGATGTATCTAATCGATCCTTACTCATCTATCATGTTATTTGACGTTTGGACGGACTCCAGTAACTCTGATGTGAGATACAAAGTTCTCGGACGCAGCAGAAGCTGGAAATAGTTTTGAACGAAACAACACGTATTAGCGTTGTTCCTGTGATGTATCTAAACGATCCTTACTTATCTAACATATTATATGACGTTTGGATGGACTCCAGTAAGTCTGATGTGAGATACAAAGTTTTTGGACGCAGCAGCTGCTGGAAATAGTTTTAAACGAAACAACACGTATTAGCGTTGTTCCTGTGATGTATCTAATCGATCCTTACTCATCTATCATGTTATTTGACGTTTGGATGGACTCCAGTAACCCTGATGTGAGACACGAAATTTTCGGACGCAGCGGAAGCTGGAAATAGTTTTAAACGAAACAACACTCATTAGCGTTGTTCCTGTGATGTATCTAATCGATCCTTACTTATCTATCATGTTATTTGACGTTTGGATGGACTCCAGTAACTCTGATGTGAGATACGACGTTTTCGGAAGCAGCAGAAGCTTGAAATAGTTTTTAACGAAACAACACATATTAGCGTTGTTCCTGTGATGTATCTAATCGATCCTTACTTATCTATCATGTTATTTGACGTTTGGATCGACTCCAGTAACTCTGATGTGATATACGAAGTTCTCGGACGCAGCAGAAGCTGGAAATAGTTTTAAACGAGACAACACGCATTAGCGTTGTTCCTGTGATGTATCTAATCGGTCCTTACTTATCTATCATGTTATTTGACGTTTCGATGGACTCCAGTAACTCTGATGTGAGATACGACGTTTTCGGACGCAGCAGAAGCTGGAAATAGTTTTAAACGAAACAACACGCATTAGCGATGTTCCTGTGAAGTATCTAATCGATCCTTACTCATCTATCATGTTACTTGACGTTTGGATGGACTCCAGTAACTCTCATGTGAGATACAAAGTTTTTGGACGCAGCAGAAGCTGGAAATAGTTTTGAACGAAACAACACGTATTAGCGTTGTTCCTGTGATGTATCTAAACGATCCTTACTTATCTAACATGTTATTTGACGTTTGGATGGACTCCAGTAAGTCTGATGTGAGATACAATGTTTTTGGACGCTGCAGGAGCTGGAAATAGTTTTAAACGAAACAACACGTATTAGCGTTGTTCCTGTGCTGTATCTAATCGATCCTTACTTATCTATCATGTTATTTGTCGTTTCGATATACTCCAGTAACTCTGATGTGAGATACGACGTTTTCGGACGCAGCAGAAGCTGGAAATAGTTTTTAACGAAACAACACATATTAGCGTTGTTCCTGTGATGTATCTAATCGGTCCTTACTTATCTATCATGTTATTTGACGTTTGGATCGACTCCAGTATCTCTGATGTGAGATACGAAGTTCTCGGACGCAGCAGAAGCTGGAAATAGTTTTAAACGAAACAACACGTATTAGCGTTGTTCCTGTGATGTATCTAATCGATCCTTACTCATCTATCATGTTATTTGTCGTTTCGATGGACTCTAGTAATTCTGATGTGAGATACGAAGTTTTTGGACGCAGCAGGAGCTGGAAATAGTTTTGAACGAAACAACACGTATTAGCGTTGTTCCTGTGCTGTATCTAATCGATCCTTACTTATCTATCATGTTATTTGACGTTTCGATGGACTCCAGTAACTCTGATGTGAGATACGACGTTTTCGGACGCAGCAGAAGCTGGAAATAGTTTTAAACAAAACAACACGCATTAGCGTTGTTCCTGTGCTGTATCTAATCGATCCTTACTTATCTATCATGTTATTTGACGTTTCGATGGACTCCAGTAACTCTGATGTGAGATACGACGTTTTCGGACGCAGCAGAAGCTGGAAATAGTTTTAAACGAAACAACACATATTAGCGTTGTTCCTGTGATGTATCTAATCGATCCTTACTCATCTATCATGTTATTTGTCGTTTCGATGGACTCTAGTAATTCTGATGTGAGATACGACGTTTTCGGACGCAGCAGAAGCTGGAAATAGTTTTAAACGAAACAACACATATTAGCGTTGTTCCTGTGATGTATCTAATCGATCCTTACTCATCTATCATGTTATTTGACGTTTGGACGGACTCCAGTAACTCTGATGTGAGATACAAAGTTCTCGGACACAGCAGCAGCTGGAAATAGTTTTAAACGAAACAACACATATTAGCGTTGTTCCTGTGATGTATCTAATCGATCCTTACTCATCTATCATGTTATTTGACGTTTGGACGGACTCCAGTAACTCTGATGTGAGATACAAAGTTCTCGGACGCAGCAGAAGCTGGAAATAGTTTTGAACGAAACAACACGTATTAGCGTTGTTCCTGTGATGTATCTAAACGATCCTTACTTATCTAACATATTATATGACGTTTGGATGGACTCCAGTAAGTCTGATGTGAGATACAAAGTTTTTGGACGCAGCAGCTGCTGTAAATAGTTTTAAACGAAACAACACGTATTAGCGTTGTTCCTGTGATGTATCTAATCGATCCTTACTCATCTATCATGTTATTTGACGTTTGGATGGACTCCAGTAACCCTGATGTGAGACACGAAATTTTCGGACGCAGCGGAAGCTGGAAATAGTTTTAAACGAAACAACACTCATTAGCGTTGTTCCTGTGATGTATCTAATCGATCCTTACTTATCTATCATGTTATTTGACGTTTGGATAGACTCCAGTAACTCTAATGTGAGATACGAAATTTTCGGACGCAGCAGCAGCTGGAAATAGTTTTAAACGAAACAACACATATTAGCGTTGTTCCTGTTATGTATCTAATCGATCCTTACTCATCTATCATGTTATTTGTCGTTTCGATGGACTCTAGTAATTCTGATGTGAGATACGAAGTTTTTGGACGCATCAGGAGCTGGAAATAGTTTTGAACGAAACAACACGTATTAGCGTTGTCCCTGTGATGTATCTAAACGATCCTTACTTATCTAACATGTTATTTGACGTTTGGATGGACTCCAGTAAGTCTGATGTGAGTTACGAAGTTCTCGGACGCAGCTGAAGCTGGAAATAGTTTTAAACGAAACAACACGTATTAGCGTTGTTCCTGTGCTGTATCTAATCGATCCTTACTTATCTATCATGTTATTTGACGTTTCGATGGACTCCAGTAACTCTGATGTGAGATACGACGTTTTCGGAAGCAGCAGAAGCTGGAAATAGTTTTTAACGAAACAACACATATTAGCGTTGTTCCTGTGATGTATCTAATCGATCCTTACTTATCTATCATGTTATTTGACGTTTGGATCGACTCCAGTAACTCTGATGTGATATACGAAGTTCTCGGACGCAGCAGAAGCTGGAAATAGTTTTAAACGAGACAACACGCATTAGCGTTGTTCCTGTGATGTATCTAATCGGTCCTTACTTATCTATCATGTTATTTGACGTTTCGATGGACTCCAGTAACTCTGATGTGAGATACGACGTTTTCGGACGCAGCAGAAGCTGGAAATAGTTTTAAACGAAACAACACGCATTAGCGATGTTCCTGTGAAGTATCTAATCGATCCTTACTCATCTATCATGTTACTTGACGTTTGGATGGACTCCAGTAACTCTCATGTGAGATACAAAGTTTTTGGACGCAGCAGAAGCTGGAAATAGTTTTGAACGAAACAACACGTATTAGCGTTGTTCCTGTGATGTATCTAAACGATCCTTACTTATCTAACATGTTATTTGACGTTTGGATGGACTCCAGTAAGTCTGATGTGAGATACAATGTTTTTGGACGCTGCAGGAGCTGGAAATAGTTTTAAACGAAACAACACGTATTAGCGTTGTTCCTGTGCTGTATCTAATCGATCCTTACTTATCTATCATGTTATTTGTCGTTTCGATATACTCCAGTAACTCTGATGTGAGATACGACGTTTTCGGACGCAGCAGAAGCTGGAAATAGTTTTTAACGAAACAACACATATTAGCGTTGTTCCTGTGATGTATCTAATCGGTCCTTACTTATCTATCATGTTATTTGACGTTTGGATCGACTCCAGTATCTCTGATGTGAGATACGAAGTTCTCGGACGCAGCAGAAGCTGGAAATAGTTTTAAACGAAACAACACGCATTAGCGTTGTTCCTGTGATGTATCTAATCGATCCTTACTCATCTATCATGTTATTTGTCGTTTCGATGGACTCTAGTAATTCTGATGTGAGATACGAAGTTTTTGGACGCAGCAGGAGCTGGAAATAGTTTTGAACGAAACAACACGTATTAGCGTTGTTCCTGTGCTGTATCTAATCGATCCTTACTTATCTATCATGTTATTTGACGTTTCGATGGACTCCAGTAACTCTGATGTGAGATACGACGTTTTCGGACGCAGCAGAAGCTGGAAATAGTTTTAAACAAAACAACACGCATTAGCGTTGTTCCTGTGCTGTATCTAATCGATCCTTACTTATCTATCATGTTATTTGACGTTTCGATGGACTCCAGTAACTCTGATGTGAGATACGACGTTTTCGGACGCAGCAGAAGCTGGAGGTAGTTTTGAACGAAACAACACGTATTAGCGATGTTCCTGTGAAGTATCTAATCGATCCTTACTCATCTATCATGTTATTTGACGTTTGGATGGACTCCAGTAACTCTGATGTGAGATACAAAGTTTTTGGACGCAGCAGAAGCTGGAAACAGTTTTGATCGAAACAACACGTATTAGCGTTGTTCCTGTGATGTATCTAAACGATCCTTACTTATCTAACATGTTATTTGACGTTTGGATGGACTCCAGTAAGTCTGATGTGAGATACAATGTTTTTGGACGCAGCAGGAGCTGGAAATAGTTTTAAACGAAACAACACGTATTAGCGTTGTTCCTGTGCTGTATCTAATCGATCCTTACTTATCTATCATGTTATTTGTCGTTTCGATGGACTTCAGTAACTCTGATGTGAGATACGACGTTTCCGGACGCAGCAGAAGCTGGAAATAGTTTTAAACGAAACAACACGTATTAGCGTTGTTCCTGTGATGTATCTAATCGATCCTTACTCATCTATCATGTTATTTGGCGTTTCGATGGACTCCAGTAACTTTGATGTGAGATACGAAGTTCTCTGACGCAGCTGAAGCTGGAAATAGTTTTAAACGAAACAACACGTATTAGCGTTGTTCCTGTGATGTATCTAATCGATCCTTACTTAGCTACTATGTTATTTGACGTTTCGATGGACTCCAGTAACTCTAATGTGAGATACGAAATTTTCGGACGCAGCAGCAGCTGGAAATAGTTTTAAACGAAACAACACATATTAGCGTTGTTCCTGTGATGTATCTAATCGATCCTTACTCATCTCTCATGTTATTTGACGTTTGGACGGACTCCAGTAACGCTGATGTGAGATACAAAGTTCTCGGACGCAGCAGAAACTGGAAATAGTTTTGAACGAAACAACACGTATTAGCGTTGTTCCTGTGATGTATCTAAACGATCCTTACTTATCTAACATGTTATTTGACGTTTGGATGGACTCCAGTAACTCTAATGTGAGATACGAAATTTTCGGACGCAGCAGCAGCTGGAAATAGTTTTAAACGAAACAACACATATTAGCGTTGTTCCTGTGATGTATGTAATCGATCCTTACTCATCTATCATGTTATTTGACGTTTGGACATACTCCAGTAACTCTGATGTGAGATACAAAGTTCTCGGACGCAGCAGAAGCTGGAAATAGTTTTGAACGAAACAACACGTATTAGCGTTGTTCCTGTGATGTATCTAAACGATCCTTATTTATCTAACATATTATATGACGTTTGGATGGACTCCAGTAAGTCTGATGTGAGATAAAAAGTTTTTGGACGCAGCAGCTGCTGGAAATAGTTTTAAACGAAACAACACGTATTAGCGTTGTTCCTGTGCTGTATCTAATCGATCCTTACTTATCTATCATGTTATTTGACGTTTCGATGGACTCCAGTAACTCTGATGTGAGATACGACGTTTTCGGACGCAGCAGAAGCTGGAAATAGTTTTTAACGAAACAACACATATTAGCGTTGTTCCTGTGATGTATCTAATCGATCCTTACATATCTATCATGTTATTTGACGTTTGGATCGACTCCAGTAACTCTGATGTGATATACGAAGTTCTCGGACGCAGCAGAAGCTGGAAATAGTTTTAAACGAAACAACACGCATTAGCGTTGTTCCTGTGATGTATCTAATCGATCATTACTCATCTATCATGTTATTTGGCGTTTCGATGGACTCCAGTAACTCTGATGTGAGATACGACGTTTTCGGACGCAGCGGAAGCTGGAAATAGTTTTAAACGAAACAACACGCATTAGCGTTGTTCCTGTGATGTATCTAATCGATCCTTACTCATCTATCATGTTATTTGTCGTTTCGATGGACTCTAGTAATTCTGATGTGAGATACGAAGTTTTTGGACGCAGCAGGAGCTGGAAATAGTTTTGAACGAAACAGCACGCATTAGCGTTGTTCCTGTGATGTATCTAATCGATCCTTACTCATCTATCATGATATTTCGCGTTTCGATGGACTCCAGTAACTCTGATGTGAGATAAAAAGTTTTTGGACGCAGCAGAAGCTGGAAATAGTTTTGAACGAAACAACACGTATTAACGTTGTTCCTGTGATGTATCTAATCGATCCTTACTTAGCTACTATGTTATTTGACGTTTCGATGGACTCCAGTAACTCTAATGTGAGATACGAAATTTTCGGACGCAGCTGAAGCTAGAAATAGTTTTAAGCGAAACAACACGCACTAGCGTTGTTCCTGTGATGTATCTAACCGATCCTTACTCATCTATCATGTTATTTGACGTTTGGATGGACTCCAGTAACTCTGATGTGAGATACAAAGTTTTCGGACGCAGCAGAAGCTGGAAATAGTTTTGAACGAAACAACACGCACTAGCGTTGTTCCTGTGATGTATCTAACCGATCCTTACTTATCTAACATATTATATGACGTTTGGATGGACTCCAGTAACTCTGATGTGAGATACAAAGTTTTCGGACGCAGCAGAAGCTGGAAATAGTTTTAAACGAAACAACACGTATTAGCGTTGTTCCTGTGCTGTATCTAATCGATCCTTACTTATCTATCATGTTATTTGACGTTTCGATGGACTCCAGTAACTCTGATGTGAGATACGACGTTTTCGGACGCAGCAGAAGCTGGAAATAGTTTTTAACGAAACAACACATATTAGCGTTGTTCCTGTGATGTATCTAATCGATCCTTACTTATCTATCATGTTATTTGACGTTTGGATCGACTCCAGTAACTCTGATGTGATATACGAAGTTCTCGGACGCAGCAGAAGCTGGAAATAGTTTTAAACGAAACAACACGCATTAGCGTTGTTCCTGTGATGTATCTAATCGGTCCTTACTTATCTATCATGTTATTTGACGTTTCGATGGACTCCAGTAACTCTGATGTGAAATACGACGTTTTCGGACGCAGCAGAAGCTGGAAATAGTTTTAAACGAAACAACACGCATTAGCGATGTTCCTGTGAAGTATCTAATCGATCCTTACTCATCTATCATGTTACTTGACGTTTGGATGGACTCCAGTAACTCTCATGTGAGATACAAAGTTTTTGGACGCAGCAGAAGCTGGAAATAGTTTTGAACGAAACAACACGTATTAGCGTTGTTCCTGTGATGTATCTAAACGATCCTTACTTATCTATCATGTTATTTGTCGTTTCGATGGACTCCAGTAACTCTGATGTGATATACGAAGTTCTCGGACGCAGCTGAAGCTAGAAATAGTTTTAAAGGAAACAACACGCATTAGCGTTGTTCCTGTGCTGTATCTAATCGATCCTTACTCATCTATCAAGTTATTTGACGTTTGGATGGACTCCAGTAACTCTGATGTGAGATACAAAGTTTACGGACGCAGCAGAAGCTGGAAATAGTTTTGAACGAAACAACACGTATTAGCGTTGTTCCTGTGATGTATCTAATCGATCCTTACTCATCTCTCATGTTATTTGGCGTTTCGATGGACTCCAGTAACTTTGATGTGAGTTACGAAGTTCTCGGACGCAGCTGAAGCTAGAAATAGTTTTAAAGGAAACAACACGCATTAGCGTTGTTCCTGTGATGTATCTAATCGATCCTTACTCACCTATCATGTTATTTGGATTTTCGATAGACTCCAGTAACTTTGATGTGAGATACGAAGTTCTCGGACGCAGCTGAAGCTAGAAATAGTTTTAAACGAAACAACACGCATTAGCGTTGTTCCTGTGATGTATCTAATCGATCCTTACTTATATATCATGTTATTTGACGTTTGGATGGACTCCAGTAACCCTGATGTGAGATACGACGTTCTCGGACACAGCAGAAACTGGAAATAGTTTTAAACGAAACAACACGCATTAGCGTTGTTCCTGTGATGTATCTAATCGATCCTTACTCATCTATCATGATATTTCGCGTTTCGATGGACTCCAGTAACTCTGATGTGAGATAAAAAGTTTTTGGACGCAGCAGAAGCTGGAAATAGTTTTGAACGAAACAACACGTATTAACGTTGTTCCTGTGATGTATCTAATCGATCCTTACTTAGCTACTATGTTATTTGACGTTTCGATGGACTCCAGTAACTCTAATGTGAGATACGAAGTTCTCGGACGCAGCTGAAGCTAGAAATAGTTTTAAGCGAAACAACACGCACTAGCGTTGTTCCTGTGAAGTATCTAATCGATCCTTACTCATCTATCATGTTATTTGACGTTTGGATGGACTCCAGTATCTCTGATGTGAGTTACGAAGTTCTCGGACGCAGCTGAAGCTAGAAATAGTTTTAAACGAAACAACACGCATTAGCGTTGTTACTGTGATGTATCTAATCGATCCTTACTTAGCTACTATGTTATTTGAGGTTTCGATGGACTCCAGTAACTCTAATGTGATATACGAAATTTTCGGACGCAGCAGCAGCTGGAAATAGTTTTAAACGAAACAACACATATTAGCGTTGTTCCTGTGATGTATCTAATCGAGCCTTACTCATCTCTCATGTTATTTGACGTTTGGACGGACTCCAGTAACTCTGATGTGAGATACAAAGTTCCCGGACGCAGCAGAAGCTGGAAATAGTTTTAAACGAAACAACACGCATTAGCGTTGTTCCTGTGATGCATCTGATCGATCCTTACTCATCTATCAGGTTATTTGGCGTTTCGATGGACTCCAGAAAGTCTGATGTGAGATACAAAGTTTTTGGACGCAGCAGGAGCTGGAAATATTTTTAAACGAAACAACACGTATTAGCGTTGTTCCTGTGCTGTATCTAATCGATCCTTACTTATCTATCATGTTATTTGACGTTTCGATGGACTCCAGTAACTATGATGTGAGATACGACGGTTTCGGACGCAGCAGAAGCTGGAAATAGTTTTAAACGAAACAACACGCATTAACGATGTTCCTGTGATGTATCTAATCGATCCTTACTCATCTATCATGTTATTTTACGTTTGGATGGACTCCAGTAACTCTGATGTGAGATACAAAGTTTTTGGACGCAGCAGAAGCTGGAAATAGTTTTGAAAGAAACAACACGTATTAGCGTTGTTCCTGTGATATATCTAATCGATCCTTACTTAGCTACTATGTTATTTGACGTTTCGATGGACTCCGGTAACTTTGATGTGAGATACGAAGTTCTCGGACGCAGCTGAAGCTAGAAATAGTTTTAAACGAAACAACACGCATTAGCGTTGTTCCTGTGATGTATCTAATCGATCCTTACTCATCTATCATGTTACTTGACGTTTGGATGGACTCCAGTAACTCTGATGTGAGATACGAAGTTCTCGGACGCAGCAGAAGCTGGAAATAGTTTTAAACGAAGCAACACGCATTAGCGTTGTTCCTGTGATGTATCTAATCGATCCTTACTCATCTATCATGTTATTTGGCGTTTCGATGGACTCCAGTAACTCTGATGTGAGATACAAAGTTTACGGACGCAGCAGAAGCTGGAAATAGTTTTAAATGAAACAACACGTATTAGCGTTGTTCCTGTGATGTATCTAATCGATCCTTACTCATCTATCATGTTATGTGACGTTTGGATGGACTCCAGTAACCCTGATGTGAGATACGAAATTTTCGGACGCAGCGGAAGCTGGAAATAGTTTTAAACGAAACAACACGCATTAGCGATGTTCCTGTGATGTATCTAATCGATCCTTACTCATCTACCATGTTATTTGTCGTTTCGATGGACTCTAGTAATTCTGATGTGAGATACGAAGTTTTTGGACGCAGCAGGAGCTGGAAATAGTTTTGAACGAAACAACACATATTAGCGTTGTTCCTGTGATGTATCTAAACGATCCTTACTTATCTAACATGTTATTTGACGTTTGGATGGACTCCAGTAAGTCTGATGCGAGATACAAAGTTTTTGGACGCAGCAGGAGCTGGAAATAGTTTTAAACGAAACAACACGTATTAGCGTTGTTCCTGTGCTGTATCTAATCGATCCTTACTTATCTATCATGTTATTTGACGTTTCGATGTACTCCAGTAACTCTGATGTGAGATACGACGTTTTCGGACGCAGCAAAAGCTGGAAATAGTTTTAAACGAAACAACACGTATTAGCGTTGTTCCTGTGATGTATCTAATCGATCCTTACTTATCTATCATGTTATTTGACGTTTGGACGGACTCCAGTAACTCTGATGTGAGATACAAAGTTCTCGGACGCAGCAGAAGCTGGAAATAGTTTTGAACGAAACAACACGTATTAGCGTTGTTCCTGTGATGTATCTAAACGATCCTTACTTATCTAACATATTATATGACGTTTGGATGGACTCCAGTAAGTCTGATGTGAGATACAAAGTTTTTGGACGCAGCAGCTGCTGGAAATAGTTTTAAACGAAACAACACGTATTAGCGTTGTTCCTGTGCTGTATCTAATCGATCCTTACTTATCTATCATGTTATTTGACGTTTCGATGGACTCCAGTAACTCTGATGTGAGATACGACGTTTTCGGACGCAGCAGAAGCTGGAAATAGTTTTTAACGAAACAACACATATTAGCGTTGTTCCTGTGATGTATCTAATCGATCCTTACTTATCTATCATGTTATTTGACGTTTGGATCGACTCCAGTAACTCTGATGTGATATACGAAGTTCTCGGACGCAGCAGAAGCTGGAAATAGTTTTAAACGAAACAACACGCATTAGCGTTGTTCCTGTGATGTATCTAATCGGTCCTTACTTATCTATCATGTTATTTGACGTTTCGATGGACTCCAGTAACTCTGATGTGAGATACGACGTTTTCGGACGCAGCAGAAGCTGGAAATAGTTTTAAACGAAACAACACGCATTAGCGATGTTCCTGTGAAGTATCTAATCGATCCTTACTCATCTATCATGTTACTTGACGTTTGGATGGACTCCAGTAACTCTCATGTGAGATACAAAGTTTTTGGACGCAGCAGAAGCTGGAAATAGTTTTGAACGAAACAACACGTATTAGCGTTGTTCCTGTGATGTATCTAAACGATCCTTACTTATCTAACATGTTATTTGACGTTTGGATGGACTCCAGTAAGTCTGATGTGAGATACAATGTTTTTGGACGCAGCAGGAGCTGGAAATAGTTTTAAACGAAACAACACGTATTAGCGTTGTTCCTGTGCTGTATCTAATCGATCCTTACTTATCTATCATGTTATTTGTCGTTTCGATATACTCCAGTAACTCTGATGTGAGATACGACGTTTTCGGACGCAGCAGAAGCTGGAAATAGTTTTTAACGAAACAACACATATTAGCGTTGTTCCTGTGATGTATCTAATCGGTCCTTACTTATCTATCATGTTATTTGACGTTTGGATCGACTCCAGTAACTCTGATGTGAGACACGAAGTTCTCGGACGCAGCAGAAGCTGGAAATAGTTTTAAACGAAACAACACGCATTAGCGTTGTTCCTGTGATGTATCTAATCGATCCTTACTCATCTATCATGTTATTTGTCGTTTCGATGGACTCTAGTAATTCTGATGTGAGATACGAGGTTTTCGGACGCAGCAGAAGCTGGAGGTAGTTTTGAACGAAACAACACGTATTAGCGTTGTTCCTGTGATGTATCTAAACGATCCTTACTTATCTAACATGTTATTTGACGTTTGGATGGACTCCAGTAAGTCTGATGTGAGATACAAAGTTTTTGGACGCAGCAGGAGCTGGAAATAGTTTTAAACGAAACAACACGTATTAGCGTTGTTCCTGTGCTGTATCTAATCGATCCTTACTTATCTATCATGTTATTTGACGTTTCGATGGACTCCAGTAACTCTGATGTGAGATACGACGTTTTCGGACGCAGCAGAAGCTGGAAATAGTTTTAAACGAAACAACAGGCATTAGCGATGTTCCTGTGAAGTATCTAATCGATCCTTACTCATCTATCATGTTATTTGACGTTTGGATGGACTCCAGTAACTCTGATGTGAGATACAAAGTTTTTGGACGCAGCAGAAGCTGGAAATAGTTTTAAATGAAACAACAGCGTTGTTCCTGTGATGTATCTAATCGATCCTTACTCATCTATCATGTTATTTGTCGTTTCGATGGACTCTAGTAATTCTGATGTGAGATACGAGGTTTTCGGACGCAGCAGAAGCTGGAGGTAGTTTTGAACGAAACAACACGTATTAGCGTTGTTCCTGTGATGTATCTAAACGATCCTTACTTATCTAACATGTTATTTGACGTTTGGATGGACTCCAGTAAGTCTGATGTGAGATACAATGTTTTTGGACGCAGCAGGAGCTGGAAATAGTTTTAAACGAAACAACACGTATTAGCGTTGTTCCTGTGCTGTATCTAATCGATCCTTACTTATCTATCATGTTATTTGTCGTTTCGATGGACTCCAGTAACTCTGATGTGAGATACGACGTTTCCGGACGCAGCAGAAGCTGGAAATAGTTTTAAACGAAACAACACGTATTAGCGTTGTTCCTGTGATGTATCTAATCGATCCTTACTCATCTATCATGTTATTTGGCGTTTCGATGGACTCCAGTAACTTTGATGTGAGATACGAAGTTCTCGGACGCAGCTGAAGCTGGAAATAGTTTTAAACGAAACAACACGTATTAGCGTTGTTCCTGTGATGTATCTAATCGATCCTTACTTAGCTACTATGTTATTTGACGTTTCGATGGACTCCAGTAACTCTAATGTGAGATACGAAATTTTCGGACGCAGCAGCAGCTGGAAATAGTTTTAAACGAAACAACACATATTAGCGTTGTTCCTGTGATGTATCTAATCGATCCTTACTCATCTCTCATGTTATTTGAGGTTTGGACGGACTCCAGTAACGCTGATGTGAGATACAAAGTTCTCGGACGCAGCAGAAGCTGGAAATAGTTTTGAACGAAACAACACGTATTAGCGTTGTTCCTGTGATGTATCTAAACGATCCTTACTTATCTAACATGTTATTTGACGTTTGGATGGACTCCAGTAACTCTAATGTGAGATACGAAATTTTCGGACGCAGCAGCAGCTGGAAATAGTTTTAAACGAAACAACACATATTAGCGTTGTTCCTGTGATGTATGTAATCGATCCTTACTCATCTATCATGTTATTTGACGTTTGGACATACTCCAGTAACTCTGATGTGAGATACAAAGTTCTCGGACGCAGCAGAAGCTGGAAATAGTTTTGAACGAAACAACACGTATTAGCGTTGTTCCTGTGATGTATCTAAACGATCCTTATTTATCTAACATATTATATGACGTTTGGATGGACTCCAGTAAGTCTGATGTGAGATACAAAGTTTTTGGACGTAGCAGCTGCTGGAAATAGTTTTAAACGAAACAACACGTATTAGCGTTGTTCCTGTGCTGTATCTAATCGATCCTTACTCATCTATCATGTTATTTGTCGTTTCGATGGACTCTAGTAATTCTGATGTGATATACGAAGTTTTTGGACGCAGCAGGAGCTGGAAATAGTTTTGAACGAAACAACACATATTAGCGTTGTTCCTGTGATGTATCTAAACGATCCTTACTCATCTATCATGTTATTTGGCGTTTCGATGGACTCCAGTAACTCTGATGTGAGATACAAAGTTTACGGACGCAGCAGAAGCTGGAAATAGTTTTAAATGAAACAACACGTATTAGCGTTGTTCCTGTGATGTATCTAATCGATCCTTACCCATCTATCATGTTATTTGACGTTTGGATGGACTCCAGTAACCCTGATGTGAGATACGAAATTTTCGGACCCAGCGGAAGCTGGAAATAGTTTTAAACGAAACAACACGCATTAGCGTTGTTCCTGTGATGTATCTAATCGATCCTTACTCATCTATCATGTTATTTGTCGTTTCGATGGACTCTAGTAATTCTGATGTGAGATACGAAGTTTTTGGACGCAGCAGGAGCTGGAAATAGTTTTGAACGAAACAACACATATTAGCGTTGTTCCTGTGATGTATCTAAACGATCCTTACTTATCTAACATGTTATTTGACGTTTGGATGGACTCCAGTAAGTCTGATGCGAGATACAAAGTTTTTGGACGCAGCAGGAGCTGGAAATAGTTTTAAACGAAACAACACGTATTAGCGTTGTTCCTGTGCTGTATCTAATCGATCCTTACTTATCTATCATGTTATTTGACGTTTCGATGTACTCCAGTAACTCTGATGTGAGATACGACGTTTTCGGACGCAGCAAAAGCTGGAAATAGTTTTAAACGAAACAACACGTATTAGCGTTGTTCCTGTGATGTATCTAATCGATCCTTACTTATCTATCATGTTATTTGACGTTTGGACGGACTCCAGTAACTCTGATGTGAGATACAAAGTTCTCGGACGCAGCAGAAGCTGGAAATAGTTTTGAACGAAACAACACGTATTAGCGTTGTTCCTGTGATGTATCTAAACGATCCTTACTTATCTAACATATTATATGACGTTTGGATGGACTCCAGTAAGTCTGATGTGAGATACAAAGTTTTTGGACGCAGCAGCTGCTGGAAATAGTTTTAAACGAAACAACACGTATTAGCGTTGTTCCTGTGCTGTATCTAATCGATCCTTACTTATCTATCATGTTATTTGTCGTTTCGATATACTCCAGTAACTCTGATGTGAGATACGACGTTTTCGGACGCAGCAGAAACTGGAAATAGTTTTTAACGAAACAACACATATTAGCGTTGTTCCTGTGATGTATCTAATCGGTCCTTACTTATCTATCATGTTATTTGACGTTTGGATCGACTCCAGTAACTCTGATGTGAGACACGAAGTTCTCGGACGCAGCAGAAGCTGGAAATAGTTTTAAACGAAACAACACGCATTAGCGTTGTTCCTGTGATGTATCTAATCGATCCTTACTCATCTATCATGTTATTTGTCGTTTCGATGGACTCTAGTAATTCTGATGTGAGATACGAGGTTTTCGGACGCAGCAGAAGCTGGAGGTAGTTTTGAACGAAACAACACGTATTAGCGTTGTTCCTGTGATGTATCTAAACGATCCTTACTTATCTAACATGTTATTTGACGTTTGGATGGACTCCAGTAAGTCTGATGTGAGATACAAAGTTTTTGGACGCAGCAGGAGCTGGAAATAGTTTTAAACGAAACAACACGTATTAGCGTTGTTCCTGTGCTGTATCTAATCGATCCTTACTTATCTATCATGTTATTTGACGTTTCGATGGACTCCAGTAACTCTGATGTGAGATACGACGTTTTCGGACGCAGCAGAAGCTGGAAATAGTTTTAAACGAAACAACAGGCATTAGCGATGTTCCTGTGAAGTATCTAATCGATCCTTACTCATCTATCATGTTATTTGACGTTTGGATGGACTCCAGTAACTCTGATGTGAGATACAAAGTTTTTGGACGCAGCAGAAGCTGGAAATAGTTTTAAATGAAACAACAGCGTTGTTCCTGTGATGTATCTAATCGATCCTTACTCATCTATCATGTTATTTGTCGTTTCGATGGACTCTAGTAATTCTGATGTGAGATACGAGGTTTTCGGACGCAGCAGAAGCTGGAGGTAGTTTTGAACGAAACAACACGTATTAGCGTTGTTCCTGTGATGTATCTAAACGATCCTTACTTATCTAACATGTTATTTGACGTTTGGATGGACTCCAGTAAGTCTGATGTGAGATACAATGTTTTTGGACGCAGCAGGAGCTGGAAATAGTTTTAAACGAAACAACACGTATTAGCGTTGTTCCTGTGATGTATCTAATCGATCCTTACTCATCTATCATGTTATTTGGCGTTTCGATGGACTCCAGTAACTTTGATGTGAGATACGAAGTTCTCGGACGCAGCTGAAGCTGGAAATAGTTTTAAACGAAACAACACGTATTAGCGTTGTTCCTGTGATGTATCTAATCGATCCTTACTTAGCTACTATGTTATTTGACGTTTCGATGGACTCCAGTAACTCTAATGTGAGATACGAAATTTTCGGACGCAGCAGCAGCTGGAAATAGTTTTAAACGAAACAACACATATTAGCGTTGTTCCTGTGATGTATCTAATCGATCCTTACTCATCTCTCATGTTATTTGAGGTTTGGACGGACTCCAGTAACGCTGATGTGAGATACAAAGTTCTCGGACGCAGCAGAAGCTGGAAATAGTTTTGAACGAAACAACACGTATTAGCGTTGTTCCTGTGATGTATCTAAACGATCCTTACTTATCTAACATGTTATTTGACGTTTGGATGGACTCCAGTAACTCTAATGTGAGATACGAAATTTTCGGACGCAGCAGCAGCTGGAAATAGTTTTAAACGAAACAACACATATTAGCGTTGTTCCTGTGATGTATGTAATCGATCCTTACTCATCTATCATGTTATTTGACGTTTGGACATACTCCAGTAACTCTGATGTGAGATACAAAGTTCTCGGACGCAGCAGAAGCTGGAAATAGTTTTGAACGAAACAACACGTATTAGCGTTGTTCCTGTGATGTATCTAAACGATCCTTATTTATCTAACATATTATATGACGTTTGGATGGACTCCAGTAAGTCTGATGTGAGATACAAAGTTTTTGGACGTAGCAGCTGCTGGAAATAGTTTTAAACGAAACAACACGTATTAGCGTTGTTCCTGTGCTGTATCTAATCGATCCTTACTCATCTATCATGTTATTTGTCGTTTCGATGGACTCTAGTAATTCTGATGTGATATACGAAGTTTTTGGACGCAGCAGGAGCTGGAAATAGTTTTGAACGAAACAACACATATTAGCGTTGTTCCTGTGATGTATCTAAACGATCCTTACTCATCTATCATGTTATTTGGCGTTTCGATGGACTCCAGTAACTCTGATGTGAGATACAAAGTTTACGGACGCAGCAGAAGCTGGAAATAGTTTTAAATGAAACAACACGTATTAGCGTTGTTCCTGTGATGTATCTAATCGATCCTTACCCATCTATCATGTTATTTGACGTTTGGATGGACTCCAGTAACCCTGATGTGAGATACGAAATTTTCGGACGCAGCGGAAGCTGGAAATAGTTTTAAACGAAACAACACGCATTAGCGTTGTTCCTGTGATGTATCCAATCGATCCTTACTCATCTATCATGTTATTTGTCGTTTCGATGGACTCTAGTAATTCTGATGTGAGATACGAAGTTTTTGGACGCAGCAGGAGCTGGAAATAGTTTTGAACGAAACAACACATATTAGCGTTGTTCCTGTGATGTATCTAAACGATCCTTACTTATCTAACATGTTATTTGACGTTTGGATGGACTCCAGTAACTCTGATGTGAGATACAAAGTTCTCGGACGCAGCAGAAGCTGGAAATAGTTTTGAACGAAACAACACGTATTAGCGTTGTTCCTGTGATGTATCTAAACGATCCTTACTTATCTAACATATTATATGACGTTTGGATGGACTCCAGTAAGTCTGATGTGAGATACAAAGTTTTTGGACGCAGCAGCTGCTGGAAATAGTTTTAAACGAAACAACACGTATTAGCGTTGTTCCTGTGCTGTATCTAATCGATCCTTACTTATCTATCATGTTATTTGACGTTTCGATGGACTCCAGTAACTCTGATGTGAGATACGACGTTTTCGGACGCAGCAGAAGCTGGAAATAGTTTTTAACGAAACAACACATATTAGCGTTGTTCCTGTGATGTATCTAATCGATCCTTACTTATCTATCATGTTATTTGACGTTTGGATCGACTCCAGTAACTCTGATGTGATATACGAAGTTCTCGGACGCAGCAGAAGCTGGAAATAGTTTTAAACGAAACAACACGCATTAGCGTTGTTCCTGTGATGTATCTAATCGGTCCTTACTTATCTATCATGTTATTTGACGTTTCGATGGACTCCAGTAACTCTGATGTGAGATACGACGTTTTCGGACGCAGCAGAAGCTGGAAATAGTTTTAAACGAAACAACACGCATTAGCGATGTTCCTGTGAAGTATCTAATCGATCCTTACCCATCTATCATGTTACTTGACGTTTGGATGGACTCCAGTAACTCTCATGTGAGATACAAAGTTTTTGGACGCAGCATAAGCTGGAAATAGTTTTGAACGAAACAACACGTATTAGCGTTGTTCCTGTGATGTATCTAAACGATCCTTACTTATCTAACATGTTATTTGACGTTTGGATGGACTCCAGTAAGTCTGATGTGAGATACAATGTTTTTGGACGCAGCAGGAGCTGGAAATAGTTTTAAACGAAACAACACGTATTAGCGTTGTTCCTGTGCTGTATCTAATCGATCCTTACTTATCTATCATGTTATTTGTCGTTTCGATGGACTCCAGTAACTCTGATGTGAGATACGACGTTTTCGGACGCAGCAGAAGCTGGAAATAGTTTTAAACGAAACAACACGTATTAGCGTTGTTCCTGTGATGTATCTAATCGATCCTTACTCATCTATCATGTTATTTGGCGTTTCGATGGACTCCAGTAACTTTGATGTGAGATACGAAGTTCTCGGACGCAGCTGAAGCTGGAAATAGTTTTAAACGAAACAACACGTATTAGCGTTGTTCCTGTGATGTATCTAATCGATCCTTACTTAGCTACTATGTTATTTGACGTTTCGATGGACTCCAGTAACTCTAATGTGAGATACGAAATTTTCGGACGCAGCAGCAGCTGGAAATAGTTTTAAACGAAACAACACGCATTAGCGATGTTCCTGTGAAGTATCTAATCGATCCTTACTCATCTATCATGTTACTTGACGTTTGGATGGACTCCAGTAACTCTGATGTGAGATACGAAGTTCTCGGACGCAGCAGAAGCTGGAAATAGTTTTAAACGAAACAACACATATTAGCGTTGTTCCTGTGATGTATCTAATCGATCCTTACTCATCTATCATGTTATTTGTCGTTTCGATGGACTCTAGTAATTCTGATGTGAGATACGACGTTTTCGGACGCAGCAGAAGCTGGAAATAGTTTTAAACGAAACAACACATATTAGCGTTGTTCCT
The DNA here is from genome assembly GCA_036172665.1 of Prosopocoilus inquinatus. Taxonomy (NCBI): domain Eukaryota; kingdom Metazoa; phylum Arthropoda; class Insecta; order Coleoptera; family Lucanidae; genus Prosopocoilus; species Prosopocoilus inquinatus. Next base: position 30,179,911 of record CM069879.1, read on the forward strand.
GTGATGTATCTAAACGATTCTTACTTATCTAACATATTATATGACGTTTGGATGGACTCCAGTAACTCTAATGTGAGATACGAAATTTTCGGACGCAGCAGCAGCTGGAAATAGTTTTAAACGAAACAACACATATTAGCGTTGTTCCTGTGATGTATCCAATCGATCCTTACTCATCTATCATGTTATTTGGCGTTTCGATGGACTCCAGTAACTCTGATGTGAGATACAAAGTTCTCGGACGCAGCAGAAGCTGGAAATAGTTTTAAACGAAACAACACATATTAGCGTTGTTCCTGTGATGTATCTAATCGATCCTTACTCATCTATCATGTTATTTGTCGTTTCGATGGACTCTAGTAATTCTGATGTGAGATACGACGTTTTCGGACGCAGCAGAAGCTGGAAATAGTTTTAAACGAAACAACACATATTAGCGTTGTTCCTGTGATGTATCTAATCGATCCTTACTCATCTATCATGTTATTTGACGTTTGGACGGACTCCAGTAACTCTGATGTGAGATACAAAGTTCTCGGACACAGCAGAAGCTGGAAATAGTTTTGAACGAAACAACACGTATTAGCGTTGTTCCTGTGATGTATCTAAACGATCCTTACTTATCTATCATGTTGTTTGACGTTTGGATGGACTCCAGTAACTCTAATGTGAGATACGAAATTTTCGGACGCAGCAGCAGCTGGAAATAGTTTTAAACGAAACAACACATATTAGCGTTGTTCCTGTGATGTATCTAATCGATCCTTACTCATCTATCATGTTATTTGACGTTTGGACGGACTCCAGTAACTCTGATGTGAGATACAAAGTTCTCGGACGCAGCAGAAGCTGGAAATAGTTTTGAACGAAACAACACGTATTAGCGTTGTTCCTGTGATGTATCTAAACGATCCTTACTTATCTAACATATTATATGACGTTTGGATGGACTCCAGTAAGTCTGATGTGAGATACAAAGTTTTTGGACGCAGCAGCTGCTGGAAATAGTTTTAAACGAAACAACACGTATTAGCGTTGTTCCTGTGATGTATCTAATCGATCCTTACTCATCTATCATGTTATTTGACGTTTGGATGGACTCCAGTAACCCTGATGTGAGATACGAAATTTTCGGACGCAGCGGAAGCTGGAAATAGTTTTAAACGAAACAACACTCATTAGCGTTGTTCCTGTGATGTATCTAATCGAACCTTACTTATCTATCATGTTATTTGACGTTTGGATGGACTCCAGTAACTCTAATGTGAGATACGAAATTTTCGGACGCAGCAGCAGCTGGAAATAGTTTTAAACGAAACAACACATATTAGCGTTGTTCCTGTTATGTATCTAATCGATCCTTACTCATCTATCATGTTATTTGTCGTTTCGATGGACTCTAGTAATTCTGATGTGAGATACGAAGTTTTTGGACGCATCAGGAGCTGGAAATAGTTTTGAACGAAACAACACGTATTAGCGTTGTCCCTGTGATGTATCTAAACGATCCTAACTTATCTAACATGTTATTTGACGTTTGGATGGACTCCAGTAAGTCTGATGTGAGTTACGAAGTTCTCGGACGCAGCTGAAGCTGGAAATAGTTTTAAACGAAACAACACGTATTAGCGTTGTTCCTGTGCTGTATCTAATCGATCCTTACTTATCTATCATGTTATTTGTCGTTTCGATGGACTCCAGTAACTCTGATGTGAGATACGACGTTTTCGGACGCAGCAGAAGCTGGAAATAGTTTTAAACGAAACAACACGTATTAGCGTTGTTCCTGTGATGTATCTAATCGATCCTTACTCATCTATCATGTTATTTGGCGTTTCGATGGACTCCAGTAACTTTGATGTGAGATACGAAGTTCTCGGACGCAGCTGAAGCTGGAAATAGTTTTAAACGAAACAACACGTATTAGCGTTGTTCCTGTGATGTATCTAATCGATCCTTACTTAGCTACTATGTTATTTGACGTTTCGATGGACTCCAGTAACTCTAATGTGAGATACGAAATTTTCGGACGCAGCAGCAGCTGGAAATAGTTTTAAACGAAACAACACGAATTAGCGTTGTTCCTGTGATGTATGTAATCGATCCTTACTCATCTATCATGTTATTTGACGTTTGGACATACTCCAGTAACTCTGATGTGAGATACAAAGTTCTCGGACGCAGCAGAAGCTGGAAATAGTTTTGAACGAAACAACACGTATTAGCGTTGTTCCTGTGATGTTTCTAAACGATCCTTATTTATCTAACATATTATATGACGTTTGGATGGACTCCAGTAAGTCTGATGTGAGATACAAAGTTTTTGGACGCAGCAGCTGCTGGAAATAGTTTTAAACGAAACAACACGTATTAGCGTTGTTCCTGTGCTGTATCTAATCGATCCTTACTTATCTATCATGTTATTTGACGTTTCGATGGACTCCAGTAACTCTGATGTGAGATACGACGTTTTCGGACGCAGCAGAAGCTGGAAATAGTTTTTAACGAAACAACACATATTAGCGTTGTTCCTGTGATGTATCTAATCGATCCTTACTTATCTATCATGTTATTTGACGTTTGGATCGACTCCAGTAACTCTGATGTGATATACGAAGTTCTCGGACGCAGCAGAAGCTGGAAATAGTTTTAAACGAAACAACACGCATTAGCGTTGTTCCTGTGATGTATCTAATCGATCCTTACTCATCTATCATGTTATTTGTCGTTTCGATGGACTCCAGTAACCCTGATGTGAGATACGAAATTTTCGGACGCAGCGGAAGCTGGAAATAGTTTTAAACGAAACAACACGCATTAGCGTTGTTCCTGTGATGTAACTAATCGATCCTTACTCATCTATCATGTTATTTGTCGTTTCGATGGACTCTAGTAATTCTGATGTGAGATACGAAGTTTTTGGACGCAGCAGGAGCTGGAAATTGTTTTGAACGAAACAACACATATTAGCGTTGTTCCTGTGATGTATCTAAACGATCCTTTCTTATCTAACATGTTATTTGACGTTTGGATGGACTCCAGTAAGTCTGATGCGAGATAAAAAGTTTTTGGACGCAGCAGGAGCTGGAAATAGTTTTAAACGAAACAACACGTATTAGCGTTGTTCCCGTGCTGTATCTAATCGATCCTTACTTATCTATCATGTTATTTGACGTTTCGATGGACTCCAGTAACTCTGATGTGAGATACGACGTTTTCGGACGCAGCAAAAGCTGGAAATAGTTTTAAACGAAACAACACGTATTAGCGTTGTTCCTGTGATGTATCTAATCGATCCTTACTTATCTATCATGTTATTTGACGTTTGGACGGACTCCAGTAACTCTGATGTGAGATACAAAGTTCTCGGACGCAGCAGAAGCTGGAAATAGTTTTGAACGAAACAACACGTATTAGCGTTGTTCCTGTGCTGTATCTAATCGATCCTTACTCATCTATCATGTTATTTGTCGTTTCGATGGACTCTAGTAATTCTGATGTGATATACGAAGTTTTTGGACGCAGCAGGAGCTGGAAATAGTTTTGAACGAAACAAGACATATTAGCGTTGTTCCTGTGATGTATCTAAACGATCCTTACTCATCTATCATGTTATTTGGCGTTTCGATGGACTCCAGTAACTCTGATGTGAGATACAAAGTTTACGGACGCAGCAGAAGCTGGAAATAGTTTTAAATGAAACAACACGTATTAGCGTTGTTCCTGTGATGTATCTAATCGATCCTTACTCATCTATCATGTTATTTGACGTTTGGATGGACTCCAGTAACCCTGATGTGAGATACGAAATTTTCGGACGCAGCGGAAGCTGGAAATAGTTTTAAACGAAACAACACGCATTAGCGTTGTTCCTGTGATGTATCTAATCGATCCTTACTCATCTATCATGTTATTTGTCGTTTCGATGGACTCTAGTAATTCTGATGTGAGATACGAAGTTTTTGGACGCAGCAGGAGCTGGAAATAGTTTTGAACGAAACAACACATATTAGCGTTGTTCCTGTGATGTATCTAAACGATCCTTACTTATCTAACATGTTATTTGACGTTTGGATGGACTCCAGTAAGTCTGATGCGAGATACAAAGTTTCTGGACGCAGCAGGAGCTGGAAATAGTTTTAAACGAAACAACACGTATTAGCGTTGTTCCTGTGCTGTATCTAATCGATCCTTACTTATCTATCATGTTATTTGACGTTTCGATGTACTCCAGTAACTCTGATGTGAGATACGACGTTTTCGGACGCAGCAAAAGCTGGAAATAGTTTTAAACGAAACAACACGTATTAGCGTTGTTCCTGTGATGTATCTAATCGATCCTTACTTATCTATCATGTTATTTGACGTTTGGACGGACTCCAGTAACTCTGATGTGAGATACAAAGTTCTCGGACGCAGCAGAAGCTGGAAATAGTTTTGAACGAAACAACACGTATTAGCGTTGTTCCTGTGATGTATCTAAACGATCCTTACTTATCTAACATATTATATGACGTTTGGATGGACTCCAGTAAGTCTGATGTGAGATACAAAGTTTTTGGACGCAGCAGCTGCTGGAAATAGTTTTAAACGAAACAACACGTATTAGCGTTGTTCATGTGCTGTATCTAATCGATCCTTACTTATCTATCATGTTATTTGACGTTTCGATGGACTCCAGTAACTCTGATGTGAGATACGACGTTTTCGGACGCAGCAGAAGCTGGAAATAGTTTTTAACGAAACAACACATATTAGCGTTGTTCCTGTGATGTATCTAATCGATCCTTACTTATCTATCATGTTATTTGACGTTTGGATCGACTCCAGTAACTCTGATGTGATATACGAAGTTCTCGGACGCAGCAGAAGCTGGAAATAGTTTTAAACGAAACAACACGCATTAGCGTTGTTCCTGTGATGTATCTAATCGGTCCTTACTTATCTATCATGTTATTTGACGTTTCGATGGACTCCAGTAACTCTGATGTGAGATACGACGTTTTCGGACGCAGCAGAAGCTGGAAATAGTTTTAAACGAAACAACACGCATTAGCGATGTTCCTGTGAAGTATCTAATCGATCCTTACTCATCTATCATGTTACTTGACGTTTGGATGGACTCCAGTAACTCTCATGTGAGATACAAAGTTTTTGGACGCAGCAGAAGCTGGAAATAGTTTTGAACGAAACAACACGTATTAGCGTTGTTCCTGTGATGTATCTAAACGATCCTTACTTATCTAACATGTTATTTGACGTTTGGATGGACTCCAGTAAGTCTGATGTGAGATACAATGTTTTTGGACGCAGCAGGAGCTGGAAATAGTTTTAAACGAAACAACACGTATTAGCGTTGTTCCTGTGCTGTATCTAATCGATCCTTACTTATCTATCATGTTATTTGTCGTTTCGATGGACTCCAGTAACTCTGATGTGAGATACGACGTTTTCGGACGCAGCAGAAGCTGGAAATAGTTTTAAACGAAACAACACGTATTAGCGTTGTTCCTGTGATGTATCTAATCGATCCTTACTCATCTATCATGTTATTTGGCGTTTCGATGGACTCCAGTAACTTTGATGTGAGATACGAAGTTCTCGGACGCAGCTGAAGCTGGAAATAGTTTAAAACGAAACAACACGTATTAGCGTTGTTCCTGTGATGTATCTAATCGATCCTTACTTAGCTACTATGTTATTTGACGTTTCGATGGACTCCAGTAACTCTAATGTGAGATACGAAATTTTCGGACGCAGCAGCAGCTGGAAATAGTTTTAAACGAAACAACACGCATTAGCGATGTTCCTGTGAAGTATCTAATCGATCCTTACTCATCTATCATGTTACTTGACGTTTGGATGGACTCCAGTAACTCTGATGTGAGATACGAAGTTCTCGGACGCAGCAGAAGCTGGAAATAGTTTTGAACGAAGCAACACGTATTAGCGTTGTTCCTGTGATGTATCTAAACGATTCTTACTTATCTAACATATTATATGACGTTTGGATGGACTCCAGTAACTCTAATGTGAGATACGAAATTTTCGGACGCAGCAGCAGCTGGAAATAGTTTTAAACGAAACAACACATATTAGCGTTGTTCCTGTGATGTATCCAATCGATCCTTACTCATCTATCATGTTATTTGGCGTTTCGATGGACTCCAGTAACTCTGATGTGAGATACAAAGTTCTCGGACGCAGCAGAAGCTGGAAATAGTTTTAAACGAAACAACACATATTAGCGTTGTTCCTGTGATGTATCTAATCGATCCTTACTCATCTATCATGTTATTTGTCGTTTCGATGGACTCTAGTAATTCTGATGTGAGATACGACGTTTTCGGACGCAGCAGAAGCTGGAAATAGTTTTAAACGAAACAACACATATTAGCGTTGTTCCTGTGATGTATCTAATCGATCCTTACTCATCTATCATGTTATTTGACGTTTGGACGGACTCCAGTAACTCTGATGTGAGATACAAAGTTCTCGGACACAGCAGAAGCTGGAAATAGTTTTGAACGAAACAACACGTATTAGCGTTGTTCCTGTGATGTATCTAAACGATCCTTACTTATCTATCATGTTGTTTGACGTTTGGATGGACTCCAGTAACTCTAATGTGAGATACGAAATTTTCGGACGCAGCAGCAGCTGGAAATAGTTTTAAACGAAACAACACATATTAGCGTTGTTCCTGTGATGTATCTAATCGATCCTTACTCATCTATCATGTTATTTGACGTTTGGACGGACTCCAGTAACTCTGATGTGAGATACAAAGTTCTCGGACGCAGCAGAAGCTGGAAATAGTTTTGAACGAAACAACACGTATTAGCGTTGTTCCTGTGATGTATCTAAACGATCCTTACTTTTCTAACATATTATATGACGTTTGGATGGACTCCAGTAAGTCTGATGTGAGATACAAAGTTTTTGGACGCAGCAGCTGCTGGAAATAGTTTTAAACGATACAACACGTATTAGCGTTGTTCCTGTGATGTATCTAATCGATCCTTACTCATCTATCATGTTATTTGACGTTTGGATGGACTCCAGTAACCCTGATGTGAGATACGAAATTTTCGGACGCAGCGGAAGCTGGAAATAGTTTTAAACGAAACAACACTCATTAGCGTTGTTCCTGTGATGTATCTAATCGAACCTTACTTATCTATCATGTTATTTGACGTTTGGATGGACTCCAGTAACTCTAATGTGAGATACGAAATTTTCGGACGCAGCAGCAGCTGGAAATAGTTTTAAACGAAACAACACATATTAGCGTTGTTCCTGTTATGTATCTAATCGATCCTTACTCATCTATCATGTTATTTGTCGTTTCGATGGACTCTAGTAATTCTGATGTGAGATACGAAGTTTTTGGACGCATCAGGAGCTGGAAATAGTTTTGAACGAAACAACACGTATTAGCGTTGTCCCTGTGATGTATCTAAACGATCCTAACTTATCTAACATGTTATTTGACGTTTGGATGGACTCCAGTAAGTCTGATGTGAGTTACGAAGTTCTCGGACGCAGCTGAAGCTGGAAATAGTTTTAAACGAAACAACACGTATTAGCGTTGTTCCTGTGCTGTATCTAATCGATCCTTACTTATCTATCATGTTATTTGTCGTTTCGATGGACTCCAGTAACTCTGATGTGATATACGAAGTTCTCGGACGCAGCAGAAGCTGGAAATAGTTTTAAACGAAACAACACGCATTAGCGTTGTTCCTGTGATGTATCTAATCGGTCCTTACTTATCTATCATGTTATTTGACGTTTCGATGGACTCCAGTAACTCTGATGTGAGATACGACGTTTTCGGACGCAGCAGAAGCTGGAAATAGTTTTAAACGAAACAACACGCATTAGCGATGTTCCTGTGAAGTATCTAATCGATCCTTACCCATCTATCATGTTACTTGACGTTTGGATGGACTCCAGTAACTCTCATGTGAGATACAAAGTTTTTGGACGCAGCAGAAGCTGGAAATAGTTTTGAACGAAACAACACGTATTAGCGTTGTTCCTGTGATGTATCTAAACGATCCTTACTTATCTAACATGTTATTTGACGTTTGGATGGACTCCAGTAAGTCTGATGTGAGATACAATGTTTTTGGACGCAGCAGGAGCTGGAAATAGTTTTAAACGAAACAACACGTATTAGCGTTGTTCCTGTGCTGTATCTAATCGATCCTTACTTATCTATCATGTTATTTGTCGTTTCGATGGACTCCAGTAACTCTGATGTGAGATACGACGTTTTCGGACGCAGCAGAAGCTGGAAATAGTTTTAAACGAAACAACACGTATTAGCGTTGTTCCTGTGATGTATCTAATCGATCCTTACTCATCTATCATGTTATTTGGCGTTTCGATGGACTCCAGTAACTTTGATGTGAGATACGAAGTTCTCGGACGCAGCTGAAGCTGGAAATAGTTTTAAACGAAACAACACGTATTAGCGTTGTTCCTGTGATGTATCTAATCGATCCTTACTTAGCTACTATGTTATTTGACGTTTCGATGGACTCCAGTAACTCTAATGTGAGATACGAAATTTTCGGACGCAGCAGCAGCTGGAAATAGTTTTAAACGAAACAACACGCATTAGCGATGTTCCTGTGAAGTATCTAATCGATCCTTACTCATCTATCATGTTACTTGACGTTTGGATGGACTCCAGTAACTCTGATGTGAGATACGAAGTTCTCGGACGCAGCAGAAGCTGGAAATAGTTTTGAACGAAGCAACACGTATTAGCGTTGTTCCTGTGATGTATCTAAACGATTCTTACTTATCTAACATATTATATGACGTTTGGATGGACTCCAGTAACTCTAATGTGAGATAAGAAATTTTCGGACGCAGCAGCAGCTGGAAATAGTTTTAAACGAAACAACACATATTAGCGTTGTTCCTGTGATGTATCCAATCGATCCTTACTCATCTATCATGTTATTTGGCGTTTCGATGGACTCCAGTAACTCTGATGTGAGATACAAAGTTCTCGGACGCAGCAGAAGCTGGAAATAGTTTTAAACGAAACAACACATATTAGCGTTGTTCCTGTGATGTATCTAATCGATCCTTACTCATCTATCATGTTATTTGTCGTTTCGATGGACTCTAGTAATTCTGATGTGAGATACGACGTTTTCGGACGCAGCAGAAGCTGGAAATAGTTTTAAACGAAACAACACATATTAGCGTTGTTCCTGTGATGTATCTAATCGATCCTTACTCATCTATCATGTTATTTGACGTTTGGACGGACTCCAGTAACTCTGATGTGAGATACAAAGTTCTCGGACACAGCAGAAGCTGGAAATAGTTTTGAACGAAACAACACGTATTAGCGTTGTTCCTGTGATGTATCTAAACGATCCTTACTTATCTATCATGTTGTTTGACGTTTGGATGGACTCCAGTAACTCTAATGTGAGATACGAAATTTTCGGACGCAGCAGCAGCTGGAAATAGTTTTAAACGAAACAACACATATTAGCGTTGTTCCTGTGATGTATCTAATCGATCCTTACTCATCTATCATGTTATTTGACGTTTGGACGGACTCCAGTAACTCTGATGTGAGATACAAAGTTCTCGGACGCAGCAGAAGCTGGAAATAGTTTTGAACGAAACAACACGTATTAGCGTTGTTCCTGTGATGTATCTAAACGAACCTTACTTATCTAACATATTATATGACGTTTGGATGGACTCCAGTAAGTCTGATGTGAGATACAAAGTTTTTGGACGCAGCAGCTGCTGGAAATAGTTTTAAACGAAACAACACGTATTAGCGTTGTTCCTGTGATGTATCTAATCGATCCTTACTCATCTATCATGTTATTTGACGCTTGGATGGACTCCAGTAACCCTGATGTGAGATACGAAATTTTCGGACGCAGCGGAAGCTGGAAATAGTTTTAAACGAAACAACACTCATTAGCGTTGTTCCTGTGATGTATCTAATCGAACCTTACTTATCTATCATGTTATTTGACGTTTGGATGGACTCCAGTAACTCTAATGTGAGATACGAAATTTTCGGACGCAGCAGCAGCTGGAAATAGTTTTAAACGAAACAACACATATTAGCGTTGTTCCTGTTATGTATCTAATCGATCCTTACTCATCTATCATGTTATTTGGCGTTTCGATGGACTCCAGTAACTTTGATGTGAGATACGAAGTTCTCGGACGCAGCTGAAGCTGGAAATAGTTTTAAACGAAACAACACGTATTAGCGTTGTTCCTGTGATGTATCTAATCGATCCTTACTTAGCTACTATGTTATTTGACGTTTCGATGGACTCCAGTAACTCTGATGTGAGATACGACGTTTTCGGACGCAGCAGAAGCTGGAAATAGTTTTAAACGAAACAACACGCATTAGCGATGTTCCTGTGAAGTATCTAATCGATCCTTACCCATCTATCATGTTATTTGTCGTTTCGATGGACTCTAGTAATTCTGATGTGAGATACGAAGTTTTTGGACGCATCAGGAGCTGGAAATAGTTTTGAACGAAACAACACGTATTAGCGTTGTCCCTGTGATGTATCTAAACGATCCTAACTTATCTAACATGTTATTTGACGTTTGGATGGACTCCAGTAAGTCTGATGTGAGTTACGAAGTTCTCGGACGCAGCTGAAGCTGGAAATAGTTTTAAACGAAACAACACGTATTAGCGTTGTTCCTGTGCTGTATCTAATCGATCCTTACTTATCTATCATGTTATTTGTCGTTTCGATGGACTCCAGTAACTCTGATGTGAGATACGACGTTTTCGGACGCAGCAGAAGCTGGAAATAGTTTTAAACGAAACAACACGTATTAGCGTTGTTCCTGTGATATATCTAATCGATCCTTACTCATCTATCATGTTATTTGGCGTTTCGATGGACTCCAGTAACTTTGATGTGAGATACGAAGTTCTCGGACGCAGCTGAAGCTGGAAATAGTTTTAAAAGAAACAACACGTATTAGCGTTGTTCATGTGATGTATCTAATCGATCCTTACTTAGCTACTATGTTATTTGACGTTTCGATGGACTCCAGTAACTCTAATGTGAGATACGAAATTTTCGGACGCAGCAGCAGCTGGAAATAGTTTTAAACGAAACAACACGAATTAGCGTTGTTCCTGTGATGTATGTAATCGATCCTTACTCATCTATCATGTTATTTGACGTTTGGACATACTCCAGTAACTCTGATGTGAGATACAAAGTTCTCGGACGCAGCAGAAGCTGGAAATAGTTTTGAACGAAACAACACGTATTAGCGTTGTTCCTGTGATGTTTCTAAACGATCCTTATTTATCTAACATATTATATGACGTTTGGATGGACTCCAGTAAGTCTGATGTGAGATACAAAGTTTTTGGACGCAGCAGCTGCTGGAAATAGTTTTAAACGAAACAACACGTATTAGCGTTGTTCCTGTGCTGTATCTAATCGATCCTTACTTATCTATCATGTTATTTGACGTTTCGATGGACTCCAGTAACTCTGATGTGAGATACGACGTTTTCGGACGCAGCAGAAGCTGGAAATAGTTTTTAACGAAACAACACATATTAGCGTTGTTCCTGTGATGTATCTAATCGATCCTTACTTATCTATCATGTTATTTGACGTTTGGATCGACTCCAGTAACTCTGATGTGATATACGAAGTTCTCGGACGCAGCAGAAGCTGGAAATAGTTTTAAACGAAACAACACGCATTAGCGTTGTTCCTGTGATGTATCTAATCGATCCTTACTCATCTATCATGTTATTTGTCGTTTCGATGGACTCCAGTAACCCTGATGTGAGATACGAAATTTTCGGACGCAGCGGAAGCTGGAAATAGTTTTAAACGAAACAACACGCATTAGCGTTGTTCCTGTGATGTAACTAATCGATCCTTACTCATCTATCATGTTATTTGTCGTTTCGATGGACTCTAGTAATTCTGATGTGAGATACGAAGTTTTTGGACGCAGCAGGAGCTGGAAATTGTTTTGAACGAAACAACACATATTAGCGTTGTTCCTGTGATGTATCTAAACGATCCTTTCTTATCTAACATGTTATTTGACGTTTGGATGGACTCCAGTAAGTCTGATGCGAGATACAAAGTTTTTGGACGCAGCAGGAGCTGGAAATAGTTTTAAACGAAACAACACGTATTAGCGTTGTTCCCGTGCTGTATCTAATCGATCCTTACTTATCTATCATGTTATTTGACGTTTCGATGGACTCCAGTAACTCTGATGTGAGATACGACGTTTTCGGACGCAGCAAAAGCTGGAAATAGTTTTAAACGAAACAACACGTATTAGCGTTGTTCCTGTGATGTATCTAATCGATCCTTACTTATCTATCATGTTATTTGACGTTTGGACGGACTCCAGTAACTCTGATGTGAGATACAAAGTTCTCGGACGCAGCAGAAGCTGGAAATAGTTTTGAACGAAACAACACGTATTAGCGTTGTTCCTGTGCTGTATCTAATCGATCCTTACTCATCTATCATGTTATTTGTCGTTTCGATGGACTCTAGTAATTCTGATGTGATATACGAAGTTTTTGGACGCAGCAGGAGCTGGAAATAGTTTTGAACGAAACAACACATATTAGCGTTGTTCCTGTGATGTATCTAAACGATCCTTACTCATCTATCATGTTATTTGGCGTTTCGATGGACTCCAGTAACTCTGATGTGAGATACAAAGTTTACGGACGCAGCAGAAGCTGGAAATAGTTTTAAATGAAACAACACGTATTAGCGTTGTTCCTGTGATGTATCTAATCGATCCTTACTCATCTATCATGTTATTTGACGTTTGGATGGACTCCAGTAACCCTGATGTGAGATACGAAATTTTCGGACGCAGCGGAAGCTGGAAATAGTTTTAAACGAAACAACACGCATTAGCGTTGTTCCTGTGATGTATCTAATCGATCCTTACTCATCTATCATGTTATTTGTCGTTTCGATGGACTCTAGTAATTCTGATGTGAGATACGAAGTTTTTGGACGCAGCAGGAGCTGGAAATAGTTTTGAACGAAACAACACATATTAGCGTTGTTCCTGTGATGTATCTAAACGATCCTTACTTATCTAACATGTTATTTGACGTTTGGATGGACTCCAGTAAGTCTGATGCGAGATACAAAGTTTTTGGACGCAGCAGGAGCTGGAAATAGTTTTAAACGAAACAACACGTATTAGCGTTGTTCCTGTGCTGTATCTAATCGATCCTTACTTATCTATCATGTTATTTGACGTTTCGATGTACTCCAGTAACTCTGATGTGAGATACGACGTTTTCGGACGCAGCAAAAGCTGGAAATAGTTTTAAACGAAACAACACGTATTAGCGTTGTTCCTGTGATGTATCTAATCGATCCTTACTTATCTATCATGTTATTTGACGTTTGGACGGACTCCAGTAACTCTGATGTGAGATACAAAGTTCTCGGACGCAGCAGAAGCTGGAAATAGTTTTGAACGAAACAACACGTATTAGCGTTGTTCCTGTGATGTATCTAAACGATCCTTACTTATCTAACATATTATATGACGTTTGGATGGACTCCAGTAAGTCTGATGTGAGATACAAAGTTTTTGGACGCAGCAGCTGCTGGAAATAGTTTTAAACGAAACAACACGTATTAGCGTTGTTCCTGTGCTGTATCTAATCGATCCTTACTTATCTATCATGTTATTTGACGTTTCGATGGACTCCAGTAACTCTGATGTGAGATACGACGTTTTCGGACGCAGCAGAAGCTGGAAATAGTTTTTAACGAAACAACACATATTAGCGTTGTTCCTGTGATGTATCTAATCGATCCTTACTTATCTATCATGTTATTTGACGTTTGGATCGACTCCAGTAACTCTGATGTGATATACGAAGTTCTCGGACGCAGCAGAAGCTGGAAATAGTTTTAAACGAAACAACACGCATTAGCGTTGTTCCTGTGATGTATCTAATCGGTCCTTACTTATCTATCATGTTATTTGACGTTTCGATGGACTCCAGTAACTCTGATGTGAGATACGACGTTTTCGGACGCAGCAGAAGCTGGAAATAGTTTTAAACGAAACAACACGCATTAGCGATGTTCCTGTGAAGTATCTAATCGATCCTTACTCATCTATCATGTTACTTGACGTTTGGATGGACTCCAGTAACTCTCATGTGAGATACAAAGTTTTTGGACGCAGCAGAAGCTGGAAATAGTTTTGAACGAAACAACACGTATTAGCGTTGTTCCTGTGATGTATCTAAACGATCCTTACTTATCTAACATGTTATTTGACGTTTGGATGGACTCCAGTAAGTCTGATGTGAGATACAATGTTTTTGGACGCAGCAGGAGCTGGAAATAGTTTTAAACGAAACAACACGTATTAGCGTTGTTCCTGTGCTGTATCTAATCGATCCTTACTTATCTATCATGTTATTTGTCGTTTCGATGGACTCCAGTAACTCTGATGTGAGATACGACGTTTTCGGACGCAGCAGAAGCTGGAAATAGTTTTAAACGAAACAACACGTATTAGCGTTGTTCCTGTGATGTATCTAATCGATCCTTACTCATCTATCATGTTATTTGGCGTTTCGATGGACTCCAGTAACTTTGATGTGAGATACGAAGTTCTCGGACGCAGCTGAAGCTGGAAATAGTTTTAAACGAAACAACACGTATTAGCGTTGTTCCTGTGATGTATCTAATCGATCCTTACTTAGCTACTATGTTATTTGACGTTTCGATGGACTCCAGTAACTCTAATGTGAGATACGAAATTTTCGGACGCAGCAGCAGCTGGAAATAGTTTTAAACGAAACAACACGCATTAGCGATGTTCCTGTGAAGTATCTAATCGATCCTTACTCATCTATCATGTTACTTGACGTTTGGATGGACTCCAGTAACTCTGATGTGAGATACGAAGTTCTCGGACGCAGCAGAAGCTGGAAATAGTTTTGAACGAAGCAACACGTATTAGCGTTGTTCCTGTGATGTATCTAAACGATTCTTACTTATCTAACATATTATATGACGTTTGGATGGACTCCAGTAACTCTAATGTGAGATACGAAATTTTCGGACGCAGCAGCAGCTGGAAATAGTTTTAAACGAAACAACACATATTAGCGTTGTTCCTGTGATGTATCCAATCGATCCTTACTCATCTATCATGTTATTTGGCGTTTCGATGGACTCCAGTAACTCTGATGTGAGATACAAAGTTCTCGGACGCAGCAGAAGCTGGAAATAGTTTTAAACGAAACAACACATATTAGCGTTGTTCCTGTGATGTATCTAATCGATCCTTACTCATCTATCATGTTATTTGTCGTTTCGATGGACTCTAGTAATTCTGATGTGAGATACGACGTTTTCGGACGCAGCAGAAGCTGGAAATAGTTTTAAACGAAACAACACATATTAGCGTTGTTCCTGTGATGTATCTAATCGATCCTTACTCATCTATCATGTTATTTGACGTTTGGACGGACTCCAGTAACTCTGATGTGAGATACAAAGTTCTCGGACACAGCAGAAGCTGGAAATAGTTTTGAACGAAACAACACGTATTAGCGTTGTTCCTGTGATGTATCTAAACGATCCTTACTTATCTATCATGTTGTTTGACGTTTGGATGGACTCCAGTAACTCTAATGTGAGATACGAAATTTTCGGACGCAGCAGCAGCTGGAAATAGTTTTAAACGAAACAACACATATTAGCGTTGTTCCTGTGATGTATCTAATCGATCCTTACTCATCTATCATGTTATTTGACGTTTGGACGGACTCCAGTAACTCTGATGTGAGATACAAAGTTCTCGGACGCAGCAGAAGCTGGAAATAGTTTTGAACGAAACAACACGTATTAGCGTTGTTCCTGTGATGTATCTAAACGATCCTTACTTATCTAACATATTATATGACGTTTGGATGGACTCCAGTAAGTCTGATGTGAGATACAAAGTTTTTGGACGCAGCAGCTGCTGGAAATAGTTTTAAACGAAACAACACGTATTAGCGTTGTTCCTGTGATGTATCTAATCGATCCTTACTCATCTATCATGTTATTTGACGTTTGGATGGACTCCAGTAACCCTGATGTGAGATACGAAATTTTCGGACGCAGCGGAAGCTGGAAATAGTTTTAAACGAAACAACACTCATTAGCGTTGTTCCTGTGATGTATCTAATCGAACCTTACTTATCTATCATGTTATTTGACGTTTGGATGGACTCCAGTAACTCTAATGTGAGATACGAAATTTTCGGACGCAGCAGCAGCTGGAAATAGTTTTAAACGAAACAACACATATTAGCGTTGTTCCTGTTATGTATCTAATCGATCCTTACTCATCTATCATGTTATTTGTCGTTTCGATGGACTCTAGTAATTCTGATGTGAGATACGAAGTTTTTGGACGCATCAGGAGCTGGAAATAGTTTTGAACGAAACAACACGTATTAGCGTTGTCCCTGTGATGTATCTAAACGATCCTAACTTATCTAACATGTTATTTGACGTTTGGATGGACTCCAGTAAGTCTGATGTGAGTTACGAAGTTCTCGGACGCAGCTGAAGCTGGAAATAGTTTTAAACGAAACAACACGTATTAGCGTTGTTCCTGTGCTGTATCTAATCGATCCTTACTTATCTATCATGTTATTTGTCGTTTCGATGGACTCCAGTAACTCTGATGTGAGATACGACGTTTTCGGACGCAGCAGAAGCTGGAAATAGTTTTAAACGAAACAACACGTATTAGCGTTGTTCCTGTGATGTATCTAATCGATCCTTACTCATCTATCATGTTATTTGGCGTTTCGATGGACTCCAGTAACTTTGATGTGAGATACGAAGTTCTCGGACGCAGCTGAAGCTGGAAATAGTTTTAAACGAAACAACACGCATTAGCGATGTTCCTGTGAAGTATCTAATCGATCCTTACCCATCTATCATGTTATTTGTCGTTTCGATGGACTCTAGTAATTCTGATGTGAGATACGAAGTTTTTGGACGCATCAGGAGCTGGAAATAGTTTTGAACGAAACAACACGTATTAGCGTTGTCCCTGTGATGTATCTAAACGATCCTAACTTATCTAACATGTTATTTGACGTTTGGATGGACTCCAGTAAGTCTGATGTGAGTTACGAAGTTCTCGGACGCAGCTGAAGCTGGAAATAGTTTTAAACGAAACAACACGTATTAGCGTTGTTCCTGTGCTGTATCTAATCGATCCTTACTTATCTATCATGTTATTTGTCGTTTCGATGGACTCCAGTAACTCTGATGTGAGATACGACGTTTTCGGACGCAGCAGAAGCTGGAAATAGTTTTAAACGAAACAACACGTATTAGCGTTGTTCCTGTGATGTATCTAATCGATCCTTACTCATCTATCATGTTATTTGGCGTTTCGATGGACTCCAGTAACTTTGATGTGAGATACGAAGTTCTCGGACGCAGCTGAAGCTGGAAATAGTTTTAAAAGAAACAACACGTATTAGCGTTGTTCCTGTGATGTATCTAATCGATCCTTACTTAGCTACTATGTTATTTGACGTTTCGATGGACTCCAGTAACTCTAATGTGAGATACGAAATTTTCGGACGCAGCAGCAGCTGGAAATAGTTTTAAACGAAACAACACGAATTAACGTTGTTCCTGTGATGTATGTAATCGATCCTTACTCATCTATCATGTTATTTGACGTTTGGACATACTCCAGTAACTCTGATGTGAGATACAAAGTTCTCGGACGCAGCAGAAGCTGGAAATAGTTTTGAACGAAACAACACGTATTAGCGTTGTTCCTGTGATGTTTCTAAACGATCCTTATTTATCTAACATATTATATGACGTTTGGATGGACTCCAGTAAGTCTGATGTGAGATACAAAGTTTTTGGACGCAGCAGCTGCTGGAAATAGTTTTAAACGAAACAACACGTATTAGCGTTGTTCCTGTGCTGTATCTAATCGATCCTTACTTATCTATCATGTTATTTGACGTTTCGATGGACTCCAGTAACTCTGATGTGAGATACGACGTTTTCGGACGCAGCAGAAGCTGGAAATAGTTTTTAACGAAACAACACATATTAGCGTTGTTCCTGTGATGTATCTAATCGATCCTTACTTATCTATCATGTTATTTGACGTTTGGATCGACTCCAGTAACTCTGATGTGATATACGAAGTTCTCGGACGCAGCAGAAGCTGGAAATAGTTTTAAACGAAACAACACGCATTAGCGTTGTTCCTGTGATGTATCTAATCGATCCTTACTCATCTATCATGTTATTTGTCGTTTCGATGGACTCCAGTAACCCTGATGTGAGATACGAAATTTTCGGACGCAGCGGAAGCTGGAAATAGTTTTAAACGAAACAACACGCATTAGCGTTGTTCCTGTGATGTAACTAATCGATCCTTACTCATCTATCATGTTATTTGTCGTTTCGATGGACTCTAGTAATTCTGATGTGAGATACGAAGTTTTTGGACGCAGCAGGAGCTGGAAATTGTTTTGAACGAAACAACACATATTAGCGTTGTTCCTGTGATGTATCTAAACGATCCTTTCTTATCTAACATGTTATTTGACGTTTGGATGGACTCCAGTAAGTCTGATGCGAGATACAAAGTTTTTGGACGCAGCAGGAGCTGGAAATAGTTTTAAACGAAACAACACGTATTAGCGTTGTTCCCGTGCTGTATCTAATCGATCCTTACTTATCTATCATGTTATTTGACGTTTCGATGGACTCCAGTAACTCTGATGTGAGATACGACGTTTTCGGACGCAGCAAAAGCTGGAAATAGTTTTAAACGAAACAACACGTATTAGCGTTGTTCCTGTGATGTATCTAATCGATCCTTACTTATCTATCATGTTATTTGACGTTTGGACGGACTCCAGTAACTCTGATGTGAGATACAAAGTTCTCGGACGCAGCAGAAGCTGGAAATAGTTTTGAACGAAACAACACGTATTAGCGTTGTTCCTGTGCTGTATCTAATCGATCCTTACTCATCTATCATGTTATTTGTCGTTTCGATGGACTCTAGTAATTCTGATGTGATATACGAAGTTTTTGGACGCAGCAGGAGCTGGAAATAGTTTTGAACGAAACAACACATATTAGCGTTGTTCCTGTGATGTATCTAAACGATCCTTACTCATCTATCATGTTATTTGGCGTTTCGATGGACTCCAGTAACTCTGATGTGAGATACAAAGTTTACGGACGCAGCAGAAGCTGGAAATAGTTTTAAATGAAACAACACGTATTAGCGTTGTTCCTGTGATGTATCTAATCGATCCTTACTCATCTATCATGTTATTTGACGTTTGGATGGACTCCAGTAACCCTGATGTGAGATACGAAATTTTCGGACGCAGCGGAAGCTGGAAATAGTTTTAAACGAAACAACACGCATTAGCGTTGTTCCTGTGATGTATCTAATCGATCCTTACTCATCTATCATGTTATTTGTCGTTTCGATGGACTCTAGTAATTCTGATGTGAGATACGAAGTTTTTGGACGCAGCAGGAGCTGGAAATAGTTTTGAACGAAACAACACATATTAGCGTTGTTCCTGTGATGTATCTAAACGATCCTTACTTATCTAACATGTTATTTGACGTTTGGATGGACTCCAGTAAGTCTGATGCGAGATACAAAGTTTTTGGACGCAGCAGGAGCTGGAAATAGTTTTAAACGAAACAACACGTATTAGCGTTGTTCCTGTGCTGTATCTAATCGATCCTTACTTATCTATCATGTTATTTGACGTTTCGATGTACTCCAGTAACTCTGATGTGAGATACGACGTTTTCGGACGCAGCAAAAGCTGGAAATAGTTTTAAACGAAACAACACGTATTAGCGTTGTTCCTGTGATGTATCTAATCGATCCTTACTTATCTATCATGTTATTTGACGTTTGGACGGACTCCAGTAACTCTGATGTGAGATACAAAGTTCTCGGACGCAGCAGAAGCTGGAAATAGTTTTGAACGAAACAACACGTATTAGCGTTGTTCCTGTGATGTATCTAAACGATCCTTACTTATCTAACATATTATATGACGTTTGGATGGACTCCAGTAAGTCTGATGTGAGATACAAAGTTTTTGGACGCAGCAGCTGCTGGAAATAGTTTTAAACGAAACAACACGTATTAGCGTTGTTCCTGTGCTGTATCTAATCGATCCTTACTTATCTATCATGTTATTTGACGTTTCGATGGACTCCAGTAACTCTGATGTGAGATACGACGTTTTCGGACGCAGCAGAAGCTGGAAATAGTTTTTAACGAAACAACACATATTAGCGTTGTTCCTGTGATGTATCTAATCGATCCTTACTTATCTATCATGTTATTTGACGTTTGGATCGACTCCAGTAACTCTGATGTGATATACGAAGTTCTCGGACGCAGCAGAAGCTGGAAATAGTTTTAAACGAAACAACACGCATTAGCGTTGTTCCTGTGATGTATCTAATCGGTCCTTACTTATCTATCATGTTATTTGACGTTTCGATGGACTCCAGTAACTCTGATGTGAGATACGACGTTTTCGGACGCAGCAGAAGCTGGAAATAGTTTTAAACGAAACAACACGCATTAGCGATGTTCCTGTGAAGTATCTAATCGATCCTTACTCATCTATCATGTTACTTGACGTTTGGATGGACTCCAGTAACTCTCATGTGAGATACAAAGTTTTTGGACGCAGCAGAAGCTGGAAATAGTTTTGAACGAAACAACACGTATTAGCGTTGTTCCTGTGATGTATCTAAACGATCCTTACTTATCTAACATGTTATTTGACGTTTGGATGGACTCCAGTAAGTCTGATGTGAGATACAATGTTTTTGGACGCAGCAGGAGCTGGAAATAGTTTTAAACGAAACAACACGTATTAGCGTTGTTCCTGTGCTGTATCTAATCGATCCTTACTTATCTATCATGTTATTTGTCGTTTCGATGGACTCCAGTAACTCTGATGTGAGATACGACGTTTTCGGACGCAGCAGAAGCTGGAAATAGTTTTAAACGAAACAACACGTATTAGCGTTGTTCCTGTGATGTATCTAATCGATCCTTACTCATCTATCATGTTATTTGGCGTTTCGATGGACTCCAGTAACTTTGATGTGAGATACGAAGTTCTCGGACGCAGCTGAAGCTGGAAATAGTTTTAAACGAAACAACACGTATTAGCGTTGTTCCTGTGATGTATCTAATCGATCCTTACTTAGCTACTATGTTATTTGACGTTTCGATGGGCTCCAGTAACTCTAATGTGAGATACGAAATTTTCGGACGCAGCAGCAGCTGGAAATAGTTTTGAACGAAACAACACGTATTAGCGTTGTCCCTGTGATGTATCTAAACGATCCTAACTTATCTAACATGTTATTTGACGTTTGGATGGACTCCAGTAAGTCTGATGTGAGTTACGAAGTTCTCGGACGCAGCTGAAGCTGGAAATAGTTTTAAACGAAACAACACGTATTAGCGTTGTTCCTGTGCTGTATCTAATCGATCCTTACTTATCTATCATGTTATTTGTCGTTTCGATGGACTCCAGTAACTCTGATGTGAGATACGACGTTTTCGGACGCAGCAGAAGCTGGAAATAGTTTTAAACGAAACAACACGTATTAGCGTTGTTCCTGTGATGTATCTAATCGATCCTTACTCATCTATCATGTTATTTGGCGTTTCGATGGACTCCAGTAACTTTGATGTGAGATACGAAGTTCTCGGACGCAGCTGAAGCTGGAAATAGTTTTAAACGAAACAACACGTATTAGCGTTGTTCCTGTGATGTATCTAATCGATCCTTACTTAGCTACTATGTTATTTGACGTTTCGATGGACTCCAGTAACTCTAATGTGAGATACGAAATTTTCGGACGCAGCAGCAGCTGGAAATAGTTTTAAACGAAACAACACGCATTAGCGATGTTCCTGTGAAGTATCTAATCGATCCTTACTCATCTATCATGTTACTTGACGTTTGGATGGACTCCAGTAACTCTGATGTGAGATACGAAGTTCTCGGACGCAGCAGAAGCTGGAAATAGTTTTGAACGAAGCAACACGTATTAGCGTTGTTCCTGTGATGTATCTAAACGATTCTTACTTATCTAACATATTATATGACGTTTGGATGGACTCCAGTAACTCTAATGTGAGATACGAAATTTTCGGACGCAGCAGCAGCTGGAAATAGTTTTAAACGAAACAACACATATTAGCGTTGTTCCTGTGATGTATCTAATCGATCCTTACTCATCTATCATGTTATTTGGCGTTTCGATGGACTCCAGTAACTCTGATGTGAGATACAAAGTTCTCGGACGCAGCAGAAGCTGGAAATAGTTTTAAACGAAACAACACATATTAGCGTTGTTCCTGTGATGTATCTAATCGATCCTTACTCATCTATCATGTTATTTGTCGTTTCGATGGACTCTAGTAATTCTGATGTGAGATACGACGTTTTCGGACGCAGCAGAAGCTGGAAATAGTTTTAAACGAAACAACACATATTAGCGTTGTTCCTGTGATGTATCTAATCGATCCTTACTCATCTATCATGTTATTTGACGTTTGGACGGACTCCAGTAACTCTGATGTGAGATACAAAGTTCTCGGACACAGCAGAAGCTGGAAATAGTTTTGAACGAAACAACACGTATTAGCGTTGTTCCTGTGATGTATCTAAACGATCCTTACTTATCTATCATGTTGTTTGACGTTTGGATGGACTCCAGTAACTCTAATGTGAGATACGAAATTTTCGGACGCAGCAGCAGCTGGAAATAGTTTTAAACGAAACAACACATATTAGCGTTGTTCCTGTGATGTATCTAATCGATCCTTACTCATCTATCATGTTATTTGACGTTTGGACGGACTCCAGTAACTCTGATGTGAGATACAAAGTTCTCGGACGCAGCAGAAGCTGGAAATAGTTTTGAACGAAACAACACGTATTAGCGTTGTTCCTGTGATGTATCTAAACGATCCTTACTTATCTAACATATTATATGACGTTTGGATGGACTCCAGTAAGTCTGATGTGAGATACAAAGTTTTTGGACGCAGCAGCTGCTGGAAATAGTTTTAAACGAAACAACACGTATTAGCGTTGTTCCTGTGATGTATCTAATCGATCCTTACTCATCTATCATGTTATTTGACGTTTGGATGGACTCCAGTAACCCTGATGTGAGATACGAAATTTTCGGACGCAGCGGAAGCTGGAAATAGTTTTAAACGAAACAACACTCATTAGCGTTGTTCCTGTGATGTATCTAATCGATCCTTACTTATCTATCATGTTATTTGACGTTTGGATGGACTCCAGTAACTCTAATGTGAGATACGAAATTTTCGGACGCAGCAGCAGCTGGAAATAGTTTTAAACGAAACAACACATATTAGCGTTGTTCCTGTTATGTATCTAATCGATCCTTACTCATCTATCATGTTATTTGTCGTTTCGATGGACTCTAGTAATTCTGATGTGAGATACGAAGTTTTTGGACGCATCAGGAGCTGGAAATAGTTTTGAACGAAACAACACGTATTAGCGTTGTCCCTGTGATGTATCTAAACGATCCTAACTTATCTAACATGTTATTTGACGTTTGGATGGACTCCAGTAAGTCTGATGTGAGTTACGAAGTTCTCGGACGCAGCTGAAGCTGGAAATAGTTTTAAACGAAACAACACGTATTAGCGTTGTTCCTGTGCTGTATCTAATCGATCCTTACTTATCTATCATGTTATTTGTCGTTTCGATGGACTCCAGTAACTCTGATGTGAGATAAGACGTTTTCGGACGCAGCAGAAGCTGGAAATAGTTTTAAACGAAACAACACGCATTAGCGTTGTTCCTGTGATGTATCTAATCGATCCTTACTCATCTATCATGTTATTTGGCGTTTCGATGGACTCCAGTAACTTTGATGTGAGATACGAAGTTCTCGGACGCAGCTGAAGCTGGAAATAGTTTTAAACGAAACAACACGTATTAGCGTTGTTCCTGTGATGTATCTAAATGATCCTTACTTAGCTACTATGTTATTTGACGTTTCGATGGACTCCAGTAACTCTAATGTGAGATACGAAATTTTCGGACGCAGCAGCAGCTGGAAATAGTTTTAAACGAAACAACACGCATTAGCGTTGTTCCTGTGATGTATGTAATCGATCCTTACTCATCTATCATGTTATTTGACGTTTGGACATACTCCAGTAACTCTGATGTGAGATACAAAGTTCTCGGACGCAGCAGAAGCTGGAAATAGTTTTGAACGAAACAACACGTATTAGCGTTGTTCCTGTGATGTTTCTAAACGATCCTTATTTATCTAA
This sequence comes from Prosopocoilus inquinatus, assembly GCA_036172665.1. Taxonomy (NCBI): domain Eukaryota; kingdom Metazoa; phylum Arthropoda; class Insecta; order Coleoptera; family Lucanidae; genus Prosopocoilus; species Prosopocoilus inquinatus. The sequence goes on from CM069879.1 coordinate 30,204,379, forward strand.
CATATTATATGACGTTTGGATGGACTCCAGTAAGTCTGATGTGAGATACAAAGTTTTTGGACGCAGCAGCTGCTGGAAATAGTTTTAAACGAAACAACACGTATTAGCGTTGTTCCTGTGCTGTATCTAATCGATCCTTACTTATCTATCATGTTATTTGACGTTTCGATGGACTCCAGTAACTCTGATGTGAGATACGACGTTTTCGGACGCAGCAGAAGCTGGAAATAGTTTTTAACGAAACAACACATATTAGCGTTGTTCCTGTGATGTATCTAATTGATCCTTACTTATCTATCATGTTATTTGACGTTTGGATCGACTCCAGTAACTCTGATGTGATATACGAAGTTCTCGGACGCAGCAGAAGCTGGAAATAGTTTTAAACGAAACAACACGCATTAGCGTTGTTCCTGTGATGTATCTAATCGATCCTTACTCATCTATCATGTTATTTGTCGTTTCGATGGACTCCAGTAACCCTGATGTGAGATACGAAATTTTCGGACGCAGCGGAAGCTGGAAATAGTTTTAAACGAAACAACACGCATTAGCGTTGTTCCTGTGATGTAACTAATCGATCCTTACTCATCTATCATGTTATTTGTCGTTTCGATGGACTCTAGTAATTCTGATGTGAGATACGAAGTTTTTGGACGCAGCAGGAGCTGGAAATTGTTTTGAACGAAACAACACATATTAGCGTTGTTCCTGTGATGTATCTAAACGATCCTTTCTTATCTAACATGTTATTTGACGTTTGGATGGACTCCAGTAAGTCTGATGCGAGATACAAAGTTTTTGGACGCAGCAGGAGCTGGAAATAGTTTTAAACGAAACAACACGTATTAGCGTTGTTCCCGTGCTGTATCTAATCGATCCTTACTTATCTATCATGTTATTTGACGTTTCGATGGACTCCAGTAACTCTGATGTGAGATACGACGTTTTCGGACGCAGCAAAAGCTGGAAATAGTTTTAAACGAAACAACACGTATTAGCGTTGTTCCTGTGATGTATCTAATCGATCCTTACTTATCTATCATGTTATTTGACGTTTGGACGGACTCCAGTAACTCTGATGTGAGATACAAAGTTCTCGGACGCAGCAGAAGCTGGAAATAGTTTTGAACGAAACAACACGTATTAGCGTTGTTCCTGTGATGTATCTAAACGATCCTTACTTATCTAACATATTATATGACGTTTGGATGGACTCCAGTAAGTCTGATGTGAGATACAAAGTTTTTGGACGCAGCAGCTGCTGGAAATAGTTTTAAACGAAACAACACGTATTAGCGTTGTTCCTGTGCTGTATCTAATCGATCCTTACTTATCTATCATGTTATTTGACGTTTCGATGGACTCCAGTAACTCTGATGTGAGATACGACGTTTTCGGACGCAGCAGAAGCTGGAAATAGTTTTGAACGAAGCAACACGTATTAGCGTTGTTCCTGTGATGTATCTAATCGATCCTTACTCATCTATCATGTTATTTGACGTTTGGATCGACTCCAGTAACTCTGATGTGATATACGAAGTTCTCGGACGCAGCAGAAGCTGGAAATAGTTTTAAACGAAACAACACGCATTAGCGTTGTTCCTGTGATGTATCTAATCGATCCTTACTCATCTATCATGTTATTTGGCGTTTCGATGGACTCCAATAACTCTGATGTGAGATACAAAGTTTACGGACGCAGCAGAAGCTGGAAATAGTTTTAAATGAAACAACACGTATTAGCGTTGTTCCTGTGATGTATCTAATCGATCCTTACTCATCTATCATGTTATTTGACGTTTGGATGGACTCCAGTAACCCTGATGTGAGATACGAAATTTTCGGACGCAGCGGAAGCTGGAAATAGTTTTAAACGAAACAACACGCATTAGCGTTGTTCCTGTGATGTAACTAATCGATCCTTACTCATCTATCATGTTATTTGTCGTTTCGATGGACTCTAGTAATTCTGATGTGAGATACGAAGTTTTTGGACGCAGCAGGAGCTGGAAATAGTTTTGAACGAAACAACACATATTAGCGTTGTTCCTGTGATGTATCTAAACGATCCTTTCTTATCTAACATGTTATTTGACGTTTGGATGGACTCCAGTAAGTCTGATGCGAGATACAAAGTTTTTGGACGCAGCAGGAGCTGGAAATAGTTTTAAACGAAACAACACGTATTAGCGTTGTTCCTGTGCTGTATCTAATCGATCCTTACTTATCTATCATGTTATTTGACGTTTCGATGGACTCCAGTAACTCTGATGTGAGATACGACGTTTTCGGACGCAGCAAAAGCTGGAAATAGTTTTAAACGAAACAACACGTATTAGCGTTGTTCCTGTGATGTATCTAATCGATCCTTACTTATCTATCATGTTATTTGACGTTTGGACGGACTCCAGTAACTCTGATGTGAGATACAAAGTTCTCGGACGCAGCAGAAGCTGGAAATAGTTTTGAACGAAACAACACGTATTAGCGTTGTTCCTGTGATGTATCTAAACGATCCTTACTTATCTAACATATTATATGACGTTTGGATGGACTCCAGTAAGTCTGATGTGAGATACAAAGTTTTTGGACGCAGCAGCTGCTGGAAATAGTTTTAAACGAAACAACACGTATTAGCGTTGTTCCTGTGCTGTATCTAATCGATCCTTACTTATCTATCATGTTATTTGACGTTTCGATGGACTCCAGTAACTCTGATGTGAGATACGACGTTTTCGGACGCAGCAGAAGCTGGAAATAGTTTTGAACGAAGCAACACGTATTAGCGTTGTTCCTGTGATGTATCTAAACGATTCTTACTTATCTAACATATTATATGACGTTTGGATGGACTCCAGTAACTCTAATGTGAGATACGAAATTTTCGGACGCAGCAGCAGCTGGAAATAGTTTTAAACGAAACAACACATATTAGCGTTGTTCCTGTGATGTATCTAATCGATCCTTACTCATCTATCATGTTATTTGGCGTTTCGATGGACTCCAGTAACTCTGATGTGAGATACAAAGTTCTCGGACGCAGCAGAAGCTGGAAATAGTTTTAAACGAAACAACACATATTAGCGTTGTTCCTGTGATGTATCTAATCGATCCTTACTCATCTATCATGTTATTTGTCGTTTCGATGGACTCCAGTAATTCTGATGTGAGATACGACGTTTTCGGACGCAGCAGAAGCTGGAAATAGTTTTAAACGAAACAACACATATTAGCGTTGTTCCTGTGATGTATCTAATCGATCCTTACTCATCTATCATGTTATTTGACGTTTGGACGGACTCCAGTAACTCTGATGTGAGATACAAAGTTCTCGGACACAGCAGAAGCTGGAAATAGTTTTGAACGAAACAACACGTATTAGCGTTGTTCCTGTGATGTATCTAAACGATCCTTACTTATCTATCATGTTGTTTGACGTTTGGATGGACTCCAGTAACTCTAATGTGAGATACGAAATTTTCGGACGCAGCAGCAGCTGGAAATAGTTTTAAACGAAACAACACATATTAGCGTTGTTCCTGTGATGTATCTAATCGATCCTTACTCATCTATCATGTTATTTGACGTTTGGACGGACTCCAGTAACTCTGATGTGAGATACAAAGTTCTCCGACGCAGCAGAAGCTGGAAATAGTTTTGAACGAAACAACACGTATTAGCGTTGTTCCTGTGATGTATCTAAACGATCCTTACTTATCTAACATATTATATGACGTTTGGATGGACTCCAGTAAGTCTGATGTGAGATACAAAGTTTTTGGACGCAGCAGCTGCTGGAAATAGTTTTAAACGAAACAACACGTATTAGCGTCGTTCCTGTGATGTATCTAATCGATCCTTACTCATCTATCATGTTATTTGACGTTTGGATGGACTCCAGTAACCCTGATGTGAGATACGAAATTTTCGGACGCAGCGGAAGCTGGAAATAGTTTTAAACGAAACAACACTCATTAGCGTTGTTCGTGTGATGTATCTAATCGATCCTTACTCATCTATCATGTTATTTGGCGTTTCGATGGACTCCAGTAACTCTGATGTGAGATACAAAGTTCTCGGACGCAGCAGAAGCTGGAAATAGTTTTAAACGAAACAACACATATTAGCGTTGTTCCTGTGATGTATCTAATCGATCCTTACTCATCTATCATGTTATTTGTCGTTTCGATGGACTCCAGTAATTCTGATGTGAGATACGACGTTTTCGGACGCAGCAGAAGCTGGAAATAGTTTTAAACGAAACAACACATATTAGCGTTGTTCCTGTGATGTATCTAATCGATCCTTACTCATCTATCATGTTATTTGACGTTTGGACGGACTCCAGTAACTCTGATGTGAGATACAAAGTTCTCGGACACAGCAGAAGCTGGAAATAGTTTTGAACGAAACAACACGTATTAGCGTTGTTCCTGTGATGTATCTAATCGATCCTTACTTATCTATCATGTTATTTGACGTTTGGACGGACTCCAGTAACTCTGATGTGAGATACAAAGTTCTCGGACGCAGCAGAAGCTGGAAATAGTTTTGAACGAAACAACACGTATTAGCGTTGTTCCTGTGATGTATCTAAACTATCCTTACTTATCTAACATATTATATGACGTTTGGATGGACTCCAGTAAGTCTGATGTGAGATACAAAGTTTTTGGACGCAGCAGCTGCTGGAAATAGTTTTAAACGAAACAACACGTATTAGCGTTGTTCCTGTGCTGTATCTAATCGATCCTTACTTATCTATCATGTTATTTGTCGTTTCGATGGACTCCAGTAACTCTGATGTGAGATACGACGTTTTCGGACGCAGCAGAAGCTGGAAATAGTTTTGAACGAAACAACACGTATTAGCGTTGTTCCTGTGATGTATCTAAACGATCCTTACTTATCTAACATATTATATGACGTTTGGATGGACTCCAGTAAGTCTGATGTGAGATACAAAGTTTTTTGACGCAGCAGCTGCTGGAAATAGTTTTAAACGAAACAACACGTATTAGCGTTGTTCCTGTGCTGTATCTAATCGATCCTTACTTATCTATCATGTTATTTGACGTTTCGATGGACTCCAGTAACTCTGATGTGAGATACGACGTTTTAGGACGCAGCAGAAGCTGGAAATAGTTTTTAACGAAACAACACATATTAGCGTTGTTCCTGTGATGTATCTAATCGATCCTTACTTATCTATCATGTTATTTGACGTTTGGATCGACTCCAGTAACTCTGATGTGATATACGAAGTTCTCGGACGCAGCAGAAGCTGGAAATAGTTTTAAACGAGACAACACGCATTAGCGTTGTTCCTGTGATGTATCTAATCGGTCCTTACTTATCTATCATGTTATTTGACGTTTCGATGGACTCCAGTAAGTCTGATGTGAGATACGACGTTTTCGGACGCAGCAGAAGCTGGAAATAGTTTTAAACGAAACAACACGCATTAGCGATGTTCCTGTGAAGTATCTAATCGATCCTTACTCATCTATCATGTTACTTGACGTTTGGATGGACTCCAGTAACTCTCATGTGAGATACAATGTTTTTGGACGCAGCAGAAGCTGGAAATAGTTTTGAACGAAACAACACGTATTAGCGTTGTTCCTGTGATGTATCTAAACGATCCTTACTTATCTAACATGTTATTTGACGTTTGGATGGACTCCAGTAAGTCTGATGTGAGATACAATGTTTTTGGACGCAGCAGGAGCTGGAAATAGTTTTAAACGAAACAACACGTATTAGCGTTGTTCCTGTGCTGTATCTAATCGATCCTTACTTATCTATCATGTTATTTGTCGTTTCGATATACTCCAGTAACTCTGATGTGAGATACGACGTTTTCGGACGCAACAGAAGCTGGAAATAGTTTTTAACGAAACAACACATATTAGCGTTGTTCCTGTGATGTATCTAAACGATCCTTACTTATCTAACATGTTATTTGACGTTTGGATGGACTCCAGTAAGTCTGATGTGAGATACAAAGTTTTTGGACGCAGCAGGAGCTGGAAATAGTTTTAAACGAAACAACACGTATTAGCGTTGTTCCTGTGCTGTATCTAATCGATCCTTACTTATCTATCATGTTATTTGACGTTTCGATGGACTCCAGTAACTCTGATGTGAGATACGACGTTTTCGGACGCAGCAGAAGCTGGAAATAGTTTTAAACGAAACAACAGGCATTAGCGATGTTACTGTGAAGTATCTAATCGATCCTTACTCATCTATCATGTTATTTGACGTTTGGATGGACTCCAGTAACTCTGATGTGAGATACGAAGTTCTCGGACGCAGCAGAAGCTGGAAATAGTTTTAAACGAAACAACACGCATTAGCGTTGTTCCTGTGATGTATCTAATCGATCATTACTCATCTATCATGTTATTTGTCGTTTCGATGGACTCTAGTAATTCTGATGTGAGATACGAAGTTTTTGGACGCAGCAGGAGCTGGAAATAGTTTTGAACGAAACAACACGTATTAGCGTTGTTCCTGTGCTGTATCTAATCGATCCTTACTTATCTATCATGTTATTTGACGTTTCGATGGACTCCAGTAACTCTGATGTGAGATACGACGTTTTCGGACGCAGCAGAAGCTGGAAATAGTTTTAAACAAAACAACACGCATTAGCGTTGTTCCTGTGCTGTATCTAATCGATCCTTACTTATCTATCATGTTATTTGACGTTTCGATGGACTCCAGTAACTCTGATGTGAGATAAGACGTTTTCGGACGCAGCAGAAGCTGGAGGTAGTTTTGAACGAAACAACACGTATTAGCGTTGTTCCTGTGATGTATCTAAACGATCCTTACTTATCTAACATGTTATTTGACGTTTGGATGGACTCCAGTAAGTCTGATGTGAGATACAAAGTTTTTGGACGCAGCAGGAGCTGGAAATAGTTTTAAACGAAACAACACGTATTAGCGTTGTTCCTGTGCTGTATCTAATCGATCCTTACTTATCTATCATGTTATTTGACGTTTCGATGGACTCCAGTAACTCTGATGTGAGATACGACGTTTTCGGACGCAGCAGAAGCTGGAAATAGTTTTAAACGAAACAACAGGCATTAGCGATGTTACTGTGAAGTATCTAATCGATCCTTACTCATCTATCATGTTATTTGACGTTTGGATGGACTCCAGTAACTCTGATGTGAGATACAAAGTTTTTGGACGCAGCAGAAGCTGGAAATAGTTTTGATCGAAACAACACGTATTAGCGTTGTTAATGTGATGTATCTAAACGATCCTTACTTATCTAACATGTTATTTGACGTTTGGATGGACTCCAGTAAGTCTGATGTGAGATACAATGTTTTTGGACGCAGCAGGAGCTGGAAATAGTTTTAAACGAAACAACACGTATTAGCGTTGTTCCTGTGCTGTATCTAATCGATCCTTACTTATCTATCATGTTATTTGTCGTTTCGATATACTCCAGTAACTCTGATGTGAGATACGACGTTTTCGGACGCAACAGAAGCTGGAAATAGTTTTTAACGAAACAACACATATTAGCGTTGTTCCTGTGATGTATCTAATCGGTCCTTACTTATCTATCATGTTATTTGACGTTTGGATCGACTCCAGTAACTCTGATGTGAGATACGAAGTTCTCGGACGCAGCAGAAGCTGGAAATAGTTTTAAACGAAACAACACGCATTAGCGTTGTTCCTGTGATGTATCTAATCGATCCTTACTCATCTATCATGTTATTTGTCGTTTCGATGGACTCTAGTAATTCTGATGTGAGATACGAAGTTTTTGGACGCAGCAGGAGCTGGAAATAGTTTTGAACGAAACAACACGTATTAGCGTTGTTCCTGTGCTGTATCTAATCGATCCTTACTTATCTATCATGTTATTTGTCGTTTCGATATACTCCAGTAACTCTGATGTGAGATACGACGTTTTCGGACGCAACAGAAGCTGGAAATAGTTTTTAACGAAACAACACATATTAGCGTTGTTCCTGTGATGTATCTAATAGGTCCTTACTTATCTATCATGTTATTTGACGTTTGGATCGACTCCAGTAACTCTGATGTGAGATACGAAGTTCTCGGACGCAGCAGAAGCTGGAAATAGTTTTAAACGAAACAACACGCATTAGCGTTGTTCCTGTGATGTATCTAATCGATCATTACTCATCTATCATGTTATTTGTCGTTTCGATGGACTCTAGTAATTCTGATGTGAGATACGAAGTTTTTGGACGCAGCAGGAGCTGGAAATAGTTTTGAACGAAACAACACGTATTAGCGTTGTTCCTGTGCTGTATCTAATCGATCCTTACTTATCTATCATGTTATTTGACGTTTCGATGGACTCCAGTAACTCTGATGTGAGATACGACGTTTTCGGACGCAGCAGAAGCCGGAAATAGTTTTAAACAAAACAACACGCATTAGCGTTGTTCCTGTGCTGTATCTAATCGATCCTTACTTATCTATCATGTTATTTGACGTTTCGATGGACTCCAGTAACTCTGATGTGAGATAAGACGTTTTCGGACGCAGCAGAAGCTGGAGGTAGTTTTGAACGAAACAACACGTATTAGCGTTGTTCCTGTGATGTATCTAAACGATCCTTACTTATCTAACATGTTATTTGACGTTTGGATGGACTCCAGTAAGTCTGATGTGAGATACAAAGTTTTTGGACGCAGCAGGAGCTGGAAATAGTTTTAAACGAAACAACACGTATTAGCGTTGTTCCTGTGCTCTATCTAATCGATCCTTACTTATCTATCATGTTATTTGACGTTTCGATGGACTCCAGTAACTCTGATGTGAGATACGACGTTTTCGGACGCAGCAGAAGCTGGAAATAGTTTTAAACGAAACAACAGGCATTAGCGATGTTACTGTGAAGTATCTAATCGATCCTTACTCATCTATCATGTTATTTGACGTTTGGATGGACTCCAGTAACTCTGATGTGAGATACAAAGTTTTTGGACGCAGCAGAAGCTGGAAATAGTTTTGATCGAAACAACACGTATTAGCGTTGTTAATGTGATGTATCTAAACGATCCTTACTTATCTAACATGTTATTTGACGTTTGGATGGACTCCAGTAAGTCTGCTGTGAGATACAATGTTTTTGGACGCAGCAGGAGCTGGAAATAGTTTTAAACGAAACAACACGTATTAGCGTTGTTCCTGTGCTGTATCTAATCGATCCTTACTTATCTATCATGTTATTTGTCGTTTCGATATACTCCAGTAACTCTGATGTGAGATACGACGTTTTCGGACGCAACAGAAGCTGGAAATAGTTTTTAACGAAACAACACATATTAGCGCTGTTCCTGTGATGTATCTAATCGGTCCTTACTTATCTATCATGTTATTTGACGTTTGGATCGACTCCAGTAACTCTGATGTGAGATACGAAGTTCTCGGACGCAGCAGAAGCTGGAAATAGTTTTAAACGAAACAACACGCATTAGCGTTGTTCCTGTGATGTATCTAATCGATCCTTACTCATCTATCATGTTATTTGTCGTTTCGATGGACTCTAGTAATTCTGATGTGAGATACGAAGTTTTTGGACGCAGCAGGAGCTGGAAATAGTTTTGAACGAAACAACACGTATTAGCGTTGTTCCTGTGCTGTATCTAATCGATCCTTACTTATCTATCATGTTATTTGACGTTTCGATGGACTCCAGTAACTCTGATGTGAGATACGACGTTTTCGGACGCAGCAGAAGCTGGAAATAGTTTTAAACAAAACAACACGCATTAGCGTTGTTCCTGTGCTGTATCTAATCGATCCTTACTTATCTATCATGTTATTTGACGTTTCGATGGACTCCAGTAACTCTGATGTGAGATACGACGTTTTCGGACGCAGCAGAAGCTGGAGGTAGTTTTGAACGAAACAACACGTATTAGCGTTGTTCCTGTGATGTATCTAAACGATCCTTACTTATCAAACATGTTATTTGACGTTTGGATGGACTCCAGTAAGTCTGATGTGAGATATAAAGTTTTTGGACGCGGCAGGAGCTGGAAATAGTTTTAAACGAAACAACACGTATTAGCGTTGTTCCTGTGCTGTATCTAATCGATCCTTACTTATCTATCATGTTATTTGACGTTTCGATGGACTCCAGTAACTCTGATGTGAGATACGACGTTTTCGGACGCAGCAGAAGCTGGAAATAGTTTTAAACGAAACAACAGGCATTAGCGATGTTACTGTGAAGTATCTAATCGATCCTTACTCATCTATCATGTTATTTGACGTTTGGATGGACTCCAGTAACTCTGATGTGAGATACAAAGTTTTTGGACGCAGCAGAAGCTGGAAATAGTTTTGATCGAAACAACACGTATTAGCGTTGTTAATGTGATGTATCTAAACGATCCTTACTTATCTAACATGTTATTTGACGTTTGGATGGACTCCAGTAAGTCTGATGTGAGATACAATGTTTTTGGACGCAGCAGGAGCTGGAAATAGTTTTAAACGAAACAACACGTATTAGCGTTGTTCCTGTGCTGTATCTAATCGATCCTTACTTATCTATCATGTTATTTGTCGTTTCGATGGACTCCAGTAACTCTGATGTGAGATACGACGTTTCCGGACGCAGCAGAAGCTGGAAATAGTTTTAAACGAAACAACACGTATTAGCGTTGTTCCTGTGATGTATCTAATCGATCCTTACTCATCTATCATGTTATTTGGCGTTTCGATGGACTCCAGTAACTTTGATGTGAGATACGAAGTTCTCGGACGCAGCTGAAGCTGGAAATAGTTTTAAACGAAACAACACGTATTAGCGTTGTTCCTGTGATGTATCTAATCGATCCTTACTTAGCTACTATGTTATTTGACGTTTCGATGGACTCCAGTAACTCTAATGTGAGATACGAAATTTTCGGACGTAGCAGCAGCTGGAAATAGTTTTAAACGAAACAACACATATTAGCGTTGTCCCTGTGATGTATCTAATCGATCCTTACTCATCTCTCATGTTATTTGACGTTTGGACGGACTCCAGTAACGCTGATGTGAGATACAAAGTTCTCGGACGCAGCAGAAGCTGGAAATAGTTTTGAACGAAACAACACGTATTAGCGTTGTTCCTGTGATGTATCTAAACGATCCTTACTTATCTAACATGTTATTTGACGTTTGGATGGACTCCAGTAACTCTAATGTGAGACACGAAATTTTCGGACGCAGCAGCAGCTGGAAATAGTTTTAAACGAAACAACACATATTAGCGTTGTTCCTGTGATGTATGTAATCGATCCTTACTCATCTATCATGTTATTTGACGTTTGGACATACTCCAGTAACTCTGATGTGAGATACAAAGTTCTCGGACGCAGCAGAAGCTGGAAATAGTTTTGAACGAAACAACACGTATTAGCGTTGTTCCTGTGATGTATCTAAACGATCCTTATTTATCTAACATATTATATGACGTTTGGATGGACTCCAGTAAGTCTGATGTGAGATACAAAGTTTTTGGACGCAGCAGCTGCTGGAAATAGTTTTAAACGAAACAACACGTATTAGCGTTGTTCCTGTGCTGTATCTAATCGATCCTTACTTATCTATCATGTTATTTGACGTTTCGATGGACTCCAGTAACTCTGATGTGAGACACGACGTTTTCGGACGCAGCAGAAGCTGGAAATAGTTTTTAACGAAACAACACATATTAGCGTTGTTCCTGTGATGTATCTAATCGATCCTTACTTATCTATCATGTTATTTGACGTTTGGATCGACTCCAGTAACTCTGATGTGATATACGAAGTTTTTGGACGCAGCAGAAGCTGGAAATAGTTTTAAACGAAACAACACGCATTAGCGTTGTTCCTGTGATGTATCTAATCGATCCTTACTCATCTATCATGTTATTTGGCGTTTCGATGGACTCCAGTAACTCTGATGTGAGATACAAAGTTTACGGACGCAGCAGAAGCTGGAAATAGTTTTAAATGAAACAACACGTATTAGCGTTGTTCCTGTGATGTATCTAATCGATCCTTACTCATCTATCATGTTATTTGACGTTTGGATGGACTCCAGTAACCCTGATGTGAGATACGAAATTTTCGGACGCAGCGGAAGCTGGAAATAGTTTTAAACGAAACAACACGTATTAGCGTTGTTCCTGTGATGTATCTAAACGATCCTTACTTATCTAACATGTTATTTGACGTTTGGATGGACTCCAGTAAGTCTGATGTGAGATACAATGTTTTTGGACGCAGCAGGAGCTGGAAATAGTTTTAAACGAAACAACACGTATTAGCGTTGTTCCTGTGCTGTATCTAATCGATCCTTACTTATCTATCATGTTATTTGTCGTTTCGATATACTCCAGTAACTCTGATGTGAGATACGACGTTTTCGGACGCAACAGAAGCTGGAAATAGTTTTTAACGAAACAACACATATTAGCGTTGTTCCTGTGATGTATCTAATCGGTCCTTACTTATCTATCATGTTATTTGACGTTTGGATCGACTCCAGTAACTCTGATGTGAGATACGAAGTTCTCGGACGCAGCAGAAGCTGGAAATAGTTTTAAACGAAACAACACGCATTAGCGTTGTTCCTGTGATGTATCTAATCGATCCTTACTCATCTATCATGTTATTTGTCGTTTCGATGGACTCTAGTAATTCTGATGTGAGATACGAAGTTTTTGGACGCAGCAGGAGCTGGAAATAGTTTTGAACGAAACAACACGTATTAGCGTTGTTCCTGTGCTGTATCTAATCGATCCTTACTTATCTATCATGTTATTTGACGTTTCGATGGACTCCAGTAACTCTGATGTGAGATACGACGTTTTCGGACGCAGCAGAAGCTGGAAATAGTTTTAAACAAAACAACACGCATTAGCGTTGTTCCTGTGCTGTATCTAATCGATCCTTACTTATCTATCATGTTATTTGACGTTTCGATGGACTCCAGTAACTCTGATGTGAGATACGACGTTTTCGGACGCAGCAGAAGCTGGAGGTAGTTTTGAACGAAACAACACGTATTAGCGTTGTTCCTGTGATGTATCTAAACGATCCTTACTTATCTAACATGTTATTTGACGTTTGGATGGACTCCAGTAAGTCTGATGTGAGATACAAAGTTTTTGGACGCAGCAGGAGCTGGAAATAGTTTTAAACGAAACAACACGTATTAGCGTTGTTCCTGTGCTGTATCTAATCGATCCTTACTTATCTATCATGTTATTTGACGTTTCGATGGACTCCAGTAACTCTGATGTGAGATACGACGTTTTCGGACGCAGCAGAAACTGGAAATAGTTTTAAACGAAACAACAGGCATTAGCGATGTTACTGTGAAGTATCTAATCGATCCTTACTCATCTATCATGTTATTTGACGTTTGGATGGACTCCAGTAACTCTGATGTGAGATACAAAGTTTTTGGACGCAGCAGAAGCTGGAAATAGTTTTGATCGAAACAACACGTATTAGCGTTGTTAATGTGATGTATCTAAACGATCCTTACTTATCTAACATGTTATTTGACGTTTGGATGGACTCCAGTAAGTCTGATGTGAGATACAATGTTTTTGGACGCAGCAGGAGCTGGAAATAGTTTTAAACGAAACAACACGTATTAGCGTTGTTCCTGTGCTGTATCTAATCGATCCTTACTTATCTATCATGTTATTTGTCGTTTCGATGGACTCCAGTAACTCTGATGTGAGATACGACGTTTCCGGACGCAGCAGAAGCTGGAAATAGTTTTAAACGAAACAACACGTATTAGCGTTGTTCCTGTGATGTATCTAATCGATCCTTACTCATCTATCATGTTATTTGGCGTTTCGATGGACTCCAGTAACTTTGATGTGAGATACGAAGTTCTCGGACGCAGCTGAAGCTGGAAATAGTTTTAAACGAAACAACACGTATTAGCGTTGTTCCTGTGATGTATCTAATCGATCCTTACTTAGCTACTATGTTATTTGACGTTTCGATGGACTCCAGTAACTCTAATGTGAGATACGAAATTTTCGGACGCAGCAGCAGCTGGAAATAGTTTTAAACGAAACAACACATATTAGCGTTGTTCCTGTGATGTATCTAATCGATCCTTACTCATCTCTCATGTTATTTGACGTTTGGACGGACTCCAGTAACGCTGATGTGAGATACAAAGTTCTCGGACGCAGCAGAAGCTGGAAATAGTTTTGAACGAAACAACACGTATTAGCGTTGTTCCTGTGATGTATCTAAACGATCCTTACTTATCTAACATGTTATTTGACGTTTGGATGGACTCCAGTAACTCTAATGTGAGACACGAAATTTTCGGACGCAGCAGCAGCTGGAAATAGTTTTAAACGAAACAACACATATTAGCGTTGTTCCTGTGATGTATGTAATCGATCCTTACTCATCTATCATGTTATTTGACGTTTGGACATACTCCAGTAACTCTGATGTGAGATACAAAGTTCTCGGACGCAGCAGAAGCTGGAAATAGTTTTGAACGAAACAACACGTATTAGCGTTGTTCCTGTGATGTATCTAAACGATCCTTATTTATCTAACATATTATATGACGTTTGGATGGACTCCAGTAAGTCTGATGTGAGATACAAAGTTTTTGGACGCAGCAGCTGCTGGAAATAGTTTTAAACGAAACAACACGTATTAGCGTTGTTCCTGTGCTGTATCTAATCGATCCTTACTTATCTATCATGTTATTTGACGTTTCGATGGACTCCAGTAACTCTGATGTGAGACACGACGTTTTCGGACGCAGCAGAAGCTGGAAATAGTTTTAAACGAAACAACACGTATTAGCGTTGTTCCTGTGATGTATCTAATCGATCCTTACTTAGCTACTATGTTATTTGACGTTTCGATTTACTCCAGTAACTCTAATGTGAGATACGAAATTTTCGGACGCAGCAGCAGCTGGAAATAGTTTTAAACGAAACAACACATATTAGCGTTGTTCCTGTGATGTATCTAATCGATCCTTACTCATCTCTCATGTTATTTGACGTTTGGACGGACTCCAGTAACGCTGATGTGAGATACAAAGTTCTCGGACGCAGCAGAAGCTGGAAATAGTTTTGAACGAAACAACACGTATTAGCGTTGTTCCTGTGATGTATCTAAACGATCCTTACTTATCTAACATGTTATTTGACGTTTGGATGGACTCCAGTAACTCTAATGTGAGACACGAAATTTTCGGACGCAGCAGCAGCTGGAAATAGTTTTAAACGAAACAACACATATTAGCGTTGTTCCTGTGATGTATGTAATCGATCCTTACTCATCTATCATGTTATTTGACGTTTGGACATACTCCAGTAACGCTGATGTGAGATACAAAGTTCTCGGACGCAGCAGAAGCTGGAAATAGTTTTGAACGAAACAACACGTATTAGCGTTGTTCCTGTGATGTATCTAAACGATCCTTACTTATCTAACATGTTATTTGACGTTTGGATGGACTCCAGTAACTCTAATGTGAGACACGAAATTTTCGGACGCAGCAGCAGCTGGAAATAGTTTTAAACGAAACAACACATATTAGCGTTGTTCCTGTGATGTATGTAATCGATCCTTACTCATCTATCATGTTATTTGACGTTTGGACATACTCCAGTAACTCTGATGTGAGATACAAAGTTCTCGGACGCAGCAGAAGCTGGAAATAGTTTTAAATGAAACAACACGTATTAGCGTTGTTCCTGTGATGTATCTAATCGATCCTTACTCATCTATCATGTTATTTGACGTTTGGATGGACTCCAGTAACCCTGATGTGAGATACGAAATTTTCGGACGCAGCGGAAGCTGGAAATAGTTTTAAACGAAACAACACGTATTAGCGTTGTTCCTGTGATGTATCTAAACGATCCTTACTTATCTAACATGTTATTTGACGTTTGGATGGACTCCAGTAAGTCTGATGTGAGATACAATGTTTTTGGACGCAGCAGGAGCTGGAAATAGTTTTAAACGAAACAACACGTATTAGCGTTGTTCCTGTGCTGTATCTAATCGATCCTTACTTATCTATCATGTTATTTGTCGTTTCGATATACTCCAGTAACTCTGATGTGAGATACGACGTTTTCGGACGCAACAGAAGCTGGAAATAGTTTTTAACGAAACAACACATATTAGCGTTGTTCCTGTGATGTATCTAATCGGTCCTTACTTATCTATCATGTTATTTGACGTTTGGATCGACTCCAGTAACTCTGATGTGAGATACGAAGTTCTCGGACGCAGCAGAAGCTGGAAATAGTTTTAAACGAAACAACACGCATTAGCGTTGTTCCTGTGATGTATCTAATCGATCCTTACTCATCTATCATGTTATTTGTCGTTTCGATGGACTCTAGTAATTCTGATGTGAGATACGAAGTTTTTGGACGCAGCAGGAGCTGGAAATAGTTTTGAACGAAACAACACGTATTAGCGTTGTTCCTGTGCTGTATCTAATCGATCCTTACTTATCTATCATGTTATTTGACGTTTCGATGGACTCCAGTAACTCTGATGTGAGATACGACGTTTTCGGACGCAGCAGAAGCTGGAAATAGTTTTAAACAAAACAACACGCATTAGCGTTGTTCCTGTGCTGTATCTAATCGATCCTTACTTATCTATCATGTTATTTGACGTTTCGATGGACTCCAGTAACTCTGATGTGAGATAAGACGTTTTCGGACGCAGCAGAAGCTGGAGGTAGTTTTGAACGAAACAACACGTATTAGCGTTGTTCCTGTGATGTATCTAAACGATCCTTACTTATCTAACATGTTATTTGACGTTTGGATGGACTCCAGTAAGTCTGATGTGAGATACAAAGTTTTTGGACGCAGCAGGAGCTGGAAATAGTTTTAAACGAAACAACATGTATTAGCGTTGTTCCTGTGCTGTATCTAATCGATCCTTACTTATCTATCATGTTATTTGACGTTTCGATGGACTCCAGTAACTCTGATGTGAGATACGACGTTTTCGGACGCAGCAGAAGCTGGAAATAGTTTTAAACGAAACAACAGGCATTAGCGATGTTACTGTGAAGTATCTAATCGATCCTTACTCATCTATCATGTTATTTGACGTTTGGATGGACTCCAGTAACTCTGATGTGAGATACAAAGTTTTTGGACGCAGCAGAAGCTGGAAATAGTTTTGATCGAAACAACACGTATTAGCGTTGTTAATGTGATGTATCTAAACGATCCTTACTTATCTAACATGTTATTTGACGTTTGGATGGACTCCAGTAAGTCTGATGTGAGATACAATGTTTTTGGACGCAGCAGGAGCTGGAAATAGTTTTAAACGAAACAACACGTATTAGCGTTGTTCCTGTGCTGTATCTAATCGATCCTTACTTATCTATCATGTTATTTGTCGTTTCGATGGACTCCAGTAACTCTGATGTGAGATACGACGTTTCCGGACGCAGCAGAAGCTGGAAATAGTTTTAAACGAAACAACACGTATTAGCGTTGTTCCTGTGATGTATCTAATCGATCCTTACTCATCTATCATGTTATTTGGCGTTTCGATGGACTCCAGTAACTTTGATGTGAGATACGAAGTTCTCGGACGCAGCTGAAGCTGGAAATAGTTTTAAACGAAACAACACGTATTAGCGTTGTTCCTGTGATGTATCTAATCGATCCTTACTTAGCTACTATGTTATTTGACGTTTCGATGGACTCCAGTAACTCTAATGTGAGATACGAAATTTTCGGACGCAGCAGCAGCTGGAAATAGTTTTAAACGAAACAACACATATTAGCGTTGTTCCTGTGATGTATCTAATCGATCCTTACTCATCTCTCATGTTATTTGACGTTTGGACGGACTCCAGTAACGCTGATGTGAGATACAAAGTTCTCGGACGCAGCAGAAGCTGGAAATAGTTTTGAACGAAACAACACGTATTAGCGTTGTTCCTGTGATGTATCTAATCGATCCTTACTTAGCTACTATGTTATTTGACGTTTCGATGGACTCCAGTAACTCTAATGTGAGATACGAAATTTTCGGACGCAGCAGCAGCTGGAAATAGTTTTAAACGAAACAACACATATTAGCGTTGTTCCTGTGATGTATGTAATCGATCCTTACTCATCTATCATGTTATTTGACGTTTGGACATACTCCAGTAACTCTGATGTGAGATACAAAGTTCTCGGACGCAGCAGAAGCTGGAAATAGTTTTGAACGAAACAACACGTATTAGCGTTGTTCCTGTGATGTATCTAAACGATCCTTATTTATCTAACATATTATATGACGTTTGGATGGACTCCAGTAAGTCTGATGTGAGATACAAAGTTTTTGGACGCAGCAGCTGCTGGAAATAGTTTTAAACGAAACAACACGTATTAGCGTTGTTCCTGTGCTGTATCTAATCGATCCTTACTTATCTATCATGTTATTTGACGTTTCGATGGACTCCAGTAACTCTGATGTGAGACACGACGTTTTCGGACGCAGCAGAAGCTGGAAATAGTTTTTAACGAAACAACACATATTAGCGTTGTTCCTGTGATGTATCTAATCGATCCTTACTTATCTATCATGTTATTTGACGTTTGGATCGACTCCAGTAACTCTGATGTGATATACGAAGTTCTCGGACGCAGCAGAAGCTGGAAATAGTTTTAAACGAAACAACACGCATTAGCGTTGTTCCTGTGATGTATCTAATCGATCCTTACTCATCTATCATGTTATTTGGCGTTTCGATGGACTCCAGTAACTTTGATGTGAGATACGACGTTTCCGGACGCAGCAGAAGCTGGAAATAGTTTTAAACGAAACAACACGTATTAGCGTTGTTCCTGTGATGTATCTAATCGATCCTTACTCATCTATCATGTTATTTGGCGTTTCGATGGACTCCAGTAACTTTGATGTGAGATACGAAGTTCTCGGACGCAGCTGAAGCTGGAAATAGTTTTAAACGAAACAACACGTATTAGCGTTGTTCCTGTGATGTATCTAATCGATCCTTACTTAGCTACTATGTTATTTGACGTTTCGATGGACTCCAGTAACTCTAATGTGAGATACGAAATTTTCGGACGCAGCAGCAGCTGGAAATAGTTTTAAACGAAACAACACATATTAGCGTTGTTCCTGTGATGTATCTAATCGATCCTTACTCATCTCTCATGTTATTTGACGTTTGGACGGACTCCAGTAACGCTGATGTGAGATACAAAGTTCTCGGACGCAGCAGAAGCTGGAAATAGTTTTGAACGAAACAACACGTATTAGCGTTGTTCCTGTGATGTATCTAAACGATCCTTACTTATCTAACATGTTATTTGACGTTTGGATGGACTCCAGTAACTCTAATGTGAGATACGAAATTTTCGGACGCAGCAGCAGCTGGAAATAGTTTTAAACGAAACAACACATATTAGCGTTGTTCCTGTGATGTATGTAATCGATCCTTACTCATCTATCATGTTATTTGACGTTTGGACATACTCCAGTAACTCTGATGTGAGATACAAAGTTCTCGGAGGCAGCAGAAGCTGGAAATAGTTTTGAACGAAACAACACGTATTAGCGTTGTTCCTGTGATGTATCTAAACGATCCTTATTTATCTAACATATTATATGACGTTTGGATGGACTCCAGTAAGTCTGATGTGAGATACAAAGTTTTTGGACGCAGCAGCTGCTGGAAATAGTTTTAAACGAAACAACACGTATTAGCGTTGTTCCTGTGCTGTATCTAATCGATCCTTACTTATCTATCATGTTATTTGACGTTTCGATGGACTCCAGTAACTCTGATGTGAGACACGACGTTTTCGGACGCAGCAGAAGCTGGAAATAGTTTTTAACGAAACAACACATATTAGCGTTGTTCCTGTGATGTATCTAATCGATCCTTACTTATCTATCATGTTATTTGACGTTTGGATCGACTCCAGTAACTCTGATGTGATATACGAAGTTCTCGGACGCAGCAGAAGCTGGAAATAGTTTTAAACGAAACAACACGCATTAGCGTTGTTCCTGTGATGTATCTAATCGATCCTTACTCATCTATCATGTTATTTGGCGTTTCGATGGACTCCAGTAACTCTGATGTGAGATACAAAGTTTACGGACGCAGCAGAAGCTGGAAATAGTTTTAAATGAAACAACACGTATTAGCGTTGTTCCTGTGATGTATCTAAACGATTCTTACTTATCTAACATATTATATGACGTTTGGATGGACTCCAGTAACTCTGATGTGAGATACGACGTTTTCGGACGCAGCAGAAGCTGGAAATAGTTTTAAACGAAACAACACGCATTAGCGATGTTCCTGTGAAGTATCTAATCGATCCTTACTCATCTATCATGTTACTTGACGTTTGGATGGACTCCAGTAACTCTCATGTGAGATACAAAGTTTTTGGACGCAGCAGAAGCTGGAAATAGTTTTGAACGAAACAACACGTATTAGCGTTGTTCCTGTGATGTATCTAAACGATCCTTACTTATCTAACATGTTATTTGACGTTTGGATGGACTCCAGTAAGTCTGATGTGAGATACAATGTTTTTGGACGCAGCAGGAGCTGGAAATAGTTTTAAACGAAACAACACGTATTAGCGTTGTTCCTGTGCTGTATCTAATCGATCCTTACTTATCTATCATGTTATTTGTCGTTTCGATGGACTCCAGTAACTCTGATGTGAGATACGACGTTTTCGGACGCAGTAGAAGCTGGAAATAGTTTTAAACGAAACAACACGTATTAGCGTTGTTCCTGTGATGTATCTAATCGATCCTTACTCATCTATCATGTTATTTGGCGTTTCGATGGACTCCAGTAACTTTGATGTGAGATACGAAGTTCTCGGACGCAGCTGAAGCTGGAAATAGTTTTAAACGAAACAACACGTATTAGCGTTGTTCCTGTGATGTATCTAATCGATCCTTACTTAGCTACTATGTTATTTGACGTTTCGATGGACTCCAGTAACTCTAATGTGAGATACGAAATTTTCGGACGCAGCAGCAGCTGGAAATAGTTTTAAACGAAACAACACGCATTAGCGATGTTCCTGTGAAGTATCTAATCGATCCTTACTCATCTATCATGTTACTTGACGTTTGGATGGACTCCAGTAACTCTGATGTGAGATACGAAGTTCTCGGACGCAGCAGAAGCTGGAAATAGTTTTGAACGAAGCAACACGTATTAGCGTTGTTCCTGTGATGTATCTAAACGATTCTTACTTATCTAACATATTATATGACGTTTGGATGGACTCCAGTAACTCTAATGTGAGATACGAAATTTTCGGACGCAGCAGCAGCTGGAAATAGTTTTAAACGAAACAACACATATTAGCGTTGTTCCTGTGATGTATCTAATCGATCCTTACTCATCTATCATGTTATTTGGCGTTTCGATGGACTCCAGTAACTCTGATGTGAGATACAAAGTTCTCGGACGCAGCAGAAGCTGGAAATAGTTTTAAACGAAACAACACATATTAGCGTTGTTCCTGTGATGTATCTAATCGATCCTTACTCATCTATCATGTTATTTGTCGTTTCGATGGACTCTAGTAATTCTGATGTGAGATACGACGTTTTCGGACGCAGCAGAAGCTGGAAATAGTTTTAAACGAAACAACACATATTAGCGTTGTTCCTGTGATGTATCTAATCGATCCTTACTCATCTATCATGTTATTTGACGTTTGGACGGACTCCAGTAACTCTGATGTGAGATACAAAGTTCTCGGACACAGCAGAAGCTGGAAATAGTTTTGAACGAAACAACACGTATTAGCGTTGTTCCTGTGATGTATCTAAACGATCCTTACTTATCTATCATGTTGTTTGACGTTTGGATGGACTCCAGTAACTCTAATGTGAGATACTTAATTTTCGGACGCAGCAGCAGCTGGAAATAGTTTTAAACGAAACAACACATATTAGCGTTGTTCCTGTGATGTATCTAATCGATCCTTACTCATCTATCATGTTATTTGACGTTTGGACGGACTCCAGTAACTCTGATGTGAGATACAAATTTCTCGGACGCAGCAGAAGCTGGAAATAATTTTGAACGAAACAACACGTATTAGCGTTGTTCCTGTGATGTATCTAAACGATCCTTACTTATCTAACATATTATATGACGTTTGGATGGACTCCAGTAAGTCTGATGTGAGATACAAAGTTTTTGGACGCAGCAGCTGCTGGAAATAGTTTTAAACGAAACAACACGTATTAGCGTTGTTCCTGTGATGTATCTAATCGATCCTTACTCATCTATCATGTTATTTGACGTTTGGATGGACTCCAGTAACCCTGATGTGAGATACGAAATTTTCGGACGCAGCGGAAGCTGGAAATAGTTTTAAACGAAACAACACTCATTAGCGTTGTTCCTGTGATGTATCTAATCGATCCTTACTTATCTATCATGTTATTTGACGTTTGGATGGACTCCAGTAACTCTAATGTGAGATACGAAATTTTCGGACGCAGCAGCAGCTGGAAATAGTTTTAAACGAAACAACACATATTAGCGTTGTTCCTGTTATGTATCTAATCGATCCTTACTCATCTATCATGTTATTTGTCGTTTCGATGGACTCTAGTAATTCTGATGTGAGATACGAAGTTTTTGGACGCATCAGGAGCTGGAAATAGTTTTGAACGAAACAACACGTATTAGCGTTGTCCCTGTGATGTATCTAAACGATCCTTACTTATCTAACATGTTATTTGACGTTTGGATGGACTCCAGTAAGTCTGATGTGAGTTACGAAGTTCTCGGACGCAGCTGAAGCTGGAAATAGTTTTAAACGAAACAACACGTATTAGCGTTGTTCCTGCGCTGTATCTAATCGATCCTTACTTATCTATCATGTTATTTGTCGTTTCGATGGACTCCAGTAACTCTGATGTGAGATACGACGTTTTCGGACGCAGCTGAAGCTGGAAATAGTTTTAAACGAAACAACACGTATTAGCGTTGTTCCTGCGCTGTATCTAATCGATCCTTACTTATCTATCATGTTATTTGTCGTTTCGATGGACTCCAGTAACTCTGATGTGAGATACGACGTTTTCGGACGCAGCAGAAGCTGGAAATAGTTTTAAACGAAACAACACGTATTAGCGTTGTTCCTGTGATGTATCTAATCGATCCTTACTTAGCTACTATGTTATTTGACGTTTCGATGGACTCCAGTAACTCTAATGTGAGATACGAAATTTTCGGACGCAGCAGCAGCTGGAAATAGTTTTAAACGAAACAACACGCATTAGCGATGTTCCTGTGAAGTATCTAATCGATCCTTACTCATCTATCATGTTACTTGACGTTTGGATGGACTCCAGTAACTCTGATGTGAGATACGAAGTTCTCGGACGCAGCAGAAGCTGGAAATAGTTTTGAACGAAGCAACACGTATTAGCGTTGTTCCTGTGATGTATCTAAACGATTCTTACTTATCTAACATATTATATGACGTTTGGATGGACTCCAGTAACTCTAATGTGAGATACGAAATTTTCGGACGCAGCAGCAGCTGGAAATAGTTTTAAACGAAACAACACATATTAGCGTTGTTCCTGTGATGTATCTAATCGATCCTTACTCATCTATCATGTTATTTGGCGTTTCGATGGACTCCAGTAACTCTGATGTGAGATACAAAGTTCTCGGACGCAGCAGAATCTGGAAATAGTTTTAAACGAAACAACACATATTAGAGTTGTTCCTGTGATGTATCTAATCGATCCTTACTCATCTATCATGTTATTTGTCGTTTCGATGGACTCTAGTAATTCTGATGTGAGATACGACGTTTTCGGACGCAGCAGAAGCTGGAAATAGTTTTAAACGAAACAACACATATTAGCGTTGTTCCTGTGATGTATCTAATCGATCCTTACTCATCTATCATGTTATTTGACGTTTGGACGGACTCCAGTAACTCTGATGTGAGATACAAAGTTCTCGGACACAGCAGAAGCTGGAAATAGTTTTGAACGAAACAACACGTATTAGCGTTGTTCCTGTGATGTATCTAAACGATCCTTACTTATCTATCATGTTGTTTGACGTTTGGATGGACTCCAGTAACTCTAATGTGAGATACGAAATTTTCGGACGCAGCAGCAGCTGGAAATAGTTTTAAACGAAACAACACATATTAGCGTTGTTCCTGTGATGTATCTAATCGATCCTTACTCATCTATCATGTTATTTGACGTTTGGACGGACTCCAGTAACTCTGATGTGAGATACAAAGTTCTCGGACGCAGCAGAAGCTGGAAATAGTTTTGAACGAAACAACACGTATTAGCGTTGTTCCTGTGATGTATCTAAACGATCCTTACTTATCTAACATATTATATGACGTTTGGATGGACTCCAGTAAGTCTGATGTGAGATACAAAGTTTTTGGACGCAGCAGCTGCTGGAAATAGTTTTAAACGAAACAACACGTATTAGCGTTGTTCCTGTGATGTATCTAATCGATCCTTACTCATCTATCATGTTATTTGACGTTTGGATGGACTCCAGTAACCCTGATGTGAGATACGAAATTTTCGGACGCAGCGGAAGCTGGAAATAGTTTTAAACGAAACAACACTCATTAGCGTTGTTCCTGTGATGTATCTAATCGATCCTTACTTATCTATCATGTTATTTGACGTTTGGATGGACTCCAGTAACTCTAATGTGAGATACGAAATTTTCGGACGCAGCAGCAGCTGGAAATAGTTTTAAACGAAACAACACATATTAGCGTTGTTCCTGTTATGTATCTAATCGATCCTTACTCATCTATTATGTTATTTGTCGTTTCGATGGACTCTAGTAATTCTGATGTGAGATACGAAGTTTTTGGACGCATCAGGAGCTGGAAATAGTTTTGAACGAAACAACACGTATTAGCGTTGTCCCTGTGATGTATCTAAACGATCCTTACTTATCTAACATGTTATTTGACGTTTGGATGGACTCCAGTAAGTCTGATGTGAGTTAAGAAGTTCTCGGACGCAGCTGAAGCTGGAAATAGTTTTAAACGAAACAACACGTATTAGCGTTGTTCCTGTGCTGTATCTAATCGATCCTTACTTATCTATCATGTTATTTGTCGTTTCGATGGACTCCAGTAACTCTGATGTGAGATACGACGTTTTCGGACGCAGCAGAAGCTGGAAATAGTTTTAAACGAAACAACACGTATTAGCGTTGTTCCTGTGATGTATCTAATCGATCCTTACTCATCTATAATAATAATAATAATAATATATCTTTATTTCAGAACATAATCAAACATTTATATATATATATCGCCATATACTAACATAAAGTAAATTATTATGTCTGAAACCACTAGGTGCGTTTCATTGTACAGCCACAAGGGCTGAACAATGCTCTTCCAACGAAACCTAGAAAAGTAAAAAATAAATAAACTGAGCAATTGTCTAAGGTGAACTTAAGGTAACTAAGGTAGAATTACAAAGAAGAATAATTATGTAACGATAAGTGAACCATAAATTTAACAGAAGAGAAAAGTGCCTAATTCTAATGTCTCAAAAATTAAATAGAGTGCACACATATAAAATAATAACATTTCTGTAACTGCGCATAAATCTGTTACAAAATTAAACAGTTTTAATTTAATTTGATTTTAGTTTTAAGAGGTTAAGCTGAAAATATGTAAAATTGAGTCATTGATTGATAAATAAGAGATTGCGGAGCTGTTTTTTAAATGAATTGTAGGGGATATTTTTCAAGTGGGCAGGTAAAGAGTTATAAGCGGAGGAGATCTGATACGAGAAAGAACGTTTAAAGAAAGTGGTTTTATGCACAGGTGGAGTAATAGTGCCTTTGAATCTTATATTAATGTTATGTACATCATCTCGAAATTTAATTTTTCTGAAAAGGTACAGAGGGACTTGGTCCGTAATGATCTTGTAGTACAAACAATCGCTAAGCAAGGTTCTTCTGTTTAGCATGTTTAGCCATCCAGCATCTTTTAATTTATGAGATATACGATCATACTTCCGTATGCCAAATATAAGCCTCAGACATGAGTTCTGTACTCGTTGAATTTTAGTGTTCATTTCTAGCGTTAAACAAGAGCTATACAATTCAGAACAATAATTGAATTGAGATAATACTAACGTATCGCAAATCATAGCCTTCGTTTTAGGCGATAGAAAATGTCGATGAGGATAAATTAATTTCAAGCTGGCGTAGGCTCTCTTCAAACTATTTTTGATAAAACTGTCGAACCTGAAGGAATTATCTATGATTAAACCTAAATTTTTCGCTTCAGTTTGAAGTGGGATTTCAATACCTCCTATGTTCAGGTTAACAGAATTCCGAAGGGCATTGCACTCCACAGGTTTGCCAAATAATAATAATGCTGATTTCGAGGCATTAATGGTTAGTGAATGTTTATTGGATATCTCAGATATTATGGTTAAATCATTTTGTATGCTAGCTAATGCGTGCTGATGTTCTTCAAGGTTAAATGAATGATAGAGCTGAGTGTCATCAGCGTACATATGAAAATTACAAGTTTTAACAAATCTGTGGAAATTTGAGGTATAGATAATGTATAATAGGGGTCCTAGGATTGAACCTTGTGGTATACCACTTTTTACTACTCTTTGCTCAGAAATGCCAGATGACAGCACAACCCGCTGAGTCCTTTGAGAAAGGTAAGATTTTAAAAGAAGGACAGCATTTTCACTCAGGCCTATGTAGTGCAAAATAGATAGTAAAGTAGAGTGACTTATCGTATCAAAGGCCTTGCTGTAATCTAGTAACGCAAGAACAGTAATCTTGCCTTGGTCCCTGGCAGTAATGATATCATCTGTTATATTAAGAAGCGTAGTGG
This sequence comes from Prosopocoilus inquinatus, assembly GCA_036172665.1. NCBI lineage: Eukaryota > Metazoa > Arthropoda > Insecta > Coleoptera > Lucanidae > Prosopocoilus > Prosopocoilus inquinatus. The sequence goes on from CM069879.1 coordinate 30,231,329, forward strand.
TACAGCTATATCCAGCTCGGAAACCTGATTGACATGGAGGAAGGATGTTGTTTATTGAAAGATGCTCACACAACTGGCTGTCCATGATTTTTTCTAGTATTTTAGATAAGACCGGCAGAATACTAATAGGTCTGAAGTCCTTGAATTCTGTTGGAGTACCGGTTTTTGGAATGGGAATAATTATAGCATTTTTCCAAGAGATAGGTATATGGTTATCCAGAAGACATGAGTTTACAATGTGTGTCAAAAAAGGAATTATATATGGACCACAATATGAAATCATGGAGAGACTTATTCCGTCCGATCCAACACTTTTGCTCTTAAGGCGGCTTAAGTGTTTTAAAATTTCAATTGAATTGACGGGTTTAAAACTGAATTTAGACGACTCATGAATTAGACAATTGTTATTATAAAAAGCGATTAAAGGTGAGTTGTCCACATTGAGCGTAGGTGAACTATCAAGAAAAAAATTATTAATACCATTAGGATTTTGTAACCAGTCAGGTATGTTAGTTTAAGTGTTAGTGGTAACATTTAATGCTTTCAGTTCATTCCACAAAGTTCTTTGATCGTGATTTCTGGATATATAATTAAAATATGCTTTTTTCTCCCTAACTATAGCTTGGTTTGTTAGATTTCGTAAACTTTTGTAATATTCCCATTTAGCTGTAGATCGATGTCTTATATAGTTCGATTTTGCTTTATTCCTAAGAGACATCATTAGCTTTATCGTGTCAGTTATCCAAGGTGATTTTTTTCTAGTAATCCTGATAGTCACAAGCGGAGCATGTTTATTAAATAATGCTAATAATTCTGAATTAAGAAAATTAACTTTATCGTCAACATTATTCATGTAAAATATAGTTTCAAAAGGAATGAGCGTTAGATCATGTTTAAATAGATTTTCATCGAAATTTTTAAAACTTCTGTACGTTTTTAATATAGGAGATATCCTAGATTTTTGAATTGTAAGATTGCAAAAAATTAATTCGTGGTCTGATAAATGAAGACCACCCACTCCGCTTCCAGCCACACATTCCTGATGTGAAGTAAAAATTAAATCAATTAAAGCCAAGGAACACTCAGTATAGCGTGTAGGTTTGGTTATTAGTTGGTGCAATTGAAGCGACTCAAACATGTTGTTTAAATAAATTGTATCAATGCTGGATGGCTTAAGAAGATTAATATTCAAATCTCCCAAACAAATGAATACGTCACTAAGGGACGAGCATAAAGAACAACTTTGCTCTAGTTCATCAATAAAAGTCTTGTATGGTACAGAAGGCGCCCTGTATACTACTCCAACTGCAAGGGTAATAGCGCTAATTTTAATTGAGAGCCAAACTTGCTCAATGTTATTACTAGTAGCAATTGTAACAAATTTATACGTGTCTCTGATATAGATACAAACGCCACCACCTCGCCCTAATCTGTCTCTACGAACTAAAAAGTACCCGGGGATTTGAAGTAAGCCGCTATCTATATCATTATTTAACCAAGTTTCGCTAAACGCAAAGAAATCAAAAGATGAATGAGATAGATATTCTCTAATATAATTAATTTTGGGAAGTAATGACCGTATGTTGATATGTGCGATATTTAAGTTATGTAAATGATTCATAGTTTCAGCCGCCTCTCATAGATAAGTAAAAAGAAAAAAAAAAAAAAAAAATAAATTTCTGATATTAACAGGACATAAAAACATAAAAACGAAAAATGTGAATGTTATTATTAAGATGACAGTAATAGAAAATATACGTATGAAAGAAAAAGCGCTTATAATTTGAAACACTTTAAAGTAAATAAAACAAACAAGTAGCAATTCTACTAAAATATACGTATGAAAGAAAAAACGTTTATAATTTGGTACACTTTAAAGTAAATAAAACAAACAAGCAAGTAGCAATTCTACCAAAATATACTTACGAAAGAAAAAATGCTTATAATCTGATTCACTTTAAAGTAAATAAAACAAACAAGTAGCAATTCTACCGAGAAAACAAATTAAAAATTTCTGAATCAGATCGAAGTGAACACTTAGAAAAAAGGCAGAGATTCAAAATTAAACAAAAATAATTTATAAATGGCACAAACCCGAAAAACTGGGAATGCTCAAAAAAGAAAACAAAGCTTAAAGTAAATTATAATTCAAATAAAAATTCGTATTTGCACGCGGTACGTTTAAACTCGTGCTCATAGCCATAAATATAATTTAAAGAAATTTTTGCAGCTCGTTATCAGTCGAGATTTTTACCACTTTGTTATTAGCCTTGAAACATATTTTTCCGTCAAGGGACCATACGTTCGTTCTACCGAGTGCGTTATTTGGCGTTTCGATGGACTCCAGTAACTTTGATGTGAGATACGAAGTTCTCGGACGCAGCTGAAGCTGGAAATAGTTTTAAACGAAACAACACGTATTAGCGTTGTTCCTGTGATGTATCTAATCGATCCTTACTTAGATACTATGTTATTTGACGTTTCGATGGACTCCAGTAACTCTAATGTGAGATACGAAATTTTCGGACGCAGCAGCAGCTGGAAATAGTTTTAAACGAAACAACACATATTAGCGTTGTTCCTGTGATGTATCTAATCGATCCTTACTCATCTCTCATGTTATTTGACGTTTGGACGGACTCCAGTAACGCTGATGTGAGATACAAAGTTCTCGGACGCAGCAGAAGCTGGAAATAGTTTTGAACGAAACAACACGTATTAGCGTTGTTCCTGTGATGTATCTAAACGATCCTTACTTATCTAACATGTTATTTGACGTTTGGATGGACTCCAGTAACTCTAATGTGAGATACGAAATTTTCGGACGCAGCAGCAGCTGGAAATAGTTTTAAACGAAACAACACATATTAGCGTTGTTCCTGTGATGTATGTAATCGATCCTTACTCATCTATCATGTTATTTGACGTTTGGACATACTCCAGTAACTCTGATGTGAGATACAAAGTTCTCGGACGCAGCAGAAGCTGGAAATAGTTTTGAACGAAACAACACGTATTAGCGTTGTTCCTGTGATGTATCTAAACGATCCTTACTTATCTAACATATTATATGACGTTTGGATGGACTCCAGTAAGTCTGATGTGAGATACAAAGTTTTTGGACGCAGCAGCTGTTGGAAATAGTTTTAAACGAAACAACACGTATTAGCGTTGTTCCTGTGCTGTATCTAATCGATCCTTACTTATCTATCATGTTATTTGACGTTTCGATGGACTCCAGTAACTCTGATGTGAGATACGACGTTTTCGGACGCAGCAGAAGCTGGAAATTAATTTTTAACGAAACAACACATATTAGCGTTGTTCCTGTGATGTATCTAATCGATCCTTACTTATCTATCATGTTATTTGACGTTTGGATCGACTCCAGTAACTCTGATGTGATATACGAAGTTCTCGGACGCAGCAGAAGCTGGAAATAGTTTTAAACGAAACAACACGCATTAGCGTTGTTCCTGTGATGTATCTAATCGATCCTTACTCATCTATCATGTTATTTGGCGTTTCGATGGACTCCAGTAACTCTGATGTGAGATACAAAGTTTACGGACGCAGCAGAAGCTGGAAATAGTTTTAAATGAAACAACACGTATTAGCGTTGTTCCTGTGATGTATCTAATCGATCCTTACTCATCTATCATGTTATTTGACGTTTGGATGGACTCCAGTAACCCTGATGTGAGATACGAAATTTTCGGACGCAGCGGAAGCTGGAAATAGTTTTAAACGAAACAACACGCATTAGCGTTGTTCCTGTGATGTATCTAATCGATCCTTACTCATCTATCATGTTATTTGTCGTTTCGATGGACTCTAGTAATTCTGATGTGAGATACGAAGTTTTAGGACGCAGCAGGAGCTGGAAATAGTTTTGAACGAAACAACACATATTAGCGTTGTTCCTGTGATGTATCTAATCGATCCTTACTTATCTATCATGTTATTTGACGTTTGGATCGACTCCAGTAACTCTGATGTGATATACGAAGTTCTCGGACGCAGCAGAAGCTGGAAATAGTTTTAAACGAAACAACACGCATTAGCGTTGTTCCTGTGATGTATCTAATCGGTCCTTACTTATCTATCATGTTATTTGACGTTTCGATGGACTCCAGTATCTCTGATGTGAGATACGACGTTTTCGGACGCAGCAGAAGCTGGAAATAGTTTTAAACGAAACAACACGCATTAGCGATGTTCCTGTGAAGTATCTAATCGATCCTTACTCATCTATCATGTTACTTGACGTTTGGATGGACTCCAGTAACTCTCATGTAAGATACAAAGTTTTTGGACGCAGCAGAAGCTGGAAATAGTTTTGAACGAAACAACACGTATTAGCGTTGTTCCTGTGATGTATCTAAACGATCCTTACTTATCTAACATGTTATTTGACGTTTGGATGGACTCCAGTAAGTCTGATGTGAGATACAATGTCTTTGGACGCAGCAGGAGCTGGAAATAGTTTTAAACGAAACAACACGTATTAGCGTTGTTCCTGTGCTGTATCTAATCGATCCTTACTTATCTATCATGTTATTTGTCGTTTCGATGGACTCCAGTAACTCTGATGTGAGATACGACGTTTTCGGACGCAGCAGAAGCTGGAAATAGTTTTAAACGAAACAACACGTATTAGCGTTGTTCCTGTGATGTATCTAATCGATCCTTACTCATCTATCATGTTATTTGGCGTTTCGATGGACTCCAGTAACTTTGATGTGAGATACGAAGTTCTCGGACGCAGCTGAAGCTGGAAATAGTTTTAAACGAAACAACACGTATTAGCGTTGTTCCTGTGATGTATCTAATCGATCCTTACTTTGCTACTATGTTATTTGACGTTTCGATGGACTCCAGTAACTCTAATGTGAGATACGAAATTTTCGGACGCAGCAGCAGCTGGAAATAGTTTTAAACGAAACAACACGCATTAGCGATGTTCCTGTGAAGTATCTAATCGATCCTTACTCATCTATCATGTTACTTGACGTTTGGATGGACTCCAGTAACTCTGATGTGAGATACGAAGTTCTCGGACGCAGCAGAAGCTGGAAATAGTTTTGAACGAAGCAACACGTATTAGCGTTGTTCCTGTGATGTATCTAAACGATTCTTACTTATCTAACATATTATATGACGTTTGGATGGACTCCAGTAACTCTAATGTGAGATACGAAATTTTCGGACGCAGCAGCAGCTGGAAATAGTTTTAAACGAAACAACACATATTAGCGTTGTTCCTGTGATGTATCTAATCGATCCTTACTCATCTATCATATTATTTGGCGTTTCGATGGACTCCAGTAACTCTGATGTGAGATACGACGTTTTCGGACGCAGCAGAAGCTGGAAATAGTTTTAAACGAAACAACACGTATTAGCGTTGTTCCTGTGATGTATCTAATCGATCCTTACTCATCTATCATGTTATTTGGCGTTTGGATGGACTCCAGTAAGTCTGATGTGAGTTACGAAGTTCTCGGACGCAGCTGAAGCTGGAAATAGTTTTAAACGAAACAACACGTATTAGCGTTGTTCCTGTGCTGTATCTAATCGATCCTTACTTATCTATCATGTTATTTGTCGTTTCGATGGACTCCAGTAACTCTGATGTGAGATACGACGTTCTCGGACGCAGCAGCAGCTGGAAATAGTTTTAAACGAAACAACACATATTAGCGTTGTTCCTGTGATGTATCTAATCGATCCTTACTCATCTCTCATGTTATTTGACGTTTGGACGGACTCCAGTAACGCTGATGTGAGATACAAAGTTCTCGGACGCAGCAGAAGCTGGAAATAGTTTTGAACGAAACAACACGTATTAGCGTTGTTCCTGTGATGTATCTAAACGATCCTTACTTATCTAACATGTTATTTGACGTTTGGATGGACTCCAGTAACTCTAATGTGAGATACGAAATTATCGGACGCAGCAGCAGCTGGAAATAGTTTTAAACGAAACAACACATATTAGCGTTGTTCCTGTGATGTATGTAATCGATCCTTACTCATCTATCATGTTATTTGACGTTTGGACATACTCCAGTAACTCTGATGTGAGATACAAAGTTCTCGGACGCAGCAGAAGCTGGAAATAGTTTTGAACGAAACAACACGTATTAGCGTTGTTCCTGTGATGTATCTAAACGATCCTTACTTATCTAACATATTATATGACGTTTGGATGGACTCCAGTAAGTCTGATGTGAGATACAAAGTTTTTGGACGCAGCAGCTGCTGGAAATAGTTTTAAACGAAACAACACGTATTAGCGTTGTTCCTGTGCTGTATCTAATCGATCCTTACTTATCTATCATGTTATTTGACGTTTCGATGGACTCCAGTAACTCTGATGTGAGATACGACGTTTTCGGATGCAGCAGAAGCTGGAAATAGTTTTTAACGAAATAACACATATTAGCGTTGTTCCTGTGATGTATCTAATCGATCCTTACTTATCTATCATGTTATTTGACGTTTGGATCGACTCCAGTAACTCTGATGTGATATACGAAGTTCTCGGACGCAGCAGAAGCTGGAAATAGTTTTAAACGAAACAACACGCATTAGCGTTGTTCCTGTGATGTATCTAATCGATCCTTACTCATCTATCATGTTATTTGGCGTTTCGATGGACTCCAGTAACTCTGATGTGAGATACAAAGTTTACGGACGCAGCAGAAGCTGGAAATAGTTTTAAATGAAATAACACGTATTAGCGTTGTTCCTGTGATGTATCTAATCGATCCTTACTCATCTATCATGTTATTTGACGTTTGGATGGACTCCAGTAACCCTGATGTGAGATACGAAATTTTCGGACGCAGCGGAAGCTGGAAATAGTTTTAAACGAAACAACACGCATTAGCGTTGTTCCTGTGATGTATCTAATCGATCCTTACTCATCTATCATGTTATTTGTCGTTTCGATGGACTCTAGTAATTCTGATGTGAGATACGAAGTTTTTGGACGCAGCAGGAGCTGGAAATAGTTTTGAACGAAACAACACATATTAGCGTTGTTCCTGTGATGTATCTAAACGATCCTTACTTATCTAACATGTTATTTGACGTTTGGATGGACTCCAGTAAGTCTGATGCGAGATACGAAGTTCTTGGACGCAGCAGGAGCTGGAAATAGTTTTAAACGAAACAACACGTATTAGCGTTGTTCCTGTGCTGTATCTAATCGATCCTTACTTATCTATCATGTTATTTGACGTTTCGATGGACTCCAGTAACTCTGATGTGAGATACGACGTTTTCGGACGCAGCAGAAGCTGGAAATAGTTTTAAACGAAACAACACGTATTGGCGTTGTTCCTGTGATGTATCTAATCGATCCTTACTTATCTAACATATTATATGACGTTTGGATGGACTCCAGTAACTCTAATGTGAGATACGAAATTTTCGGACGCAGCAGCAGCTGGAAATAGTTTTAAACGAAACAACACATATTAGCGTTGTTCCTGTGATGTATCTAACCGATCCTTACTCATCTATCATGTTATTTGTCGTTTCGATGGACTCTAGTAATTCTGATGTGAGATACGACGTTTTCGGACGCAGCAGAAGCTGGAAATAGTTTCAAACGAAACAACACATATTAGCGTTGTTCCTGTGATGTATCTAATCGATCCTTACTCATCTATCATGTTATTTGACGTTTGGACGGACTCCAGTAACTCTGATGTGAGATACAAAGTTCTCGGACACAGCAGAAGCTGGAAATAGTTTTGAACGAAACAACACGTATTAGCGTTGTTCCTGTGATGTATCTAAACGATCCTTACTTATCTATCATGTTGTTTGACGTTTGGATGGACTCCAGTAACTCTAATGTGAGATACGAAATTTTCGGACGCAGCAGCAGCTGGAAATAGTTTTAAACGAAACAACACATATTATCGTTGTTCCTGTGATGTATCTAATCGATCCTTACTCATCTATCATGTTATTTGACGTTTGGACGGACTCCAGTAACTCTGATGTGAGATACAAAGTTCTCGGACGCAGCAGAAGCTGGAAATAGTTTTGAACGAAACAACACGTATTAGCGTTGTTCCTGTGATGTATCTAAACGATCCTTACTTATCTAACATATTATATGACGTTTGGATGGACTCCAGTAAGTCTGATGTGAGATACAAAGTTTTTGGACGCAGCAGCTGCTGGAAATAGTTTTAAACGAAACAACACGTATTAGCGTTGTTCCTGTGATGTATCTAATCGATCCTTACTCATCTATCATGTTATTTGACGTTTGGATGGACTCCAGTAACTCTGATGTGAGATACGAAATTTTCGGACGCAGCGGAAGCTGGAAATAGTTTTAAACGAAACAACACTCATTAGCGTTGTTCCTGTGATGTATCTAATCGATCCTTACTTATCTGTCATGTTATTTGACGTTTGGATGGACTCCAGTAACTCTAATATGAGATACGAAATTTTCGGACGCAGCAGCAGCTGGAAATAGTTTTAAACGAAACAACACATATTAGCGTTGTTCCTGTTATGTATCTAATCGATTCTTACTCATCTATCATGTTATTTGTCGTTTCGATGGACTCTAGTAATTCTGATGTGAGATACGAAGTTTTTGGACGCATCAGGAGCTGGAAATAGTTTTGAACGAAACAACACGTATTAGCGTTGTCCCTGTGATGTATCTAAACGATCCTTACTTATCTAACATGTTATTTGACGTTTGGATGGACTCCAGTAAGTCTGATGTGAGTTACGAAGTTCTCGGACGCAGCTGAAGCTGGAAATAGTTTTAAACGAAACAACACGTATTAGCGTTGTTCCTGTGCTGTATCTAATCGATCCTTACTTATCTATCATGTTATTTGTCGTTTCGATGGACTCCAGTAACTCTGATGTAAGATACGACGTTTTCGGACGCAGCAGAAGCTGGAAATAGTTTTAAACGAAACAACACGTATTAGCGTTGTTCCTGTGATGTATCTAATCGATCCTTACTCATCTATCATGTTATTTGGCGTTTCGATGGACTCCAGTAACTTTGATGTGAGATACGAAGTTCTCGGACGCAGCTGAAGCTGGAAATAGTTTTAAACGAAACAACACGTATTAGCGGTGTTCCTGTGATGTATCTAATCGATCCTTACTTAGCTACTATGTTATTTGACGTTTCGATGGACTCCAGTAACTCTAATGTGAGATACGAAATTTTCGGACGCAGCAGCAGCTGGAAATAGTTTTAAACGAAACAACACATATTAGCGTTGTTCCTGTGATGTATCTAATCGATCCTTACTCATCTCTCATGTTATTTGACGTTTGGACGGACTCCAGTAACGCTGATGTGAGATACAAAGTTCTCGGACGCAGCAGAAGCTGGAAATAGTTTTGAACGAAACAACACGTATTAGCGTTGTTCCTGTGATGTATCTAAACGATCCTTACTTATCTAACATGTTATTTGACGTTTGGATGGACTCCAGTAACTCTAATGTGAGATACGAAATTTTCGGACGCAGCAGCAGCTGGAAATAGTTTTAAACGAAACAACACATATTAGCGTTGTTCCTGTGATGTATGTAATCGATCCTTACTCATCTATCATGTTATTTGACGTTTGGACATACTCCAGTAACTCTGATGTGAGATACAAAGTTCTCGGACGCAGGAGAAGCTGGAAATAGTTTTGAACGAAACAACAAGTATTAGCGTTGTTCCTGTGATGTATCTAAACGATCCTTACTTATCTAACATATTATATGACGTTTGGATGGACTCCAGTAAGTCTGATGTGAGATACAAAGTTTTTGGACGCAGCAGCTGCTGGAAATAGTTTTAAACGAAACAACACGTATTAGCGTTGTTCCTGTGCTGTATCTAATCGATCCTTACTTATCTATCATGTTATTTGACGTTTCGATGGACTCCAGTAACTCTGATGTGAGATAGGACGTTTTCGGACGCAGCAGAAGCTGGAAATAGTTTTTAACGAAACAACACATATTAGCGTTGTTCCTGTGATGTATCTAATCGATCCTTACTTATCTATCATGTCATTTGACGTTTGGACGGACTCCAGTAACTCTGATGTGAGATACAAAGTTCTCGGTCACAGCAGAAGCTGGAAATAGTTTTGAACGAAACAACACGTATTAGCGTTGTTCCTGTGATGTATCTAAACGATCCTTACTTATCTATCATGTTGTTTGACGTTTGGATGGACTCCAGTAACTCTAATGTGAGATACGAAATTTTCGGACGCAGCAGCAGCTGGAAATAGTTTTAAACGAAACAACACGTATTAGCGTTGTCCCTGTGATGTATCTAAACGATCCTTACTTATCTAACATGTTATTTGACGTTTGGATTGACTCCAGTAAGTCTGATGTGAGATACAAAGTTTTTGGACGCAGCAGGAGCTGGAAATAGTTTTAAACGAAACAACACGTATTAGCGTTGTTCCTGTGCTGTATCTAATCGATCCTTACTTATCTATCATGTTATTTGAGGTTTCGATGGACTCCAGTAACTCTGATGTGAGATACGACGTTTTCGGACTCAGCAGAAGCTGGAAATAGTTTTAAACAAAACAACACGCATTAGCGATGTTCCTGTGATGTATCTAATCGATCCTTACTCATCTATCATGTTATTTTACGTTTGAATGGACTCCAGTAACTCTGATGTGAGATACGAAGTTCTCGGACGCAGCAGAAGCTGGAAATAGTTTTGAACGAAGCAACACGTATTAGCGTTGTTCCTGTGATGTATCTAAACGATTCTTACTTATCTAACATATTATATGACGTTTGGATGGACTCCAGTAACTCTAATGTGAGATACGAAATTTTCGGACGCAGCAGCAGCTGGAAATAGTTTTAAACGAAACAACACATATTAGCGTTGTTCCTGTGATGTATCTAATCGATCCTTACTCATCTATCATGTTATTTGGCGTTTCGATGGACTCCAGTAACTCTGATGTGAGACACAAAGTTCTCGGACGCAGCAGAAGCTGGAAATAGTTTTGAACGAAACAACACGTATTAGCGTTGTTCCTGTGATGTATCTAATCGATCCTTACTTAGCTACTATGTTATTTGACGTTTCGATGGACTCCAGTAACTCTAATGTGAGATACGAAATTTTCGGACGCAGCAGCAGCTGGAAATAGTTTTAAACGAAACAACACATATTAGCGTTGTTCCTGTGATGTATCTAATCGATCCTTACTCATCTCTCATGTTATTTGACGTTTGGACGGACTCCAGTAACTCTGATGTGAGATACAAAGTTCTCGGACGCAGCAGAAGCTGGAAATAGTTTTGAACGAAACAACACGTATTAGCCTTGTTCCTGTGCTGTATCTAATCGATCCTTACTCATCTATCATGTTATTTGGCGTTTCGATGGACTCCAGTAACTTTGATGTGAGATACGAAGTTCTCGGACGCAGCTGAAGCTGGAAATAGTTTTAAACGAAACAACACGTATTAGCGTTGTTCCTGTGATGTATCTAATCGATCCTTACTCATCTATCATGTTATTTGACGTTTGGACGGACTCCAGTAACTCTGATGTGAGATACAAAGTTCTCGGACGCAGCAGAAGCTGGAAATAGTTTTGAACGAAGCAACACGTATTAGCGTTGTTCCTGTGATGTATCTAAACGATCCTTACTTATCTAACATATTATGTGACGTTTGGATGGACTCCAGTAAGTCTGATGTGAGATACAAAGTTTTTGGACGCAGCAGCTGCTGGAAATAGTTTTAAACGAAACAACACGTATTAGCGTTGTTCCTGTGCTGTATCTAATCGATCCTTACTTATCTATCATGTTATTTGACGTTTCGATGGACTCCAGTAACTCTGATGTGAGATACGACGTTTTCGGACGCAGCAGAAGCTGGAAATAGTTTTTAACGAAACAACACATATTAGCGTTGTTCCTGTGATGTATCTAATCGATCCTTACTTATCTATCATGTTATTTGACGTTTGGATCAACTCCAGTAACTCTGATGTGATATACGAAGTTCTCGGACGCAGCAGAAGCTGGAAATAGTTTTAAACGAAACAACACGCATTAGCGTTGTTCCTGTGATGTATCTAATCGGTCCTTACTTATCTATCATGTTATTTGACGTTTCGATGGACTCCAGTAACTCTGATGTGAGATACGACGTTTTCGGACGCAGCAGCAGCTGGAAATAGTTTTAAACGAAACAACACGCATTAGCGATGTTCCTGTGAAGTATCTAATCGATCCTTACTCATCTATCATGTTACTTGACGTTTGGATGGACTCCAGTAACTCTGATGTGAGATACAAAGTTTTTGGACGCAGCAGAAGCTGGAAATAGTTTTGAACGAAACAACACGTATTAGCGTTGTTCCTGTGATGTATCTAAACGATCCTTACTTATCTAACATGTTATTTGACGTTTGGATGGACTCCAGTAAGTCTGATGTGAGATACAATGTTTTTGGACGCAGCAGGAGCTGGAAATAGTTTTAAACGAAACAACACGTATTAGCGTTGTTCCTGTGCTGTATCTAATCGATCCTTACTTATCTATCATGTTATTTGTCGTTTCGATGGACTCCAGTAACTCTGATGTGAGATACGACGTTTTCGGACGCAGCAGAAGCTGGAAATAGTTTTAAAGGAAACAACACGTATTAGCGTTGTTCCTGTGATGTATCTAATCGATCCTTACTCATCTATCATGTTATTTGGCGTTTCGATGGACTCCAGTAACTTTGATGTGAGATACGACGTTCTCGGACGCAGCTGAAGCTGGAAATAGTTTTAAACGAAACAACACGTATTAGCGTTGTTCCTGTGATGTATCTAATCGATCCTTACTTAGCTACTATGTTATTTGACGTTTCGATGGACTCCAGTAACTCTAATGTGAGATACGAAATTTTCGGACGCAGCAGCAGCTGGAAATAGTTTTAAACGAAACAACACATATTAGCGTTGTTCCTGTGATGTATCTAATCGATCCTTACTCATCTCTCATGTTATTTGACGTTTGGACGGACTCCAGTAACGCTGATGTGAGATACAAAGTTCTCGGACGCAGCAGAAGCTGGAAATAGTTTTGAACGAAACAACACGTATTAGCGTTGTTCCTGTGATGTATCTAAACGATCCTTACTTATCTAACATGTTATTTGACGTTTGGATGGACTCCAGTAACTCTAATGTGAGATACGAAATTTTCGGACGCAGCAGCAGCTGGAAATAGTTTTAAACGAAACAACACATATTAGCGTTGTTCCTGTGATGTATGTAATCGATCCTTACTCATCTATCATGTTATTTGACGTTTGGACATACTCCAGTAACTCTGATGTGAGATACAAAGTTCTCGGACGCAGCAGAAACTGGAAATAGTTTTGAACGAAACAACACGTATTAGCGTTGTTCCTGTGATGTATCTAAACGATCCTTACTTATCTAACATATTATATGACGTTTGGATGGACTCCAGTAAGTCTGATCTGAGATACAAAGTTTTTGGACGCAGCAGCTGCTGGAAATAGTTTTAAACGAAACAACACGTATTAGCGTTGTTCCTGTGCTGTATCTAATCGATCCTTACTTATCTATCATGTTATTTGACGTTTGGATGGACTCCAGTAACCCTGATGTGAGATACGACGTTTTCGGTCGCAGCAGCAGCTGGAAATAGTTTTAAACGAAACAACACATATTAGCGTTGTTCCTGTTATGTATCTAATCGATCCTTACTCATCTATCATGTTATTTGTCGTTTCGATGGACTCTAGTAATTCTGATGTGAGATACGAAGTTTTTGGACGCAGCAGGAGCTGGAAATAGTTTTGAACGATACAACACGTATTAGCGTTGTCCCTGTGATGTATCTAAACGATCCTTACTTATCTAACATGTTATTTGACGTTTGGATGAACTCCAGTAAGTCTGATGTGAGATACAAAGTTTTTGGACGCAGCAGGAGCTGGAAATAGTTTTAAACGAAACAACACGTATTAGCGTTGTTCCTGTGCTGTATCTAATCGATCCTTACTTATCTATCATGTTATTTGACGTTTCGATGGACTCCAGTAACTCTGATGTGAGATACGACGTTTTCGGACGCAGCAGAAGCTGGAAATAGTTTTAAACAAAACAACACGCATTAGCGATGTTCCTGTGATGTATCTAATCGATTCTTACTTATCTAACATATTATATGACGTTTGGATGGACTCCAGAAAGTCTGATGTGAGATACAAAGTTTTTGGACGCAGCAGCTGCTGGAAATAGTTTTAAACGAAACAACACGCATTAGCGATGTTCCTGTGAAGTATCTAATCGATCCTTACTCATCTATCATGTTATTTTACGTTTGAATGGACTCCAGTAACTCTGATGTGAGATACGAAGTTCTCGGACGCAGCAGAAGCTGGAAATAGTTTTGAACGAAGCAACACGTATTAGCGTTGTTCCTGTGATGTATCTAAACGATTCTTACTTATCTAACATATTATATGACGTTTGGATGGACTCCAGAAATTCTGATGTGAGATACAAAGTTTTTGGACGCAGCAGCTGCTGGAAATAGTTTTAAACGAAACAACACGTATTAGCGTTGTTCCTGTGCTGTATCTAATCGATCCTTACTTATCTATCATGTTATTTGACGTTTCGATGGACTCCAGTAACTCTGATGTGAGATACGACGTTTTCGGACGCAGCAGAAGCTGGAAATAGTTTTTAACGAAACAACACATATTAGCGTTGTTCCTGTGATGTATCTAATCGATCCTAACTTATCTATCATGTTATTTGACGTTTGGATCGACTCCAGTAACTCTGATGTGATATACGAAGTTCTCGGACGCAGCAGAAGCTGGAAATAGTTTTAAACGAAACAACACGCATTAGCGTTGTTCCTGTGATGTATCTAATCGGTCCTTACTTATCTATCATGTTATTTGACGTTTCGATGGACTCCAGTAACTCTGATGTGAGATACGACGTTTTCGGACGCAGCAGCAGCTGGAAATAGTTTTAAACGAAACAACACGCATTAGCGATGTTCCTGTGAAGTATCTAATCGATCCTTACTCATCTATCATGTTACTTGATGTTTGGATGGACTCCAGTAACTCTGATGTGAGATACAAAGTTTTTGGACGCAGCAGAAGCTGGAAATAGTTTTGAACGAAACAACACGTATTAGCGTTGTTCCTGTGATGTATCTAAACGATCCTTACTTATCTAACATGTTATTTGACGTTTGGATGGACTCCAGTAACTCTGATGTGAGATACGACGTTTTCGGACGCAGCAGAAGCTGGAAATAGTTTTAAACGAAACAACACGTATTAGCGTTGTTCCTGTGATGTACCTAATCGATCCTTACTCATCTATCATGTTATTTGGCGTTTCGATGGACTCCAGTAACTTTGATGTGAGATACGAAGTTCTCGGACGCAGCTGAAGCTGGAAATAGTTTTAAACGAAACAACACGTATTAGCGTTGTTCCTGTGATGTATCTAATCGATCCTTACTTAGCTACTATGTTATTTGACGTTTCGATGGACTCCAGTAACTCTAATGTGAAATACGAAATTTTCGGACGCAGCAGCAGCTGGAAATAGTTTTAAACGAAACAACACATATTAGCGTTGTTCCTGTGATGTATCTAATCGATCCTTACTCATCTGTCATGTTATTTGACGTTTGGACGGACTCCAGTAACTCTGAGGTGAGATACAAAGTTCTCGGACACAGCAGAAGCTGGAAATAGTTTTGAACGAAACAACACGTATTAGCGTTGTTCCTGTGATGTATCTACACGATCCTTACTTATCTAACATATTATATGACGTTTGGATGGACTCCAGTAAGTCTGATGTGAGATACAAAGTTTTTGGACGCAGCAGCTGCTGGAAATAGTTTTAAACGAAACAAGACGTATTAGCGTTGTTCCTGTGATGTATCTAATCGATCCTTACTCATCTATCATGTTATTTGACGTTTGGATGGACTCCAGTAACTCTAATGTGAGATACGAAATTTTCGGACGCAGCAGCAGCTGGAAATAGTTTTAAACGAAACAACACATATTAGCGTTGTTCCTGTGATGTATCTAATCGATCCTTACTCATCTATCATGTTATTTGACGTTTGGACGGACTCCAGTAACTCTGATGTGAGATACAAAGTTCTCGGACGCAGCAGAAGCTGGAAATAGTTTTGAACGAAGCAACACGTATTAGCGTTGTTCCTGTGATGTATCTAAACGATCCTTAATTATCTCACATATTATATGACGTTTGGATGGACTCCAGTAAGTCTGATGTGAGATAAGACGTTTTCGGACGCAGCAGAAGCTGGAAATAGTTTTTAACGAAACAACACGCATTAGCGTTGTTCCTGTGATGTATCTAATCGATCCTTACTCATCTATCATGTTATTTGACGTTTCGATGGACTCCAGTAACTCTGATGTGAGATAAGACGTTTTCGGACGCAGCAGAAGCTGGAAATAGTTTTTAACGAAACAACACGCATTAGCGTTGTTCCTGTGATGTATCTAATCGATCCTTACTCATCTATCATGTTATTTGGCGTTTCGATGGACTCCAGTAACTTTGATGTGAGATACGAAGTTCTCGGACGCAGCTGAAGCTGGAAATAGTTTTAAACGAAACAACACGCATTAGCGTTGTTCCTGTGATGTATCTAATCGATCCTTACTCATCTATCATGTTATTTGTCGTTTCGATGGACTCTAGTAATTCTGATGTGAGATACGACGTTTTCGGACGCAGCAGAAGCTGGAAATAGTTTTAAACGAAACAACACATATTAGCGTTGTTCCTGTGATGTATCTAATCGATCCTTACTCATCTATCATGTTATTTGACGTTTGGACGGACTCCAGTAACTCTGATGTGAGATACAAAGTTCTCGGACGCAGCAGAAGCTGGAAATAGTTTTGAACGAAACAACACGTATTAGCGTTGTTCCTGAGATGTATCTAAACGATCCTTACTTATCTAACATATTATATGACGTTTGGATGGACTCCGGTAAGTCTGATGTGAGATACAAAGTTTTTGGACGCAGCAGCTGCTGGAAATAGTTTTAAACGAAAAAACACGTATTAGCGTTGTTCCTGTGATGTATCTAATCGATCCTTACTCATCTATCATGTTATTTGACGTTTGGATGGACTCCAGTAACCCTGATGTGAGATACGAAATTTTCGGACGCAGCGGAAGCTGGAAATAGTTTTAAACGAAACAACACTCATTAGCGTTGTTCCTGTGATGTATCTAATCGATGCTTACTTATCTATCATGTTATTTGACGTTTGGATGGACTCCAGTAACTCTAATGTGAGATACGAAATTTTCGGACGCAGCAGCAGCTGGAAATAGTTTTAAACGAAACAACACATATTAGCGTTGTTCCTGTTATGTATCTAATCGATCCTTACTCATCTATCATGTTATTTGTCGTTTCGATGGACTCTAGTAATTCTGATGTGAGATACGAAGTTTTTGGACGCAGCAGGAGCTGGAAATAGTTTTGAACGATACAACACGTATTAGCGTTGTCCCTGTGATGTATCTAAACGATCCTTACTTATCTAACATGTTATTTGACGTTTGGATGAACTCCAGTAAGTCTGATGTGAGATACAATGTTTTTGGACGCAGCAGGAGCTGGAAATAGTTTTAAACGAAACAACACGTATTAGCGTTGTTCCTGTGCTGTATCTAATCGATCCTTACTTATCTATCATGTTATTTGACGTTTCGATGGACTCCAGTAACTCTGATGTGAGATACGACGTTTTCGGACGCAGCAGAAGCTGGAAATAGTTTTAAACAAAACAACACGCATTAGCGATGTTCCTGTGATGTATCTAATCGATTCTTACTTATCTAACATATTATATGACGTTTGGATGGACTCCAGAAAGTCTGATGTGAGATACAAAGTTTTTGGACGCAGCAGCTGCTGGAAATAGTTTTAAACGAAACAACACGCATTAGCGATGTTCCTGTGAAGTATCTAATCGATCCTTACTCATCTATCATGTTATTTTACGTTTGAATGGACTCCAGTAACTCTGATGTGAGATACGAAGTTCTCGGACGCAGCAGAAGCTGGAAATAGTTTTGAACGAAGCAACACGTATTAGCGTTGTTCCTGTGATGTATCTAAACGATTCTTACTTATCTAACATATTATATGACGTTTGGATGGACTCCAGAAATTCTGATGTGAGATACAAAGTTTTTGGACGCAGCAGCTGCTGGAAATAGTTTTAAACGAAACAACACGTATTAGCGTTGTTCCTGTGCTGTATCTAATCGATCCTTACTTATCTATCATGTTATTTGACGTTTCGATGGACTCCAGTAACTCTGATGTGAGATACGACGTTTTCGGACGCAGCAGAAGCTGGAAATAGTTTTTAACGAAACAACACATATTAGCGTTGTTCCTGTGATGTATCTAATCGATCCTTACTTATCTATCATGTTATTTGACGTTTGGATCGACTCCAGTAACTCTGATGTGATATACGAAGTTCTCGGACGCAGCAGAAGCTGGAAATAGTTTTAAACGAGACAACACGCATTAGCGTTGTTCCTGTGATGTATCTAATCGGTCCTTACTTATCTATCATGTTATTTGACGTTTCGATGGACTCCAGTAACTCTGATGTGAGATACGACGTTTTCGGACGCAGCGGAAGCTGGAAATAGTTTTAAACGAAACAACACGCATTGGCGTTGTTCCTGTGATGTATCTAATCGATCCTTACTCATCTATCATGTTATTTGTCGTTTCGATGGACTCTAGTAATTCTGATGTGAGATACGACGTTTTCGGACGCAGCAGAAGCTGGAAATAGTTTTAAACGAAACAACACATATTAGCGTTGTTCCTGTGATGTATCTAATCGATCCTTACTCATCTATCATGTTATTTGACGTTTGGACGGACTCCAGTAACTCTGATGTGAGATACAAAGTTCTCGGACACAGCAGAAGCTGGAAATAGTTTTGAACGAAACAACACGTATTAGCGTTGTTCCTGAGATGTATCTAAACGATCCTTACTTATCTAACATATTATATGACGTTTGGATGGACTCCGGTAAGTCTGATTTGAGATACAAAGTTTTTGGACGCAGCAGCTGCTGGAAATAGTTTTAAACGAAACAACACGTATTAGCGTTGTTCCTGTGATGTATCTAATCGATCCTTACTCATCTATCATGTTATTTGACGTTTGGATGGACTCCAGTAACCCTGATGTGAGATACGAAATTTTCGGACGCAGCGGAAGCTGGAAATAGTTTTAAACGAAACAACACTCATTAGCGTTGTTCCTGTGATGTATCTAATCGATGCTTACTTATCTATCATGTTATTTGACGTTTGGATGGACTCCAGTAACTCTAATGTGAGATACGAAATTTTCGGACGCAGCAGCAGCTGGAAATAGTTTTAAACGAAACAACACCTATTAGCGTTGTTCCTGTTATGTATCTAATCGATCCTTACTCATCTATCATGTTATTTGTCGTTTCGATGGACTCTAGTAATTCTGATGTGAGATACGAAGTTTTTGGACGCAGCAGGAGCTGGAAATAGTTTTAAACGAAACAACACATATTAGCGTTGTTCCTGTTATGTATCTAATCGATCCTTACTCATCTATCATGTTATTTGTCGTTTCGATGGACTCTAGTAATTCTGATGTGAGATACAAAGTTTTTGGACGCAGCAGCTGCTGGAAATAGTTTTAAACGAAACAACACGTATTAGCGTTGTTCCTGTGATGTATCTAATCGATTCTTACTTATCTAACATATTATATGACGTTTGGATGGACTCCAGAAAGTCTGATGTGAGATACAAAGTTTTTGGACGCAGCAGCTGCTGGAAATAGTTTTAAACGAAACAACACGCATTAGCGATGTTCCTGTGAAGTATCTAATCGATCCTTACTCATCTATCATGTTATTTTACGTTTGAATGGACTCCAGTAACTCTGATGTGAGATACGAAGTTCTCGGACGCAGCAGAAGCTGGAAATAGTTTTGAACGAAGCAACACGTATTAGCGTTGTTCCTGTGATGTATCTAATCGATTCTTACTTATCTAACATATTATATGACGTTTGGATGGACTCCAGAAAGTCTGATGTGAGATACAAAGTTTTTGGACGCAGCAGCTGCTGGAAATAGTTTTAAACGAAACAACACGCATTAGCGATGTTCCTGTGAAGTATCTAATCGATCCTTACTCATCTATCATGTTATTTTACGTTTGAATGGACTCCAGTAACTCTGATGTGAGATACGAAGTTCTCGGACGCAGCAGAAGCTGGAAATAGTTTTGAACGAAGCAACACGTATTAGCGTTGTTCCTGTGATGTATCTAAACGATTCTTACTTATCTAACATATTATATGACGTTTGGATGGACTCCAGAAATTCTGATGTGAGATACAAAGTTTTTGGACGCAGCAGCTGCTGGAAATAGTTTTAAACGAAACAACACGTATTAGCGTTGTTCCTGTGCTGTATCTAATCGATCCTTACTTATCTATCATGTTATTTGACGTTTCGATGGACTCCAGTAACTCTGATGTGAGATACGACGTTTTCGGACGCAGCAGAAGCTGGAAATAGTTTTTAACGAAACAACACATATTAGCGTTGTTCCTGTGATGTATCTAATCGATCCTTACTTATCTATCATGTTATTTGACGTTTGGATCGACTCCAGTAACTCTGATGTGATATACGAAGTTCTCGGACGCAGCAGAAGCTGGAAATAGTTTTAAACGAAACAACACGCATTAGCGTTGTTCCTGTGATGTATCTAATCGGTCCTTACTTATCTATCATGTTATTTGACGTTTCGATGGACTCCAGTAACTCTGATGTGAGATACGACGTTTTCGGACGCAGCGGAAGCTGGAAATAGTTTTAAACGAAACAACACGCATTGGCGTTGTTCCTGTGATGTATCTAATCGATCCTTACTCATCTATCATGTTATTTGTCGTTTCGATGGACTCTAGTAATTCTGATGTGAGATACGACGTTTTCGGACGCAGCAGAAGCTGGAAATAGTTTTAAACGAAACAACACATATTAGCGTTGTTCCTGTGATGTATCTAATCGATCCTTACTCATCTATCATGTTATTTGACGTTTGGACGGACTCCAGTAACTCTGATGTGAGATACAAAGTTCTCGGACACAGCAGAAGCTGGAAATAGTTTTGAACGAAACAACACGTATTAGCGTTGTTCCTGAGATGTATCTAAACGATCCTTACTTATCTAACATATTATATGACGTTTGGATGGACTCCGGTAAGTCTGATGTGAGATACAAAGTTTTTGGACGCAGCAGCTGCTGGAAATAGTTTTAAACGAAACAACACGTATTAGCGTTGTTCCTGTGATGTATCTAATCGATCCTTACTCATCTATCATGTTATTTGACGTTTGGATGGACTCCAGTAACCCTGATGTGAGATACGAAATTTTCGGACGCAGCGGAAGCTGGAAATAGTTTTAAACGAAACAACACTCATTAGCGTTGTTCCTGTGATGTATCTAATCGATGCTTACTTATCTATCATGTTATTTGACGTTTGGATGGACTCCAGTAACTCTAATGTGAGATACGAAATTTTCGGACGCAGCAGCAGCTGGAAATAGTTTTAAACGAAACAACACATATTAGCGTTGTTCCTGTTATGTATCTAATCGATCCTTACTCATCTATCATGTTATTTGTCGTTTCGATGGACTCTAGTAATTCTGATGTGAGATACGAAGTTTTTGGACGCAGCAGGAGCTGGAAATAGTTTTGAACGATACAACACGTATTAGCGTTGTCCCTGTGATGTATCTAAACGATCCTTACTTATCTAACATGTTATTTGACGTTTGGATGAACTCCAGTAAGTCTGATGTGAGATACAAAGTTTTTGGACGCAGCAGGAGCTGGAAATAGTTTTAAACGAAACAACACGTATTAGCGTTGTTCCTGTGCTGTATCTAATCGATCCTTACTTATCTATCATGTTATTTGACGTTTCGATGGACTCCAGTAACTCTGATGTGAGATACGACGTTTTCGGACGCAGCAGAAGCTGGAAATAGTTTTAAACAAAACAACACGCATTAGCGATGTTCCTGTGATGTATCTAATCGATTCTTACTTATCTAACATATTATATGACGTTTGGATGGACTCCAGAAAGTCTGATGTGAGATACAAAGTTTTTGGACGCAGCAGCTGCTGGAAATAGTTTTAAACGAAACAACACGCATTAGCGATGTTCCTGTGAAGTATCTAATCGATCCTTACTCATCTATCATGTTATTTTACGTTTGAATGGACTCCAGTAACTCTGATGTGAGATACGAAGTTCTCGGACGCAGCAGAAGCTGGAAATAGTTTTGAACGAAGCAACACGTATTAGCGTTGTTCCTGTGATGTATCTAAACGATTCTTACTTATCTAACATATTATATGACGTTTGGATGGACTCCAGAAATTCTGATGTGAGATACAAAGTTTTTGGACGCAGCAGCTGCTGGAAATAGTTTTAAACGAAACAACACGTATTAGCGTTGTTCCTGTGCTGTATCTAATCGATCCTTACTTATCTATCATGTTATTTGACGTTTCGATGGACTCCAGTAACTCTGATGTGAGATACGACGTTTTCGGACGCAGCAGAAGCTTTAATTAGTTTTTAACGAAACAACACATATTAACGTTGTTCCTGTGATGTATCTAATCGATCCTTACTTATCTATCATGTTATTTGACGTTTGGATCGACTCCAGTAACTCTGATGTGATATACGAAGTTCTCGGACGCAGCAGAAGCTGGAAATAGTTTTAAACGAAACAACACGCATTAGCGTTGTTCCTGTGATGTATCTAATCGGTCCTTACTTATCTATCATGTTATTTGACGTTTCGATGGACTCCAGTAACTCTGATGTGAGATACGACGTTTTCGGACGCAGCAGCAGCTGGAAATAGTTTTAAACGAAACAACACGCATTAGCGATGTTCCTGTGAAGTATCTAATCGATCCTTACTCATCTATCATGTTACTTGACGTTTGGATGGACTCCAGTAACTCTGATGTGAGATACAAAGTTTTTGGACGCAGCAGAAGCTGGAAATAGTTTTGAACGAAACAACACGTATTAGCGTTGTTCCTGTGATGTATCTAAACGATCCTTACTTATCTAACATGTTATTTGACGTTTGGATGGACTCCAGTAAGTCTGATGTGAGATACAATGTTTTTGGACGCAGCAGGAGCTGGAAATAGTTTTAAACGAAACAACACATATTAGCGTTGTTTCTGTGCTGTATCTAATCGATCCTTACTTATCTATCATGTTATTTGTCGTTTCGATGGACTCCAGTAACTCTGATGTGAGATACGACGTTTTCGGACGCAGCAGAAGCTGGAAATAGTTTTAAACGAAACAACACGTATTAGCGTTGTTCCTGTGATGTATCTAATCGATCCTTACTCATCTATCATGTTATTTGGCGTTTCGATGGACTCCAGTAACTTTGATGTGAGATACGAAGTTCTCGGACGCAGCTGAAGCTGGAAATAGTTTTAAACGAAACAACACGTATTAGCGTTGTTCCTGTGATGTATCTAATCGATCCTTACTTAGCTACTATGTTATTTGACGTTTCGATGGACTCCAGTAACTCTAATGTGAAATACGAAATTTTCGGACGCAGCAGCAGCTGGAAATAGTTTTAAACGAAACAACACATATTAGCGTTGTTCCTGTGATGTATCTAATCGATCCTTACTCATCTGTCATGTTATTTGACGTTTGGACGGACTCCAGTAACTCTGATGTGAGATACAAAGTTCTCGGACACAGCAGAAGCTGGAAATAGTTTTGAACGAAACAACACGTATTAGCGTTGTTCCTGTGATGTATCTAATCGATGCTTACTTATCTATCATGTTATTTGACGTTTGGATGGACTCCAGTAACTCTAATGTGAGATACGAAATTTTCGGACGCAGCAGCACCTGGAAATAGTTTTAAACGAAACAACACATATTAGCGTTGTTCCTGTTATGTATCTAATCGATCCTTACTCATCTATCATGTTATTTGTCGTTTCGATGGACTCTAGTAATTCTGATGTGAGATACAAAGTTTTTGGACGCAGCAGCTGCTGGAAATAGTTTTAAACGAAACAACACGTATTAGCGTTGTTCCTGTGATGTATCTAATCGATGCTTACTTATCTATCATGTTATTTGACGTTTGGATGGACTCCAGTAACTCTAATGTGAGATACGAAATTTTCGGACGCAGCAGCAGCTGGAAATAGTTTTAAACGAAACAACACATATTAGCGTTGTTCCTGTTATGTATCTAATCGATCCTTACTCATCTATCATGTTATTTGTCGTTTCGATGGACTCTAGTAATTCTGATGTGAGATACGAAGTTTTTGGACGCAGCAGGAGCTGGAAATAGTTTTAAACGAAACAACACATATTAGCGTTGTTCCTGTTATGTATCTAATCGATCCTTACTCATCTATCATGTTATTTGTCGTTTCGATGGACTCTAGTAATTCTGATGTGAGATACAAAGTTTTTGGACGCAGCAGCTGCTGGAAATAGTTTTAAACGAAACAACACGTATTAGCGTTGTTCCTGTGATGTATCTAATCGATTCTTACTTATCTAACATATTATATGACGTTTGGATGGTCTCCAGAAAGTCTGATGTGAGATACAAAGTTTTTGGACGCAGCAGCTGCTGGAAATAGTTTTAAACGAAACAACACGCATTAGCGATGTTCCTGTGAAGTATCTAATCGATCCTTACTCATCTATCATGTTATTTTACGTTTGAATGGACTCCAGTAACTCTGATGTGAGATACGAAGTTCTCGGACGCAGCAGAAGCTGGAAATAGTTTTGAACGAAGCAACACGTATTAGCGTTGTTCCTGTGATGTATCTAATCGATTCTTACTTATCTAACATATTATATGACGTTTGGATGGACTCCAGAAAGTCTGATGTGAGATACAAAGTTTTTGGACGCAGCAGCTGCTGGAAATAGTTTTAAACGAAACAACACGCATTAGCGATGTTCCTGTGAAGTATCTAATCGATCCTTACTCATCTATCATGTTATTTTACGTTTGAATGGACTCCAGTAACTCTGATGTGAGATACGAAGTTCTCGGACGCAGCAGAAGCTGGAAATAGTTTTGAACGAAGCAACACGTATTAGCGTTGTTCCTGTGATGTATCTAAACGATTCTTACTTATCTAACATATTATATGACGTTTGGATGGACTCCAGAAATTCTGATGTGAGATACAAAGTTTTTGGACGCAGCAGCTGCTGGAAATAGTTTTAAACGAAACAACACGTATTAGCGTTGTTCCTGTGCTGTATCTAATCGATCCTTACTTATCTATCATGTTATTTGACGTTTCGATGGACTCCAGTAACTCTGATGTGAGATACGACGTTTTCGGACGCAGCAGAAGCTGGAAATAGTTTTTAACGAAACAACACATATTAGCGTTGTTCCTGTGATGTATCTAATCGATCCTTACTTATCTATCATGTTATTTGACGTTTGGATCGACTCCAGTAACTCTGATGTGATATACGAAGTTCTCGGACGCAGCAGAAGCTGGAAATAGTTTTAAACGAAACAACACGCATTAGCGTTGTTCCTGTGATGTATCTAATCGGTCCTTACTTATCTATCATGTTATTTGACGTTTCGATGGACTCCAGTAACTCTGATGTGAGATACGACGTTTTCGGACGCAGCGGAAGCTGGAAATAGTTTTAAACGAAACAACACGCATTGGCGTTGTTCCTGTGATGTATCTAATCGATCCTTACTCATCTATCATGTTATTTGTCGTTTCGATGGACTCTAGTAATTCTGATGTGAGATACGACGTTTTCGGACGCAGCAGAAGCTGGAAATAGTTTTAAACGAAACAACACATATTAGCGTTGTTCCTGTGATGTATCTAATCGATCCTTACTCATCTATCATGTTATTTGACGTTTGGACGGACTCCAGTAACTCTGATGTGAGATACAAAGTTCTCGGACACAGCAGAAGCTGGAAATAGTTTTGAACGAAACAACACGTATTAGCGTTGTTCCTGAGATGTATCTAAACGATCCTTACTTATCTAACATATTATATGACGTTTGGATGGACTCCGGTAAGTCTGATGTGAGATACAAAGTTTTTGGACGCAGCAGCTGCTGGAAATAGTTTTAAACGAAACAACACGTATTAGCGTTGTTCCTGTGATGTATCTAATCGATCCTTACTCATCTATCATGTTATTTGACGTTTGGATGGACTCCAGTAACCCTGATGTGAGATACGAAATTTTCGGACGCAGCGGAAGCTGGAAATAGTTTTAAACGAAACAACACTCATTAGCGTTGTTCCTGTGATGTATCTAATCGATGCTTACTTATCTATCATGTTATTTGACGTTTGGATGGACTCCAGTAACTCTAATGTGAGATACGAAATTTTCGGACGCAGCAGCAGCTGGAAATAGTTTTAAACGAAACAACACATATTAGCGTTGTTCCTGTTATGTATCTAATCGATCCTTACTCATCTATCATGTTATTTGTCGTTTCGATGGACTCTAGTAATTCTGATGTGAGATACGAAGTTTTTGGACGCAGCAGGAGCTGGAAATAGTTTTGAACGATACAACACGTATTAGCGTTGTCCCTGTGATGTATCTAAACGATCCTTACTTATCTAACATGTTATTTGACGTTTGGATGAACTCCAGTAAGTCTGATGTGAGATACAAAGTTTTTGGACGCAGCAGGAGCTGGAAATAGTTTTAAACGAAACAACACGTATTAGCGTTGTTCCTGTGCTGTATCTAATCGATCCTTACTTATCTATCATGTTATTTGACGTTTCGATGGACTCCAGTAACTCTGATGTGAGATACGACGTTTTCGGACGCAGCAGAAGCTGGAAATAGTTTTAAACAAAACAACACGCATTAGCGATGTTCCTGTGATGTATCTAATCGATTCTTACTTATCTAACATATTATATGACGTTTGGATGGACTCCAGAAAGTCTGATGTGAGATACAAAGTTTTTGGACGCAGCAGCTGCTGGAAATAGTTTTAAACGAAACAACACGCATTAGCGATGTTCCTGTGAAGTATCTAATCGATCCTTACTCATCTATCATGTTATTTTACGTTTGAATGGACTCCAGTAACTCTGATGTGAGATACGAAGTTCTCGGACGCAGCAGAAGCTGGAAATAGTTTTGAACGAAGCAACACGTATTAGCGTTGTTCCTGTGATGTATCTAAACGATTCTTACTTATCTAACATATTATATGACGTTTGGATGGACTCCAGAAATTCTGATGTGAGATACAAAGTTTTTGGACGCAGCAGCTGCTGGAAATAGTTTTAAACGAAACAACACGTATTAGCGTTGTTCCTGTGCTGTATCTAATCGATCCTTACTTATCTATCATGTTATTTGACGTTTCGATGGACTCCAGTAACTCTGATGTGAGATACGACGTTTTCGGACGCAGCAGAAGCTTTAAATAGTTTTTAACGAAACAACACATATTAACGTTGTTCCTGTGATGTATCTAATCGATCCTTACTTATCTATCATGTTATTTGACGTTTGGATCGACTCCAGTAACTCTGATGTGATATACGAAGTTCTCGGACGCAGCAGAAGCTGGAAATAGTTTTAAACGAAACAACACGCATTAGCGTTGTTCCTGTGATGTATCTAATCGGTCCTTACTTATCTATCATGTTATTTGACGTTTCGATGGACTCCAGTAACTCTGATGTGAGATACGACGTTTTCGGACGCAGCAGCAGCTGGAAATAGTTTTAAACGAAACAACACGCATTAGCGATGTTCCTGTGAAGTATCTAATCGATCCTTACTCATCTATCATGTTACTTGACGTTTGGATGGACTCCAGTAACTCTGATGTGAGATACAAAGTTTTTGGACGCAGCAGAAGCTGGAAATAGTTTTGAACGAAACAACACGTATTAGCGTTGTTCCTGTGATGTATCTAAACGATCCTTACTTATCTAACATGTTATTTGACGTTTGGATGGACTCCAGTATGTCTGATGTGAGATACAATGTTTTTGGACGCAGCAGGAGCTGGAAATAGTTTTAAACGAAACAACACGTATTAGCGTTGTTTCCGTGCTGTATCTAATCGATCCTTACTTATCTATCATGTTATTTGTCGTTTCGATGGACTCCAGTAACTCTGATGTGAGATACGACGTTTTCGGACGCAGCAGAAGCTGGAAATAGTTTTAAACGAAACAACACATATTAGCGTTGTTCCTGTGATGTATCTAATCGATCCTTACTCATCTATCATGTTATTTGGCGTTTCGATGGACTCCAGTAACTTTGATGTGAGATACGAAGTTCTCGGACGCAGCTGAAGCTGGAAATAGTTTTAAACGAAACAACACGTATTAGCGTTGTTCCTGTGATGTATCTAATCGATCCTTACTTAGCTACTATGTTATTTGACGTTTCGATGGACTCCAGTAACTCTAATGTGAAATACGAAATTTTCGGACGCAGCAGCAGCTGGAAATAGTTTTAAACGAAACAACACATATTAGCGTTGTTCCTGTGATGTATCTAATCGATCCTTACTCATCTGTCATGTTATTTGACGTTTGGACGGACTCCAGTAACTCTGATGTGAGATACAAAGTTCTCGGACACAGCAGAAGCTGGAAATAGTTTTGAACGAAACAACACGTATTAGCGTTGTTCCTGTGATGTATCTACACGATCCTTACTTATCTAACATATTATATGACGTTTGGATGGACTCCAGTAAGTCTGATGTGAGATACAAAGTTTTTGGACGCAGCAGCTGCTGGAAATAGTTTTAAACGAAACAAGACGTATTAGCGTTGTTCCTGTGATGTATCTAATCGATCCTTACTCATCTATCATGTTATTTGACGTTTGGATGGACTCCAGTAACTCTAATGTGAGATACGAAATTTTCGGACGCAGCAGCAGCTGGAAATAGTTTTAAACGAAACAACACATATTAGCGTTGTTCCTGTGATGTATCTAATCGATCCTTACTCATCTATCATGTTATTTGACGTTTGGACGGACTCCACTAACTCTGATGTGAGATACAAAGTTCTCGGACGCAGCAGAAGCTGGAAATAGTTTTGAACGAAACAACACGTATTAGCGTTGTTCCTGTGATGTATCTACACGATCCTTACTTATCTAACATATTATATGACGTTTGGATGGACTCCAGTAAGTCTGATGTGAGATACAAAGTTTTTGGACGCAGCAGCTGCTGGAAATAGTTTTAAACGAAACAACACGTATTAGCGTTGTTCCTGTGATGTATCTAATCGATCCTTACTCATCTATCATGTTATTTGACGTTTGGATGGACTCCAGTAACCCTGATGTGAGATACGAAATTTTCGGACGCAGCGGAAGCTGGAAATAGTTTTAAACGAAACAACACTCATTAGCGTTGTTCCTGTGATGTATCTAATCGATCCTTACCTATCTATCATGTTATTTGACGTTTGGATGGACTCCAGTAACTCTAATGTGAGATACGAAATTTTCGGACGCAGCAGCAGCTGGAAATAGTTTTAAACGAAACAACACATATTAGCGTTGTTCCTGTTATGTATCTAATCGATCCTTACTCATCTATCATGTTATTTGTCGTTTCGATGGACTCTAGTAATTCTGATGTGAGATACGAAGTTTTTGGATGCAGCAGGAGCTGGAAATAGTTTTGAACGAAACAACACGTATTAGCGTTGTTCCTGTGCTGTATCTAATCGATCCTTACTTATCTATCATGTTATTTGACGTTTCGATGGACTCCAGTAACTCTGATGTGAGATACGACGTTTTCGGACGCAGCAGAAGCTGGAAATAGTTTTTAACGAAACAACACATATTAGCGTTGTTCCTGTGATGTATCTAATCGATCCTTACTTATCTATCATGTTATTTGACGTTTGGATCGACTCCAGTAACTCTGATGTGATATACGAAGTTCTCGGACGCAGCAGAAGCTGGAAATAGTTTTAAACGAAACAACACGCATTAGCGTTGTTCCTGTGATGTATCTAATCGATCCTTACTCATCTATCATGTTATTTGGCGTTTCGATGGACTCCAGTAACTCTGATGTGAGATACAAAGTTTACGGACGCAGCAGAAGCTGTAAATAGTTTTAAATGAAACAACACGTATTAGCGTTGTTCCTGTGATGTATCTAATCGATCCTTACTCATCTATCATGTTATTTGACGTTTGGATGGACTCCAGTAACCCTGATGTGAGATACGAAATTTTCGGACGCAGCGGAAGCTGGAAATAGTTTTAAACGAAACAACACGCATTAGCGTTGTTCCTGTGATGTATCTAATCGATCCTTACTCATCTATCATGTTATTTGTCGTTTCGATGGACTCTAGTAATTCTGATGTGAGATACGAAGTTTTTGGACGCAGCAGGAGCTGGAAATAGTTTTGAACGAAACAACACATATTATCGTTGTTCCTGTGATGTATCTAAACGATCCTTACTTATCTAACATGTTATTTGACGTTTGGATGGACTCCAGTAAGTCTGATGCGAGATACAAAGTTTTTGGACGCAGCAGGAGCTGGAAATAGTTTTGAACGAAACAACACATATTATCGTTGTTCCTGTGATGTATCTAATCGATCCTTACTCATCTATCATGTTATTTGACGTTTGGATGGACTCCAGTAACCCTGATGTGAGATACGAAATTTTCGGACGCAGCGGAAGCTGGAAATAGTTTTAAACGAAACAACACGTATTAGCGTTGTTCCTGTGCTGTATCTAATCGATCCTTACTTATCTATCATGTTATTTGACGTTTCGATGGACTCCAGTAACTCTGATGTGAGATACGACGTTTTCGGACGCAGCAGAAGCTGGAAATAGTTTTTAACGAAACAACACATATTAGCGTTGTTCCTGTGATGTATCTAATCGATCCTTACTTATCTATCATGTTATTTGACGTTTGGATCGACTCCAGTAACTCTGATGTGATATACGAAGTTCTCGGACGCAGCAGAAGCTGGAAATAGTTTTAAACGAAACAACACGCATTAGCGTTGTTCCTGTGATGTATCTAATCGGTCCTTACTCATCTATCATGTTATTTGTCGTTTCGATGGACTCCAGTAATTTTGATGTGATATACGACGTTTTCGGACGCAGCAGAAGCTGGAAATAGTTTTAAACAAAACAACACGCATTAGCGATGTTCCTGTGATGTATCTAATCGATCCTTACTCATCTATCATGTTATTTTACGTTTGAATGGACTCCAGTAACTCTGATGTGAGATACGAAGTTCTCGGACGCAGCAGAAGCTGGAAAGAGTTTTGAACGAAGCAACACGTATTAGCGTTGTTCCTGTGATGTATCTAAACGATTCTTACTTATCTAACATATTATATGACGTTTGGATTAACTCCAGTAACTCTAAGGTGAGATACGAAATTTTCGGACGCAGCAGCAGCTGGAAATAGTTTTAAACGAAACAACACATATTAGCGTTGTTCCTGTGATGTATCTAATCGATCCTTACTCATCTATCATGTTATTTGGCGTTTCGATGGACTCCAGTAACTCTGATGTGAGATACAAAGTTCTCGGACGCAGCAGAAGCTGGAAATAGTTTTGAACGAAACAACACGTATTAGCGTTGTTCCTGTGATGTATCTAATCGATCCTTACTTAGCTACTATGTTATTTGACGTTTCGATGGACTCCAGTAAGTCTGATGTGAGATAAGACGTTTTCGGACGCAGCAGAAGCTGGAAATAGTTTTTAACGAAACAACACGCATTAGCGTTGTTCCTGTGATGTATCTAATCGATCCTTACTCATCTATCATGTTATTTGGCGTTTCGATGGACTCCAGTAACTTTGATGTGAGATACGAAGTTCTCGGACGCAGCTGAAGCTGGAAATAGTTTTAAACGAAACAACACGCATTAGCGTTGTTCCTGTGATGTATCTAATCGATCCTTACTCATCTATCATGTTATTTGTCGTTTCGATGGACTCTAGTAATTCTGATGTGAGATACGACGTTTTCGGACGCAGCAGAAGCTGGAAATAGTTTTAAACGAAACAACACATATTAGCGTTGTTCCTGTGATGTATCTAATCGATCCTTACTCATCTATCATGTTATTTGACGTTTGGACGGACTCCAGTAACTCTGATGTGAGATACAAAGTTCTCGGACGCAGCAGGAGCTGGAAATAGTTTTAAACGAAACAACACGTATTAGCGTTGTTCCTGTGCTGTATCTAATCGATCCTTACTTATCTATCATGTTATTTGACGTTTGGATGGACTCCAGTAACTCTAATGTGAGATACGAAATTTTCGGACGCAGCAGCAGCTGGAAATAGTTTTAAACGAAACAACACATATTAGCGTTGTTCCTGTTATGTATCTAATCGATCCTTACTCATCTATCATGTTATTTGTCGTTTCGATGGACTCTAGTAATTCTGATGTGAGATACGAAGTTTTTGGACGCAGCAGGAGCTGGAAATAGTTTTGAACGATACAACACGTATTAGCGTTGTCCCTGTGATGTATCTAAACGATCCTTACTTATCTAACATGTTATTTGACGTTTGGATGAACTCCAGTAAGTCTGATGTGAGATACAAAGTTTTTGGACGCAGCAGGAGCTGGAAATAGTTTTAAACGAAACAACACGTATTAGCGTTGTTCCTGTGCTGTATCTAATCGATCCTTACTTATCTATCATGTTATTTGACGTTTCGATGGACTCCAGTAACTCTGATGTGAGATACGACGTTTTCGGACGCAGCAGAAGCTGGAAATAGTTTTAAACAAAACAACACGCATTAGCGATGTTCCTGTGATGTATCTAATCGATTCTTACTTATCTAACATATTATATGACGTTTGGATGGACTCCAGAAAGTCTGATGTGAGATACAAAGTTTTTGGACGCAGCAGCTGCTGGAAATAGTTTTAAACGAAACAACACGCATTAGCGATGTTCCTGTGAAGTATCTAATCGATCCTTACTCATCTATCATGTTATTTTACGTTTGAATGGACTCCAGTAACTCTGATGTGAGATACGAAGTTCTCGGACGCAGCAGAAGCTGGAAATAGTTTTGAACGAAGCAACACGTATTAGCGTTGTTCCTGTGATGTATCTAAACGATTCTTACTTATCTAACATATTATATGACGTTTGGATGGACTCCAGAAATTCTGATGTGAGATACAAAGTTTTTGGACGCAGCAGCTGCTGGAAATAGTTTTAAACGAAACAACACGTATTAGCGTTGTTCCTGTGCTGTATCTAATCGATCCTTACTTATCTATCATGTTATTTGACGTTTCGATGGACTCCAGTAACTCTGATGTGAGATACGACGTTTTCGGACGCAGCAGAAGCTTTAAATAGTTTTTAACGAAACAACACATATTAACGTTGTTCCTGTGATGTATCTAATCGATCCTTACTTATCTATCATGTTATTTGACGTTTGGATCGACTCCAGTAACTCTGATGTGATATACGAAGTTCTCGGACGCAGCAGAAGCTGGAAATAGTTTTAAACGAAACAACACGCATTAGCGTTGTTCCTGTGATGTATCTAATCGGTCCTTACTTATCTATCATGTTATTTGACGTTTCGATGGACTCCAGTAACTCTGATGTGAGATACGACGTTTTCGGACGCAGCAGCAGCTGGAAATAGTTTTAAACGAAACAACACGCATTAGCGATGTTCCTGTGAAGTATCTAATCGATCCTTACTCATCTATCATGTTACTTGACGTTTGGATGGACTCCAGTAACTCTGATGTGAGATACAAAGTTTTTGGACGCAGCAGAAGCTGGAAATAGTTTTGAACGAAACAACACGTATTAGCGTTGTTCCTGTGATGTATCTAAACGATCCTTACTTATCTAACATGTTATTTGACGTTTGGATGGACTCCAGTAAGTCTGATGTGAGATACAATGTTTTTGGACGCAGCAGGAGCTGGAAATAGTTTTAAACGAAACAACACGTATTAGCGTTGTTTCTGTGCTGTATCTAATCGATCCTTACTTATCTATCATGTTATTTGTCGTTTCGATGGACTCCAGTAACTCTGATGTGAGATACGACGTTTTCGGACGCAGCAGAAGCTGGAAATAGTTTTAAACGAAACAACACGTATTAGCGTTGTTCCTGTGATGTATCTAATCGATCCTTACTCATCTATCATGTTATTTGGCGTTTCGATGGACTCCAGTAACTTTGATGTGAGATACGAAGTTCTCGGACGCAGCTGAAGCTGGAAATAGTTTTAAACGAAACAACACGTATTAGCGTTGTTCCTGTGATGTATCTAATCGATCCTTACTTAGCTACTATGTTATTTGACGTTTCGATGGACTCCAGTAACTCTAATGTGAAATACGAAATTTTCGGACGCAGCAGCAGCTGGAAATAGTTTTAAACGAAACAACACATATTAGCGTTGTTCCTGTGATGTATCTAATCGATCCTTACTCATCTGTCATGTTATTTGACGTTTGGACGGACTCCAGTAACTCTGATGTGAGATACAAAGTTCTCGGACACAGCAGAAGCTGGAAATAGTTTTGAACGAAACAACACGTATTAGCGTTGTTCCTGTGATGTATCTACACGATCCTTACTTATCTAACATATTATATGACGTTTGGATGGACTCCAGTAAGTCTGATGTGAGATACAAAGTTTTTGGACGCAGCAGCTGCTGGAAATAGTTTTAAACGAAACAAGACGTATTAGCGTTGTTCCTGTGATGTATCTAATCGATCCTTACTCATCTATCATGTTATTTGACGTTTGGATGGACTCCAGTAACTCTAATGTGAGATACGAAATTTTCGGACGCAGCAGCAGCTGGAAATAGTTTTAAACGAAACAACACATATTAGCGTTGTTCCTGTGATGTATCTAATCGATCCTTACTCATCTATCATGTTATTTGACGTTTGGACGGACTCCACTAACTCTGATGTGAGATACAAAGTTCTCGGACGCAGCAGAAGCTGGAAATAGTTTTGAACGAAACAACACGTACTAGCGTTGTTCCTGTGATGTATCTACACGATCCTTACTTATCTAACATATTATATGACGTTTGGATGGACTCCAGTAAGTCTGATGTGAGATACAAAGTTTTTGGACGCAGCAGCTGCTGGAAATAGTTTTAAACGAAACAACACGTATTAGCGTTGTTCCTGTGATGTATCTAATCGATCCTTACTCATCTATCATGTTATTTGACGTTTGGATGGACTCCAGTAACCCTGATGTGAGATACGAAATTTTCGGACGCAGCGGAAGCTGGAAATAGTTTTAAACGAAACAACACTCATTAGCGTTGTTCCTGTGATGTATCTAATCGATCCTTACCTATCTATCATGTTATTTGACGTTTGGATGGACTCCAGTAACTCTAATGTGAGATACGAAATTTTCGGACGCAGCAGCAGCTGGAAATAGTTTTAAACGAAACAACACATATTAGCGTTGTTCCTGTTATGTATCTAATCGATCCTTACTCATCTATCATGTTATTTGTCGTTTCGATGGACTCTAGTAATTCTGATGTGAGATACGAAGTTTTTGGATGCAGCAGGAGCTGGAAATAGTTTTGAACGAAACAACACGTATTAGCGTTGTTCCTGTGCTGTATCTAATCGATCCTTACTTATCTATCATGTTATTTGACGTTTCGATGGACTCCAGTAACTCTGATGTGAGATACGACGTTTTCGGACGCAGCAGAAGCTGGAAATAGTTTTTAACGAAACAACACATATTAGCGTTGTTCCTGTGATGTATCTAATCGATCCTTACTTATCTATCATGTTATTTGACGTTTGGATCGACTCCAGTAACTCTGATGTGATATACGAAGTTCTCGGACGCAGCAGAAGCTGGAAATAGTTTTAAACGAAACAACACGCATTAGCGTTGTTCCTGTGATGTATCTAATCGATCCTTACTCATCTATCATGTTATTTGGCGTTTCGATGGACTCCAGTAACTCTGATGTGAGATACAAAGTTTACGGACGCAGCAGAAGCTGTAAATAGTTTTAAATGAAACAACACGTATTAGCGTTGTTCCTGTGATGTATCTAATCGATCCTTACTCATCTATCATGTTATTTGACGTTTGGATGGACTCCAGTAACCCTGATGTGAGATACGAAATTTTCGGACGCAGCGGAAGCTGGAAATAGTTTTAAACGAAACAACACGCATTAGCGTTGTTCCTGTGATGTATCTAATCGATCCTTACTCATCTATCATGTTATTTGTCGTTTCGATGGACTCTAGTAATTCTGATGTGAGATACGAAGTTTTTGGACGCAGCAGGAGCTGGAAATAGTTTTGAACGAAACAACACATATTATCGTTGTTCCTGTGATGTATCTAAACGATCCTTACTTATCTAACATGTTATTTGACGTTTGGATGGACTCCAGTAAGTCTGATGCGAGATACAAAGTTTTTGGACGCAGCAGGAGCTGGAAATAGTTTTGAACGAAACAACACATATTATCGTTGTTCCTGTGATGTATCTAATCGATCCTTACTCATCTATCATGTTATTTGACGTTTGGATGGACTCCAGTAACCCTGATGTGAGATACGAAATTTTCGGACGCAGCGGAAGCTGGAAATAGTTTTAAACGAAACAACACGTATTAGCGTTGTTCCTGTGCTGTATCTAATCGATCCTTACTTATCTATCATGTTATTTGACGTTTCGATGGACTCCAGTAACTCTGATGTGAGATACGACGTTTTCGGACGCAGCAGAAGCTGGAAATAGTTTTTAACGAAACAACACATATTAGCGTTGTTCCTGTGATGTATCTAATCGATCCTTACTTATCTATCATGTTATTTGACGTTTGGATCGACTCCAGTAACTCTGATGTGATATACGAAGTTCTCGGACGCAGCAGAAGCTGGAAATAGTTTTAAACGAAACAACACGCATTAGCGTTGTTCCTGTGATGTATCTAATCGGTCCTTACTCATCTATCATGTTATTTGTCGTTTCGATGGACTCCAGTAACTTTGATGTGATATACGACGTTTTCGGACGCAGCAGAAGCTGGAAATAGTTTTAAACAAAACAACACGCATTAGCGATGTTCCTGTGATGTATCTAATCGATCCTTACTCATCTATCATGTTATTTTACGTTTGAATGGACTCCAGTAACTCTGATGTGAGATACGAAGTTCTCGGACGCAGCAGAAGCTGGAAAGAGTTTTGAACGAAGCAACACGTATTAGCGTTGTTCCTGTGATGTATCTAAACGATTCTTACTTATCTAACATATTATATGACGTTTGGATTAACTCCAGTAACTCTAAGGTGAGATACGAAATTTTCGGACGCAGCAGCAGCTGGAAATAGTTTTAAACGAAACAACACATATTAGCGTTGTTCCTGTGATGTATCTAATCGATCCTTACTCATCTATCATGTTATTTGGCGTTTCGATGGACTCCAGTAACTCTGATGTGAGATACAAAGTTCTCGGACGCAGCAGAAGCTGGAAATAGTTTTGAACGAAACAACACGTATTAGCGTTGTTCCTGTGATGTATCTAATCGATCCTTACTTAGCTACTATGTTATTTGACGTTTCGATGGACTCCAGTAAGTCTGATGTGAGATAAGACGTTTTCGGACGCAGCAGAAGCTGGAAATAGTTTTTAACGAAACAACACGCATTAGCGTTGTTCCTGTGATGTATCTAATCGATCCTTACTCATCTATCATGTTATTTGGCGTTTCGATGGACTCCAGTAACTTTGATGTGAGATACGAAGTTCTCGGACGCAGCTGAAGCTGGAAATAGTTTTAAACGAAACAACACGCATTAGCGTTGTTCCTGTGATGTATCTAATCGATCCTTACTCATCTATCATGTTATTTGTCGTTTCGATGGACTCTAGTAATTCTGATGTGAGATACGACGTTTTCGGACGCAGCAGAAGCTGGAAATAGTTTTAAACGAAACAACACATATTAGCGTTGTTCCTGTGATGTATCTAATCGATCCTTACTCATCTATCATGTTATTTGAAGTTTGGACGGACTCCAGTAACTCTGATGTGAGATACAAAGTTCTCGGACGCAGCAGGAGCTGGAAATAGTTTTAAACGAAACAACACGTATTAGCGTTGTTCCTGTGTTGTATCTAATCGATCCTTACTTATCTATCATGTTATTTGACGTTTGGATGGACTCCAGTAACTCTAATGTGAGATACGAAATTTTCGGACGCAGCAGCAGCTGGAAATAGTTTTAAACGAAACAACACATATTAGCGTTGTTCCTGTTATGTATCTAATCGATCCTTACTCATCTATCATGTTATTTGTCGTTTCGATGGACTCTAGTAATTCTGATGTGAGATACGAAGTTTTTGGACGCAGCAGGAGCTGGAAATAGTTTTGAACGATACAACACGTATTAGCGTTGTCCCTGTGATGTATCTAAACGATCCTTACTTATCTAACATGTTATTTGACGTTTGGATGAACTCCAGTAAGTCTGATGTGAGATACAAAGTTTTTGGACGCAGCAGGAGCTGGAAATAGTTTTAAACGAAACAACACGTATTAGCGTTGTTCCTGTGCTGTATCTAATCGATCCTTACTTATCTATCATGTTATTTGACGTTTCGATGGACTCCAGTAACTCTGATGTGAGATACGACGTTTTCGGACGCAGCAGAAGCTGGAAATAGTTTTAAACAAAACAACACGCATTAGCGATGTTCCTGTGATGTATCTAATCTATTCTTACTTATCTAACATATTATATGACGTTTGGATGGACTCCAGAAAGTCTGATGTGAGATACAAAGTTTTTGGACGCAGCAGCTGCTGGAAATAGTTTTAAACGAAACAACACGCATTAGCGATGTTCCTGTGAAGTATCTAATCGATCCTTACTCATCTATCATGTTATTTTACGTTTGAATGGACTCCAGTAACTCTGATGTGAGATACGAAGTTCTCGGACGCAGCAGAAGCTGGAAATAGTTTTGAACGAAGCAACACGTATTAGCGTTGTTCCTGTGATGTATCTAAACGATTCTTACTTATCTAACATATTATATGACGTTTGGATGGACTCCAGAAATTCTGATGTGAGATACAAAGTTTTTGGACGCAGCAGCTGCTGGAAATAGTTTTAAACGAAACAACACGTATTAGCGTTGTTCCTGTGCTGTATCTAATCGATCCTTACTTATCTATCATGTTATTTGACGTTTCGATGGACTCCAGTAACTCTGATGTGAGATACGACGTTTTCGGACGCAGCAGAAGCTTTAAATAGTTTTTAACGAAACAACACATATTAACGTTGTTCCTGTGATGTATCTAATCGATCCTTACTTATCTATCATGTTATTTGACGTTTGGATCGACTCCAGTAACTCTGATGTGATATACGAAGTTCTCGGACGCAGCAGAAGCTGGAAATAGTTTTAAACGAAACAACACGCATTAGCGTTGTTCCTGTGATGTATCTAATCGGTCCTTACTTATCTATCATGTTATTTGACGTTTCGATGGACTCCAGTAACTCTGATGTGAGATACGACGTTTTCGGACGCAGCAGCAGCTGGAAATAGTTTTAAACGAAACAACACGCATTAGCGATGTTCCTGTGAAGTATCTAATCGATCCTTACTCATCTATCATGTTACTTGACGTTTGGATGGACTCCAGTAACTCTGATGTGAGATACAAAGTTTTTGGACGCAGCAGAAGCTGGAAATAGCTTTGAACGAAACAACACGTATTAGCGTTGTTCCTGTGATGTATCTAAACGATCCTTACTTATCTAACATGTTATTTGACGTTTGGATGAACTCCAGTAAGTCTGATGTGAGATACAAAGTTTTTGGACGCAGCTGAAGCTGGAAATAGTTTTAAACGAAACAACACGCATTAGCGTTGTTCCTGTGATGTATCTAATCGATCCTTACTCATCTATCATGTTATTTGTCGTTTCGATGGACTCTAGTAATTCTGATGTGAGATACGACGTTTTCGGACGCAGCAGAAGCTGGAAATAGTTTTAAACGAAACAACACATATTAGCGTTGTTCCTGTGATGTATCTAATCGATCCTTACTCATCTATCATGTTATTTGAAGTTTGGACGGACTCCAGTAACTCTGATGTGAGATACAAAGTTCTCGGACGCAGCAGGAGCTGGAAATAGTTTTAAACGAAACAACACGTATTAGCGTTGTTCCTGTGATGTATCTAATCGATCCTTACTCATCTATCATGTTATTTGACGTTTGGATGGACTCCAGTAACTCTAATGTGAGATACGAAATTTTCGGACGCAGCAGCAGCTGGAAATAGTTTTAAACGAAACAACACATATTAGCGTTGTTCCTGTGATGTATCTAATCGATCCTTACTCATCTATCATGTTATTTGACGTTTGGACGGACTCCACTAACTCTGATGTGAGATACAAAGTTCTCGGACGCAGCAGAAGCTGGAAATAGTTTTGAACGAAACAACACGTACTAGCGTTGTTCCTGTGATGTATCTACACGATCCTTACTTATCTAACATATTATATGACGTTTGGATGGACTCCAGTAAGTCTGATGTGAGATACAAAGTTTTTGGACGCAGCAGCTGCTGGAAATAGTTTTAAACGAAACAACACGTATTAGCGTTGTTCCTGTGATGTATCTAATCGATCCTTACTCATCTATCATGTTATTTGACGTTTGGATGGACTCCAGTAACCCTGATGTGAGATACGAAATTTTCGGACGCAGCGGAAGCTGGAAATAGTTTTAAACGAAACAACACTCATTAGCGTTGTTCCTGTGATGTATCTAATCGATCCTTACCTATCTATCATGTTATTTGACGTTTGGATGGACTCCAGTAACTCTAATGTGAGATACGAAATTTTCGGACGCAGCAGCAGCTGGAAATAGTTTTAAACGAAACAACACATATTAGCGTTGTTCCTGTTATGTATCTAATCGATCCTTACTCATCTATCATGTTATTTGTCGTTTCGATGGACTCTAGTAATTCTGATGTGAGATACGAAGTTTTTGGATGCAGCAGGAGCTGGAAATAGTTTTGAACGAAACAACACGTATTAGCGTTGTTCCTGTGCTGTATCTAATCGATCCTTACTTATCTATCATGTTATTTGACGTTTCGATGGACTCCAGTAACTCTGATGTGAGATACGACGTTTTCGGACGCAGCAGAAGCTGGAAATAGTTTTTAACGAAACAACACATATTAGCGTTGTTCCTGTGATGTATCTAATCGATCCTTACTTATCTATCATGTTATTTGACGTTTGGATCGACTCCAGTAACTCTGATGTGATATACGAAGTTCTCGGACGCAGCAGAAGCTGGAAATAGTTTTAAACGAAACAACACGCATTAGCGTTGTTCCTGTGATGTATCTAATCGATCCTTACTCATCTATCATGTTATTTGGCGTTTCGATGGACTCCAGTAACTCTGATGTGAGATACAAAGTTTACGGACGCAGCAGAAGCTGTAAATAGTTTTAAATGAAACAACACGTATTAGCGTTGTTCCTGTGATGTATCTAATCGATCCTTACTCATCTATCATGTTATTTGACGTTTGGATGGACTCCAGTAACCCTGATGTGAGATACGAAATTTTCGGACGCAGCGGAAGCTGGAAATAGTTTTAAACGAAACAACACGCATTAGCGTTGTTCCTGTGATGTATCTAATCGATCCTTACTCATCTATCATGTTATTTGTCGTTTCGATGGACTCTAGTAATTCTGATGTGAGATACGAAGTTTTTGGACGCAGCAGGAGCTGGAAATAGTTTTGAACGAAACAACACATATTATCGTTGTTCCTGTGATGTATCTAAACGATCCTTACTTATCTAACATGTTATTTGACGTTTGGATGGACTCCAGTAAGTCTGATGCGAGATACAAAGTTTTTGGACGCAGCAGGAGCTGGAAATAGTTTTGAACGAAACAACACATATTATCGTTGTTCCTGTGATGTATCTAATCGATCCTTACTCATCTATCATGTTATTTGACGTTTGGATGGACTCCAGTAACCCTGATGTGAGATACGAAATTTTCGGACGCAGCGGAAGCTGGAAATAGTTTTAAACGAAACAACACGTATTAGCGTTGTTCCTGTGCTGTATCTAATCGATCCTTACTTATCTATCATGTTATTTGACGTTTCGATGGACTCCAGTAACTCTGATGTGAGATACGACGTTTTCGGACGCAGCAGAAGCTGGAAATAGTTTTTAACGAAACAACACATATTAGCGTTGTTCCTGTGATGTATCTAATCGAGCCTTACTTATCTATCATGTTATTTGACGTTTGGATCGACTCCAGTA
The DNA here is from genome assembly GCA_036172665.1 of Prosopocoilus inquinatus. NCBI lineage: Eukaryota > Metazoa > Arthropoda > Insecta > Coleoptera > Lucanidae > Prosopocoilus > Prosopocoilus inquinatus. The sequence goes on from CM069879.1 coordinate 30,274,058, forward strand.
ACTCTGATGTGATATACGAAGTTCTCGGACGCAGCAGAAGCTGGAAATAGTTTTAAACGAAACAACACGCATTAGCGTTGTTCCTGTGATGTATCTAATCGGTCCTTACTCATCTATCATGTTATTTGTCGTTTCGATGGACTCCAGTAACTTTGATGTGATATACGACGTTTTCGGACGCAGCAGAAGCTGGAAATAGTTTTAAACAAAACAACACGCATTAGCGATGTTCCTGTGATGTATCTAATCGATCCTTACTCATCTATCATGTTATTTTACGTTTGAATGGACTCCAGTAACTCTGATGTGAGATACGAAGTTCTCGGACGCAGCAGAAGCTGGAAAGAGTTTTGAACGAAGCAACACGTATTAGCGTTGTTCCTGTGATGTATCTAAACGATTCTTACTTATCTAACATATTATATGACGTTTGGATTAACTCCAGTAACTCTAAGGTGAGATACGAAATTTTCGGACGCAGCAGCAGCTGGAAATAGTTTTAAACGAAACAACACATATTAGCGTTGTTCCTGTGATGTATCTAATCGATCCTTACTCATCTATCATGTTATTTGGCGTTTCGATGGACTCCAGTAACTCTGATGTGAGATACAAAGTTCTCGGACGCAGCAGAAGCTGGAAATAGTTTTGAACGAAACAACACGTATTAGCGTTGTTCCTGTGATGTATCTAATCGATCCTTACTTAGCTACTATGTTATTTGACGTTTCGATGGACTCCAGTAAGTCTGATGTGAGATAAGACGTTTTCGGACGCAGCAGAAGCTGGAAATAGTTTTTAACGAAACAACACGCATTAGCGTTGTTCCTGTGATGTATCTAATCGATCCTTACTCATCTATCATGTTATTTGGCGTTTCGATGGACTCCAGTAACTTTGATGTGAGATACGAAGTTCTCGGACGCAGCTGAAGCTGGAAATAGTTTTAAACGAAACAACACGCATTAGCGTTGTTCCTGTGATGTATCTAATCGATCCTTACTCATCTATCATGTTATTTGTCGTTTCGATGGACTCTAGTAATTCTGATGTGAGATACGACGTTTTCGGACGCAGCAGAAGCTGGAAATAGTTTTAAACGAAACAACACATATTAGCGTTGTTCCTGTGATGTATCTAATCGATCCTTACTCATCTATCATGTTATTTGAAGTTTGGACGGACTCCAGTAACTCTGATGTGAGATACAAAGTTCTCGGACGCAGCAGGAGCTGGAAATAGTTTTAAACGAAACAACACGTATTAGCGTTGTTCCTGTGTTGTATCTAATCGATCCTTACTTATCTATCATGTTATTTGACGTTTGGATGGACTCCAGTAACTCTAATGTGAGATACGAAATTTTCGGACGCAGCAGCAGCTGGAAATAGTTTTAAACGAAACAACACATATTAGCGTTGTTCCTGTTATGTATCTAATCGATCCTTACTCATCTATCATGTTATTTGTCGTTTCGATGGACTCTAGTAATTCTGATGTGAGATACGAAGTTTTTGGACGCAGCAGGAGCTGGAAATAGTTTTGAACGATACAACACGTATTAGCGTTGTCCCTGTGATGTATCTAAACGATCCTTACTTATCTAACATGTTATTTGACGTTTGGATGAACTCCAGTAAGTCTGATGTGAGATACAAAGTTTTTGGACGCAGCAGGAGCTGGAAATAGTTTTAAACGAAACAACACGTATTAGCGTTGTTCCTGTGCTGTATCTAATCGATCCTTACTTATCTATCATGTTATTTGACGTTTCGATGGACTCCAGTAACTCTGATGTGAGATACGACGTTTTCGGACGCAGCAGAAGCTGGAAATAGTTTTAAACAAAACAACACGCATTAGCGATGTTCCTGTGATGTATCTAATCTATTCTTACTTATCTAACATATTATATGACGTTTGGATGGACTCCAGAAAGTCTGATGTGAGATACAAAGTTTTTGGACGCAGCAGCTGCTGGAAATAGTTTTAAACGAAACAACACGCATTAGCGATGTTCCTGTGAAGTATCTAATCGATCCTTACTCATCTATCATGTTATTTTACGTTTGAATGGACTCCAGTAACTCTGATGTGAGATACGAAGTTCTCGGACGCAGCAGAAGCTGGAAATAGTTTTGAACGAAGCAACACGTATTAGCGTTGTTCCTGTGATGTATCTAAACGATTCTTACTTATCTAACATATTATATGACGTTTGGATGGACTCCAGAAATTCTGATGTGAGATACAAAGTTTTTGGACGCAGCAGCTGCTGGAAATAGTTTTAAACGAAACAACACGTATTAGCGTTGTTCCTGTGCTGTATCTAATCGATCCTTACTTATCTATCATGTTATTTGACGTTTCGATGGACTCCAGTAACTCTGATGTGAGATACGACGTTTTCGGACGCAGCAGAAGCTTTAAATAGTTTTTAACGAAACAACACATATTAACGTTGTTCCTGTGATGTATCTAATCGATCCTTACTTATCTATCATGTTATTTGACGTTTGGATCGACTCCAGTAACTCTGATGTGATATACGAAGTTCTCGGACGCAGCAGAAGCTGGAAATAGTTTTAAACGAAACAACACGCATTAGCGTTGTTCCTGTGATGTATCTAATCGGTCCTTACTTATCTATCATGTTATTTGACGTTTCGATGGACTCCAGTAACTCTGATGTGAGATACGACGTTTTCGGACGCAGCAGCAGCTGGAAATAGTTTTAAACGAAACAACACGCATTAGCGATGTTCCTGTGAAGTATCTAATCGATCCTTACTCATCTATCATGTTACTTGACGTTTGGATGGACTCCAGTAACTCTGATGTGAGATACAAAGTTTTTGGACGCAGCAGAAGCTGGAAATAGCTTTGAACGAAACAACACGTATTAGCGTTGTTCCTGTGATGTATCTAAACGATCCTTACTTATCTAACATGTTATTTGACGTTTGGATGAACTCCAGTAAGTCTGATGTGAGATACAAAGTTTTTGGACGCAGCTGAAGCTGGAAATAGTTTTAAACGAAACAACACGCATTAGCGTTGTTCCTGTGATGTATCTAATCGATCCTTACTCATCTATCATGTTATTTGTCGTTTCGATGGACTCTAGTAATTCTGATGTGAGATACGACGTTTTCGGACGCAGCAGAAGCTGGAAATAGTTTTAAACGAAACAACACATATTAGCGTTGTTCCTGTGATGTATCTAATCGATCCTTACTCATCTATCATGTTATTTGAAGTTTGGACGGACTCCAGTAACTCTGATGTGAGATACAAAGTTCTCGGACGCAGCAGGAGCTGGAAATAGTTTTAAACGAAACAACACGTATTAGCGTTGTTCCTGTGTTGTATCTAATCGATCCTTACTTATCTATCATGTTATTTGACGTTTGGATGGACTCCAGTAACTCTAATGTGAGATACGAAATTTTCGGACGCAGCAGCAGCTGGAAATAGTTTTAAACGAAACAACACATATTAGCGTTGTTCCTGTTATGTATCTAATCGATCCTTACTCATCTATCATGTTATTTGTCGTTTCGATGGACTCTAGTAATTCTGATGTGAGATACGAAGTTTTTGGACGCAGCAGGAGCTGGAAATAGTTTTGAACGATACAACACGTATTAGCGTTGTCCCTGTGATGTATCTAAACGATCCTTACTTATCTAACATGTTATTTGACGTTTGGATGAACTCCAGTAAGTCTGATGTGAGATACAAAGTTTTTGGACGCAGCAGGAGCTGGAAATAGTTTTAAACGAAACAACACGTATTAGCGTTGTTCCTGTGCTGTATCTAATCGATCCTTACTTATCTATCATGTTATTTGACGTTTCGATGGACTCCAGTAACTCTGATGTGAGATACGACGTTTTCGGACGCAGCAGAAGCTGGAAATAGTTTTAAACAAAACAACACGCATTAGCGATGTTCCTGTGATGTATCTAATCTATTCTTACTTATCTAACATATTATATGACGTTTGGATGGACTCCAGAAAGTCTGATGTGAGATACAAAGTTTTTGGACGCAGCAGCTGCTGGAAATAGTTTTAAACGAAACAACACGCATTAGCGATGTTCCTGTGAAGTATCTAATCGATCCTTACTCATCTATCATGTTATTTTACGTTTGAATGGACTCCAGTAACTCTGATGTGAGATACGAAGTTCTCGGACGCAGCAGAAGCTGGAAATAGTTTTGAACGAAGCAACACGTATTAGCGTTGTTCCTGTGATGTATCTAAACGATTCTTACTTATCTAACATATTATATGACGTTTGGATGGACTCCAGAAATTCTGATGTGAGATACAAAGTTTTTGGACGCAGCAGCTGCTGGAAATAGTTTTAAACGAAACAACACGTATTAGCGTTGTTCCTGTGCTGTATCTAATCGATCCTTACTTATCTATCATGTTATTTGACGTTTCGATGGACTCCAGTAACTCTGATGTGAGATACGACGTTTTCGGACGCAGCAGAAGCTTTAAATAGTTTTTAACGAAACAACACATATTAACGTTGTTCCTGTGATGTATCTAATCGATCCTTACTTATCTATCATGTTATTTGACGTTTGGATCGACTCCAGTAACTCTGATGTGATATACGAAGTTCTCGGACGCAGCAGAAGCTGGAAATAGTTTTAAACGAAACAACACGCATTAGCGTTGTTCCTGTGATGTATCTAATCGGTCCTTACTTATCTATCATGTTATTTGACGTTTCGATGGACTCCAGTAACTCTGATGTGAGATACGACGTTTTCGGACGCAGCAGCAGCTGGAAATAGTTTTAAACGAAACAACACGCATTAGCGATGTTCCTGTGAAGTATCTAATCGATCCTTACTCATCTATCATGTTACTTGACGTTTGGATGGACTCCAGTAACTCTGATGTGAGATACAAAGTTTTTGGACGCAGCAGAAGCTGGAAATAGCTTTGAACGAAACAACACGTATTAGCGTTGTTCCTGTGATGTATCTAAACGATCCTTACTTATCTAACATGTTATTTGACGTTTGGATGGACTCCAGTAAGTCTGATGTGAGATACAATGTTTTTGGACGCAGCAGGAGCTGGAAATAGTTTTAAACGAAACAACACGTATTAGCGTTGTTTCTGTGCTGTATCTAATCGATCCTTACTTATCTATCATGTTATTTGTCGTTTCGATGGACTCCAGTAACTCTGATGTGAGATACGACGTTTTCGGACGCAGCAGAAGCTGGAAATAGTTTTAAACGAAACAACACGTATTAGCGTTGTTCCTGTGATGTATCTAATCGATCCTTACTCATCTATCATGTTATTTGGCGTTTCGATGGACTCCAGTAACTTTGATGTGAGATACGAAGTTCTCGGACGCAGCTGAAGCTGGAAATAGTTTTAAACGAAACAACACGTATTAGCGTTGTTCCTGTGATGTATCTAATCGATCCTTACTTAGCTACTATGTTATTTGACGTTTCGATGGACTCCAGTAACTCTAATGTGAAATACGAAATTTTCGGACGCAGCAGCAGCTGGAAATAGTTTTAAACGAAACAACACATATTAGCGTTGTTCCTGTGATGTATCTAATCGATCCTTACTCATCTGTCAGGTTATTTGACGTTTGGACGGACTCCGGTAACTCTGATGTGAGATACAAAGTTCTCGGACACAGCAGAAGCTGGAAATAGTTTTGAACGAAACAACACGTATTAGCGTTGTTCCTGTGATGTATCTACACGATCCTTACTTATCTAACATATTATATGACGTTTGGATGGACTCCAGTAAGTCTGATGTGAGATACAAAGTTTTTGGACGCAGCAGCTGCTGGAAATAGTTTTAAACGAAACAAGACGTATTAGCGTTGTTCCTGTGATGTATCTAATCGATCCTTACTCATCTATCATGTTATTTGACGTTTGGATGGACTCCAGTAACTCTAATGTGAGATACGAAATTTTCGGACGCAGCAGGAGCTGGAAATAGTTTTAAACGAAACAACACATATTAGCGTTGTTCCTGTTATGTATCTAATCGATCCTTACTCATCTATCATGTTATTTGTCGTTTCGATGGACTCTAGTAATTCTGATGTGAGATACAAAGTTTTTGGACGCAGCAGCTGCTGGAAATAGTTTTAAACGAAACAACACGCATTAGCGATGTTCCTGTGAAGTATCTAATCGATCCTTACTCATCTATCATGTTATTTTACGTTTGAATGGACTCCAGTAACTCTGATGTGAGATACGAAGTTCTCGGACGCAGCAGAAGCTGGAAATAGTTTTGAACGAAGCAACACGTATTAGCGTTGTTCCTGTGATGTATCTAAACGATTCTTACTTATCTAACATATTATATGACGTTTGGATGGACTCCAGAAATTCTGATGTGAGATACAAAGTTTTTGGACGCAGCAGCTGCTGGAAATAGTTTTAAACGAAACAACACGTATTAGCGTTGTTCCTGTTATGTATCTAATCGATCCTTACTCATCTATCATGTTATTTGTCGTTTCGATGGACTCTAGTAATTCTGATGTGAGATACAAAGTTTTTGGACGCAGCAGCTGCTGGAAATAGTTTTAAACGAAACAACACGTATTAGCGTTGTTCCTGTGCTGTATCTAATCGATCCTTACTTATCTATCATGTTATTTGTCGTTTCGATGGACTCCAGTAACTCTGATGTGAGATACGACGTTTTCGGACGCAGCAGCAGCTGGAAATAGTTTTAAACGAAACAACACATATTAGCGTTGTTCCTGTGATGTATCTAATCGATCCTTACTCATCTCTCATGTTATTTGACGTTTGGACGGACTCCAGTAACGCTGATGTGAGATACAAAGTTCTCGGACGCAGCAGAAGCTGGAAATAGTTTTGAACGAAACAACACGTATTAGCGTTGTTCCTGTGATGTATCTAAACGATCCTTACTTATCTAACATGTTATTTGACGTTTGGATGGACTCCAGTAACTCTAATGTGAGATACGAAATTTTCGGACGCAGCAGCAGCTGGAAATAGTTTTAAACGAAACAACACATATTAGCGTTGTTCCTGTGATGTATGTAATCGATCCTTACTCATCTATCATGTTATTTGACGTTTGGACATACTCCAGTAACTCTGATGTGAGATACAAAGTTCTCGGAGGCAGCAGAAGCTGGAAATAGTTTTGAACGAAACAACACGTATTAGCGTTGTTCCTGTGATGTATCTAAACGATCCTTATTTATCTAACATATTATATGACGTTTGGATGGACTCCAGTAAGTCTGATGTGAGATACAAAGTTTTTGGACGCAGCAGCTGCTGGAAATAGTTTTAAACGAAACAACACGTATTAGCGTTGTTCCTGTGCTGTATCTAATCGATCCTTACTTATCTATCATGTTATTTGACGTTTCGATGGACTCCAGTAACTCTGATGTGAGACACGACGTTTTCGGACGCAGCAGAAGCTGGAAATAGTTTTTAACGAAACAACACATATTAGCGTTGTTCCTGTGATGTATCTAATCGATCCTTACTTATCTATCATGTTATTTGACGTTTGGATCGACTCCAGTAACTCTGATGTGATATACGAAGTTCTCGGACGCAGCAGAAGCTGGAAATAGTTTTAAACGAAACAACACGCATTAGCGTTGTTCCTGTGATGTATCTAATCGATCCTTACTCATCTATCATGTTATTTGGCGTTTCGATGGACTCCAGTAACTCTGATGTGAGATACAAAGTTTACGGACGCAGCAGAAGCTGGAAATAGTTTTAAATGAAACAACACGTATTAGCGTTGTTCCTGTGATGTATCTAAACGATTCTTACTTATCTAACATATTATATGACGTTTGGATGGACTCCAGTAACTCTGATGTGAGATACGACGTTTTCGGACGCAGCAGAAGCTGGAAATAGTTTTAAACGAAACAACACGCATTAGCGATGTTCCTGTGAAGTATCTAATCGATCCTTACTCATCTATCATGTTACTTGACGTTTGGATGGACTCCAGTAACTCTCATGTGAGATACAAAGTTTTTGGACGCAGCAGAAGCTGGAAATAGTTTTGAACGAAACAACACGTATTAGCGTTGTTCCTGTGATGTATCTAAACGATCCTTACTTATCTAACATGTTATTTGACGTTTGGATGGACTCCAGTAAGTCTGATGTGAGATACAATGTTTTTGGACGCAGCAGGAGCTGGAAATAGTTTTAAACGAAACAACACGTATTAGCGTTGTTCCTGTGCTGTATCTAATCGATCCTTACTTATCTATCATGTTATTTGTCGTTTCGATGGACTCCAGTAACTCTGATGTGAGATACGACGTTTTCGGACGCAGCAGAAGCTGGAAATAGTTTTAAACGAAACAACACGTATTAGCGTTGTTCCTGTGATGTATCTAATCGATCCTTACTCATCTATCATGTTATTTGGCGTTTCGATGGACTCCAGTAACTTTGATGTGAGATACGAAGTTCTCGGACGCAGCTGAAGCTGGAAATAGTTTTAAACGAAACAACACGTATTAGCGTTGTTCCTGTGATGTATCTAATCGATCCTTACTTAGCTACTATGTTATTTGACGTTTCGATGGACTCCAGTAACTCTAATGTGAGATACGAAATTTTCGGACGCAGCAGCAGCTGGAAATAGTTTTAAACGAAACAACACGCATTAGCGATGTTCCTGTGAAGTATCTAATCGATCCTTACTCATCTATCATGTTACTTGACGTTTGGATGGACTCCAGTAACTCTGATGTGAGATACGAAGTTCTCGGACGCAGCAGAAGCTGGAAATAGTTTTGAACGAAGCAACACGTATTAGCGTTGTTCCTGTGATGTATCTAAACGATTCTTACTTATCTAACATATTATATGACGTTTGGATGGACTCCAGTAACTCTAATGTGAGATACGAAATTTTCGGACGCAGCAGCAGCTGGAAATAGTTTTAAACGAAACAACACATATTAGCGTTGTTCCTGTGATGTATCTAATCGATCCTTACTCATCTATCATGTTATTTGGCGTTTCGATGGACTCCAGTAACTCTGATGTGAGATACAAAGTTCTCGGACGCAGCAGAAGCTGGAAATAGTTTTAAACGAAACAACACATATTAGCGTTGTTCCTGTGATGTATCTAATCGATCCTTACTCATCTATCATGTTATTTGTCGTTTCGATGGACTCTAGTAATTCTGATGTGAGATACGACGTTTTCGGACGCAGCAGAAGCTGGAAATAGTTTTAAACGAAACAACACATATTAGCGTTGTTCCTGTGATGTATCTAATCGATCCTTACTCATCTATCATGTTATTTGACGTTTGGACGGACTCCAGTAACTCTGATGTGAGATACAAAGTTCTCGGACACAGCAGAAGCTGGAAATAGTTTTGAACGAAACAACACGTATTAGCGTTGTTCCTGTGATGTATCTAAACGATCCTTACTTATCTATCATGTTGTTTGACGTTTGGATGGACTCCAGTAACTCTAATGTGAGATACTTAATTTTCGGACGCAGCAGCAGCTGGAAATAGTTTTAAACGAAACAACACATATTAGCGTTGTTCCTGTGATGTATCTAATCGATCCTTACTCATCTATCATGTTATTTGACGTTTGGACGGACTCCAGTAACTCTGATGTGAGATACAAATTTCTCGGACGCAGCAGAAGCTGGAAATAATTTTGAACGAAACAACACGTATTAGCGTTGTTCCTGTGATGTATCTAAACGATCCTTACTTATCTAACATATTATATGACGTTTGGATGGACTCCAGTAAGTCTGATGTGAGATACAAAGTTTTTGGACGCAGCAGCTGCTGGAAATAGTTTTAAACGAAACAACACGTATTAGCGTTGTTCCTGTGATGTATCTAATCGATCCTTACTCATCTATCATGTTATTTGACGTTTGGATGGACTCCAGTAACCCTGATGTGAGATACGAAATTTTCGGACGCAGCGGAAGCTGGAAATAGTTTTAAACGAAACAACACTCATTAGCGTTGTTCCTGTGATGTATCTAATCGATCCTTACTTATCTATCATGTTATTTGACGTTTGGATGGACTCCAGTAACTCTAATGTGAGATACGAAATTTTCGGACGCAGCAGCAGCTGGAAATAGTTTTAAACGAAACAACACATATTAGCGTTGTTCCTGTTATGTATCTAATCGATCCTTACTCATCTATCATGTTATTTGTCGTTTCGATGGACTCTAGTAATTCTGATGTGAGATACGAAGTTTTTGGACGCATCAGGAGCTGGAAATAGTTTTGAACGAAACAACACGTATTAGCGTTGTCCCTGTGATGTATCTAAACGATCCTTACTTATCTAACATGTTATTTGACGTTTGGATGGACTCCAGTAAGTCTGATGTGAGTTACGAAGTTCTCGGACGCAGCTGAAGCTGGAAATAGTTTTAAACGAAACAACACGTATTAGCGTTGTTCCTGCGCTGTATCTAATCGATCCTTACTTATCTATCATGTTATTTGTCGTTTCGATGGACTCCAGTAACTCTGATGTGAGATACGACGTTTTCGGACGCAGCTGAAGCTGGAAATAGTTTTAAACGAAACAACACGTATTAGCGTTGTTCCTGCGCTGTATCTAATCGATCCTTACTTATCTATCATGTTATTTGTCGTTTCGATGGACTCCAGTAACTCTGATGTGAGATACGACGTTTTCGGACGCAGCAGAAGCTGGAAATAGTTTTAAACGAAACAACACGTATTAGCGTTGTTCCTGTGATGTATCTAATCGATCCTTACTTAGCTACTATGTTATTTGACGTTTCGATGGACTCCAGTAACTCTAATGTGAGATACGAAATTTTCGGACGCAGCAGCAGCTGGAAATAGTTTTAAACGAAACAACACGCATTAGCGATGTTCCTGTGAAGTATCTAATCGATCCTTACTCATCTATCATGTTACTTGACGTTTGGATGGACTCCAGTAACTCTGATGTGAGATACGAAGTTCTCGGACGCAGCAGAAGCTGGAAATAGTTTTGAACGAAGCAACACGTATTAGCGTTGTTCCTGTGATGTATCTAAACGATTCTTACTTATCTAACATATTATATGACGTTTGGATGGACTCCAGTAACTCTAATGTGAGATACGAAATTTTCGGACGCAGCAGCAGCTGGAAATAGTTTTAAACGAAACAACACATATTAGCGTTGTTCCTGTGATGTATCTAATCGATCCTTACTCATCTATCATGTTATTTGGCGTTTCGATGGACTCCAGTAACTCTGATGTGAGATACAAAGTTCTCGGACGCAGCAGAATCTGGAAATAGTTTTAAACGAAACAACACATATTAGAGTTGTTCCTGTGATGTATCTAATCGATCCTTACTCATCTATTATGTTATTTGTCGTTTCGATGGACTCTAGTAATTCTGATGTGAGATACGAAGTTTTTGGACGCATCAGGAGCTGGAAATAGTTTTGAACGAAACAACACGTATTAGCGTTGTCCCTGTGATGTATCTAAACGATCCTTACTTATCTAACATGTTATTTGACGTTTGGATGGACTCCAGTAAGTCTGATGTGAGTTAAGAAGTTCTCGGACGCAGCTGAAGCTGGAAATAGTTTTAAACGAAACAACACGTATTAGCGTTGTTCCTGTGCTGTATCTAATCGATCCTTACTTATCTATCATGTTATTTGTCGTTTCGATGGACTCCAGTAACTCTGATGTGAGATACGACGTTTTCGGACGCAGCAGAAGCTGGAAATAGTTTTAAACGAAACAACACGTATTAGCGTTGTTCCTGTGATGTATCTAATCGATCCTTACTCATCTATCATGTTATTTGGCGTTTCGATGGACTCCAGTAACTTTGATGTGAGATACGATGTTCTCGGACGCAGCTGAAGCTGGAAAAAGTTTTAAACGAAACAACACGTATTAGCGTTGTTCCTGTGATGTATCTAATCGATCCTTACTTAGATACTATGTTATTTGACGTTTCGATGGACTCCAGTAACTCTAATGTGAGATACGAAATTTTCGGACGCAGCAGCAGCTGGAAATAGTTTTAAACGAAACAACACATATTAGCGTTGTTCCTGTGATGTATCTAATCGATCCTTACTCATCTCTCATGTTATTTGACGTTTGGACGGACTCCAGTAACGCTGATGTGAGATACAAAGTTCTCGGACGCAGCAGAAGCTGGAAATAGTTTTGAACGAAACAACACGTATTAGCGTTGTTCCTGTGATGTATCTAAACGATCCTTACTTATCTAACATGTTATTTGACGTTTGGATGGACTCCAGTAACTCTAATGTGAGATACGAAATTTTCGGACGCAGCAGCAGCTGGAAATAGTTTTAAACGAAACAACACATATTAGCGTTGTTCCTGTGATGTATGTAATCGATCCTTACTCATCTATCATGTTATTTGACGTTTGGACATACTCCAGTAACTCTGATGTGAGATACAAAGTTCTCGGACGCAGCAGAAGCTGGAAATAGTTTTGAACGAAACAACACGTATTAGCGTTGTTCCTGTGATGTATCTAAACGATCCTTACTTATCTAACATATTATATGACGTTTGGATGGACTCCAGTAAGTCTGATGTGAGATACAAAGTTTTTGGACGCAGCAGCTGTTGGAAATAGTTTTAAACGAAACAACACGTATTAGCGTTGTTCCTGTGCTGTATCTAATCGATCCTTACTTATCTATCATGTTATTTGACGTTTCGATGGACTCCAGTAACTCTGATGTGAGATACGACGTTTTCGGACGCAGCAGAAGCTGGAAATTAATTTTTAACGAAACAACACATATTAGCGTTGTTCCTGTGATGTATCTAATCGATCCTTACTTATCTATCATGTTATTTGACGTTTGGATCGACTCCAGTAACTCTGATGTGATATACGAAGTTCTCGGACGCAGCAGAAGCTGGAAATAGTTTTAAACGAAACAACACGCATTAGCGTTGTTCCTGTGATGTATCTAATCGATCCTTACTCATCTATCATGTTATTTGGCGTTTCGATGGACTCCAGTAACTCTGATGTGAGATACAAAGTTTACGGACGCAGCAGAAGCTGGAAATAGTTTTAAATGAAACAACACGTATTAGCGTTGTTCCTGTGATGTATCTAATCGATCCTTACTCATCTATCATGTTATTTGACGTTTGGATGGACTCCAGTAACCCTGATGTGAGATACGAAATTTTCGGACGCAGCGGAAGCTGGAAATAGTTTTAAACGAAACAACACGCATTAGCGTTGTTCCTGTGATGTATCTAATCGATCCTTACTCATCTATCATGTTATTTGTCGTTTCGATGGACTCTAGTAATTCTGATGTGAGATACGAAGTTTTAGGACGCAGCAGGAGCTGGAAATAGTTTTGAACGAAACAACACATATTAGCGTTGTTCCTGTGATGTATCTAATCGATCCTTACTTATCTATCATGTTATTTGACGTTTGGATCGACTCCAGTAACTCTGATGTGATATACGAAGTTCTCGGACGCAGCAGAAGCTGGAAATAGTTTTAAACGAAACAACACGCATTAGCGTTGTTCCTGTGATGTATCTAATCGGTCCTTACTTATCTATCATGTTATTTGACGTTTCGATGGACTCCAGTAACTCTGATGTGAGATACGACGTTTTCGGACGCAGCAGAAGCTGGAAATAGTTTTAAACGAAACAACACGCATTAGCGATGTTCCTGTGAAGTATCTAATCGATCCTTACTCATCTATCATGTTACTTGACGTTTGGATGGACTCCAGTAACTCTCATGTAAGATACAAAGTTTTTGGACGCAGCAGAAGCTGGAAATAGTTTTGAACGAAACAACACGTATTAGCGTTGTTCCTGTGATGTATCTAAACGATCCTTACTTATCTAACATGTTATTTGACGTTTGGATGGACTCCAGTAAGTCTGATGTGAGATACAATGTCTTTGGACGCAGCAGGAGCTGGAAATAGTTTTAAACGAAACAACACGTATTAGCGTTGTTCCTGTGCTGTATCTAATCGATCCTTACTTATCTATCATGTTATTTGTCGTTTCGATGGACTCCAGTAACTCTGATGTGAGATACGACGTTTTCGGACGCAGCAGAAGCTGGAAATAGTTTTAAACGAAACAACACGTATTAGCGTTGTTCCTGTGATGTATCTAATCGATCCTTACTCATCTATCATGTTATTTGGCGTTTCGATGGACTCCAGTAACTTTGATGTGAGATACGAAGTTCTCGGACGCAGCTGAAGCTGGAAATAGTTTTAAACGAAACAACACGTATTAGCGTTGTTCCTGTGATGTATCTAATCGATCCTTACTTTGCTACTATGTTATTTGACGTTTCGATGGACTCCAGTAACTCTAATGTGAGATACGACGTTTTCGGACGCAGCAGAAGCTGGAAATAGTTTTAAACGAAACAACACGTATTAGCGTTGTTCCTGTGATGTATCTAATCGATCCTTACTCATCTATCATGTTATTTGGCGTTTCGATGGACTCCAGTAACTTTGATGTGAGATACAAAGTTTTTGGACGCAGCAGCTGCTGGAAATAGTTTTAAACGAAACAACACGTATTAGCGTTGTTCCTGTGCTGTATCTAATCGATCCTTACTTATCTATCATGTTATTTGACGTTTCGATGGACTCCAGTAACTCTGATGTGAGATACGACGTTTTCGGATGCAGCAGAAGCTGGAAATAGTTTTTAACGAAATAACACATATTAGCGTTGTTCCTGTGATGTATCTAATCGATCCTTACTTATCTATCATGTTATTTGACGTTTGGATCGACTCCAGTAACTCTGATGTGATATACGAAGTTCTCGGACGCAGCAGAAGCTGGAAATAGTTTTAAACGAAACAACACGCATTAGCGTTGTTCCTGTGATGTATCTAATCGATCCTTACTCATCTATCATGTTATTTGGCGTTTCGATGGACTCCAGTAACTCTGATGTGAGATACAAAGTTTACGGACGCAGCAGAAGCTGGAAATAGTTTTAAATGAAATAACACGTATTAGCGTTGTTCCTGTGATGTATCTAATCGATCCTTACTCATCTATCATGTTATTTGACGTTTGGATGGACTCCAGTAACCCTGATGTGAGATACGAAATTTTCGGACGCAGCGGAAGCTGGAAATAGTTTTAAACGAAACAACACGCATTAGCGTTGTTCCTGTGATGTATCTAATCGATCCTTACTCATCTATCATGTTATTTGTCGTTTCGATGGACTCTAGTAATTCTGATGTGAGATACGAAGTTTTTGGACGCAGCAGGAGCTGGAAATAGTTTTGAACGAAACAACACATATTAGCGTTGTTCCTGTGATGTATCTAAACGATCCTTACTTATCTAACATGTTATTTGACGTTTGGATGGACTCCAGTAAGTCTGATGCGAGATACGAAGTTCTTGGACGCAGCAGGAGCTGGAAATAGTTTTAAACGAAACAACACGTATTAGCGTTGTTCCTGTGCTGTATCTAATCGATCCTTACTTATCTATCATGTTATTTGACGTTTCGATGGACTCCAGTAACTCTGATGTGAGATACGACGTTTTCGGACGCAGCAGAAGCTGGAAATAGTTTTAAACGAAACAACACGTATTGGCGTTGTTCCTGTGATGTATCTAATCGATCCTTACTTATCTAACATATTATATGACGTTTGGATGGACTCCAGTAACTCTAATGTGAGATACGAAATTTTCGGACGCAGCAGCAGCTGGAAATAGTTTTAAACGAAACAACACATATTAGCGTTGTTCCTGTGATGTATCTAACCGATCCTTACTCATCTATCATGTTATTTGTCGTTTCGATGGACTCTAGTAATTCTGATGTGAGATACGACGTTTTCGGACGCAGCAGAAGCTGGAAATAGTTTCAAACGAAACAACACATATTAGCGTTGTTCCTGTGATGTATCTAATCGATCCTTACTCATCTATCATGTTATTTGACGTTTGGACGGACTCCAGTAACTCTGATGTGAGATACAAAGTTCTCGGACACAGCAGAAGCTGGAAATAGTTTTGAACGAAACAACACGTATTAGCGTTGTTCCTGTGATGTATCTAAACGATCCTTACTTATCTATCATGTTGTTTGACGTTTGGATGGACTCCAGTAACTCTAATGTGAGATACGAAATTTTCGGACGCAGCAGCAGCTGGAAATAGTTTTAAACGAAACAACACATATTATCGTTGTTCCTGTGATGTATCTAATCGATCCTTACTCATCTATCATGTTATTTGACGTTTGGACGGACTCCAGTAACTCTGATGTGAGATACAAAGTTCTCGGACGCAGCAGAAGCTGGAAATAGTTTTGAACGAAACAACACGTATTAGCGTTGTTCCTGTGATGTATCTAAACGATCCTTACTTATCTAACATATTATATGACGTTTGGATGGACTCCAGTAAGTCTGATGTGAGATACAAAGTTTTTGGACGCAGCAGCTGCTGGAAATAGTTTTAAACGAAACAACACGTATTAGCGTTGTTCCTGTGATGTATCTAATCGATCCTTACTCATCTATCATGTTATTTGACGTTTGGATGGACTCCAGTAACTCTGATGTGAGATACGAAATTTTCGGACGCAGCGGAAGCTGGAAATAGTTTTAAACGAAACAACACTCATTAGCGTTGTTCCTGTGATGTATCTAATCGATCCTTACTTATCTGTCATGTTATTTGACGTTTGGATGGACTCCAGTAACTCTAATATGAGATACGAAATTTTCGGACGCAGCAGCAGCTGGAAATAGTTTTAAACGAAACAACACATATTAGCGTTGTTCCTGTTATGTATCTAATCGATTCTTACTCATCTATCATGTTATTTGTCGTTTCGATGGACTCTAGTAATTCTGATGTGAGATACGAAGTTTTTGGACGCATCAGGAGCTGGAAATAGTTTTGAACGAAACAACACGTATTAGCGTTGTCCCTGTGATGTATCTAAACGATCCTTACTTATCTAACATGTTATTTGACGTTTGGATGGACTCCAGTAAGTCTGATGTGAGTTACGAAGTTCTCGGACGCAGCTGAAGCTGGAAATAGTTTTAAACGAAACAACACGTATTAGCGTTGTTCCTGTGCTGTATCTAATCGATCCTTACTTATCTATCATGTTATTTGTCGTTTCGATGGACTCCAGTAACTCTGATGTAAGATACGACGTTTTCGGACGCAGCAGAAGCTGGAAATAGTTTTAAACGAAACAACACGTATTAGCGTTGTTCCTGTGATGTATCTAATCGATCCTTACTCATCTATCATGTTATTTGACGTTTGGACGGACTCCAGTAACGCTGATGTGAGATACAAAGTTCTCGGACGCAGCAGAAGCTGGAAATAGTTTTGAACGAAACAACACGTATTAGCGTTGTTCCTGTGATGTATCTAAACGATCCTTACTTATCTAACATGTTATTTGACGTTTGGATGGACTCCAGTAACTCTAATGTGAGATACGAAATTTTCGGACGCAGCAGCAGCTGGAAATAGTTTTAAACGAAACAACACATATTAGCGTTGTTCCTGTGATGTATGTAATCGATCCTTACTCATCTATCATGTTATTTGACGTTTGGACATACTCCAGTAACTCTGATGTGAGATACAAAGTTCTCGGACGCAGGAGAAGCTGGAAATAGTTTTGAACGAAACAACAAGTATTAGCGTTGTTCCTGTGATGTATCTAAACGATCCTTACTTATCTAACATATTATATGACGTTTGGATGGACTCCAGTAAGTCTGATGTGAGATACAAAGTTTTTGGACGCAGCAGCTGCTGGAAATAGTTTTAAACGAAACAACACGTATTAGCGTTGTTCCTGTGCTGTATCTAATCGATCCTTACTTATCTATCATGTTATTTGACGTTTCGATGGACTCCAGTAACTCTGATGTGAGATACGACGTTTTCGGACGCAGCAGAAGCTGGAAATAGTTTTTAACGAAACAACACATATTAGCGTTGTTCCTGTGATGTATCTAATCGATCCTTACTTATCTATCATGTCATTTGACGTTTGGACGGACTCCAGTAACTCTGATGTGAGATACAAAGTTCTCGGTCACAGCAGAAGCTGGAAATAGTTTTGAACGAAACAACACGTATTAGCGTTGTTCCTGTGATGTATCTAAACGATCCTTACTTATCTATCATGTTGTTTGACGTTTGGATGGACTCCAGTAACTCTAATGTGAGATACGAAATTTTCGGACGCAGCAGCAGCTGGAAATAGTTTTAAACGAAACAACACGTATTAGCGTTGTCCCTGTGATGTATCTAAACGATCCTTACTTATCTAACATGTTATTTGACGTTTGGATTGACTCCAGTAAGTCTGATGTGAGATACAAAGTTTTTGGACGCAGCAGGAGCTGGAAATAGTTTTAAACGAAACAACACGTATTAGCGTTGTTCCTGTGCTGTATCTAATCGATCCTTACTTATCTATCATGTTATTTGAGGTTTCGATGGACTCCAGTAACTCTGATGTGAGATACGACGTTTTCGGACTCAGCAGAAGCTGGAAATAGTTTTAAACAAAACAACACGCATTAGCGATGTTCCTGTGATGTTTCTAATCGATCCTTACTCATCTATCATGTTATTTTACGTTTGAATGGACTCCAGTAACTCTGATGTGAGATACGAAGTTCTCGGACGCAGCAGAAGCTGGAAATAGTTTTGAACGAAGCAACACGTATTAGCGTTGTTCCTGTGATGTATCTAAACGATTCTTACTTATCTAACATATTATATGACGTTTGGATGGACTCCAGTAACTCTAATGTGAGATACGAAATTTTCGGACGCAGCAGCAGCTGGAAATAGTTTTAAACGAAACAACACATATTAGCGTTGTTCCTGTGATGTATCTAATCGATCCTTACTCATCTATCATGTTATTTGGCGTTTCGATGGACTCCAGTAACTCTGATGTGAGACACAAAGTTCTCGGACGCAGCAGAAGCTGGAAATAGTTTTGAACGAAACAACACGTATTAGCGTTGTTCCTGTGATGTATCTAATCGATCCTTACTTAGCTACTATGTTATTTGACGTTTCGATGGACTCCAGTAACTCTAATGTGAGATACGAAATTTTCGGACGCAGCAGCAGCTGGAAATAGTTTTAAACGAAACAACACATATTAGCGTTGTTCCTGTGATGTATCTAATCGATCCTTACTCATCTCTCATGTTATTTGACGTTTGGACGGACTCCAGTAACTCTGATGTGAGATACAAAGTTCTCGGACGCAGCAGAAGCTGGAAATAGTTTTGAACGAAACAACACGTATTAGCCTTGTTCCTGTGCTGTATCTAATCGATCCTTACTCATCTATCATGTTATTTGGCGTTTCGATGGACTCCAGTAACTTTGATGTGAGATACGAAGTTCTCGGACGCAGCTGAAGCTGGAAATAGTTTTAAACGAAACAACACGTATTAGCGTTGTTCCTGTGATGTATCTAATCGATCCTTACTCATCTATCATGTTATTTGACGTTTGGACGGACTCCAGTAACTCTGATGTGAGATACAAAGTTCTCGGACGCAGCAGAAGCTGGAAATAGTTTTGAACGAAGCAACACGTATTAGCGTTGTTCCTGTGATGTATCTAAACGATCCTTACTTATCTAACATATTATGTGACGTTTGGATGGACTCCAGTAAGTCTGATGTGAGATACAAAGTTTTTGGACGCAGCAGCTGCTGGAAATAGTTTTAAACGAAACAACACGTATTAGCGTTGTTCCTGTGCTGTATCTAATCGATCCTTACTTATCTATCATGTTATTTGACGTTTCGATGGACTCCAGTAACTCTGATGTGAGATACGACGTTTTCGGACGCAGCAGAAGCTGGAAATAGTTTTTAACGAAACAACACATATTAGCGTTGTTCCTGTGATGTATCTAATCGATCCTTACTTATCTATCATGTTATTTGACGTTTGGATCGACTCCAGTAACTCTGATGTGATATACGAAGTTCTCGGACGCAGCAGAAGCTGGAAATAGTTTTAAACGAAACAACACGCATTAGCGTTGTTCCTGTGATGTATCTAATCGGTCCTTACTTATCTATCATGTTATTTGACGTTTCGATGGACTCCAGTAACTCTGATGTGAGATACGACGTTTTCGGACGCAGCAGCAGCTGGAAATAGTTTTAAACGAAACAACACGCATTAGCGATGTTCCTGTGAAGTATCTAATCGATCCTTACTCATCTATCATGTTACTTGACGTTTGGATGGACTCCAGTAACTCTGATGTGAGATACAAAGTTTTTGGACGCAGCAGAAGCTGGAAATAGTTTTGAACGAAACAACACGTATTAGCGTTGTTCCTGTGATGTATCTAAACGATCCTTACTTATCTAACATGTTATTTGACGTTTGGATGGACTCCAGTAAGTCTGATGTGAGATACAATGTTTTTGGACGCAGCAGGAGCTGGAAATAGTTTTAAACGAAACAACACGTATTAGCGTTGTTCCTGTGCTGTATCTAATCGATCCTTACTTATCTATCATGTTATTTGTCGTTTCGATGGACTCCAGTAACTCTGATGTGAGATACGACGTTTTCGGACGCAGCAGAAGCTGGAAATAGTTTTAAAGGAAACAACACGTATTAGCGTTGTTCCTGTGATGTATCTAATCGATCCTTACTCATCTATCATGTTATTTGGCGTTTCGATGGACTCCAGTAACTTTGATGTGAGATACGATGTTCTCGGACGCAGCTGAAGCTGGAAATAGTTTTAAACGAAACAACACGTATTAGCGTTGTTCCTGTGATGTATCTAATCGATCCTTACTTAGCTACTATGTTATTTGACGTTTCGATGGACTCCAGTAACTCTAATGTGAGATACGAAATTTTCGGACGCAGCAGCAGCTGGAAATAGTTTTAAACGAAACAACACATATTAGCGTTGTTCCTGTGATGTATCTAATCGATCCTTACTCATCTCTCATGTTATTTGACGTTTGGACGGACTCCAGTAACGCTGATGTGAGATACAAAGTTCTCGGACGCAGCAGAAGCTGGAAATAGTTTTGAACGAAACAACACGTATTAGCGTTGTTCCTGTGATGTATCTAAACGATCCTTACTTATCTAACATGTTATTTGACGTTTGGATGGACTCCAGTAACTCTAATGTGAGATACGAAATTTTCGGACGCAGCAGCAGCTGGAAATAGTTTTAAACGAAACAACACATATTAGCGTTGTTCCTGTGATGTATGTAATCGATCCTTACTCATCTATCATGTTATTTGACGTTTGGACATACTCCAGTAACTCTGATGTGAGATACAAAGTTCTCGGACGCAGCAGAAACTGGAAATAGTTTTGAACGAAACAACACGTATTAGCGTTGTTCCTGTGATGTATCTAAACGATCCTTACTTATCTAACATATTATATGACGTTTGGATGGACTCCAGTAAGTCTGATCTGAGATACAAAGTTTTTGGACGCAGCAGCTGCTGGAAATAGTTTTAAACGAAACAACACGTATTAGCGTTGTTCCTGTGCTGTATCTAATCGATCCTTACTTATCTATCATGTTATTTGACGTTTGGATGGACTCCAGTAACCCTGATGTGAGATACGACGTTTTCGGTCGCAGCAGCAGCTGGAAATAGTTTTAAACGAAACAACACATATTAGCGTTGTTCCTGTTATGTATCTAATCGATCCTTACTCATCTATCATGTTATTTGTCGTTTCGATGGACTCTAGTAATTCTGATGTGAGATACGAAGTTTTTGGACGCAGCAGGAGCTGGAAATAGTTTTGAACGATACAACACGTATTAGCGTTGTCCCTGTGATGTATCTAAACGATCCTTACTTATCTAACATGTTATTTGACGTTTGGATGAACTCCAGTAAGTCTGATGTGAGATACAAAGTTTTTGGACGCAGCAGGAGCTGGAAATAGTTTTAAACGAAACAACACGTATTAGCGTTGTTCCTGTGCTGTATCTAATCGATCCTTACTTATCTATCATGTTATTTGACGTTTCGATGGACTCCAGTAACTCTGATGTGAGATACGACGTTTTCGGACGCAGCAGAAGCTGGAAATAGTTTTAAACAAAACAACACGCATTAGCGATGTTCCTGTGATGTATCTAATCGATTCTTACTTATCTAACATATTATATGACGTTTGGATGGACTCCAGAAAGTCTGATGTGAGATACAAAGTTTTTGGACGCAGCAGCTGCTGGAAATAGTTTTAAACGAAACAACACGCATTAGCGATGTTCCTGTGAAGTATCTAATCGATCCTTACTCATCTATCATGTTATTTTACGTTTGAATGGACTCCAGCAACTCTGATGTGAGATACGAAGTTCTCGGACGCAGCAGAAGCTGGAAATAGTTTTGAACGAAGCAACACGTATTAGCGTTGTTCCTGTGATGTATCTAAACGATTCTTACTTATCTAACATATTATATGACGTTTGGATGGACTCCAGAAATTCTGATGTGAGATACAAAGTTTTTGGACGCAGCAGCTGCTGGAAATAGTTTTAAACGAAACAACACGTATTAGCGTTGTTCCTGTGCTGTATCTAATCGATCCTTACTTATCTATCATGTTATTTGACGTTTCGATGGACTCCAGTAACTCTGATGTGAGATACGACGTTTTCGGACGCAGCAGAAGCTGGAAATAGTTTTTAACGAAACAACACATATTAGCGTTGTTCCTGTGATGTATCTAATCGATCCTAACTTATCTATCATGTTATTTGACGTTTGGATCGACTCCAGTAACTCTGATGTGATATACGAAGTTCTCGGACGCAGCAGAAGCTGGAAATAGTTTTAAACGAAACAACACGCATTAGCGTTGTTCCTGTGATGTATCTAATCGGTCCTTACTTATCTATCATGTTATTTGACGTTTCGATGGACTCCAGTAACTCTGATGTGAGATACGACGTTTTCGGACGCAGCAGCAGCTGGAAATAGTTTTAAACGAAACAACACGCATTAGCGATGTTCCTGTGAAGTATCTAATCGATCCTTACTCATCTATCATGTTACTTGATGTTTGGATGGACTCCAGTAACTCTGATGTGAGATACAAAGTTTTTGGACGCAGCAGAAGCTGGAAATAGTTTTGAACGAAACAACACGTATTAGCGTTGTTCCTGTGATGTATCTAAACGATCCTTACTTATCTAACATGTTATTTGACGTTTGGATGGACTCCAGTAAGTCTGATGTGAGATACAATGTTTTTGGACGCAGCAGGAGCTGGAAATAGTTTTAAACGAAACAACACGTATTAGCGTTGTTCCTGTGCTGTATCTAATCGATCCTTACTTATCTATCATGTTATTTGTCGTTTCGATGGACTCCAGTAACTCTGATGTGAGATACGACGTTTTCGGACGCAGCAGAAGCTGGAAATAGTTTTAAACGAAACAACACGTATTAGCGTTGTTCCTGTGATGTACCTAATCGATCCTTACTCATCTATCATGTTATTTGGCGTTTCGATGGACTCCAGTAACTTTGATGTGAGATACGAAGTTCTCGGACGCAGCTGAAGCTGGAAATAGTTTTAAACGAAACAACACGTATTAGCGTTGTTCCTGTGATGTATCTAATCGATCCTTACTTAGCTACTATGTTATTTGACGTTTCGATGGACTCCAGTAACTCTAATGTGAAATACGAAATTTTCGGACGCAGCAGCAGCTGGAAATAGTTTTAAACGAAACAACACATATTAGCGTTGTTCCTGTGATGTATCTAATCGATCCTTACTCATCTGTCATGTTATTTGACGTTTGGACGGACTCCAGTAACTCTGAGGTGAGATACAAAGTTCTCGGACACAGCAGAAGCTGGAAATAGTTTTGAACGAAACAACACGTATTAGCGTTGTTCCTGTGATGTATCTACACGATCCTTACTTATCTAACATATTATATGACGTTTGGATGGACTCCAGTAAGTCTGATGTGAGATACAAAGTTTTTGGACGCAGCAGCTGCTGGAAATAGTTTTAAACGAAACAAGACGTATTAGCGTTGTTCCTGTGATGTATCTAATCGATCCTTACTCATCTATCATGTTATTTGACGTTTGGATGGACTCCAGTAACTCTAATGTGAGATACGAAATTTTCGGACGCAGCAGCAGCTGGAAATAGTTTTAAACGAAACAACACATATTAGCGTTGTTCCTGTGATGTATCTAATCGATCCTTACTCATCTATCATGTTATTTGACGTTTGGACGGACTCCAGTAACTCTGATGTGAGATACAAAGTTCTCGGACGCAGCAGAAGCTGGAAATAGTTTTGAACGAAGCAACACGTATTAGCGTTGTTCCTGTGATGTATCTAAACGATCCTTAATTATCTCACATATTATATGACGTTTGGATGGACTCCAGTAAGTCTGATGTGAGATAAGACGTTTTCGGACGCAGCAGAAGCTGGAAATAGTTTTTAACGAAACAACACGCATTAGCGTTGTTCCTGTGATGTATCTAATCGATCCTTACTCATCTATCATGTTATTTGACGTTTCGATGGACTCCAGTAACTCTGATGTGAGATAAGACGTTTTCGGACGCAGCAGAAGCTGGAAATAGTTTTTAACGAAACAACACGCATTAGCGTTGTTCCTGTGATGTATCTAATCGATCCTTACTCATCTATCATGTTATTTGGCGTTTCGATGGACTCCAGTAACTTTGATGTGAGATACGAAGTTCTCGGACGCAGCTGAAGCTGGAAATAGTTTTAAACGAAACAACACGCATTAGCGTTGTTCCTGTGATGTATCTAATCGATCCTTACTCATCTATCATGTTATTTGTCGTTTCGATGGACTCTAGTAATTCTGATGTGAGATACGACGTTTTCGGACGCAGCAGAAGCTGGAAATAGTTTTAAACGAAACAACACATATTAGCGTTGTTCCTGTGATGTATCTAATCGATCCTTACTCATCTATCATGTTATTTGACGTTTGGACGGACTCCAGTAACTCTGATGTGAGATACAAAGTTCTCGGACGCAGCAGAAGCTGGAAATAGTTTTGAACGAAACAACACGTATTAGCGTTGTTCCTGAGATGTATCTAAACGATCCTTACTTATCTAACATATTATATGACGTTTGGATGGACTCCGGTAAGTCTGATGTGAGATACAAAGTTTTTGGACGCAGCAGCTGCTGGAAATAGTTTTAAACGAAAAAACACGTATTAGCGTTGTTCCTGTGATGTATCTAATCGATCCTTACTCATCTATCATGTTATTTGACGTTTGGATGGACTCCAGTAACCCTGATGTGAGATACGAAATTTTCGGACGCAGCGGAAGCTGGAAATAGTTTTAAACGAAACAACACTCATTAGCGTTGTTCCTGTGATGTATCTAATCGATGCTTACTTATCTATCATGTTATTTGACGTTTGGATGGACTCCAGTAACTCAAATGTGAGATACGAAATTTTCGGACGCAGCAGCAGCTGGAAATAGTTTTAAACGAAACAACACATATTAGCGTTGTTCCTGTTATGTATCTAATCGATCCTTACTCATCTATCATGTTATTTGTCGTTTCGATGGACTCTAGTAATTCTGATGTGAGATACGAAGTTTTTGGACGCAGCAGGAGCTGGAAATAGTTTTGAACGATACAACACGTATTAGCGTTGTCCCTGTGATGTATCTAAACGATCCTTACTTATCTAACATGTTATTTGACGTTTGGATGAACTCCAGTAAGTCTGATGTGAGATACAATGTTTTTGGACGCAGCAGGAGCTGGAAATAGTTTTAAACGAAACAACACGTATTAGCGTTGTTCCTGTGCTGTATCTAATCGATCCTTACTTATCTATCATGTTATTTGACGTTTCGATGGACTCCAGTAACTCTGATGTGAGATACGACGTTTTCGGACGCAGCAGAAGCTGGAAATAGTTTTAAACAAAACAACACGCATTAGCGATGTTCCTGTGATGTATCTAATCGATTCTTACTTATCTAACATATTATATGACGTTTGGATGGACTCCAGAAAGTCTGATGTGAGATACAAAGTTTTTGGACGCAGCAGCTGCTGGAAATAGTTTTAAACGAAACAACACGCATTAGCGATGTTCCTGTGAAGTATCTAATCGATCCTTACTCATCTATCATGTTATTTTACGTTTGAATGGACTCCAGTAACTCTGATGTGAGATACGAAGTTCTCGGACGCAGCAGAAGCTGGAAATAGTTTTGAACGAAGCAACACGTATTAGCGTTGTTCCTGTGATGTATCTAAACGATTCTTACTTATCTAACATATTATATGACGTTTGGATGGACTCCAGAAATTCTGATGTGAGATACAAAGTTTTTGGACGCAGCAGCTGCTGGAAATAGTTTTAAACGAAACAACACGTATTAGCGTTGTTCCTGTGCTGTATCTAATCGATCCTTACTTATCTATCATGTTATTTGACGTTTCGATGGACTCCAGTAACTCTGATGTGAGATACGACGTTTTCGGACGCAGCAGAAGCTGGAAATAGTTTTTAACGAAACAACACATATTAGCGTTGTTCCTGTGATGTATCTAATCGATCCTTACTTATCTATCATGTTATTTGACGTTTGGATCGACTCCAGTAACTCTGATGTGATATACGAAGTTCTCGGACGCAGCAGAAGCTGGAAATAGTTTTAAACGAGACAACACGCATTAGCGTTGTTCCTGTGATGTATCTAATCGGTCCTTACTTATCTATCATGTTATTTGACGTTTCGATGGACTCCAGTAACTCTGATGTGAGATACGACGTTTTCGGACGCAGCGGAAGCTGGAAATAGTTTTAAACGAAACAACACGCATTGGCGTTGTTCCTGTGATGTATCTAATCGATCCTTACTCATCTATCATGTTATTTGTCGTTTCGATGGACTCTAGTAATTCTGATGTGAGATACGACGTTTTCGGACGCAGCAGAAGCTGGAAATAGTTTTAAACGAAACAACACATATTAGCGTTGTTCCTGTGATGTATCTAATCGATCCTTACTCATCTATCATGTTATTTGACGTTTGGACGGACTCCAGTAACTCTGATGTGAGATACAAAGTTCTCGGACACAGCAGAAGCTGGAAATAGTTTTGAACGAAACAACACGTATTAGCGTTGTTCCTGAGATGTATCTAAACGATCCTTACTTATCTAACATATTATATGACGTTTGGATGGACTCCGGTAAGTCTGATGTGAGATACAAAGTTTTTGGACGCAGCAGCTGCTGGAAATAGTTTTAAACGAAACAACACGTATTAGCGTTGTTCCTGTGATGTATCTAATCGATCCTTACTCATCTATCATGTTATTTGACGTTTGGATGGACTCCAGTAACCCTGATGTGAGATACGAAATTTTCGGACGCAGCGGAAGCTGGAAATAGTTTTAAACGAAACAACACTCATTAGCGTTGTTCCTGTGATGTATCTAATCGATGCTTACTTATCTATCATGTTATTTGACGTTTGGATGGACTCCAGTAACTCTAATGTGAGATACGAAATTTTCGGACGCAGCAGCAGCTGGAAATAGTTTTAAACGAAACAACACCTATTAGCGTTGTTCCTGTTATGTATCTAATCGATCCTTACTCATCTATCATGTTATTTGTCGTTTCGATGGACTCTAGTAATTCTGATGTGAGATACGAAGTTTTTGGACGCAGCAGGAGCTGGAAATAGTTTTAAACGAAACAACACATATTAGCGTTGTTCCTGTTATGTATCTAATCGATCCTTACTCATCTATCATGTTATTTGTCGTTTCGATGGACTCTAGTAATTCTGATGTGAGATACAAAGTTTTTGGACGCAGCAGCTGCTGGAAATAGTTTTAAACGAAACAACACGTATTAGCGTTGTTCCTGTGATGTATCTAATCGATTCTTACTTATCTAACATATTATATGACGTTTGGATGGGCTCCAGAAAGTCTGATGTGAGATACAAAGTTTTTGGACGCAGCAGCTGCTGGAAATAGTTTTAAACGAAACAACACGCATTAGCGATGTTCCTGTGAAGTATCTAATCGATCCTTACTCATCTATCATGTTATTTTACGTTTGAATGGACTCCAGTAACTCTGATGTGAGATACGAAGTTCTCGGACGCAGCAGAAGCTGGAAATAGTTTTGAACGAAGCAACACGTATTAGCGTTGTTCCTGTGATGTATCTAATCGATTCTTACTTATCTAACATATTATATGACGTTTGGATGGACTCCAGAAAGTCTGATGTGAGATACAAAGTTTTTGGACGCAGCAGCTGCTGGAAATAGTTTTAAACGAAACAACACGCATTAGCGATGTTCCTGTGAAGTATCTAATCGATCCTTACTCATCTATCATGTTATTTTACGTTTGAATGGACTCCAGTAACTCTGATGTGAGATACGAAGTTCTCGGACGCAGCAGAAGCTGGAAATAGTTTTGAACCAAGCAACACGTATTAGCGTTGTTCCTGTGATGTATCTAAACGATTCTTACTTATCTAACATATTATATGACGTTTGGATGGACTCCAGAAATTCTGATGTGAGATACAAAGTTTTTGGACGCAGCAGCTGCTGGAAATAGTTTTAAACGAAACAACACGTATTAGCGTTGTTCCTGTGCTGTATCTAATCGATCCTTACTTATCTATCATGTTATTTGACGTTTCGATGGACTCCAGTAACTCTGATGTGAGATACGACGTTTTCGGACGCAGCAGAAGCTGGAAATAGTTTTTAACGAAACAACACATATTAGCGTTGTTCCTGTGATGTATCTAATCGATCCTTACTTATCTATCATGTTATTTGACGTTTGGATCGACTCCAGTAACTCTGATGTGATATACGAAGTTCTCGGACGCAGCAGAAGCTGGAAATAGTTTTAAACGAAACAACACGCATTAGCGTTGTTCCTGTGATGTATCTAATCGGTCCTTACTTATCTATCATGTTATTTGACGTTTCGATGGACTCCAGTAACTCTGATGTGAGATACGACGTTTTCGGACGCAGCGGAAGCTGGAAATAGTTTTAAACGAAACAACACGCATTGGCGTTGTTCCTGTGATGTATCTAATCGATCCTTACTCATCTATCATGTTATTTGTCGTTTCGATGGACTCTAGTAATTCTGATGTGAGATACGACGTTTTCGGACGCAGCAGAAGCTGGAAATAGTTTTAAACGAAACAACACATATTAGCGTTGTTCCTGTGATGTATCTAATCGATCCTTACTCATCTATCATGTTATTTGACGTTTGGACGGACTCCAGTAACTCTGATGTGAGATACAAAGTTCTCGGACACAGCAGAAGCTGGAAATAGTTTTGAACGAAACAACACGTATTAGCGTTGTTCCTGAGATGTATCTAAACGATCCTTACTTATCTAACATATTATATGACGTTTGGATGGACTCCGGTAAGTCTGATGTGAGATACAAAGTTTTTGGACGCAGCAGCTGCTGGAAATAGTTTTAAACGAAACAACACGTATTAGCGTTGTTCCTGTGATGTATCTAATCGATCCTTACTCATCTATCATGTTATTTGACGTTTGGATGGACTCCAGTAACCCTGATGTGAGATACGAAATTTTCGGACGCAGCGGAAGCTGGAAATAGTTTTAAACGAAACAACACTCATTAGCGTTGTTCCTGTGATGTATCTAATCGATGCTTACTTATCTATCATGTTATTTGACGTTTGGATGGACTCCAGTAACTCTAATGTGAGATACGAAATTTTCGGACGCAGCAGCAGCTGGAAATAGTTTTAAACGAAACAACACATATTAGCGTTGTTCCTGTTATGTATCTAATCGATCCTTACTCATCTATCATGTTATTTGTCGTTTCGATGGACTCTAGTAATTCTGATGTGAGATACGAAGTTTTTGGACGCAGCAGGAGCTGGAAATAGTTTTGAACGATACAACACGTATTAGCGTTGTCCCTGTGATGTATCTAAACGATCCTTACTTATCTAACATGTTATTTGACGTTTGGATGAACTCCAGTAAGTCTGATGTGAGATACAAAGTTTTTGGACGCAGCAGGAGCTGGAAATAGTTTTAAACGAAACAACACGTATTAGCGTTGTTCCTGTGCTGTATCTAATCGATCCTTACTTATCTATCATGTTATTTGACGTTTCGATGGACTCCAGTAACTCTGATGTGAGATACGACGTTTTCGGACGCAGCAGAAGCTGGAAATAGTTTTAAACAAAACAACACGCATTAGCGATGTTCCTGTGATGTATCTAATCGATTCTTACTTATCTAACATATTATATGACGTTTGGATGGACTCCAGAAAGTCTGATGTGAGATACAAAGTTTTTGGACGCAGCAGCTGCTGGAAATAGTTTTAAACGAAACAACACGCATTAGCGATGTTCCTGTGAAGTATCTAATCGATCCTTACTCATCTATCATGTTATTTTACGTTTGAATGGACTCCAGTAACTCTGATGTGAGATACGAAGTTCTCGGACGCAGCAGAAGCTGGAAATAGTTTTGAACGAAGCAACACGTATTAGCGTTGTTCCTGTGATGTATCTAAACGATTCTTACTTATCTAACATATTATATGACGTTTGGATGGACTCCAGAAATTCTGATGTGAGATACAAAGTTTTTGGACGCAGCAGCTGCTGGAAATAGTTTTAAACGAAACAACACGTATTAGCGTTGTTCCTGTGCTGTATCTAATCGATCCTTACTTATCTATCATGTTATTTGACGTTTCGATGGACTCCAGTAACTCTGATGTGAGATACGACGTTTTCGGACGCAGCAGAAGCTTTAAATAGTTTTTAACGAAACAACACATATTAACGTTGTTCCTGTGATGTATCTAATCGATCCTTACTTATCTATCATGTTATTTGACGTTTGGATCGACTCCAGTAACTCTGATGTGATATACGAAGTTCTCGGACGCAGCAGAAGCTGGAAATAGTTTTAAACGAAACAACACGCATTAGCGTTGTTCCTGTGATGTATCTAATCGGTCCTTACTTATCTATCATGTTATTTGACGTTTCGATGGACTCCAGTAACTCTGATGTGAGATACGACGTTTTCGGACGCAGCAGCAGCTGGAAATAGTTTTAAACGAAACAACACGCATTAGCGATGTTCCTGTGAAGTATCTAATCGATCCTTACTCATCTATCATGTTACTTGACGTTTGGATGGACTCCAGTAACTCTGATGTGAGATACAAAGTTTTTGGACGCAGCAGAAGCTGGAAATAGTTTTGAACGAAACAACACGTATTAGCGTTGTTCCTGTGATGTATCTAAACGATCCTTACTTATCTAACATGTTATTTGACGTTTGGATGGACTCCAGTAAGTCTGATGTGAGATACAATGTTTTTGGACGCAGCAGGAGCTGGAAATAGTTTTAAACGAAACAACACATATTAGCGTTGTTTCTGTGCTGTATCTAATCGATCCTTACTTATCTATCATGTTATTTGTCGTTTCGATGGACTCCAGTAACTCTGATGTGAGATACGACGTTTTCGGACGCAGCAGAAGCTGGAAATAGTTTTAAACGAAACAACACGTATTAGCGTTGTTCCTGTGATGTATCTAATCGATCCTTACTCATCTATCATGTTATTTGGCGTTTCGATGGACTCCAGTAACTTTGATGTGAGATACGAAGTTCTCGGACGCAGCTGAAGCTGGAAATAGTTTTAAACGAAACAACACGTATTAGCGTTGTTCCTGTGATGTATCTAATCGATCCTTACTTAGCTACTATGTTATTTGACGTTTCGATGGACTCCAGTAACTCTAATGTGAAATACGAAATTTTCGGACGCAGCAGCAGCTGGAAATAGTTTTAAACGAAACAACACATATTAGCGTTGTTCCTGTGATGTATCTAATCGATCCTTACTCATCTGTCATGTTATTTGACGTTTGGACGGACTCCAGTAACTCTGATGTGAGATACAAAGTTCTCGGACACAGCAGAAGCTGGAAATAGTTTTGAACGAAACAACACGTATTAGCGTTGTTCGTGTGATGTATCTAATCGATGCTTACTTATCTATCATGTTATTTGACGTTTGGATGGACTCCAGTAACTCTAATGTGAGATACGAAATTTTCGGACGCAGCAGCAGCTGGAAATAGTTTTAAACGAAACAACACATATTAGCGTTGTTCCTGTTATGTATCTAATCGATCCTTACTCATCTATCATGTTATTTGTCGTTTCGATGGACTCTAGTAATTCTGATGTGAGATACAAAGTTTTTGGACGCAGCAGCTGCTGGAAATAGTTTTAAACGAAACAACACGTATTAGCGTTGTTCCTGTGATGTATCTAATCGATGCTTACTTATCTATCATGTTATTTGACGTTTGGATGGACTCCAGTAACTCTAATGTGAGATACGAAATTTTCGGACGCAGCAGCAGCTGGAAATAGTTTTAAACGAAACAACACATATTAGCGTTGTTCCTGTTATGTATCTAATCGATCCTTACTCATCTATCATGTTATTTGTCGTTTCGATGGACTCTAGTAATTCTGATGTGAGATACGAAGTTTTTGGACGCAGCAGGAGCTGGAAATAGTTTTAAACGAAACAACACATATTAGCGTTGTTCCTGTTATGTATCTAATCGATCCTTACTCATCTATCATGTTATTTGTCGTTTCGATGGACTCTAGTAATTCTGATGTGAGATACAAAGTTTTTGGACGCAGCAGCTGCTGGAAATAGTTTTAAACGAAACAACACGTATTAGCGTTGTTCCTGTGATGTATTTAATCGATTCTTACTTATCTAACATATTATATGACGTTTGGATGGACTCCAGAAAGTCTGATGTGAGATACAAAGTTTTTGGACGCAGCAGCTGCTGGAAATAGTTTTAAACGAAACAACACGCATTAGCGATGTTCCTGTGAAGTATCTAATCGATCCTTACTCATCTATCATGTTATTTTACGTTTGAATGGACTCCAGTAACTCTGATGTGAGATACGAAGTTCTCGGACGCAGCAGAAGCTGGAAATAGTTTTGAACGAAGCAACACGTATTAGCGTTGTTCCTGTGATGTATCTAATCGATTCTTACTTATCTAACATATTATATGACGTTTGGATGGACTCCAGAAAGTCTGATGTGAGATACAAAGTTTTTGGACGCAGCAGCTGCTGGAAATAGTTTTAAACGAAACAACACGCATTAGCGATGTTCCTGTGAAGTATCTAATCGATCCTTACTCATCTATCATGTTATTTTACGTTTGAATGGACTCCAGTAACTCTGATGTGAGATACGAAGTTCTCGGACGCAGCAGAAGCTGGAAATAGTTTTGAACGAAGCAACACGTATTAGCGTTGTTCCTGTGATGTATCTAAACGATTCTTACTTATCTAACATATTATATGACGTTTGGATGGACTCCAGAAATTCTGATGTGAGATACAAAGTTTTTGGACGCAGCAGCTGCTGGAAATAGTTTTAAACGAAACAACACGTATTAGCGTTGTTCCTGTGCTGTATCTAATCGATCCTTACTTATCTATCATGTTATTTGACGTTTCGATGGACTCCAGTAACTCTGATGTGAGATACGACGTTTTCGGACGCAGCAGAAGCTGGAAATAGTTTTTAACGAAACAACACATATTAGCGTTGTTCCTGTGATGTATCTAATCGATCCTTACTTATCTATCATGTTATTTGACGTTTGGATCGACTCCAGTAACTCTGATGTGATATACGAAGTTCTCGGACGCAGCAGAAGCTGGAAATAGTTTTAAACGAAACAACACGCATTAGCGTTGTTCCTGTGATGTATCTAATCGGTCCTTACTTATCTATCATGTTATTTGACGTTTCGATGGACTCCAGTAACTCTGATGTGAGATACGACGTTTTCGGACGCAGCGGAAGCTGGAAATAGTTTTAAACGAAACAACACGCATTGGCGTTGTTCCTGTGATGTATCTAATCGATCCTTACTCATCTATCATGTTATTTGTCGTTTCGATGGACTCTAGTAATTCTGATGTGAGATACGACGTTTTCGGACGCAGCAGAAGCTGGAAATAGTTTTAAACGAAACAACACATATTAGCGTTGTTCCTGTGATGTATCTAATCGATCCTTACTCATCTATCATGTTATTTGACGTTTGGACGGACTCCAGTAACTCTGATGTGAGATACAAAGTTCTCGGACACAGCAGAAGCTGGAAATAGTTTTGAACGAAACAACACGTATTAGCGTTGTTCCTGAGATGTATCTAAACGATCCTTACTTATCTAACATATTATATGACGTTTGGATGGACTCCGGTAAGTCTGATGTGAGATACAAAGTTTTTGGACGCAGCAGCTGCTGGAAATAGTTTTAAACGAAACAACACGTATTAGCGTTGTTCCTGTGATGTATCTAATCGATCCTTACTCATCTATCATGTTATTTGACGTTTGGATGGACTCCAGTAACCCTGATGTGAGATACGAAATTTTCGGACGCAGCGGAAGCTGGAAATAGTTTTAAACGAAACAACACTCATTAGCGTTGTTCCTGTGATGTATCTAATCGATGCTTACTTATCTATCATGTTATTTGACGTTTGGATGGACTCCAGTAACTCTAATGTGAGATACGAAATTTTCGGACGCAGCAGCAGCTGGAAATAGTTTTAAACGAAACAACACATATTAGCGTTGTTCCTGTTATGTATCTAATCGATCCTTACTCATCTATCATGTTATTTGTCGTTTCGATGGACTCTAGTAATTCTGATGTGAGATACGAAGTTTTTGGACGCAGCAGGAGCTGGAAATAGTTTTGAACGATACAACACGTATTAGCGTTGTCCCTGTGATGTATCTAAACGATCCTTACTTATCTAACATGTTATTTGACGTTTGGATGAACTCCAGTAAGTCTGATGTGAGATACAAAGTTTTTGGACGCAGCAGGAGCTGGAAATAGTTTTAAACGAAACAACACGTATTAGCGTTGTTCCTGTGCTGTATCTAATCGATCCTTACTTATCTATCATGTTATTTGACGTTTCGATGGACTCCAGTAACTCTGATGTGAGATACGACGTTTTCGGACGCAGCAGAAGCTGGAAATAGTTTTAAACAAAACAACACGCATTAGCGATGTTCCTGTGATGTATCTAATCGATTCTTACTTATCTAACATATTATATGACGTTTGGATGGACTCCAGAAAGTCTGATGTGAGATACAAAGTTTTTGGACGCAGCAGCTGCTGGAAATAGTTTTAAACGAAACAACACGCATTAGCGATGTTCCTGTGAAGTATCTAATCGATCCTTACTCATCTATCATGTTATTTTACGTTTGAATGGACTCCAGTAACTCTGATGTGAGATACGAAGTTCTCGGACGCAGCAGAAGCTGGAAATAGTTTTGAACGAAGCAACACGTATTAGCGTTGTTCCTGTGATGTATCTAAACGATTCTTACTTATCTAACATATTATATGACGTTTGGATGGACTCCAGAAATTCTGATGTGAGATACAAAGTTTTTGGACGCAGCAGCTGCTGGAAATAGTTTTAAACGAAACAACACGTATTAGCGTTGTTCCTGTGCTGTATCTAATCGATCCTTACTTATCTATCATGTTATTTGACGTTTCGATGGACTCCAGTAACTCTGATGTGAGATACGACGTTTTCGGACGCAGCAGAAGCTTTAAATAGTTTTTAACGAAACAACACATATTAACGTTGTTCCTGTGATGTATCTAATCGATCCTTACTTATCTATCATGTTATTTGACGTTTGGATCGACTCCAGTAACTCTGATGTGATATACGAAGTTCTCGGACGCAGCAGAAGCTGGAAATAGTTTTAAACGAAACAACACGCATTAGCGTTGTTCCTGTGATGTATCTAATCGGTCCTTACTTATCTATCATGTTATTTGACGTTTCGATGGACTCCAGTAACTCTGATGTGAGATACGACGTTTTCGGACGCAGCAGCAGCTGGAAATAGTTTTAAACGAAACAACACGCATTAGCGATGTTCCTGTGAAGTATCTAATCGATCCTTACTCATCTATCATGTTACTTGACGTTTGGATGGACTCCAGTAACTCTGATGTGAGATACAAAGTTTTTGGACGCAGCAGAAGCTGGAAATAGTTTTGAACGAAACAACACGTATTAGCGTTGTTCCTGTGATGTATCTAAACGATCCTTACTTATCTAACATGTTATTTGACGTTTGGATGGACTCCAGTAAGTCTGATGTGAGATACAATGTTTTTGGACGCAGCAGGAGCTGGAAATAGTTTTAAACGAAACAACACGTATTAGCGTTGTTTCCGTGCTGTATCTAATCGATCCTTACTTATCTATCATGTTATTTGTCGTTTCGATGGACTCCAGTAACTCTGATGTGAGATACGACGTTTTCGGACGCAGCAGAAGCTGGAAATAGTTTTAAACGAAACAACACATATTAGCGTTGTTCCTGTGATGTATCTAATCGATCCTTACTCATCTATCATGTTATTTGGCGTTTCGATGGACTCCAGTAACTTTGATGTGAGATACGAAGTTCTCGGACGCAGCTGAAGCTGGAAATAGTTTTAAACGAAACAACACGTATTAGCGTTGTTCCTGTGATGTATCTAATCGATCCTTACTTAGCTACTATGTTATTTGACGTTTCGATGGACTCCAGTAACTCTAATGTGAAATACGAAATTTTCGGACGCAGCAGCAGCTGGAAATAGTTTTAAACGAAACAACACATATTAGCGTTGTTCCTGTGATGTATCTAATCGATCCTTACTCATCTGTCATGTTATTTGACGTTTGGACGGACTCCAGTAACTCTGATGTGAGATACAAAGTTCTCGGACACAGCAGAAGCTGGAAATAGTTTTGAACGAAACAACACGTATTAGCGTTGTTCCTGTGATGTATCTACACGATCCTTACTTATCTAACATATTATATGACGTTTGGATGGACTCCAGTAAGTCTGATGTGAGATACAAAGTTTTTGGACGCAGCAGCTGCTGGAAATAGTTTTAAACGAAACAAGACGTATTAGCGTTGTTCCTGTGATGTATCTAATCGATCCTTACTCATCTATCATGTTATTTGACGTTTGGATGGACTCCAGTAACTCTAATGTGAGATACGAAATTTTCGGACGCAGCAGCAGCTGGAAATAGTTTTAAACGAAACAACACATATTAGCGTTGTTCCTGTGATGTATCTAATCGATCCTTACTCATCTATCATGTTATTTGACGTTTGGACGGACTCCACTAACTCTGATGTGAGATACAAAGTTCTCGGACGCAGCAGAAGCTGGAAATAGTTTTGAACGAAACAACACGTATTAGCGTTGTTCCTGTGATGTATCTACACGATCCTTACTTATCTAACATATTATATGACGTTTGGATGGACTCCAGTAAGTCTGATGTGAGATACAAAGTTTTTGGACGCAGCAGCTGCTGGAAATAGTTTTAAACGAAACAACACGTATTAGCGTTGTTCCTGTGATGTATCTAATCGATCCTTACTCATCTATCATGTTATTTGACGTTTGGATGGACTCCAGTAACCCTGATGTGAGATACGAAATTTTCGGACGCAGCGGAAGCTGGAAATAGTTTTAAACGAAACAACACTCATTAGCGTTGTTCCTGTGATGTATCTAATCGATCCTTACCTATCTATCATGTTATTTGACGTTTGGATGGACTCCAGTAACTCTAATGTGAGATACGAAATTTTCGGACGCAGCAGCAGCTGGAAATAGTTTTAAACGAAACAACACATATTAGCGTTGTTCCTGTTATGTATCTAATCGATCCTTACTCATCTATCATGTTATTTGTCGTTTCGATGGACTCTAGTAATTCTGATGTGAGATACGAAGTTTTTGGATGCAGCAGGAGCTGGAAATAGTTTTGAACGAAACAACACGTATTAGCGTTGTTCCTGTGCTGTATCTAATCGATCCTTACTTATCTATCATGTTATTTGACGTTTCGATGGACTCCAGTAACTCTGATGTGAGATACGACGTTTTCGGACGCAGCAGAAGCTGGAAATAGTTTTTAACGAAACAACACATATTAGCGTTGTTCCTGTGATGTATCTAATCGATCCTTACTTATCTATCATGTTATTTGACGTTTGGATCGACTCCAGTAACTCTGATGTGATATACGAAGTTCTCGGACGCAGCAGAAGCTGGAAATAGTTTTAAACGAAACAACACGCATTAGCGTTGTTCCTGTGATGTATCTAATCGATCCTTACTCATCTATCATGTTATTTGGCGTTTCGATGGACTCCAGTAACTCTGATGTGAGATACAAAGTTTACGGACGCAGCAGAAGCTGTAAATAGTTTTAAATGAAACAACACGTATTAGCGTTGTTCCTGTGATGTATCTAATCGATCCTTACTCATCTATCATGTTATTTGACGTTTGGATGGACTCCAGTAACCCTGATGTGAGATACGAAATTTTCGGACGCAGCGGAAGCTGGAAATAGTTTTAAACGAAACAACACGCATTAGCGTTGTTCCTGTGATGTATCTAATCGATCCTTACTCATCTATCATGTTATTTGTCGTTTCGATGGACTCTAGTAATTCTGATGTGAGATACGAAGTTTTTGGACGCAGCAGGAGCTGGAAATAGTTTTGAACGAAACAACACATATTATCGTTGTTCCTGTGATGTATCTAAACGATCCTTACTTATCTAACATGTTATTTGACGTTTGGATGGACTCCAGTAAGTCTGATGCGAGATACAAAGTTTTTGGACGCAGCAGGAGCTGGAAATAGTTTTGAACGAAACAACACATATTATCGTTGTTCCTGTGATGTATCTAATCGATCCTTACTCATCTATCATGTTATTTGACGTTTGGATGGACTCCAGTAACCCTGATGTGAGATACGAAATTTTCGGACGCAGCGGAAGCTGGAAATAGTTTTAAACGAAACAACACGTATTAGCGTTGTTCCTGTGCTGTATCTAATCGATCCTTACTTATCTATCATGTTATTTGACGTTTCGATGGACTCCAGTAACTCTGATGTGAGATACGACGTTTTCGGACGCAGCAGAAGCTGGAAATAGTTTTTAACGAAACAACACATATTAGCGTTGTTCCTGTGATGTATCTAATCGATCCTTACTTATCTATCATGTTATTTGACGTTTGGATCGACTCCAGTAACTCTGATGTGATATACGAAGTTCTCGGACGCAGCAGAAGCTGGAAATAGTTTTAAACGAAACAACACGCATTAGCGTTGTTCCTGTGATGTATCTAATCGGTCCTTACTCATCTATCATGTTATTTGTCGTTTCGATGGACTCCAGTAACTTTGATGTGATATACGACGTTTTCGGACGCAGCAGAAGCTGGAAATAGTTTTAAACAAAACAACACGCATTAGCGATGTTCCTGTGATGTATCTAATCGATCCTTACTCATCTATCATGTTATTTTACGTTTGAATGGACTCCAGTAACTCTGATGTGAGATACGAAGTTCTCGGACGCAGCAGAAGCTGGAAAGAGTTTTGAACGAAGCAACACGTATTAGCGTTGTTCCTGTGATGTATCTAAACGATTCTTACTTATCTAACATATTATATGACGTTTGGATTAACTCCAGTAACTCTAAGGTGAGATACGAAATTTTCGGACGCAGCAGCAGCTGGAAATAGTTTTAAACGAAACAACACATATTAGCGTTGTTCCTGTGATGTATCTAATCGATCCTTACTCATCTATCATGTTATTTGGCGTTTCGATGGACTCCAGTAACTCTGATGTGAGATACAAAGTTCTCGGACGCAGCAGAAGCTGGAAATAGTTTTGAACGAAACAACACGTATTAGCGTTGTTCCTGTGATGTATCTAATCGATCCTTACTTAGCTACTATGTTATTTGACGTTTCGATGGACTCCAGTAAGTCTGATGTGAGATAAGACGTTTTCGGACGCAGCAGAAGCTGGAAATAGTTTTTAACGAAACAACACGCATTAGCGTTGTTCCTGTGATGTATCTAATCGATCCTTACTCATCTATCATGTTATTTGGCGTTTCGATGGACTCCAGTAACTTTGATGTGAGATACGAAGTTCTCGGACGCAGCTGAAGCTGGAAATAGTTTTAAACGAAACAACACGCATTAGCGTTGTTCCTGTGATGTATCTAATCGATCCTTACTCATCTATCATGTTATTTGTCGTTTCGATGGACTCTAGTAATTCTGATGTGAGATACGACGTTTTCGGACGCAGCAGAAGCTGGAAATAGTTTTAAACGAAACAACACATATTAGCGTTGTTCCTGTGATGTATCTAATCGATCCTTACTCATCTATCATGTTATTTGACGTTTGGACGGACTCCAGTAACTCTGATGTGAGATACAAAGTTCTCGGACGCAGCAGGAGCTGGAAATAGTTTTAAACGAAACAACACGTATTAGCGTTGTTCCTGTGCTGTATCTAATCGATCCTTACTTATCTATCATGTTATTTGACGTTTGGATGGACTCCAGTAACTCTAATGTGAGATACGAAATTTTCGGACGCAGCAGCAGCTGGAAATAGTTTTAAACGAAACAACACATATTAGCGTTGTTCCTGTTATGTATCTAATCGATCCTTACTCATCTATCATGTTATTTGTCGTTTCGATGGACTCTAGTAATTCTGATGTGAGATACGAAGTTTTTGGACGCAGCAGGAGCTGGAAATAGTTTTGAACGATACAACACGTATTAGCGTTGTCCCTGTGATGTATCTAAACGATCCTTACTTATCTAACATGTTATTTGACGTTTGGATGAACTCCAGTAAGTCTGATGTGAGATACAAAGTTTTTGGACGCAGCAGGAGCTGGAAATAGTTTTAAACGAAACAACACGTATTAGCGTTGTTCCTGTGCTGTATCTAATCGATCCTTACTTATCTATCATGTTATTTGACGTTTCGATGGACTCCAGTAACTCTGATGTGAGATACGACGTTTTCGGACGCAGCAGAAGCTGGAAATAGTTTTAAACAAAACAACACGCATTAGCGATGTTCCTGTGATGTATCTAATCGATTCTTACTTATCTAACATATTATATGACGTTTGGATGGACTCCAGAAAGTCTGATGTGAGATACAAAGTTTTTGGACGCAGCAGCTGCTGGAAATAGTTTTAAACGAAACAACACGCATTAGCGATGTTCCTGTGAAGTATCTAATCGATCCTTACTCATCTATCATGTTATTTTACGTTTGAATGGACTCCAGTAACTCTGATGTGAGATACGAAGTTCTCGGACGCAGCAGAAGCTGGAAATAGTTTTGAACGAAGCAACACGTATTAGCGTTGTTCCTGTGATGTATCTAAACGATTCTTACTTATCTAACATATTATATGACGTTTGGATGGACTCCAGAAATTCTGATGTGAGATACAAAGTTTTTGGACGCAGCAGCTGCTGGAAATAGTTTTAAACGAAACAACACGTATTAGCGTTGTTCCTGTGCTGTATCTAATCGATCCTTACTTATCTATCATGTTATTTGACGTTTCGATGGACTCCAGTAACTCTGATGTGAGATACGACGTTTTCGGACGCAGCAGAAGCTTTAAATAGTTTTTAACGAAACAACACATATTAACGTTGTTCCTGTGATGTATCTAATCGATCCTTACTTATCTATCATGTTATTTGACGTTTGGATCGACTCCAGTAACTCTGATGTGATATACGAAGTTCTCGGACGCAGCAGAAGCTGGAAATAGTTTTAAACGAAACAACACGCATTAGCGTTGTTCCTGTGATGTATCTAATCGGTCCTTACTTATCTATCATGTTATTTGACGTTTCGATGGACTCCAGTAACTCTGATGTGAGATACGACGTTTTCGGACGCAGCAGCAGCTGGAAATAGTTTTAAACGAAACAACACGCATTAGCGATGTTCCTGTGAAGTATCTAATCGATCCTTACTCATCTATCATGTTACTTGACGTTTGGATGGACTCCAGTAACTCTGATGTGAGATACAAAGTTTTTGGACGCAGCAGAAGCTGGAAATAGTTTTGAACGAAACAACACGTATTAGCGTTGTTCCTGTGATGTATCTAAACGATCCTTACTTATCTAACATGTTATTTGACGTTTGGATGGACTCCAGTAAGTCTGATGTGAGATACAATGTTTTTGGACGCAGCAGGAGCTGGAAATAGTTTTAAACGAAACAACACGTATTAGCGTTGTTTCTGTGCTGTATCT
Source organism: Prosopocoilus inquinatus (assembly GCA_036172665.1). Taxonomy (NCBI): domain Eukaryota; kingdom Metazoa; phylum Arthropoda; class Insecta; order Coleoptera; family Lucanidae; genus Prosopocoilus; species Prosopocoilus inquinatus. Next base: position 30,316,620 of record CM069879.1, read on the forward strand.
AATCGATCCTTACTTATCTATCATGTTATTTGTCGTTTCGATGGACTCCAGTAACTCTGATGTGAGATACGACGTTTTCGGACGCAGCAGAAGCTGGAAATAGTTTTAAACGAAACAACACGTATTAGCGTTGTTCCTGTGATGTATCTAATCGATCCTTACTCATCTATCATGTTATTTGGCGTTTCGATGGACTCCAGTAACTTTGATGTGAGATACGAAGTTCTCGGACGCAGCTGAAGCTGGAAATAGTTTTAAACGAAACAACACGTATTAGCGTTGTTCCTGTGATGTATCTAATCGATCCTTACTTAGCTACTATGTTATTTGACGTTTCGATGGACTCCAGTAACTCTAATGTGAAATACGAAATTTTCGGACGCAGCAGCAGCTGGAAATAGTTTTAAACGAAACAACACATATTAGCGTTGTTCCTGTGATGTATCTAATCGATCCTTACTCATCTGTCATGTTATTTGACGTTTGGACGGACTCCAGTAACTCTGATGTGAGATACAAAGTTCTCGGACACAGCAGAAGCTGGAAATAGTTTTGAACGAAACAACACGTATTAGCGTTGTTCCTGTGATGTATCTAATCGATGCTTACTTATCTATCATGTTATTTGACGTTTGGATGGACTCCAGTAACTCTAATGTGAGATACGAAATTTTCGGACGCAGCAGCAGCTGGAAATAGTTTTAAACGAAACAACACATATTAGCGTTGTTCCTGTTATGTATCTAATCGATCCTTACTCATCTATCATGTTATTTGTCGTTTCGATGGACTCTAGTAATTCTGATGTGAGATACAAAGTTTTTGGACGCAGCAGCTGCTGGAAATAGTTTTAAACGAAACAACACGTATTAGCGTTGTTCCTGTGATGTATCTAATCGATGCTTACTTATCTATCATGTTATTTGACGTTTGGATGGACTCCAGTAACTCTAATGTGAGATACGAAATTTTCGGACGCAGCAGCAGCTGGAAATAGTTTTAAACGAAACAACACATATTAGCGTTGTTCCTGTTATGTATCTAATCGATCCTTACTCATCTATCATGTTATTTGTCGTTTCGATGGACTCTAGTAATTCTGATGTGAGATACGAAGTTTTTGGACGCAGCAGGAGCTGGAAATAGTTTTAAACGAAACAACACATATTAGCGTTGTTCCTGTTATGTATCTAATCGATCCTTACTCATCTATCATGTTATTTGTCGTTTCGATGGACTCTAGTAATTCTGATGTGAGATACAAAGTTTTTGGACGCAGCAGCTGCTGGAAATAGTTTTAAACGAAACAACACGTATTAGCGTTGTTCCTGTGATGTATCTAATCGATTCTTACTTATCTAACATATTATATGACGTTTGGATGGACTCCAGAAAGTCTGATGTGAGATACAAAGTTTTTGGACGCAGCAGCTGCTGGAAATAGTTTTAAACGAAACAACACGCATTAGCGATGTTCCTGTGAAGTATCTAATCGATCCTTACTCATCTATCATGTTATTTTACGTTTGAATGGACTCCAGTAACTCTGATGTGAGATACGAAGTTCTCGGACGCAGCAGAAGCTGGAAATAGTTTTGAACGAAGCAACACGTATTAGCGTTGTTCCTGTGATGTATCTAATCGATTCTTACTTATCTAACATATTATATGACGTTTGGATGGACTCCAGAAAGTCTGATGTGAGATACAAAGTTTTTGGACGCAGCAGCTGCTGGAAATAGTTTTAAACGAAACAACACGCATTAGCGATGTTCCTGTGAAGTATCTAATCGATCCTTACTCATCTATCATGTTATTTTACGTTTGAATGGACTCCAGTAACTCTGATGTGAGATACGAAGTTCTCGGACGCAGCAGAAGCTGGAAATAGTTTTGAACGAAGCAACACGTATTAGCGTTGTTCCTGTGATGTATCTAAACGATTCTTACTTATCTAACATATTATATGACGTTTGGATGGACTCCAGAAATTCTGATGTGAGATACAAAGTTTTTGGACGCAGCAGCTGCTGGAAATAGTTTTAAACGAAACAACACGTATTAGCGTTGTTCCTGTGCTGTATCTAATCGATCCTTACTTATCTATCATGTTATTTGACGTTTCGATGGACTCCAGTAACTCTGATGTGAGATACGACGTTTTCGGACGCAGCAGAAGCTGGAAATAGTTTTTAACGAAACAACACATATTAGCGTTGTTCCTGTGATGTATCTAATCGATCCTTACTTATCTATCATGTTATTTGACGTTTGGATCGACTCCAGTAACTCTGATGTGATATACGAAGTTCTCGGACGCAGCAGAAGCTGGAAATAGCTTTAAACGAAACAACACGCATTAGCGTTGTTCCTGTGATGTATCTAATCGGTCCTTACTTATCTATCATGTTATTTGACGTTTCGATGGACTCCAGTAACTCTGATGTGAGATACGACGTTTTCGGACGCAGCGGAAGCTGGAAATAGTTTTAAACGAAACAACACGCATTGGCGTTGTTCCTGTGATGTATCTAATCGATCCTTACTCATCTATCATGTTATTTGTCGTTTCGATGGACTCTAGTAATTCTGATGTGAGATACGACGTTTTCGGACGCAGCAGAAGCTGGAAATAGTTTTAAACGAAACAACACATATTAGCGTTGTTCCTGTGATGTATCTAATCGATCCTTACTCATCTATCATGTTATTTGACGTTTGGACGGACTCCAGTAACTCTGATGTGAGATACAAAGTTCTCGGACACAGCAGAAGCTGGAAATAGTTTTGAACGAAACAACACGTATTAGCGTTGTTCCTGAGATGTATCTAAACGATCCTTACTTATCTAACATATTATATGACGTTTGGATGGACTCCGGTAAGTCTGATGTGAGATACAAAGTTTTTGGACGCAGCAGCTGCTGGAAATAGTTTTAAACGAAACAACACGTATTAGCGTTGTTCCTGTGATGTATCTAATCGATCCTTACTCATCTATCATGTTATTTGACGTTTGGATGGACTCCAGTAACCCTGATGTGAGATACGAAATTTTCGGACGCAGCGGAAGCTGGAAATAGTTTTAAACGAAACAACACTCATTAGCGTTGTTCCTGTGATGTATCTAATCGATGCTTACTTATCTATCATGTTATTTGACGTTTGGATGGACTCCAGTAACTCTAATGTGAGATACGAAATTTTCGGACGCAGCAGCAGCTGGAAATAGTTTTAAACGAAACAACACATATTAGCGTTGTTCCTGTTATGTATCTAATCGATCCTTACTCATCTATCATGTTATTTGTCGTTTCGATGGACTCTAGTAATTCTGATGTGAGATACGAAGTTTTTGGACGCAGCAGGAGCTGGAAATAGTTTTGAACGATACAACACGTATTAGCGTTGTCCCTGTGATGTATCTAAACGATCCTTACTTATCTAACATGTTATTTGACGTTTGGATGAACTCCAGTAAGTCTGATGTGAGATACAAAGTTTTTGGACGCAGCAGGAGCTGGAAATAGTTTTAAACGAAACAACACGTATTAGCGTTGTTCCTGTGCTGTATCTAATCGATCCTTACTTATCTATCATGTTATTTGACGTTTCGATGGACTCCAGTAACTCTGATGTGAGATACGACGTTTTCGGACGCAGCAGAAGCTGGAAATAGTTTTAAACAAAACAACACGCATTAGCGATGTTCCTGTGATGTATCTAATCGATTCTTACTTATCTAACATATTATATGACGTTTGGATGGACTCCAGAAAGTCTGATGTGAGATACAAAGTTTTTGGACGCAGCAGCTGCTGGAAATAGTTTTAAACGAAACAACACGCATTAGCGATGTTCCTGTGAAGTATCTAATCGATCCTTACTCATCTATCATGTTATTTTACGTTTGAATGGACTCCAGTAACTCTGATGTGAGATACGAAGTTCTCGGACGCAGCAGAAGCTGGAAATAGTTTTGAACGAAGCAACACGTATTAGCGTTGTTCCTGTGATGTATCTAAACGATTCTTACTTATCTAACATATTATATGACGTTTGGATGGACTCCAGAAATTCTGATGTGAGATACAAAGTTTTTGGACGCAGCAGCTGCTGGAAATAGTTTTAAACGAAACAACACGTATTAGCGTTGTTCCTGTGCTGTATCTAATCGATCCTTACTTATCTATCATGTTATTTGACGTTTCGATGGACTCCAGTAACTCTGATGTGAGATACGACGTTTTCGGACGCAGCAGAAGCTTTAAATAGTTTTTAACGAAACAACACATATTAACGTTGTTCCTGTGATGTATCTAATCGATCCTTACTTATCTATCATGTTATTTGACGTTTGGATCGACTCCAGTAACTCTGATGTGATATACGAAGTTCTCGGACGCAGCAGAAGCTGGAAATAGTTTTAAACGAAACAACACGCATTAGCGTTGTTCCTGTGATGTATCTAATCGGTCCTTACTTATCTATCATGTTATTTGACGTTTCGATGGACTCCAGTAACTCTGATGTGAGATACGACGTTTTCGGACGCAGCAGCAGCTGGAAATAGTTTTAAACGAAACAACACGCATTAGCGATGTTCCTGTGAAGTATCTAATCGATCCTTACTCATCTATCATGTTACTTGACGTTTGGATGGACTCCAGTAACTCTGATGTGAGATACAAAGTTTTTGGACGCAGCAGAAGCTGGAAATAGTTTTGAACGAAACAACACGTATTAGCGTTGTTCCTGTGATGTATCTAAACGATCCTTACTTATCTAACATGTTATTTGACGTTTGGATGGACTCCAGTAAGTCTGATGTGAGATACAATGTTTTTGGACGCAGCAGGAGCTGGAAATAGTTTTAAACGAAACAACACGTATTAGCGTTGTTTCCGTGCTGTATCTAATCGATCCTTACTTATCTATCATGTTATTTGTCGTTTCGATGGACTCCAGTAACTCTGATGTGAGATACGACGTTTTCGGACGCAGCAGAAGCTGGAAATAGTTTTAAACGAAACAACACATATTAGCGTTGTTCCTGTGATGTATCTAATCGATCCTTACTCATCTATCATGTTATTTGGCGTTTCGATGGACTCCAGTAACTTTGATGTGAGATACGAAGTTCTCGGACGCAGCTGAAGCTGGAAATAGTTTTAAACGAAACAACACGTATTAGCGTTGTTCCTGTGATGTATCTAATCGATCCTTACTTAGCTACTATGTTATTTGACGTTTCGATGGACTCCAGTAACTCTAATGTGAAATACGAAATTTTCGGACGCAGCAGCAGCTGGAAATAGTTTTAAACGAAACAACACATATTAGCGTTGTTCCTGTGATGTATCTAATCGATCCTTACTCATCTGTCATGTTATTTGACGTTTGGACGGACTCCAGTAACTCTGATGTGAGATACAAAGTTCTCGGACACAGCAGAAGCTGGAAATAGTTTTGAACGAAACAACACGTATTAGCGTTGTTCCTGTGATGTATCTACACGATCCTTACTTATCTAACATATTATATGACGTTTGGATGGACTCCAGTAAGTCTGATGTGAGATACAAAGTTTTTGGACGCAGCAGCTGCTGGAAATAGTTTTAAACGAAACAAGACGTATTAGCGTTGTTCCTGTGATGTATCTAATCGATCCTTACTCATCTATCATGTTATTTGACGTTTGGATGGACTCCAGTAACTCTAATGTGAGATACGAAATTTTCGGACGCAGCAGCAGCTGGAAATAGTTTTAAACGAAACAACACATATTAGCGTTGTTCCTGTGATGTATCTAATCGATCCTTACTCATCTATCATGTTATTTGACGTTTGGACGGACTCCACTAACTCTGATGTGAGATACAAAGTTCTCGGACGCAGCAGAAGCTGGAAATAGTTTTGAACGAAACAACACGTATTAGCGTTGTTCCTGTGATGTATCTACACGATCCTTACTTATCTAACATATTATATGACGTTTGGATGGACTCCAGTAAGTCTGATGTGAGATACAAAGTTTTTGGACGCAGCAGCTGCTGGAAATAGTTTTAAACGAAACAACACGTATTAGCGTTGTTCCTGTGATGTATCTAATCGATCCTTACTCATCTATCATGTTATTTGACGTTTGGATGGACTCCAGTAACCCTGATGTGAGATACGAAATTTTCGGACGCAGCGGAAGCTGGAAATAGTTTTAAACGAAACAACACTCATTAGCGTTGTTCCTGTGATGTATCTAATCGATCCTTACCTATCTATCATGTTATTTGACGTTTGGATGGACTCCAGTAACTCTAATGTGAGATACGAAATTTTCGGACGCAGCAGCAGCTGGAAATAGTTTTAAACGAAACAACACATATTAGCGTTGTTCCTGTTATGTATCTAATCGATCCTTACTCATCTATCATGTTATTTGTCGTTTCGATGGACTCTAGTAATTCTGATGTGAGATACGAAGTTTTTGGATGCAGCAGGAGCTGGAAATAGTTTTGAACGAAACAACACGTATTAGCGTTGTTCCTGTGCTGTATCTAATCGATCCTTACTTATCTATCATGTTATTTGACGTTTCGATGGACTCCAGTAACTCTGATGTGAGATACGACGTTTTCGGACGCAGCAGAAGCTGGAAATAGTTTTTAACGAAACAACACATATTAGCGTTGTTCCTGTGATGTATCTAATCGATCCTTACTTATCTATCATGTTATTTGACGTTTGGATCGACTCCAGTAACTCTGATGTGATATACGAAGTTCTCGGACGCAGCAGAAGCTGGAAATAGTTTTAAACGAAACAACACGCATTAGCGTTGTTCCTGTGATGTATCTAATCGATCCTTACTCATCTATCATGTTATTTGGCGTTTCGATGGACTCCAGTAACTCTGATGTGAGATACAAAGTTTACGGACGCAGCAGAAGCTGTAAATAGTTTTAAATGAAACAACACGTATTAGCGTTGTTCCTGTGATGTATCTAATCGATCCTTACTCATCTATCATGTTATTTGACGTTTGGATGGACTCCAGTAACCCTGATGTGAGATACGAAATTTTCGGACGCAGCGGAAGCTGGAAATAGTTTTAAACGAAACAACACGCATTAGCGTTGTTCCTGTGATGTATCTAATCGATCCTTACTCATCTATCATGTTATTTGTCGTTTCGATGGACTCTAGTAATTCTGATGTGAGATACGAAGTTTTTGGACGCAGCAGGAGCTGGAAATAGTTTTGAACGAAACAACACATATTATCGTTGTTCCTGTGATGTATCTAAACGATCCTTACTTATCTAACATGTTATTTGACGTTTGGATGGACTCCAGTAAGTCTGATGCGAGATACAAAGTTTTTGGACGCAGCAGGAGCTGGAAATAGTTTTGAACGAAACAACACATATTATCGTTGTTCCTGTGATGTATCTAATCGATCCTTACTCATCTATCATGTTATTTGACGTTTGGATGGACTCCAGTAACCCTGATGTGAGATACGAAATTTTCGGACGCAGCGGAAGCTGGAAATAGTTTTAAACGAAACAACACGTATTAGCGTTGTTCCTGTGCTGTATCTAATCGATCCTTACTTATCTATCATGTTATTTGACGTTTCGATGGACTCCAGTAACTCTGATGTGAGATACGACGTTTTCGGACGCAGCAGAAGCTGGAAATAGTTTTTAACGAAACAACACATATTAGCGTTGTTCCTGTGATGTATCTAATCGATCCTTACTTATCTATCATGTTATTTGACGTTTGGATCGACTCCAGTAACTCTGATGTGATATACGAAGTTCTCGGACGCAGCAGAAGCTGGAAATAGTTTTAAACGAAACAACACGCATTAGCGTTGTTCCTGTGATGTATCTAATCGGTCCTTACTCATCTATCATGTTATTTGTCGTTTCGATGGACTCCAGTAACTTTGATGTGATATACGACGTTTTCGGACGCAGCAGAAGCTGGAAATAGTTTTAAACAAAACAACACGCATTAGCGATGTTCCTGTGATGTATCTAATCGATCCTTACTCATCTATCATGTTATTTTACGTTTGAATGGACTCCAGTAACTCTGATGTGAGATACGAAGTTCTCGGACGCAGCAGAAGCTGGAAAGAGTTTTGAACGAAGCAACACGTATTAGCGTTGTTCCTGTGATGTATCTAAACGATTCTTACTTATCTAACATATTATATGACGTTTGGATTAACTCCAGTAACTCTAAGGTGAGATACGAAATTTTCGGACGCAGCAGCAGCTGGAAATAGTTTTAAACGAAACAACACATATTAGCGTTGTTCCTGTGATGTATCTAATCGATCCTTACTCATCTATCATGTTATTTGGCGTTTCGATGGACTCCAGTAACTCTGATGTGAGATACAAAGTTCTCGGACGCAGCAGAAGCTGGAAATAGTTTTGAACGAAACAACACGTATTAGCGTTGTTCCTGTAATGTATCTAATCGATCCTTACTTAGCTACTATGTTATTTGACGTTTCGATGGACTCCAGTAAGTCTGATGTGAGATAAGACGTTTTCGGACGCAGCAGAAGCTGGAAATAGTTTTTAACGAAACAACACGCATTAGCGTTGTTCCTGTGATGTATCTAATCGATCCTTACTCATCTATCATGTTATTTGGCGTTTCGATGGACTCCAGTAACTTTGATGTGAGATACGAAGTTCTCGGACGCAGCTGAAGCTGGAAATAGTTTTAAACGAAACAACACGCATTAGCGTTGTTCCTGTGATGTATCTAATCGATCCTTACTCATCTATCATGTTATTTGTCGTTTCGATGGACTCTAGTAATTCTGATGTGAGATACGACGTTTTCGGACGCAGCAGAAGCTGGAAATAGTTTTAAACGAAACAACACATATTAGCGTTGTTCCTGTGATGTATCTAATCGATCCTTACTCATCTATCATGTTATTTGACGTTTGGACGGACTCCAGTAACTCTGATGTGAGATACAAAGTTCTCGGACGCAGCAGGAGCTGGAAATAGTTTTAAACGAAACAACACGTATTAGCGTTGTTCCTGTGCTGTATCTAATCGATCCTTACTTATCTATCATGTTATTTGACGTTTGGATGGACTCCAGTAACTCTAATGTGAGATACGAAATTTTCGGACGCAGCAGCAGCTGGAAATAGTTTTAAACGAAACAACACATATTAGCGTTGTTCCTGTTATGTATCTAATCGATCCTTACTCATCTATCATGTTATTTGTCGTTTCGATGGACTCTAGTAATTCTGATGTGAGATACGAAGTTTTTGGACGCAGCAGGAGCTGGAAATAGTTTTGAACGATACAACACGTATTAGCGTTGTCCCTGTGATGTATCTAAACGATCCTTACTTATCTAACATGTTATTTGACGTTTGGATGAACTCCAGTAAGTCTGATGTGAGATACAAAGTTTTTGGACGCAGCAGGAGCTGGAAATAGTTTTAAACGAAACAACACGTATTAGCGTTGTTCCTGTGCTGTATCTAATCGATCCTTACTTATCTATCATGTTATTTGACGTTTCGATGGACTCCAGTAACTCTGATGTGAGATACGACGTTTTCGGACGCAGCAGAAGCTGGAAATAGTTTTAAACAAAACAACACGCATTAGCGATGTTCCTGTGATGTATCTAATCGATTCTTACTTATCTAACATATTATATGACGTTTGGATGGACTCCAGAAAGTCTGATGTGAGATACAAAGTTTTTGGACGCAGCAGCTGCTGGAAATAGTTTTAAACGAAACAACACGCATTAGCGATGTTCCTGTGAAGTATCTAATCGATCCTTACTCATCTATCATGTTATTTTACGTTTGAATGGACTCCAGTAACTCTGATGTGAGATACGAAGTTCTCGGACGCAGCAGAAGCTGGAAATAGTTTTGAACGAAGCAACACGTATTAGCGTTGTTCCTGTGATGTATCTAAACGATTCTTACTTATCTAACATATTATATGACGTTTGGATGGACTCCAGAAATTCTGATGTGAGATACAAAGTTTTTGGACGCAGCAGCTGCTGGAAATAGTTTTAAACGAAACAACACGTATTAGCGTTGTTCCTGTGCTGTATCTAATCGATCCTTACTTATCTATCATGTTATTTGACGTTTCGATGGACTCCAGTAACTCTGATGTGAGATACGACGTTTTCGGACGCAGCAGAAGCTTTAAATAGTTTTTAACGAAACAACACATATTAACGTTGTTCCTGTGATGTATCTAATCGATCCTTACTTATCTATCATGTTATTTGACGTTTGGATCGACTCCAGTAACTCTGATGTGATATACGAAGTTCTCGGACGCAGCAGAAGCTGGAAATAGTTTTAAACGAAACAACACGCATTAGCGTTGTTCCTGTGATGTATCTAATCGGTCCTTACTTATCTATCATGTTATTTGACGTTTCGATGGACTCCAGTAACTCTGATGTGAGATACGACGTTTTCGGACGCAGCAGCAGCTGGAAATAGTTTTAAACGAAACAACACGCATTAGCGATGTTCCTGTGAAGTATCTAATCGATCCTTACTCATCTATCATGTTACTTGACGTTTGGATGGACTCCAGTAACTCTGATGTGAGATACAAAGTTTTTGGACGCAGCAGAAGCTGGAAATAGTTTTGAACGAAACAACACGTATTAGCGTTGTTCCTGTGATGTATCTAAACGATCCTTACTTATCTAACATGTTATTTGACGTTTGGATGGACTCCAGTAAGTCTGATGTGAGATACAATGTTTTTGGACGCAGCAGGAGCTGGAAATAGTTTTAAACGAAACAACACGTATTAGCGTTGTTTCTGTGCTGTATCTAATCGATCCTTACTTATCTATCATGTTATTTGTCGTTTCGATGGACTCCAGTAACTCTGATGTGAGATACGACGTTTTCGGACGCAGCAGAAGCTGGAAATAGTTTTAAACGAAACAACACGTATTAGCGTTGTTCCTGTGATGTATCTAATCGATCCTTACTCATCTATCATGTTATTTGGCGTTTCGATGGACTCCAGTAACTTTGATGTGAGATACGAAGTTCTCGGACGCAGCTGAAGCTGGAAATAGTTTTAAACGAAACAACACGTATTAGCGTTGTTCCTGTGATGTATCTAATCGATCCTTACTTAGCTACTATGTTATTTGACGTTTCGATGGACTCCAGTAACTCTAATGTGAAATACGAAATTTTCGGACGCAGCAGCAGCTGGAAATAGTTTTAAACGAAACAACACATATTAGCGTTGTTCCTGTGATGTATCTAATCGATCCTTACTCATCTGTCATGTTATTTGACGTTTGGACGGACTCCAGTAACTCTGATGTGAGATACAAAGTTCTCGGACACAGCAGAAGCTGGAAATAGTTTTGAACGAAACAACACGTATTAGCGTTGTTCCTGTGATGTATCTACACGATCCTTACTTATCTAACATATTATATGACGTTTGGATGGACTCCAGTAAGTCTGATGTGAGATACAAAGTTTTTGGACGCAGCAGCTGCTGGAAATAGTTTTAAACGAAACAAGACGTATTAGCGTTGTTCCTGTGATGTATCTAATCGATCCTTACTCATCTATCATGTTATTTGACGTTTGGATGGACTCCAGTAACTCTAATGTGAGATACGAAATTTTCGGACGCAGCAGCAGCTGGAAATAGTTTTAAACGAAACAACACATATTAGCGTTGTTCCTGTGATGTATCTAATCGATCCTTACTCATCTATCATGTTATTTGACGTTTGGACGGACTCCACTAACTCTGATGTGAGATACAAAGTTCTCGGACGCAGCAGAAGCTGGAAATAGTTTTGAACGAAACAACACGTACTAGCGTTGTTCCTGTGATGTATCTACACGATCCTTACTTATCTAACATATTATATGACGTTTGGATGGACTCCAGTAAGTCTGATGTGAGATACAAAGTTTTTGGACGCAGCAGCTGCTGGAAATAGTTTTAAACGAAACAACACGTATTAGCGTTGTTCCTGTGATGTATCTAATCGATCCTTACTCATCTATCATGTTATTTGACGTTTGGATGGACTCCAGTAACCCTGATGTGAGATACGAAATTTTCGGACGCAGCGGAAGCTGGAAATAGTTTTAAACGAAACAACACTCATTAGCGTTGTTCCTGTGATGTATCTAATCGATCCTTACCTATCTATCATGTTATTTGACGTTTGGATGGACTCCAGTAACTCTAATGTGAGATACGAAATTTTCGGACGCAGCAGCAGCTGGAAATAGTTTTAAACGAAACAACACATATTAGCGTTGTTCCTGTTATGTATCTAATCGATCCTTACTCATCTATCATGTTATTTGTCGTTTCGATGGACTCTAGTAATTCTGATGTGAGATACGAAGTTTTTGGATGCAGCAGGAGCTGGAAATAGTTTTGAACGAAACAACACGTATTAGCGTTGTTCCTGTGCTGTATCTAATCGATCCTTACTTATCTATCATGTTATTTGACGTTTCGATGGACTCCAGTAACTCTGATGTGAGATACGACGTTTTCGGACGCAGCAGAAGCTGGAAATAGTTTTTAACGAAACAACACATATTAGCGTTGTTCCTGTGATGTATCTAATCGATCCTTACTTATCTATCATGTTATTTGACGTTTGGATCGACTCCAGTAACTCTGATGTGATATACGAAGTTCTCGGACGCAGCAGAAGCTGGAAATAGTTTTAAACGAAACAACACGCATTAGCGTTGTTCCTGTGATGTATCTAATCGATCCTTACTCATCTATCATGTTATTTGGCGTTTCGATGGACTCCAGTAACTCTGATGTGAGATACAAAGTTTACGGACGCAGCAGAAGCTGTAAATAGTTTTAAATGAAACAACACGTATTAGCGTTGTTCCTGTGATGTATCTAATCGATCCTTACTCATCTATCATGTTATTTGACGTTTGGATGGACTCCAGTAACCCTGATGTGAGATACGAAATTTTCGGACGCAGCGGAAGCTGGAAATAGTTTTAAACGAAACAACACGCATTAGCGTTGTTCCTGTGATGTATCTAATCGATCCTTACTCATCTATCATGTTATTTGTCGTTTCGATGGACTCTAGTAATTCTGATGTGAGATACGAAGTTTTTGGACGCAGCAGGAGCTGGAAATAGTTTTGAACGAAACAACACATATTATCGTTGTTCCTGTGATGTATCTAAACGATCCTTACTTATCTAACATGTTATTTGACGTTTGGATGGACTCCAGTAAGTCTGATGCGAGATACAAAGTTTTTGGACGCAGCAGGAGCTGGAAATAGTTTTGAACGAAACAACACATATTATCGTTGTTCCTGTGATGTATCTAATCGATCCTTACTCATCTATCATGTTATTTGACGTTTGGATGGACTCCAGTAACCCTGATGTGAGATACGAAATTTTCGGACGCAGCGGAAGCTGGAAATAGTTTTAAACGAAACAACACGTATTAGCGTTGTTCCTGTGCTGTATCTAATCGATCCTTACTTATCTATCATGTTATTTGACGTTTCGATGGACTCCAGTAACTCTGATGTGAGATACGACGTTTTCGGACGCAGCAGAAGCTGGAAATAGTTTTTAACGAAACAACACATATTAGCGTTGTTCCTGTGATGTATCTAATCGATCCTTACTTATCTATCATGTTATTTGACGTTTGGATCGACTCCAGTAACTCTGATGTGATATACGAAGTTCTCGGACGCAGCAGAAGCTGGAAATAGTTTTAAACGAAACAACACGCATTAGCGTTGTTCCTGTGATGTATCTAATCGGTCCTTACTCATCTATCATGTTATTTGTCGTTTCGATGGACTCCAGTAACTTTGATGTGATATACGACGTTTTCGGACGCAGCAGAAGCTGGAAATAGTTTTAAACAAAACAACACGCATTAGCGATGTTCCTGTGATGTATCTAATCGATCCTTACTCATCTATCATGTTATTTTACGTTTGAATGGACTCCAGTAACTCTGATGTGAGATACGAAGTTCTCGGACGCAGCAGAAGCTGGAAAGAGTTTTGAACGAAGCAACACGTATTAGCGTTGTTCCTGTGATGTATCTAAACGATTCTTACTTATCTAACATATTATATGACGTTTGGATTAACTCCAGTAACTCTAAGGTGAGATACGAAATTTTCGGACGCAGCAGCAGCTGGAAATAGTTTTAAACGAAACAACACATATTAGCGTTGTTCCTGTGATGTATCTAATCGATCCTTACTCATCTATCATGTTATTTGGCGTTTCGATGGACTCCAGTAACTCTGATGTGAGATACAAAGTTCTCGGACGCAGCTGAAGCTGGAAATAGTTTTAAACGAAACAACACGCATTAGCGTTGTTCCTGTGATGTATCTAATCGATCCTTACTCATCTATCATGTTATTTGTCGTTTCGATGGACTCTAGTAATTCTGATGTGAGATACGACGTTTTCGGACGCAGCAGAAGCTGGAAATAGTTTTAAACGAAACAACACATATTAGCGTTGTTCCTGTGATGTATCTAATCGATCCTTACTCATCTATCATGTTATTTGAAGTTTGGACGGACTCCAGTAACTCTGATGTGAGATACAAAGTTCTCGGACGCAGCAGGAGCTGGAAATAGTTTTAAACGAAACAACACGTATTAGCGTTGTTCCTGTGTTGTATCTAATCGATCCTTACTTATCTATCATGTTATTTGACGTTTGGATGGACTCCAGTAACTCTAATGTGAGATACGAAATTTTCGGACGCAGCAGCAGCTGGAAATAGTTTTAAACGAAACAACACATATTAGCGTTGTTCCTGTTATGTATCTAATCGATCCTTACTCATCTATCATGTTATTTGTCGTTTCGATGGACTCTAGTAATTCTGATGTGAGATACGAAGTTTTTGGACGCAGCAGGAGCTGGAAATAGTTTTGAACGATACAACACGTATTAGCGTTGTCCCTGTGATGTATCTAAACGATCCTTACTTATCTAACATGTTATTTGACGTTTGGATGAACTCCAGTAAGTCTGATGTGAGATTCAAAGTTTTTGGACGCAGCAGGAGCTGGAAATAGTTTTAAACGAAACAACACGTATTAGCGTTGTTCCTGTGCTGTATCTAATCGATCCTTACTTATCTATCATGTTATTTGACGTTTCGATGGACTCCAGTAACTCTGATGTGAGATACGACGTTTTCGGACGCAGCAGAAGCTGGAAATAGTTTTAAACAAAACAACACGCATTAGCGATGTTCCTGTGATGTATCTAATCTATTCTTACTTATCTAACATATTATATGACGTTTGGATGGACTCCAGAAAGTCTGATGTGAGATACAAAGTTTTTGGACGCAGCAGCTGCTGGAAATAGTTTTAAACGAAACAACACGCATTAGCGATGTTCCTGTGAAGTATCTAATCGATCCTTACTCATCTATCATGTTATTTTACGTTTGAATGGACTCCAGTAACTCTGATGTGAGATACGAAGTTCTCGGACGCAGCAGAAGCTGGAAATAGTTTTGAACGAAGCAACACGTATTAGCGTTGTTCCTGTGATGTATCTAAACGATTCTTACTTATCTAACATATTATATGACGTTTGGATGGACTCCAGAAATTCTGATGTGAGATACAAAGTTTTTGGACGCAGCAGCTGCTGGAAATAGTTTTAAACGAAACAACACGTATTAGCGTTGTTCCTGTGCTGTATCTAATCGATCCTTACTTATCTATCATGTTATTTGACGTTTCGATGGACTCCAGTAACTCTGATGTGAGATACGACGTTTTCGGACGCAGCAGAAGCTTTAAATAGTTTTTAACGAAACAACACATATTAACGTTGTTCCTGTGATGTATCTAATCGATCCTTACTTATCTATCATGTTATTTGACGTTTGGATCGACTCCAGTAACTCTGATGTGATATACGAAGTTCTCGGACGCAGCAGAAGCTGGAAATAGTTTTAAACGAAACAACACGCATTAGCGTTGTTCCTGTGATGTATCTAATCGGTCCTTACTTATCTATCATGTTATTTGACGTTTCGATGGACTCCAGTAACTCTGATGTGAGATACGACGTTTTCGGACGCAGCAGCAGCTGGAAATAGTTTTAAACGAAACAACACGCATTAGCGATGTTCCTGTGAAGTATCTAATCGATCCTTACTCATCTATCATGTTACTTGACGTTTGGATGGACTCCAGTAACTCTGATGTGAGATACAAAGTTTTTGGACGCAGCAGAAGCTGGAAATAGCTTTGAACGAAACAACACGTATTAGCGTTGTTCCTGTGATGTATCTAAACGATCCTTACTTATCTAACATGTTATTTGACGTTTGGATGAACTCCAGTAAGTCTGATGTGAGATACAAAGTTTTTGGACGCAGCTGAAGCTGGAAATAGTTTTAAACGAAACAACACGCATTAGCGTTGTTCCTGTGATGTATCTAATCGATCCTTACTCATCTATCATGTTATTTGTCGTTTCGATGGACTCTAGTAATTCTGATGTGAGATACGACGTTTTCGGACGCAGCAGAAGCTGGAAATAGTTTTAAACGAAACAACACATATTAGCGTTGTTCCTGTGATGTATCTAATCGATCCTTACTCATCTATCATGTTATTTGAAGTTTGGACGGACTCCAGTAACTCTGATGTGAGATACAAAGTTCTCGGACGCAGCAGGAGCTGGAAATAGTTTTAAACGAAACAACACGTATTAGCGTTGTTCCTGTGTTGTATCTAATCGATCCTTACTTATCTATCATGTTATTTGACGTTTGGATGGACTCCAGTAACTCTAATGTGAGATACGAAATTTTCGGACGCAGCAGCAGCTGGAAATAGTTTTAAACGAAACAACACATATTAGCGTTGTTCCTGTTATGTATCTAATCGATCCTTACTCATCTATCATGTTATTTGTCGTTTCGATGGACTCTAGTAATTCTGATGTGAGATACGAAGTTTTTGGACGCAGCAGGAGCTGGAAATAGTTTTGAACGATACAACACGTATTAGCGTTGTCCCTGTGATGTATCTAAACGATCCTTACTTATCTAACATGTTATTTGACGTTTGGATGAACTCCAGTAAGTCTGATGTGAGATACAAAGTTTTTGGACGCAGCAGGAGCTGGAAATAGTTTTAAACGAAACAACACGTATTAGCGTTGTTCCTGTGCTGTATCTAATCGATCCTTACTTATCTATCATGTTATTTGACGTTTCGATGGACTCCAGTAACTCTGATGTGAGATACGACGTTTTCGGACGCAGCAGAAGCTGGAAATAGTTTTAAACAAAACAACACGCATTAGCGATGTTCCTGTGATGTATCTAATCTATTCTTACTTATCTAACATATTATATGACGTTTGGATGGACTCCAGAAAGTCTGATGTGAGATACAAAGTTTTTGGACGCAGCAGCTGCTGGAAATAGTTTTAAACGAAACAACACGCATTAGCGATGTTCCTGTGAAGTATCTAATCGATCCTTACTCATCTATCATGTTATTTTACGTTTGAATGGACTCCAGTAACTCTGATGTGAGATACGAAGTTCTCGGACGCAGCAGAAGCTGGAAATAGTTTTGAACGAAGCAACACGTATTAGCGTTGTTCCTGTGATGTATCTAAACGATTCTTACTTATCTAACATATTATATGACGTTTGGATGGACTCCAGAAATTCTGATGTGAGATACAAAGTTTTTGGACGCAGCAGCTGCTGGAAATAGTTTTAAACGAAACAACACGTATTAGCGTTGTTCCTGTGCTGTATCTAATCGATCCTTACTTATCTATCATGTTATTTGACGTTTCGATGGACTCCAGTAACTCTGATGTGAGATACGACGTTTTCGGACGCAGCAGAAGCTTTAAATAGTTTTTAACGAAACAACACATATTAACGTTGTTCCTGTGATGTATCTAATCGATCCTTACTTATCTATCATGTTATTTGACGTTTGGATCGACTCCAGTAACTCTGATGTGATATACGAAGTTCTCGGACGCAGCAGAAGCTGGAAATAGTTTTAAACGAAACAACACGCATTAGCGTTGTTCCTGTGATGTATCTAATCGGTCCTTACTTATCTATCATGTTATTTGACGTTTCGATGGACTCCAGTAACTCTGATGTGAGATACGACGTTTTCGGACGCAGCAGCAGCTGGAAATAGTTTTAAACGAAACAACACGCATTAGCGATGTTCCTGTGAAGTATCTAATCGATCCTTACTCATCTATCATGTTACTTGACGTTTGGATGGACTCCAGTAACTCTGATGTGAGATACAAAGTTTTTGGACGCAGCAGAAGCTGGAAATAGCTTTGAACGAAACAACACGTATTAGCGTTGTTCCTGTGATGTATCTAAACGATCCTTACTTATCTAACATGTTATTTGACGTTTGGATGGACTCCAGTAAGTCTGATGTGAGATACAATGTTTTTGGACGCAGCAGGAGCTGGAAATAGTTTTAAACGAAACAACACGTATTAGCGTTGTTTCTGTGCTGTATCTAATCGATCCTTACTTATCTATCATGTTATTTGTCGTTTCGATGGACTCCAGTAACTCTGATGTGAGATACGACGTTTTCGGACGCAGCAGAAGCTGGAAATAGTTTTAAACGAAACAACACGTATTAGCGTTGTTCCTGTGATGTATCTAATCGATCCTTACTCATCTATCATGTTATTTGGCGTTTCGATGGACTCCAGTAACTTTGATGTGAGATACGAAGTTCTCGGACGCAGCTGAAGCTGGAAATAGTTTTAAACGAAACAACACGTATTAGCGTTGTTCCTGTGATGATTCTAATCGATCCTTACTTAGCTACTATGTTATTTGACGTTTCGATGGACTCCAGTAACTCTAATGTGAAATACGAAATTTTCGGACGCAGCAGCAGCTGGAAATAGTTTTAAACGAAACAACACATATTAGCGTTGTTCCTGTGATGTATCTAATCGATCCTTACTCATCTGTCAGGTTATTTGACGTTTGGACGGACTCCAGTAACTCTGATGTGAGATACAAAGTTCTCGGACACAGCAGAAGCTGGAAATAGTTTTGAACGAAACAACACGTATTAGCGTTGTTCCTGTGATGTATCTACACGATCCTTACTTATCTAACATATTATATGACGTTTGGATGGACTCCAGTAAGTCTGATGTGAGATACAAAGTTTTTGGACGCAGCAGCTGCTGGAAATAGTTTTAAACGAAACAAGACGTATTAGCGTTGTTCCTGTGATGTATCTAATCGATCCTTACTCATCTATCATGTTATTTGACGTTTGGATGGACTCCAGTAACTCTAATGTGAGATACGAAATTTTCGGACGCAGCAGCAGCTGGAAATAGTTTTAAACGAAACAACACATATTAGCGTTGTTCCTGTGATGTATCTAATCGATCCTTACTCATCTATCATGTTATTTGACGTTTGGACGGACTCCAGTAACTCTGATGTGAGATACAAAGTTCTCGGACGCAGCAGAAGCTGGAAATAGTTTTGAACGAAGCAACACGTATTAGCGTTGTTCCTGTGATGTATCTAAACGATCCTTACTTATCTCACATATTATATGACGTTTGGATGGACTCCAGTAAGTCTGATGTGAGATAAGACGTTTTCGGACGCAGCAGAAGCTGGAAATAGTTTTTAACGAAACAACACGCATTAGCGTTGTTCCTGTGATGTATCTAATCGATCCTTACTCATCTATCATGTTATTTGACGTTTCGATGGACTCCAGTAACTCTGATGTGAGATAAGACGTTTTCGGACGCAGCAGAAGCTGGAAATAGTTTTTAACGAAACAACACGCATTAGCGTTGTTCCTGTGATGTATCTAATCGATCCTTACTCATCTATCATGTTATTTGGCGTTTCGATGGACTCCAGTAACTTTGATGTGAGATACGAAGTTCTCGGACGCAGCTGAAGCTGGAAATAGTTTTAAACGAAACAACACGTATTAGCGTTTTTCCTGTGATGTATCTAATCGATCCTTACTCATCTATCATGTTATTTGACGTTTGGACGGACTCCAGTAACTCTGATGTGAGATACAAAGTTCTCGGACGCAGCAGAAGCTGGAAATAGTTTTGAACGAAGCAACACGTATTAGCGTTGTTCCTGTGATGTATCTAAACGATCCTTACTTATCTAACATATTATATGACGTTTGGATGGACTCCAGTAAGTCTGATGTGAGATAAAAAGTTTTTGGACGCAGCAGCTGCTGGAAATAGTTTTAAACGAAACAACACGTATTAGCGTTGTTCCTGTGCTGTATCTAATCGATCCTTGCTTATCTATCATGTTATTTGACGTTTCGATGGACTCCAGTAACTTTGATGTGAGATACGACGTTTTCGGACGCAGCAGAAGCTGGAAATAGTTCTAAACGAAACAACACGCATTAGCGTTGTTCCTGTGATGTATCTAATCGATCCTTACTCATCTATCATGTTATTTGGCGTTTCGATGGACTCCAGTAACTCTGATGTGAGATACAAAGTTTACGGACGCAGCAGAAGCTGTAAATAGTTTTAAATGAAACAACACGTATTAGCGTTGTTCCTGTGATGTATCTAATCGATCCTTACTCATCTATCATGTTATTTGACGTTTGGATGGACTCCAGTAACCCTGATGTGAGATACGAAATTTTCGGACGCAGCGGAAGCTGGAAATAGTTTTAAACGAAACAACACGCATTGGCGTTGTTCCTGTGATGTATCTAATCGATCCTTACTCATCTATCATGTTATTTGTCGTTTCGATGGACTCTAGTAATTCTGATGTGAGATACGACGTTTTCGGACGCAGCAGAAGCTGGAAATAGTTTTAAACGAAACAACACATATTAGCGTTGTTCCTGTGATGTATCTAATCGATCCTTACTCATTTATCATGTTATTTGACGTTTGGACGGACTCCAGTAACTCTGATGTGAGATACAAAGTTCTCGGACACAGCAGAAGCTGGAAATAGTTTTGAACGAAACAACACGTATTAGCGTTGTTCCTGAGATGTATCTAAACGATCCTTACTTATCTAACATATTATATGACGTTTGGATGGACTCCGGTAAGTCTGATGTGAGATACAAAGTTTTTGGACGCAGCAGCTGCTGGAAATAGTTTTAAACGAAACAACACGTATTAGCGTTGTTCCTGTGATGTATCTAATCGATCCTTACTCATCTATCATGTTATTTGACGTTTGGATGGACTCCAGTAACCCTGATGTGAGATACGAAATTTTCGGACGCAGCGGAAGCTGGAAATAGTTTTAAACGAAACAACACTCATTAGCGTTGTTCCTGTGATGTATCTAATCGATGCTTACTTATCTATCATGTTATTTGACGTTTGGATGGACTCCAGTAACTCTAATGTGAGATATGAAATTTTCGGACGCAGCAGCAGCTGGAAATAGTTTTAAACGAAACAACACATATTAGCGTTGTTCCTGTTATGTATCTAATCGATCCTTACTCATCTATCATGTTATTTGTCGTTTCGATGGACTCTAGTAATTCTGATGTGAGATACGAAGTTTTTG
The DNA here is from genome assembly GCA_036172665.1 of Prosopocoilus inquinatus. Lineage (NCBI taxonomy): Eukaryota > Metazoa > Arthropoda > Insecta > Coleoptera > Lucanidae > Prosopocoilus > Prosopocoilus inquinatus. The sequence continues at coordinate 30,338,305 of CM069879.1, forward strand.
GACGCAGCAGGAGCTGGAAATAGTTTTGAACGATACAACACGTATTAGCGTTGTCCCTGTGATGTATCTAAACGATCCTTACTTATCTAACATGTTATTTGACGTTTGGATGAACTCCAGTAAGTCTGATGTGAGATACAAAGTTTTTGGACGCAGCAGGAGCTGGAAATAGTTTTAAACGAAACAACACGTATTAGCGTTGTTCCTGTGCTGTATCTAATCGATCCTTACTTATCTATCATGTTATTTGACGTTTCGATGGACTCCAGTAACTCTGATGTGAGATACGACGTTTTCGGACGCAGCAGAAGCTGGAAATAGTTTTAAACAAAACAACACGCATTAGCGATGTTCCTGTGATGTATCTAATCGATTCTTACTTATCTAACATATTATATGACGTTTGGATGGACTCCAGAAAGTCTGATGTGAGATACAAAGTTTTTAGACGCAGCAGCTGCTGGAAATAGTTTTAAACGAAACAACACGCATTAGCGATGTTCCTGTGAAGTATCTAATCGATCCTTACTCATCTATCATGTTATTTTACGTTTGAATGGACTCCAGTAACTCTGATGTGAGATACGAAGTTCTCGGACGCAGCAGAAGCTGGAAATAGTTTTGAACGAAGCAACACGTATTAGCGTTGTTCCTGTGATGTATCTAAACGATTCTTACTTATCTAACATATTATATGACGTTTGGATGGACTCCAGAAATTCTGATGTGAGATACAAAGTTTTTGGACGCAGCAGCTGCTGGAAATAGTTTTAAACGAAACAACACGTATTAGCGTTGTTCCTGTGCTGTATCTAATCGATCCTTACTTATCTATCATGTTATTTGACGTTTCGATGGACTCCAGTAACTCTGATGTGAGATACGACGTTTTCGGACGCAGCAGAAGCTTTAAATAGTTTTTAACGAAACAACACATATTAACGTTGTTCCTGTGATGTATCTAATCGATCCTTACTTATCTATCATGTTATTTGACGTTTGGATCGACTCCAGTAACTCTGATGTGATATACGAAGTTCTCGGACGCAGCAGAAGCTGGAAATAGTTTTAAACGAAACAACACGCATTAGCGTTGTTCCTGTGATGTATCTAATCGGTCCTTACTTATCTATCATGTTATTTGACGTTTCGATGGACTCCAGTAACTCTGATGTGAGATACGACGTTTTCGGACGCAGCAGCAGCTGGAAATAGTTTTAAACGAAACAACACGCATTAGCGATGTTCCTGTGAAGTATCTAATCGATCCTTACTCATCTATCATGTTACTTGACGTTTGGATGGACTCCAGTAACTCTGATGTGAGATACAAAGTTTTTGGACGCAGCAGAAGCTGGAAATAGTTTTGAACGAAACAACACGTATTAGCGTTGTTCCTGTGATGTATCTAAACGATCCTTACTTATCTAACATGTTATTTGACGTTTGGATGGACTCCAGTAAGTCTGATGTGAGATACAATGTTTTTGGACGCAGCAGGAGCTGGAAATAGTTTTAAACGAAACAACACGTATTAGCGTTGTTTCTGTGCTGTATCTAATCGATCCTTACTTATCTATCATGTTATTTGTCGTTTCGATGGACTCCAGTAACTCTGATGTGAGATACGACGTTTTCGGACGCAGCAGAAGCTGGAAATAGTTTTAAACGAAACAACACGTATTAGCGTTGTTCCTGTGATGTATCTAATCGATCCTTACTCATCTATCATGTTATTTGGCGTTTCGATGGACTCCAGTAACTTTGATGTGAGATACGAAGTTCTCGGACGCAGCTGAAGCTGGAAATAGTTTTAAACGAAACAACACGTATTAGCGTTGTTCCTGTGATGTATCTAATCGATCCTTACTTAGCTACTATGTTATTTGACGTTTCGATGGACTCCAGTAACTCTAATGTGAAATACGAAATTTTCGGACGCAGCAGCAGCTGGAAATAGTTTTAAACGAAACAACACATATTAGCGTTGTTCCTGTGATGTATCTAATCGATCATTACTCATCTGTCATGTTATTTGACGTTTGGACGGACTCCAGTAACTCTGATGTGAGATACAAAGTTCTCGGACACAGCAGAAGCTGGAAATAGTTTTGAACGAAACAACACGTATTAGCGTTGTTCCTGTGATGTATCTACACGATCCTTACTTATCTAACATATTATATGACGTTTGGATGGACTCCAGTAAGTCTGATGTGAGATACAAAGTTTTTGGACGCAGCAGCTGCTGGAAATAGTTTTAAACGAAACAAGACGTATTAGCGTTGTTCCTGTGATGTATCTAATCGATCCTTACTCATCTATCATGTTATTTGACGTTTGGATGGACTCCAGTAACTCTAATGTGAGATACGAAATTTTCGGACGCAGCAGCAGCTGGAAATAGTTTTAAACGAAACAACACATATTAGCGTTGTTCCTGTGATGTATCTAATCGATCCTTACTCATCTATCATGTTATTTGACGTTTGGACGGACTCCACTAACTCTGATGTGAGATACAAAGTTCTCGGACGCAGCAGAAGCTGGAAATAGTTTTGAACGAAACAACACGTATTAGCGTTGTTCCTGTGATGTATCTACACGATCCTTACTTATCTAACATATTATATGACGTTTGGATGGACTCCAGTAAGTCTGATGTGAGATACAAAGTTTTTGGACGCAGCAGCTGCTGGAAATAGTTTTAAACGAAACAACACGTATTAGCGTTGTTCCTGTGATGTATCTAATCGATCCTTACTCATCTATCATGTTATTTGACGTTTGGATGGACTCCAGTAACCCTGATGTGAGATACGAAATTTTCGGACGCAGCGGAAGCTGGAAATAGTTTTAAACGAAACAACACTCATTAGCGTTGTTCCTGTGATGTATCTAATCGATCCTTACTTATCTATCATGTTATTTGACGTTTGGATGGACTCCAGTAACTCTAATGTGAGATACGAAATTTTCGGACGCAGCAGCAGCTGGAAATAGTTTTAAACGAAACAACACATATTAGCGTTGTTCCTGTTATGTATCTAATCGATCCTTACTCATCTATCATGTTATTTGTCGTTTCGATGGACTCTAGTAATTCTGATGTGAGATACGAAGTTTTTGGATGCAGCAGGAGCTGGAAATAGTTTTGAACGAAACAACACGTATTAGCGTTGTCCCTGTGATGTATCTAAACGATCCTTACTTATCTAACATGTTATTTGACGTTTGGATGGACTCCAGTAAGTCTGATGCGAGATACAAAGTTTTTGGACGCAGCAGCTGCTGGAAATAGTTTTAAACGAAACAACACGTATTAGCGTTGTTCCTGTGCTGTATCTAATCGATCCTTACTTATCTATCATGTTATTTGACGTTTCGATGGACTCCAGTAACTCTGATGTGAGATACGACGTTTTCGGACGCAGCAGAAGCTGGAAATAGTTTTTAACGAAACAACACATATTAGCGTTGTTCCTGTGATGTATCTAATCGATCCTTACTTATCTATCATGTTATTTGACGTTTGGATCGACTCCAGTAACTCTGATGTGATATACGAAGTTCTCGGACGCAGCAGAAGCTGGAAATAGTTTTAAACGAAACAACACGCATTAGCGTTGTTCCTGTGATGTATCTAATCGATCCTTACTCATCTATCATGTTATTTGGCGTTTCGATGGACTCCAGTAACTCTGATGTGAGATACAAAGTTTACGGACGCAGCAGAAGCTGTAAATAGTTTTAAATGAAACAACACGTATTAGCGTTGTTCCTGTGATGTATCTAATCGATCCTTACTCATCTAACATGTTATTTGACGTTTGGATGGACTCCAGTAACCCTGATGTGAGATACGAAATTTTCGGACGCAGCGGAAGCTGGAAATAGTTTTAAACGAAACAACACGCATTAGCGTTGTTCCTGTGATGTATCTAATCGATCCTTACTCATCTATCATGTTATTTGTCGTTTCGATGGACTCTAGTAATTCTGATGTGAGATACGAAGTTTTTGGACGCAGCAGGAGCTGGAAATAGTTTTGAACGAAACAACACATATTATCGTTTTTCCTGTGATGTATCTAAACGATCCTTACTTATCTAACATGTTATTTGACGTTTGGATGGACTCCAGTAAGTCTGATGCGAGATACAAAGTTTTTGGACGCAGCAGGAGCTGGAAATAGTTTTAAACGAAACAACACGTATTAGCGTTGTTCCTGTGCTGTATCTAATCGATCCTTACTTATCTATCATGTTATTTGACGTTTCGATGGACTCCAGTAACTCTGATGTGAGATACGACGTTTTCGGACGCAGCAGAAGCTGGAAATAGTTTTTAACGAAACAACACATATTAGCGTTGTTCCTGTGATGTATCTAATCGATCCTTACTTATCTATCATGTTATTTGACGTTTGGATCGACTCCAGTAACTCTGATGTGATATACGAAGTTCTCGGACGCAGCAGAAGCTGGAAATAGTTTTAAACGAAACAACACGCATTAGCGTTGTTCCTGTGATGTATCTAATCGGTCCTTACTCATCTATCATGTTATTTGTCGTTTCGATGGACTCCAGTAACTTTGATGTGATATACGACGTTTTCGGACGCAGCAGAAGCTGGAAATAGTTTTAAACAAAACAACACGCATTAGCGATGTTCCTGTGATGTATCTAATCGATCCTTACTCATCTATCATGTTATTTTACGTTTGAATGGACTCCAGTAACTCTGATGTGAGATACGAAGTTCTCGGACGCAGCAGAAGCTGGAAAGAGTTTTGAACGAAGCAACACGTATTAGCGTTGTTCCTGTGATGTATCTAAACGATTCTTACTTATCTAACATATTATATGACGTTTGGATTAACTCCAGTAACTCTAAGGTGAGATACGAAATTTTCGGACGCAGCAGCAGCTGGAAATAGTTTTAAACGAAACAACACATATTAGCGTTGTTCCTGTGATGTATCTAATCGATCCTTACTCATCTATCATGTTATTTGGCGTTTCGATGGACTCCAGTAATCTGATGTGAGATACAAAGTTCTCGGACGCAGCAGAAGCTGGAAATAGTTTTGAACGAAACAACACGTATTAGCGTTGTTCCTGTGATGTATCTAATCGATCCTTACTTAGCTACTATGTTATTTGACGTTTCGATGGACTCCAGTAAGTCTGATGTGAGATAAGACGTTTTCGGACGCAGCAGAAGCTGGAAATAGTTTTTAACGAAACAACACGCATTAGCGTTGTTCCTGTGATGTATCTAATCGATCCTTACTCATCTATCATGTTATTTGACGTTTCGATGGACTCCAGTAACTCTGATGTGAGATAAGACGTTTTCGGACGCAGCAGAAGCTGGAAATAGTTTTTAACGAAACAACACGCATTAGCGTTGTTCCTGTGATGTATCTAATCGATCCTTACTCATCTATCATGTTATTTGGCGTTTCGATGGACTCCAGTAACTTTGATGTGAGATACGAAGTTCTCGGACGCAGCTGAAGCTGGAAATAGTTTTAAACGAAACAACACGTATTAGCGTTGTTCCTGTGATGTATCTAATCGATCCTTACTCATCTATCATGTTATTTGACGTTTGGACGGACTCCAGTAACTCTGATGTGAGATACAAAGTTCTCGGACGCAGCAGAAGCTGGAAATAGTTTTGAACGAAGCAACACGTATTAGCGTTGTTCCTGTGATGTATCTAAACGATCCTTACTTATCTAACATATTATATGACGTTTGGATGGACTCCAGTAAGTCTGATGTGAGATAAGACGTTTTCGGACGCAGCAGAAGCTGGAAATAGTTCTTAACGAAACAACACGCATTAGCGTTGTTCCTGTGATGTATCTAATCGATCCTTACTCATCTATCATGTTATTTGACGTTTCGATGGACTCCAGTAACTCTGATGTGAGATAAGACGTTTTCGGACGCAGCAGAAGCTGGAAATAGTCTTTAACGAAACAACACGCATTAGCGTTGTTCCTGTGATGTATCTAATCGATCCTTACTCATCTATCATGTTATTTGGCGTTTCGATGGACTCCAGTAACTTTGATGTGAGATACGAAGTTCTCGGACGCAGCTGAAGCTGGAAATAGTTTTAAACGAAACAACACGTATTAGCGTTGTTCCTGTGATGTATCTAATCGATCCTTACTCATCTATCATGTTATTTGACGATTGGACGGACTCCAGTAACTCTGATGTGAGATACAAAGTTCTCGGACGCAGCAGAAGCTGGAAATAGTTTTGAACGAAGCAACACGTATTAGCGTTGTTCCTGTGATGTATCTAAACGATCCTTACTTATCTAACATATTATATGACGTTTGGATGGACTCCAGTAAGTCTGATGTGAGATACAAAGTTTTTGGACGCAGCAGCTGCTGGAAATAGTTTTAAACGAAACAACACGTATTAGCGTTGTTCCTGTGCTGTATATAATCGATCCTTACTTATCTATCATGTTATTTGGCGTTTCGATGGACTCCAGTAACTCTGATGTGAGATACAAAGTTCTCGGACACAGCAGAAGCTGGAAATAGTTTTGAACGAAACAACACGTATTAGCGTTGTTCCTGTGATGTATCTAAACGATCCTTACTTATCTATCATGTTGTTTGACGTTTGGATGGACTCCAGTAACTCTAATGTGAGATACGAAATTTTCGGACGCAGCAGCAGCTGGAAATAGTTTTAAACGAAACAACACATATTAGCGTTGTTCCTGTGATGTATCTAATCGATCCTTACTCATCTATCATGTTATTTGACGTTTGGACGGATTCCAGTAACTCTGATGTGAGATACAAAGTTCTCGGACGCAGCAGAAGCTGGAAATAGTTTTGAACGAAACAACACTTATTAGCGTTGTTCCTGTGATGTATCTAAACGATCCTTACTTATCTAACATATTATATGACGTTTGGATGGACTCCAGTAAGTCTGATGTGAGATACAAAGTTTTTGGACGCAGCAGCTGATGGAAATAGTTTTAAACGAAACAACACGTATTAGCGTTGTTCCTGTGATGTATCTAATCGATCCTTACTCATCTATCATGTTATTTGACGTTTGGATGGACTCCAGTAACCCTGATGTGAGATACGAAATTTTCGGACGCAGCGGAAGCTGGAAATAGTTTTAAACGAAACAACACTCATTAGCGTTGTTCCTGTGATGTATCTAATCGATCCTTACTTATCTATCATGTTATTTGACGTTTGGATGGACTCCAGTAACTCTAATGTGAGATACGAAATTTTCGGACGCAGCAGCAGCTGGAAATAGTTTTAAACGAAACAACACATATTAGCGTTGTTCCTGTTATGTATCTAATCGATCCTTACTCATCTATCATGTTATTTGTCGTTTCGATGGACTCTAGTAATTCTGATGTGAGATACGAAGTTTTTGGACGCAGCAGGAGCTGGAAATAGTTTTGAACGAAACAACACGTATTAGCGTTGTCCCTGTGATGTATCTAAACGATCCTTACTTATCTAACATGTTATTTGACGTTTGGATGGACTCCAGTAAGTCTGATGTGAGTTACGAAGTTCTCGGACGCAGCTGAAGCTGGAAATAGTTTTAAACGAAACAACACGTATTAGCGTTGTTCCTGTGCTGTATCTAATCGATCCTTACTTATCTATCATGTTATTTGTCGTTTCGATGGACTCCAGTAACTCTGATGTGAGATACGACGTTTTCGGACGCAGCAGAAGCTGGAAATAGTTTTAAACGAAACAACACGTATTAGCGTTGTTCCTGTGATGTATCTAATCGATCCTTACTCATCTATCATGTTATTTGGCGTTTCGATGGACTCCAGTAACTTTGATGTGAGATACGAAGTTCTCGGACGCAGCTGAAGCTGGAAATAGTTTTAAACGAAACAACACGTATTAGCGTTGTTCCTGTGATGTATCTAATCGATCCTTACTTAGCTACTATGTTATTTGACGTTTCGATGGACTCCAGTAACTCTAATGTGAGATACGAAATTTTCGGACGCAGCAGCAGCTGGAAATAGTTTTAAACGAAACAGCACATATTAGCGTTGTTCCTGTGATGTATCTAATCGATCCTTACTCATCTCTCATGTTATTTGACGTTTGGACGGACTCCAGTAACGCTGATGTGAGATACAAAGTTCTCGGACGCAGCAGAAGCTGGAAATAGTTTTGAACGAAACAACACGTATTAGCGTTGTTCCTGTGATGTATCTAAACGATCCTTACTTATCTAACATGTTATTTGACGTTTGGATGGACTCCAGTAACTCTAATGTGAGATACGAAATTTTCGGACGCAGCAGCAGCTGGAAATAGTTTTAAACGAAACAACACATATTAGCGTTGTTCCTGTGATGTATGTAATCGATCCTTACTCATCTATCATGTTATTTGACGTTTGGACATACTCCAGTAACTCTGATGTGAGATACAAAGTTCTCGGACGCGGCAGAAGCTGGAAATAGTTTTGAACGAAACAACACGTATTAGCGTTGTTCCTGTGATGTATCTAAACGATCCTTACTTATCTAACATATTATATGACGTTTGGATGGACTCCAGTAAGTCTGATGTGAGATACAAAGTTTTTGGACGCAGCAGCTGCTGGAAATAGTTTTAAACGAAACAACACGTATTAGCGTTGTTCCTGTGCTGTATCTAATCGATCCTTACTTATCTATCATGTTATTTGACGTTTCGATGGACTCCAGTAACTCTGATGTGAGATACGACGTTTTCGGACGCAGCAGAAGCTGGAAATAGTTTTTAACGAAACAACACATATTAGCGTTGTTCCTGTAATGTATCTAATCGATCCTTACTTATCTATCATGTTATTTGACGTTTGGATCGACTCCAGTAACTCTGATGTGATATACGAAGTTCTCGGACGCAGCAGAAGCTGGAAATAGTTTTAAACGAAACAACACGCATTAGCGTTGTTCCTGTGATGTATCTAATCGATCCTTACTCATCTATCATGTTATTTGGCGTTTCGATGGACTCCAGTAACTCTGATGTGAGATACAAAGTTTACGGACGCAGCAGAAGCTGGAAATAGTTTTAAATGAAACAACACGTATTAGCGTTGTTCCTGTGATGTATCTAATCGGTCCTTACTCATCTATCATGTTATTTGTCGTTTCGATGGACTCTAGAAATTCTGATGTGATATACGAAGTTTTTGGACGCAGCAGGAGCTGGAAATAGTTTTGAACGAAACAACACATATTAGCGTTGTTCCTGTGATGTATCTAAACGATCCTTACTTATCTAACATGTTATTTGACGTTTGGATGGACTCCAGTAAGTCTGATGCGAGATACAAAGTTTATGGACGCAGCAGGAGCTGGAAATAGTTTTAAACGAAACAACACGTATTAGCGTTGTTCCTGTGATGTATCTAATCGGTCCTTACTCATCTATCATGTTATTTGTCGTTTCGATGGACTCTAGAAATTCTGATGTGATATACGAAGTTTTTGGACGCAGCAGGAGCTGGAAATAGTTTTGAACGAAACAACACATATTAGCGTTGTTCCTGTGATGTATCTAAACGATCCTTACTTATCTAACATGTTATTTGACGTTTGGATGGACTCCAGTAAGTCTGATGCGAGATACAAAGTTTTTGGACGCAGCAGGAGCTGGAAATAGTTTTAAACGAAACAACACGTATTAGCGTTGTTCCTGTGCTGTATCTAATCGATCCTTACTTATCTATCATGTTATTTGACGTTTCGATGGACTCCAGTAACTCTGATGTGAGATACGACGTTTTCGGACGCAGCAGAAGCTGGAAATAGTTTTAAACGAAACAACACGTATTAGCGTTGTTCCTGTGATGTATCTAATCGATCCTTACTTATCTATCATGTTATTTGACGTTTGGACGGACTCCAGTAACTCTGATGTGAGAAACAAAGTTCTCGGACGCAGCAGAAGCTGGAAAGAGTTTTGAACGAAACAACACGTATTAGCGTTGTTCCTGTGATGTATCTAAACGATCCTTACTTATCTAACATATTATATGACGTTTGGATGGACTCCAGTAAGTCTGATGTGAGATACAAAGTTTTTGGACGCAGCAGCTGCTGGAAATAGTTTTAAACGAAACAACACGTATTAGCGTTGTTCCTGTGCTGTATCTAATCGATCCTTACTTATCTATCATGTTATTTGACGTTTCGATGGACTCCAGTAACTCTGATGTGAGATACGACGTTTTCGGACGCAGCAGAAGCTGGAAATAGTTTTTAACGAAACAACACATATTAGCGTTGTTCCTGTGATGTATCTAATCGATCCTTACTTATCTATCATGTTATTTGACGTTTGGATCGACTCCAGTAACTCTGATGTGATATACGAAGTTCTCGGACGCAGCAGAAGCTGGAAATAGTTTTAAACGAAACAACACGCATTAGCGTTGTTCCTGTGATGTATCTAATCGGTCCTTACTCATCTATCATGTTATTTGTCGTTTCGATGGACTCCAGTAACTTTGATGTGAGATACGACGTTTTCGGACGCAGCAGAAGCTGGAAATAGTTTTAAACAAAACAACACGCATTAGCGATGTTCCTGTGATGTATCTAATCGATCCTCACTCATCTATCATGTTATTTTACGTTTGAATGGACTCCAGTAACTCTGATGTGAGATACGAAGTTCTCGGACGCAGCAGAAGCTGGAAATAGTTTTGAACGAAGCAACACGTATTAGCGTTGTTCCTGTGATGTATCTAAACGATTCTTACTTATCTAACATATTATATGACGTTTGGATTAACTCCAGTAACTCTAATGTGAGATACGAAATTTTCGGACGCAGCAGCAGCTGGAAATAGTTTTAAACGAAACAACACATATTAGCGTTGTTCCTGTGATGTATCTAATCGATCCTTACTCATCTATCATGTTATTTGGCGTTTCGATGGACTCCAGTAACTCTGATGTGAGATACAAAGTTCTCGGACGCAGCAGAAGCTGGAAATAGTTTTGAACGAAACAACACGCATTAGCGTTGTTCCTGTGATGTATCTAATCGGTCCTTACTCATCTATCATGTTATTTGTCGTTTCGATGGACTCTAGTAATTCTGATGTGATATACGAAGTTTTTGGACGCAGCAGGAGCTGGAAATAGTTTTGAACGAAACAACACGTATTAGCGTTGTCCCTGTGATGTATCTAAACGATCCTTACTTATCTAACATGTTATTTGACGTTTGGATGGACTCCAGTAAGTCTGATGTGAGATACGAAATTTTTGGACGCAGCAGGAGCTGGAAATAGTTTTGAACGAAACAACACGTATTAGCGTTGTCCCTGTGATGTATCTAAACGATCCTCACTTATCTAACATGTTATTTGACGTTTGGATGGACTCCAGTAAGTCTGATGTGAGTTACGAAGTTCTCGGACGCAGCTGAAGCTAGAAATAGTTTTAAAGGAAACAACACGCATTAGCGTTGTTCCTGTGATGTATCTAATCGATCCTTACTCATCTATCATGTTATTTGTCGTTTCGATGGACTCTAGTAATTCTGATGTGAGATACGAAGTTTTTGGACGCAGCAGAAGCTGGAGGTAGTTTTGAACGAAACAACACATATTAGCGTTGTTCCTGTGATGTATCTAATCGATCCTTACTTAGCTACTATGTTATTTGACGTTTCGATGGACTCCAGTAACTCTAATGTGAGATACGAAATTTTCGGACGCAGCAGCAGCTGGAAATAGTTTTGAACGAAACAGCACGTATTAGCGTTGTTCCTGTGATGTATCTAATCGATCCTTACTTATCTATCATGTTATTTGACGTTTGGATGGACTCCAGTAACTCTGATGTGAGATACGAAGTTCTCTGACACAGCAGAAGCTGGAAATAGTTTTGAACGAAACAACACGTATTAGCGTTGTTCCTGTGATGTATCTAAACGATCCTTACTTATCTATCATGTTATTTGACGTTTGGATGGACTCCAGTAACTCTGATGTGAGATACGACGTTTTCGGACGCAGCAGAAGTTGGAAATAGTTTTAAACACAACAACACGCATTAGCGATGTTCCTGTGATGTATCTAATCGATCCTTACTCATCTATCATGTTATTTTACGTTTGAATGGACTCCAGTAACTCTGATGTGAGATACAAAGTTTCTGGACGCAGCAGAAGCTGGAGGTAGTTTTGAACGAAACAACACGTATTAGCGTTGTTCCTGTGATGTATCTAATCGATCCTTACTTAGCTACTATGTTATTTGCCGTTTCGATGGACTCCAGTAACTCTAATGTGAGATACGAAATTTTCGGACGCAGCAGCAGCTGGAAATAGTTTTTAACGGAACAGCACATATTAGCGTTGTTCCTGTGATGTATCTAATCGATCCTTACTTATCTATCATGTTATTTGACGTTTGGATGGACTCCAGTAACTCTGATGTGAGATACGAAGTTCTCGGACGCAGCAGAAGCTGGAAATAGTTTTAAACGAAACAACACGCATTAGCGTTGTTCCTGTGATGTATCTAATCGATCCTTACTTATCTAACATGTTATTTGACGTTTGGATGGACTCCAGTAAGTCTGATGTGAGATACGACGTTTTCGGACGCAGCAGAAGCTGGAAATAGTTTTTAACGAAACAACACATATTAGCGTTGTTCCTGTGATGTATCTAATCGATCCTTACTTATCTATCATATTATTTGACGTTTGGATCGACTCCAGTAACTCTGATGTGATATACGAAGTTCTCGGACGCAGCAGAAGCTGGAAATAGTTTTAAACGAAACAACACGCATAGGCGTTGTTCCTGTGATGTATCTAATCGATCCTTACTCATCTATCATGTTATTTGGCGTTTCGATGGACTCCAGTAACCCTGATGTGAGATACGAAATTTTCGGACGCAGCGGAAGCTGGAAATAGTTTTAAACGAAACAACACGCATTAGCGTTGTTCCTGTGATGTATCTAATCGATCCTTACTCATCTATCATGTTATTTGTCGTTTCGATGGACTCTAGTAATTCTGATGTGAGATACGAAGTTTTTGGACGCAGCAGGAGCTGGAAATAGTTTTGAACGAAACAACAGGTATTAGCGTTGTCCCTGTGATGTATCTAAACGATCCTTACTTATCTAACATGTTATTTGACGTTTGGATGGACTCCAGTAAGTCTGATGTGAGATACAAAGTTTTTGGACGCAGCAGGAGCTGGAAATAGTTTTAAACGAAACAACACGTATTAGCGTTGTTCCTGTGCTGTATCTAATCGATCCTTACTTATCTATCATGTTATTTGACGTTTCGATGGACTCCAGTAACTCTGATGTGAGATACGACGTTTTCGGACGCAGCAGAAGATGTTCCTGTGATGTATCTAATCGATCCTTACTCATCTATCATGTTATTTTACGTTTGAATGGACTCCAGTAACTCTGATGTGAGATACAAAGTTTCTGGACGCAGCAGAAGCTGGAGGTAGTTTTGAACGAAACAACACGTATTAGCGTTGTTCCTGTGATGTATCTAATCGATCCTTACTTAGCTACTATGTTATTTGACGTTTCGATGGACTCCAGTAACTCTAATGTGAGATACGAAATTTTCGGACGCAGCAGCAGCTGGAAATAGTTTTTAACGAAACAGCACATATTAGCGTTGTTCCTGTGATGTATCTAATCGATCCTTACTTATCTATCATGTTATTTGACGTTTGGATGGACTCCAGTAACTCTGATGTGAGATACGAAGTTCTCGGACGCAGCAGAAGCTGGAAATAGTTTTAAACGAAACAACACGCATTAGCGTTGTTCCTGTGATGTATCTAATCGATCCTTACTCATCTATCATGTTATTTGGCGTTTCGATGGACTCCAGTAACTCTGATGTGAGATACAAAGTTTACGGACGCAACAGAAGCTGGAAATAGTTTTGAACGAAACAACACGTATTAGCGTTGTTCCTGTGATGTATCTAATCGATCCTTACTTAGCTACTATGTTATTTGACGTTTCGATGGACTCCAGTAACTCTAATGTGAGATACGAAATTTTCGGACGCAGCAGCAGCTGGAAATAGTTTTGAACGAAACAACACGTATTAGCGTTGTTCCTGTGATGTATCTAATCGATCCTTACTTAGCTACTATGTTATTTGACGTTTCGATGGACTCCAGTAACTCTAATGTGAGATACGAAATTTTCGGACGCAGCAGCAGCTGGAAATAGTTTTAAACGAAACAACACATATTAGCGTTGTTCCTGTGATGTATCTAATCGATCCTTACTCATCTATCATGTTATTTGACGTTTGGACGGACTCCAGTAACTCTGATGTGAGATACAAAGTTCTCTGACACAGCAGAAGCTGGAAATAGTTTTGAACGAAACAACACGTATTAGCGTTGTTCCTGTGATGTATCTAATCGATCCTTACTTATCTATCATGTTATTTGACGTTTATATGGACTCCAGTAACTCTGATTTGAGATACGAAGTTCTCGGACGCAGCAGAAGCTGGAAATAGTTTTAAACGAAACAACACGCATTAGCGTTGTTCCTGTGATGTATCTAATCGATCCTTACTCATCTATCATGTTATTTGGCGTTTCGATGGACTCCAGTAACTCTAATGTGAGATACGAAATATTCGGACGCAGCAGCAGCTGGAAATAGTTTTAAACGAAACAACACGTATTAGCGTTGTACTCCAGTAACTCTGATGTGAGATACGACGTTTTCGGACGCAGCAGAAGCTGGAAATAGTTTTAAACGAAACAACACGTATTAGCGTTGTTCCTGTGATGTATCTAATCGATCCTTACTTATCTATCATGTTATTTGACGTTTATATGGACTCCAGTAACTCTGATTTGAGATACGAAGTTCTCGGACGCAGCAGAAGCTGGAAATAGTTTTAAACGAAACAACACGCATTAGCGTTGTTCCTGTGATGTATCTAATCGATCCTTACTCATCTATCATGTTATTTGGCGTTTCGATGGACTCCAGTAACTCTAATGTGAGATACGAAATATTCGGACGCAGCAGCAGCTGGAAATAGTTTTAAACGAAACAACACATATTAGCGTTGTTCCTGTGATGTATCTAATCGATCCTTACTCATCTATCATGTTATTTGACGTTTGGACGGACTCCAGTAACTCTGATGTGAGATACAATGTTCTCGGGCGCAGCAGAAACTGGAAATAGTTTTGAACGAAACAACACGTATTAGCGTTGTTCCTGTGATGTATCTAATCGATCCTTACTTAGCTACTATGTTATTTGACGTTTCGATGGACTCCAGTAACTCTAATGTGAGATACGAAATTTTCGGACGCAGCAGCAGCTGGAAATAGTTTTAAACGAAACAACACATATTAGCGTTGTTCCTGTGATGTATCTAATCGATCCTTACTCATCTATCATGTTATTTGACGTTTGGACGGACTCCAGTAACTCTGATGTGAGATACAAAGTTCTCTGACACAGCAGAAGCTGGAAATAGTTTTGAACGAAACAACACGTATTAGCGTTGTTCCTGTGATGTATCTAAACGATCCTTACTTATCTAACATGTTATTTGACGTTTGGATGGACTCCAGTAAGTCTGATGTGAGATACAAAGTTTTTGGACGCAGCAGGAACTGGAAATAGTTTTAAACGAAACAACACGTATTAGCGTTGTACTCCAGTAACTCTGATGTGAGATACGACGTTTTCGGACGCAGCAGAAGCTGGAAATAGTTTTAAACGAAACAACACGTATTAGCGTTGTTCCTGTGATGTATCTAATCGACCCTTACTTATCTATCATGTTATTTGACGTTTGGATGGACTCCAGTAACTCTGATTTGAGATACGAAGTTCTCGGACGCAGCAGAAGCTGGAAATAGTTTTAAACGAAACAACACGCATTAGCGTTGTTCCTGTGATGTATCTAATCGATCCTTACTCATCTATCATGTTATTTGGCGTTTCGATGGACTCCAGTAACTCTAATGTGAGATACGAAATATTCGGACGCAGCAGCAGCTGGAAATAGTTTTAAACGAAACAACACATATTAGCGTTGTTCCTGTGATGTATCTAATCGATCCTTACTCATCTATCATGTTATTTGACGTTTGGACGGACTCCAGTAACTCTGATGTGAGATACAAAGTTCTCGGGCGCAGCAGAAACTGGAAATAGTTTTGAACGAAACAACACGTATTAGCGTTGTTCCTGTGATGTATCTAAACGATCCTTACTTATCTAACATGTTATTTGACGTTTGGATGGACTCCAGTAAGTCTGATGTGAGATACAACGTTTTTGGACGCAGCAGGAGCTGGAAATAGTTTTAAACGAAACAACACGTATTAGCGTTGTTCCTGTGCTGTATCTAATCGATCCTTACTTATCTATCATGTTATTTGACGTTTCGATGGACTCCAGTAACTCTGATGTGAGATACGACGTTCTCGGACGCAGCTGAAGCTGGAAATAGTTTTAAACGAAACAACACGCATTAGCGTTGTTCCTGTGATGTATCTAATCGATCCTTACTCATCTATCATGTTATTTGACGTTTCGATGGACTCCAGCAACTTTGATGTGAGATACGAAGTTCTCGGACGCAGCTGAAGCTAGAAATAGTTTTAAACGAAACAACACGTATTAGCGTTGTTCCTGTGCTGTATCTAATCGATCCTTACTCATCTATCAAGTTATTTGACGTTTGGATGGACTCCAGTAACTCTGATGTGAGATACAAAATTTACGGACGCAGCAGAAGCTGGAAATAGTTTTGAACGAAACAACACGTATTAGCGTTGTTCCTGTGATGTATCTAATCGATCCTTACTTATCTACTATGTTCTTTGACGTTTCGATGGACTCCAGTAACTATGATGTGAGATACGAAATTTCCGGACGCAGCAGAAGCTGAAAATAGTTTTAAACGAAACAACACGCATTAGCGTTGTTCCTGTGATGTATCTAATCGATCCTTACTCATCTCTCATGTTATTTGGCGTTTCGATGGACTCCAGTAACTTTGATGTGAGTTACGAAGTTCTCGGACGCAGCTGAAGCTAGAAATAGTTTTAAAGGAAACAACACGCATTAGCGTTGTTCCTGTGATGTATCTAATCGATCCTTACTTATCTATCATGTTATTTGACGTTTCGATGGACTCCAGTAACTCTGATGTGAGATACGACGTTTTCGGACGCAGCAGAAGCTGGAAATAGTTTTAAACGAAACAACACGTATTAGCGTTGTTCCTGTGATGTATCTAAACGATCCTTACTTATCTAACATGTTATTTGACGTTTGGATGGACTCCAGTAAGTCTTATGTGAGATACAAAGTTTTTGGACGCAGCAGGAGCTGGAAATAGTTTTAAACGAAACAACACGTATTAGCGTTGTTCCTGTGCTGTATCTAACCGATCCTTACTTATCTATCATGTTATTTGACGTTTCGATGGACTCCAGTAACTCTGATGTGAGATACGACGTTTTCGGACGCAGCTGAAGCTAGAAATAGTTTTAAACGAAACAACACGCACTAGCGTTGTTCCTGTGATGTATCTAATCGATCCTTACTCATCTATCATGTTATTTGACGTTTGGATGGACTCCAGTAACTCTGATGTGAGATACAAAGTTTTCGGACGCAGCAGAAGCTGGAAATAGTTTTGAACGAAACAACACGTATTAACGTTGTTCCTGTGATGTATCTAATCGATCCTTACTTAGCTACTATGTTATTTGACGTTTCGATGGACTCCAGTAACTCTAATGTGAGATACGAAATTTTCGGACGCAGCAGCAGCTGGAAATAGTTTTAAACGAAACAACACATATTAGCGTTGTTCCTGTGATGTATCTAATCGATCCTTACTCATCTATCATGTTATTTGACGTTTCGATGGACTCCAGTAACTTTGATGTGAGATACGAAGTTCTCGGACGCAGCTGAAGCTAGAAATAGTTTTAAACGAAACAACACGCACTAGCGTTGTTCCTGTGATGTATCTAATCGATCCTTACTCATCTATCATGTTATTTGACGTTTGGATGGACTCCAGTAACTCTGATGTGAGATACAAAGTTTTCGGACGCAGCAGAAGCTGGAAATAGTTTTGAACGAAACAACACGTATTAACGTTGTTCCTGTGATGTATCTAAGCGATCCTTACTTATCTACTATGTTATTTGACGTATCGATGGACTCCAGTAACTTTGATGTGAGATACGAAGTTCTCGGACGCAGCTGAAACTAGAAATAGTTTTAAACGAAACAACACGTATTAGCGTTGTTCCTGTGATGTATCTAATCGATCCTTACTCATCTATCATGTTATTTGACGTTTGGATCGACTCCAGTAACTCTGATGTGATATACGAAGTTCTCGGACGCAGCAGAAGCTGGAAATAGTTTTAAACGAAACAACACGCATTAGCGTTGTTCCTGTGCTGTATCTAATCGATCCTTACTTATCTATCATGTTATTTGACGTTTCGATGGACTCCAGTAACTCTGATGTGAGATACGACGTTTTCGGACGCAGCAGAAGCTGGAAATCGTTTTAAACGAAACAACACGCATTAGCGATGTTCCTGTGATGTATCTGTTCGATCCTTACTCATCTATCATGTTATTTTATGTTTGGATGGACTCCAGTAACTCTGATGTGAGATACAAAGTTTTTGGACGCAGCAGAAGCTGGAAATAGTTTTGAACGAAACAACACGTATTAACGTTGTTCCTGTGATGTGTCTAATCGATCCTTACTTAGCTACTATGTTATTTGACGTTTCGATGGACTCCAGTAACTCTAATGTGAGATACGAAATTTTCGGACGCAGCAGCAGCTGGAAATAGTTTTAAACGAAACAACACATATTAGCGTTGTTCCTGTGATGTATCTAATCGATCCTTACTCATCTATCATGTTATTTGACGTTTCGATGGACTCCAGTAACTTTGATGTGAGATACGAAGTTCTCGGACGCAGCTGAAGCTAGAAATAGTTTTAAACGAAACAACACGCACTAGCGTTGTTCCTGTGATGTATCTAATCGATCCTTACTCATCTATCATGTTATTTGACGTTTGGATGGACTCCAGTAACTCTGATGTGAGATACAAAGTTTTCGGACGCAGCAGAAGCTGGAAATAGTTTTGAACGAAACAACACGTATTAACGTTGTTCCTGTGATGTATCTAAGCGATCCTTACTTATCTACTATGTTATTTGACGTATCGATGGACTCCAGTAACTTTGATGTGAGATACGAAGTTCTCGGACGCAGCTGAAACTAGAAATAGTTTTAAACGAAACAACACGTATTAGCGTTGTTCCTGTGATGTATCTAATCGATCCTTACTCATCTATCATGTTATTTGACGTTTGGATCGACTCCAGTAACTCTGATGTGATATACGAAGTTCTCGGACGCAGCAGAAGCTGGAAATAGTTTTAAACGAAACAACACGCATTAGCGTTGTTCCTGTGATGTATCTAATCGATCCTTACTCATCTGTCATGTTATTTGGCGTTTCGATGGACTCCAGTAACCCTGATGTGAGATACGAAATTTTCGGACGCAGCGGAAGCTGGAAATAGTTTTAAACGAAACAACACGCATTAGCGTTGTTCCTGTAATGTATCTAATCGATCCTTACTCATCTATCATGTTATTTGTCGTTTCGATGGACTCTAGTAATTCTGATGTGAGATACGAAGTTTTTGGACGCAGCAGGAGCTGGAAATAGTTTTGAACGAAACAACACGTATTAGCGTTGTCCCTGTGATGTATCTAAACGATCCTTACTTATCTAACATGTTATTTGACGTTTGGATGGACTCCAGTAAGTCTGATGTGAGATACAAAGTTTTTGGACGCAGCAGGAGCTGGAAATAGTTTTAAACGAAACAACACGTATTAGCGTTGTTCCTGTGCTGTATCTAATCGATCCTTACTTATCTATCATGTTATTTGACATTTCGATGGACTCCAGTAACTCTGATGTGAGATACGACGTTTTCGGACGCAGCAGAAGCTGGAAATAGTTTTAAACAAAACAACACGCATTAGCGATGTTCCTGTGATGCATCTAATCGATCCTTACTCATCTATCATGTTATTTCACGTTTGAATGGACTCCAGTAACTCTGATGTGATATACAAAGTTTTTGGACGCAGCAGAAGCTGGAGGTAGTTTTGAACGAAACAACACATATTAGCGTTGTTCCTGTGATGTATCTAATCGATCTTTACTTAGCTACTATGTTATTTGACGTTTCGATGGACTCCAGTAACTCTAATGTGAGATACGAAATTTTCGGACGCAGCAGCAGCTGGAAATAGTTTTAAACGAAACAACACATATTAGCGTTGTTCCTGTGATGTATCTAATCGATCCTTACTCATCTATCATGTTATTTGGCGTTTCGATGGACTCCAGTAACTCTGATGTGAGATACAAAATTCTCGGACGCAGCAGAAGCTGGAAATAGTTTTGAACGAAACAACACGTATTAGCGTTGTTCCTGTGATGTATCTAAACGATCCTTACTTATCTAACATGTTATTTGATGTTTGGATGGACTCCAGTAAGTCTGATGTGAGATACAACGTTTTTGGACGCAGCAGGAGCTGGAAATAGTTTTAAACGAAACAACACGTATTAGCGTTGTTCCTGTGCTGTATCTAATCGATCCTTACTTATCTATCATGTTATTTGACGTTTCGATGGACTCCAGTAACTCTGATGTGAGATACGACGTTCTCGGACGCAGCTGAAGCTGGAAATAGTTTTAAACGAAACAACACGCATTAGCGTTGTTCCTGTGATGTATCTAATCGATCCTTACTCATCTATCATGTTATTTGACGTTTCGATGGACTCCAGTAACTTTGATGTGAGATACGAAGTTCTCGGACGCAGCTGAAGCTAGAAATAGTTTTAAACGAAACAACACGTATTAGCGTTGTTCCTGTGCTGTATCTAATCGATCCTTACTTATCTATCATGTTATTTGACGTTTCGATGGACTCCAGTAACTCTGATGTGAGATACGACGTTTTCGGACGCAGCAGAAGCTGGAAATTGTTTTAAACAAAACAACACGCATTAGCGATGTTCCTGTGATGTATCTAATCGATCCTTACTCATCTATCATGTTATTTTACGTTTGAATGGACTCCAGTAACTCTGATGTGATATACAAAGTTTTTGGACGCAGCAGAAGCTGGAGGTAGTTTTGAACGAAACAACACATATTAGCGTTGTTCCTGTGATGTATCTAATCGATCCTTACTTAGCTACTATGTTATTTGACGTTTCGATGGACTCCAGTAACTCTAATGTGAGATACGAAATTTTCGGACGCAGCAGCAGCTGGAAATTGTTTTAAACGAAACAACACATATTAGCGTTGTTCCTGTGATGTATCTAATCGATCCTTACTCATCTATTATGTTATTTGGCGTTTCGATGGACTCCAGTAACTCTGATGTGAGATACAAAGTTCTCGGACGCAGCAGAAGCTGGAAATAGTTTTGAACGAAACAACACGTATTAGCGTTGTTCCTGTGATGTATCTAAACGATCCTTACTTATCTAACATGTTATTTGACGTTTGGATGGACTCCAGTAAGTCTGATGTGAGATACAACGTTTTTGGACGCAGCAGGAGCTGGAAATAGTTTTAAACGAAACAACACCTATTAGCGTTGTTCCTGTGCTGTATCTAATCGATCCTTACTTATCTATCATGTTATTTGACGTTTCGATGGACTCCAGTAACTCTGATGTGAGATACGACGTTCTCGGACGCAGCTGAAGCTGGAAATAGTTTTAAACGAAACAACACGCATTAGCGTTGTTCCTGTGATGTATCTAATCGATCCTTACTCATCTATCATGTTATTTGACGTTTCGATGGACTCCAGTAACTTTGATGTGAGATACGAAGTTCTCGGACGCAGCTGAAGCTAGAAATAGTTTTAAACGAAACAACACGTATTAGCGTTGTTCCTGTGCTGTATCTAATCGATCCTTACTCATCTATCAAGTTATTTGACGTTTGGATGGACTCCAGTAACTCTGATGTGAGATACAAAATTTACGGACGCAGCAGAAGCTGGAAATAGTTTTGAACGAAACAACACGTATTAGCGTTGTTCCTGTGATGTATCTAATCGATCCTTACTTATCTACTATGTTCTTTGACGTTTCGATGGACTCCAGTAACTATGATGTGAGATACGATATTTCCGGACGCAGCAGAAGCTGAAAATAGTTTTAAACGAAACAACACGCATTAGCGTTGTTCCTGTGATGTATCTAATCGATCCTTACTCATCTCTCATGTTATTTGGCGTTTCGATGGACTCCAGTAACTTTGATGTGAGTTACGAAGTTCTCGGACGCAGCTGAAGCTAGAAATAGTTTTAAAGGAAACAACACGCATTAGCGTTGTTCCTGTGATGTATCTAAACGATCCTTACTTATCTAACATGTTATTTGACGTTTGGATGGACTCCAGTAAGTCTGATGTGAGATACAACGTTTTTGGACGCAGCAGGAACTGGAAATAGTTTTAAACGAAACAACACGTATTAGCGTCGTTCCTGTGCTGTATCTAATCGATCCTTACTTATCTATCATGTTATTTGACGTTTCGATGGACTCCAGTAACTCTGATGTGAGATACGACGTTCTCGGACGCAGCTGAAGCTGGAAATAGTTTTAAACGAAACAACACGCATTAGCGTTGTTCCTGTGATGTATCTAATCGATCCTTACTCATCTATCATGTTATTTGACGTTTCGATGGACTCCAGTAACTTTGATGTGAGATACGAAGTTCTCGGACGCAGCTGAAGCTAGAAATAGTTTTAAACGAAACAACACGCATTAGCGTTGTTCCTGTGATGTATCTAATCGATCCTTACTCATCTATCATGTTACTTGGCGTTTCGATGGACTCCAGTAACTTTGATGTGAGATACGAAGTTCTCGGACGCAGCTGAAGCTAGAAATAGTTTTAAACGAAACAACACGTATTAGCGTTGTTCCTGTGCTGTATCTAATCGATCCTTACTCATCTATCAAGTTATTTGACGTTTGGATGGACTCCAGTAACTCTGATGTGAGATACAAAATTTACGGACGCAGCAGAAGCTGGAAATAGTTTTGAACGAAACAACACGTATTAGCGTTGTTCCTGTGATGTATCTAATCGATCCTTACTTATCTACTATGTTCTTTGACGTTTCGATGGACTCCAGTAACTATGATGTGAGATACGAAATTTCCGGACGCAGCAGAAGCTGAAAATAGTTTTAAACAAAACAACACGCATTAGCGTTGTTCCTGTGATGTATCTAATCGATCCTTACTCATCTCTCATGTTATTTGGCGTTTCGATGGACTCCAGTAACTTTGATGTGAGTTACGAAGTTCTCGGACGCAGCTGAAGCTAGAAATAGTTTTAAAGGAAACAACACGTATTAGCGTTGTTCCTGTGATGTATCTAAACGATCCTTACTTATCTAACATGTTATTTGACGTTTGGATGGACTCCAGTAAGTCTGATGTGAGATACAAAGTTTTTGGACGCAGCAGGAGCTGGAAATAGTTTTAAACGAAACAACACGTATTAGCGTTGTTCCTGTGCTGTATCTAACCGATCCTTACTTATCTATCATGTTATTTGACGTTTCGATGGACTCCAGTAACTCTGATGTGAGATACGACGTTTTTGGACGCAGCAGAAGCTGGAAATAGTTTTGAACGAAACAACACGCATTAGCGTTGTTCCTGTGATGTATCTAATCGATCCTTACTCATCTGTCATGTTATTTGGCGTTTCGATGGACTCCAGTAACCTTGATGTGAGATACGAAATTTTCGGACGCAGCGGAAGCTGGAAATAGTTTTAAACGAAACAACACGCATTAGCGTTGTTCCTGTGATGTATCTAATCGATCCTTACTCATCTATCATGTTATTTGACGTTTCGATGGACTCAAGTAACTTTGATGTGAGATACGAAGTTCTCGGACGCAGCTGAAGCTAGAAATAGTTTTAAACGAAACAACACGCACTAGCGTTGTTCCTGTGATGTATCTAATCGATCCTTACTCATCTATCATGTTATTTGACGTTTGGATGGACTCCAGTAACTCTGATGTGAGATACAAAGTTTTCGGACGCAGCAGAAGCTGGAAATAGTTTTGAACGAAACAACACGTATTAACGTTGTTCCTGTGATGTATCTAAGCGATCCTTACTTATCTACTATGTTATTTGACGTATCGATGGACTCCAGTAACTTTGATGTGAGATACGAAGTTCTCGGACGCAGCTGAAACTAGAAATAGTTTTAAACGAAACAACACGTATTAGCGTTGTTCCTGTGATGTATCTAATCGATCCTTACTCATCTATCATGTTATTTGACGTTTGGATCGACTCCAGTAACCTTGATGTGAGATACGAAATTTTCGGACGCAGCCGAAGCTGGAAATAGTTTTAAACGAAACAAGACGCATTAGCGTTGTTCCTGTGATGTATCTAATCGATCCTTACTCATCTATCATATTATTTGTCGTTTCGATGGACTCTAGTAATTCTGATGTGAGATACGAAGTTTTTGGACGCAGCAGGAGCTGGAAATAGTTTTGAACGAAACAACACGTATTAGCGTTGTCCCTGTGATGTATCTAAACGATCCTTACTTATCTAACATGTTATTTGACGTTTGGATGGACTCCAGTAAGTCTGATGTGAGATACAAAGTTTTTGGACGCAGCAGGAGCTGGAAATAGTTTTAAACGAAACAACACGTATTAGCGTTGTTCCTGTGCTGTATCTAATCGATCCTTACTTATCTATCATGTTATTTGACGTTTCGATGGACTCCAGTAACTCTGATGTGAGATACGACGTTTTCGGACGCAGCAGAAGCTGGAAATAGTTTTTAACGAAACAACACGCATTAGCGATGTTCCTGTGATGTATCTAATCGATCCTTACTCATCTATCATGTTATTTTACGTTTGAATGGACTCCAGTAACTCTGATGTGATATACAAAGTTTTTGGACGCAGCAGAAGCTGGAGGTAGTTTTGAACGAAACAACACATATTAGCGTTGTTCCTGTGATGTATCTAATCGATCCTTACTTAGCTACTATGTTATTTGACGTTTCGATGGACTCCAGTAACTCTAATGTGAGATACGAAATTTTCGGACGCAGCAGCAGCTGGAAATAGTTTTAAACGAAACAACACATATTAGCGTTGTTCCTGTGATGTATCTAATCGATCCTTACTCATCTATCATGTTATTTGGCGTTTCGATGGACTCCAGTAACTCTGATGTGAGATACAAAGTTCTCGGACGCAGCAGAAGCTGGAAATAGTTTTGAACGAAACAACACGTATTAGCGTTGTTCCTGTGATGTATCTAAACGATCCTTACTTATCTAACATGTTATTTGACGTTTGGATGGACTCCAGTAAGTCTGATGTGAGATACAAAGTTCTTGGACGCAGCAGGAGCTGGAAATAGTTTTAAACGAAACAACACGTATTAGCGTTGTTCCTGTGCTGTATCTAATCGATCCTTACTTATCTATTATGTTATTTGAAGTTTCGATGGACTCCAGTAACTCTGATGTGAGATACGACGTTTTCGGACGCAGCAGAAGCTGGAAATAGTTTTAAACGAAACAACACGCATTAGCGATGTTCCTGTGAAGTATCTAATCGATCCTTACTCATCTATCATGTTATTTGACGTTTGGATGGACTCCAGTAACTCTGATGTGAGATACAAAGTTTTTGGACGCAGCAGAAGCTGGAAATAGTTTTGAACGAAACAACACGTATTAGCGTTGTTCCTGTGATGTATCTAAACGATCCTTACATATCTAACATGTTATTTGACGTTTGGATGGACTCCAGTAAGTCTGATGTGAGATACAAAGTTTTTGGACGCAGCAGGAGCTGGAAATAGTTTTAAACGAAACAACACGTATTAGCGTTGTTCCTGTGCTGTATCTAATCGATCCTTACTTATCTATCATGTTATTTGTCGTTTCGATGGACTCCAGTAACTCTGATGTGAGATACGACGTTCTCGGACGCAGCGGAAGCTGGAAATAGTTTTAAACGAAACAACACGTATTAGCGTTGTTCCTGCGATGTATCTAATCGATCCTTACTCATCTATCATGTTATTTGGCGTTTCGATGGACTCCAGTAACTTTGATGTGAGATACGAAGTTCTCGGACGCAGCTGAAGCTGGAAATAGTTTTAAACGAAACAACACGTATTAGCGTTGTTCCTGTGATGTATCTAATCGATCCTTACTTAGCTACTATGTTATTTGACGTTTCGATGGACTCCAGTAACTCTAATGTGAGATACGAAATTTTCGGACGCAGCAGCAGCTGGAAATAGTTTTAAACGAAACAACACATATTAGCGTTGTTCCTGTGATGTATCTAATCGATCCTTACTCATCTCTCATGTTATTTGACGTTTGGACGGACTCCAGTAACTCTGATGTGAGATACAAAGTTCTCGGACGCAGCAGAAGCTGGAAATAGTTTTGAACGAAACAACACGTATTAGCGTTGTTCCTGTGATGTATCTAAACGATCCTTACTTATCTAACATGTTATTTGACGTTTGGATGGACTCCAGTAACTCTAATGTGAGATACGAAATTTTCGGACGCAGCAGCAGCTGGAAATAGTTTTAAACGAAACAACACATATTAGCGTTGTTCCTGTGATGTATCTAATCGATCCTTACTCATCTATCATGTTATTTGACGTTTCGATGGACTCCAGTAACTTTGATGTGAGATACGAAGTTCTCGGACGCAGCTGAAGCTAGAAATAGTTTTAAACGAAACAACACGCACTAGCGTTGTTCCTGTGATGTATCTAATCGATCCTTACTCATCTATCATGTTATTTGACGTTTGGATGGACTCCAGTAACTCTGATGTGAGATACAAAGTTTTCGGACGCAGCAGAAGCTGGAAATAGTTTTGAACGAAACAACACGTATTAACGTTGTTCCTGTGATGTATCTAAGCGATCCTTACTTATCTACTATGTTATTTGACGTATCGATGGACTCCAGTAACTTTGATGTGAGATACGAAGTTCTCGGACGCAGCTGAAACTAGAAATAGTTTTAAACGAAACAACACGTATTAGCGTTGTTCCTGTGATGTATCTAATCGATCCTTACTCATCTATCATGTTATTTGACGTTTGGATCGACTCCAGTAACTCTGATGTGATATACGAAGTTCTCGGACGCAGCAGAAGCTGGAAATAGTTTTAAACGAAACAACACGCATTAGCGTTGTTCCTGTGATGTATCTAATCGATCCTTACTCATCTGTCATGTTATTTGGCGTTTCGATGGACTCCAGTAACCCTGATGTGAGATACGAAATTTTCGGACGCAGCGGAAGCTGGAAATAGTTTTAAACGAAACAACACGCATTAGCGTTGTTCCTGCGATGTATCTAATCGATCCTTACTCATCTATCATGTTGTTTGGCGTTTCGATGAACTCCAGTAACTCCGATGTGATATACAAAGTTCTCGGACGCAGCAGAAGCTGGAAATAGTTTTGAACGAAACAACACGTATTAGCGTTGTTCCTGTGCTGTATCTAATCGATCCTTACTTATCTATCATGTTATTTGACGTTTCGATTGACTCCAGTAACTCTGATGTGAGATACGACGTTTTCGGACGCAGCAGAAGCTGGAAATAGTTTTTAACGAAACAACACGCATTAGCGTTGTTCCTGTGATGTATCTAATCGATCCTTACTCATCTATCATGTTATTTGGCGTTTCGATGGACTCCAGTAACTTTGATGTGAGATACGAAGTTCTCGGACGCAGCTGAAGCTAGAAATAGTTTTAAACGAAACAACACGCACTAGCGTTGTTCTTGTGATGTATCTAATCGATCCTTACTCATCTATCATGTTATTTGACGTTTGGATGGACTCCAGTAACTCTGATGTGAGATACAAAGTTTTCGGACGCAGCAGAAGCTGGAAATAGTTTTGAACGAAACAACACGTATTAACGTTGTTCCTGTGATGTATCTAAGCGATCCTTACTTATCTACTATGTTATTTGACGTATCGATGGACTCCAGTAACTTTGATGTGAGATACGAAGTTCTCGGACGCAGCTGAAACTAGAAATAGTTTTAAACGAAACAACACGTATTAGCGTTGTTCCTGTGATGTATCTAATCGATCCTTACTCATCTATCATGTTATTTGACGTTTGGATCGACTCCAGTAACTCTGATGTGATATACGAAGTTCTCGGACGCAGCAGAAGCTGGAAATAGTTTTAAACGAAACAACACGCATTAGCGTTGTTCCTGTGCTGTATCTAATCGATCCTTACTTATCTATCATGTTATTTGACGTTTCGATGGACTCCAGTAACTCTGATGTGAGATACGACGTTTTCGGACGCAGCA
Source organism: Prosopocoilus inquinatus (assembly GCA_036172665.1). Lineage (NCBI taxonomy): Eukaryota > Metazoa > Arthropoda > Insecta > Coleoptera > Lucanidae > Prosopocoilus > Prosopocoilus inquinatus. Next base: position 30,366,915 of record CM069879.1, read on the forward strand.
GAAGCTGGAAATCGTTTTAAACGAAACAACACGCATTAGCGATGTTCCTGTGATGTATCTGTTCGACCCTTACTCATCTATCATGTTATTTTATGTTTGGATGGACTCCAGTAACTCTGATGTGAGATACAAAGTTTTTGGACGCAGCAGAAGCTGGAAATAGTTTTGAACGAAACAACACGTATTAACGTTGTTCCTGTGATGTATCTAATCGATCCTTACTTAGCTACTATGTTATTTGACGTTTCGATGGACTCCAGTAACTCTAATGTGAGATACAAAGTTTTCGGACGCAGCAGAAGCTGGAAATAGTTTTGAAAGAAACAACACGTATTAACGTTGTTCCTGTGATGTATCTAAGCGATCCTTACTTATCTACTATGTTATTTGACGTATCGATGGACTCCAGTAACTTTGATGTGAGATACGAAGTTCTCGGACGCAGCTGAAACTAGAAATAGTTTTAAACGAAACAACACGTATTAGCGTTGTTCCTGTGATGTATCTAATCGATCCTTACTCATCTATCATGTTATTTGACGTTTGGATCGACTCTAGTAACTCTGATGTGATATACGAAGTTCTCGGACGCAGCAGAAGCTGGAAATAGTTTTAAACGAAACAACACATATTAGCGTTGTTCCAGTGATGTATCTAATCGATCCTTACTCATCTATCATGTTATTTGACGTTTGGATGGACTCCAGTAACTCTGATGTGAGATACAAAGTTTTCGGACGCAGCAGAAGCTGGAAATAGTTTTGAAAGAAACAACACGTATTAACGTTGTTCCTGTGATGTATCTAAGCGATCCTTACTTATCTACTATGTTATTTGACGTATCGATGGACTCCAGTAACTTTGATGTGAGATACGAAGTTCTCGGACGCAGCTGAAACTAGAAATAGTTTTAAACGAAACAACACGTATTAGCGTTGTTCCTGTGATGTATCTAATCGATCCTTACTCATCTATCATGTTATTTGACGTTTGGATCGACTCTAGTAACTCTGATGTGATATACGAAGTTCTCGGACGCAGCAGAAGCTGGAAATAGTTTTAAACGAAACAACACGCATTAGCGTTGTTCCTGTGATGTATCTAATCGATCCTTACTCATCTGTCATGTTATTTGGCGTTTCGATGGACTCCAGTAACCCTGATGTGAGATACGAAATTTTCGGACGCAGCGGAAGCTGGAAATAGTTTTAAACGAAACAACACGCATTAGCGTTGTTCCTGTGATGTATCTAATCGATCCTTACTCATCTATCATGTTATTTGTCGTTTCGATGGACTCTAGTAATTCTGATGTGAGATACGAAGTTTTTGGACGCAGCAGGAGCTGGAAATAGTTTTGAACGAAACAACACGTATTAGCGTTGTCCCTGTGATGTATCTAAACGATCCTTACTTATCTAACATGTTATTTGACGTTTGGATGGACTCCAGTAAGTCTGATGTGAGATACAAAGTTTTTGGACGCAGCAGGAGCTGGAAATAGTTTTAAACGAAACAACACGTATTAGCGTTGTTCCTGTGCTGTATCTAATCGATCCTTACTTATCTATCATGTTATTTGACGTTTCGATGGACTCCAGTAACTCTGATGTGAGATACGACGTTTTCGGACGCAGCAGAAGCTGGAAATAGTTTTAAACAAAACAACACGCATTAGCGATGTTCCTGTGATGTATCTAATCGATCCTTACTCATCTATCATGTTATTTTACGTTTGAATGGACTCCAGTAACTCTGATATGATATACAAAGTTTTTGGACGCAGCAGAAGCTGGAGGTAGTTTTGAACGAAACAACACATATTAGCGTTGTTCCTGTGATGTATCTAATCGATCCTTACTTAGCTACTATGTTATTTGACGTTTCGATGGACTCCAGTAACTCTAATGTGAGATACGAAATTTTCGGACGCAGCAGCAGCTGGAAATAGTTTTAAACGAAACAACACATATTAGCGTTGTTCCTGTGATGTATCTAATCGATCCTTACTCATCTATCATGTTATTTGGCGTTTCGATGGACTCCAGTAACTCTGATGTGAGATACAAAGTTCTCGGACGCAGCAGAAGCTGGAAATAGTTTTGAACGAAACAACACGTATTAGCGTTGTTCCTGTGATGTATCTAAACGATCCTTACTTATCTAACATGTTATTTGACGTTTGGATGGACTCCAGTAAGTCTGATGTGAGATACAAAGTTCTTGGACGCAGCAGGAGCTGGAAATAGTTTTAAACGAAACAACACGTATTAGCGTTGTTCCTGTGCTGTATCTAATCGATCCTTACTTATCTATTATGTTATTTGAAGTTTCGATGGACTCCAGTAACTCTGATGTGAGATACGACGTTTTCGGACGCAGCAAAAGCTGGAAATAGTTTTAAACGAAACAACACGCATTAGCGATGTTCCTGTGAAGTATCTAATCGATCCTTACTCATCTATCATGTTATTTGACGTTTGGATGGACTCCAGTAACTCTGATGTGAGATACAAAGTTTTTGGACGCAGCAGAAGCTGGAAATAGTTTTGAACGAAACAACACGTATTAGCGTTGTTCCTGTGATGTATCTAAACGATCCTTACTTATCTAACATGTTATTTGACGTTTGGATGGACTCCAGTAAGTCTGATGTGAGATACAAAGTTTTTGGACGCAGCAGGAGCTGGAAATAGTTTTAAACGAAACAACACGTATTAGCGTTGTTCCTGTGCTGTATCTAATCGATCCTTACTTATCTATCATGTTATTTGTCGTTTCGATGGACTCCAGTAACTCTGATGTGAGATACGACGTTCTCGGACGCAGCGGAAGCTGGAAATAGTTTTAAACGAAACAACACGTATTAGCGTTGTTCCTGCGATGTATCTAATCGATCCTTACTCATCTATCATGTTATTTGGCGTTTCGATGGACTCCAGTAACTTTGATGTGAGATACGAAGTTCTCGGACGCAGCTGAAGCTGGAAATAGTTTTAAACGAAACAACACGTATTAGCGTTGTTCCTGTGATGTATCTAATCGATCCTTACTTAGCTACTATGTTATTTGACGTTTCGATGGACTCCAGTAACTCTAATGTGAGATACGAAATTTTCGGACGCAGCAGCAGCTGGAAATAGTTTTAAACGAAACAACACATATTAGCGTTGTTCCTGTGATGTATCTAATCGATCCTTACTCATCTCTCATGTTATTTGACGTTTGGACGGACTCCAGTAACTCTGATGTGAGATACAAAGTTCTCGGACGCAGCAGAAGCTGGAAATAGTTTTGAACGAAACAACACGTATTAGCGTTGTTCCTGTGATGTATCTAAACGATCCTTACTTATCTAACATGTTATTTGACGTTTGGATGGACTCCAGTAACTCTAATGTGAGATACGAAATTTTCGGACGCAGCAGCAGCTGGAAATAGTTTTAAACGAAACAACACATATTAGCGTTGTTCCTGTGATGTATCTAATCGATCCTTACTCATCTATCATGTTATTTGACGTTTGGACGGACTCCAGTAACTCTGATGTGAGATACAATGTTCTCGGACGCAGCAGAAGCTGGAAATAGTTTTGAACGAAGCAACACGTATTAGCGTTGTTCGTGTGATGTATCTAAACGATTCTTACTTATCTAACATATTATATGACGTTTGGATGGACTCCAGTAAGTCTGATGTGAGATACAAAGTTTTCGGACGCAGCAGAAGCTGGAAATAGTTTTAAACGAAACAACACATATTAGCGTTGTTCCTGTGATGTATGTAATCGATCCTTACTCATCTATCATGTTATTTGACGTTTGGACGGACTCCAGTAACTCTGATGTGAGATACAAAGTTCTCGGACGCAGCAGAAGCTGGAAATAGTCTTGAACGAAACAACACGTATTAGCGTTGTTCCTGTGATGTATCTAAACGATCCTTACTTATCTAACATATTATATGACGTTTGGATGGACTCCAGTAAGTCTGATGTGAGATACAATGTTTTTGGACGCAGCAGCTGCTGGAAATAGTTTTAAACGAAACAACACGTATTAGCGTTGTTCCTGTGCTGTATCTAATCGATCCTTACTTATCTATCATGTTATTTGACGTTTCGATGGACTCCAGTAACTCTGATGTGAGATACGACGTTTTCGGACGCAGCAGAAGCTGGAAATAGTTTTAAACGAAACAACACGCATTAGCGTTGTTCCTGTGATGTATCTAATCGATCCTTACTCATCTATCATGTTATTTGGCGTTTCGATGGACTCCAGTAACTCTGATGAGAGATACAAAGTTTACGGACGTATCAGAAGCTGGAAATAGTTTTAAATGAAACAACACGTATTAGCGTTGTTCCTGTGATGTATCTAATCGATCCTTACTCATCTATCATGTTATTTGACGTTTGGATGGACTCCAGTAACCCTGATGTGAGATACGAAATTTTCGGACGCAGCGGAAGCTGGAAATAGTTTTAAACGAAACAACACGCATTAGCGTTGTTCCTGTGATGTATCTAATCGATCCTTACTCATCTATCATGTTATTTGTCATTTCGATGGACTCTAGTAATTCTGATGTGAAATACGAAGTTTTTGGACGCAGCAGGAGCTGGAAATAGTTTTGAACGAAACAGCACGTATTAGCGTTGTTCCTGTGATGTATCTAAACGATCCTTACTTATCTAACATGTTATTTGACGTTTGGATGGACTCCATTAAGTCTGATGTGAGATACAAAGTTTTTGGACGCAGCAGGAGCTGGAAATAGTTTTAAACGAAACAACACGTATTAGCGTTGTTCCTGTGATGTATCTAAACGATCCTTACTTATCTAACATGTTATTTGACGTTTGGATGGACTCCATTAAGTCTGATGTGAGATACAAAGTTTTTGGACGCAGCAGGAGCTGGAAATAGTTTTGAACGAAACAACACGTATTAGCGTTGTTCCTGTGATGTATCTAATCGATCCTTACTCATCTATCATGTTATTTTACGTTTGAATGGACTCCAGTAACTCTGATGTGATATACAATGTTTTTGGACGCAGCAGAAGCTGGAGGTAGTTTTGAACGAAACAACACATATTAGCGTTGTTCCTGTGATGTATCTAATCGATCCTTACTTAGCTACTATGTTATTTGACGTTTCGATGGACTCCAGTAACTCTAATGTGAGATACGAAATATTCGGACGCAGCAGAAGCTGGAAATAGTTTTGAACGAAACAACACGTATTAGCGTTGTTCCTGTGATGTATCTAAACGATCCTTACTTATCTAACATGTTATTTGACGTTTCGATGGACTCCAGTAACTCTGATGTGAGATACAAAGTTCTCGGACGCAGCAGAAGCTGGAAATAGTTTTGAACGAAACAACACGTATTAGCGTTGTTCCTGTGATGTATCTAAACGATCCTTACTTAGCTACTATGTTATTTGACGTTTCGATGGACTCCAGTAACTCTAATGTGAGATACGAAATTTTCGGACGCAGCAGCAGCTGGAAATAGTTTTAAACGAAACAACACATATTAGCGTTGTTCCTGTGATGTATCTAATCGATCCTTACTCATCTATCATGTTATTTGGCGTTTCGATGGACTCCAGTAACTCTGATGTGAGATACAAAGTTCTCGGACGCAGCAGAAGCTGGAAATAGTTTTGAACGAAACAACACGTATTAGCGTTGTTCCTGTGATGTATCTAAACGATCCTTACTTATCTAACATGTTATTTGACGTTTGGATGGACTCCAGTAAGTCTGATGTGAGATACAAAGTTTTTGGACGCAGCTTGAGCTGGAAATAATTTTAAACGAAACAACACGTATTAGCGTTGTTCCTGTGCTGTATCTAATCGATCCTTACTTATCTATCATGTTATTTGACGTTTCGATGGACTCCAGTAACTCTGATGTGAGATACGACGTTTTCGGACGCAGCAGAAGCTGGAAATAGTTTTAAACGAAACAACACGCATTAGCGATGTTCCTGTGAAGTATCTAATCGATCCTTACTCATCTATCATGTTATTTTACGTTTGGATGGACTCCAGTAACTCTGATGTGAGATACAAAGTTTTTGGACGCAGCAGAAGCTGGAAATAGTTTTGAACGAAACAACACGTATTAGCGTTGTTCCTGTGATGTATCTAATCGATCCTTACTCATCTATCATGTTATTTGACGTTTGGATCGACTCCAGTAACTCTGATGTGATATACGAAGTTCTCGGACGCAGCAGAAGCTGGAAATAGTTTTAAACGAAACAACACGCATTAGCGTTGTTCCTGTGATGTATCTAATCGATCCTTACTCATCTGTCATGTTATTTGGCGTTTCGATGGACTCCAGTAACCCTGATGTGAGATACGAAATTTTCGGACGCAGCGGAAGCTGGAAATAGTTTTAAACGAAACAACACGCATTAGCGTTGTTCCTGTGATGTATCTAATCGATCCTTACTCATCTATCATGTTATTTGTCGTTTCGATGGACTCTAGTAATTCTGATGTGAGATACGAAGTTTTTGGACGCAGCAGGAGCTGGAAATAGTTTTGAACGAAACAACACGTATTAGCGTTGTCCCTGTGATGTATCTAAACGATCCTTACTTATCTAACATGTTATTTGACGTTTGGATGGACTCCAGTAAGTCTGATGTGAGATACAAAGTTTTTGGACGCAGCAGGAGCTGGAAATAGTTTTAAACGAAACAACACGTATTAGCGTTGTTCCTGTGCTGTATCTAATCGATCCTTACTTATCTATCATGTTATTTGACGTTTCGATGGACTCCAGTAACTCTGATGTGAGATACGACGTTTTCGGACGCAGCAGAAGCTGGAAATAGTTTTAAACAAAACAACACGCATTAGCGATGTTCCTGTGATGTATCTAATCGATCCTTACTCATCTATCATGTTATTTTACGTTTGAATGGACTCCAGTAACTCTGATGTGAGATACAAAGTTTTTGGACGCAGCAGAAGCTGGAGGTAGTTTTGAACGAAACAACACATATTAGCGTTGTTCCTGTGATGTATCTAATCGATCCTTACTTAGCTACTATGTTATTTGACGTTTCGATGGACTCCAGTAACTCTAATGTGAGATACGAAATTTTCGGACGCAGCAGCAGCTGGAAATAATTTTAAACGAAACAACACATATTAGCGTTGTTCCTGTGATGTATCTAATCAATCCTTACTCATCTATCATGTTATTTGGCGTTTCGATGGACTCCAGTAAGTCTGATGTGAGATACAAAGTTCTTGGACGCAGCAGGAGATGGAAATAGTTTTAAACGAAACAACACGTATTAGCGTTGTTCCTGTGCTGTATCTAATCGATCCTTACTTATCTATTATGTTATTTGAAGTTTCGATGGACTCCAGTAACTCTGATGTGAGATACGACGTTTTCGGACGCAGCAGAAGCTGGAAATAGTTTTAAACGAAACAACACGCATTAGCGATGTTCCTGTGAAGTATCTAATCGATCCTTACTCATCTATCATGTTATTTGACGTTTGGATGGACTCCAGTAACTCTGATGTGAGATACAAAGTTTTTGGACGCAGCAGAAGCTGGAAATAGTTTTGAACGAAACAACACGTATTAGCGTTGTTCCTGTGATGTATCTAAACGATCCTTACTTATCTAACATGTTATTTGACGTTTGGATGGACTCCAGTAAGTCTGATGTGAGATACAAAGTTTTTGGACGCAGCAGGAACTGGAAATAGTTTTAAACGAAACAACACGTATTAGCGTTGTTCCTGTGCTGTATCTAATCGATCCTTACTTATCTATCATGTTATTTGTCGTTTCGATGGACTCCAGTAACTCTGATGTGAGATACGACGTTCTCGGACGCAGCGGAAGCTGGAAATAGTTTTAAACGAAACAACACGTATTAGCGTTGTTCCTGCGATGTATCTAATCGATCCTTACTCATCTATCATGTTATTTGGCGTTTCGATGGACTCCAGTAACTTTGATGTGAGATACGAAGTTCTCGGACGCAGCTGAAGCTGGAAATAGTTTTAAACGAAACAACACGTATTAGCGTTGTTCCTGTGATGTATCTAATCGATCCTTACTTAGCTACTATGTTATTTGACGTTTCGATGGACTCCAGTAACTCTAATGTGAGATACGAAATTTTCGGACGCAGCAGCAGCTGGAAATAGTTTCAAACGAAACAACACATATTAGCGTTGTTCCTGTGATGTATCTAATCGATCCTTACTCATCTCTCATGTTATTTGACGTTTGGACGGACTCCAGTAACTCTGATGTGAGATACAAAGTTCTCGGACGCAGCAGAGGCTGGAAATAGTTTTGAACGAAACAACACGTATTAGCGTTGTTCCTGTGATGTATCTAAACGATCCTTACTTATCTAACATGTTATTTGACGTTTGGATGGACTCCAGTAACTCTAATGTGAGATACGAAATTTTCGGACGCAGCAGCAGCTGGAAATAGTTTTAAACGAAACAACACATATTAGCGTTGTTCCTGTGATGTATCTAATCGATCCTTACTCATCTATCATGTTATTTGACGTTTGGACGGACTCCAGTAACTCTGATGTGAGATACAATGTTCTCGGACGCAGCAGAAGCTGGAAATAGTTTTGAACGAAGCAACACGTATTAGCGTTGTTCCTGTGATGTATCTAAACGATTCTTACTTATCTAACATATTATATGACGTTTGGATGGACTCCAGTAAGTCTGATGTGAGATACAAAGTTTTCGGACGCAGCAGAAGCTGGAAATAGTCTTAAACGAAACAACACATATTAGCGTTGTTCCTGTGATGTATGTAATCGATCCTTACTCATCTATCATGTTATTTGACGTTTGGACGGACTCCAGTAACTCTGATGTGAGATACAAAGTTCTCGGACGCAGCAGAAGCTGGAAATAGTTTTGAACGAAACAACACGTATTAGCGTTGTTCCTGTGATGTATCTAAACGATCCTTACTTATCTAACATATTATATGACGTTTGGATGGACTCCAGTAAGTCTGATGTGAGATACAATGTTTTTGGACGCAGCAGCTGCTGGAAATAGTTTTAAACGAAACAACACGTATTAGCGTTGTTCCTGTGCTGTATCTAATCGATCCTTACTTATCTATCATGTTATTTGACGTTTCGATGGACTCCAGTAACTCTGATGTGAGATACGACGTTTTCGGACGCAGCAGAAGCTGGAAATAGTTTTTAACGAAACAACACATATTAGCGTTGTTCCTGTGATGTATCTAATCGATCCTTACTTATCTATCATGTTATTTGACGTTTGGATGGACTCCAGTAACTCTGATGTGAGATACGAAGTTCTCGGACGCAGCAGAAGCTGGAAATAGTTTTAAACGAAACAACACGCATTAGCGTTGTTCCTGTGATGTATCTAATCGATCCTTACTCATCTATCATGTTATTTGGCGTTTCGATGGACTCCAGTAACTCTGATGAGAGATACAAAGTTTACGGACGTATCAGAAGCTGGAAATAGTTTTAAATGAAACAACACGTATTAGCGTTGTTCCTGTGATGTATCTAATCGATCCTTACTCATCTATCATGTTATTTGACGTTTGGATGGACTCCAGTAACCCTGATGTGAGATACGAAATTTTCGGACGCAGCGGAAGCTGGAAATACTTTTAAACGAAACAACACGCATTAGCGTTGTTCCTGTGATGTATCTAATCGATCCTTACTCATCTATCATGTTATTTGTCATTTCGATGGACTCTAGTAATTCTGATGTGAAATACGAAGTTTTTGGACGCAGCAGGAGCTGGAAATAGTTTTGAACGAAACAACACGTATTAGCGTTGTTCCTGTGATGTATCTAAACGATCCTTACTTATCTAACATGTTATTTGACGTTTGGATGGACTCCAGTAAGTCTGATGTGAGATACAAAGTTTTTGGACGCAGCAGGAGCTGGAAATAGTTTTAAACGAAACAACACGTATTAGCGTTGTTCCTGTGCTGTATCTAATCGATCCTTACTTATCTATCATGTTATTTGACGTTTCGATTGACTCCAGTAACTCTGATGTGAGATACGACGTTTTCGGACGCAGCAGAAGCTGGAAATAGTTTTAAACAAAACAACACGCATTAGCGATGTTCCTGTGATGTATCTAATCGATCCTTACTCATCTATCATGTTATTTTACGTTTGAATGGACTCCAGTAACTCTGATGTGATATACAATGTTTTTGGACGCAGCAGAAGCTGGAGGTAGTTTTGAACGAAACAACACATATTAGCGTTGTTCCTGTGATGTATCTAATCGATCCTTACTTAGCTACTATGTTATTTGACGTTTCGATGGACTCCAGTAACTCTAATGTGAGATACGAAATATTCGGACGCAGCAGAAGCTGGAAATAGTTTTGAACGAAACAACACGTATTAGCGTTGTTCCTGTGATGTATCTAAACGATCCTTACTTATCTAACATGTTATTTGACGTTTCGATGGACTCCAGTAACTCTGATGTGAGATGCAAAGTTCTCGGACGCAGCAGAAGCTGGAAATAGTTTTGAACGAAACAACACGTATTAGCGTTGTTCCTGTGATGTATCTAAACGATCCTTACTTAGCTACTATGTTATTTGACCTTTCGATGGACTCCAGTAACTCTAATGTGAGATACGAAATTTTCGGACGCAGCAGCAGCTGGAAATAGTTTTAAACGAAACAACACATATTAGCGTTGTTCCTGTGATGTATCTAATCGATCCTTACTCATCTATCATGTTATTTGGCGTTTCGATGGACTCCAGTAACTCTGATGTGAGATACAAAGTTCTCGGACGCAGCAGAAGCTGGAAATAGTTTTGAACGAAACAACACGTATTAGCGTTGTTCCTGTGATGTATCTAAACGATCCTTACTTATCTAACATGTTATTTGACGTTTGGATGGACTCCAGTAAGTCTGATGTGAGATACAAAGTTTTTGGACGCAGCTTGAGCTGGAAATAATTTTAAACGAAACAACACGTATTAGCGTTGTTCCTGTGCTGTATCTAATCGATCCTTACTTATCTATCATGTTATTTGACGTTTCGATGGACTCCAGTAACTCTGATGTGAGATACGACGTTTTCGGACGCAGCAGAAGCTGGAAATAGTTTTAAACGAAACAACACGCATTAGCGATGTTCCTGTGAAGTATCTAATCGATCCTTACTCATCTATCATGTTATTTTACGTTTGGATGGACTCCAGTAACTCTGATGTGAGATACAATGTTTTTGGACGCAGCAGAAGCTGGAAATAGTTTTGAACGAAACAACACGTATTAGCGTTGTTCCTGTGATGTATCTAATCGATCCTTACTCATCTATCATGTTATTTGATGTTTGGACGGACTCCAGTAACTCTGATGTGAGATACAAAGTTCTCGGACGCAGCAGAAGCTGGAAATAGTTTTGAACGAAACAACACGTATTAGCGTTGTTCCTGTGATGTATCTAAACGATCCTTACTTATCTAACATGTTATTTGACGTTTGGATCGACTCCAGTAACTCTGATGTGATATACGAAGTTCTCGGACGCAGCAGAAGCTGGAAATAGTTTTAAACGAAACAACACGCATTAGCGTTGTTCCTGTGCTGTATCTAATCGATCCTTACTTATCTATCATGTTATTTGACGTTTCGATGGACTCCAGTAACTCTGATGTGAGATACGACGTTTTCGGACGCAGCAGAAGCTGGAAATCGTTTTAAACGAAACAACACGCATTAGCGATGTTCCTGTGATGTATCTGTTCGACCCTTACTCATCTATCATGTTATTTTATGTTTGGATGGACTCCAGTAACTCTGATGTGAGATACAAAGTTTTTGGACGCAGCAGAAGCTGGAAATAGTTTTGAACGAAACAACACGTATTAACGTTGTTCCTGTGATGTATCTAATCGATCCTTACTTAGCTGCTATGTTATTTGACGTTTCGATGGACTCCAGTAACTCTAATGTGAGATACGAAATTTTCGGACGCAGCAGCAGCTGGAAATAGTTTTAAACGAAACAACACATATTAGCGTTGTTCCAGTGATGTATCTAATCGATCCTTACTCATCTATCATGTTATTTGACGTTTCGATGGACTCCAGTAACTTTGATGTGAGATACGAAGTTCTCGGACGCAGCTGAAGCTAGAAATAGTTTTAAACGAAACAACACGCACTAGCGTTGTTCCTGTGATGTATCTAATCGATCCTTACTCATCTATCATGTTATTTGACGTTTGGATGGACTCCAGTAACTCTGATGTGAGATACAAAGTTTTCGGACGCAGCAGAAGCTGGAAATAATTTTGAAAGAAACAACACGTATTAACGTTGTTATTGTGATGTATCTAAGCGATCCTTACTTATCTACTATGTTATTTGACGTATCGATGGACTCCAGTAACTTTGATGTGAGATACGAAGTTCTCGGACGCAGCTGAAACTAGAAATAGTTTTAAACGAAACAACACGTATTAGCGTTGTTCCTGTGATGTATCTAATCGATCCTTACTCATCTATCATGTTATTTGACGTTTGGATCGACTCTAGTAACTCTGATGTGATATACGAAGTTCTCGGACGCAGCAGAAGCTGGAAATAGTTTTAAACGAAACAACACGCATTAGCGTTGTTCCTGTGATGTATCTAATCGATCCTTACTCATCTGTCATGTTATTTGGCGTTTCGATGGACTCCAGTAACCCTGATGTGAGATACGAAATTTTCGGACGCAGCGGAAGCTGGAAATAGTTTTAAACGAAACAACACGCATTAGCGTTGTTCCTGTGATGTATCTAATCGATCCTTACTCATCTATCATGTTATTTGTCGTTTCGATGGACTCTAGTAATTCTGATGTGAGATACGAAGTTTTTGGACGCAGCAGGAGCTGGAAATAGTTTTGAACGAAACAACACGTATTAGCGTTGTCCCTGTGATGTATCTAAACGATCCTTACTTATCTAACATGTTATTTGACGTTTGGATGGACTCCAGTAAGTCTGATGTGAGATACAAAGTTTTTGGACGCAGCAGGAGCTGGAAATAGTTTTAAACGAAACAACACGTATTAGCGTTGTTCCTGTGCTGTATCTAATCGATCCTTACTTATCTATCATGTTATTTGACGTTTCGATGGACTCCAGTAACTCTGATGTGAGATACGACGTTTTCGGACGCAGCAGAAGCTGGAAATAGTTTTAAACAAAGCAACACGCATTAGCGATGTTCCTGTGATGTATCTAATCGATCCTTACTCATCTATCATGTTATTTTACGTTTGAATGGACTCCAGTAACTCTGATGTGATATACAAAGTTTTTGGACGCAGCAGAAGCTGGAGGTAGTTTTGAACGAAACAACACATATTAGCGTTGTTCCTGTGATGTATCTAATCGATCCTTACTTAGCTACTATGTTATTTGACGTTTCGATGGACTCCAGTAACTCTAATGTGAGATACGAAATTTTCGGACGCAGCAGCAGCTGGAAATAGTTTTAAACGAAACAACACATATTAGCGTTGTTCCTGTGATGTATCTAATCGATCCTTACTCATCTATCATGTTATTTGGCGTTTCGATGGACTCCAGTAACTCTGATGTGAGATACAAAGTTCTCGGACGCAGCAGAAGCTGGAAATAGTTTTGAACGAAACAACACGTATTAGCGTTGTTCCTGTGATGTATCTAAACGATCCTTACTTATCTAACATGTTATTTGACGTTTGGATGGACTCCAGTAAGTCTGATGTGAGATACAAAGTTCTTGGACGCAGCAGGAGCTGGAAATAGTTTTAAACGAAACAGCACGTATTAGCGTTGTTCCTGTGCTGTATCTAATCGATCCTTACTTATCTATTATGTTATTTGAAGTTTCGATGCACTCCAGTAACTCTGATGTGAGATACGACGTTTTCGGACGCAGCAGAAGCTGGAAATAGTTTTAAACGAAACAACACGCATTAGCGATGTTCCTGTGAAGTATCTAATCGATCCTTACTCATCTATCATGTTATTTGACGTTTGGATGGACTCCAGTAACTCTGATGTGAGATACAAAGTTTTTGGACGCAGCAGAAGCTGGAAATAGTTTTGAACGAAACAACACGTATTAGCGTTGTTCCTGTGATGTATCTAAACGATCCTTACTTATCTAACATGTTATTTGACGTTTGGATGGACTCCAGTAAGTCTGATGTGAGATACAAAGTTTTTGGACGCAGCAGGAGCTGGAAATAGTTTTAAACGAAACAACACGTATTAGCGTTGTTCCTGTGCTGTATCTAATCGATCCTTACTTATCTATCATGTTATTTGTCGTTTCGATGGACTCCAGTAACTCTGATGTGAGATACGACGTTCTCGGACGCAGCGGAAGCTGGAAATAGTTTTAAACGAAACAACACGTATTAGCGTTGTTCCTGCGATGTATCTAATCGATCCTTACTCATCTATCATGTTATTTGGCGTTTCGATGGACTCCAGTAACTTTGATGTGAGATACGAAGTTCTCGGACGCAGCTGAAGCTGGAAATAGTTTTAAACGAAACAACACGTATTAGCGTTGTTCCTGTGATGTATCTAATCGATCCTTACTTAGCTACTATGTTATTTGACGTTTCGATGGACTCCAGTAACTCTAATGTGAGATACGAAATTTTCGGACGCAGCAGCAGCTGGAAATAGTTTTAAACGAAACAACACATATTAGCGTTGTTCCTGTGATGTATCTAATCGATCCTTACTCATCTCTCATGTTATTTGACGTTTGGACGGACTCCAGTAACTCTGATGTGAGATACAAAGTTCTCGGACGCAGCAGAAGCTGGAAATAGTTTTGAACGAAACAACACGTATTAGCGTTGTTCCTGTGATGTATCTAAACGATCCTTACTTATCTAACATGTTATTTGACGTTTGGATGGACTCCAGTAACTCTAATGTGAGATACGAAATTTTCGGACGCAGCAGCAGCTGGAAATAGTTTTAAACGAAACAACACATATTAGCGTTGTTCCTGTGATGTATCTAATCGATCCTTACTCATCTATCATGTTATTTGACGTTTGGACGGACTCCAGTAACTCTGATGTGAGATACAATGTTCTCGGACGCAGCAGAAGCTGGAAATAGTTTTGAACGAAGCAACACGTATTAGCGTTGTTCCTGTGATGTATCTAAACGATTCTTACTTATCTAACATATTATATGACGTTTGGATGGACTCCAGTAAGTCTGATGTGAGATACAAAGTTTTCGGACGCAGCAGAAGCTGGAAATAGTTTTAAACGAAACAACACATATTAGCGTTGTTCCTGTGATGTATGTAATCGATCCTTACTCATCTATCATGTTATTTGACGTTTGGACGGACTCCAGTAACTCTGATGTGAGATACAAAGTTCTCGGACGCAGCAGAAGCTGGAAATAGTTTTGAACGAAACAACACGTATTAGCGTTGTTCCTGTGATGTATCTAAACGATCCTTACTTATCTAACATATTATATGACGTTTGGATGGACTCCAGTAAGTCTGATGTGAGATACAATGTTTTTGGACGCAGCAGCTGCTGGAAATAGTTTTAAACGAAACAACACGTATTAGCGTTGTTCCTGTGCTGTATCTAATCGATCCTTACTTATCTATCATGTTATTTGACGTTTCGATGGACTCCAGTAACTCTGATGTGAGATACGACGTTTTCGGACGCAGCAGAAGCTGGAAATAGTTTTAAACGAAACAACACGCATTAGCGTTGTTCCTGTGATGTATCTAATCCATCCTTACTCATCTATCATGTTATTTGGCGTTTCGATGGACTCCAGTAACTCTGATGAGAGATACAAAGTTTACGGACGTATCAGAAGCTGGAAATAGTTTTAAATGAAACAACACGTATTAGCGTTGTTCCTGTGATGTATCTAATCGATCCTTACTCATCTATCATGTTATTTGACGTTTGGATGGACTCCAGTAACCCTGATGTGAGATACGAAATTTTCGGACGCAGCG
Organism: Prosopocoilus inquinatus; assembly: GCA_036172665.1. Lineage (NCBI taxonomy): Eukaryota > Metazoa > Arthropoda > Insecta > Coleoptera > Lucanidae > Prosopocoilus > Prosopocoilus inquinatus. The sequence goes on from CM069879.1 coordinate 30,383,007, forward strand.
GAAGCTGGAAATAGTTTTAAACGAAACAACACGCATTAGCGTTGTTCCTGTGATGTATCTAATCGATCCTTACTCATCTATCATGTTATTTGTCATTTCGATGGACTCTAGTAATTCTGATGTGAAATACGAAGTTTTTGGACGCAGCAGGAGCTGGAAATAGTTTTGAACGAAACAGCACGTATTAGCGTTGTTCCTGTGATGTATCTAAACGATCCTTACTTATCTAACATGTTATTTGACGTTTGGATGGACTCCAGTAAGTCTGATGTGAGATACAAAGTTTTTGGACGCAGCAGGAGCTGGAAATAGTTTTAAACGAAACAACACGTATTAGCGTTGTTCCTGTGCTGTATCTAATCGATCCTTACTTATCTATCATGTTATTTGACGTTTCGATTGACTCCAGTAACTCTGATGTGAGATACGACGTTTTCGGACGCAGCAGAAGCTGGAAATAGTTTTAAACAAAACAACACGCATTAGCGATGTTCCTGTGATGTATCTAATCGATCCTTACTCATCTATCATGTTATTTTACGTTTGAATGGACTCCAGTAACTCTGATGTGATATACAATGTTTTTGGACGCAGCAGAAGCTGGAGGTAGTTTTGAACGAAACAACACATATTAGCGTTGTTCCTGTGATGTATCTAATCGATCCTTACTTAGCTACTATGTTATTTGACGTTTCGATGGACTCCAGTAACTCTAATGTGAGATACGAAATATTCGGACGCAGCAGAAGCTGGAAATAGTTTTGAACGAAACAACACGTATTAGCGTTGTTCCTGTGATGTATCTAAACGATCCTTACTTATCTAACATGTTATTTGACGTTTGGATGGACTCCAGTAACTCTGATGTGAGATACAAAGTTCTCGGACGCAGCAGAAGCTGGAAATAGTTTTGAACGAAACAACACGTATTAGCGTTGTTCCTGTGATGTATCTAAACGATCCTTACTTAGCTACTATGTTATTTGACGTTTCGATGGACTCCAGTAACTCTAATGGGAGATACGAAATTTTCGGACGCAGCAGCAGCTGGAAATAGTTTTAAACGAAACAACACATATTAGCGTTGTTCCTGTGATGTATCTAATCGATCCTTACTCATCTATCATGTTATTTGGCGTTTCGATGGACTCCAGTAACTCTGATGTGAGATACAAAGTTCTCGGACGCAGCAGAAGCTGGAAATAGTTTTGAACGAAACAACACGTATTAGCGTTGTTCCTGTGATGTATCTAAACGATCCTTACTTATCTAACATGTTATTTGACGTTTGGATGGACTCCAGTAAGTCTGATGTGAGATACAAAGTTTTTGGACGCAGCTTGAGCTGGAAATAATTTTAAACGAAACAACACGTATTAGCGTTGTTCCTGTGCTGTATCTAATCGATCCTTACTTATCTATCATGTTATTTGACGTTTCGATGGACTCCAGTAACTCTGATGTGAGATACGACGTTTTCGGACGCAGCAGAAGCTGGAAATAGTTTTAAACGAAACAACACGCATTAGCGATGTTCCTGTGAAGTATCTAATCGATCCTTACTCATCTATCATGTTATTTTACGTTTGGATGGACTCCAGTAACTCTGATGTGAGATACAAAGTTTTTGGACGCAGCAGAAGCTGGAAATAGTTTTGAACGAAACAACACGTATTAGCGTTGTTCCTGTGATGTATCTAATCGATCCTTACTCATCTATCATGTTATTTGACGTTTGGATCGACTCCAGTAACTCTGATGTGATATACGAAGTTCTCGGACGCAGCAGAAGCTGGAAATAGTTTTAAACGAAACAACACGCATTAGCGTTGTTCCTGTGATGTATCTAATCGATCCTTACTCATCTGTCATGTTATTTGGCGTTTCGATGGACTCCAGTAACCCTGATGTGAGATACGAAATTTTCGGACGCAGCGGAAGCTGGAAATAGTTTTAAACGAAACAACACGCATTAGCGTTGTTCCTGTGATGTATCTAATCGATCCTTACTCATCTATCATGTTATTTGTCGTTTCGATGGACTCTAGTAATTCTGATGTGAGATACGAAGTTTTTGGACGCAGCAGGAGCTGGAAATAGTTTTGAACGAAACAACACGTATTAGCGTTGTCCCTGTGATGTATCTAAACGATCCTTACTTATCTAACATGTTATTTGACGTTTGGATGGACTCCAGTAAGTCTGATGTGAGATACAAAGTTTTTGGACGCAGCAGGAGCTGGAAATAGTTTTAAACGAAACAACACGTATTAGCGTTGTTCCTGTGCTGTATCTAATCGATCCTTACTTATCTATCATGTTATTTGACGTTTCGATGGACTTCAGTAACTCTGATGTGAGATACGACGTTTTCGGACGCAGCAGAAGCTGGAAATAGTTTTAAACAAAACAACAGGCATTAGCGATGTTCCTGTGATGTATCTAATCGATCCTTACTCATCTATCATGTTATTTTACGTTTGAATGGACTCCAGTATCTCTGATGTGATATACAAAGTTTTTGGACGCAGCAGAAGCTGGAGGTAGTTTTGAACGAAACAACACATATTAGCGTTGTTCCTGTGATGTATCTAATCGATCCTTACTTAGCTACTATGTTATTTGACGTTTCGATGGACTCCAGTAACTCTAATGTGAGATACGAAATTTTCGGACGCAGCAGCAGCTGGAAATAGTTTTAAACGAAACAACACATATTAGCGTTGTTCCTGTGATGTATCTAATCAATCCTTACTCATCTATCATGTTATTTGGCGTTTCGATGGACTCCAGTAACTCTGATGTGAGATACAAAGTTCTCGGACGCAGCAGAAGCTGGAAATAGTTTTGAACGAAACAACACGTATTAGCGTTGTTCCTGTGATGTATCTAAACGATCCTTACTTATCTAACATGTTATTTGACGTTTGGATGGACTCCAGTAAGTCTGATGTGAGATACAAAGTTCTTGGACGCAGCATCAGATGGAAATAGTTTTAAACGAAACAACACGTATTAGCGTTGTTCCTGTGCTGTATCTAATCGATCCTTACTTATCTATTATGTTATTTGAAGTTTCGATGGACTCCAGTAACTCTGATGTGAGATACGACGTTTTCGGACGCAGCAGAAGCTGGAAATAGTTTTGAACGAAACAACACGTATTAGCGTTGTTCCTGTGATGTATCTAAACGATCCTTACTTATCTAACATGTTATTTGGCGTTTGGATGGACTCCAGTAAGTCTGATGTGAGATACAAAGTTTTTGGACGCAGCAGGAGCTGGAAATAGTTTTAAACGAAACAACACGTATTAGCGTTGTTCCTGTGCTGTATCTAATCGATCCTTACTTATCTATCATGTTATTTGTCGTTTCGATGGACTCCAGTAACTCTGATGTGAGATACGACGTTCTCGGACGCAGCGGAAGCTGGAAATAGTTTTAAACGAAACAACACGTATTAGCGTTGTTCCTGCGATGTATCTAATCGATCCTTACTCATCTATCATGTTATTTGGCGTTTCGATGGACTCCAGTAACTTTGATGTGAGATACGAAGTTCTCGGACGCAGCTGAAGCTAGAAATAGTTTTAAACGAAACAACACGTATTAGCGTTGTTCCTGTGATGTATCTAATCGATCCTTACTTAGCTACTATGTTATTTGACGTTTCGATGGACTCCAGTAACTCTAATGTGAGATACGAAATTTTCGGACGCAGCAGCAGCTGGAAATAGTTTTAAACGAAACAACACATATTAGCGTTGTTCCTGTGATGTATCTAATCGATCCTTACTCATCTCTCATGTTATTTGACGTTTGGACGGACTCCAGTAACTCTGATGTGAGATACAAAGTTCTCGGACGCAGCAGAAGCTGGAAATAGTTTTGAACGAAACAACACGTATTAGCGTTGTTCCTGTGATGTATCTAAACGATCCTTACTTATCTAACATGTTATTTGACGTTTGGATGGACTCCAGTCACTCTAATGTGAGATACGAAATTTTCGGACGCAGCAGCAGCTGGAAATAGTTTTAAACGAAACAACACATATTAGCGTTGTTCCTGTGATGTATCTAATCGATCCTTACTCATCTATCATGTTATTTGACGTTTGGACGGACTCCAGTAACTCTGATGTGAGATACAATGTTCTCGGACGCAGCAGAAGCTGGAAATAGTTTTGAACGAAGCAACACGTATTAGCGTTGTTCCTGTGATGTATCTAAACGATTCTTACTTATCTAACATATTATATGACGTTTGGACGGACTCCAGTAACTCTGATGTGAGATACAATGTTCTCGGACGCAGCAGAAGCTGGAAATAGTTTTGAACGAAACAACACGTATTAGCGTTGTTCCTGTGATGTATCTAAACGATCCTTACTTATCTAACATGTTATTTGACGTTTGGATGGACTCCAGTAACTCTAATGTGAGATACGAAATTTTCGGACGCAGCAGCAGCTGGAAATAGTTTTAAACGAAACAACACATATTAGCGTTGTTCCTGTGATGTATCTAATCGATCCTTACTCATCTATCATGTTATTTGACGTTTGGACGGACTCCAGTAACTCTGATGTGAGATACAATGTTCTCGGACGCAGCAGAAGCTGGAAATAGTTTTGAACGAAACAACACGTATTAGCGTTGTTCCTGTGATGTATCTAAACGATCCTTACTTATCTAACATGTTATTTGACGTTTGGATGGACTCCAGTATCTCTAATGTGAGATACGAAATTTTCGGACGCAGCAGCAGCTGGAAATAGTTTTAAACGAAACAACACATATTAGCGTTGTTCCTGTGATGTATGTAATCGATCCTTACTCATCTATCATGTTATTTGACGTTTGGACGGACTCCAGTAACTCTGATGTGAGATACAAAGTTCTCGGACGCAGCAGAAGCTGGAAATAGTTTTGAACGAAACAACACGTATTAGCGTTGTTCCTGTGATGTATCTAAACGATCCTTACTTATCTAACATATTATATGACGTTTGGATGGACTCCAGTAAGTCTGATGTGAGATACAATGTTTTTGGACGCAGCAGCTGCTGGAAATAGTTTTAAACGAAACAACACGTATTAGCGTTGTTCCTGTGCTGTATCTAATCGATCCTTACTTATCTATCATGTTATTTGACGTTTCGATGGACTCCAGTAACTCTGATGTGAGATACGACGTTTTCGGACGCAGCAGAAGCTGGAAATAGTTTTTAACGAAACAACACATATTAGCGTTGTTCCTGTGATGTATCTAATCGATCCTTACTTATCTATCATGTTATTTGACGTTTGGATGGACTCCAGTAACTCTGATGTGAGATACGAAGTTCTCGGACGCAGCAGAAGCTGGAAATAGTTTTAAACGAAACAACACGCATTAGCGTTGTTCCTGTGATGTATCTAATCGATCCTTACTCATCTATCATGTTATTTGGCGTTTCGATGGACTCCAGTAACTCTGATGAGAGATACAAAGTTTACGGACGTATCAGAAGCTGGAAATAGTTTTAAATGAAACAACACGTATTAGCGTTGTTCCTGTGATGTATCTAATCGATCCTTACTCATCTATCATGTTATTTGACGTTTGGATGGACTCCAGTAACCCTGATGTGAGATACGAAATTTTCGGACGCAGCGGAAGCTGGAAATACTTTTAAACGAAACAACACGCATTAGCGTTGTTCCTGTGATGTATCTAATCGATCCTTACTCATCTATCATGTTATTTGTCATTTCGATGGACTCTAGTAATTCTGATGTGAAATAAGAAGTTTTTGGACGCAGCAGGAGCTGGAAATAGTTTTGAACGAAACAGCACGTATTAGCGTTGTTCCTGTGATGTATCTAAACGATCCTTACTTATCTAACATGTTATTTGACGTTTGGATGGACTCCAGTAAGTCTGATGTGAGATACAAAGTTTTTGGACGCAGCAGGAGCTGGAAATAGTTTTAAACGAAACAACACGTATTAGCGTTGTTCCTGTGCTGTATCTAATCGATCCTTACTTATCTATCATGTTATTTGACGTTTCGATTGACTCCAGTAACTCTGATGTGAGATACGACGTTTTCGGACGCAGCAGAAGCTGGAAATAGTTTTAAACAAAACAACACGCATTAGCGATGTTCCTGTGATGTATCTAATCGATCCTTACTCATCTATCATGTTATTTTACGTTTGAATGGACTCCAGTAACTCTGATGTGATATACAATGTTTTTGGACGCAGCAGAAGCTGGAGGTAGTTTTGAACGAAACAACACATATTAGCGTTGTTCCTGTGATGTATCTAATCGATCCTTACTTAGCTACTATGTTATTTGACGTTTCGATGGACTCCAGTAACTCTAATGTGAGATACGAAATATTCGGACGCAGCAGAAGCTGGAAATAGTTTTGAACGAAACAACACGTATTAGCGTTGTTCCTGTGATGTATCTAAACGATCCTTACTTATCTAACATGTTATTTGACGTTTGGATGGACTCCAGTAACTCTGATGTGAGATACAAAGTTCTCGGACGCAGCAGAAGCTGGAAATAGTTTTGAACGAAACAACACGTATTAGCGTTGTTCCTGTGATGTATCTAAACGATCCTTACTTAGCTACTATGTTATTTGACGTTTCGATGGACTCCAGTAACTCTAATGTGAGATACGAAATTTTCGGACGCAGCAGCAGCTGGAAATAGTTTTAAACGAAACAACACATATTAGCGTTGTTCCTGTGATGTATCTAATCGATCCTTACTCATCTATCATGTTATTTGGCGTTTCGATGAACTCCAGTAACTCTGATGTGAGATACAAAGTTCTCGGACGCAGCAGAAGCTGGAAATAGTTTTGAACTAAACAACACGTATTAGCGTTGTTCCTGTGATGTATCTAAACGATCCTTACTTATCTAACATGTTATTTGACGTTTGGATGGACTCCAGTAAGTCTGATGTGAGATACAAAGTTTTTGGACGCAGCTTGAGCTGGAAATAATTTTAAATGAAACAACACGTATTAGCGTTGTTCCTGTGCTGTATCTAATCGATCCTTACTTATCTATCATGTTATTTGACGTTTCGATGGACTCCAGTAACTCTGATGTGAGATACGACGTTTTCGGACGCAGCAGAAGCTGGAAATAGTTTTAAACGAAACAACACGCATTAGCGATGTTCCTGTGAAGTATCTAATCGATCCTTACTCATCTATCATGTTATTTTACGTTTGGATGGACTCCAGTAACTCTGATGTGAGATACAAAGTTTTTGGACGCAGCAGAAGCTGGAAATAGTTTTGAACGAAACAACACGTATTAGCGTTGTTCCTGTGATGTATCTAATCGATCCTTACTCATCTATCATGTTATTTGACGTTTGGACGGACTCCAGTAACTCTGATGTGAGATACAAAGTTCTCGGACGCAGCAGAAGCTGGAAATAGTTTTGAACGAAACAACACGTATTAGCGTTGTTCCTGTGATGTATCTAAACGATCCTTACTTATCTAACATGTTATTTGACGTTTGGATGGACTCCAGTAAGTCTGATGTGAGATACAAAGTTTTTGGACGCAGCAGGAGCTGGAAATAGTTTTAAACGAAACAACAAGTATTAGCGTTGTTCCTGTGCTGTATCTAATCGATCCTTACTTATCTATCATGTTATTTGTCGTTTCGATGGACTCCAGTAACTCTGATGTGAGATACGACGTTTTCGGACGCAGCAGAAGCTGGAAATAGTTTTAAACGAAACAACACGTATTAGCGTTGTTCCTGTGATGTATCTAATCGATCCTTTCTCATCTATTATGTTATTTGACGTTTGGACGGACACCAGTGACTCTGATGTGAGATACGAAGTTCTCGGACGCAGCAGAAGCTGGAAATAGTTTTAAACGAAACAACACGCATTAGCGTTGTTCCTGTGATGTATCTAATCGATCCTTACTCATCTATCATGTTATTTGGCGTTTCGATGGACTCCAGTAACTTTGATGTGAGATACGAAGTTCTCGGACGAGCTGAAGCTGGAAATAGTTTTAAACGAAACAACACGTATTAGCGTTGTTCCTGTGATGTATCTAATCGATCCTTACTTAGCTACTATGTTATTTGACGTTTCGATGGACTCCAGTAACTCTAATGTGAGATACGAAATTTTCGGACGCAGCAGCAGCTGGAAATAGTTTTAAACGAAACAACACATATTAGCGTTGTTCCTGTGATGTATCTAATCGATCCTTACTCATCTCTCATGTTATTTGACGTTTGGACGGACTCCAGTAACTCCGATGTGAGATACAAAGTTCTCGGACGCAGCAGAAGCTGGAAATAGTTTTGAACGAAACAACACGTATTAGCGTTGTTCCTGTGCTGTATCTAATCGATCCTTACTTATCTATCATGTTATTTGACATTTTGATGGACTCCAGTAACTCTGATGTGAGATACGACGTTTTCGGACGCAGCAGAAGCTGGAAATAGTTTTTAACGAAACAACACGCATTAGCGTTGTTCCTGTGATGTATCTAATCGATCCTTACTCATCTATCATGTTATTTGGCGTTTCGATGGACTCCAGTAACTTTGATGTGAGATACGAAGTTCTCGGACGCAGCTGAAGCTGGAAATAGTTTTAAACGAAACAACACCTATTAGCGTTGTTCCTGTGATGTATCTAATCGATCCTTACTTAGCTACTATGTTATTTGACGTTTCGATGGACTCCAGTAAGTCTGATGTGAGATACAAAGTTCTCGGACGCAGCTGAAGCTGGAAATAGTTTTAAACGAAACAACACGCATTAGCGTTGTTCCTGTGATGTATCTAATCGATCCTTACTCATCTATCATGTTATTTGGCGTTTCGATGGACTCCAGTAACTTTGATGTGAGATACGAAGTTCTCGGACGCAGCTGAAGCTGGAAATAGTTTTAAACGAAACAACACGTATTAGCGTTGTTCCTGTGATGTATCTAATCGTTCCTTACTTATCTATCATGTTATTTGACGTTTCGATGGACTCCAGTAACTCTGGTGTGAGATACGACGTTTTCGGACGCAGCAGAAGCTGGAAATAGTTTTTAACGAAACAACACGCATTAGCGTTGTTCCTGTGATGTATCTAATCGATCCTTACTCATCTATCATGTTATTTGGCGTTTCGATGGACTCCAGTAACTTTGATGTGAGATACGAAGTTCTCGGACGCAGCTGAAGCTGGAAATAGTTTTAAACGAAACAACACGTATTAGCGTTGTTCCTGTGATGTATCTAAACGATCCTTACTTATCTAACATGTTATTTGACGTTTCGATGGACTCCAGTAACTCTGATGTGAGATACAAAGTTTTTGGACGCAGCAGAAGCTGGAAATAGTTTTGAACGAAACAACACGCATTAGCGATGTTCCTGTGAAGTATCTAATCGATCCTTACTCATCTATCATGTTATTTTACGTTTGGATGGACTCCAGTAACTCTGATGTGAGATACAAAGTTTTTGGACGCAGCAGAAGCTGGAAATAGTTTTGAACGAAAGAACACGTATTAGCGTTGTTCCTGTGATGTATCTAAACGATCCTTACTTATCTAACATGTTATTTGACGTTTGGATGGACTCCAGTAAGACTGATGTGAGATACAAAGTTTTTGGACGCAGCAGGAGCTGGAAATAGTTTTAAACGAAACAACAAGTATTAGCGTTGTTCCTGTGCTGTATCTAATCGATCCTTACTTATCTATCATGTTATTTGTCGTTTCGATGGACTCCAGTAACTCTGATGTGAGATACGACGTTTTCGGACGCAGCAGAAGCTGGAAATAGTTTTAAACGAAACAACACGTATTAGCGTTGTTCCTGTGATGTATCTAATCGATCCTTTCTCATCTATTATGTTATTTGACGTTTGGACGGACACCAGTGACTCTGATGTGAGATACGAAGTTCTCGGACGCAGCAGAAGCTGGAAATAGTTTTAAACGAAACAACACGCATTAGCGTTGTTCCTGTGATGTATCTAATCGATCCTTACTCATCTATCATGTTATTTGGCGTTTCGATGGACTCCAGTAACTTTGATGTGAGATACGAAGTTCTCGGACGCAGCTGAAGCTGGAAATAGTTTTAAACGAAACAACACGTATTAGCGTTGTTCCTGTGATGTATCTAATCGATCCTTACTTAGCTACTATGTTATTTGACGTTTCGATGGACTCCAGTAACTCTAATGTGAGATACGAAATTTTCGGACGCAGCAGCAGCTGGAAATAGTTTTAAACGAAACAACACATATTAGCGTTGTTCCTGTGATGTATCTAATCGATCCTTACTCATCTCTCATGTTATTTGACGTTTGGACGGACTCCAGTAACTCCGATGTGAGATACAAAGTTCTCGGACGCAGCAGAAGCTGGAAATAGTTTTGAACGAAACAACACGTATTAGCGTTGTTCCTGTGCTGTATCTAATCGATCCTTACTTATCTATCATGTTATTTGACATTTCGATGGACTCCAGTAACTCTGATGTGAGATACGACGTTTTCGGACGCAGCAGAAGCTGGAAATAGTTTTTAACGAAACAACACGCATTAGCGTTGTTCCTGTGATGTATCTAATCGATCCTTACTCATCTATCATGTTATTTGGCGTTTCGATGGACTCCAGTAACTTTGATGTGAGATACGAAGTTCTCGGACGCAGCTGAAGCTGGAAATAGTTTTAAACGAAACAACACCTATTAGCGTTGTTCCTGTGATGTATCTAATCGATCCTTACTTAGCTACTATGTTATTTGACGTTTCGATGGACTCCAGTAAGTCTGATGTGAGATACAAAGTTCTCGGACGCAGCTGAAGCTGGAAATAGTTTTAAACGAAACAACACGCATTAGCGTTGTTCCTGTGATGTATCTAATCGATCCTTACTCATCTATCATGTTATTTGGCGTTTCGATGGACTCCAGTAACTTTGATGTGAGATACGAAGTTCTCGGACGCAGCTGAAGCTGGAAATAGTTTTAAACGAAACAACACGTATTAGCGTTGTTCCTGTGATGTATCTAATCGTTCCTTACTTATCTATCATGTTATTTGACGTTTCGATGGACTCCAGTAACTCTGGTGTGAGATACGACGTTTTCGGACGCAGCAGAAGCTGGAAATAGTTTTTAACGAAACAACACGCATTAGCGTTGTTCCTGTGATGTATCTAATCGATCCTTACTCATCTATCATGTTATTTGGCGTTTCGATGGACTCCAGTAACTTTGATGTGAGATACGAAGTTCTCGGACGCAGCTGAAGCTGGAAATAGTTTTAAACGAAACAACACGTATTAGCGTTATTCCTGTGATGTATCTAATCGATCCTTACTTAGCTACTATGTTATTTGACGTTTCGATGGACTCCAGTAACTCTAATGTGAGATACGAAATTTTCGGACGCAGCAGCAGCTGGAAATAGTTTTAAACGAAACAACACATATTAGCGTTGTTCCTGTGATGTATCCAATCGATCCTTACTCATCTATCATGTTATTTGACGTTTGGACGGACTCCAGTAACTCTGATGTGAGATACAAAGTTCTCGGACGCAGCAGAAGCTGGAAATAGTTTTGAACGAAGCAACACGTATTAGCGTTGTTCCTGTGATGTATCTAAACGATCCTTACTTATCTAACATATTATATGACGTTTGGATGGACTCCAGTAAGTCTGATGTGAGATACAAAGTTTTTGGACGCAGCAGCTGCTGGAAATAGTTTTAAACGAAACAACACGTACTAGCGTTGTTCCTGTGCTGTATCTAATCGATCCTTACTTATCTATCATGTTACTTGACGTTTCGATGGATTCCAGTAACTCTGAGGTGAGATACGACGTTTTCGGACGCAGCAGAAGCTGGAAATAGTTTTAAACGAAACAACACGCATTAGCGTTGTTCCTGTGATGTATCTAATCGATCCTTACTCATCTATCATGTTATTTGGCGTTTCGATGGACTCCAGTAACTCTGATGTGAGATACAAAGTTTACGGACGCAGCAGAAGCTGGAAATAGTTTTAAATGAAACAACACGTATTAGCGTTGTTCCTGTGATGTATCTAATCGATCCTTACTCATCTATCATGTTATTTGACGTTTGGATGGACTCCAGTAACCCTGATGTGAGATACGAAATTTTCGGCCGCAGCGGAAGCTGGAAATAGTTCTAAACGAAACAACACGCATTAGCGATGTTCCTGTGATGTATCTAATCGATCCTTACTCATCTATCATGTTATTTTACGTTAGAATGGACTCCAGTAACTCTGATGTGATATACAAAGTTTTTGGACGCAGCAGAAGCTGGAGGTAGTTTTGAACGAAACAACACATATTAGCGTTGTTCCTGTGATGTATCTAATCGATCCTTACTCATCTATCATGTTATTTGGCGTTTCGATGGACTCCAGTAACTCTAATGTGAGATACGAAATTTTCGGACGCAGCAGCAGCTGGAAATAGTTTTAAACGAAACAACACATATTAGCGTTGTTCCTGTGATGTATCTAATCGATCCTTACTCATCTATCATGTTATTTGGCGTTTCGATGGACTCCAGTAACTCTGATGTGAGATACAAAGTTCTCGGACGCAGCAGAAGCTGGAAATAGTTTTGAACGAAACAACACGTATTAGCGTTGTTCCTGTGATGTATCTAAACGATCCTTACTTATCTAACATGTTATTTGACGTTTGGATGGACTCAAGTAAGTCTGATGTGAGATACAAAGTTTTTGGACGCAGCAGGAGCTGGAAATAATTTTAAACGAAACAACACGTATTAGCGGTGTTCCTGTGCTGTATCTAATCGATCCTTACTTATCTATCATGTTATTTGACGTTTCGATGGACTCCAGTAACTCTGATGTGAGATACGACGTTTTCGGACGCAGCAGAAGCTGGAAATAGTTTAAAACGAAACAACACGCATTAGCGATGTTCCTGTGAAGTATCTAATCGATCCTTACTCATCTATCATGTTATTTGACGTTTGGATGGACTCCAGTAACTCTGATGTGAGATACAAAGTTTTTGGACGCAGCAGAAGCTGGAAATAGTTTTGAACGAAACAACACGTATTAGCGTTGTTCCTGTGATGTATCTAAATGATCCTTACTTATCTAACATGTTATTTGACGTTTGGATGGACTCCAGTAAGTCTGATGTGAGATACAAAGTTTTTGGACGCAGCAGGAGCTGGAAATAATTTTAAACGAAACAACACGTATTAGCGTTGTTCCTGTGCTGTATCTAATCGATCCTTACTTATCTATCATGTTATTTGTCGTTTCGATGGACTCCAGTAACTTTGATGTGAGATACGACGTTTTCGGACGCAGCAGAAGCTGGAAATAGTTTTAAACGAAACAACACGTATTAGCGTTGTTCCTGTGATGTATCTAATCGATCCTTACTTAGCTACTATGTTATTTGACGTTTCGATGGACTCCAGTAACTCTAATGTGAGATACGAAATTTTCGGACGCAGCAGCAGCTGGAAATAGTTTTAAACGAAACAACACATATTAGCGTTGTTCCTGTGATGTATCTAATCGATCCTTACTCATCTCTCATGTTATTTGACGTTTGGACGGACTCCAGTAACTCTGATGTGAGATACAAAGTTCTCGGACGCAGCAGAAGCTGGAAATAATTTTGAACGAAACAACACGTATTAGCGTTGTTCCTGTGATGTATCTAAACGATCCTTACTTATCTAACATGTTATTTGACGTTTGGATGGACTCCAGTAACTCTAATGTGAGATACGAAATTTTCGGACGCAGCAGCAGCTGGAAATAGCTTTAAACGAAACAACACATATTAGCGTTGTTCCTGTGATGTATGTAATCGATCCTTACTCATCTATCATGTTATTTGACGTTTGGACGGACTCCAGTAACTCTGATGTGAGATACAAAGTTCTCGGACGCAGCAGAAGCTGGAAATAGTTTTGAACGAAACAACACGTATTAGCGTTGTTCCTGTGATGTATCTAAACGATCCTTACTTATCTAACATATTGTATGACGTTTGGATGGACTCCAGTAAGTTTGATGTGAGATACAAAGTTTTTGGACGCAGCAGCTGCTGGAAATAGTTTTAAACGAAACAACACGTATTAGCGTTGTTCCTGTGCTGTATCTAATCGATCCTTACTTATCTATCATGTTATTTGACGTTTCGATGGACTCCAGTAACTCTGATGTGAGATACGACGTTTTCGGACGCAGCAGAAGCTGGAAATAGTTTTTAACGAAACAACACATATTAGCGTTGTTCCTGTGATGTATATAATCGATCCTTACTTATCTATCATGTTATTTGACGTTTGGATGGACTCCAGTAACTCTGATGTGAGATACGAAGTTCTCGGACGCAGCAGAAGCTGGAAATAGTTTTAAACGAAACAACACACATTAGCGTTGTTCCTGTGATGTATCTAATCGATCCTTACTCATCTATCATGTTATTTGGCGTTTCGATGGACTCCAGTAACTCTGATGTGAGATACAAAGTTTACGGACGCAGCAGAAGCTGGAAATAGTTTTAAATGAAACAACACGTATTAGCGCTGTTCCTGTGATGTATCTAATCGATCCTTACTCATCTATCATGTTATTTAACGTTTGGATGGACTCCAGTAACCCTGATGTGAGATACGAAATTTTCGGACGCAGCGGAAGCTGGAAATAGTTTTAAACGAAACAACACGCATTAGCGTTGTTCCTGTGATGTATCTAATCGATCCTTACTCATCTATCATGTTATTTGTCGTTTCGATGAACTCCAGTAACTTTGATGTGAGTTACGAAGTTCTCGGACGCAGCTGAAGCTAGAAATAGTTTTAAAGGAAACAACACGCATTAGCGTTGTTCCTGTGATGTATCTAATCGATCCTTACTTATCTAACATGTTATTTGACGTTTGGATGGACTCCAGTAAGTCTGATGTGAGATACGAAATTTCCGGACGCAGCAGAAGCTGAAAATAGTTTTAAACGAAACAACACGCATTAGCGTTGTTCCTGTGATGTATCTAATCGATCCTTACTCATCTCTCATGTTATTTGGCGTTTCGATGGACTCCAGTAACTTTGATGTGAGTTACGAAGTTCTCGGACGCAGCTGAAGCTAGAAATAGTTTTAAAGGAAACAACACGCATTAGCGTTGTTCCTGTGATGTATCTAATCGATCCTTACTTATCTATCATGTTATTTGACGTTTCGATGGACTCCAGTATCTCTGATGTGAGATACGACGTTTTCGGACGCAGCAGAAGCTGGAAATAGTTTTAAACGAAACAACACGTATTAGCGTTGTTCCTGTGATGTATCTAAACGATCCTTACTTATCTAACATGTTATTTGACGTTTGTATGGACTCCAGTAAGTCTGATGTGAGATACAAAGTTTTGGGACGCAGCAGGAGCTGGAAATAGTTTTAAACGAAACAACACGTATTAGCGTTGTTCCTGTGCTGTATCTAATCGATCCTTACTTATCTATCATGTTATTTGACGTTTCGATTGACTCCAGTAACTCTGATGTGAGATACGACGTTTTCGGACGCAACAGCAGCTGGAAATAGTTTTAAACAAAACAACACGCATTAGCGATGTTCCTGTGATGTATCTAATCGATCCTTACTCATCTATCATGTTATTTTACGTTTGAATGGATTCCAGTAACTCTGATGTGATATACAATGTTTTTGGACGCAGCAGAAGCTGGAGGTAGTTTTGAACGAAACAACACTTATTAGCGTTGTTCCTGTGATGTATCTAATCGATCCTTACTTAGCTACTATGTTATTTGACGTTTCGATGGACTCCAGTAACTCTAATGTGAGATACGAAATTTTCGGACGCAGCAGCAGCTGGAAATAGTTTTAAACGAAACAACACATATTAGCGTTGTTCCTGTGATGTATCTAATCGATCCTTACTCATCTATCATGTTATTTGGCGTTTCGATGGACTCCAGTAACTCTGATGTGAGATACAAAGTTCTCGGACGCAGCAGAAGCTGGAAATAGTTTTCAACGAAACAACACGTATTAGCGTTGTTCCTGTGACGTATCTAAACGATCCTTACTTATCTAACATGTTATTTGACGTTTGGATGGACTCCAGTAAGTCTGATGTGAGATACAAAGTTTTTGGACGCAGCAGAAGCTGGAAATAGTTTTGAACGAAACAACACGTATTAGCGTTGTTCCTGTGAAGTATCTAATCGATCCTTACTCATCTATCATGTTATTTTACGTTTGGATGGACTCCAGTAACTCTGATGTGAGATACAAAGTTTTTGGACGCAGCAGAAGCTGGAAATAGTTTTGAACGAAACAACACGTATTAGCGTTGTTCCTGTGATGTATCTAATCGATCCTTACTCATCTATCATGTTATTTGACGTTTGGACGGACTCCAGTAACTCTGATGTGAGATACGACGTTTTCGGACGCAGCAGAAGCTGGAAATAGTTTTAAACGAAACAACACGCATTAGCGATGTTTCTGTGAAGTATCTAATCGATCCTTACTCATCTATCATGTTATTTTACGTTTGGATGGACTCCAGTAACTCTGATGTGAGATACAAAGTTTTTGGACGCAGCAGAAGCTGGAAATAGTTTTGAACGAAACAACACGTATTAGCGTTGTTCCTGTGATGTATCTAATCGATCCTTACTCATCTATCATGTTATTTGACGTTTGGACGGACTCCAGTAACTCTGATGTGAGATACGACGTTTTCGGACGCAGCAGAAGCTGGAAATAGTTTTAAACGAAACAACACGTATTAGCGTTGTTCCTGTGATGTATCTAATCGATCCTTACTCATCTATCATGTTATTTGACGTTTGGACGGACTCCAGTAACTCTGATGTGAGATACGACGTTTTCGGACGCAGCAGAAGCTGGAAATAGTTTTAAACGAAACAACACGCATTAGCGATGTTCCTGTGAAGTATCTAATCGATCCTTACTCATCTATCATGTTATTTGACGTTTGGACGGACTCCAGTAACTCTGATGTGAGATACAAAGTTCTCGGACGCAGCAGAAGCTGGAAATAGTTTTGAACGAAACAACACGTATTAGCGTTGTTCCTGTGATGTATCTAAACGATCCTTACTTATCTAACATGTTATTTGACGTTTGGATGGACTCCAGTAATTCTGATGTGAGATACAAAGTTTTTGGACGCAGCAGGAGCTGGAAATAGTTTTAAACGAAACAACACGTATTAGCGTTGTTCCTGTGCTGTATCTAATCGATCCTTACTTATCTATCATGTTATTTGTCGTTTCGATGGACTCCAGTAACTCTGATGTGAGATACGACGTTTTCGGACGCAGCAGAAGCTGGAAATAGTTTTAAACGAAACAACACGTATTAGCGTTGTTCCTGTGATGTATCTAATCGATCCTTTCTCATCTATTATGTTATTTGACGTTTGGAAGGACACCAGTAACTCTGATGTGAGATACGAAGTTCTCGGACGCAGCAGAAGCTGGAAATAGTTTTAAACGAAACAACACGCATTAGCGTTGTTCCTGTGATGTATCTAATCGATCCTTACTCATCTATCATGTTATTTGGCGTTTCGATGGACTCCAGTAACTTTGATGTGAGATACGAAGTTCTCGGACGCAGCTGAAGCTGGAAATAGTTTTAAACGAAACAACACGTATTAGCGTTGTTCCTGTGATGTATCTAATCGATCCTTACTTAGCTACTATGTTATTTGACGTTTCGATGGACTCCAGTAACTCTAATGTGAGATACGAAATTTTCGGACGCAGCAGCAGCTGGAAATAGTTTTAAACGAAACAACACATATTAGCGTTGTTCCTGTGATGTATCTAATCGATCCTTACTTAGCTACTATGTTATTTGACGTTTCGATGGACTCCAGTAACTCTAATGTGAGATACGAAATTTTCGGACGCAGCAGCAGCTGGAAATAGTTTTAAACGAAACAACACATATTAGCGTTGTTCCTGTGATGTATCTAATCGATCCTTACTCATCTCTCATGTTATTTGACGTTTGGACGGACTCCAGTAACTCTGATGTGAGATACAAAGTTCTCGGACGCAGCAGAAGCTGGAAATAGTTTTGAACGAAACAACACGTATTAGCGTTGTTCCTGTGCTGTATCTAATCGATCCTTACTTATCTATCATGTTATTTGACGTTTCGATGGACTCTAGTAACTCTGATGTGAGATACGACGTTTTCGGACGCAGCAGAAGCTGGAAATAGTTTTTAACGAAACAACACGCATTAGCGTTGTTCCTGTGATGTATCTAATCGATCCTTACTCATCTATCATGTTATTTGGCGTTTCGATGGACTCCAGTAACTTTGATGTGAGATACGAAGTTCTCGGACGCAGCTGAAGCTGGAAATAGTTTTAAACGAAACAACACGTATTAGCGTTGTTCCTGTGATGTATCTAATCGATCCTTACTTAGCTACTATGTTATTTGACGTTTCGATGGACTCCAGTAACTCTAATGTGAGATACGAAATTTTCGGACGCAGCAGCAGCTGGAAATAGTTTTAAACGAAACAACACATATTAGCGTTGTTCCTGTGATGTATCTAATCGATCCTTACTCATCTATCATGTTATTTGACGTTTGGACGGACTCCAGTAACTCTGATGTGAGATACAAAGTTCTCGGACGCAGCAGAAGCTGGAAATAGTTTTGAACGAAACAACACGTATTAGCGTTGTTCCTGTGATGTATCTAAACGATCCTTACTTATCTAACATGTTATTTGACGTTTGGATGGACTCCAGTAAGTCTGATGTGAGATACAAAGTTTTTGGACGCAGCACCTGCTGGAAATAGTTTTAAACGAAACAACACGTATTAGCGTTGTTAATGTGCTGTATCTAATCGATCCTTACTTATCTATCATGTTATTTGACGTTTCGATGGACTCCAGTAACTCTGATGTGAGATACGACGTTTTCGGACGCAGCAGAAGCTGGAAATAGTTTTTAACGAAACAACACGCATTAGCGTTGTTCCTGTGATGTATCTAATCGATCCTTACTCATCTATCATGTCATTTGGCGTTTCGATGGACTCCAGTAACTTTGATGTGAGATATGAAGTTCTCGGACGCAGCTGAAGCTGGAAATAGTTTTAAACGAAACAACACGTATTAGCGTTGTTCCTGTGATGTATCTAATCGATCCTTACTTAGCTACTATGTTATTTGACGTTTCGATGGACTCCAGTAACTCTAATGTGAGATACGAAATTTTCGGACGCAGCAGCAGCTGGAAATAGTTTTAAACGAAACAACACATATTAGCGTTGTTCCTGTGATGTATCTAATCGATCCTTACTCATCTATCATGTTATTTGACGTTTGGACGGACTCCAGTAACTCTGATGTGAGATACAAAGTTCTCGGACGCAGCAGAAGCTGGAAATAGTTTTGAACGAAGCAACACGTATTAGCGTTGTTCCTGTGATGTATCTAAATGATCCTTACTTATCTAACATATTATATGACGTTTGGATGGACTCCAGTAAGTCTGATGTGAGATACAATGTTTTTGGATGCAGCAGCTGCTGGAAATAGTTTTAAACGAAACAACACGTATTAGCGTTGTTCCTGTGCTGTATCTAATCGATCCTTACTTATCTATCATGTTATTTGACGTTTCGATGGACTCCAGTAACTCTGAGGTGAGATACGACGTTTTCGGACGCAGCAGAAGCTGGAAATAGTTTTAAACGAAACAACACGCATTAGCGTTGTTCCTGTGATGTATCTAATCGATCCTTACTCATCTATCATGTTATTTGGCGTTTCGATGGACTCCAGTAACCCTGATGTGAGATACGAAATTTTCGGACGCAGTGGAAGCTGGAAATAGTTTTAAACGAAACAACACGCATTGGCGAAGTTCCTGTGATGTATCTAATCGATCCTTACTCATCTATCATGTTATTTTACGTTTGAATGGACTCCAGTAACTCTGATGTGATATACAAAGTTTTTGGACGCAGCAGAAGCTGGAGGTAGTTTTGAACGAAACAACACATATTAGCGTTGTTCCTGTGATGTATCTAATCGATCCTTACTTAGCTACTATGTTATTTGACGTTTCGATGGACTCCAGTAACTCTAATGTGAGATACGAAATTTTCGGACGCAGCAGCAGCTGGAAATAGTTTTAAACGAAACAACACATATTAGCGTTGTTCCTGTGATGTATCTAATCGATCCTTACTCATCTATCATGTTATTTGGCGTTTCGATGGACTCCAGTAACTCTGATGTGAGATACAAAGTTCTCGGACGCAGCAGAAGCTGGAAATAGTTTTGAACGAAACAACACGTATTAGCGTTGTTCCTGTGATGTATCTAAACGATCCTTACTTATCTAACATGTTATTTGACGTTTGGATGGACTCCAGTAAGTCTGATGTGAGATACAAAGTTTTTGGACGCAGCAGGAGCTGGAAATTGTTTTGAACGAAACAACACGTATTAGCGTTGTTCCTGTGATGTATCTAAACGATCCTTACTTATCTAACATGTTATTTGACGTTTGGATGGACTCCAGTAAGTCTGATGTGAGATACAAAGTTTTTGGACGCAGCAGGAGCTGGAAATAGTTTTAAACGAAACAACACGTATTAGCGTTGTTACTGTGCTGTATCTAATTGATCCTTACTTATCTATCATGTTATTTGTCGTTTCGATGGACTCCAGTAACTCTGATGTGAGATACGACGTTTTCGGACGCAGCAGAAGCTGGAAA
This sequence comes from Prosopocoilus inquinatus, assembly GCA_036172665.1. Taxonomy (NCBI): domain Eukaryota; kingdom Metazoa; phylum Arthropoda; class Insecta; order Coleoptera; family Lucanidae; genus Prosopocoilus; species Prosopocoilus inquinatus. The sequence goes on from CM069879.1 coordinate 30,403,877, forward strand.
TAGTTTTAAACGAAACAAAACGTATTAGCGTTGTTCCTGTGATGTATCTAATCGATCCTTACTCATCTATCATGTTATTTGGCGTTTCGATGGACTCCAGTAACTTTGATGTGAGATACGAAGTTCTCGGACGCAGCTGAATCTGGAAATAGTTTTAAACGAAACAACACGTATTAGCGTTGTTCCTGTGATGTATCTAATCGATCCTTACTTAGCTACTATGTTATTTGACGTTTCGATGGACTCCAGTAACTCTAATGTGAGATACGAAATTTTCGGACGCAGCAGCAGCTGGAAATAGTTTTAAACGAAACAACACATATTAGCGTTGTTCCTGTGATGTATCTAATCGATCCTTACTCATCTCTCATGTTATTTGACGTTTGGACGGACTCCAGTAACTCTGATGTGAGATACAAAGTTCTCGGACGCAGCAGAAGCTGGAAATAGTTTTGAACGAAACAACACGTATTAGCGATGTTCCTGTGAAGTATCTAATCGATCCTTACTCATCTATCATGTTATTTTACGTTTGGATGGACTCCAGTAACTCTGATGTGAGATACGACGTTTTCGGACGCAGCAGAAGCTGGAAATAGTTTTAAACGAAACAACACGCATTAGCGATGTTCCTGTGAAGTATCTAATCGATCCTTACTCATCTATCATGTTATTTTACGTTTGGATGGACTCCAGTAACTCTGATGTGAGATACAAAGTTTTTGGACGCAGCAGAAGCTGGAAATAGTTTTGAACGAAACAACACGTATTAGCGTTGTTCCTGTGATGTATCTAATCGATCCTTACTCATCTATCATGTTATTTGACGTTTGGACGGACTCCAGTAACTCTGATGTGAGATACAAAGTTCTCGGACGCAGCAGAAGCTGGAAATAGTTTTGAACGAAACAACACGTATTAGCGTTGTTCCTGTGATGTATCTAAACGATCCTTACTTATCTAACATGTTATTTGACGTTTGGATGGACTCCAGTAAGTCTGATGTGAGATACAAAGTTTTTGGACGCAGCAGGAGCTGGAAATAGTTTTAAACGAAACAACACGTATTAGCGTTGTTCCTGTGCTGTATCTAATCGATCCTTACTTATCTATCATGTTATTTGTCGTTTCGATGGACTCCAGTAACACTGATGTGAGATATGACGTTTTCGGACGCAGCAGAAGCTGGAAATAGTTTTAAACGAAACAACACGTATTAGCGTTGTTCCTGTGATGTATCTAATCGATCCTTTCTCATCTATTATGTTATTTGACGTTTGGAAGGACACCAGTAAGTCTGATGTGAGATACGAAGTTCTCGGACGCAGCAGAAGCTGGAAATAGTATTAAACGAAACAACACGCATTGGCGTTGTTCCTGTGATGTATCTAATCGATCCTTACTCATCTATCATGTTATTCGGCGTTTCGATGGACTCCAGTAACTTTGATGTGAGATACGAAGTTCTCGGACGCAGCTGAAGCTGGAAATAGTTTTAAACGAAACAACACGTATTAGCGTTGTTCCTGTGATGTATCTAATCGATCCTTAATTAGCTACTATGTTATTTGACGTTTCGATGGACTCCAGTAACTCTAATGTGAGATACGAAATTTTCGGACGCAGCAGCAGCTGGAAATAGTTTTAAACGAAACAACACATATTAGCGTTGTTCCTGTGATGTATCTAATCGATCCTTACTTAGCTACTATGTTATTTGACGTTTCGATGGACTCCAGTAACTCTAATGTGAGATACGAAATTTTCGGACGCAGCAGCAGCTGGAAATAGTTTTAAACGAAACAACACATATTAGCGTTGTTCCTGTGATGTATCTAAACGATCCTTACTTATCTAACATGTTATTTGACGTTTGGATGGACTCCAGTAAGTCTGATGTGAGTTACAAAGTTTTTGGACGCAGCAGGAACTGGAAATAATTTTAAACGAAACAACACGTATTAGCGTTGTTCCTGTGCTGTATCTAATCGATCCTTACTTATCTATCATGTTATTTGGCGTTTCGATGGACTCCAGTAACTCTGATGTGAGATACGACGTTTTCGGACGCAGCAGAAGCTGGAAATAGTTTTAAACGAAACAACACGCATTAGCGATGTTCCTGTGAAGTATCTAATCGATCCTTACTCATCTATCATGTTATTTGACGTTTGGATGGACTCCAGTAACTCTGATGTGATATACAAAGTTTTTGGACGCAGCAGAAGCTGGAAATAGTTTTGAACGAAACAACACGTATTAGCGTTGTTCCTGTGCTGTATCTAATCGATCCTTACTTATCTATCATGTTATTTGACGTTTCGATGGACTCCAGTAACTCTGATGTGAGATACGACGTTTTCGGACGCAGCAGAAGCTGGAAATAGTTTTAAACGAAACAACACGCATTAGCGATGTAGATACAAAGTTTTTGGACGCAGCAGGAGCTGGAAATAGTTTTAAACGAAACAACACGTTTTAGCGTTGTTCCTGTGCTGTATCTAATCGATCCTTACTTATCTATCATGTTATTTGTCGTTTCGATGGACTCCAGTAACTCTGATGTGAGATACGACGTTTTCGGACGCAGCAGAAGCTGGAAATAGTTTTAAACGAAACAACACGTATTAGCGTTGTTCCTGTGATGTATCTAATCGATCCTTACTCATCTATCATGTTATTTGGCGTTTCGATGGACTCCAGTAACTTTGATGTGAGATACGAAGTTCTCGGACGCAGCTGAAGCTGGAAATAGTTTTAAACGAAACAACACGCATTAGCGATGTAGATACAAAGTTTTTGGACGCAGAAGGAGCTGGAAATAGTTTTAAACGAAACAACACGTTTTAGCGTTGTTCCTGTGCTGTATCTAATCGATCCTTACTTATCTATCATGTTATTTGTCGTTTCGATGGACTCCAGTAACTCTGATGTGAGATACGACGTTTTCGGACGCAGCAGAAGCTGGAAATAGTTTTAAACGAAACAACACGTATTAGCGTTGTTCCTGTGATGTATCTAATCGATCCTTACTCATCTATCATGTTATTTGACGTTTGGACGGACTCCAGTAACTCTGATGTGAGATACAAAGTTCTCGGACGCAGCAGAAGCTGGAAATAGTTTTGAACGAAGCAACACGTATTAGCGTTGTTCCTGTGATGTATCTAAACGATCCTTACTTATCTAACATATTATATGACGTTTGGATGGACTCCAGTAAGTCTGATGTGAGATACAAAGTTTTTGGACGCAGCAGATGCTGGAAATAGTTTTAAACGAAACAACACGTATTAGCGTTGTTAATGTGCTGTATCTAATCGTTCCTTACTTATCTATCATGTTATTTGACGTTTCGATGGACTCCAGTAACTCTGATGTGAGATACGACGTTTTCGGACGCAGCAGAAGCTGGAAATAGTTTTTAACGAAACAACACATATTAGCGTTGTTCCTGTGATGTATCTAATCGATCCTTACTCATCTATCATGTTATTTGGCGTTTCGATGGACTCCAGTAACTTTGATGTGAGATATGAAGTTCTCGGACGCAGCTGAAGCTGGAAATAGTTTTAAACGAAACAACACGTATTAGCGTTGTTCCTGTGATGTATCTAATCGATCCTTACTTAGCTACTATGTTATTTGACGTTTCGATGGACTCCAGTAACTCTAATGTGAGATACGAAATTTTCGGACGCAGCAGCAGCTGGAAATAGTTTTAAACGAAACAACACATATTAGCGTTGTTCCTGTGATGTATCTAATCGATCCTTACTCATCTATCATGTTATTTGACGTTTGGACGGACTCCAGTAACTCTGATGTGAGATACAAAGTTCTCGGACGCAGCAGAAGCTGGAAATAATTTTGAACGAAGCAACACGTATTAGCGTTGTTCCTGTGATGTATCTAATCGATCCTTACTCATCTATCATGTTATTTGGCGTTTCGATGGACTCCAGTAACCCTGATGTGAGATACGAAATTTTCGGACGCAGCGGAAGCTGGAAATAGTTTTAAACGAAACAACACGCATTGGCGATGTTCCTGTGATGTATCTGATCGATCCTTACTCATCTATCATGTTATTTTACGTTTGAATGGACTCCAGTAACTCTGATGTGATATACAAAGTTTTTGGACGCAGCAGAAGCTGGAGGTAGTTTTGAACGAAACAACACATATTAGCGTTGTTCCTGTGATGTATCTAATCGATCCTTACTTAGCTACTATGTTATTTGACGTTTCGATGGACTCCAGTAACTCTAATGTGAGATACGAAATTTTCGGACGCAGCAGCAGCTGGAAATAGTTTTAAACGAAACAACACATATTAGCGTTGTTCCTGTGATGTATCTAATCGATCCTTACTCATCTATCATGTTATTTGGCGTTTCGATGGACTCCAGTAACTCTGATGTGAGATACAAAGTTCTCGGACGCAGCAGAAGCTGGAAATAGTTTTGAACGAAACAACACGTATTAGCGTTGTTCCTGTGATGTATCTAAACGATCCTTACTTATCTAACATGTTATTTGACGTTTGGATGGACTCCAGTAAGTCTGATGTGAGTTACAAAGTTTTTGGACGCAGCAGGAGCTGGAAATAATTTTAAACGAAACAACACGTATTAGCGTTGTTCCTGTGCTGTATCTAATCGATCCTTACTTATCTATCATGTTATTTGACGTTTCGATGGACTCCAGTAACTCTGATGTGAGATACGACGTTTTCGGACGCAGCAGAAGCTGGAAATAGTTTTAAACGAAACAACACGCATTAGCGATGTTCCTGTGAAATATCTAATCGATCCTTACTCATCTATCATGTTATTTGACGTTTGGATGGACTCCAGTAACTCTGATGTGATATACAAAGTTTTTGGACGCAGCAGAAGCTGGAAATAGTTTTGAACGAAACAACACGTATTAGCGTTGTTCCTGTGCTGTATCTAATCGATCCTTACTTATCTATCATGTTATTTGACGTTTCGATGGACTCCAGTAACTCTGATGTGAGATACGACGTTTTCGGACGCAGCACAAGCTGGAAATAATTTTAAACGAAACAACACGCATTAGCGATGTAGATACAAAGTTTTTGGACGCAGCAGGAGCTGGAAATAGTTTTAAACGAAACAACACGTTTTAGCGTTGTTCCTGTGCTGTATCTAATCGATCCTTACTTATCTATCATGTTATTTGTCGTTTCGATGGACTCCAGTAACTCTGATGTGAGATATGACGTTTTCGGACGCAGCAGAAGCTGGAAATAGTTTTAAACGAAACAACACGTATTAGCGTTGTTCCTGTGATGTATCTAATCGATCCTTACTCATCTATCATGTTATTTGGCGTTTCGATGGACTCCAGTAACTTTGATGTGAGATACGAAGTTCTCGGACGCAGCTGAAACTGGAAATAGTTTTAAACGAAACAACACGTATTAGCGTTGTTCCTGTGATGTATCTAATCGATCCTTACTTAGCTACTATGTTATTTGACGTTTCGATGGACTCCAGTAACTCTAATGTGAGATACGAAATTTTCGGACGCAGCAGCAGCTGGAAATAGTTTTAAACGAAACAACACATATTAGCGTTGTTCCTGTGATGTATCTAATCGATCCTTACTCATCTCTCATGTTATTTGACGTTTGGACGGACTCCAGTAACTCTGATGTGAGATACAAAGTTCTCGGACGCAGCAGAAGCTGGAAATAGTTTTGAACGAAACAACACGTATTAGAGTTGTTCCTGTGATGTATCTAAACGATCCTTACTTATCTAACATTTTATTTGACGTTTGGATGGACTCCAGTAACTCTAATGTGAGATACGAAATTTTCGGACGCAGCAGCAGCTGGAAATAGCTTTAAACGAAACAACACATATTAGCGTTGTTCCTGTGATGTATGTAATCGATCCTTACTCATCTATCATGTTATTTGACGTTTGGACGGACTCCAGTAACTCTGATGTGAGATACAAAGTTCTCGGACGCAGCAGAAGCTGGAAATAGTTTTGAACGAAACAACACGTATTAGCGTTGTTCCTGTGATGTATCTAAACGATCCTTACTTATCTAACATATTATATGACGTTTGGATGGACTCCAGTAAGTCTGATGTGAGATACAAAGTTTTTGGACGCAGCAGCTGCTGGAAATAGTTTAAAACGAAACAACACGTTTTAGCGTTGTTCCTGTGCTGTATCTAATCGATCCTTACTTATCTATCATGTTATTTGACGTTTCGATGGACTCCAGTAACTCTGATGTGAGATACGAAGTTTTCGGACGCAGCAGAAGCTGGAAATAGTTTTAAACGAAACAACACGCATTAGCGATGTTCCTGTGAAGTATCTAATCGATCCTTACTCATCTATCATGTTATTTGACGTTTGGATGGACTCCAGTAACTCTGATGTGATATACAAAGTTTTTGGACGCAGCAGAAGCTGGAAATAGTTTTGAACGAAACAACACGTATTAGCGTTGTTCCTGTGCTGTATCTAATCGATCCTTACTTATCTATCATGTTATTTGACGTTTCGATGGACTCCAGTAACTCTGATGTGAGATACGACGTTTTCGGACGCAGCAGAAGCTGGAAATAGTTTTAAACGAAACAACACGCATTAGCGATGTAGATACAAAGTTTTTGGACGCAGCAGGAGCTGGAAATAGTTTTAAACGAAACAACACGTTTTAGCGTTGTTCCTGTGCTGTATCTAATCGATCCTTACTTATCTATCATGTTATTTGTCGTTTCGATGGACTCCAGTAACTCTGATGTGAGATACGACGTTTTCGGACGCAGCAGAAGCTGGAAATAGTTTTAAACGAAACAACACGTATTAGCGTTGTTCCTGTGATGTATCTAATCGATCCTTACTCATCTATCATGTTATTTGGCGTTTCGATGGACTCCAGTAACTTTGATGTGAGATACGAAGTTCTCAGACGCAGCTGAAGCTGGAAATAGTTTTAAACGAAACAACACGCATTAGCGATGTAGATACAAAGTTTTTGGACGCAGCAGGAGCTGGAAATAGTTTTAAACGAAACAACACGTTTTAGCGTTGTTCCTGTGCTGTATCTAATCGATCCTTACTTATCTATCATGTTATTTGACGTTTCGATGGACTCCAGTAACTCTGATGTGAGATACGACGTTTTCGGACGCAGCAGAAGCTGGAAATAGTTTTAAACGAAACAACACGCATTAGCGATGTAGATACAAAGTTTTTGGACGCAGCAGGAGCTGGAAATAGTTTTAAACGAAACAACACGTTTTAGCGTTGTTCCTGTGCTGTATCTAATCGATCCTTACTTATCTATCATGTTATTTGTCGTTTCGATGGACTCCAGTAACTCTGATGTGAGATACGACGTTTTCGGACGCAGCAGAAGCTGGAAATAGTTTTAAACGAAACAACACGTATTAGCGTTGTTCCTGTGATGTATCTAATCGATCCTTACTCATCTATCATGTTATTTGGCGTTTCGATGGACTCCAGTAACTTTGATGTGAGATACGAAGTTCTCGGACGCAGCTGAAGCTGGAAATAGTTTTAAACGAAACAACACGCATTAGCGATGTAGATACAAAGTTTTTGGACGCAGAAGGAGCTGGAAATAGTTTTAAACGAAACAACACGTTTTAGCGTTGTTCCTGTGCTGTATCTAATCGATCCTTACTTATCTATCATGTTATTTGTCGTTTCGATGGACTCCAGTAACTCTGATGTGAGATACGACGTTTTCGGACGCAGCAGAAGCTGGAAATAGTTTTAAACGAAACAACACGTATTAGCGTTGTTCCTGTGATGTATCTAATCGATCCTTACTCATCTATCATGTTATTTGACGTTTGGACGGACTCCAGTAACTCTGATGTGAGATACAAAGTTCTCGGACGCAGCAGAAGCTGGAAATAGTTTTGAACGAAGCAACACGTATTAGCGTTGTTCCTGTGATGTATCTAAACGATCCTTACTTATCTAACATATTATATGACGTTTGGATGGACTCCAGTAAGTCTGATGTGAGATACAAAGTTTTTGGACGCAGCAGATGCTGGAAATAGTTTTAAACGAAACAACACGTATTAGCGTTGTTAATGTGCTGTATCTAATCGTTCCTTACTTATCTATCATGTTATTTGACGTTTCGATGGACTCCAGTAACTCTGATGTGAGATACGACGTTTTCGGACGCAGCAGAAGCTGGAAATAGTTTTTAACGAAACAACACATATTAGCGTTGTTCCTGTGATGTATCTAATCGATCCTTACTCATCTATCATGTTATTTGGCGTTTCGATGGACTCCAGTAACTTTGATGTGAGATATGAAGTTCTCGGACGCAGCTGAAGCTGGAAATAGTTTTAAACGAAACAACACGTATTAGCGTTGTTCCTGTGATGTATCTAATCGATCCTTACTTAGCTACTATGTTATTTGACGTTTCGATGGACTCCAGTAACTCTAATGTGAGATACGAAATTTTCGGACGCAGCAGCAGCTGGAAATAGTTTTAAACGAAACAACACATATTAGCGTTGTTCCTGTGATGTATCTAATCGATCCTTACTCATCTATCATGTTATTTGACGTTTGGACGGACTCCAGTAACTCTGATGTGAGATACAAAGTTCTCGGACGCAGCAGAAGCTGGAAATAATTTTGAACGAAGCAACACGTATTAGCGTTGTTCCTGTGATGTATCTAATCGATCCTTACTCATCTATCATGTTATTTGGCGTTTCGATGGACTCCAGTAACCCTGATGTGAGATACGAAATTTTCGGACGCAGCGGAAGCTGGAAATAGTTTTAAACGAAACAACACGCATTGGCGATGTTCCTGTGATGTATCTGATCGATCCTTACTCATCTATCATGTTATTTTACGTTTGAATGGACTCCAGTAACTCTGATGTGATATACAAAGTTTTTGGACGCAGCAGAAGCTGGAGGTAGTTTTGAACGAAACAACACATATTAGCGTTGTTCCTGTGATGTATCTAATCGATCCTTACTTAGCTACTATGTTATTTGACGTTTCGATGGACTCCAGTAACTCTAATGTGAGATACGAAATTTTCGGACGCAGCAGCAGCTGGAAATAGTTTTAAACGAAACAACACATATTAGCGTTGTTCCTGTGATGTATCTAATCGATCCTTACTCATCTATCATGTTATTTGGCGTTTCGATGGACTCCAGTAACTCTGATGTGAGATACAAAGTTCTCGGACGCAGCAGAAGCTGGAAATAGTTTTGAACGAAACAACACGTATTAGCGTTGTTCCTGTGATGTATCTAAACGATCCTTACTTATCTAACATGTTATTTGACGTTTGGATGGACTCCAGTAAGTCTGATGTGAGTTACAAAGTTTTTGGACGCAGCAGGAGCTGGAAATAATTTTAAACGAAACAACACGTATTAGCGTTGTTCCTGTGCTGTATCTAATCGATCCTTACTTATCTATCATGTTATTTGACGTTTCGATGGACTCCAGTAACTCTGATGTGAGATACGACGTTTTCGGACGCAGCAGAAGCTGGAAATAGTTTTAAACGAAACAACACGCATTAGCGATGTTCCTGTGAAATATCTAATCGATCCTTACTCATCTATCATGTTATTTGACGTTTGGATGGACTCCAGTAACTCTGATGTGATATACAAAGTTTTTGGACGCAGCAGAAGCTGGAAATAGTTTTGAACGAAACAACACGTATTAGCGTTGTTCCTGTGCTGTATCTAATCGATCCTTACTTATCTATCATGTTATTTGACGTTTCGATGGACTCCAGTAACTCTGATGTGAGATACGACGTTTTCGGACGCAGCACAAGCTGGAAATAATTTTAAACGAAACAACACGCATTAGCGATGTAGATACAAAGTTTTTGGACGCAGCAGGAGCTGGAAATAGTTTTAAACGAAACAACACGTTTTAGCGTTGTTCCTGTGCTGTATCTAATCGATCCTTACTTATCTATCATGTTATTTGTCGTTTCGATGGACTCCAGTAACTCTGATGTGAGATATGACGTTTTCGGACGCAGCAGAAGCTGGAAATAGTTTTAAACGAAACAACACGTATTAGCGTTGTTCCTGTGATGTATCTAATCGATCCTTACTCATCTATCATGTTATTTGGCGTTTCGATGGACTCCAGTAACTTTGATGTGAGATACGAAGTTCTCGGACGCAGCTGAAACTGGAAATAGTTTTAAACGAAACAACACGTATTAGCGTTGTTCCTGTGATGTATCTAATCGATCCTTACTTAGCTACTATGTTATTTGACGTTTCGATGGACTCCAGTAACTCTAATGTGAGATACGAAATTTTCGGACGCAGCAGCAGCTGGAAATAGTTTTAAACGAAACAACACATATTAGCGTTGTTCCTGTGATGTATCTAATCGATCCTTACTCATCTCTCATGTTATTTGACGTTTGGACGGACTCCAGTAACTCTGATGTGAGATACAAAGTTCTCGGACGCAGCAGAAGCTGGAAATAGTTTTGAACGAAACAACACGTATTAGAGTTGTTCCTGTGATGTATCTAAACGATCCTTACTTATCTAACATTTTATTTGACGTTTGGATGGACTCCAGTAACTCTAATGTGAGATACGAAATTTTCGGACGCAGCAGCAGCTGGAAATAGCTTTAAACGAAACAACACATATTAGCGTTGTTCCTGTGATGTATGTAATCGATCCTTACTCATCTATCATGTTATTTGACGTTTGGACGGACTCCAGTAACTCTGATGTGAGATACAAAGTTCTCGGACGCAGCAGAAGCTGGAAATAGTTTTGAACGAAACAACACGTATTAGCGTTGTTCCTGTGATGTATCTAAACGATCCTTACTTATCTAACATATTATATGACGTTTGGATGGACTCCAGTAAGTCTGATGTGAGATACAAAGTTTTTGGACGCAGCAGCTGCTGGAAATAGTTTAAAACGAAACAACACGTTTTAGCGTTGTTCCTGTGCTGTATCTAATCGATCCTTACTTATCTATCATGTTATTTGACGTTTCGATGGACTCCAGTAACTCTGATGTGAGATACGAAGTTTTCGGACGCAGCAGAAGCTGGAAATAGTTTTAAACGAAACAACACGCATTAGCGATGTTCCTGTGAAGTATCTAATCGATCCTTACTCATCTATCATGTTATTTGACGTTTGGATGGACTCCAGTAACTCTGATGTGATATACAAAGTTTTTGGACGCAGCAGAAGCTGGAAATAGTTTTGAACGAAACAACACGTATTAGCGTTGTTCCTGTGCTGTATCTAATCGATCCTTACTTATCTATCATGTTATTTGACGTTTCGATGGACTCCAGTAACTCTGATGTGAGATACGACGTTTTCGGACGCAGCAGAAGCTGGAAATAGTTTTAAACGAAACAACACGCATTAGCGATGTAGATACAAAGTTTTTGGACGCAGCAGGAGCTGGAAATAGTTTTAAACGAAACAACACGTTTTAGCGTTGTTCCTGTGCTGTATCTAATCGATCCTTACTTATCTATCATGTTATTTGTCGTTTCGATGGACTCCAGTAACTCTGATGTGAGATACGACGTTTTCGGACGCAGCAGAAGCTGGAAATAGTTTTAAACGAAACAACACGTATTAGCGTTGTTCCTGTGATGTATCTAATCGATCCTTACTCATCTATCATGTTATTTGGCGTTTCGATGGACTCCAGTAACTTTGATGTGAGATACGAAGTTCTCAGACGCAGCTGAAGCTGGAAATAGTTTTAAACGAAACAACACGCATTAGCGATGTAGATACAAAGTTTTTGGACGCAGCAGGAGCTGGAAATAGTTTTAAACGAAACAACACGTTTTAGCGTTGTTCCTGTGCTGTATCTAATCGATCCTTACATATCTATCATGTTATTTGTCGTTTCGATGGACTCCAGTAACTCTGATGTGAGATACGACGTTTTCGGACGCAGCAGAAGCTGGAAATAGTTTTAAACGAAACAACACGTATTAGCGTTGTTCCTGTGATGTATCTAATCGATCCTTACTCATCTATCATGTTATTTGACGTTTGGACGGACTCCAGTAACTCTGATGTGAGATACAAAGTTCTCGGACGCAGCAGAAGCTGGAAATAGTTTTGAACGAAGCAACACGTATTAGCGTTGTTCCTGTGATGTATCTAAACGATCCTTACTTATCTAACATATTATATGACGTTTGGATGGACTCCAGTATGTCTGATGTGAGATACAAAGTTTTTGGACGCAGCAGATGCTGGAAATAGTTTTAAACGAAACAACACGTATTAGCGTTGTTAATGTGCTGTATCTAATCGTTCCTTACTTATCTATCATGTTATTTGACGTTTCGATGGACTCCAGTAACTCTGATGTGAGATACGACGTTTTCGGACGCAGCAGAAGCTGGAAATAGTTTTTAACGAAACAACACGCATTAGCGTTGTTCCTGTGATGTATCTAATCGATCCTTACTCATCTATCATGTTATTTGGCGTTTCGATGGACTCCAGTAACTTTGATGTGAGATATGAAGTTCTCGGACGCAGCTGAAGCTGGAAATAGTTTTAAACGAAACAACACGTATTAGCGTTGTTCCTGTGATGTATCTAATCGATCCTTAATTAGCTACTATGTTATTTGACGTTTCGATGGACTCCAGTAACTCTAATGTGAGATACGAAATTTTCGGACGCAGCAGCAGCTGGAAATAGTTTTAAACGAAACAACACATATTTGCGTTGTTCCTGTGATGTATCTAATCGATCCTTACTCATCTATCATGTTATTTGACGTTTGGACGGACTCCAGTAACTCTGATGTGAGATACAAAGTTCTCGGACGCAGCAGAAGCTGGAAATAGTTTTGAACGAAGCAACACGTATTAGCGTTGTTCCTGTGATGTATCTAATCGATCCTTACTCATCTATCATGTTATTTGGCGTTTCGATGGACTCCAGTAACCCTGATGTGAGATACGAAATTTTCGGACGCAGCGGAAGCTGGAAATAGTTTTAAACGAAACAACACGCATTGGCGATGTTCCTGTGATGTATCTAATCGATCCTTACTCATCTATCATGTTATTTTACGTTTGAATGGACTCCAGTAACTCTGATGTGATATACAAAGTTTTTGGACGCAGCAGAAGCTGGAGGTAGTTTTGAACGAAACAACACATATTAGCGTTGTTCCTGTGATGTATCTAATCGATCCTTACTTAGCTACTATGTTATTTGACGTTTCGATGGACTCCAGTAACTCTAATGTGAGATACGAAATTTTCGGACGCAGCAGCAGCTGGAAATAGTTTTAAACGAAACAACACATATTAGCGTTGTTCCTGTGATGTATCTAATCGATCCTTACTCATCTATCATGTTATTTGGCGTTTCGATGGACTCCAGTAACTCTGATGTGAGATACAAAGTTCTCGGACGCAGCAGAAGCTGGAAATAGTTTTGAACGAAACAACACGCATTAGCGTTGTTCCTGTGATGTATCTAAACGATCCTTACTTATCTAACATGTTATTTGACGTTTGGATGGACTCCAGTAAGTCTGATGTGAGATACAAAGTTTTTGGACGCAGCAGCTGCTGGAAATAGTTTAAAACGAAACAACACGTTTTAGCGTTGTTCCTGTGCTGTATCTAATCGATCCTTACTTATCTATCATGTTATTTGACGTTTCGATGGACTCCAGTAACTCTGATGTGAGATACGAAGTTTTCGGACGCAGCAGAAGCTGGAAATAGTTTTAAACGAAACAACACGCATTAGCGATGTTCCTGTGAAGTATCTAATCGATCCTTACTCATCTATCATGTTATTTGACGTTTGGATGGACTCCAGTAACTCTGATGTGATATACAAAGTTTTTGGACGCAGCAGAAGCTGGAAATAGTTTTGAACGAAACAACACGTATTAGCGTTGTTCCTGTGCTGTATCTAATCGATCCTTACTTATCTATCATGTTATTTGACGTTTCGATGGACTCCAGTAACTCTGATGTGAGATACGACGTTTTCGGACGCAGCAGAAGCTGGAAATAGTTTTAAACGAAACAACACGCATTAGCGATGTAGATACAAAGTTTTTGGACGCAGCAGGAGCTGGAAATAGTTTTAAACGAAACAACACGTTTTAGCGTTGTTCCTGTGCTGTATCTAATCGATCCTTACTTATCTATCATGTTATTTGTCGTTTCGATGGACTCCAGTAACTCTGATGTGAGATACGACGTTTTCGGACGCAGCAGAAGCTGGAAATAGTTTTAAACGAAACAACACGTATTAGCGTTGTTCCTGTGATGTATCTAATCGATCCTTACTCATCTATCATGTTATTTGGCGTTTCGATGGACTCCAGTAACTTTGATGTGAGATACGAAGTTCTCAGACGCAGCTGAAGCTGGAAATAGTTTTAAACGAAACAACACGCATTAGCGATGTAGATACAAAGTTTTTGGACGCAGCAGGAGCTGGAAATAGTTTTAAACGAAACAACACGTTTTAGCGTTGTTCCTGTGCTGTATCTAATCGATCCTTACATATCTATCATGTTATTTGTCGTTTCGATGGACTCCAGTAACTCTGATGTGAGATACGACGTTTTCGGACGCAGCAGAAGCTGGAAATAGTTTTAAACGAAACAACACGTATTAGCGTTGTTCCTGTGATGTATCTAATCGATCCTTACTCATCTATCATGTTATTTGACGTTTGGACGGACTCCAGTAACTCTGATGTGAGATACAAAGTTCTCGGACGCAGCAGAAGCTGGAAATAGTTTTGAACGAAGCAACACGTATTAGCGTTGTTCCTGTGATGTATCTAAACGATCCTTACTTATCTAACATATTATATGACGTTTGGATGGACTCCAGTATGTCTGATGTGAGATACAAAGTTTTTGGACGCAGCAGATGCTGGAAATAGTTTTAAACGAAACAACACGTATTAGCGTTGTTAATGTGCTGTATCTAATCGTTCCTTACTTATCTATCATGTTATTTGACGTTTCGATGGACTCCAGTAACTCTGATGTGAGATACGACGTTTTCGGACGCAGCAGAAGCTGGAAATAGTTTTTAACGAAACAACACGCATTAGCGTTGTTCCTGTGATGTATCTAATCGATCCTTACTCATCTATCATGTTATTTGGCGTTTCGATGGACTCCAGTAACTTTGATGTGAGATATGAAGTTCTCGGACGCAGCTGAAGCTGGAAATAGTTTTAAACGAAACAACACGTATTAGCGTTGTTCCTGTGATGTATCTAATCGATCCTTAATTAGCTACTATGTTATTTGACGTTTCGATGGACTCCAGTAACTCTAATGTGAGATACGAAATTTTCGGACGCAGCAGCAGCTGGAAATAGTTTTAAACGAAACAACACATATTTGCGTTGTTCCTGTGATGTATCTAATCGATCCTTACTCATCTATCATGTTATTTGACGTTTGGACGGACTCCAGTAACTCTGATGTGAGATACAAAGTTCTCGGACGCAGCAGAAGCTGGAAATAGTTTTGAACGAAGCAACACGTATTAGCGTTGTTCCTGTGATGTATCTAATCGATCCTTACTCATCTATCATGTTATTTGGCGTTTCGATGGACTCCAGTAACCCTGATGTGAGATACGAAATTTTCGGACGCAGCGGAAGCTGGAAATAGTTTTAAACGAAACAACACGCATTGGCGATGTTCCTGTGATGTATCTAATCGATCCTTACTCATCTATCATGTTATTTTACGTTTGAATGGACTCCAGTAACTCTGATGTGATATACAAAGTTTTTGGACGCAGCAGAAGCTGGAGGTAGTTTTGAACGAAACAACACATATTAGCGTTGTTCCTGTGATGTATCTAATCGATCCTTACTTAGCTACTATGTTATTTGACGTTTCGATGGACTCCAGTAACTCTAATGTGAGATACGAAATTTTCGGACGCAGCAGCAGCTGGAAATAGTTTTAAACGAAACAACACATATTAGCGTTGTTCCTGTGATGTATCTAATCGATCCTTACTCATCTATCATGTTATTTGGCGTTTCGATGGACTCCAGTAACTCTGATGTGAGATACAAAGTTCTCGGACGCAGCAGAAGCTGGAAATAGTTTTGAACGAAACAACACGCATTAGCGTTGTTCCTGTGATGTATCTAAACGATCCTTACTTATCTAACATGTTATTTGACGTTTGGATGGACTCCAGTAAGTCTGATGTGAGTTACAAAGTTTTTGGACGCAGCAGGAGCTGGAAATAATTTTAAACGAAACAACACGTATTAGCGTTGTTCCTGTGCTGTATCTAATCGATCCTTACTTATCTATCATGTTATTTGACGTTTCGATGGACTCCAGTAACTCTGATGTGAGATACGACGTTTTCGGACGCAGCAGAAGCGGGAAATAGTTTTAAACGAAACAACACGCATTAGCGATGTTCCTGTGAAGTATCTAATCGATCCTTACTCATCTATCATGTTATTTGACGTTTGGATGGACTCCAGTAACTCTGATGTGATATACAAAGTTTTTGGACGCAGCAGAAGCTGGAAATAGTTTTGAACGAAACAACACGTATTAGCGTTGTTCCTGTGCTGTATCTAATCGATCCTTACTTATCTATCATGTTATTTGACGTTTCGATGGACTCCAGTAACTCTGATGTGAGATACGACGTTTTCGGACGCAGCAGAAGCTGGAAATAGTTTTAAACGAAACAACACGCATTAGCGATGTAGATACAAAGTTTTTGGACGCAGCAGGAGCTGGAAATAGTTTTAAACGAAACAACACGTTTTAGCGTTGTTCCTGTGCTGTATCTAATCGATCCTTACTTATCTATCATGTTATTTGTCGTTTCGATGGACTCCAGTAACTCTGATGTGAGATACGACGTTTTCGGACGCAGCAGAAGCTGGAAATAGTTTAAACGAAACAACACGTATTAGCGTTGTTCCTGTGATGTATCTAATCGATCCTTACTCATCTATCATGTTATTTGGCGTTTCGATGGACTCCAGTAACTTTGATGTGAGATACGAAGTTCTCGGACGCAGCTGAAGCTGGAAATAGTTTTAAACGAAACAACACGTATTAGCGTTGTTCCTGTGATGTATCTAATCGATCCTTACTTAGCTACTATGTTATTTGACGTTTCGATGGACTCCAGTAACTCTAATGTGAGATACGAAATTTTCGGACGCAGCAGCAGCTGGAAATAGTTTTAAACGAAACAACACATATTAGCGTTGTTCCTGTGATGTATCTAATCGATCCTTACTCATCTCTCATGTTATTTGACGTTTGGACGGACTCCAGTAACTCTGATGTGAGATACAAAGTTCTCGGACGCAGCAGAAGCTGGAAATAGTTTTGAACGAAACAACACGTATTAGAGTTGTTCCTGTGATGTATCTAAACGATCCTTACTTATCTAACATGTTATTTGACGTTTGGATGCACTCCAGTAACTCTAATGTGAGATACGAAATTTTCGGACGCAGCAGCAGCTGGAAATAGCTTTAAACGAAACAACACATATTAGCGTTGTTCCTGTGATGTATGTAATCGATCCTTACTCATCTATCATGTTATTTGACGTTTGGACGGACTCCAGTAACTCTGATGTGAGATACAAAGTTCTCGGACGCAGCAGAAGCTGGAAATAGTTTTGAACGAAACAACACGTATTAGCGTTGTTCCTGTGATGTATCTAAACGATCCTTACTTATCTAACATATTATATGACGTTTGGATGGACTCCAGTAAGTCTGATGTGAGATACAAAGTTTTTGGACGCAGCAGCTGCTGGAAATAGTTTAAAACGAAACAACACGTTTTAGCGTTGTTCCTGTGCTGTATCTAATCGATCCTTACTTATCTATCATGTTATTTGACGTTTCGATGGACTCCAGTAACTCTGATGTGAGATACGACGTTTTCGGACGCAGCAGAAGCTGGAAATAGTTTTTAACGAAACAACACATATTAGCGTTGTTCCTGTGATGTATCTAATCGATCCTTACTTATCTATCATGTTATTTGACGTTTGGATGGACTCCAGTAACTCTGATGTGAGATACGATGTTCTCGGACGCAGCAGAAGCTGGAACTAGTTTTAAACGAAACAACACGCATTAGCGTTGTTCCTGTGATGTATCTAATCGATCCTTACTCATCTATCATGTTATTTGGCGTTTCGATGGACTCCAGTAACTCTGATGTGAGTTACAAAGTTTACGGACGCAGCAGAAGCTGGAAATAGTTTTGAAAGAAGCAACACGTATTAGCGTTGTTCCTGTGATGTATCTAAACGATCCTTACTTATCTAACATATTATGTGACGTTTGGATGGACTCCAGTAAGTCTGATGTGAGATACAAAGTTTTTGGACGCAGCGGAAGCTGGAAATAGTTTTAAACGAAACAACACGCATTAGCGTTGTTCCTGTGATGTATCTAATCGATCCTTACTCATCTATCATGTTATTTGTCGTTTCGATGGACTCTAGTAATTCTGATGTGAGATACGAAGTTTTTGGACGCAGCAGGAGCTGGAAATAGTTTTGAACGAAACAACACGTATTAGCGTTGTTCCTGTGATGTATCTAAACGATCCTTACTTATCTAACATGTTATTTGACGTTTGGATGGACTCCAGTAAGTCTGATGTGAGATACAAAGTTTTTGGACGCAGCAGGAGCTGGAAATAGTTTTAAACGAAACAACACGTATTAGCGTTGTTCCTGTGCTGTATCTAATCGATCCTTACTTATCTATCATGTTATTTGACGTTTCGATTGACTCCAGTAACTCTGATGTGAGATACGACGTTTTCGGACGCAGCAGCAGCTAGAAATAGTTTTAAACAAAACAACACGCATTAGCGATGTTCCTGTGATGTATCTAATCGATCCTTACTCATCTATCATGTTATTTTACGTTTGAATGGACTCCAGTAACTCTGATGTGATATACAATGTTTTTGGACGCAGCAGCAGCTGGAAATAGTTTTAAACGAAACAACACATATTAGCGTTGTTCCTGTGATGTATCTAATCGATCCTTACTCATCTATCATGTTATTTGGCGTTTCGATGGACTCCAGTAACTCTGATGTGAGATACGAAATTTTTGGACGCAGCGGAAGCTGGAAATAATTTTAAACGAAACAACACGCATTAGCGTTGTTCCTGTGATGTATCTAAACGATCCTTACTTATCTAACATGTTATTTGACGTTTGGATGGACTCCAGTAACTCTAATGTGAGATACGAAATTTTCGGACGCAGCAGCAGCTGGAAATAGTTTTAAACGAAACAACACATATTAGCGTTGTTCCTGTGATGTATCTAATCGATCCTTACTCATCTATCATGTTATTTGGCGTTTCGATGGACTCCAGTAACTTTGATGTGAGATACGAAGTTCTCGGACGCAGCTGAAGCTGGAAATAGTTTTAAACGAAACAACACGTATTAGCGTTGTTCCTGTGATGTATCTAATCGATCCTTACTTATCTAACATGTTATTTGACGTTTGGATGGACTCCAGTAAGTCTGATGTGAGTTACAAAGTTTTTGGACGCAGCAGCAGCTGGAAATAGTTTTAAACGAAACAACACATATTAGCGTTGTTCCTGTGATGTATCTAGTCGATCCTTACTCATCTATCATGTTATTTGGCGTTTCGATGGACTCCAGTAACTCTGATGTGAGATACAAAGTTCTCGGACGCAGCAGAAGCTGGAAATAGTTTTGAACGAAACAACACGTATTAGCGTTGTTCCTGTGATGTATCTAAACGATCCTTACTTATCTAACATGTTATTTGACGTTTGGTTGGACTCCAGTAATTCTGATGTGAGTTACAAAGTTTTTGGACGCAGCAGGAGCTGGAAATAATTTTAAACGAAACAACACGTATTAGCGTTGTTCCTGTGCTGTATCTAATCGATCCTTACTTATCTATCATGTTATTTGACGTTTCGATGGACTCCAGTAACTCTGATGTGAGATACGACGTTTTCGGACGCAGCAGAAGCTGGAAATAGTTTTAAACGAAACAACACGCATTAGCGATGCTCCTGTGAAGTATCTAATCGATCCTTACTCATCTATCATGTTATTTGACGTTTGGATGGACTCCAGTAACTCTGATGTGATATACAAAGTTTTTGGACGCAGCAGAAGCTGGAAATAGTTTTGAACGAAACAACACGTATTAGCGTTGTTCCTGTGCTGTATCTAATCGATCCTTACTTATCTATCATGTTATTTGACGTTTCGATGGACTCCAGTAACTCTGATGTGAGATACGACGTTTTCGGACGCAGCAGAAGCTGGAAATAGTTTTAAACGAAACAACACGCATTAGCGATGTAGATACAAAGTTTTTGGACGCAGCAGGAGCTGGAAATAGTTTTAAACGAAACAACACGTTTTAGCGTTGTTCCTGTGCTGTATCTAATCGATCCTTACTTATCTATCATGTTATTTGTCGTTTCGATGGACTCCAGTAACTCTGATGTGAGATACGACGTTTTCGGACGCAGCAGAAGCTGGAAATAGTTTTAAACGAAACAACACGTATTAGCGTTGTTCCTGTGATGTATCTAATCGATCCTTACTCATCTATCATGTTATTTGGCGTTTCGATGGACTCCAGTAACTTTGATGTGAGATACGAAGTTCTCGGACGCAGCTGAAGCTGGAAATAGTTTTAAACGAAACAACACGTATTAGCGTTGTTCCTGTGATGTATCTAATCGATCCTTACTTAGCTACTATGTTATTTGACGTTTCGATGGACTCCAGTAACTCTAATGTGAGATACGAAATTTTCGGACGCAGCAGCAGCTGGAAATAGTTTTAAACGAAACAACACATATTAGCGTTGTTCCTGTGATGTATCTAATCGATCCTTACTCATCTCTCATGTTATTTGACGTTTGGACGGACTCCAGTAACTCTGATGTGAGATACAAAGTTCTCGGACGCAGCAGAAGCTGGAAATAGTTTTGAACGAAACAACACGTATTAGAGTTGTTCCTGTGATGTATCTAAACGATCCTTACTTATCTAACATGTTATTTGACGTTTGGATGGACTCCAGTAACTCTAATGTGAGATACGAAATTTTCGGACGCAGCAGCAGCTGGAAATAGCTTTAAACGAAACAACACATATTAGCGTTGTTCCTGTGATGTATGTAATCGATCCTTACTCATCTATCATATTATTTGACGTTTGGACGGACTCCAGTAACTCTGATGTGAGATACAAAGTTCTCGGACGCAGCAGAAGCTGGAAATAGTTTTGAACGAAACAACACGCATTAGCGTTGTTCCTGTGATGTATCTAAACGATCCTTACTTATCTAACATATTATATGACGTTTGGATGGACTCCAGTAAGTCTGATGTGAGATACAAAGTTTTTGGACGCAGCAGCTGCTGGAAATAGTTTAAAACGAAACAACACGTTTTAGCGTTGTTCCTGTGCTGTATCTAATCGATCCTTACTTATCTATCATGTTATTTGACGTTTCGATGGACTCCAGTAACTCTGATGTGAGATACGACGTTTTCGGACGCAGCAGAAGCTGGAAATAGTTTTTAACGAAACAACACATATTAGCGTTGTTCCTGTGATGTATCTAATCGATCCTTACTTATCTATCATGTTATTTGACGTTTGGATGGACTCCAGTAACTCTGATGTGAGATACGAAGTTCTCGAACGCAGCAGAAGCTGGAAATAGTTTTAAACGAAACAACACGCATTAGCGTTGTTCCTGTGATGTATCTAATCGATCCTTACTCATCTATCATGTTATTTGTCGTTTCGATGGACTCTAGTAATTCTGATGTGAGATACGAAGTTTTTGGACGCAGCAGGAGCTGGAAATAGTTTTGAAGGAAACAACACGTATTAGCGTTGTTCCTGTGATGTATCTAAACGATCCTTACTTATCTAACATGTTATTTGACGTTTGGATGGACTCCAGTAAGTCTGATGTGAGATACAAAGTTTTTGGACGCAGCAGGAGCTGGAAATAGTTTTAAACGAAACAACACGTATTAGCGTTGTTCCTGTGCTGTATCTAATCGATCCTTACTTATCTATCATGTTATTTGACGTTTCGATTGACTCCAGTAACTCTGATGTGAGATACGACGTTTTCGGACGCAGCAGCAGCTGGAAATAGTTTTAAACAAAACAACACGCATTAGCGATGTTCCTGTGATGTATCTAATCGATCCTTACTCATCTATCATGTTATTTTACGTTTGAATGGACTCCAGTAACTCTGATGTGATATACAATGTTTTTGGACGCAGCAGAAGCTGGAGGTAGTTTTGAACGAAACAACACATATTAGCGTTGTTCCTGTGATGTATCTAATCGATCCTTGCTTAGCTACTATGTTATTTGACGTTTCGATGGACTCCAGTAACTCTAATGTGAGATACGAAATTTTCGGACGCAGCAGCAGCTGGAAATAGTTTTAAACGAAACAACACATATTAGCGTTGTTCCTGTGATGTATCTAATCGATCCTTACTCATCTATCATGTTATTTGGCGTTTCGATGGACTCCAGTAACTCTGATGTGAGATACGAAATTTTCGGACGCAGCGGAAGCTGGAAATAATTTTAAACGAAACAACACGCATTAGCGTTGTTCCTGTGATGTATCTAATCGATCCTTACTCATCTATCATGTTATTTGGCGTTTCGATGGACTCCAGTAACTTTGATGTGAGATACGATGTTCTCGGACGCAGCTGAAGCTGGAAATAGTTTTAAACGAAACAACACGTATTAGCGTTGTTCCTGTGATGTATCTAATCGATCCTTACTTAGCTACTATGTTATTTGACGTTTCGATGGACTCCAGTAACTCTAATGTGAGATACGAAATTTTCGGACGCAGCAGCAGCTGGAAATAGTTTTAAACGAAACAACACATATTAGCGTCGTCCCTGTGATGTATCTAATCGATCCTTACTCATCTCTCATGTTATTTGACGTTTCGATGGACTCCAGTAACTTTGATGTGAGATACGAAGTTCTCGGACGCAGCTGAAGCTGGAAATAGTTTTAAACGAAACAACACGCATTAGCGTTGTTCCTGTGATGTATCTAATCGATCCTTACTCATCTATCATGTTATTTGACGTTTCGATGGACTCCAGTAACTTTGATGTGAGATACGAAGTTCTCGGACGCAGCTGAAGCTAGAAATAGTTTTAAACGAAACAACACGCATTAGCGTTGTTCCTGTGATGTATCTAATCGATCCTTACTCATCTATCATGTTACTTGGCGTTTCGATGGACTCCAGTAACTTTGATGTGAGATACGAAGTTCTCGGACGCAGCTGAAGCTAGAAATACTTTTAAACGAAACAACACGTATTGGCGTTGTTCCTGTGCTGTATCTAATCGATTCTTACTTATCTATCATGTTATTCGACGTTTCGATATACTCCAGTAACTCTGATGTGAGATACGACGTTTTCGGACGCAGCAGAAGCTGGAAATAGTTTTTAACGAAACAGCACATATTAGCGTTGTTCCTGTGATGTATCTAATCGATCCTTACTTATCTATCATGTTATTTGACGTTTGGATGGACTCCAGTAACTCTGATGTGAGATACGAAGTTCTCGGACGCAGCAGAAGCTGGAAATAGTTTTAAACGAAACAACACGCATTAGCGTTGTTCCTGTGATGTATCTAATCGATCCTTACTCATCTATCATGTTATTTGGCGTTTCGATGGACTCCAGTAACTCTGATGTGAGATACAAAGTTTACGGACGCAGCAGAAGCTGGAAATAGTTTTGAACGAAACAACACCTATTAGCGTTGTTCCTGTGATGTATCTAAACGATCCTTACTTATCTAACATGTTATTTGACGTATGGATGGACTCCAGTAATTCTGATGTGAGATACAAAGTTTTTGGACGCAGCAGAAGCTGGAAATAGTTTTAAACGAAACAACACATATTAGCGTTGTTCCTGTGATGTATCTAATCGATCCTTACTCATATATCATGTTATTTGACGTTTGGACGGACTCCAGTAACTCTGATGTGAGATACAAAGTTCTCGGACACAGCAGAAGCTGGAAATAGTTTTGAACGAAACAACACGTATTAGCGTCGTCCCTGTGATGTATCTAATCGATCCTTACTCATCTCTCATGTTATTTGACGTTTCGATGGACTCCAGTAACTTTGATGTGAGATACGAAGTTCTCGGACGCAGCTGAAGCTGGAAATAGTTTTAAACGAAACAACACGCATTAGCGTTGTTCCTGTGATGTATCTAATCGATCCTTACTCATCTCTCATGTTATTTGACGTTTCGATGGACTCCAGTAACTTTGATGTGAGATACGAAGTTCTCGGACGCAGCTGAAGCTAGAAATAGTTTTAAACGAAACATCACGCATTAGCGTTGTTCCTGTGATGTATCTAATCGATCCTTACTCATCTATCATGTTACTTGGCGTTTCGATGGACTCCAGTAACTTTGATGTGAGATACGAAGTTCTCGGACGCAGCTGAAGCTAGAAATACTTTTAAACGAAACAACACGTATTGGCGTTGTTCCTGTGCTGTATCTAATCGATTCTTACTTATCTATCATGTTATTCGACGTTTCGATATACTCCAGTAACTCTGATGTGAGATACGACGTTTTCGGACGCAGCAGAAGCTGGAAATAGTTTTTAACGAAACAGCACATATTAGCGTTGTTCCTGTGATGTATCTAATCGATCCTTACTTATCTATCATGTTATTTGACGTTTGGATGGACTCCAGTAACTCTGATGTGAGATACGAAGTTCTCGGACGCAGCAGAAGCTGGAAATAGTTTTAAACGAAACAACACGCATTAGCGTTGTTCCTGTGATGTATCTAATCGATCCTTACTCATCTATCATGTTATTTGGCGTTTCGATGGACTCCAGTAACTCTGATGTGAGATACAAAGTTTACGGACGCAGCAGAAGCTGGAAATAGTTTTGAACGAAACAACACCTATTAGCGTTGTTCCTGTGATGTATCTAAACGATCCTTACTTATCTAACATGTTATTTGACGTATGGATGGACTCCAGTAATTCTGATGTGAGATACAAAGTTTTTGGACGCAGCAGAAGCTGGAAATAGTTTTAAACGAAACAACACATATTAGCGTTGTTCCTGTGATGTATCTAATCGATCCTTACTCATATATCATGTTATTTGACGTTTGGACGGACTCCAGTAACTCTGATGTGATATACAAAGTTTTTGGACGCAGCAGAAGCTGGAAATAGTTTTGAACGAAACAACACGTATTAGCATTGTTCCTGTGCTGTATCTAATCGATCCTTACTTATCTATCATGTTATTTGACGTTTCGATGGACTCCAGTAACTCTGATGTGAGATACGACGTTTTCGGACGCAGCAGAAGCTGGAAATAGTTTTAAACGAAACAACACGCATTAGCGATGTAGATACAAAGTTTTTGGACGCAGCAGGAGCAGGAAATAGTTTTAAACGAAACAACACGTTTTAGCGTTGTTCCTGTGCTGTATCTAATCGATCCTTACTTATCTATCATGTTATTTGTCGTTTCGATGGACTCCAGTAACTCTGATGTGAGATACGACGTTTTCGGACGCAGCAGAAGCTGGAAATAGTTTTAAACGAAACAACACGTATTAGCGTTGTTCCTGTGATGTATCTAATCGATCCTTACTCATCTATCATGTTATTTGGCGTTTCGATGGACTCCAGTAACTTTGATGTGAGATACGAAGTTCTCGGACGCAGCTGAAGCTGGAAATAGTTTTAAACGAAACAACACGTATTAGCGTTGTTCCTGTGATGTATCTAATCGATCCTTACTTAGCTACTATGTTATTTGACGTTTCGATGGACTCCAGTAACTCTAATGTGAGATACGAAATTTTCGGACGCAGCAGCAGCTGGAAATAGTTTTAAACGAAACAACACATATTAGCGTTGTTCCTGTGATGTATCTAATCGATCCTTACTCATCTCTCATGTTATTTGACGTTTGGACGGACTCCAGTAACTCTGATGTGAGATACAAAGTTCTCGGACGCAGCAGAAGCTGGAAATAGTTTTGAACGAAACGACACGTATTAGAGTTGTTCCTGTGATGTATCTAAACGATCCTTACTTATCTAACATGTTATTTGACGTTTGGATGGACTCCAGTAACTCTAATGTGAGATACGAAATTTTCGGACGCAGCAGCAGCTGGAAATAGCTTTAAACGAAACAACACATATTAGCGTTGTTCCTGTGATGTATGTAATCGATCCTTACTCATCTATCATGTTATTTGACGTTTGGACGGACTCCAGTAACTCTGATGTGAGATACAAAGTTCTCGGACGCAGCAGAAGCTGGAAATAGTTTTGAACGAAACAACACGCATTAGCGTTGTTCCTGTGATGTATCTAAACGATCCTTACTTATCTAACATATTATATGACGTTTGGATGGACTCCAGTAAGTCTGATGTGAGATACAAAGTTTTTGGACGCAGCAGCTGCTGGAAATAGTTTAAAACGAAACAACACGTTTTAGCGTTGTTCCTGTGCTGTATCTAATCGATCCTTACTTATCTATCATGTTATTTGACGTTTCGATGGACTCCAGTAACTCTGATGTGAGATACGACGTTTTCGGACGCAGCAGAAGCTGGAAATAGTTTTTAACGAAACAACACGCATTAGCGTTGTTCCTGTGATGTATCTAATCGATCCTTACTCATCTATCATGTTATTTGGCGTTTCGATGGACTCCAGTAACTCTGATGTGAGATACAAAGTTTACGGACGCAGCAGAAGCTGGAAATAGTTTTGAACGAAGCAACACGTATTAGCGTTGTTCCTGTGATGTATCTAAACGATCCTTACTTATCTAACATATTATATGACGTTTGGATGGACTCCAGTAAGTCTGATGTGAGATACAAAGTTTTTGGACGCAGCGGAAGCTGGAAATAGTTTTAAACGAAACAACACGCATTAGCGTTGTTCCTGTGATGTATCTAATCGATCCTTACTCATCTATCATGTTATTTGTCGTTTCGATGGACTCTAGTAATTCTGATGTGAGATACGAAGTTTTTGGACGCAGCAGGAGCTGGAAATAGTTTTGAAGGAAACAACACGTATTAGCGTTGTTCCTGTGATGTATCTAAACGATCCTTACTTATCTAACATGTTATTTGACGTTTGGATGTACTCCAGTAAGTCTGATGTGAGATACAAAGTTTTTGGACGCAGCAGGAGCTGGAAATAGTTTTAAACGAAACAACACGTATTAGCGTTGTTCCTGTGCTGTATCTAATCGATCCTTACTTATCTATCATGTTATTTGACGTTTCGATTGACTCCAGTAACTCTGATGTGAGATACGACGTTTTCGGACGCAGCAGCAGCTGGAAATAGTTTTAAACAAAACAACACGCATTAGCGATGTTCCTGTGATGTATCTAATCGATCCTTACTCATCTATCATGTTATTTTACGTTTGAATGGACTCCAGTAACTCTGATGTGATATACAATGTTTTTGGACGCAGCAGAAGCTGGAGGTAGTTTTGAACGAAACAACACATATTAGCGTTGTTCCTGTGATGTATCTAATCGATCCTTGCTTAGCTACTATGTTATTTGACGTTTCGATGGACTCCAGTAACTCTAATGTGAGATACGAAATTTTCGGACGCAGCAGCAGCTGGAAATAGTTTTAAACGAAACAACACGCATTAGCGTTGTTCCTGTGATGTATCTAATCGATCCTTACTCATCTATCATGTTATTTGGCGTTTCGATGGACTCCAGTAACTTTGATGTGAGATACGATGTTCTCGGACGCAGCTGAAGCTGGAAATAGTTTTAAACGAAACAACACGTATTAGCGTTGTTCCTGTGATGTATCTAATCGATCCTTACTTAGCTACTATGTTATTTGACGTTTCGATGGACTCCAGTAACTCTAATGTGAGATACGAAATTTTCGGACGCAGCGGAAGCTGGAAATAGTTTTAAACGAAACAACACGCATTGGCGATGTTCCTGTGATGTATCTAATCGATCCTTACTCATCTATCATGTTATTTTACGTTTGAATGGACTCCAGTAACTCTGATGTGATATACAAAGTTTTTGGACGCAGCAGAAGCTGGAGGTAGTTTTGAACGAAACAACACATATTAGCGTTGTTCCTGTGATGTATCTAATCGATCCTTACTTAGCTACTATGTTATTTGACGTTTCGATGGACTCCAGTAACTCTAATGTGAGATACGAAATTTTCGGACGCAGCAGCAGCTGGAAATAGTTTTAAACGAAACAACACATATTAGCGTTGTTCCTGTGATGTATCTAATCGATCCTTACTCATCTATCATGTTATTTGGCGTTTCGATGGACTCCAGTAACTCTGATGTGAGATACAAAGTTCTCGGACGCAGCAGAAGCTGGAAATAGTTTTGAACGAAACAACACGCATTAGCGTTGTTCCTGTGATGTATCTAAACGATCCTTACTTATCTAACATGTTATTTGACGTTTGGATGGACTCCAGTAAGTCTGATGTGAGTTACAAAGTTTTTGGACGCAGCAGGAGCTGGAAATAATTTTAAACGAAACAACACGTATTAGCGTTGTTCCTGTGCTGTATCTAATCGATCCTTACTTATCTATCATGTTATTTGACGTTTCGATGGACTCCAGTAACTCTGATGTGAGATACGACGTTTTCGGACGCAGCAGAAGCTGGAAATAGTTTTAAACGAAACAACACGCATTAGCGATGTTCCTGTGAAGTATCTAATCGATCCTTACTCATCTATCATGTTATTTGACGTTTGGATGGACTCCAGTAACTCTGATGTGATATACAAAGTTTTTGGACGCAGCAGAAGCTGGAAATAGTTTTGAACGAAACAACACGTATTAGCGTTGTTCCTGTGCTGTATCTAATCGATCCTTACTTATCTATCATGTTATTTGACGTTTCGATGGACTCCAGTAACTCTGATGTGAGATACGACGTTTTCGGACGCAGCAGAATCTGGAAATAGTTTTAAACGAAACAACACGCATTAGCGATGTAGATACAAAGTTTTTGGACGCAGCAGGAGCTGGAAATAGTTTTAAACGAAACAACACGTTTTAGCGTTGTTCCTGTGCTGTATCTAATCGATCCTTACTTATCTATCATGTTATTTGTCGTTTCGATGGACTCCAGTAACTCTGATGTGAGATACGACGTTTTCGGACGCAGCAGAAGCTGGAAATAGTTTAAACGAAACAACACGTATTAGCGTTGTTCCTGTGATGTATCTAATCGATCCTTACTCATCTATCATGTTATTTGGCGTTTCGATGGACTCCAGTAACTTTGATGTGAGATACGAAGTTCTCGGACGCAGCTGAAGCTGGAAATAGTTTTAAACGAAACAACACGTATTAGCGTTGTTCCTGTGATGTATCTAATCGATCCTTACTTAGCTACTATGTTATTTGACGTTTCGATGGACTCCAGTAACTCTAATGTGAGATACGAAATTTTCGGACGCAGCAGCAGCTGGAAATAGTTTTAAACGAAACAACACATATTAGCGTTGTTCCTGTGATGTATCTAATCGATCCTTACTCATCTCTCATGTTATTTGACGTTTGGACGGACTCCAGTAACTCTGATGTGAGATACAAAGTTCTCGGACGCAGCAGAAGCTGGAAATAGTTTTGAACGAAACAACACGTATTAGAGTTGTTCCTGTGATGTATCTAAACGATCCTTACTTATCTAACATGTTATTTGACGTTTGGATGCACTCCAGTAACTCTAATGTGAGATACGAAATTTTCGGACGCAGCAGCAGCTGGAAATAGCTTTAAACGAAACAACACATATTAGCGTTGTTCCTGTGATGTATGTAATCGATCCTTACTCATCTATCATGTTATTTGACGTTTGGACGGACTCCAGTAACTCTGATGTGAGATACAAAGTTCTCGGACGCAGCAGAAGCTGGAAATAGTTTTAGTTTTGAACGAAACAACACGTATTAGCGTTGTTCCTGTGATGTATCTAAACGATCCTTACTTATCTAACATATTATATGACGTTTGGATGGACTCCAGTAAGTCTGATGTGAGATACAAAGTTTTTGGACGCAGCAGCTGCTGGAAATAGTTTAAAACGAAACAACACGTTTTAGCGTTGTTCCTGTGCTGTATCTAATCGATCCTTACTTATCTATCATGTTATTTGACGTTTCGATGGACTCCAGTAACTCTGATGTGAGATACGACGTTTTCGGACGCAGCAGAAGCTGGAAATAGTTTTTAACGAAACAACACATATTAGCGTTGTTCCTGTGATGTATCTAATCGATCCTTACTTATCTATCATGTTATTTGACGTTTGGATGGACTCCAGTAACTCTGATGTGAGATACGATGTTCTCGGACGCAGCAGAAGCTGGAACTAGTTTTAAACGAAACAACACGCATTAGCGTTGTTCCTGTGATGTATCTAATCGATCCTTACTCATCTATCATGTTATTTGGCGTTTCGATGGACTCCAGTAACTCTGATGTGAGTTACAAAGTTTACGGACGCAGCAGAAGCTGGAAATAGTTTTGAAAGAAGCAACACGTATTAGCGTTGTTCCTGTGATGTATCTAAACGATCCTTACTTATCTAACATATTATGTGACGTTTGGATGGACTCCAGTAAGTCTGATGTGAGATACAAAGTTTTTGGACGCAGCGGAAGCTGGAAATAGTTTTAAACGAAACAACACGCATTAGCGTTGTTCCTGTGATGTATCTAATCGATCCTTACTCATCTATCATGTTATTTGTCGTTTCGATGGACTCTAGTAATTCTGAAGTGAGATACGAAGTTTTTGGACGCAGCAGGAGCTGGAAATAGTTTTGAACGAAACAACACGTATTAGCGTTGTTCCTGTGATGTATCTAAACGATCCTTACTTATCTAACATGTTATTTGACGTTTGGATGGACTCCAGTAAGTCTGATGTGAGATACAAAGTTTTTGGACGCAGCAGGAGCTGGAAATAGTTTTAAACGAAACAACACGTATTAGCGTTGTTCCTGTGCTGTATCTAATCGATCCTTACTTATCTATCATGTTATTTGACGTTTCGATTGACTCCAGTAACTCTGATGTGAGATACGACGTTTTCGGACGCAGCAGCAGCTAGAAATAGTTTTAAACAAAACAACACGCATTAGCGATGTTCCTGTGATGTATCTAATCGATCCTTACTCATCTATCATGTTATTTTACGTTTGAATGGACTCCAGTAACTCTGATGTGATATACAATGTTTTTGGACGCAGCAGCAGCTGGAAATAGTTTTAAACGAAACAACACATATTAGCGTTGTTCCTGTGATGTATCTAATCGATCCTTACTCATCTATCATGTTATTTGGCGTTTCGATGGACTCCAGTAACTCTGATGTGAGATACGAAATTTTTGGACGCAGCGGAAGCTGGAAATAATTTTAAACGAAACAACACGCATTAGCGTTGTTCCTGTGATGTATCTAATCGATCCTTACTCATCTATCATGTTATTTGGCGTTTCGATGGACTCCAGTAACTTTGATGTGAGATACGAAGTTCTCGGACGCAGCTGAAGCTGGAAATAGTTTTAAACGAAACAACACGTATTAGCGTTGTTCCTGTGATGTATCTAATCGATCCTTACTTATCTAACATGTTATTTGACGTTTGGATGGACTCCAGTAAGTCTGATGTGAGTTACAAAGTTTTTGGACGCAGCAGCAGCTGGAAATAGTTTTAAACGAAACAACACATATTAGCGTTGTTCCTGTGATGTATCTAGTCGATCCTTACTCATCTATCATGTTATTTGGCGTTTCGATGGACTCCAGTAACTCTGATGTGAGATACAAAGTTCTCGGACGCAGCAGAAGCTGGAAATAGTTTTGAACGAAACAACACGTATTAGCGTTGTTCCTGTGATGTATCTAAACGATCCTTACTTATCTAACATGTTATTTGACGTTTGGTTGGACTCCAGTAATTCTGATGTGAGTTACAAAGTTTTTGGACGCAGCAGGAGCTGGAAATAATTTTAAACGAAACAACACGTATTAGCGTTGTTCCTGTGCTGTATCTAATCGATCCTTACTTATCTATCATGTTATTTGACGTTTCGATGGACTCCAGTAACTCTGATGTGAGATACGACGTTTTCGGACGCAGCAGAAGCTGGAAATAGTTTTAAACGAAACAACACGCATTAGCGATGCTCCTGTGAAGTATCTAATCGATCCTTACTCATCTATCATGTTATTTGACGTTTGGATGGACTCCAGTAACTCTGATGTGATATACAAAGTTTTTGGACGCAGCAGAAGCTGGAAATAGTTTTGAACGAAACAACACGTATTAGCGTTGTTCCTGTGCTGTATCTAATCGATCCTTACTTATCTATCATGTTATTTGACGTTTCGATGGACTCCAGTAACTCTGATGTGAGATACGACGTTTTCGGACGCAGCAGAAGCTGGAAATAGTTTTAAACGAAACAACACGCATTAGCGATGTAGATACAAAGTTTTTGGACGCAGCAGGAGCTGGAAATAGTTTTAAACGAAACAACACGTTTTAGCGTTGTTCCTGTGCTGTATCTAATCGATCCTTACTTATCTATCATGTTATTTGTCGTTTCGATGGACTCCAGTAACTCTGATGTGAGATACGACGTTTTCGGACGCAGCAGAAGCTGGAAATAGTTTTAAACGAAACAACACGTATTAGCGTTGTTCCTGTGATGTATCTAATCGATCCTTACTCATCTATCATGTTATTTGGCGTTTCGATGGACTCCAGTAACTTTGATGTGAGATACGAAGTTCTCGGACGCAGCTGAAGCTGGAAATAGTTTTAAACGAAACAACACGTATTAGCGTTGTTCCTGTGATGTATCTAATCGATCCTTACTTAGCTACTATGTTATTTGACGTTTCGATGGACTCCAGTAACTCTAATGTGAGATACGAAATTTTCGGACGCAGCAGCAGCTGGAAATAGTTTTAAACGAAACAACACATATTAGCGTTGTTCCTGTGATGTATCTAATCGATCCTTACTCATCTCTCATGTTATTTGACGTTTGGACGGACTCCAGTAACTCTGATGTGAGATACAAAGTTCTCGGACGCAGCAGAAGCTGGAAATAGTTTTGAACGAAACAACACGTATTAGAGTTGTTCCTGTGATGTATCTAAACGATCCTTACTTATCTAACATGTTATTTGACGTTTGGATGGACTCCAGTAACTCTAATGTGAGATACGAAATTTTCGGACGCAGCAGCAGCTGGAAATAGCTTTAAACGAAACAACACATATTAGCGTTGTTCCTGTGATGTATGTAATCGATCCTTACTCATCTATCATGTTATTTGACGTTTGGACGGACTCCAGTAACTCTGATGTGAGATACAAAGTTCTCGGACGCAGCAGAAGCTGGAAATAGTTTTGAACGAAACAACACGCATTAGCGTTGTTCCTGTGATGTATCTAAACGATCCTTACTTATCTAACATATTATATGACGTTTGGATGGACTCCAGTAAGTCTGATGTGAGATACAAAGTTTTTGGACGCAGCAGCTGCTGGAAATAGTTTAAAACGAAACAACACGTTTTAGCGTTGTTCCTGTGCTGTATCTAATCGATCCTTACTTATCTATCATGTTATTTGACGTTTCGATGGACTCCAGTAACTCTGATGTGAGATACGACGTTTTCGGACGCAGCAGAAGCTGGAAATAGTTTTTAACGAAACAACACATATTAGCGTTGTTCCTGTGATGTATCTAATCGATCCTTACTTATCTATCATGTTATTTGACGTTTGGATGGACTCCAGTAACTCTGATGTGAGATACGAAGTTCTCGGACGCAGCAGAAGCTGGAAATAGTTTTAAACGAAACAACACGCATTAGCGTTGTTCCTGTGATGTATCTAATCGATCCTTACTCATCTATCATGTTATTTGGCGTTTCGATGGACTCCAGTAACTCTGATGTGAGATACAAAGTTTACGGACGCAGCAGAAGCTGGAAATAGTTTTGAACGAAGCAACACGTATTAGCGTTGTTCCTGTGATGTATCTAAACGATCCTTACTTATCTAACATATTATATGACGTTTGGATGGACTCCAGTAAGTCTGATGTGAGATACAAAGTTTTTGGACGCAGCGGAAGCTGGAAATAGTTTTAAACGAAACAACACGCATTAGCGTTGTTCCTGTGATGTATCTAAACGATCCTTACTTATCTAACATGTTATTTGACGTTTGGATGGACTCCAGTAAGTCTGATGTGAGATACAAAGTTTTTGGACGCAGCAGGAGCTGGAAATAGTTTTAAACGAAACAACACGTATTAGCGTTGTTCCTGTGCTGTATCTAATCGATCCTTACTTATCTATCATGTTATTTGACGTTTGGATGGACTCCAGTAACTCTGATGTGAGATACGAAGTTCTCGGACGCAGCAGAAGCTGGAAATAGTTTTAAACGAAACAACACGCATTAGCGTTGTTCCTGTGATGTATCTAATCGATCCTTACTCATCTATCATGTTATTTGGCGTTTCGATGGACTCCAGTAACTCTGATGTGAGATACAAAGTTTACGGACGCAGCAGAAGCTGGAAATAGTTTTGAACGAAGCAACACGTATTAGCGTTGTTCCTGTGATGTATCTAAACGATCCTTACTTATCTAACATATTATATGACGTTTGGATGGACTCCAGTAAGTCTGATGTGAGATACAAAGTTTTTGGACGCAGCGGAAGCTGGAAATAGTTTTAAACGAAACAACACGCATTAGCGTTGTTCCTGTGATGTATCTAAACGATCCTTACTTATCTAACATGTTATTTGACGTTTGGATGGACTCCAGTAAGTCTGATGTGAGATACAAAGTTTTTGGACGCAGCAGGAGCTGGAAATAGTTTTAAACGAAACAACACGTATTAGCGTTGTTCCTGTGCTGTATCTAATCGATCCTTACTTATCTATCATGTTATTTGACGTTTCGATTGACTCCAGTAACTCTGATGTGAGATACGACGTTTTCGGACGCAGCAGCAGCTGGAAATAGTTTTAAACAAAACAACACGCATTAGCGATGTTCCTGTGATGTATCTAATCGATCCTTACTCATCTATCATGTTATTTTACGTTTGAATGGACTCCAGTAACTCTGATGTGATATACAATGTTTTTGGACGCAGCAGAAGCTGGAGGTAGTTTTGAACGAAACAACACATATTAGCGTTGTTCCTGTGATGTATCTAATCGATACTTGCTTAGCTACTATGTTATTTGACGTTTCGATGGACTCCAGTAACTCTAATGTGAGATACGAAATTTTCGGACGCAGCAGCAGCTGGAAATAGTTTTAAACGAAACAACACGCATTAGCGTTGTTCCTGTGATGTATCTAATCGATCCTTACTCATCTATCATGTTATTTGGCGTTTCGATGGACTCCAGTAACTTTGATGTGAGATACGATGTTCTCGGACGCAGCTGAAGCTGGAAATAGTTTTAAACGAAACAACACGTATTAGCGTTGTTCCTGTGATGTATCTAATCGATCCTTACTTAGCTACTATGTTATTTGACGTTTCGATGGACTCCAGTAACTCTAATGTGAGATACGAAATTTTCGGACGCAGCAGCAGCTGGAAATAGTTTTAAACGAAACAACACATATTAGCGTTGTCCCTGTGATGTATCTAATCGATCCTTACTCATCTCTCATGTTATTTGACGTTTCGATGGACTCCAGTAACTTTGATGTGAGATACGAAGTTCTCGGACGCAGCTGAAGCTGGAAATAGTTTTAAACGAAACAACACGCATTAGCGTTGTTCCTGTGATGTATCTAATCGATCCTTACTTATCTATCATGTTATTTGACGTTTCGATGGACTCCAGTAACTTTGATGTGAGATACGAAGTTCTCGGACGCAGCTGAAGCTAGAAATAGTTTTAAACGAAACAACACGCATTAGCGTTGTTCCTGTGATGTATCTAATCGATCCTTACTCATCTATCATGTTACTTGGCGTTTCGATGGACTCCAGTAACTTTGATGTGAGATACGAAGTTCTCGGACGCAGCTGAAGCTAGAAATACTTTTAAACGAAACAACACGTATTAGCGTTGTTCCTGTGCTGTATCTAATCGATTCTTACTTATCTATCATGTTATTCGACGTTTCGATATACTCCAGTAACTCTGATGTGAGATACGACGTTTTCGGACGCAGCAGAAGCTGGAAATAGTTTTTAACGAAACAGCACATATTAGCGTTGTTCCTGTGATGTATCTAATCGATCCTTACTTATCTATCATGTTATTTGACGTTTGGATGGACTCCAGTAACTCTGATGTGAGATACGAAGTTCTCGGACGCAGCAGAAGCTGGAAATAGTTTTAAACGAAACAACACGCATTAGCGTTGTTCCTGTGATGTATCTAATCGATCCTTACTCATCTATCATGTTATTTGGCGTTTCGATGGACTCCAGTAACTCTGATGTGAGATACAAAGTTTACGGACGCAGCAGAAGCTGGAAATAGTTTTGAACGAAACAACACCTATTAGCGTTGTTCCTGTGATGTATCTAAACGATCCTTACTTATCTAACATGTTATTTGACGTATGGATGGACTCCAGTAATTCTGATGTGAGATACAAAGTTTTTGGACGCAGCAGAAGCTGGAAATAATTTTAAACGAAACAACACATATTAGCGTTGTTCCTGTGATGTATCTAATCGATCCTTACTCATCTATCATGTTATTTGACGTTTGGACGGACTCCAGTAACTCTGATGTGAGATACAAAGTTCTCGGACACAGCAGAAGCTGGAAATAGTTTTGAACGAAACAACACGTATTAGCGTTGTTCCTGTGATGTATCTAAACGATCCTTACTTATCTAACATGTTATTTGACGTTTGGATGGACTCCAGTAACTCTAATGTGAGATACGAAATTTTCGGACGCAGCAGCAGCTGGAAATAGTTTTAAACGAAACAACACGCATTAGCGTTGTTCCTGTGATGTATCTAATCGATCCTTACTCATCTATCATGTTATTTGTCGTTTCGATGGACTCTAGTAATTCTGATGTGAGATACGAAGTTTTTGGACGCAGCAGGAGCTGGAAATAGTTTTGAACGAAACAACACGTATTAGCGTTGTTCCTGTGATGTATCTAAACGATCCTTACTTATCTAACATGTTATTTGACGTTTGGATGGACTCCAGTAAGTCTGATGTGAGATACAAAGTTTTTGGACGCAGCAGGAGCTGGAAATAGTTTTAAACGAAACAACACGTATTAGCGTTGTTCCTGTGCTGTATCTAATCGATCCTTACTTATCTATCATGTTATTTGACGTTTCGATTGACTCCAGTAACTCTGATGTGAGATACGACGTTTTCGGACGCAGCAGCAGCTGGAAATAGTTTTAAACAAAACAACACGCATTAGCGATGTTCCTGTGATGTATCTAATCGATCCTTACTCATCTATCATGTTATTTTACGTTTGAATGGACTCCAGTAACTCTGATGTGATATACAATGTTTTTGGACGCAGCAGAAGCTGGAGGTAGTTTTGAACGAAACAACACATATTAGCGTTGTTCCTGTGATGTATCTAATCGATCCTTACTTAGCTACTATGTTGTTTGACGTTTCGATGGACTCCAGTAACTCTAATGTGAGATACGAAATTTTCGGACGCAGCAGCAGCTGGATATAGTTTTGAACGAAACAACACGTATTAGCGTTGTTCCTGTGATGTATCTAAACGATCCTTACTTATCTAACATGTTATTTGACGTTTGGATGGACTCCAGTAACTCTGATGTGAGATACAAAGTTCTCTGACACAGCAGAAGCTGGATATAGTTTTGAACGAAACAACACGTATTAGCGTTGTTCCTGTGATGTATCTAAACGATCCTTACTTATCTAACATGTTATTTGACGTTTGGATGGACTCCAGTAAGTCTGATGTGAGATACAAAGTTTTTGGACGCAGCAGGAGCTGGAAATAGTTTTAAACGAAACAACACGTATTAGCGTTGTTCCTGTGCTGTATCTAATCGATCCTTACTTATCTATCATGTTATTTGACGTTTCGATGTACTCCAGTAACTCTGATGTGAGATACGAATTCTCGGACGCAGCAGAAGCTGGAAATAGTTTTAAACGAAACAACACGCATTAGCGTTGTTCCTGTGATGTATCTAATCCATCCTTACTCATCTATCATGTTATTTGGCGTTTCGATGGACTCCAGTAACTTTGATGTGAGATACGAAGTTCTCGGACGCAGCTGAAGCTGGAAATAGTTTTAAACGAAACAACACGCATTAGCGTTGTTCCTGTGATGTATCTAATCGATCCTTACTCATCTATTATGTTATTTGACGTTTCGATGGACTCCAGTAACTTTGATGTGAGATACGAAGTTCTCGGACGCAGCTGAAGCTAGAAATAGTTTTAAACGAAACAACACTTATTAGCGTTGTTCCTGTGATGTATCTAATCGATCCTTACTCATCTGTCATGTTATTTGACGTTTGGATGGACTCCAGTAACTCTGATGTGAGATACAAAGTTTTCGGACGCAGCAGAAGCTGGAAATAGTTTTGAACGAAACAACACGTATTAACATTGTTCCTGTGATGTATCTAAGCGATCCTTACTTATCTACTATGTTATTTGACGTTTCGATGGACTCCAGTAACTTTGATGTGAGATACGAAGTTCTCGGACGCAGCTGAAGCTAGAAATAGTTTTAAACGAAACAACACGTATTAGCGTTGTTCCTGTGATGTATCTAATCGATCCTTACTCATCTATCATGTTATTTGACGTTTGGATGGACTCCAGTAACTCTGATGTGAGATACAAAGTTTTTGGACGCAGCAGGAGCTGAAAATAGTTTTAAACGAAACAACACGTATTAGCGTTGTTCCTGTGATGTATCTAATCGATCCTTACTTATCTACTATGTTCTTTGACCTTTCGATGGACTCCAGTAACTATGATGTGAGATACGAAATTTCCGGACGCAGCAGAAGCTGAAAATAGTTTTAAACGAAACAACACGCATTAGCGTTGTTCCTATGATGTATCTAATCGATCCTTACTCATCTCTCATGTTATTTGGCGTTTCGATGGACTCCAGTAACTCTGATGTGAGATACAAAGTTCTCGGACGCAGCAGAAGCTTTAAATAGTTTTGAACGAAACAACACGTATTAGCGTTGTTCCTGTGATGTATCTAAACGATCCTTACTTATCTAACATGTTATTTGACGTTTGGATGGACTCCAGTAAGTCTGATGTGAGATAAAAGTTTTTGGACGCAGCAGGAGCTGGAAATAGTTTTAAAAGAAACAACACGTATTCGCGTTGTTCCTGTGCTGTATCTAATCGATCCTTACTTATCTATCATGTTATTTGACGTTTCGATGGACTCCAGTAACTCTGATGTGAGATACGACGTTTTCGGACGCAGCAGAAGCTGGAAATAGTTTTAAACAAAACAACACGCATTAGCGATGTTCCTGTGATGTATCTAATCGATCCTTACTCATCTATCATGTTATTTTACGTTTGAATGGACTCCAGTAACTCTGATGTGAGATACAAAGTTTTTGGACGCAGCAGAAGCTGGAGGTAGTTCTGAACGAAACAACATGTATTAGCGTTGTTCCTGTGATGTATCTAATCGATCCTTACTTAGCTACTATGTTATTTGACGTTTCGATGGACTCCAGTAACTCTAATGTGAGATACGAAATTTTCGGACGCAGCAGCAGCTGGAAATAGTTTTTAACGAAACAGCACATATTAGCGTTGTTCCTGTGATGCATCTAATCGATCCTTACTTATCTATCATGTTATTTGACGTTTGGATGGACTCCAGTAACTCTGATGTCAGATACGATGTTCTCGGACGCAGCAGAAGCTGGAAATAGTTTTAAACGAAACAACACGCATTAACGTTGTTCCTGTGATGTATCTAATCGATCCTTACTCATCTATCATGTTATTTGGCGTTTCGATGGACTCCAGTAACTCTGATGTGAGATACAAAGTTTACGGACGCAGCAGAAGCTGGAAATAGTTTTGAACGAAACAACACGTATTAGCGTTGTTCCTGTGATGTATCTAATCGATCCTTACTTAGCTACTATGTTATTTGACGTTTCGATGGACTCCAGTAACTCTAATGTGAGATACGAAATTTTCGGACGCAGCAGCAGCTGGAAATAGTTTTAAACGAAACAACACATATTAGCGTTGTTCCTGTGATGTATCTAATCGATCTTTACTCATCTATCATGTTATTTGACGTTTCGATGGACTCCAGTAACTTTGATGTGAGTTACGAAGTTCTCGGACGCAGCTGAAGCTGGAAATAGTTTTGAACGAAACAACACGTATTAGCGTTGTTCCTGTGATGTATCTAAACGATCCTTACTTATCTAACATGTTATTTGACGTTTGGATGGACTCCAGTAACTCTGATGTGAGATACAAAGTTCTCTGACACAGCAGAAGCTGGATATAGTTTTGAACGAAACAACACGTATTAGCGTTGTTCCTGTGATGTATCTAAACGATCCTTACTTATCTAACATGTTATTTGACGTTTGGATGGACTCCAGTAAGTCTGATGTGAGATACAAAGTTTTTGGACGCAGCAGGAGCTGAAAATAGTTTTAAACGAAACAACACGTATTAGCGTTGTTCCTGTGATGTATCTAATCGATCCTTACTTATCTACTATGTTCTTTGACGTTTCGATGGACTCCAGTAACTATGATGTGAGATACGAAATTTCCGGACGCAGCAGAAGCTGAAAATAGTTTTAAACGAAACAACACGCATTAGCGTTGTTCCTGTGATGTATCTAATCGATCCTTACTCATCTCTCATGTTATTTGGCGTTTCGATGGACTCCAGTAACTCTGATGTGAGATACAAAGTTCTCGGACGCAGCAGAAGCTTTAAATAGTTTTGAACGAAACAACACGTATTAGCGTTGTTCCTGTGATGTATCTAATCGATCCTTACTCATCTATCATGTTATTTGTCGTTTCGATGGACTCTAGTAATTCTGATGTGAGATACGAAGTTTTTGGACGCAGCAGGAGCTGGAAATAGTTTTGAACGAAACAACACGTATTAGCGTTGTTCCTGTGATGTATCTAAACGATCCTTACTTATCTAACATGTTATTTGACGTTTGGATGGACTCCAGTAAGTCTGATGTGAGATACAAAGTTTTTGGACGCAGCAGGAGCTGGAAATAGTTTTAAAAGAAACAACACGTATTCGCGTTGTTCCTGTGCTGTATCTAATCGATCCTTACTTATCTATCATGTTATTTGACGTTTCGATGGACTCCAGTAACTCTGATGTGAGATACGACGTTTTCGGACGCAGCAGAAGCTGGAAATAGTTTTAAACAAAACAACACGCATTAGCGATGTTCCTGTGATGTATCTAATCGATCCTTACTCATCTATCATGTTATTTTACGTTTGAATGGACTCCAGTAACTCTGATGTGAGATACAAAGTTTTTGGACGCAGCAGAAGCTGGAGGTAGTTTTGAACGAAACAACACGTATTAGCGTTGTTCCTGTGATGTATCTAATCGATCCTTACTTAGCTACTATGTTATTTGACGTTTCGATGGACTCCAGTAACTCTAATGTGAGATACGAAATTTTCGGACGCAGCAGCAGCTGGAAATAGTTTTTAACGAAACAGCACATATTAGCGTTGTTCCTGTGATGCATCTAATCGATCCTTACTTATCTATCATGTTATTTGACGTTTGGATGGACTCCAGTAACTCTGATGTGAGATACGATGTTCTCGGACGCAGCAGAAGCTGGAAATAGTTTTAAACGAAACAACACGCATTAACGTTGTTCCTGTGATGTATCTAATCGATCCTTACTCATCTATCATGTTATTTGGCGTTTCGATGGACTCCAGTAACTCTGATGTGAGATACGAAATTTTCGGACGCAGCAGCAGCTGGAAATAGTTTTAAACGAAACAACACATATTAGCATTGTTCCTGTGATGTATCTAATCGATCTTTACTCATCTATCATGTTATTTGACGTTTCGAT
Organism: Prosopocoilus inquinatus; assembly: GCA_036172665.1. Lineage (NCBI taxonomy): Eukaryota > Metazoa > Arthropoda > Insecta > Coleoptera > Lucanidae > Prosopocoilus > Prosopocoilus inquinatus. The sequence continues at coordinate 30,446,284 of CM069879.1, forward strand.
GGACTCCAGTAACTTTGATGTGAGTTACGAAGTTCTCGGACGCAGCTGAAGCTGGAAATAGTTTTGAACGAAACAACACGTATTAGCGTTGTTCCTGTGATGTATCTAAACGATCCTTACTTATCTAACATGTTATTTGACGTTTGGATGGACTCCAGTAACTCTGATGTGAGATACAAAGTTCTCTGACACAGCAGAAGCTGGATATAGTTTTGAACGAAACAACACGTATTAGCGTTGTTCCTGTGATGTATCTAAACGATCCTTACTTATCTAACATGTTATTTGACGTTTGGATGGACTCCAGTAAGTCTGATGTGAGATACAAAGTTTTTGGACGCAGCAGAAGCTGGAAATAGTTTTAAACGAAACAACACGTATTAGCGTTGTTCCTGTGATGTATCTAAACGTTCCTTACTTATCTAACATGTTATTTGACGTTTGGATGGACTCCAGTAAGTCTGATGTGAGATACAAAGTTTTTGAACGCAGCAGGAGCTGGAAATAGTTTTAAACGAAACAACAGTATTAGGGTTGTTCCTGTGCTGTATCTAATCGATCCTTACTTATCTGTCATGTTATTTGACGTTTCGATGGACTCCAGTAACTCTGATGTGAGATACGACTTTTTCGGACGCAGCAGAAGCTGGAAATAGTTTTGAACGAAACAACACGTATTAACGTTGTTCCTGTGATGTATCTAATCGATCCTTACTTATCTACTATGTTATTTGAAGTTTCGATGGACTCCAGTAACTCTGATGTGAGATACGAAATCTTCGGACGCAGCAGAAGCTGGAAATAGTTTTAAAAGAAACAACACGCATTAGCGTTGTTCCTGTGATGTATCTAATCGATCCTTACTCATCTATCATGTTATTTGACGTTTCGATGGACTCCAGTAACTCTGATGTGAGATACGAATTCTCGGACGCAGCAGAAGCTGGAAATAGTTTTAAACGAAACAACACGCATTAGCGTTGTTCCTGTGATGTATCTAATCCATCCTTACTCATCTATCATGTTATTTGGCGTTTCGATGGACTCCAGTAACTTTGATGTGAGATACGAAGTTCTCGGACGCAGCTGAAGCTGGAAATAGTTTTAAACGAAACAACACGCATTAGCGTTGTTCCTGTGATGTATCTAATCGATCCTTACTCATCTATCATGTTATTTGACGTTTCGATGGACTCCAGTAACTTTGATGTGAGATACGAAGTTCTCGGACGCAGCTGAAGCTAGAAATAGTTTTAAACGAAACAACACTTATTAGCGTTGTTCCTGTGATGTATCTAATCGATCCTTACTCATCTGTCATGTTATTTGACGTTTGGATGGACTCCAGTAACTCTGATGTGAGATACAAAGTTTTCGGACGCAGCAGAAGCTGGAAATAGTTTTGAACGAAACAACACGTATTAACATTGTTCCTGTGATGTATCTAAGCGATCCTTACTTATCTACTATGTTATTTGACGTTTCGATGGACTCCAGTAACTTTGATGTGAGATACGAAGTTCTCGGACGCAGCTGAAGCTAGAAATAGTTTTAAACGAAACAACACGTATTAGCGTTGTTCCTGTGATGTATCTAATCGATAATTACTCATCTATCATGTTATTTGACGTTTGGATGGACTCCAGTAACTCTGATGTGAGATACAAAGTTTTTGGACGCAGCAGGAGCTGAAAATAGTTTTAAACGAAATAACCCGTATTAGCGTTGTTCCTGTGATGTATCTAATCGATCCTTACTTATCTACTATGTTCTTTGACGTTTCGATGGACTCCAGTAACTATGATGTGAGATACGAAATTTCCGGACGCAGCAGAAGCTGAAAATAGTTTTAAACGAAACAACACGCGTTAGCGTTGTTCCTGTGATGTATCTAATCGATCCTTACTCATCTCTCATGTTATTTGGCGTTTCGATGGACTCCAGTAACTCTGATGTGAGATACAAAGTTCTCGGACGCAGCAGAAGCTTTAAATAGTTTTGAACGAAACAACACGTATTAGCGTTGTTCCTGTGATGTATCTAAACGATCCTTACTTATCTAACATGTTATTTGACGTTTGGATGGACTCCAGTATGTCTGATGTGAGATACAAAGTTTTTGGACGCAGCAGGAGCTGGAAATAGTTTTAAACGAAACAACACGTATTAGCGTTGTTCCTGTGCTGTATCTAATCGATCCTTACTTATCTATCATGTTATTTGACGTTTCGATGGACTCCAGTAACTCTGATGTGAGATACGACGTTCTCGGACGCAGCTGAAGCTGGAAATAGTTTTAAACGAAACAACACGCATTAGCGTTGTTCCTGTGATGTATCTAATCGATCCTTACTCATCTATCATGTTATTTGACGTATCGATGGACTCCAGTAACTTTGATGTGAGATACGAAGTTCTCGGACGCAGCTGAAGCTAGAAATAGTTTTAAACGAAACAACACGCATTAGCGTTGTTCCTGTGATGTATCTAATCGATCCTTACTCATCTATCATGTTACTTGGCGTTTCGATGGACTCCAGTAACTTTGATGTGAGATACGAAGTTCTCGGACGCAGCTGAAGCTAGAAATAGTTTTAAACGAAACAACACGTATTAGCGTTGTTCCTGTGATGTATCTAATCGATCCTTACTCATCTATCAAGTTATTTGACGTTTGGATGGACTCCAGTAACGCTGATGTGAGATACAAAGTTTACGGACGCAGCAGAAGCTGGAAATAGTTTTGAACGAAACAACACGTATTAGCGTTGTTCCTGTGATGTATCTAATCGATCCTTACTTATCTACTATGTTCTTTGACGTTTCGATGGACTCCAGTAACTATGATGTGAGATACGAAATTTCCGGACGCAGCAGAAGCTGAAAATAGTTTTAAACGAAACAACACGCATTAGCGTTGTTCCTGTGATGTATCTAATCGATCCTTACTCATCTCTCATGTTATTTGGCGTTTCGATGGACTCCAGTAACTTTGATGTGAGTTACGAAGTTCTCGGACGCAGCTGAAGCTAGAAATAGTTTTAAAGGAAACAACACGCATTAGCGTTGTTCCTGTGATATATCTAATCGATCCTTACTCATCTATCATGTTATTTGGCGTTTCGATAGACTCCAGTAACTTTGATGTGAGATACGAAGTTCTCGGACGCAGCTGAAGCTAGAAATAGTTTTAAAGGAAACAACACGCATTAGCGTTGTTCCTGTGATGTATCTAATCAATCCTTACTCATCTATCATGTTATTTGGCGTTTCGATGGACTCCAGCAACTTTGATGTGAGATACGAAGTTCTCGGACGCAGCTGAAGCTAGAAATAGTTTTAAACGAAACAACACGCATTAGCGTTGTTCCTGTGATGTATCTAATCGATCCTTACATATATATCATGTTATTTGACGTTTGGATGGACTCCAGTAACCCTGATGTGAGATACGATGTTCTCGGACGCAGCAGAAGCTGGAAATAGTTTTAAACGAAACAACACGCATTAGCGTTGTTCCTGTGATGTATCTAATCGATCCTTACTCATCTATCATGTTATTTGACGTTTGGATGGACTCCAGTAACTCTGATGTGAGATACAAAGTTTTCGGACGCAGCAGAAGCTGGAAATAGTTTTGAACGAAACAACACGTATTAACATTGTTCCTGTGATGAATCTAAGCGATCCTTACTTATCTACTATATTATTTGACGTTTCGATGGACTCCAGTAACTTTGATGTGAGATACGAAGTTCTCGGACGCAGCTGAAGCTAGAAATAGTTTTAAACGAAACAACACGTATTAGCGTTGTTCCTGTGATGTATCTAATCGATCCTTACTCATCTATCATGTTATTTGACGTTTGGATGGACTCCAGTAACTCTGATGTGAGATACAAAGTTTTTGGACGCAGCAGGAGCTGAAAATAGTTTTAAACGAAACAACACGTATTAGCGTTGTTCCTGTGATGTATCTAATCGATCCTTACTTATCTACTATGTTCTTTGAGGTTTCGATGGACTCCAGTAACTATGATGTGAGATACGAAATTTCCGGACGCAGCAGAAGCTGAAAATAGTTTTAAACGAAACAACACGCATTAGCGTTGTTCCTGTGATGTATCTAATCGATCCTTACTCATCTCTCATGTTATTTGGCGTTTCGATGGACTCCAGTAACTCTGATGTGAGATACAAAGTTCTCGGACGCAGCAGAAGCTTTAAATAGTTTTGAACGAAACAACACGTATTAGCGTTGTTCCTGTGATGTATCTAAACGATCCTTACTTATCTAACATGTTATTTGACGTTTGGATGGACTCCAGTATGTCTGATGTGAGATACAAAGTTTTTGGACGCAGCAGGAGCTGGAAATAGTTTTAAACGAAACAACACGTATTAGCGTTGTTCCTGTGCTGTATCTAATCGATCCTTACTTATCTATCATGTTATTTGACGTTTCGATATACTCCAGTAACTCTGATGTGAGATACGACGTTCTCGGACGCAGCTGAACCTGGAAATAGTTTTAAACGAAACAACACGCATTAGCGTTGTTCCTGTGATGTATCTAATCGATCCTTACTCATCTATCATGTTATTTGACGTATCGATGGACTCCAGTAACTTTGATGTGAGATACGAAGTTCTCGGACGCAGCTGAAGCTAGAAATAGTTTTAAACGAAACAACACGCATTAGCGTTGTTCCTGTGATGTATCTAATCGATCCTTACTCATCTATCATGTTACTTGGCGTTTCGATGGACTCCAGTAACTTTGATGTGAGATACGAAGTTCTCGGACGCAGCTGAAGCTAGAAATAGTTTTAAACGAAACAACACGTATTAGCGTTGTTCCTGTGTTGTATCTAATCGATCCTTACTCATCTATCAAGTTATTTGACGTTTGGATGGACTCCAGTAACGCTGATGTGAGATACAAAGTTTACGGACGCAGCAGAAGCTGGAAATAGTTTTGAACGAAACAACACGTATTAGCGTTGTTCCTGTGATGTATCTAATCGATCCTTACTTATCTACTATGTTCTTTGACGTTTCGATGGACTCCAGTAACTATGATGTGAGATACGAAATTTCCGGACGCAGCAGAAGCTGAAAATAGTTTTAAACGAAACAACACGCATTAGCGTTGTTCCTGTGATGTATCTAATCGATCCTTACTCATCTCTCATGTTATTTGGCGTTTCGATGGACTCCAGTAACTTTGATGTGAGTTACGAAGTTCTCGGACGCAGCTGAAGCTAGAAATAGTTTTAAAGGAAACAACATGCATTAGCGTTGTTCCTGTGATATATCTAATCGATCCTTACTCATCTATCATGTTATTTGGCGTTTCGATAGACTCCAGTAACTTTGATGTGAGATACGAAGTTCTCGGACGCAGCTGAAGCTAGAAATAGTTTTAAAGGAAACAACACGCATTAGCGTTGTTCCTGTGATGTATCTAATCAATCCTTACTCATCTATCATGTTATTTGGCGTTTCGATGGACTCCAGTAACTTTGATGTGAGATACGAAGTTCTCGGACGCAGCTGAAGCTAGAAATAGTTTTAAACGAAACAACACGCATTAGCGTTGTTCCTGTGATGTATCTAATCGATCCTTACTTATATATCATGTTATTTGACGTTTGGATGGACTCCAGTAACTCTGATGTGAGATACAAAGTTTTCGGACGCAGCAGAAGCTGGAAATAGTTTTGAACGAAACAACACGTATTAACGTTGTTCCTGTGATGTATCTAAGCGATCCTTACTTATCTACTATGTTATTTGACGTTTCGATGGACTCCAGTAACTCTAATGTGAGATACGAAATTTTCGGACGCAGCAGCAGCTGGAAATAGTTTTAAACGAAACAACACGTATTAGCGTTGTTCCTGTGATGTATCTAAACGATCCTTACTTATCTAACATGTTATTTGACGTTTGGATTGACTCCAGTAAGTCTGATGTGAGATACGAAATTTTCGGACGCAGCAGCAGCTGGAAATAGTTTTAAACGAAACAACACGTATTAGCGTTGTTCCTGTGATGTATCTAATCGATCCTTACTCATCTATCATGTTATTTGACGTTTGGATGGACTCCAGTAACCCTGATGTGAGATACGAAACTTTCGGACGCAGCGGAAGCTGGAAATAGTTTTAAACGAAACAACACGCATTAGCGTTGTTCCTGTGATGTATCTAATCGATCCTTACTCATCTATCATGTTGTTTGTCGTTTCGATGGACTCTAGTAATTCTGATGTGAGATACGACGTTTTCGGACGCAGCAGAAGCTGGAAATAGTTTTAAACGAAACAACATATATTAGCGTTGTTCCTGTGATGTATCTAATCGATCCTTACTCATCTATCATGTTATTTGACGTTTGGACGGACTCCAGTAACTCTGATGTGAGATACAATGTTCTCGGACGCAGCAGAAGCTGGAAATAGTTTTGAACGAAATAACACGTATTAGCGTTGTTCCTGTGATGTATCTAAACGATCCTTTCTTATCTAACATATTATATGACGTTTGGATGGACTCCAGTAAGTCTGATGTGAGATACAAAGTTTTTGGACGCAGCAGCTGCTGGAAATAGTTTTAAACGAAACAACACGTATTAGCGTTGTTCCTGTGATGTATCTAAACGATCCTTACTTATCTAACATATTATATGACGTTTGGATGGACTCCAGTAAGTCTGATGTGAGATACAAAGTTTTTGGACGCAGCAGCTGCTGGAAATAGTTTTAAACGAAACAACACGTATTAGCGTTGTTCCTGTGCTGTATCTAATCGATCCTTACTTATCTATCATGTTATTTGACGTTTCGATGGACTCCAGTAACTCTGATGTGAGATACGACGTTTTCGGACGCAGCAGAAGCTGGAAATAGTTTTTAACGAAACATCACATATTAGCGTTGTTCCTGTGATGTATCTAATCGATCCTTACTTATCTATCATGTTATTTGACGTTTGGATCGACTCCAGTAACTCTGATGTGATATACGAAGTTCTCGGACGCAGCAGAAGCTGGAAATAGTTTTAAACGAAACAACACGCATTAGCGTTGTTCCTGTGATGTATCTAATCGATCCTTACTCATCTATCATGTTATTTGGCGTTTCGATGGACTCCAGTAACTCTGATGTGAGATACAAAGTTTACGGACGCAGCAGAAGCTGGAAATAGTTTTAAATGAAGCAACACGTATTAGCGTTGTTCCTGTGATGTATCTAATCGATCCTTACTCATCTATCATGTTATTTGACGTTTGGATGGACTCCAGTAACCCTGATGTGAGATACGAAATTTTCGGACGCAGCGGAAGCTGGAAATAGTTTTAAACGAAACAACACGCATTAGCGTTGTTCCTGTGATGTATCTACTCGATCCTTACTCATCTATCATGTTATTTGTCGTTTCGATGGACTCTAGTAATTCTGATGTGAGATACGAAGTTTTTGGACACAGCAGGAGCTGGAAATAGTTTTGAACGAAACAACACGTATTAGCGTTGTCCCTGTGATGTATCTAAACGATCCTTACTTATCTAACATGTTATTTGACGTTTGGATGGACTCCAGTAAGTCTGATGTGAGATACAAAGTTTTTGGACGAAGCAGGAGCTGGAAATAGTTTTAAACGAAACAACACGTATTAGCGTTGTTCCTGTGCTGTATCTATTCGATCCTTACTTATCTATCAGCGTTGTTCCTGTGATGTATCTAAACGATCCTTACTTATCTAACATGTTATTTGACGTTTTGATGGACTCCAGTAAGTCTGATGCAAGATACAAAAGTTTTTGGACGCAGCAGGAGCTGGAAATAGTTTTAAACGAAACAACACGTATTAGCGTTGTTCCTGTGCTGTATCTAATCGATCCTTACTTATCTATCATGTTATTTGACGTTTCGATGAACTCCAGTAACTCTGATGTGAGATACGACGTTTTCGGACGCAGCAGGAGCTGGAAATAGTTTTAAACGAAACAACACATATTAGCGTTGTTCCTGTGATGTATCTAATCGATCCTTACTCATCTCTCATGTTACTTGACGTTTGGACGGACTCCAGTAACGCTGATGTGAGATACAAAGTTCTCGGACGCAGCAGAAGCTGGAAATAGTTTTAAACGAAACAACACGTATTAGCGTTGTTCCTGTGATGTATCTAATCGATCCTTACTTATCTATCATGTTATTTGACGTTTGGATGGACTCCAGTAACTCTGATGTGAGATACGAAGTTCTCGGACGCGGCAGAAGCTGGAAATAGTTTTAAACAAAACAACACGCATTAGCGATGTTCCTGTGATGTATCTAATCGATCCTTACTCATCTATCATGTTATTTTACGTTTGAATGGACTCCAGTAACTCTGATGTGAAATACAAAGTTTTTGGACGCAGCAGAAGCTGGAGGTAGTTTTGAACGAAACAACACGTATTAGCGTTGTTCCTGTGATGTATCTAATCGATCCTTACTTAGCTACTATGTTATTTGACGTTTCGATGGACTCCAGTAACTCTAATGTGAGATACGAAATTTTCGGAGGCAGCAGCAGCTGGAAATAGTTTTAAACGAAACAACACATATTACCGTTGTTCCTGTGATGTATCTAATCGATCCTTACTCATCTATCATGTTATTTGACGTTTGGACGGACTCCAGTAACTCTGATGTGAGATACAAAGTTCTCGGACGCAGCAGAAACTGGAAATAGTTTTGAAAGAAACAACACGTATTAGCGTTGTTCCTGTGATGTATCTAAACGATCCTTACTTATTTAACATGTTATTTGAGGTTTGGATGGACTCCAGTAAGTCTGATGTGAGATACAAAGTTTTTGGACGCAGCAGCTGCTGGAAATAGTTTTAAACGAAACAACACGTATTAGCGTTGTCCCTGTGATGTATCTAAACGATCCTTACTTATCTAACATGTTATTTGACGTTTGGATGGACTCCAGTAAGTCTGATGTGAGATACAAAGTTTTTGGACGAAGCAGGAGCTGGAAATAGTTTTAAACGAAACAACACGTATTAGCGTTGTTCCTGTGCTGTATCTATTCGATCCTTACTTATCTATCAGCGTTGTTCCTGTGATGTATCTAAACGATCCTTACTTATCTAACATGTTATTTGACGTTTTGATGGACTCCAGTAAGTCTGATGCAAGATACAAAAGTTTTTGGACGCAGCAGGAGCTGGAAATAGTTTTAAACGAAACAACACGTATTAGCGTTGTTCCTGTGCTGTATCTAATCGATCCTTACTTATCTATCATGTTATTTGACGTTTCGATGAACTCCAGTAACTCTGATGTGAGATACGACGTTTTCGGACGCAGCAGGAGCTGGAAATAGTTTTAAACGAAACAACACATATTAGCGTTGTTCCTGTGATGTATCTAATCGATCCTTACTCATCTCTCATGTTACTTGACGTTTGGACGGACTCCAGTAACGCTGATGTGAGATACAAAGTTCTCGGACGCAGCAGAAGCTGGAAATAGTTTTAAACGAAACAACACGTATTAGCGTTGTTCCTGTGATGTATCTAATCGATCCTTACTTATCTATCATGTTATTTGACGTTTGGATGGACTCCAGTAACTCTGATGTGAGATACGAAGTTCTCGGACGCGGCAGAAGCTGGAAATAGTTTTAAACAAAACAACACGCATTAGCGATGTTCCTGTGATGTATCTAATCGATCCTTACTCATCTATCATGTTATTTTACGTTTGAATGGACTCCAGTAACTCTGATGTGAAATACAAAGTTTTTGGACGCAGCAGAAGCTGGAGGTAGTTTTGAACGAAACAACACGTATTAGCGTTGTTCCTGTGATGTATCTAATCGATCCTTACTTAGCTACTATGTTATTTGACGTTTCGATGGACTCCAGTAACTCTAATGTGAGATACGAAATTTTCGGAGGCAGCAGCAGCTGGAAATAGTTTTAAACGAAACAACACATATTACCGTTGTTCCTGTGATGTATCTAATCGATCCTTACTCATCTATCATGTTATTTGACGTTTGGACGGACTCCAGTAACTCTGATGTGAGATACAAAGTTCTCGGACGCAGCAGAAACTGGAAATAGTTTTGAAAGAAACAACACGTATTAGCGTTGTTCCTGTGATGTATCTAAACGATCCTTACTTATTTAACATGTTATTTGAGGTTTGGATGGACTCCAGTAAGTCTGATGTGAGATACAAAGTTTTTGGACGCAGCAGCTGCTGGAAATAGTTTTAAACGAAACAACACGTATTAGCGTTGTTCCTGTGATGTATCTAAACGATCCTTACTTATCTAACATATTATATGACGTTTGGATGGACTCCAGTAAGTCTGATGTGAGATACAAAGTTTTTGGACGCAGCAGCTGCTGGAAATAGTTTTAAACGAAACAACACGTATTAGCGTTGTTCCTGTGCTGTATCTAATCGATCCTTACTTATCTATCATGTTATTTGACGTTTCGATGGACTCCAGTAACTCTGATGTGAGATACGACGTTTTCGGACGCAGCAGAAGCTGGAAATAGTTTTTAACGAAACAACACATATTAGCGTTGTTCCTGTGATGTATCTAATCGATCCTTACTTATCTATCATGTTATTTGACGTTTGGATCGACTCCAGTAACCCTGATGTGAGATACGAAATTTTCGGACGCAGCGGAAGCTGGAAATAGTTTTAAACGAAACAACACGCATTAGCGTTGTTCCTGTGATGTATCTAATCGATCCTTACTCATCTCTCATGTTATTTGGCGTTTCGATGGACTCCAGTAACTTTGATGTGAGTTACGAAGTTCTCGGACGCAGCTGAAGCTAGAAATAGTTTTAAACGAAACAACACGCATTAGCGTTGTTCCTGTGATGTATCTAATCGATCCTTACTTATATATCATGTTATTTGACGTTTGGATGGACTCCAGTAATTCTGATGTGAGATACAAAGTTTTTGGACGCAGCAGGAGCTGGAAATAGTTTTAAACGAAACAACACATATTAGCGTTGTTCCTGTGATGTATCTAATCGATCCTTACTCATCTATCATGTTATTTGACGTTTGGACGGACTCCAGTAACTCTGATGTGAGATACAAAGTTTTTGGACGCAGCAGGAGCTGGAAATAGTTTTAAACGAAACAACACGTATTAGCGTTGTTCCTGTGCTGTATCTAATCGATCCTTACTTATCTACTATGTCATTTGACGTTTCGATGGACTCCAGTAACTATGATGTGAGATACGAAATTTCCGGACGCAGCAGAAGCTGGAAATAGTTTTAAACGAAACAACACGCATTAGCGTTGTTCCTGTGATGTATCTAATCGATCCTTACTCATCTCTCATGTTATTTGGCGTTTCGATGGACTCCAGTAACTTTGATGTGAGTTACGAAGTTCTTGGACGCAGCTGAAGCTAGAAATAGTTTTAAAGGAAACAACACGCATTAGCGTTGTTCCTGTGATGTATCTAATCGATCCTTACTCATCTATCATGTTATTTGGCGTTTCGATAGACTCCAGTAACTTTGATGTGAGATACGAAGTTCTCGGACGCAGCTGAAGCTAGAAATAGTTTTAAAGGAAACAACACGCACTAGCGTTGTTCCCGTGATGTATCTAATCAATCCTTACTCATCTATCATGTTATTTGGATTTTCGATAGACTCCAGTAACTTTGATGTGAGATACGAAGTTCTCGGACGCAGCTGAAGCTAGAAATAGTTTTAAACGAAACAACACGCATTAGCGTTGTTCCTGTGATGTATCTAATCGATCCTTACTTATATATCATGTTATTTGACGTTTGGATGGACTCCAGTAATTCTGATGTGAGATACAAAGTTTTTGGACGCAGCAGGAGCTGGAAATAGTTTTAAACGAAACAACACGTATTAGCGTTGTTCCTGTGCTGTATCTAATCGATCCTTACTTATCTATCATGTTATTTGACGTTTCGATGTACTCCAGTAACTCTGATGTGAGATACGACGTTTTCGGACGCAGCAGAAGCTGGAAATAGTTTTAAACGAAACAACACGTATTAGCGTTGTTCCTGTGATGTATCTAATCGATCCTTACTTATCTATCATGTTATTTGACGTTTGGATGGACTCCAGTAACTCTGATTTGAGATACGAAGTTCTCGGACGCAGCAGCAGCTGAAAATAGTTTTAAACGAAACAACACATATTAGCGTTGTTCCTGTGATGTATCTAATCGATCCTTACTCATCTATCATGTTATTTGACGTTTGGACGGACTTCAGTAACTCTGATGTGAGATACAAAGTTCTCGGGCGCAGCAGAAACTGGAAATAGTTTTGAACGAAACAACACGTATTAGCGTTGTTCCTGTGATGTATCTAAACGATCCTTACTTATCTAACATGTTATTTGACGTTTGGATGGACTCCAGTTAGTCTGATGTGAGATACAACGTTTTTGGACGCAGCAGGAGCTGGAAATAGTTTTAAACGAAACAACACGTATTAGCGTTGTTCCTGTGCTGTATCTAATCGATCCTTACTTATCTATCATGTTATTTGACGTTTCGATGGACTCCAGTAACTCTGATGTGAGATACGACGTTTTCGGACGCAGCAGGAGCTGGAAATAGTTTTAAACGAAACAACACATATTAGCGTTGTTCCTGTGATGTATCTAATCGATCCTTACTCATCTCTCATGTTATTTGACGTTTGGACGGACTCCAGTAACGCTGATGTGAGATACAAAGTTCTCGGACGCAGCAGAAGCTGGAAATAGTTTTAAACGAAACAACACGTATTAGCGTTGTTCCTGTGATGTATCTAATCGATCCTTACTTATCTATCATGTTATTTGACGTTTGGATGGACTCCAGTAACTCTGATGTGAGATACGAAGTTCTCGGACGCAGCAGAAGCTGGAAATAGTTTTAAACAAAACAACACGCATTAGCGATGTTCCTGTGATGTATCTAATCGATCCTTACTCATCTATCATGTTATTTTACGTTTGAATGGACTCCAGTAACTCTGATGTGAGATACAAAGTTTTTGGACGCAGCAGAAGCTGGAGGTAGTTTTGAACGAAACAACACGTATTAGCGTTGTTCCTGTGATGTATCTAATCGATCCTTACTTAGCTACTATGTTATTTGACGTTTCGATGGACTCCAGTAACTCTAATGTGAGATACGAAATTTTCGGAGGCAGCAGCAGCTGGAAATAGTTTTAAACGAAACAACACATATTAGCGTTGTTCCTGTGATGTATCTAATCGATCCTTACTCATCTATCATGTTATTTGACGTTTGGACGGACTCCAGTAACTCTGATGTGAGATACAAAGTTCTCGGACGCAGCAGAAACTGGAAATAGTTTTGAACGAAACAACACGTATTAGCGTTGTTCCTGTGATGTATGTAAACGATCCTTACTTATTTAACATGTTATTTGAGGTTTGGATGGACTCCAGTAAGTCTGATGTGAGATACAAAGTTTTTGGACGCAGCAGGAGATGGAAATAGTTTTAAACGAAACAACACGTATTAGCGTTGTTCCTGTGCTGTATCTAATCGATCCTCACTTATCTATCACGTTATTTGACGTTTCGATGGACTCCAGTAACTCTGATGTGAGATACGACGTTCTCGGACGCAGCTGAAGCTAGAAATAGTTTTAAACGAAACAACACGCATTAGCGTTGTTCCTGTGATGTATCTAATCGATCCTTACTCATCTATCATGTTATTTGACGTTTCGATGGACTCCAGTAACTTTGATGTGAGATACGAAATTCTCGGACGCAGCTGAAGCTAGAAATAGTTTTAAACGAAACAACACGCATTAGCGTTGTTCCTGTGATGTATCTAATCGATCCTTACTCATCTATCATGTTACTTGGCGTTTCGATGGACTCCAGTAACTTTGATGTGAGATACGAAGTTCTCGGACGCAGCTGAAGCTAGAAATAATTTTAAACGAAACAACACGTATTAGCGTTGTTCCTGTGCTGTATCTAATCGATCCTTACTTATCTATCATGTTATTTGACGTTTCGATGGACTCCAGTAACTCTGATGTGAGATACGACGTTTTCGGACGCAGCAGAAGCTGGAAATAGTTTTTAACGAAACAGCACATATTAGCGTTGTTCCTGTGATGTATCTAATCGATCCTTACTTATCTATCATGTTATTTGACGTTTGGATGGACTATAGTAACTCTGATGTGAGATACAAAGTTTACGGACGCAGCAGAAGCTGGAAATAGTTGTGAACGAAACAGCACGTATTAGCGTTGTTCCTGTGATGTATCTAATCGATCCTTACTTATCTACTATGTTATTTGACGTTTCGATGGACTCCAGTAACTATGATGTGAGATACGAAATTTCCGGACGCAGCAGAAGCTGGAAATAGTTTTAAACGAAACAACACGCATTAGCGTTGTTCCTGTGATGTATCTAATCGATCCTTACTCATCTCTCATGTTATTTGGCGTTTCGATGGACTCCAGTAACTTTGATGTGAGTTACGAAGTTCTCGGACGCAGCTGAAGCTAGAAATAGTTTTAAAGGAAACAACACGCATTAGCGTTGTTCCTGTGATGTATCTAATCGATCCTTACTCATCTATCATGTTATTTGGCGTTTCGACAGACTCCAGTAACTTTGATGTGAGATACGAAGTTCTCGGACGCAGCTGAAGCTAGAAATAGTTTTAAAGGAAACAACACGCACTAGCGTTGTTCCTGTGATGTATCTAATCAATCCTTACTCATCTATCATGTTATTTCTCGTTTCGATGGACTCCAGTAACTTTGATGTGAGATACGAAGTTCTCGGACGCAGCTGAAGCTAGAAATAGTTTTAAACGAAACAACACGCACTAGCGTTGTTCCTGTGATGTATCTAATCGATCCTTACTCATCTATCATGTTATTTTACGTTTGAATGGACTCCAGTAACTCTGATGTGAGATACAAAGTTTTTGGACGCAGCAGAAGCTGGAGGTGGTTTTGAACGAAACAACACGTATTAGCGTTGTTCCTGTGATGTATCTAATCGATCCTTACTTAGCTACTATGTTATTTGACGTTTCGATGGACTCCAGTAACTTTGATGTGAGATACGAAGTTCTCGGACGCAGCTGAAGCTAGAAATAGTTTTAAACGAAACAACACGCATTAGCGTTGTTCCTGTGATGTATCTAATCGATCCTTACTTGTCTATCATGTTATTTGACGTTTATATGGACTCCAGTAACCCTGATGTGAGATACGAAATTTTCGGACGCAGCGGAAGCTGGAAATAGTTTTAAACGAAACAACACGCATTAGCGTTGTTCCTGTGATGTATCTAATCGATCCTTACTCATCTATCATGTTATTTGTCGTTTCGATGGACTCTAGTAATTCTTATGTGAGATACGAAGTTTTTGGACGCAGTAGGAGCTGGAAATAGTTTTGAACGAAACAACACGTATTAGCGTTGTTCCTGTGATGTATCTAATCGATCCTTACTTAGCTACTATGTTATTTGACGTTTCGATGGACTCCAGTAACTCTAATGTGAGATACGAAATTTTCGGACGCAGCAGCAGCTGGAAATAGTTTTAAACGAAACAACACATATTAGCGTTGTTCCTGTGATGTATCTAATCGATCCTTACTCATCTATCATGTTATTTGACGTTTGGACGGACTCCAGTAAGTCTGATGTGAGATACAAAGTTTTTGGACGCAGCAGGAGCTGGAAATAGTTTTAAACGAAACAACACGTATTAGCGTTGTTCCTGTGCTGTATCTAATCGATCCTTACTTATCTATCATGTTATTTGACGTTTCGATGTACTCCAGTAACTCTGATGTGAGATACGACGTTTTCGGACGCAGCAGAAGCTGGAAATAGTTTTAAACGAAACAACACGTATTAGCGTTGTTCCTGTGATGTATCTAATCGATCCTTACTTATCTATCATGTTATTTGACGTTTGGATGGACTCCAGTAACTCTGATTTGAGATACGAAGTTCTCGGACGCAGCAGAAGCTGGAAATAGTTTTAAACGAAACAACACGCATTAGCGTTGTTCCTGTGATGTATCTAATCGATCCTTACTCATCTATCATGTTATTTGGCGTTTCGATGGACTCCAGTAACTCTAATGTGAGATACGAAATATTCGGACGCAGCAGCAGCTGAAAATAGTTTTAAACGAAACAACACATATTAGCGTTGTTCCTGTGATGTATCTAATCGATCCTTACTCATCTATCATGTTATTTGACGTTTGGACGGACTCCAGTAACTCTGATGTGAGATACAAAGTTCTCGGGCGCAGCAGAAACTGGAAATAGTTTTGAACGAAACAACACGTATTAGCGTTGTTCCTGTGATGTATCTAAACGATCCTTACTTATCTAACATGTTATTTGACGTTTGGATGGACTCCAGTAGGTCTGATGTGAGATACAACGTTTTTGGACGCAGCAGGAGCTGGAAATAGTTTTAAACGAAACAACACGTATTAGCGTTGTTCCTGTGCTGTATCTAATCGATCCTTACTTATCTATCATGTTATTTGACGTTTCGATGGACTCCAGTAACTCTGATGTGAGATACGACGTTCTCGGACGCAGCTGAAGCTAGAAATAGTTTTAAAGGAAACAACACGCATTAGCGTTGTTCCTGTGATGTATCTAATCGATCCTTACTCACCTATCATGTTATTTGACGTTTGGATGGACTCCAGTAATTCTGATGTGAGATACAAAGTTTTTGGACGCAGCAGGAGCTGGAAATAGTTTTAAACGAAACAACACATATTAGTGTTGTTCCTGTGATGTATCTAATCGATCCTTACTCATCTATCATGTTATTTGACGTTTGGACGGACTCCAGTAACTCTGATGTGAGATACAAAGTTCTCGGACACAGCAGAAACTGGAAATAGTTTTGAACGAAACAACACGTATTAGCGTTGTTCCTGTGATGTATCTAAACGATCCTTACTTATCTAACATGTTATTTGACGTTTGGATGGACTCCAGTAACTCTAATGTGAGATACGAAATTTTCGGACGCAGCAGCAGCTGGAAATAGTTTTAAACGAAACAACACATATTAGCGTTGTTCCTGTGATGTATCTAATCGATCCTTACTCATCTATCATGTTATTTGACGTTTGGACGGACTCCAGTAACTCTGATGTGAGATACGAAGTTCTCGGACGCAGCAGAAGCTGGAAATAGTTTTAAACGAAACAACACGCATTAGCGTTGTTCGTGTGATGTATCTAATCGATCCTTACTCATCTATCATGTTATTTGACGTTTGGATGGACTCCAGTAAGTCTGATGTGAGATACAAAGTTTTTGGACGCAGCAGGAACTGGAAAGAGTTTTAAACGAAACAACACATATTAGCGTTGTTCCTGTGATGTATCTAATCGATCCTTACTCATCTATCATGTTATTTGACGTTTCGATGGACTCCAGTAACTTTGATGTGAGATACGAAGTTCTCGGACGCAGCTGAAGCTAGAAATAGTTTTAAACGAAACAACACGCATTAGCGTTGTTCCTGTGATGTATCTAATCGATCCTTACTCATCTATCATGTTACTTGGCGTTTCGATGGACTCCAGTAACTTTGATGTGAGATACGAAGTTCTCGGACGCAGCTGAAGCTAGAAACAGTTTTAAACGAAACAACACGTATTAGCGTTGTTCCTGTGATGTATCTAATCGATCCTTACTCATCTATCAAGTTATTTGACGTTTGGATGGACTCTAGTAATTCTGATGTGAGATACGAAGTTTTTGGACGCAGTAGGAGCTGGAAATAGTTTTGAACGAAACAACACGTATTAGCGTTGTTCCTGTGATGTATCTAATCGATCCTTACTTAGCTACTATGTTATTTGACGTTTCGATGGACTCCAGTAACTCTAATGTGAGATACGAAATTTTCGGACGCAGCAGCAGCTGGAAATAGTTTTAAACGAAACAACACATATTAGCGTTGTTCCTGTGATGTATCTAATCGATCCTTACTCATCTATCATGTTATTTAACGTTTGGACGGACTCCAGTAAGTCTGATGTGAGATACAAAGTTTTTGGACGCAGCAGGAGCTGGAAATAGTTTTAAACGAAACAACACGTATTAGCGTTGTTCCTGTGCTGTATCTAATCGATCCTTACTTATCTATCATGTTATTTGACGTTTCGATGTACTCCAGTAACTCTGATGTGAGATACGACGTTTTCGGACGCAGCAGAAGCTGGAAATAGTTTTAAACGAAACAACACGTATTAGCGTTGTTCCTGTGATGTATCTAATCGATCCTTACTTATCTATCATGTTATTTGACGTTTGGATGGACTCCAGTAACTCTGATTTGAGATACGAAGTTCTCGGACGCAGCAGAAGCTGGAAATAGTTTTAAACGAAACAACACGCATTAGCGTTGTTCCTGTGATGTATCTAATCGATCCTTACTCATCTATCATGTTATTTGGCGTTTCGATGGACTCCAGTAACTCTAATGTGAGATACGAAATATTCGGACGCAGCATCAGCTGAAAATAGTTTTAAACGAAACAACACATATTAGCGTTGTTCCTGTGATGTATCTAATCGATCCTTACTCATCTATCATGTTATTTGACGTTTGGACGGACTCCAGTAACTCTGATGTGAGATACAAAGTTCTCGGGCGCAGCAGAAACTGGAAATAGTTTTGAACGAAACAACACGTATTAGCGTTGTTCCTGTGATGTATCTAAACGATCCTTACTTATCTAACATGTTATTTGACGTTTGGATGGACTCCAGTAAGTCTGATGTGAGATACAACGTTTTTGGACGCAGCAGGAGCTGGAAATAGTTTTAAACGAAACAACACGTATTAGCGTTGTTCCTGTGCTGTATCTAATCGATCCTTACTTATCTATCATGTTACTTGGCGTTTCGATGGACTCCAGTAACTCTGATGTGAGATACGACGTTCTCGGACGCAGCTGAAGCTGGAAATAGTTTTAAACGAAACAACACGCATTAGCGTTGTTCCTGTGATGTATCTAATCGATCCTTACTCATCTATCATGTTATTTGACGTTTCGATGGACTCCAGTAACTTTGATGTGAGATACGAAGTTCTCGGACGCAGCTGAAGCTAGAAATAGTTTTAAACGAAACAACACGCATTAGCGTTGTTCCTGTGATGTACCTAATCGATCCTTACTCATCTATCATGTTACTTGGCGTTTCGATGGACTCCAGTAACTTTGATGTGAGATACGAAGTTCTCGGACGCAGCTGAAGCTAGAAATAGTTTTACACGAAACAACACGTATTAGCGTTGTTCCTGTGCTGTATCTAATCGATCCTTACTCATCTATCAAGTTATTTGACGTTTGGATGGACTCCAGAAACTCTGATGTTAGATACAAAGTTTACGGACGCAGCAGAAGCTGGAAATAGTTTTGAACGAAACAACACGTATTAGCGTTGTTCCTGTGATGTATCTAATCGATCCTTACTCATCTCTCATGTTATTTGGCGTTTCGATGGACTCCAGTAACTTTGATGTGAGTTACGAAGTTCTCGGACGCAGCTGAAGCTAGAAATAGTTTTAAAGGAAACAACACGCATTAGCGTTGTTCCTGTGATGTATCTAATCGATCCTTACTCACCTATCATGTTATTTGGATTTTCGATAGACTCCAGTAACTTTGATGTGAGATACGAAGTTCTCGGACGCAGCTGAAGCTAGAAATAGTTTTAAACGAAACAACACGCATTAGCGTTGTTCCTGTGATGTATCTAATCGATCCTTACTTATATATCATGTTATTTGACGTTTGGATGGACTCCAGTAATTCTGATGTGAGATACAAAGTTTTTGGACGCAGCAGGAGCTGGAAATAGTTTTAAACGAAACAACACATATTAGCGTTGTTCCTGTGATGTATCTAATCGATCCTTACTCATCTATCATGTTATTTGACGTTTGGACGGACTCCAGTAACTCTGATGTGAGATACAAAGTTCTCGGACACAGCAGAAACTGGAAATAGTTTTGAACGAAACAACACGTATTAGCGTTGTTCCTGTGATGTATCTAAACGATCCTTACTTATCTAACATGTTATTTGACGTTTGGATGGACTCCAGTAACTCTAATGTGATATACGAAATTTTCGGACGCAGCAGCAGCTGGAAATAGTTTTAAACGAAACAACACATATTAGCGTTGTTCCTGTGATGTATCTAATCGATCCTTACTCATCTATCATGTTATTTGACGTTTGGACGGACTCCAGTAACTCTGATGTGAGATACGAAGTTCTCGGACGCAGCAGAAGCTGGAAATAGTTTTAAACGAAACAACACGCATTAGCGTTGTTCGTGTGATGTATCTAATCGATCCTTACTCATCTATCATGTTATTTGACGTTTGGATGGACTCCAGTAAGTCTGATGTGAGATACAAAGTTTTTGGACGCAGCAGGAGCTGGAAAGAGTTTTAAACGAAACAACACATATTAGCGTTGTTCCTGTGATGTATCTAATCGATCCTTACTCATCTATCATGTTATTTGACGTTTCGATGGACTCCAGTAACTTTGATGTGAGATACGAAGTTCTCGGACGCAGCTGAAGCTGGAAATAGTTTTAAACGAAACAACACGCATTAGCGTTGTTCCTGTGATGTACCTAATCGATCCTTACTCATCTATCATGTTACTTGGCGTTTCGATGGACTCCAGTAACTTTGATGTGAGATACGAAGTTCTCGGACGCAGCTGAAGCTAGAAACAGTTTTAAACGAAACAACACGTATTAGCGTTGTTCCTGTGATGTATCTAATCGATCCTTACTCATCTATCAAGTTATTTGACGTTTGGATGGACTCCAGTAACTCTGATGTGAGATACAAAGTTTACGGGCGCAGCAGAAGCTGGAAATAGTTTTGAACGAAACAGCACGTATTAGCGTTATTCCTCTGATGTATCTAATCGATCCTTACTTATCTACTATGTCATTTGACGTTTCGATGGACTCCAGTAACTATGATGTGAGATACGAAATTTCCGGACGCAGCAGAAGCTGGAAATAGTTTTAAACGAAACAACACGCATTAGCGTTGTTCCTGTGATGTATCTAATCGATCCTTACTCATCTCTCATGTTATTTGGCGTTTCGATGGACTCCAGTAACTTTGATGTGAGTTACGAAGTTCTTGGACGCAGCTGAAGCTAGAAATAGTTTTAAAGGAAACAACACGCATTAGCGTTGTTCCTGTGATGTATCTAATCGATCCTTACTCATCTATCATGTTATTTGGCGTTTCGATAGACTCCAGTAACTTTGATGTGAGATACGAAGTTCTCGGACGCAGCTGAAGCTAGAAATAGTTTTAAAGGAAACAACACGCACTAGCGTTGTTCCTGTGATGTATCTAATCAATCCTTACTCATCTATCATGTTATTTGGATTTTCGATAGACTCCAGTAACTTTGATGTGAGATACGAAGTTCTCGGACGCAGCTGAAGCTAGAAATAGTTTTAAACGAAACAACACGCATTAGCGTTGTTCCTGTGATGTATCTAATCGATCCTTACTTATATATCATGTTATTTGACGTTTGGATGGACTCCAGTAATTCTGATGTGAGATACAAAGTTTTTGGACGCAGCAGGAGCTGGAAATAGTTTTAAACGAAACAACACGTATTAGCGTTGTTCCTGTGCTGTATCTAATCGATCCTTACTTATCTATCATGTTATTTGACGTTTCGATGTACTCCAGTAACTCTGATGTGAGATACGACGTTTTCGGACGCAGCAGAAGCTGGAAATAGTTTTAAACGAAACAACACGTATTAGCGTTGTTCCTGTGATGTATCTAATCGATCCTTACTTATCTATCATGTTATTTGACGTTTGGATGGACTCCAGTAACTCTGATTTGAGATACGAAGTTCTCGGACGCAGCAGAAGCTGGAAATAGTTTTAAACGAAACAACACGCATTAGCGTTGTTCCTGTGATGTATCTAATCGATCCTTACTCATCTATCATGTTATTTGGCGTTTCGATGGACTCCAGTAACTCTAATGTGAGATACGAAATATTCGGACGCAGCAGCAGCTGAAAATAGTTTTAAACGAAACAACACATATTAGCGTTGTTCCTGTGATGTATCTAATCGATCCTTACTCATCTATCATGTTATTTGACGTTTGGACGGACTTCAGTAACTCTGATGTGAGATACAAAGTTCTCGGGCGCAGCAGAAACTGGAAATAGTTTTGAACGAAACAACACGTATTAGCGTTGTTCCTGTGATGTATCTAAACGATCCTTACTTATCTAACATGTTATTTGACGTTTGGATGGACTCCAGTAAGTCTGATGTGAGATACAACGTTTTTGGACGCAGCAGGAGCTGGAAATAGTTTTAAACGAAACAACACGTATTAGCGTTGTTCCTGTGCTGTATCTAATCGATCCTTACTTATCTATCATGTTATTTGACGTTTCGATGGACTCCAGTAACTCTGATGTGAGATACGACGTTCTCGGACGCAGCTGAAGCTGGAAATAGTTTTAAACGAAACAACACGCATTAGCGTTGTTCCTGTGATGTATCTAATCGATCCTTACTCATCTATCATGTTATTTGGCGTTTCGACAGACTCCAGTAACTTTGATGTGAGATACGAAGTTCTCGGACGCAGCTGAAGCTAGAAATAGTTTTAAAGGAAACAACACGCACTAGCGTTGTTCCTGTGATGTATCTAATCGATCCTTACTCACCTATCATGTTATTTGGATTTTCGATAGACTCCAGTAACTTTGATGTGAGATACAAAGTTCTCGGACGCAGCTGAAGCTAGAAATAGTTTTAAACGAAACAACACGCATTAGCGTTGTTCCTGTGATGTATCTAATCGATCCTTACTTATATATCATGTTATTTGAGGTTTGGATGGACTCCAGTAATTCTGATGTGAGATACAAAGTTTTTGGACGCAGCAGGAGCTGGAAATAGTTTTAAACGAAACAACACATATTAGCGTTGTTCCTGTGATGTATCTAATCGATCCTTACTCATCTATCATGTTATTTGACGTTTGGACGGACTCCAGTAACTCTGATGTGAGATACGACGTTCTCGGACGCAGCTGAAGCTGGAAATAGTTTTAAACGAAACAACACGCATTAGCGTTGTTCCTGTGATGTATCTAATCGATCCTTACTCATCTATCATGTTATTTGACGTTTCGATGGACTCCAGTAACTTTGATGTGAGATACGAAGTTCTCGGACGCAGCTGAAGCTAGAAATAGTTTTAAACGAAACAGCACGTATTAGCGTTGTTCCTCTGATGTATCTAATCGATCCTTACTTATCTACTATGTCATTTGACGTTTCGATGGACTCCAGTAACTATGATGTGAGATACGAAATTTCCGGACGCAGCAGAAGCTGGAAATAGTTTTAAACGAAACAACACGCATTAGCGTTGTTCCTGTGATGTATCTAATCGATCCTTACTCATCTCTCATGTTATTTGGCGTTTCGATGGACTCCAGTAACTTTGATGTGAGTTACGAAGTTCTTGGACGCAGCTGAAGCTAGAAATAGTTTTAAAGGAAACAACACGCATTAGCGTTGTTCCTGTGATGTATCTAATCGATCCTTACTCATCTATCATGTTATTTGGCGTTTCGATAGACTCCAGTAACTTTGATGTGAGATACGAAGTTCTCGGACGCAGCTGAAGCTAGAAATAGTTTTAAAGGAAACAACACGCACTAGCGTTGTTCCTGTGATGTATCTAATCAATCCTTACTCATCTATCATGTTATTTGGCGTTTCGATGGACTCCAGTAACTTTGATGTGAGATACGAAGTTCTCGGACGCAGCTGAAGCTAGAAATAGTTTTAAACGAAACAACACGCATTAGCGTTGTTCCTGCGATGTATCTAATCGATCCTTACTCATCTATCATGTTACTTGGCGTTTCGATGGACTCCAGTAACTTTGATGTGAGATACGAAGTTCTCGGGCGCAGCTGAAGCTAGAAATAGTTTTAAACGAAACAACACGTATTAGCGTTGTTCCTGTGATGTATCTAATCGATCCTTACTCATCTATCAAGTTATTTGACGTTTGGATGGACTCCAGTAACTCTGATGTAAGATACAAAGTTTACGGACGCAGCAGAAGCTGGAAATAGTTGTGAACGAAACAGCACGTATTAGCGTTGTTCCTGTGATGTATCTAATCGATCCTTACTTATCTACTATGTTATTTGACGTTTCGATGGACTCCAGTAACTATGATGTGAGATACGAAATTTTCGGACGCAGCAGAAGCTGGAAATAGTTTTAAACGAAACAACACGCATTAGCGTTGTTCCTGTGATGTATCTAATCGATCCTTACTCATCTCTCATGTTATTTGGCGATTCGATGGACTCCAGTAACTTTGATGTGAGTTACGAAGTTCTCGGACGCAGCTGAAGCTAGAAATAGTTTTAAAGGAAACAACACGCACTAGCGTTGTTCCTGTGATGTATCTAATCAATCCTTACTCATCTATCATGTTATTTCTCGTTTCGATGGACTCCAGTAACTTTGATGTGAGATACGAAGTTCTCGGACGCAGCTGAAGCTAGAAATAGTTTTAAACGAAACAACACGCACTAGCGTTGTTCCTGTGATGTATCTAATCGATCCTTACTCATCTATCATGTTATTTTATGTTTGAATGGACTCCAGTAACTCTGATGTGAGATACAAAGTTTTTGGACGCAGCAGAAGCTGGAGGTAGTTTTGAACGAAACAACACGTATTAGCGTTGTTCCTGTGATGTATCTAATCGATCCTTACTTAGCTACTATGTTATTTGACGTTTCGATGGACTCCAGTAACTTTGATGTGAGATACGATGTTCTCGGACGCAGCTGAAGCTAGAAATAGTTTTAAACGAAACAACACGCATTAGCGTTGTTCCTGTGATGTATCTAATCGATCCTTACTTGTCTATCATGTTATTTGACGTTTGGATGGACTCCAGTAACCCTGATGTGAGATACGAAATTTTCGGACGCAGCGGAAGCTGGAAATAGTTTTAAACGAAACAACACGCATTAGCGTTGTTCCTGTGATGTATCTAATCGATCCTTACTCATCTATCATGTTATTTGTCGTTTCGATGGACTCTAGTAATTCTGATGTGAGATACGAAGTTTTTGGGCGCAGTAGGAGCTGGAAATAGTTTTGAACGAAACAACACGTATTAGCGTTGTTCCTGTGATGTATCTAATCGATCCTTACTTAGCTACTATGTTATTTGACGTTTCGATGGACTCCAGTAACTCTAATGTGAGATACGAAATTTTCGGACGCAGCAGCAGCTGGAAATAGTTTTAAACGAAACAACACATATTAGCGTTGTTCCTGTGATGTATCTAATCGATCCTTACTCATCTATCATGTTATTTGACGTTTGGACGGACTCCAGTAAGTCTGATGTGAGATACAAAGTTTTTGGACGCAGCAGGAGCTGGAAATAGTTTTAAACGAAACAACACGTATTAGCGTTGTTCCTGTGCTGTATCTAATCGATCCTTACTTATCTATCATGTTATTTGACGTTTCGATGTACTCCAGTAACTCTGATGTGAGATACGACGTTTTCGGACGCAGCAGAAGCTGGAAATAGTTTTAAACGAAACAACACGTATTAGCGTTGTTCCTGTGATGTATCTAATCGATCCTTACTTATCTATCATGTTATTTGACGTTTGGATGGACTCCAGTATCTCTGATTTGAGATACGAAGTTCTCGGACGCAGGAGAAGCTGGAAATAGTTTTAAACGAAACAACACGCATTAGCGTTGTTCCTGTGATGTATCTAATCGATCCTTACTCATCTATCATGTTATTTGGCGTTTCGATGGACTCCAGTAACTCTAATGTGAGATACGAAATATTCGGACGCAGCAGCAGCTGAAAATAGTTTTAAACGAAACAACACATATTAGCGTTGTTCCTGTGATGTATCTAATCGATCCTTACTCATCTATCATGTTATTTGACGTTTGGACGGACTCCAGTAACTCTGATGTGAGATACAAAGTTCTCGGGCGCAGCAGAAACTGGAAATAGTTTTGAACGAAACAACACGTATTAGCGTTGTTCCTGTGATGTATCTAAACGATCCTTACTTATCTAACATGTTATTTGACGTTTGGATGGACTCCAGTAAGTCTGATGTGAGATACAACGTTTTTGGACGCAGCAGGAGCTGGAAATAGTTTTAAACGAAACAACACGTATTAGCGTTGTTCCTGTGCTGTATCTAATCGATCCTTACTTATCTATCATGTTATTTGACGTTTCGATGGACTCCAGTAACTCTGATGTGAGATACGACGTTCTCGGACGCAGCTGAAGCTGGAAATAGTTTTAAACGAAACAACACGCATTAGCGTTGTTCCTGTGATGTATCTAATCGATCCTTACTCATCTATCATGTTATTTGACGTTTCGATGGACTCCAGTAACTTTGATGTGAGATACGAAGTTCTCGGACGCAGCTGAAGCTAGAAATAGTTTTAAACGAAACAACACGCATTAGCGTTGTTCCTGTGTTGTACCTAATCGATCCTTACTCATCTATCATGTTACTTGGCGTTTCGATGGACTCCAGTAACTTTGATGTGAGATACGAAGTTCTTGGACGCAGCTGAAGCTAGAAATAGTTTTACACGAAACAACACGTATTAGCGTTGTTCCTGTGCTGTATCTAATCGATCCTTACTCATCTATCAAGTTATTTGACGTTTGGATGGACTCCAGTAACTCTGATGTGAGATACAAAGTTTACGGACGCAGCAGAAGCTGGAAATAGTTTTGAACGAAACAACACGTATTAGCGTTGTTCCTGTGATGTATCTAATCGATCCTTACTTAGCTACTATGTTATTTGACGTTTCGATGGACTCCAGTAACTTTGATGTGAGATACGATGTTCTCGGACGCAGCTGAAGCTAGAAATAGTTTTAAACGAAACAACACGCATTAGCGTTGTTCCTGTGATGTATCTAATCGATCCTTACTTGTCTATCATGTTATTTGACGTTTGGATGGACTCCAGTAACCCTGATGTGAGATACGAAATTTTCGGACGCAGCGGAAGCTGGAAATAGTTTTAAACGAAACAACACGCATTAGCGTTGTTCCTGTGATGTATCTAATCGATCCTTACTCATCTATCATGTTATTTGTCGTTTCGATGGACTCTAGTAATTCTGATGTGAGATACGAAGTTTTTGGGCGCAGTAGGAGCTGGAAATAGTTTTGAACGAAACAACACGTATTAGCGTTGTTCCTGTGATGTATCTAATCGATCCTTACTTAGCTACTATGTTATTTGACGTTTCGATGGACTCCAGTAACTCTAATGTGAGATACGAAATTTTCGGACGCAGCAGCAGCTGGAAATAGTTTTAAACGAAACAACACATATTAGCGTTGTTCCTGTGATGTATCTAATCGATCCTTACTCATCTATCATGTTATTTGACGTTTGGACGGACTCCAGTAAGTCTGATGTGAGATACAAAGTTTTTGGACGCAGCAGGAGCTGGAAATAGTTTTAAACGAAACAACACGTATTAGCGTTGTTCCTGTGCTGTATCTAATCGATCCTTACTTATCTATCATGTTATTTGACGTTTCGATGTACTCCAGTAACTCTGATGTGAGATACGACGTTTTCGGACGCAGCAGAAGCTGGAAATAGTTTTAAACGAAACAACACGTATTAGCGTTGTTCCTGTGATGTATCTAATCGATCCTTACTTATCTATCATGTTATTTGACGTTTGGATGGACTCCAGTAACTCTGATTTGAGATACGAAGTTCTCGGACGCAGGAGAAGCTGGAAATAGTTTTAAACGAAACAACACGCATTAGCGTTGTTCCTGTGATGTATCTAATCGATCCTTACTCATCTATCATGTTATTTGACGTTTGGACGGACTCCAGTAACTCTGATGTGAGATACAAAGTTCTCGGGCGCAGCAGAAACTGGAAATAGTTTTGAACGAAACAACACGTATTAGCGTTGTTCCTGTGATGTATCTAAACGATCCTTACTTATCTAACATGTTATTTGACGTTTGGATGGACTCCAGTAAGTCTGATGTGAGATACAACGTTTTTGGACGCAGCAGGAGCTGGAAATAGTTTTAAACGAAACAACACGTATTAGCGTTGTTCCTGTGCTGTATCTAATCGATCCTTACTTATCTATCATGTTATTTGACGTTTCGATGGACTCCAGTAACTCTGATGTGAGATACGACGTTCTCGGACGCAGCTGAAGCTGGAAATAGTTTTAAACGAAACAACACGCATTAGCGTTGTTCCTGTGATGTATCTAATCGATCCTTACACATCTATCATGTTATTTGACGTTTCGATGGACTCCAGTAACTTTGATGTGAGATACGAAGTTCTCGGACGCAGCTGAAGCTAGAAATAGTTTTAAACGAAACAACACGCATTAGCGTTGTTCCTGTGATGTACCTAATCGATCCTTACTCATCTATCATGTTACTTGGCGTTTCGATGGACTCCAGTAACTTTGATGTGAGATACGAAGTTCTTGGACGCAGCTGAAGCTAGAAATAGTTTTACACGAAACAACACGTATTAGCGTTGTTCCTGTGCTGTATCTAATCGATCCTTACTCATCTATCAAGTTATTTGACGTTTGGATGGACTCCAGTAACTCTGATGTGAGATACAAAGTTTACGGACGCAGCAGAAGCTGGAAATAGTTTTGAACGAAACCACACGTATTAGCGTTGTTCCTGTGATGTATCTAATCGATCCTTACTCATCTCTCATGTTATTTGGCGTTTCGATGGACTCCAGTAACTTTGATGTGAGTTACGAAGTTCTCGGACGCAGCTGAAGCTAGAAATAGTTTTAAAGGAAACAACACGCATTAGCGTTGTTCTTGTGATGTATCTAATCGATCCTTACTCACCTATCATGTTATTTGGATTTTCGATAGACTCCAGTAACTTTGATGTGAGATACGAAGTTCTCGGACGCAGCTGAAGCTAGAAATAGTTTTAAACGAAACAACACGCATTAGCGTTGTTCCTGTGATGTATCTAATCGATCCTTACTTATATATCATGTTATTTGACGTTTGGATGGACTCCAGTAATTCTGATGTGAGATACAAAGTTTTTGGAAGCAGCAGGAGCTGGAAATAGTTTTAAACGGAACAACACATATTAGCGTTGTTCCTGTGATGTATCTAATCGATCCTTACTCATCTATCATGTTATTTGACGTTTGGACGGACTCCAGTAACTCTGATGTGAGATACGAAGTTCTCGGACGCAGCAGAAGCTGGAAATAGTTTTAAACGAAACAACACGCATTAGCGTTGTTCCTGTGATGTATCTAATCGATCCTTACTCATCTATCATGTTATTTGACGTTTCGATGGACTCCAGTAAGTCTGATGTGAGATACAAAGTTTTTGGACGCAGCAGGAGCTGGAAAGAGTTTTAAACGAAACAACACATATTAGCGTTGTTCCTGTGATGTATCTAATCGATCCTTACTCATCTATCATGTTATTTGACGTTTGGACGGACTCCAGTAACTCTGATGTGAGATACAAAGTTCTCGGACACAGCAGAAACTGGAAATAGTTTTGAACGAAACAACACGTATTAGCGTTGTTCCTGTGATGTATCTAAACGATCCTTACTTATCTAACATGTTATTTGACGTTTGGATGGACTCCAGTAACTCTAATGTGAGATACGAAATTTTCGGACGCAGCAGCAGCTGGAAATAGTTTTAAACGAAACAACACATATTAGCGTTGTTCCTGTGATGTATCTAATCGATCCTTACTCATCTATCATGTTATTTGACGTTTGGACGGACTCCAGTAACTCTGATGTGAGATACGAAGTTCTCGGACGCAGCAGAAGCTGGAAATAGTTTTAAACGAAACAACACGCATTAGCGTTGTTCCTGTGATGTATCTAATCGATCCTTACTCATCTATCATGTTATTTGACGTTTGGATGGACTCCAGTAAGTCTGATGTGAGATACAAAGTTTTTGGACGCAGCAGGAGCTGGAAAGAGTTTTAAACGAAACAACACATATTAGCGTTGTTCCTGTGATGTATCTAATCGATCCTTACTCATCTATCATGTTATTTGACGTTTCGATGGACTCCAGTAACTATGATGTGAGATACGAAATTTCCGGACGCAGCAGAAGCTGGAAATAGTTTTAAACGAAACAACACGCATTAGCGTTGTTCCTGTGATGTATCTAATCGATCCTTACTCATCTCTCATGTTATTTGGCGTTTCGATGGACTCCAGTAACTTTGATGTGAGTTACGAAGTTCTCGGACGCAGCTGAAGCTAGAAATAGTTTTAAAGGAAACAACACGCATTAGCGTTGTTCCTGTGATGTATCTAATCGATCCTTACTCATCTATCATGTTATTTGGCGTTTCGACAGACTCCAGTAACTTTGATGTGAGATACGAAGTTCTCGGACGCAGCTGAAGCTAGAAATAGTTTTAAAGGAAACAACACGCACTAGCGTTGTTCCTGTGATGTATCTAATCAATCCTTACTCATCTATCATGTTATTTCTCGTTTCGATGGACTCCAGTAACTTTGATGTGAGATACGAAGTTCTCGGACGCAGCGGAAGCTGGAAATAGTTTTAAACGAAACAACACGCATTAGCGTTGTTCCTGTGATGTATCTAATCGGTCCTTACTCATCTATCATGTTATTTGTCGTTTCGATGGACTCTAGTAATTCTGATGTGAGATACGAAGTTTTTGGACGCAGCAGGAGCTGGAAATAGTTTTGAACGAAACAACACGTATTAGCGTTGTTCCTGTGATGTATCTAATCGATCCTTACTTAGCTACTATGTTATTTGACGTTTCGATGGACTCCAGTAACTCTAATGTGAGATACGAAATTTTCGGACGCAGCAGCAGCTGGAATTAGTTTTAAACGAAACAACACATATTAGCGTTGTTCCTGTGATGTATCTAATCGATCCTTACTTATCTATCATGTTATTTGACGTTTGGATGGACTCCAGTAACTCTGATTTGAGATACGAAGTTCTCGGACGCAGCAGAAGCTGGAAATAGTTTTAAACGAAACAACACGCATTAGCGTTGTTCCTGTGATGTATCTAATCGATCCTTACTCATCTATCATGTTATTTGGCGTTTCGATGGACTCCAGTAGCTCTAATGTGAGATACGAAATATTCGGACGCAGCAGCAGCTGAAAATAGTTTTAAACGAAACAACATATATTAGCGTTGTTCCTGTGATGTATCTAATCGATCCTTACTCATCTATCATGTTATTTGACGTTTGGACGGACTCCAGTAACTCTTATGTGAGATACAAAGTTCTCGAGCGCAGCAGAAACTGGAAATAGTTTTGAACGAAACAACACGTATTAGCGTTGTTCCTGTGATGTATCTAAACGATCCTTACTTATCTAACATGTTATTTGACGTTTGGATGGACTCCAGTAAGTCTGATGTGAGATACAACGTTTTTGGACGCAGCAGGAGCTGGAAATAGTTTTAAACGAAACAACACGTATTAGCGTTGTTCCTGTGCTGTATCTAATCGATCCTTACTCATCTATCATGTTATTTGACGTTCGATGGACTCCAGTAACTTTGATGTGAGATACGAAGTTCTCGGACGCAGCTGAAGCTAGAAATAGTTTTAAACGAAACAACACGCATTAGCGTTGTTCCTGTGATGTACCTAATCGATCCTTACTCATCTATCATGTTACTTGGCGTTTCGATGGACTCCAGTAACTTTGATGTGAGATACGAAGTTCTCGGACGCAGCTGAAGCTAGAAATAGTTTTACACGAAACAACACGTATTAGCGTTGTTCCTGTGCTGTATCCAATCGATCCTTACTCATCTATCAAGTTATTTGACGTTTGGATGGACTCCAGTAACTCTGATGTGAGATACAAAGTTTACGGACGCAGCAGAAGCTGGAAATAGTTTTGAACGAAACAACACGTATTAGCGTTGTTCCTGTGATGTATCTAATCGATCCTTACTCATCTCTCATGTTATTTGGCGTTTCGATGGACTCCAGTAACTTTGATGTGAGTTACGAAGTTCTCGGACGCAGCTGAAGCTAGAAATAGTTTTAAAGGAAACAACACGCATTAGCGTTGTTCCTGTGATGTATCTAATCGATCCTTACTCACCTATCATGTTATTTGGATTTTCGATAGACTCCAGTAACTTTGATGTGAGATACGAAGTTCTCGGACGCAGCTGAAGCTAGAAATAGTTTTAAACGAAACAACACGCATTAGCGTTGTTCCTGTGATGTATCTAATCGATCCTTACTTATCTACTATGTTATTTGACGTTTCGATGGACTCCAGTAACTTTGATGTGAGATACGAAGTTCTCGGACGCAGCTGAAGCTAGAAATAGTTTTAAACGAAACAACACGTATTAGCGTTGTTCCTGTGATGTATCTAATCGATCCTTACTCATCTATCATGTTATTTGGCGTTTCTATGGACTCCAGTAACTTTGATGTGAGTTACGATGGACTCCAGTAACTCTAATGTGATATACGAAATTTTCGGACGCAGCAGCAGCTGGAAATATTTTTAAACGAAACAACACGTATTAGCGTTGTTCCTGTGCTGTATCTAATCGATCCTTACTTATCTATCATGTTATTTGTCGTTTCGATGGACTCCAGTAACTATGATGTGAGATACGACGGTTTCGGACGCAGCAGAAGCTGGAAATAGTTTTAAACGAAACAACACGCATTAACGATGTTCCTGTGATGTATCTAATCGATCCTTACTCATCTATCATGTTATTTTACGTTTGGATGGACTCCAGTAACTCTGATGTGAGATACAAAGTTTTTGGACGCAGCAGAAGCTGGAAATAGTTTTGAAAGAAACAACACGCATTAGCGTTGTTCCTGTGATGTATCTAATCGATCCTTACTTAGCTACTATGTTATTTGACGTTTCGATGGACTCCGGTAACTTTGATGTGAGATACGAAGTTCTCGGACGCAGCTGAAGCTAGAAATAGTTTTAAACGAAACAACACGCATTAGCGTTGTTCCTGTGATGTATCTAATCGATCCTTACTTATATGTCATGTTATTTGACGTTTGGATGGACTCCAGTAACCCTGATGTGAGATACGAAGTTCTCGGACACAGCAGAAACTGGAAATAGTTTTAAACGAAACAACACGCATTAGCGTTGTTCCTGTGATGTATCTAATCGATCCTTACTCACCTATCATGATATTTCGCGTTTCGATGGACTCCAGTAACTCTGATGTGAGATAAAAAGTTTTTGGACGCAGCAGAAGCTGGAAATAGTTTTGAACGAAACAACACGTATTAACGTTGTTCCTGTGATGTATCTAATCGATCCTTACTTAGCTACTATGTTATTTGACGTTTCGATGGACTCCAGTAACTCTAATGTGAGATACGAAATCTCCAGTAACTCTGATTTGAGATACGAAGTTCTCGGACGCAGCAGAAGCTGGAAATAGTTTTAAACGAAACAACACGCATTAGCGTTGTTCCTGTGATGTATCTAATCGATCCTTACTCATCTATCATGTTATTTGGCGTTTCGATGGACTCCAGTAACTCTAATGTGAGATACGAAATATTCGGACGCAGCAGCAGCTGAAAATAGTTTTAAACGAAACAACACATATTAGCGTTGTTCCTGTGATGTATCTAATCGATCCTTACTCATCTATCATGTTATTTGACGTTTGGACGGACTCCAGTAACTCTGATGTGAGATACAAAGTTCTCGGGCGCAGCAGAAACTGGAAATAGTTTTGAAGGAAACAACACGTACCTTATTAGCGTTGTTCCTGTGATGTATCTAAACGATCCTTACTTATCTAACATGTTATTTGACGTTTGGATGGGCTCCAGTAAGTCTGATGTGAGATACAACGTTTTTGGACGCAGCAGGAGCTGGAAATAGTTTTAAACGAAACAACACGTATTAGCGTTGTTCCTGTGCTGTATCTAATCGATCCTTACTTATCTATCATGTTATTTGACGTTTCGATGGACTCCAGTAACTCTGATGTGAGATACGACGTTCTCGGACGCAGCTGAAGCTGGAAATAGTTTTAAACGAAACAACACGCATTAGCGTTGTTCCTGTGATATACCTAATCGATCCTTACTCATCTATCATGTTACTTGGCGTTTCGATGGACTCCAGTAACTTTGATGTGAGATACGAAGTTCTCGGACGCAGCTGAAGCTAGAAATAGTTTTAAACGAAACAACACGTATTAGCGTTGTTCCTGTGCTGTATCTAATCGATCCTTACTCATCTATCAAGTTATTTGACGTTTGGATGGACTCCAGTAACTCTGATGTGAGATACAAAGTTTACGGACGCAGCAGAAGCTGGAAAAAGTTTTGAACGAAACAACACGTATTAGCGTTGTTCCTGTGATGTATCTAATCGATCCTTACTCATCTCTCATGTTATTTGGCGTTTCGATGGACTCCAGTAACTTTGATGTGAGTTACGAAGTTCTCGGACGCAGCTGAAGCTAGAAATAGTTTTAAAGGAAACAACACGCATTAGCGTTGTTCCTGTGATGTATCTAATCGATCCTTACTCACCTATCATGTTATTTGGATTTTCGATAGACTCCAGTAACTTTGATGTGAGATACGAAGTTCTCGGACGCAGCTGAAGCTAGAAATAGTTTTAAACGAAACAACACGCATTAGCGTTGTTCCTGTGATGTATCTAATCGATCCTTACTTATATATCATGTTATTTGACGTTTGGATGGACTCCAGTAACCCTGATGTGAGATACGAAGTTCTCGGACACAGCAGAAGCTGGAAATAGTTTTAAACGAAACAACACGCATTAGCGTTGTTCCTGTGATGTATCTAATCGATCCTTACTCATCTATCATGATATTTCGCGTTTCGATGGACTCCAGTAACTCTGATGTGAGATAAAAAGTTTTTGGACGCAGCAGAAGCTGGAAATAGTTTTGAACGAAACAACACGTATTAACGTTGTTCCTGTGATGTACCTAATCGATCCTTACTTAGCTACTATGTTATTTGACGTTTCGATGGACTCCAGTAACTCTAATGTGAGATACGAAATTTTCGAACGCAGCAGCAGCTGGAAATAGTTTTAAACGAAACAACACATATTAGCGTTGTTCCTGTGATGTATCTAATCGATCCTTACTCATCTATCATGTTATTTGACGTTTCGATGGACTCCAGTAACTTTGATGTGAGATACGAAGTTCTCGGACGCAGCTGAAGCTAGAAATAGTTTTAAGCGAAACAACACGCACTAGCGTTGTTCCTGTGATGTATCTAACCGATCCTTACTCATCTATCATGTTATTTGACGTTTGGATGGACTCCAGTAACTCTGATGTGAGATACAAAGTTTTCGGACGCAGCAGAAGCTGGAAATAGTTTTGAACGAAACAACACGTATTAACGTTGTTCCTGTGATGTATCTAAGCGATCCTTACTTATCTACTATGTTATTTGACGTTTCGATGGACTCCAGTAACTTTGATGTGAGATACGAAGTTCTCGGACGCAGCTGAAACTAGAAATAGTTTTAAACGAAACAACACGTATTAGCGTTGTTCCTGTGATGTATCTAATCGATCCTTACTCATCTATCATGTTATTTGGCGTTTCGATGGACTCCAGTAACTTTGATGTGAGTTACGAAGTTCTCGGACGCAGCTGAAGCTAGAAATAGTTTTAAACGAAACAACACGCATTAGCGTTGTTACTGTGATGTATCTAATCGATCCTTACTTAGCTACTATGTTATTTGAGGTTTCGATGGACTCCAGTAACTCTAATGTGAGATACGAAATTTTCGGACGCAGCAGCAGCTGGAAATAGTTTTAAACGAAACAACACATATTAGCGTTGTTCCTGTGATGTATCTAATCGAGCCTTACTCATCTCTCATGTTATTTGACGTTTGGACGGACTCCAGTAACTCTGATGTGAGATACAAAGTTCTCGGACGCAGCAGAAGCTGGAAATAGTTTTAAACGAAACAACACGCATTAGCGTTGTTCCTGTGATGTATCTAATCGATCCTTACTCATCTATCATGTTATTTGGCGTTTCGATGGACTCCAGTAAGTCTGATGTGAGATACAAAGTTTTTGGACGCAGCAGGAGCTGGAAATATTTTTAAACGAAACAACAAGTATTAGCGTTGTTCCTGTGCTGTATCTAATCGATCCTTACTTATCTATCATGTTATTTGACGTTTCGATGGACTCCAGTAACTATGATGTGAGATACGACGGTTTCGGACGCAGCAGAAGCTGGAAATAGTTTTAAACGAAACAACACGCATTAGCGATGTTCCTGTGATGTATCTAATCGATCCTTACTCATCTATCATGTTATTTTACGTTTGGATGGACTCCAGTAACTCTGATGTGAGATACAAAGTTTTTGGACGCAGCAGAAGCTGGAAATAGTTTTGAAAGAAACAACACGTATTAGCGTTGTTCCTGTGATGTATCTAATCGATCCTTACTTAGCTACTATGTTATTTGACGTTTCGATGGACTCCAGTAACTCTAATGTGAGATACGAAATTTTCGGACGCAGCAGCAGCTGGAAATAGTTTTAAACGAAACAACACATATTAGCGTTGTTCCTGTGATGTATCTAATCGATCCTTACTCATCTATCATGTTATTTGGCTTTTCGATAGACTCCAGTATCTTTGATGTGAGATACGAAGTTCTCGGACGCAGCTGAAGCTAGAAATAGTTTTAAACGAAACAACACGCATTAGCGTTGTTCCTGTGATGTATCTAATCGATCCTTACTTATATATCATGTTATTTGACGTTTGGATGGACTCCAGTAACCCTGATGTGAGATACGAAGTTCTCGGACGCAGCAGAAGCTGCAAATAGTTTTAAACGAAACAACACGCATTAGCGTTGTTCCTGTGATGTATCTAATCGATCCTTACTCATCTATCATGATATTTCGCGTTTCGATGGACTCCAGTAACTCTGATGTGAGATAAAAAGTTTTTGGACGCAGCAGAAGCTGGAAATAGTTTTGAACGAAACAACACGTATTAACATTGTTCCTGTGATGTATCTAATCGATCCTTACTTAGCTACTATGTTATTTGACGTTTCGATGGACTCCAGTAACTCTGATGTGAGATACAAAGTTCTCGGACGCAGCAGAAGCTGAAAATAGTTTTAAACGAAACAACACGTATTAGCGTTGTTCCTGTCATGTATCTAATCGATCCTTACTCATCTATCATGTTATTTGACGTTTCGATGGACTCCAGTAACTTTGATGTGAGATACGAAGTTCTCGGACGCAGCAGAAGCTGGAAATAGTTTTAAACGAAACAACACGCATTAGCGTTGTTCCTGTGATGTATCTAATCGATCCTTACTCATCTATCATGATATTTCGCGTTTCGATGGACTCCAGTAACTCTGATGTGAGATAAAAAGTTTTTGGACGCAGCAGAAGCTGGAAATAGTTTTAAACGAAACAACACCTATTAGCGTTGTTCCTGTGCTGTATCTAATCGATCCTTACTTATCTATCATGTTATTTGACGTTTCGATGGACTCCAGTAACTATGATGTGAGATACGATGGTTTCGGACGCAGCAGAAGCTGGAAATAGTTTTAAACGAAACAACACGCATTAGCGATGTTCCTGTGATGTATCTAATCGATCCTTACTCATCTATCATGCTATTTTACGTTTGGATGGACTCCAGTAACTCTGATGTGAGATAAAAAGTTTTTGGACGCAGCAGAAGCTGGAAATAGTTTTGAAAGAAACAACACGTATTAGCGTTGTTCCTGTGATGTATCTAATCGATCCTTACTTAGCTACTATGTTATTTGACGTTTCGATGGACTCCAGTAACTCTAATGTGAGATACGAAATTTTCGGACGCAGCAGCAGCTGGAAATAGTTGTAAACGAAACAACACATATTAGCGTTGTTCCTGTGATGTATCTAATGGATCCTTACTCATCTATCATGTTATTTGACGTTTGGACGGACTCCAGTAACTCTGATGTGAGAAACAAAGTTCTCGGACGCAGCAGAAGCTGGAAATAGTTTTGAACGAAACAACACGTATTAGCGTTGTTCCTGTGATGTATCTAATCGATCCTTACTCATCTATCATGTTATTTGGCTTTTCGATAGACTCCAGTATCTTTGATGTGAGATACGAAGTTCTCGGA
This sequence comes from Prosopocoilus inquinatus, assembly GCA_036172665.1. Classification (NCBI taxonomy): domain Eukaryota; kingdom Metazoa; phylum Arthropoda; class Insecta; order Coleoptera; family Lucanidae; genus Prosopocoilus; species Prosopocoilus inquinatus. The sequence goes on from CM069879.1 coordinate 30,484,772, forward strand.
CGCAGCTGAAGCTAGAAATAGTTTTAAACGAAACAACACGCATTAGCGTTGTTCCTGTGATGTATCTAATCGGTCCTTACTCATCTATCATGTTATTTGACGTTTGGACGGACTCCAGTAACTCTGATGTGAGATACAAAGTTCTCGGACGCAGCAGAAGCTGGAAATAGTTTTGAACGAAACAACACGTATTAGCGTTGTTCCTGTGATGTATCTAATCGATCCTTACTTATCTATCATGTTATTTGACGTTTCGATGGACTCCAGTAACTCTGATGTGAGATACGACGTTTTCGGACGCAGCAGAAGCGGGAAATAGTTTTAAACGAAACAACACGTATTAGCGTTGTTCCTGTGATGTATCTAATCGATCCTTACTTATCTATCATGTTACTTGACGTTTGGATGGACTCCAGTAACTGTGATGTGAGATACGAAGTTGTTGGACGCAGCAGAAGCTGGAAATAGTTTTAAACAAAGCAACACGCATTAGCGATGTTCCTGTGATGTATCTAATCGATCCTTACTTATCTATTATGTTATTTGACGTTTCGATGGACTCCAGTAACTCTGATGTGAGATACGACGTTTTCGGACGCAGCAGAAGCGGGAAATAGTTTTAAACGAAACAACACGTATTAGCGTTGTTCCTGTGATGTATCTAATCGATCCTTACTTATCTATCATGTTACTTGACGTTTGGATGGACTCCAGTAACTCTGATGTGAGATACGAAGTTCTCGGACGCAGCAGAAGCTGGAAATAGTTTTAAACAAAGCAACACGCATTAGCGTTGTTCCTGTGATGTATCTAATCGGTCCTTACTTATCTATCATGTTACTTGACGTTTGGATGGACTCCAGTAACTCTGATGTGAGATACAAAGTTTTTTACGCAGCAGAAGTTGGAGGTAGTTTTGAACGAAACAACACGTATTAGCGTTGTTCCTGTGATGTATCTAATCGATCCTTACTTAGCTACTATGTTATTTGACGTTTCGATGGACTCCAGTAACTCTAATGTGAGATACGAAATTTTCGGACGCAGCAGCAGCTGGAAATAGTTTTAAACGAAACAACACGTATTAGCGTTGTTCCTGTGCTGTATCTAATCGATCCTTACTTATCTATCATGTTATTTGACGTTTCGATGGACTCCAGTAACTCTGATGTGAGATACGACGTTCTCGGACGCAGCTGAAGCTGGAAATAGTTTTAAACGAAACAACACGCATTAGCGTTGTTCCTGTGATGTATCTAATCGATCCTTACTCATCTATCATGTTATTTGCCGTTTCGATGGACTCCAGTAACTTTGATGTGAGATACGAAGTTCTCGGACGCAGCTGAAGCTAAAAATAATTTTAAACGAAACAACACGCATTAGCGTTGTTCCTGTGATGTATCTAATCGATCCTTACTCATCTATCAAGTTATTTGACGTTTGGATGGACTCCAGTAACTCTGATGTGAGATACAAAGTTTTTGGACGCAGCAGAAGCTGGAGGTAGTTTTGAACGAAACAACACGCATTAGCGTTGTTCCTGTGATGTATATAGTCGATCCTTACTCATCTATCACGTTATTTGTCGTTTCGATGGACTCTAGTAATTCTGATGTGAGATACGAAGTTTTTAGACGCAGCAGGAGCTGGAAATAGTTTTGAACTAAACAATACGTATTAGCGTTGTTCCTGTGATGTATCTAAACGAATCTTACTTATCTAACATGTGATTTGACGTTTGGATGGACTCCAGTAAGTCTGATGTGAGATACAAAGCTTTTGGACGCAGCAGGAGCTGGAAATAGTTTTAAACGAAACAACACGCATTAGCGTTGTTCCTGTGATGTATCTAATCGATCCTTACTCATCTATCATGTTATTTGGCGTTTCGATGGACTCCAGTAAGTCTGATGTGAGATACAAAGTTTTTGGACGCAGCAGGAGCTGGAAATATTTTTAAACGAAACAACACGTATTAGCGTTGTTCCTGTGCTGTATCTAATCGATCCTTACTTATCTATCATGTTATTTGACGTTTCGATGGACTCCAGTAACTATGATGTGAGATACGACGGTTTCGGACGCAGCAGAAGCTGGAAATAGTTTTAAACGAAACAACACGCATTAGCGATGTTCCTGTGATGTATCTAATCGATCCTTACTCATCTATCATGTTATTTTACGTTTGGATGGACTCCAGTAACTCTGATGTGAGATACAAAGTTTTTGGACGCAGCAGAAGCTGGAAATAGTTTTGAAAGAAACAACACGTATTAGCGTTGTTCCTGTGATGTATCTAATCGATCCTTACTTAGCTACTATGTTATTTGACGTTTCGATGGACTCCAGTAACTCTAATGTGAGATACGAAATTTTCGGACGCAGCAGCAGCTGGAAATAGTTTTAAACGAAACAACACATATTAGCGTTGTTCCTGTGATGTATCTAATCGATCCTTACTCATCTATCATGTTATTTGGTTTTCGATAGACTCCAGTATCTTTGATGTGAGATACGAAGTTCTCGGACGCAGCTGAAGCTAGAAATAGTTTTAAACGAAACAACACGCATTAGCGTTGTTCCTGTGATGTATCTAAACGATCCTTACTTATATATCATGTTATTTGACGTTTGGATGGACTCCAGTAACCCTGATGTGAGATACGAAGTTCTCGGACGCAGCAGAAGCTGCAAATAGTTTTAAACGAAACAACACGCATTAGCGTTGTTCCTGTGATGTATCTAATCGATCCTTACTCATCTATCATGATATTTCGCGTTTCGATGGACTCCAGTAACTCTGATGAGAGATAAAAAGTTTTTGGACGCAGCAGAAGCTGGAAATAGTTTTGAACGAAACAACACGTATTAACGTTGTTCCTGTGATGTATCTAATCGATCCTTACTTAGCTACTATGTTATTTGACGTTTCGATGGACTCCAGTAACTCTGATGTGAGATACAAAGTTCTCGGACGCAGCAGAAGCTGAAAATAGTTTTAAACGAAACAACACGTATTAGCGTTGTTCCTGTGATGTATCTAATCGATCCTTACTCATCTATTATGTTATTTGACGTTTCGATGGACTCCAGTAACTTTGATGTGAGATACGAAGTTCTCGGACGCAGCAGAAGCTGGAAATAGTTTTAAACGAAACAACACGCATTATCGTTGTTCCTGTGATGTATCTAATCGATCCTTACTCATCTATCATGATATTTCGCGTTTCGATGGACTCCAGTAACTCTGATGTGAGATAAAAAGTTTTTGGACGCAGCAGAAGCTGGAAATAGTTTTAAACGAAACAACACCTATTAGCGTTGTTCCTGTGCTGTATCTAATCGATCCTTACTTATCTATCATGTTATTTGACGTTTCGATGGACTCCAGTAACTATGATGTGAGATACGACGGTTTCGGACGCAGCAGAAGCTGGAAATAGTTTTAAACGAAACAACACGCATTAGCGATGTTCCTGTGATGTATCTAATCGATCCTTACTCATCTATCATGTTATTTTACGTTTGGATGGACTCCAGTAACTCTGATGTGAGATAAAAAGTTTTTGGACGCAGCAGAAGCTGGAAATAGTTTTGAAAGAAACAACACGTATTAGCGTTGTTCCTGTGATGTATCTAATCGATCCTTACTTAGCTACTATGTTATTTGACGTTTCGATGGACTCCAGTAACTCTAATGTGAGATACGAAATTTTCGGACGCAGCAGCAGCTGGAAATAGTTGTAAACGAAACAACACATATTAGCGTTGTTCCTGTGATGTATCTAATGGATCCTTACTCATCTATCATGTTATTTGACGTTTGGACGAACTCCAGTAACTCTGATGTGAGAAACAAAGTTCTCGGACGCAGCAGAAGCTGGAAATAGTTTTGAACGAAACAACACGTATTAGCGTTGTTCCTGTGATGTATCTAATCGATCCTTACTCATCTATCATGTTATTTGACGTTTGGACGGACTCCAGTAACTCTGATGTGAGATACAAAGTTCTCGGACGCAGCAGAAGCTGGAAATAGTTTTGAAAGAAACAACACGTATTAGCGTTGTTCCTGTGATGTATCTAATCGATCCTTACTCATCTATCATGTTATTTGACGTTTCGATGGACTCCAGTAACTCTGATGTGAGATACGACGTTTTCGAACGCAGCAGAAGCGGGAAATAGTTTTAAACGAAACAACACGTATTAGCGTTGTTCCTGTGATGTATCTAATCGATCCTTACTTATCTATCATGTTACTTGACGTTTGGATGGACTCCAGTAACTCTGATGTGAGATACGAAGTTCTCGGACGCAGCAGAAGCTGGAAATAGTTTTAAACAAAGCAACACGCATTAGCGATGTTCCTGTGATGTATCTAATCGATCCTTACTTATCTATTATGTTATTTGACGTTTCGATGGACTCCAGTAACTCTGATGTGAGATACGACGTTTTCGGACGCAGCAGAAGCGGGAAATAGTTTTAAACGAAACAACACGTATTAGCGTTGTTCCTGTGATGTATCTAATCGATCCTTACTTATCTATCATGTTACTTGACGTTTGGATGGACTCCAGTAACTCTGATGTGAGATACAAAGTTTTTTACGCAGCAGAAGTTGGAGGTAGTTTTGAACGAAACAACACGTATTAGCGTTGTTCCTGTGATGTATCTAATCGATCCTTACTTAGCTACTATGTTATTTGACGTTTCGATGGACTCCAGTAACTCTAATGTGAGATACGAAATTTTCGGACGCAGCAGCAGCTGGAAATAGTTTTAAACGAAACAACACGTATTAGCGTTGTTCCTGTGCTGTATCTAATCGATCCTTACTTATCTATCATGTTATTTGACGTTTCGATGGACTCCAGTAACTCTGATGTGAGATACGACGTTCTCGGACGCAGCTGAAGCTGGAAATAGTTTTAAACGAAACAACACGCATTAGCGTTGTTCCTGTGATGTATCTAATCGATCCTTACTCATCTATCATGTTATTTGACGTTTCGATGGACTCCAGTAACTTTGATGTGAGATACGAAGTTCTCGGACGCAGCTGAAGCTAAAAATAATTTTAAACGAAACAACACGCATTAGCGTTGTTCCTGTGATGTATCTAATCGATCCTTACTCATCTATCAAGTTATTTGACGTTTGGATGGACTCCAGTAACTCTGATGTGAGATACAAAGTTTTTGGACGCAGCAGAAGCTGGAGGTAGTTTTGAACGAAACAACACGCATTAGCGTTGTTCCTGTGATGTATCTAATCGATCCTTACTCATCTATCACGTTATTTGTCGTTTCGATGGACTCTAGTAATTCTGATGTGAGATACGAAGTTTTTAGACGCAGCAGGAGCTGGAAATAGTTTTGAACTAAACAATACGTATTAGCGTTGTTCCTGTGATGTATCTAAACGAATCTTACTTATCTAACATGTGATTTGACGTTTGGATGGACTCCAGTAACTCTGATGTGAGATACAAAGTTTTTGGACGCAGCAGAAGCTGGAGGTAGTTTTGAACGAAACAACACGCATTAGCGTTGTTCCTGTGATGTATCTAATCGATCCTTACTCATCTATCACGTTATTTGTCGTTTCGATGGACTCTAGTAATTCTGATGTGAGATACGAAGTTTTTAGACGCAGCAGGAGCTGGAAATAATTTTGAACGAAACAATACGTATTAGCGTTGTTCCTGTGATGTATCTAAACGAATCTTACTTATCTAACATGTGATTTGACGTTTGGATGGACTCCAGTAAGTCTGATGTGAGATACAAAGCTTTTGGACGCAGCAGGAGCTGGAAATAGATTTAAACGAAACAACACGTATTAGCGTTGTTCCTGTGCTGTATCTAATCGATCCTTACTTATCTATCATGTTATTTGACGTTTCGATGGACTCCAGTAACTCTGATGTGAGATACGACGTTCTCGGACGCAGCTGAAGCTGGAAATAGTTTTAAACGAAACAACACGCATTAGCGTTGTTCCTGTGATGTATCTAATCGATCCTTACTCATCTATCATGTTACTTGGCGTTTCGATGGACTCCAGTAACTTTGATGTGAGATACGAAGTTCTCGGACGCAGCTGAAGCTAGAAATAGTTTTAAACGAAACAGCACGTATTAGCGTTGTTCCTGTGCTGTATCTAATCGATCCTTACTCATCTATCAATTTATTTGACGTTTGGATGGACTCCAGTAACTCTGATGTGAGATACAAAGTTTACGGACGCAGCAGAAGCTGGAAATAGTTTTGAACGAAACAACACGTATTAGCGTTGTTCCTGTGATGTATCTAATCGATCCTTACTCATCTCTCATGTTATTTGGCGTTTCGATGGACTCCAGTAACTTTGATGTGAGTTACGAAGTTCTCGGACGCAGCTGAAGCTAGAAATAGTTTTAAAGGAAACAACACGCATTAGCGTTGTTCCTGTGATGTATCTAATCGATCCTTACTCATCTATCATGTCATTTGGCTTTTCGATAGACTCCAGTAACTTTGATGTGAGATACGAAGTTCTCGGACGCAGCTGAAGCTAGAAATAGTTTTAAACGAAACAACACGCATTAGCGTTGTTCCTGTGATGTATCTAATCGATCCTTACTTATATATCATGTTATTTGACGTTTGGATGGACTCCAGTAACCCTGATGTGAGATACGAAGTTCTCGGACGCAGCAGAAGCTGGAAATAGTTTTAAACGAAACAACACGCATTAGCGTTGTTCCTGTGATGTATCTAATCGATCCTTACTCATCTATCATGATATTTCGCGTTTCGATGGACTCCAGTAACTCTGATGTGAGATAAAAAGTTTTTGGACGCAGCAGAAGCTGGAAATAGTTTTGAACGAAACAACACGTATTAACGTTGTTCCTGTGATGTATCTAATCGATCCTTACTTAGCTACTATGTTATTTGACGTTTCGATGGACTCCAGTATCTCTAATGTGAGATACGAAATTTTCGGACGCAGCAGCAGCTGGAAATAGTTTTAAACGAAACAACACATATTAGCGTTGTTCCTGTGATGTATCTAATCGATCCTTACTCATCTATCATGTTATTTGACGTTTCGATGGACTCCGGTAACTTTGATGTGAGATACGAAGTTCTCGGACGCAGCTGAAGCTAGAAATAGTTTTAAACGAAACAACACGCACTAGCGTTGTTCCTGTGATGTATCTAATCGATCCTTACTCATCTATCATGTTATTTGACGTTTGGATGGACTCCAGTAACTCTGATGTGAGATACAAAGTTTTCGGACGCAGCAGAAGCTGGAAATAGTTTTGAACGAAACAACACGTATTAACGTTGTTCCTGTGATGTATCTAAGCGATCCTTACTTATCTACTATGTTATTTGACGTTTCGATGGACTCCAGTAACTTTGATGTGAGATACGAAGTTCTCGGACGTAGCTGAAACTAGAAATAGTTTTAAACGAAACAACACGTATTAGCGTTGTTCCTGTGATGTATCTAATCGATCCTTACTCATCTATCATGTTATTTGTCGTTTCGATGGACTCCAGTAACTTTGATGTGAGTTACGAAGTTCTCGGACGCAGCTGAAGCTAGAAATAGTTTTAAACGAAACAACACGCATTAGCGTTGTTACTGTGATGTATCTAATCGATCCTTACTTATATATCATGTTATTTGACGTTTGGATGGACTCCAGTAACCCTGATGTGAGATACGATGTTCTCGGACGCAGCAGAAGCTGGAAATAGTTTTAAACGAAACAACACGCATTAGCGTTGTTCCTGTGATGTATCTAATCGATCCTTACTCATCTATCATGATATTTCGCGTTTCGATGGACTCCAGTAACTCTGATGTGAGATAAAAAGTTTTTGGACGCAGCAGAAGCTGGAAATAGTTTTGAACGAAACAACACGTATTAACGTTGTTCCTGTGATGTATCTAATCGATCCTTACTTAGCTACTATGTTATTTGACGTTTGGATGGACTCCAGTAACTCTGATGTGAGATACAAAGTTTTCGGACGCAGCAGAAGCTGGAAATAGTTTTGAACGAAACAACACGTATTAACGTTGTTCCTGTGATGTATCTAAGCGATCCTTACTTATCTACTATGTTATTTGACGTTTCGATGGACTCCAGTAACTTTGATGTGAGATACGAAGTTCTCGGACGTAGCTGAAACTAGAAATAGTTTTAAACGAAACAACACGTATTAGCGTTGTTCCTGTGATGTATCTAATCGATCCTTACTCATCTCTCATGTTATTTGACGTTTGGACGGACTCCAGTAACTCTGATGTGAGATACAAAGTTCTCGGACGCAGCAGAAGCTGGAAATAGTTTTAAACGAAACAACACGCATTAGCGATGTTCCTGTGATGTATCTAATCGATCCTTACTCATCTATCATGTTATTTTACGTTTGGATGGACTCCAGTAACTCTGATGTGAGATACAAAGTTTTTGGACGCAGCAGAAGCTGGAAATAGTTTTGAAAGAAACAACACGTATTAGCGTTGTTCCTGTGATGTATCTAATCGATCCTTACTTAGCTACTATGTTATTTGACGTTTCGATGGACTCCAGTAACTCTAATGTGAGATACGAAATTTTCGGACGCAGCAGCAGCTGGAAATAGTTTTAAACGAAACAACACATATTAGCGTTGTTCCTGTGATGTATCTAATAGATCCTTACTCATCTATCATGTTATTTGGCTTTTCGATAGACTCCAGTAACTTTGATGTGAGATACGAAGTTCTCGGACGCAGCTGAAGCTAGAAATAGTTTTAAACGAAACAACACGCATTAGCGTTGTTCCTGTGATGTATCTAATCGATCCTTACTTATATATCATGTTATTTGACGTTTGGATGGACTCCAGTAACCCTGATGTGAGATACGAAGTTCTCGGACGCAGCAGAAGCTGGAAATAGTTTTAAACGAAACAACACGCATTGGCGTTGTTCCTGAGATGTATTTAATCGATCCTTACTCATCTATCATGATATTTCGCGTTTCGATGGACTCCAGTAACTCTGATGTGAGATAAAAAGTTTTTGGACGCAGCAGAAGCTGGAAATAGTTTTGAACGAAACAACACGTATTAACGTTGTTAATGTGATGTATCTAATCGATCCTTACTTAGCTACTATGTTATTTGACGTTTCGATGGACTCCAGTAACTCTAATGTGAGATACGAAATTTTCGGACGCAGCAGCAGCTGGAAATAGTTTTAAACGAAACAACACATATTAGCGTTGTTCCTGTGATGTATCTAATCGATCCTTACTCATCTATCATGTTATTTGAAGTTTCGATGGACTCCAGTAACTTTGATGTGAGATACGAAGTTCTCGGACGCAGCAGAAGCTGGAAATAGTTTTAAACGAAACAACACGCATTAGCGTTGTTCCTGTGATGTATCTAATCGATCCTTACTCATCTATCATGATATTTCGCGTTTCGATGGACTCCAGTAACTCTGATGTGAGATAAAAAGTTTTTGGACGCAGCAGAAGCTGGAAATAGTTTTGAACGAAACAACACGTATTAACGTTGTTCCTGTGATGTATCTAATCGATCCTTACTTAGCTACTATGTTATTTGACGTTTCGATGGACTCCAGTAACTCTAATGTGAGATACGAAATTTTCGGACGCAGCAGCAGCTGGAAATAGTTTTAAACGAAACAACACGTATTAGCGTTGTTCCTGTGCTGTATCTAATCGATCCTTACTTATCTATCATGTTATTTGACGTTTCGATAGACTCCAGTAACTTTGATGTGAGATACGAAGTTCTCGGACGCAGCTGAAGCTAGAAATAGTTTTAAACGAAACAACACGCATTAGCGTTGTTCCTGTGATGTATCTAATCGATCCTTACTTATATATCATGTTATTTGACGTTTGGATGGACTCCAGTAACCCTGATGTGAGATACGATGTTCTCGGACGCAGCAGAAGCTGGAAATAGTTTTAAACGAAACAACACGCATTAGCGTTGTTCCTGTGATGTATCTAATAGATCCTTACTCATCTATCATGATATTTCGCGTTTCGATGGACTCCAGTATCTCTGATGTGAGATAAAAAGTTTTTGGACGCAGCAGAAGCTGGAAATAGTTTTGAACGAAACAACACGTATTAACGTTGTTCCTGTGATGTATCTAATCGATCCTTACTTAGCTACTATGTTATTTGACGTTTCGATGGACTCCAGTAACTCTAATGTGAGATACGAAATTTTCGGACGCAGCAGCAGCTGGAAATAGTTTTAAACGAAACAACACGTATTAGCGTTGTTCCTGTGCTGTATCTAATCGATCCTTACTTATCTATCATGTTATTTGACGTTTCGATGGACTCCAGTAACTATGATGTGAGATACGACGGTTTCGGACGCAGCAGAAGCTGGAAATAGTTTTAAACGAAACAACACGCATTAGCGATGTTCCTGTGATGTATCTAATCGATCCTTACTCATCTATCATGTTATTTTACGTTTGGATGGACTCCAGTAACTCTGATGTGAGATACAAAGTTTTTGGACGCAGCAGAAGCTGGAAATAGTTTTGAAAGAAACAACACGTATTAGCGTTGTTCCTGTGATGTATCTAATCGATCCTTACTTAGCTACTATGTTATTTGACGTTTCGATGGACTCCAGTAACTCTAATGTGAGATACGAAATTTTCGGACGCAGCAGCAGCTGGAAATAGTTTTAAACGAAACAACACATATTAGCGTTGTTCCTGTGATGTATCTAATCGATCCTTACTCATCTATCATGTTATTTGGCTTTTCGATAGACTCCAGTAACTTTGATGTGAGATACGAAGTTCTCGGACGCAGCTGAAGCTAGAAATAGTTTTAAATGAAACAACACGCATTAGCGTTGTTCCTGTGATGTATCTAATCGATCCTTACTTATATATCATGTTATTTGACGTTTGGATGGACTCCAGTAACCCTGATGTGAGATACGAAGTTCTCGGACGCAGCAGAAGCTGGAAATAGTTTTAAACGAAACAACACGCATTAGCGTTGTTCCTGTGATGTATCTAATCGATCCTTACTCATCTATCATGATATTTCGCGTTTCGATGGACTCCAGTATCTCTGATGTGAGATAAAAAGTTTTTGGACGCAGCAGAAGCTGGAAATAGTTTTGAACGAAACAACACGTATTAACGTTGTTCCTGTGATGTATCTAATCGATCCTTACTTAGCTACTATGTTATTTGACGTTTCGATGGACTCCAGTAACTCTAATGTGAGATACGAAATTTTCGGACGCAGCAGCAGCTGGAAATAGTTTTAAACGAAACAACACATATTAGCGTTGTTCCTGTGATGTATCTAATCGATCCTTACTCATCTATCATGTTATTTGACGTTTCGATGGACTCCAGTAACTTTGATGTGAGATACGAAGTTCTCGGACGCAGCAGAAGCTGGAAATAGTTTTAAACGAAGCAACACGCATTAGCGTTGTTCCTGTGATGTATCTAATCGATCCTTACTCATCTATCATGATATTTCGCGTTTCGATGGACTCCAGTAACTCTGATGTGAGATAAAAAGTTTTTGGACGCAGCAGAAGCTGGAAATAGTTTTGAACGAAACAACACGTATTAACGTTGTTCCTGTGATGTATCTAATCGATCCTTACTTAGCTACTATGTTATTTGACGTTTCGATGGACTCCAGTAACTCTAATGTGAGATACGAAATTTTCGGACGCAGCAGCAGCTGGAAATAGTTTTAAACGAAACAACACGTATTAGCGTTGTTCCTGTGCTGTATCTAATCGATCCTTACTTATCTATCATGTTATTTTACGTTTGGATGGACTCCAGTAAATCTGATGTGAGATAAAAAGTTTTTGGACGCAGCAGAAGCTGGAAATAGTTTTGAAAGAAACAACACGTATTAGCGTTGTTCCTGTGATGTATCTAATCGATCCTTACTTAGCTACTATGTTATTTGACGTTTCGATGGACTCCAGTAACTCTAATGTGAGATACGAAATTTTCGGACGCAGCAGCAGCTGGAAATAGTTGTAAACGAAACAACACATATTAGCGTTGTTCCTGTGATGTATCTAATGGATCCTTACTCATCTATCATGTTATTTGACGTTTGGACGGACTCCAGTAACTCTAATGTGAGATACAAAGTTCTCGGACGCAGCAGAAGCTGGAAATAGTTTTGAACGAAACAACACGTATTAGCGTTGTTCCTGTGATGTATCTAATCGATCCTTACTCATCTATCATGTTATTTGACGTTTCGATGGACTCCAGTAACTCTAATGTGAGATACGACATTTTCGGACGCAGCAGAAGCGGGAAATAGTTTTAAACGAAACAACACGTATTAGCGTTGTTCCTGTGATGTATCTAATCGATCCTTACTTATCTATCATGTTACTTGACGTTTGGATGGACTCCAGTAACTCTGATGTGAGATACGAAGTTCTCGGACGCAGCAGAAGCTGGAAATAGTTTTAAACAAAGCAACACGCATTAGCGATGTTCCTGTGATGTATCTAATCGATCCTTACTTATCTATCATGTTATTTGACGTTTCGATGGACTCCAGTAACTCTGATGTGAGATACGACGTTTTCGGACGCAGCAGAAGCTTGAAATAGTTTTAAACGAAACAACACATATTAGCGTTGTTCCTGTGATGTATCTAATCGATCCTTACTTATCTATCATGTTACTTGACGTTTGGATGGACTCCAGTAACTCTGATGTGAGATACAAAGTTTTTTACGCAGCAGAAGTTGGAGGTAGTTTTGAACGAAACAACACGTATTAGCGTTGTTCCTGTGATGTATCTAATCGATCCTTACTTAGCTACTATGTTATTTGACGTTTCGATGGACTCCAGTAACTATAATGTGAGATACGAAATTTTCGGACGCAGCAGCAGCTGGAAATAGTTTTAAACGAAACAACACATATTAGCGTTGTTCCTGTGATGTATCTAATCGATCCTTACTCATCTATCATGTTATTTGACGTTTGGACGGACTAAAGTAACTTTGATGTGAGTTACGAAGTTCTCGGACGCAGCAGAAGCTAGAAATAGTTTTAAACGAAACAACACGCATTAGCGTTGTTACTGTGATGTATCTAATCGATCCTTACTTAGCTACTATGTTATTTGAGGTTTCGATGGACTCCAGTAACTATAATGTGAGATACGAAATTTTCGGACGCAGCAGCAGCTGGAAATAATTTTAAACGAAACAACACATATTAGCGTTGTTCCTGTGATGTATCTAATCGATCCTTACTCATCTATCATGTTATTTGACGTTTCGATGGACTCCAGTAACTCTGATGTGAGATACGACGTTTTCGGACGCAGCAGAATCGGGAAATAGTTTTAAACGAAACAACACGTATTAGCGTTGTTCCTGTGATGTATCTAATCGATCCTTACTTATCTATCATGTTACTTGACGTTTGGATGGAGTCCAGTAACTCTGATTTGAGATACGAAGTTCTCGGACGCAGCAGAAGCTGGAAATAGTTTTAAACAAAACAACACGCATTAGCGATGTTCCTGTGATGTATCTAATCGATCCTTACTCATCTATCATGTTATTTGACGTTTCGATGGACTCCAGTAACTCTGATGTGAGATACGACGTTTTCGGACGCAGCAGAATCGGGAAATAGTTTTAAACGAAACAACACGTATTAGCGTTGTTCCTGTGATGTATCTAATCGATCCTAACTTATCTATCATGTTACTTGACGTTTGGATGGACTCCAGTAACTCTGATGTGAGATACGAAGTTCTCGGACGCAGCAGAAGCTGGAAATAGTTTTAAACAAAACAACACGCATTAGCGATGTTCCTGTGATGTATCTAATCGATCCTTACTCATCTATCATGTTATTTGACGTTTCGATGGACTCCAGTAACTCTAATGTGAGATACGACATTTTCGGACGCAGGAGAAGCGGGAAATAGTTTTAAACGAAACAACACGTATTAGCGTTGTTCCTGTGATGTATCTAATCGATCCTTACTTATCTATCATGTTACTTGACGTTTGGATGGACTCCAGTAACTCTGATGTGAGATACGAAGTTCTCGGACGCAGCAGAAGCTGGAAATAGTTTTAAACAAAGCAACACGCATTAGCGATGTTCCTGTGATGTATCTAATCGATCCTTACTTATCTATCATGTTATTTGACGTTTCGATGGACTCCAGTAACTCTGATGTGAGATACGACGTTTTCGGGTGCAGCAGAAGCGGGAAATAGTTTTAAACGAAGCAACACGTATTAGCGTTGTTCCTGTGATGTATCTAATCGATCCTTACTTATCTATCATGTTACTTGACGTTTGGATGGACTCCAGTAACTCTGATGTGAGATACAAAGTTTTTTACGCAGCAGAAGTTGGAGGTAGTTTTGAACGAAACAACACGTATTAGCGTTGTTCCTGTGATGTATCTAATCGATCCTTACTTAGCTACTATGTTATTTGACGTTTCGATGGACTCCAGTAACTCTAATGTGAGATACGAAATTTTCGGACGCAGCAGCAGCTGGAAATAGTTTTAAACGAAACAACACATATTAGCGTTGTTCCTGTGATGTATCTAATCGATCCTTACTCATCTATCATGTTATTTGACGTTTGGACGGACTAAAGTAACTTTGATGTGAGTTACGAAGTTCTCGGACGCAGCTGAAGCTAGAAATAGTTTTAAACGAAACAACACGCATTAGCGTTGTTACTGTGATGTATCTAATCGATCCTTACTTAGCTACTATGTTATTTGAGGTTTCGATGGACTCCAGTAACTCTAATGTGAGATACGAAATTTTAGGACGCAGCAGCAGCTGGAAATAATTTTAAACGAAACAACACATATTAGCGTTGTTCCTGTGATGTATCTAATCGATCCTTACTCATCTCTCATGTTATTTGATGTTTGGACGGACTCCAGTAACTCTGATGTGAGATACAAAGTTCTCGGACGCAGCAGAAGCTGGAAATAGTTTTAAACGAAACAACACGCATTAGCGTTGTTCCTGTGATGTATCTAATCGATCCTTACTCATCTATCATGTTATTTGGCGTTTCGATGGACTCCAGTAAGTCTGATGTGAGATACAAAGTTTTTGGACGCAGCAGGAGCTGGAAATATTTTTAAACGAAACAACACTTATTAGCGTTGTTCCTGTGCTGTATCTAATCGATCCTTACTTATCTATCATGTTATTTGACGTTTCGATGGACTCCAGTAACTATGATGTGAGATACGACGGTTTCGGACGCAGCAGAAGCTGGAAATAGTTTTGAACGAAACAACACGAATTAGCGATGTTCCTGTGATGTATCTAATCGATCCTTACTCATCTATCATGTTATTTTACTTTTGGATGGACTCCAGTAACTCTGATGTGAGATACAAAGTTTTTGGACGCAGCAGAAGCTGGAAATAGTTTTGAAAGAAACAACACGTATTAGCGTTGTTCCTGTGATGTATCTAATCGATCCTTACTTAGCTACTATGTTATTTGACGTTTCGATGGACTCCAGTAACTCTAATGTGAGATACGAAATTTTCGGACGCAGCAGCAGCTGGAAATAGTTTTAAACGAAACAACACATATTAGCGTTGTTCCTGTGATGTATCTAATCGATCCTTACTCATCTATCATGTTATTTGGCTTTTCGATAGACTCCAGTAACTTTGATGTGAGATACGAAGTTCTCGGACGCAGCTGAAGCTAGAAATAGTTTTAAACGAAACAACACGCATTAGCGTTGTTCCTGTGATGTATCTAATCGATCCTTACTTATATATCATGTTATTTGACGTTTGGATGGACTCCAGTAACCCTGATGTGAGATACGAAGTTCTCGGACGCAGCAGAAGCTGGAAATAGTTTTAAACGAAACAAGACGCATTAGCGTTGTTCCTGTGATGTATTTAATCGATCCTTACTCATCTATCAAGTTATTTGACGTTTGGATGGACTCCAGTAACTCTGATGTGAGATACGAAGTTCTCGGACGCAGCAGAAGCTGGAAATAGTTTTAAACGGAACAACACGCATTAGCGTTGTTCCTGTGATGTATCTAATCGATCCTTACTCATCTATCATGATATTTCGCGTTTCGATGGACTCAAGTAACTCTGATGTGAGATAAAAAGTTTTTGGACGCAGCAGAAGCTGGAAATAGTTTTGAACGAAACAACACGTATTAACGTTGTTCCTGTGATGTATCTAATCGATCCTTACTTAGCTACTATGTTATTTGACGTTTCGATGGACTCCAGTAACTCTAATGTGAGATACGAAATTTTCGGACGCAGCAGCAGCTGGAAATAGTTTTAAACGAAACAACACGTATTAGCGTTGTTCCTGTGCTGTATCTAATCGATCCTTACTTATCTATCATGTTATTTGACGTTTCGATGGACTCCAGTAACTATGATGTGAGATACGACGGTTTCGGACGTAGCAGAAGCTGGAAATAGTTTTAAACGAAACAACACGCATTAGCGATGTTCCTGTGATGTATCTAATCGATCCTTACTCATCTATCATGTTATTTTACGTTTGGATGGACTCCAGTAACTCTGATGTGAGATACAAAGTTTTTGGACGCAGCAGAAGCTGGAAATAGTTTTGAAAGAAACAACACGTATTAGCGTTGTTCCTGTGATGTATCTAATCGATCCTTACTTAGCTACTATGTTATTTGACGTTTCGATGGACTCCAGTAACTCTAAGGTGAGATACGAAATTTTCGGACGCAGCAGCAGCTGGAAATAGTTTTAAACGAAACAACACATATTAGCGTTGTTCCTGTGATGTATCTAATCGATCCTTACTCATCTATCATGTTATTTGGCTTTTCGATAGACTCCAGTAACTTTGATGTGAGATACGAAGTTCTCGGACGCAGCTGAAGCTAGAAATAGTTTTAAACGAAACAACACGCATTAGCGTTGTTCCTGTGATGTATCTAATCGATCCTTACTTATATATCATGTTATTTGACGTTTGGATGGACTCCAGTAACCCTGATGTGAGATACGAAGTTCTCGGACGCAGCAGAAGCTGGAAATAGTTTTAAACGAAACAACACGCATTAGCGTTGTTCCTGTGATGTATCTAATCGATCCTTACTCATCTATCATGATATTTCGCGTTTCGATGGACTCCAGTATCTCTGATGTGAGATAAAAAGTTTTTGGACGCAGCAGAAGCTGGAAATAGTTTTGAACGAAACAACACGCATTAGCGTTGTTCCTGTGATGTATCTAATCGATCCTTACTTATATATCATGTTATTTGACGTTTGGATGGACTCCAGTAACCCTGATGTGAGATACGAAGTTCTCGGACGCAGCAGAAGCTGGAAATAGTTTTAAACGAAATAACACGCATTAGCGTTGTTCCTGTGATGTATTTAATCTATCCTTACTCATCTATCAAGTTATTTGACGTTTGGATGGACTCCAGTAACTCTGATGTGAGATACAAAGTATACGGACGCAGCAGAAGCTGGAAATAGTTTTGAACGAAACAACACGTATTAACGTTGTTAATGTGATGTATCTAATCGATCCTTACTTAGCTACTATGTTATTTGACGTTTCGATGGACTCCAGTAACTCTAAGGTGAGATACGAAATTTTCGGACGCAGCAGCAGCTGGAAATAGTTTTAAACGAAACAACACATATTAGCGTTGTTCCTGTGATGTATCTAATCGATCCTTACTCATCTATCATGTTATTTGACGTTTCGATGGAATCCAGTAACTTTGATGTGAGATACGAAGTTCTCGGACGCAGCAGAAGCTGGAAATAGTTTTAAACGGAACAACACGCATTAGCGTTGTTCCTGTGATGTATCTAATCGATCCTTACTCATCTATCATGATATTTCGCGTTTCGATGGACTCCAGTAACTCTGATGTGAGATAAAAAGTTTTTGGACGCAGCAGAAGCTGGAAATAGTTTTGAACGAAACAACACGTATTAACGTTGTTCCTGTGATGTATCTAATCGATCCTTACTTAGCTACTATGTTATTTGACGTTTCGATGGACTCCAGTAACTCTAATGTGAGATACGAAATTTTCGGACGCAGCAGCAGCTGGAAATAGTTTTAAACGAAACAACACGTATTAGCGTTGTTCCTGTGCTGTATCTAATCGATCCTTACTTATCTATCATGTTATTTGACGTTTCGATGGACTCCAGTAACTATGATGTGAGATACGACGGTTTCGGACGCAGCAGAAGCTGGAAATAGTTTTAAACGAAACAACACGCATTAGCGATGTTCCTGTGATGTATCTAATCGATCCTTACTCATCTATCATGTTATTTTACGTTTGGATGGACTCCAGTAACTCTGATGTGAGATACAAAGTTTTTGGACGCAGCAGAAGCTGGAAATAGTTTTGAAAGAAACAACACGTATTAGCGTTGTTCCTGTGATGTATCTAATCGATCCTTACTTAGCTACTATGTTATTTGACGTTTCGATGGACTCCAGTAACTCTAATGTGAGATACGAAATTTTCGGACGCAGCAGCAGCTGGAAATAGTTTTAAACGAAACAACACATATTAGCGTTGTTCCTGTGATGTATCTAATCGATCCTTACTTATCTATCATGTTATTTTACGTTTGGATGGACTCCAGTAACTCTGATGTGAGATAAAAAGTTTTTGGACGCAGCAGAAGCTGGAAATAGTTTTGAAAGAAACAACACGTATTAGCGTTGTTCCTGTGATGTATCTAATCGATCCTTACTTAGCTACTATGTTATTTGACGTTTCGATGGACTCCAGTAACTCTAATGTGAGATACGAAATTTTCGGACGCAGCAGCAGCTGGAAATAGTTGTAAACGAAACAACACATATTAGCGTTGTTCCTGTGATGTATCTAATGGATCCTTACTCATCTATCATGTTATTTGACGTTTGGACGGACTCCAGTAACTCTGATGTGAGATACAAAGTTCTCGGACGCAGCAGAAGCTGGAAATAGTTTTGAACGAAACAACACGTATTAGCGTTGTTCCTGTGATGTATCTAATCGATCCTTACTTATCTATCATGTTACTTGACGTTTGGATGGACTCCAGTAACTCTGATGTGAGATACGAAGTTCTCGGACGCAGCAGAAGCTGGAAATAGTTTTGAACGAAACAACACGTATTAGCGTTGTTCCTGTGATGTATCTAATCGATCCTTACTCATCTATCATGTTATTTGACGTTTGTACGGACTCCAGTAACTCTGATGTGAGATACAAAGTTCTCGGACGCAGCAGAAGCTGGAAATAGTTTTGAACGAAACAACACGTATTAGCGTTGTTCCTGTGATGTATCTAATCGATCCTTACTTATCTATCATGTTACTTGACGTTTGGATGGACTCCAGTAATTCTGATGTGAGATACGAAGTTCTCGGACGCAGCAGAAGCTGGAAATAGTTTTAAACAAAACAACACGCATTAGCGATGTTCCTGTGATGTATCTAATCGATCCTTACTCATCTATCATGTTATTTGACGTTTCGATGGACTCCAGTAACTCTGATGTGAGATACGACGTTTTCGGACGCAGCAGAAGCGGGAAATAGTTTTAAACGAAACAACACGTATTAGCGTTGTTCCTGTGATGTATCTAATCGATCCTTACTTATCTATCATGTTACTTGACGTTTGGATGGACTCCAGTAACTCTGATGTGAGATACGAAGTTCTCGGACGCAGCAGAAGCTGGAAATAGTTTTAAACAAAACAACACGCATTAGCGATGTTCCTGTGATGTATCTAATCGATCCTTACTCATCTATCATGTTATTTGACGTTTCGATGGACTCCAGTAACTCTAATGCGAGATACGACATTTTCGGACGCAGCAGAAGCGGGAAATAGTTTTAAACGAAACAACACGTATTAGCGTTGTTCCTGTGATGTATCTAATCGATCCTTACTTATCTATCATGTTACTTGACGTTTGGATGGACTCCAGTAACTCTGATGTGAGATACGAAGTTCTCGGACGCAGCAGAAGCTGGAAATAGTTTTAAACAAAGCAACACGCATTAGCGATGTTCCTGTGATGTATCTAATCGATCCTTACTCATCTATCATGTTATTTGGCGTTTCGATGGACTCCAGTAAGTCTGATGTGAGATACAAAGTTTTTGGACGCAGCAGGAGCTGGAAATATTTTTAAACGAAACAACACTTATTAGCGTTGTTCCTGTGCTGTATCTAATCGATCCTTACTTATCTATCATGTTATTTGACGTTTCGATGGACTCCAGTAACTATGATGTGAGATACGACGGTTTCGGACGCAGCAGAAGCTGGAAATAGTTTTGAACGAAACAACACGAATTAGCGATGTTCCTGTGATGTATCTAATCGATCCTTACTCATCTATCATGTTATTTTACTTTTGGATGGACTCCAGTAACTCTGATGTGAGATACAAAGTTTTTGGACGCAGCAGAAGCTGGAAATAGTTTTGAAAGAAACAACACGTATTAGCGTTGTTCCTGTGATGTATCTAATCGATCCTTACTTAGCTACTATGTTATTTGACGTTTCGATGGACTCCAGTAACTCTAATGTGAGATACGAAATTTTCGGACGCAGCAGCAGCTGGAAATAGTTTTAAACGAAACAACACATATTAGCGTTGTTCCTGTGATGTATCTAATCGATCCTTACTCATCTATCATGTTATTTGGCTTTTCGATAGACTCCAGTAACTTTGATGTGAGATACGAAGTTCTCGGACGCAGCTGAAGCTAGAAATAGTTTTAAACGAAACAACACGCATTAGCGTTGTTCCTGTGATGTATCTAATCGATCCTTACTTATATATCATGTTATTTGACGTTTGGATGGACTCCAGTAACCCTGATGTGAGATACGAAGTTCTCGGACGCAGCAGAAGCTGGAAATAGTTTTAAACGAAACAAGACGCATTAGCGTTGTTCCTGTGATGTATTTAATCGATCCTTACTCATCTATCAAGTTATTTGACGTTTGGATGGACTCCAGTAACTCTGATGTGAGATACGAAGTTCTCGGACGCAGCAGAAGCTGGAAATAGTTTTAAACGGAACAACACGCATTAGCGTTGTTCCTGTGATGTATCTAATCGATCCTTACTCATCTATCATGATATTTCGCGTTTCGATGGACTCCAGTAACTCTGATGTGAGATAAAAAGTTTTTGGACGCAGCAGAAGCTGGAAATAGTTTTGAACGAAACAACACGTATTAACGTTGTTCCTGTGATGTATCTAATCGATCCTTACTTAGCTACTATGTTATTTGACGTTTCGATGGACTCCAGTAACTCTAATGTGAGATACGAAATTTTCGGACGCAGCAGCAGCTGGAAATAGTTTTAAACGAAACAACACGTATTAGCGTTGTTCCTGTGCTGTATCTAATCGATCCTTACTTATCTATCATGTTATTTGACGTTTCGATGGACTCCAGTAACTATGATGTGAGATACGACGGTTTCGGACGTAGCAGAAGCTGGAAATAGTTTTAAACGAAACAACACGCATTAGCGATGTTCCTGTGATGTATCTAATCGATCCTTACTCATCTATCATGTTATTTTACGTTTGGATGGACTCCAGTAACTCTGATGTGAGATACAAAGTTTTTGGACGCAGCAGAAGCTGGAAATAGTTTTGAAAGAAACAACACGTATTAGCGTTGTTCCTGTGATGTATCTAATCGATCCTTACTTAGCTACTATGTTATTTGACGTTTCGATGGACTCCAGTAACTCTAATGTGAGATACGAAATTTTCGGACGCAGCAGCAGCTGGAAATAGTTTTAAACGAAACAACACATATTAGCGTTGTTCCTGTGATGTATCTAATCGATCCTTACTCATCTATCATGTTATTTGGCTTTTCGATAGACTCCAGTAACTTTGATGTGAGATACGAAGTTCTCGGACGCAGCTGAAGCTAGAAATAGTTTTAAACGAAACAACACGCATTAGCGTTGTTCCTGTGATGTATCTAATCGATCCTTACTTATATATCATGTTATTTGACGTTTGGATGGACTCCAGTAACCCTGATGTGAGATACGAAGTTCTCGGACGCAGCAGAAGCTGGAAATAGTTTTAAACGAAACAACACGCATTAGCGTTGTTCCTGTGATGTATCTAATCGATCCTTACTCATCTATCATGATATTTCGCGTTTCGATGGACTCCAGTATCTCTGATGTGAGATAAAAAGTTTTTGGACGCAGCAGAAGCTGGAAATAGTTTTGAACGAAACAACACGCATTAGCGTTGTTCCTGTGATGTATCTAATCGATCCTTACTTATATATCATGTTATTTGACGTTTGGATGGACTCCAGTAACCCTGATGTGAGATACGAAGTTCTCGGACGCAGCAGAAGCTGGAAATAGTTTTAAACGAAATAACACGCATTAGCGTTGTTCCTGTGATGTATTTAATCTATCCTTACTCATCTATCAAGTTATTTGACGTTTGGATGGACTCCAGTAACTCTGATGTGAGATACAAAGTATACGGACGCAGCAGAAGCTGGAAATAGTTTTGAACGAAACAACACGTATTAACGTTGTTAATGTGATGTATCTAATCGATCCTTACTTAGCTACTATGTTATTTGACGTTTCGATGGACTCCAGTAACTCTAAGGTGAGATACGAAATTTTCGGACGCAGCAGCAGCTGGAAATAGTTTTAAACGAAACAACACATATTAGCGTTGTTCCTGTGATGTATCTAATCGATCCTTACTCATCTATCATGTTATTTGACGTTTCGATGGAATCCAGTAACTTTGATGTGAGATACGAAGTTCTCGGACGCAGCAGAAGCTGGAAATAGTTTTAAACGGAACAACACGCATTAGCGTTGTTCCTGTGATGTATCTAATCGATCCTTACTCATCTATCATGATATTTCGCGTTTCGATGGACTCCAGTAACTCTGATGTGAGATAAAAAGTTTTTGGACGCAGCAGAAGCTGGAAATAGTTTTGAACGAAACAACACGTATTAACGTTGTTCCTGTGATGTATCTAATCGATCCTTACTTAGCTACTATGTTATTTGACGTTTCGATGGACTCCAGTAACTCTAATGTGAGATACGAAATTTTCGGACGCAGCAGCAGCTGGAAATAGTTTTAAACGAAACAACACGTATTAGCGTTGTTCCTGTGCTGTATCTAATCGATCCTTACTTATCTATCATGTTATTTGACGTTTCGATGGACTCCAGTAACTATGATGTGAGATACGACGGTTTCGGACGCAGCAGAAGCTGGAAATAGTTTTAAACGAAACAACACGCATTAGCGATGTTCCTGTGATGTATCTAATCGATCCTTACTCATCTATCATGTTATTTTACGTTTGGATGGACTCCAGTAACTCTGATGTGAGATACAAAGTTTTTGGACGCAGCAGAAGCTGGAAATAGTTTTGAAAGAAACAACACGTATTAGCGTTGTTCCTGTGATGTATCTAATCGATCCTTACTTAGCTACTATGTTATTTGACGTTTCGATGGACTCCAGTAACTCTAATGTGAGATACGAAATTTTCGGACGCAGCAGCAGCTGGAAATAGTTTTAAACGAAACAACACATATTAGCGTTGTTCCTGTGATGTATCTAATCGATCCTTACTTATCTATCATGTTATTTTACGTTTGGATGGACTCCAGTAACTCTGATGTGAGATAAAAAGTTTTTGGACGCAGCAGAAGCTGGAAATAGTTTTGAAAGAAACAACACGTATTAGCGTTGTTCCTGTGATGTATCTAATCGATCCTTACTTAGCTACTATGTTATTTGACGTTTCGATGGACTCCAGTAACTCTAATGTGAGATACGAAATTTTCGGACGCAGCAGCAGCTGGAAATAGTTGTAAACGAAACAACACATATTAGCGTTGTTCCTGTGATGTATCTAATGGATCCTTACTCATCTATCATGTTATTTGACGTTTGGACGGACTCCAGTAACTCTGATGTGAGATACAAAGTTCTCGGACGCAGCAGAAGCTGGAAATAGTTTTGAACGAAACAACACGTATTAGCGTTGTTCCTGTGATGTATCTAATCGATCCTTACTTATCTATCATGTTACTTGACGTTTGGATGGACTCCAGTAACTCTGATGTGAGATACGAAGTTCTCGGACGCAGCAGAAGCTGGAAATAGTTTTGAACGAAACAACACGTATTAGCGTTGTTCCTGTGATGTATCTAATCGATCCTTACTCATCTATCATGTTATTTGACGTTTGTACGGACTCCAGTAACTCTGATGTGAGATACAAAGTTCTCGGACGCAGCAGAAGCTGGAAATAGTTTTGAACGAAACAACACGTATTAGCGTTGTTCCTGTGATGTATCTAATCGATCCTTACTTATCTATCATGTTACTTGACGTTTGGATGGACTCCAGTAATTCTGATGTGAGATACGAAGTTCTCGGACGCAGCAGAAGCTGGAAATAGTTTTAAACAAAACAACACGCATTAGCGATGTTCCTGTGATGTATCTAATCGATCCTTACTCATCTATCATGTTATTTGACGTTTCGATGGACTCCAGTAACTCTGATGTGAGATACGACGTTTTCGGACGCAGCAGAAGCGGGAAATAGTTTTAAACGAAACAACACGTATTAGCGTTGTTCCTGTGATGTATCTAATCGATCCTTACTTATCTATCATGTTACTTGACGTTTGGATGGACTCCAGTAACTCTGATGTGAGATACGAAGTTCTCGGACGCAGCAGAAGCTGGAAATAGTTTTAAACAAAACAACACGCATTAGCGATGTTCCTGTGATGTATCTAATCGATCCTTACTCATCTATCATGTTATTTGACGTTTCGATGGACTCCAGTAACTCTAATGTGAGATACGACATTTTCGGACGCAGCAGAAGCGGGAAATAGTTTTAAACGAAACAACACGTATTAGCGTTGTTCCTGTGATGTATCTAATCGATCCTTACTTATCTATCATGTTACTTGACGTTTGGATGGACTCCAGTAACTCTGATGTGAGATACGAAGTTCTCGGACGCAGCAGAAGCTGGAAATAGTTTTAAACAAAGCAACACGCATTAGCGATGTTCCTGTGATGTATCTAATCGATCCTTACTTATCTATCATGTTATTTGACGTTTCGATGGACTCCAGTAACTCTGATGTGAGATACGACGTTTTCGGACGCAGCAGAAGCGGGAAATAGTTTTAAACGAAACAACACGTATTAGCGTTGTTCCTGTGATGTATCTAATCGATCCTTACTTATCTATCATGTTATTTGACGTCTGGATGGACTCCAGTAACTCTGATGTGAGATACAAAGTTTTTTACGCAGCAGAAGTTGGAGGTAGTTTTGAACGAAACAACACGTATTAGCGTTGTTCCTGTGATGTATCTAATCGATCCTTACTTAGCTACTATGTTATTTGACGTTTCGATGGACTCCAGTAACTCTAATGTGAGATACGAAATTTTCAAACGCAGCAGCAGCTGGAAATAGTTTTAAACGAAACAACACATATTAGCGTTGTTCCTGTGATGTATCTAATCGATCCTTACTCATCTATCATGTTATTTGACGTTTGGACGGACTAAAGTAACTTTGATGTGAGTTACGAAGTTCTCGGACGCAGCTGAAGCTAGAAATAGTTTTAAACGAAACAACACGCATTAGCGTTGTTACTGTGATGTATCTAATCGATCCTTACTTAGCTACTATGTTATTTGAGGTTTCGATGTACTCCAGTAACTCTAATGTGAGATACGAAATTTTCGGACGCAGCAGCAGCTGGAAATAATTTTAAACGAAACAACACATATTAGCGTTGTTCCTGTGATGTATCTAATCGATCCTTACTCATCTCTCATGTTATTTGACGTTTGGACGGACTCCAGTAACTCTGATGTGAGATACAAAGTTCTCGGACGCAGCAGAAGCTGGAAATAGTTTTAAACGAAACAACACGCATTAGCGTTGTTCCTGTGATGTATCTAATCGATCCTTACTCATCTATCATGTTATTTGGCGTTTCGATGGACTCCAGTAAGTCTGATGTGAGATACAAAGTTTTTGGACGCAGCAGGAGCTGGAAATATTTTTAAACGAAACAACACTTATTAGCGTTGTTCCTGTGCTGTATCTAATCGATCCTTACTTATCTATCATGTTATTTGACGTTTCGATGGACTCCAGTAACTATGATGTGAGATACGACGGTTTCGGACGCAGCAGAAGCTGGAAATAGTTTAAACGAAACAACACGCATTAGCGATGTTCCTGTGATGTATCTAATCGATCCTTACTCATCTATCATGTTATTTGACGTTTCGATGGACTCCAGTAACTATGATGTGAGATACGACGGTTTCGGACGCAGCAGAAGCTGGAAATAGTTTTAAACGAAACAACACGCATTAGCGATGTTCCTGTGATGTATCTAATCGATCCTTACTCATCTATCATGTTATTTGGCGTTTCGATGGACTCCAGTAACTCTGATGTGAGATACAAAGTTTTTGGACGCAGCAGAAGCTGGAAATAGTTTTGAAAGAAACAACACGTATTAGCGTTGTTCTTGTGATGTATCTAATCGATCCTTACTTAGCTACTATGTTATTTGACGTTTCGATGGACTCCAGTAACTCTAATGTGAGATACGAAATTTTCGGACGCAGCAGCAGCTGGAAATAGTTTTAAACGAAACAACACATATTAGCGTTGTTCCTGTGATGTATCTAATCGATCCTTACTCATCTATCATGTTATTTGGCTTTTCGATAGACTCCAGTAACTTTGATGTGAGATACGAAGTTCTCGGACGCAGCTGAAGCTAGAAATAGTTTTAAACGAAACAACACGCATTAGCGTTGTTCCTGTGATGTATCTAATCGATCCTTACTTATATATCATGTTATTTGACGTTTGGATGGACTCCAGTAACCCTGAAGTGAGATACGAAGTTCTCGGACGCAGCAGAAGCTGGAAATAGTTTTAAACGAAACAACACGCATTAGCGTTGTTCCTGTGATGTATTTAATCGATCCTTACTCATCTATCATGATATTTCGCGTTTCGATGGACTCCAGTAACTCTGATGTGAGATAAAAAGTTTTTGGACGCAGCAGAAGCTGGAAATAGTTTTGAACGAAACAACACGTATTAACGTTGTTAATGTGATGTATCTAATCGATCCTTACTTAGCTACTATGTTATTTGACGTTTCGATGGACTCCAGTAACTCTAATGTGAGATACGAAATTTTCGGACGCAGCAGCAGCTGGAAATAGTTTTAAACGAAACAACACATATTAGCGTTGTTCCTGTGATGTATCTAATCGATCCTTACTCATCTATCATGCTATTTGACGTTTCGATGGAATCCAGTAACTTTGATGTGAGATACGAAGCTCTCGGACGCAGCAGAAGCTGGAAATAGTTTTAAACGAAACAACACGCATTAGCGTTGTTCCTGTGATGTATCTAATCGATCCTTACTCATCTATCATGATATTTCGCGTTTCGATGGACTCCAGTAACTCTGATGTGAGATAAAAAGTTTTTGGACGCAGCAGAAGCTGGAAATAGTTTTGAACGAAACAACACGTATTAACGTTGTTCCTGTGATGTATCTAATCGATCCTTACTTAGCTACTATGTTATTTGACGTTTCGATGGACTCCAGTAACTCTAATGTGAGATACGAAATTTTCGGACGCAGCAGCAGCTGGAAATAGTTTTAAACGAAACAAAACGTATTAGCGTTGTTCCTGTGCTGTATCTAATCGATCCTTACTTATCTATCATGTTATTTGACGTTTCGATGGACTCCAGTAACTATGATGTGAGATACGACGGTTTCGGACGCAGCAGAAGCTGGAAATAGTTTTAAACGAAACAACACGCATTAGCGATGTTCCTGTGATGTATCTAATCGATCCTTACTCATCTATCATGTTATTTTACGTTTGGATGGACTCCAGTAACTCTGATGTGAGATACAAAGTTTTTGGACGCAGCAGAAGCTGGAAATAGTTTTGAAAGAAACAACACGTATTAGCGTTGTTCCTGTGATGTATCTAATCGATCCTTACTTAGCTACTATGTTATTTGACGTTTCGATGGACTCCAGTAACTCTAATGTGAGATACGAAATTTTCGGACGCAGCAGCAGCTGGAAATAGTTTTAAACGAAACAACACATATTAGCGTTGTTCCTGTGATGTATCTAATCGATCCTTACTCATCTATCATGTTATTTGGCTTTTCGATAGACTCCAGTAAATTTGATGTGAGATACGAAGTTCTCGGACGCAGCTGAAGCTAGAAATAGTTTTAAACGAAACAACACGCATTAGCGTTGTTCCTGTGCTGTATCTAATCGATCCTTACTTATCTATCATGTTATTTGTCGTTTCGATGGACTCCAGTCTATCGAAAAGCCAAATAACATGATAGATGAGTAAGGATCGATTAGATACATCACAGGAACAACGCTAATATGTGTTGTTTCGTTTAAAACTATTTCCAGCTGCTGCTGCGTCCGAAAATTTCGTATCTCACATTAGAGTTACTGGAGTCCATCGAAACGTCAAATAACATAGTAGCTAAGTAAGGATCGATTAGATACATCACAAGAACAACGCTAATACGTGTTGTTTCTTTCAAAACTATTTCCAGCTTCTGCTGCGTCCGAGAACGTCGTATCTCACATCAGAGTTACTGGAGTCCATCGAAACGACAAATAACATGATAGATAAGTAAGGATCGATTAGATACATCGAAATAGTTTTGAACGAAACAACACGTATTAGCGTTGTTCCTGTGATGTATCTAATCGATCCTTACTCATCTATCATGTTATTTGACGTTTGTACGGACTCCAGTAACTCTGATGTGAGATACAAAGTTCTCGGACGCAGCAGAAGCTGGAAATAGTTTTGAACGAAACAACACGTATTAGCGTTGTTCCTGTGATGTATCTAATCGATCCTTACTTATCTATCATGTTACTTGACGTTTGGATGGACTCCAGTAACTCTGATGTGAGATACGAAGTTCTCGGACGCAGCAGAAGCTGGAAATAGTTTTAAACAAAACAACACGCATTAGCGATGTTCCTGTGATGTATCTAATCGATCCTTACTCATCTATCATGTTATTTGACGTTTCGATGGACTCCAGTAACTCTGATGTGAGATACGACGTTTTCGGACGCAGCAGAAGCGGGAAATAGTTTTAAACGAAACAACACGTATTAGCGTTGTTCCTGTGATGTATCTAATCGATCCTTACTTATCTATCATGTTACTTGACGTTTGGATGGACTCCAGTAACTCTGATGTGAGATACGAAGTTCTCGGACGCAGCAGAAGCTGGAAATAGTTTTAAACAAAACAACACGCATTAGCGATGTTCCTGTGATGTATCTAATCGACCCTTACTCATCTATCATGTTATTTGACGTTTCGATGGACTCCAGTAACTCTAATGTGAGATACGACATTTTCGGACGCAGCAGAAGCGGGAAATAGTTTTAAACGAAACAACACGTATTAGCGTTGTTCCTGTGATGTATCTAATCGATCCTTACTTATCTATCATGTTACTTGACGTTTGGATGGACTCCAGTAACTCTGATGTGAGATACGAAGTTCTCGGACGCAGCAGAAGCTGGAAATAGTTTTAAACAAAGCAACACGCATTAGCGATGTTCCTGTGATGTATCTAATCGATCCTTACTTATCTATCATGTTATTTGACGTTTCGATGGACTCCAGTAACTCTGATGTGAGATACGACGTTTTCGGACGCAGCAGAAGCGGGAAATAGTTTTAAACGAAACAACACGTATTAGCGATGTTCCTGTGATGTATCTAATCGATCCTTACTCATCTATCATGTTATTTTACGTTTGGATGGACTCCAGTAACTCTGATGTGAGATACAAAGTTTTTGGACGCAGCAGAAGCTGGAAATAGTTTTGAAAGAAACAACACGTATTAGCGTTGTTCCTGTGATGTATCTAATCGATCCTTACTTAGCTACTATGTTATTTGACGTTTCGATGGACTCCAGTAACTCTAATGTGAGATACGAAATTTTCGGACGCAGCAGCAGCTGGAAATAGTTTTAAACGAAACAACACATATTAGCGTTGTTCCTGTGATGTATCTAATCGATCCTTACTCATCTATCATGTTATTTGGCTTTTCGATAGACTCCAGTAAATTTGATGTGAGATACGAAGTTCTCGGACGCAGCTGAAGCTAGAAATAGTTTTAAACGAAACAACACGCATTAGCGTTGTTCCTGTGATGTATCTAATCGATCCTTACTTATATATCATGTTATTTGACGTTTGGATGGACTCCAGTAACCCTGATGTGAGATACGAAGTTCTCGGACGCAGCAGAAGCTGGAAATAGTTTTAAACGAAACAACACGCATTAGCGTTGTTCCTGTGATGTATCTAATCGATCCTTACTTATATATCATGTTATTTGACGTTTGGATGGACTCCAGTAACCATGAAGTGAGACACGAAGTTCTCGGACGCAGCAGAAGCTGGAAATAGTTTTAAACGAAACAACACGCATTAGCGTTGTTCCTGTGATGTATCTAATCGATCCTTACTTAGCTACTATGTTATTTGACGTTTCGATGGACTCCAGTAACTTTGATGTGAGATACGAAGTTCTCGGACGCGGCTGAAGCTAGAAATAGTTTTAAACGAAACAACACGCATTAGCGTTGTTCCTGTGATGTATCTAATCGATCCTTACTCATCTATCAAGTTATTTGACGTTTGGATGGACTCCAGTAACTCTGATGTGAGATACAATGTTTTTGGACGCAGCAGAAGCTGGAGGTAGTTTTGAACGAAACAACACGCATTAGCGTTGTTCCTGTGATGTATCTAATCGATCCTTACTCATCTATCACGTTATTTGTCGTTTCGATGGACTCTAGTAATTCTGATGTGAGATACGAAGTTTTTAGACGCAGCAGGAGCTGGAAATAGTTTTGAACGAAACAATACGTTTTAACGTTGTTCCTGTGATGTATCTAAACGATCCTTACTTATCTAACATGTGATTTGACGTAGGAACAACGCTAATACGTGTTGTTTCGTTCAAAACTATTTCCAGCTTCTGCTGTGTCCGAGAACTTTGTATCTCACATCAGAGATACTGGAGTCCGTCCAAACGTCAAATAACATGATAGATGAGTAAGGATCGATTAGATACATCACAGGAACAACGCTAATATGTGTTGTTTCGTTTAGAACTATTTCCAGCTGCTGCTGCGTCCGAAAATTTCGTATCTCACATTAGAGTTACTGGAGTCCATCGAAACGTCAAATAACATAGTAGCTAAGTAAGGATCGATTAGATACATCACAGGAACAACGCTAATACGTGTTGTTTCGTTCAAAACTATTTCCAGCTTCTGCTGCGTCCAAAAACTTTGTATCTCACATCAGAGTTACTGGAGTCCATCCAAACGTAAAATAACATGATAGATGAGTAAAGATCGATTAGATACATCACAGGAACATCGCTAATGCGTGTTGTTTCGTTTAAAACTATTTCCAGCTTCTCCTGCGTCCGAAAACGTCGTATCTCACATCAGAGTTACTGGAGTCCATCGAAACTTCAAATAACATGATAGATAAGTAAGGATCGATTAGATACAGCACAGGAACAACGCTAATACGTGTTGTTTCGTTTAAAACTATTTCCAGCTCCTGCTGCGTCCAAAAACTTTGTATCTCACATCAGACTTACTGGAGTCCATCCAAACGTCAAATAACATGTTAGATAAGTAAGGATCGTTTAGATACATCACAGGAACAACGCTAATGCGTGTTGTTTCATTTAAAACTGTTTCCAGCTTCTGCTGCGTCCGAGAACTTCGTATCTCACATCAGGGTTACTGGAGTCCATCCAAACGTCAAATAACATGATAGATAAGTAAGGATCGATTAGATACAGCACAGGAACAACGCTAATGCGTGTTGTTTCGTTTAAAACTATTTCCAGCTTCCGCTGCGTCCGAAAATTTCGTATCTCACATCAGGGTTACTGGAGTCCATCCAAACGTCAAATAACATGATATATAAGTAAGGATCGATTAGATACAGCACAGGAACAACGCTAATACGTGTTGTTTCGCTTAAAACTATTTCCAGATCCTGCTGCGTCCCAAAACTTTGTATCTCACATCAGACTTACTGGAGTCCATCCAAACGTCAAATAACATGTTAGATAAGTAAGGATCGTTTAGATACATCACAGGAACAACGCTAATGCGTGTTGTTTCATTTAAAACTGTTTCCAGCTTCAGCTGCGTCCGAGAACTTCGTATCTCACATCAAAGTTACTGGAGTCCATCGAAACGCCAAATAACATGATAGATGAGTAAGGATCGATTAGATACATCACAGGAACAACGCTAATGCGTGTTGTTTCGTTTGAATCTATTTCCAGCTTCTGCTGCGTCCGAGAACTTCGTATCTCACATCAGCGTTACTGGAGTCCATCCAAACCTCAAATAACATGATAGATAAGTAAGGATCGATTAGATACATCACAGGAACAAAGCTAATACATGTTGTTTCGCTTAAAACTATTTCCAGCTCCTGCTGCGTCCAAAAACTTTGTATCTCACATCAGACTTACTGGAGTCCATCCAAACGTCAAATAACATGTTAGATAAGTAAGGATCGTTTAGATACATCACAGGAACAGCGCTAATACGTGTTGTTTCGTTCAAAACTAATTCCAGCTTCTGCTGTGTCCGAGAACTTCGTATCTCACATCAAAGTTACTGGAGTCCATCGAAACGCCAAATAAGATGATAGATGAGTAAGGATCGATTAGATACATCACAGGAACAACGCTAATGCGTGTTGTTTCGATTAAAACTATTTCCAGCTTCAGCTGCGTCCGAGAACTTCGTATCTCACATCAAAGTTACTGGAGTCCATCGAAACGCCAAATAACATGATAGATGAGTAAGGATCGATTAGATACATCACAGGAACAACGCTAATGCGTGTTGTTTCGTTTAAAACTATTTCCAGCTTCTGCTGCGTCCGAAAACGTGGTATCTCACATCAGAGTTAGTTACTTTGTATCTCACATCAGACTTACTGGAGTCCATCCAAACGTCAAATAACATGATAGATGAGTAAGGATCGATTAGATACATCACAGGAACAACGCTAATACGTGTTGTTTCGTTTAAAACTATTTCCAGCTCCTGCTGCGTCCAAAAACTTTGTATCTCACATTAGACTTACTGGAGTCCATCCAAACGTCAAATAGCATGTTAGATAAGTAAGGATAGTTTAGATACATCACAGGAACAACGCTAATACGTGTTGTTTCGTTCAGAACTATTTCCAGCTTCTGCTGCGTCCAAAAACTTTGTATCTCACATCAGAGTTACTGGAGTCCATCCAAACGTAAAATAACATGATAGATGAGTAAGGATCGATTAGATACATCACAGGAACATCGCTAATGCGTGTTGTTTCGTTTAAAACTGTTTCCAGCTTCTGCTGCGTCCGAAAACGTCGTATCTCACATCAGAGTTACTGGAGTCCATCGAAACTTCAAATAACATGATAGATAAGTAAGGATCGATTAGATACAGCACAGGAACAACGCTAATACGTGTTGTTTCGTTTAAAACTATTTCCAACTCCTGCTGCGTCCAAAAACTTTGTATCTCACATTAGACTTACTGGAGTCCATCCAAACGTCAAATAACATGTTAGATAAGGAAGGATCGTTTAGATACATCACAGGAACAACGCTAATACGTGTTGTTTCGTTCAAAACTATTTCCAGCTTCTGCTGCGTCCGAGAACTTTGTATCTCACATCAGAGTTACTGGAGTCCGTCCAAACGTCAAATAACATGATAGATGAGTAAGGATCGATTAGATACATCACAGGAACAACGCTAATATGTGTTGTTTCGTTTAAAACTATTTCCAGCTGCTGCTGCGTCCGAAAATTTCGTATCTCACATTAGAGTTACTGGAGTCCATCGAAATGTCAGATAACATAGTAGCTAAGTAAGGATCGATTAGATACATCACAGGAACAACGCTAATACGTGTTGTTTCGTTCAAAACTATTTCCAGCTTCTGCTGCGTCCGTAAACTTTGTATCACACATCAGAGTTACTGGAGTCCATCCAAACATCAAATAACTTGATAGATGAGTAAGGATCGATTAGATACATCACAGGAACAACGCTAGTACGTGTTGTTTCGTTTAAAACTATTTCTAGCTTCAGCTGCGTCCGAGAACTTCGTATCTCACATCAGGGTTACTGGAGTCCATCCAAACGTCAAATAACATGATATATAAGTAAGGATCGATTAGATACATCACAGGAACAACGCTAATGCGTGTTGTTTCGTTTAAAACTATTTCTAGCTTCAGCTGCGTCCGAGAACTTCGTAACTCACATCAAAGTTACTGGAGTCCATCGAAACGTCAAATAACATAGTAGATAAGTAAGGATCGCTTAGATACATCACAGGAACAACGTTAATACGTGTTGTTTCGTTCAAAACTATTTCCAGCTTCTGCTGCGTCCGAAAACTTTGTATCTCACATCAGAGTTACTGGAGTCCATCCAAACGTCAAATAACATGATAGATGAGTAAGGATCGATTAGATACATCACAGGAACAACGCTAATACGTGTTGTTTCGTTTAAAACTATTTCCAGCTCCTGCTGCGTCCAAAAACTTTGTATCTCACATCAGAGTTACTGGAGTCCATCGAAACTTCAAACAACATGATAGATAAGTAAGGATCGATTAGATACAGCACAGGAACAACGCTAATACGTGTTGTTTCGTTTAAAACTATTTCCAACTCCTGCTGCGTCCAAAAACTTTGTATCTCACATTAGACTTACTGGAGTCCATCCAAACGTCAAATAACATGTTAGATAAGGAAGGATCGTTTAGATACATCACAGGAACAACGCTAATACGTGTTGTTTCGTTCAAAACTATTTCCAGCTTCTGCTGCGTCCGAGAACTTTGTATCTCACATCAGAGTTACTGGAGTCCGTCCAAACGTCAAATAACATGATAGATGAGTAAGGATCGATTAGATACATCACAGGAACAACGCTAATATGTGTTGTTTCGTTTAAAACTATTTCCAGCTGCTGCTGCGTCCGAAAATTTCGTATCTCAAATTAGAGTTACTGGAGTCCATCGAAACTTCAAATAACATGATAGATGAGTAAGGATCGATTAGATACATCACAGGAACATCGCTAATGCGTGTTGTTTCGTTTAAAACTATTTCCAGCTTCTGCTGCGTCCGAAAACGTCGTATCTCACATCAGAGTTACTGGAGTCCATCGAAACTTCAAATAACATGATAGATAAGTAAGGATCGATTAGATACATCACAGGAACAACGCTAATACGTGTTGTTTCCTTTAAAACTATTTCTAGCTTCAGCTGCGTCCGAGAACTTTGTATCTCACATCAGAGTTACTGGAGTCTATCCAAACGTCAAATAACATGATAGATGAGTAAGAATCGATTAGATACATCACAGGAACAACGCTAATACGTGTTGTTTCGTTTAAAACTATTTCTAGCTTCAGCTGCGTCCGAGAACTTCGTATCTCACATCAAAGTTACTGGAGTCCACCGAAACGCCAAATAACATGATAGATGAGTAAGGATCGATTAGATACATCACAGGAACAACGCTAATGCGTGTTGTTTCGTTTAAAACTATTTCCAGCTTCAGCTGCGTCCGAGAACTTCGTATCTCACATCAAAGTTACTGGAGTCCATCCAAACGTCAAATAACATGACATATAAGTAAGGATCGATTAGATACAGCACAGGAACAACGCTAATGCGTGTTGTTTCGCTTAAAACTATTTCCAGATCCTGCTGCGTCCAAAAATTTGTATCTCACATCAGACTTACTGGAGTCCATCCAAACGTCAAATAACATGATAGATAAGTAAGGATCGATTAAATACATCACAGGAACAACGCTAATACGTGTTGTTTCGTTTAAAACTATTTCCAGCTTCTGCTGCGTCCGTAAACGTCGTATCTCACATCAGAGTTACTGGAGTCCATCGAAACGTCAAATAACATGATAGATTAGTAAGGATCGATTAGATACAGCACAGGAACAAAGCTAATACGTGTTGTTTCGTTTAAAACTATTTCCAGCTCCTGCTGCGTCCAAAAACTTTGTATCTCACATCAGAGTTACTGGAGTCCATCGAAACTTCAAACAACATGATAGATAAGTAAGGATCGATTAGATACAGCACAGGAACAACGCTAATACGTGTTGTTTCGTTTAAAACTATTTCCAGCTCCTGCTGCGTCCAAAAACTTTGTATCTCACATCAGAGTTACTGGAGTCCTTCGAAACTTCAAACAACATGATAGATAAGTAAGGATCGATTAGATACAGCACAGGAACAACGCTAATACGTGTTGTTTCGTTTAAAACTATTTCCAACTCCTGCTGCGTCCAAAAACTTTGTATCTCACATTAGACTTACTGGAGTCCATCCAAACGTCAAATAACATGTTAGATAAGGAAGGATCGTTTAGATACATCACAGGAACAACGCTAATACGTGTTGTTTCGTTCAAAACTATTTCCAGCTTCTGCTGCGTCCGAGAACTTTGTATCTCACATCAGAGTTACTGGAGTCCGTCCAAACGTCAAATAACATGATAGATGAGTAAGGATCGATTAGATACATCACAGGAACAACGCTAATATGTGTTGTTTCGTTTAAAACTATTTCCAGCTGCTGCTGCGTCCGAAAATTTCGTATCTCACATTAGAGTTACTGGAGTCCATCGAAACTTCAAATAACATGATAGATGAGTAAGGATCGATTAGATACATCACAGGAACATCGCTAATGCGTGTTGTTTCGTTTAAAACGATTTCCAGCTTCTGCTGCGTCCGAAAACGTCGTATCTCACATCAGAGTTACTGGAGTCCATCGAAACTTCAAATAACATGATAGATAAGTAAGGATCGATTAGATACATCACAGGAACAACGCTAATACGTGTTGTTTCCTTTAAAACTATTTCTAGCTTCAGCTGCGTCCGAGAACTTTGTATCTCACATCAGAGTTACTGGAGTCTATCCAAACGTCAAATAACATGATAGATGAGTAAGGATCGATTAGATACATCACAGGAACAACGCTAATACGTGTTGTTTCGTTTAAAACTATTTCTAGCTTCAGCTGCGTCCGAGAACTTCGTATCTCACATCAAAGTTACTGGAGTCCACCGAAACGCCAAATAACATGATAGATGAGTAAGGATCGATTAGATACATCACAGGAACAACGCTAATGCGTGTTGTTTCGTTTAAAACTATTTCCAGCTTCAGCTGCGTCCGAGAACTTCGTATCTCACATCAAAGTTACTGGAGTCCATCCAAACGTCAAATAACATGACATATAAGTAAGGATCGATTAGATACAGCACAGGAACAACGCTAATGCGTGTTGTTTCGCTTAAAACTATTTCCAGATCCTGCTGCGTCCAAAAACTTTGTATCTCACATCAGACTTACTGGAGTCCATCCAAACGTCAAATAACATGATAGATAAGTAAGGATCGATTAAATACATCACAGGAACAACGCTAATACGTGTTGTTTCGTTTAAAACTATTTCCAGCTTCTGCTGCGTCCGTAAACGTCGTATCTCACATCAGAGTTACTGGAGTCCATCGAAACGTCAAATAACATGATAGATTAGTAAGGATCGATTAGATACAGCACAGGAACAAAGCTAATACGTGTTGTTTCGTTTAAAACTATTTCCAGCTCCTGCTGCGTCCAAAAACTTTGTATCTCACATCAGACTTACTGGAGTCCATCCAAACGTCAAATAACATGTTAGATAAGTAAGGATCGTTTAGATACATCACAGGAACAGCGCTAATACGTGCTGTTTCG
Organism: Prosopocoilus inquinatus; assembly: GCA_036172665.1. Classification (NCBI taxonomy): domain Eukaryota; kingdom Metazoa; phylum Arthropoda; class Insecta; order Coleoptera; family Lucanidae; genus Prosopocoilus; species Prosopocoilus inquinatus. Next base: position 30,522,926 of record CM069879.1, read on the forward strand.
TTCAAAACTAATTCCAGCTTCTGCTGTGTCCGAGAACTTTGTATCTCACATCAGAGTTACTGGAGTCCGTCCAAACGTCAAATAACATGATAGATGAGTAAGGATCGATTAGATACATCACAGGAACAACGCTAATATGTGTTGTTTCGTTTAAAACTATTTCCAGCTGCTGCTGCCTCCGAAAATTTCGTATCTCACATTAGAGTTACTGGAGTCCATCGAGACGTCAAATAACATGATAGATTAGTAAGGATCGATTAGATACAGCACAGGAACAAAGCTAATACGTGTTGTTTCGTTTAAAACTATTTCCAGCTCCTGCTGCGTCCAAAAACTTTGTATCTCACATCAGACTTACTGGAGTCCATCCAAACGTCAAATAACATGTTAGATAAGTAAGGATCGTTTAGATATATCACAGGAACAACGCTAATGCGTGTTGTTTCATTTAAAACTGTTTCCAGCTTCTGCTGCGTCCGAGAACTTCGTATCTCACATCAGGGTTACTGGAGTCCATCCAAACGTCAAATAACATGATAGATAAGTAAGGATCGATTAGATACAGCACAGGAACAACGCTAATGCGTGTTGTTTCGTTTAAAACTATTTCCAGCTTCCGCTGCGTCCGAAAATTTCGTATCTCACATCAGGGTTACTGGAGTCCATCCAAACGTCAAATAACATGATAGATAAGCAAGGATCGATTAGATACATCACAGGAACAACGCTAATGCGTGTTGTTTCGTTTAAAACTATTTCTAGCGTCAGCTGCGTCCGAGAACTTCGTATCTCACATCAAAGTTACTGGAGTCCATCGAAACGCCAAATAACATGATAGATGAGTAAGGATCGATTAGATACATCACAGGAACAACGCTAATGCGTGTTGTTTCGTTTAAAACTATTTCCAGCTTCAGCTGCGTCCGAGAACTTCGTATCTCACATCAAAGTTACTGGAGTCCATCGAAACGCCAAATAACATGATAGATTAGTAAGGATCGATTAGATACAGCACAGGAACAAAGCTAATACGTGTTGTTTCGTTTAAAACTATTTCCAGCTCCTGCTGCGTCCAAAAACTTTGTATCTCACATCAGACTTACTGGAGTCCATCCAAACGTCAAATAACATGATAGATAAGTAAGGATCGATTAAATACATCACAGGAACAACGCTAATACGTGTTGTTTCGTTTAAAACTATTTCCAGTCTCTGCTGCGTCCGTAAACGTCGTATCTCACATCAGAGTTACTGGAGTCCATCGAAACGTCAAATAACATGATAGATTAGTAAGGATCGATTAGATACAGCACAGGAACAAAGCTAATACGTGTTGTTTCGTTTAAAACTATTTCCAGCTCCTGCTGCGTCCAAAAACTTTGTATCTCACATCAGACTTACTGGAGTCCATCCAAACGTCAAATAACATGTTAGATAAGTAAGGATCGTTTAGATACATCACAGGAACAGCGCTAATACGTGTTGTTTCGTTCAAAACTAATTCCAGCTTCTGCTGTGTCCGAGAACTTTGTATCTCACATCAGAGTTACTGGAGTCCGTCCAAACGTCAAATAACATGATAGATGAGTAAGGATCGATTAGATACATCACAGGAACAACGCTAATATGTGTTGTTTCGTTTAAAACTATTTCCAGCTGCTGCTGCCTCCGAAAATTTCGTATCTCACATTAGAGTTACTGGAGTCCATCGAGACGTCAAATAACATAGTAGCCAAGTAAGGATCGATTAGATACATCACAGGAACAACGCTAATACGTATTGTTTCGTTTAAAACTATTTCCAGCTCCTGCTGCGTCCAAAAACTTGGTATCTCACATCAGACTTACTGGAGTCCATCCAAACGTCAAATAACATGTTAGATAAGTAAGGATCGTTTAGATACATCACAGGAACAACGCTAATACGTGTTGTTTCGTTCAAAACTATTTCCAGCTTCTGCTGCGTCCGAAAACGTCGTATCTCACATCAGAGTTACTGGAGTCCATCGAAAACTCAAATAACATGATAGATAAGTAAGGATCGATTAGATACATCACAGGAACAACGCTAATGCGTGTTGTTTCGTTTAAAACTATTTTTAGCTTCAGCTGCGTCCGAGAACTTCGTATCTCACATCAAAGTTACTGGAGTCCATCGAAACGCCAAATAAGATGATAGATGAGTAAGGATCGATTAGATACATCACAGGAACAACGCTAATGCGTGTTATTTCGATTAAAACTATTTCCAGCTTCAGCTGCGTCCGAGAACTTCGTATCTCACATCAAAGTTACTGGAGTCCATCGAAACGCCAAATAACATGATAGATGAGTAAGGATCGATTAGATACATCACAGGAACAACGCTAATGCGTGTTGTTTCGTTTAAAACTATTTCCAGCTTCTGCTTCGTCCGAAAACGTGGTATCTCACATCAGAGTTAGTTACTTTGTATCTCACATCAGACTTACTGGAGTCCATACAAACGTCAAATAACATGATAGATGAGTAAGGATCGATTAAATACATCACAGGAACAACGCTAATACGTGTTGCTTCGTTCAAAACTATTTCCAGCTTCTGCTACGTCCAAAAACTTTGTATCTCACATCAGAGTTACTGGAGTCCATCCAAACGTAAAATAACATGATATATGAGTAAGGATCGATTAGATACATCACAGGAACATCGCTATTGCGTGTTGTTTCGTTTAAAACTATTTCCAGCTTCTGCTGCGTCCGAAAACGTCGTATCTCACATCAGAGTTACTGGAGTCCATCGAAACGTCAAATAACATGATAGATAAGTTAGGATCGATTAGATACATCACAGGAACAACGCTAATTCGTGTTGTTTCGTTTAAAACTATTTCTAGCTTCAGCTACGTCCGAGAACTTCGTATCTCACATCAAAGTTACTGGAGTCCATCGAAACGCCAAATAACATGATAGATGAGTAAGGATCGATTAGATACATCACAGGAACAACGCTAATGAGTGTTGTTTCGTTTAAAACTATTTCCAGCTTCAGCTGCGTACGAGAACTTCGTATCTCACATCAAAGTTACTGGAGTCCATCCAAACGTCAAATAACATGACATATAAGTAAGGATCGATTAGATACAGCACAGGAACAACGCTAATGCGTGTTGTTTCGCTTAAAACTATTTCCAGATCCTGCTGCGTCCCAAAACTTTGTATCTCACATCAGACTTACTGGAGTCCATCCAAACGTCAAATAACATGATAGATAAGTAAGGATCGATTAAATACATCACAGGAACAACGCTAATACGTGTTGTTTCGTTTAAAACTATTTCCAGCTTCTGCTGCGTCCGTAAACGTCGTATCTCACATCAGAGTTACTGGAGTCCATCGAAACGTCAAATAACATGATAGATTAGTAAGGATCGATTAGATACAGCACAGGAACAAAGCTAATACGTGTTGTTTCGTTTAAAACTATTTCCAGCTCCTGCTGCGTCCAAAAACTTTGTATCTCACATCAGAGTTACTGGAGTCCATCGAAACTTCAAACAACATGATAGATAAGTAAGGATCGATTAGATACAGCACAGGAACAACGCTAATACGTGTTGTTTCGTTTAAAACTATTTCCAGCTCCTGCTGCGTCCAAAAACTTTGTATCTCACATCAGAGTTACTGGAGTCCATCGAAACTTCAAACAACATGATAGATAAGTAAGGATCGATTAGATACAGCACAGGAACAACGCTAATACGTGTTGTTTCGTTTAAAACTATTTCCAACTCCTGCTGCGTCCAAAAACTTTGTATCTCACATTAGACTTACTGGAGTCCATCGAAACTTCAAACAACATGATAGATAAGTAAGGATCGATTAGATACAGCACAGGAACAACGCTAATACGTGTTGTTTCGTTTAAAACTATTTCCAACTCCTGCTGCGTCCAAAAACTTTGTATCTCACATTAGACTTACTGGAGTCCATCCAAACGTCAAATAACATGTTAGATAAGGAAGGATCGATTAGATACATCACAGGAACAACGCTAATACGTGTTGTTTCCTTTAAAACTATTTCTAGCTTCAGCTGCGTCCGAGAACTTTGTATCTCACATCAGAGTTACTGGAGTCTATCCAAACGTCAAATAACATGATAGATGAGTAAGGATCGATTAGATACATCACAGGAACAACGCTAATACGTGTTGTTTCATTTAAAACTATTTCTAGCTTCAGCTGCGTCCGAGAACTTCGTATCTCACATCAAAGTTACTGGAGTCCACCGAAACGCCAAATAACATGATAGATGAGTAAGGATCGATTAGATACATCACAGGAACAACGCTAATGCGTGTTGTTTCGTTTAAAACTATTTCCAGCTTCAGCTGCGTCCGAGAACTTCGTATCTCACATCAAAGTTACTGGAGTCCATCCAAACGTCAAATAACATGACATATAAGTAAGGATCGATTAGATACAGCACAGGAACAACGCTAATGCGTGTTGTTTCGCTTAAAACTATTTCCAGATCCTGCTGCGTCCAAAAACTTTGTATCTCACATCAGACTTACTGGAGTCCATCCAAACGTCAAATAACATGATAGATAAGTAAGGATCGATTAAATACATCACAGGAACAACGCTAATACGTGTTGTTTCGTTTAAAACTATTTCCAGCTTCTGCTGCGTCCGTAAACGTCGTATCTCACATCAGAGTTACTGGAGTCCATCGAAACGTCAAATAACATGATAGATTAGTAAGGATCGATTAGATACAGCACAGGAACAAAGCTAATACGTGTTGTTTCGTTTAAAACTATTTCCAGCTCCTGCTGCGTCCAAAAACTTTGTATCTCACATCAGACTTACTGGAGTCCATCCAAACGTCAAATAACATGTTAGATAAGTAAGGATCGTTTAGATACATCACAGGAACAGCGCTAATACGTGCTGTTTCGTTCAAAACTAATTCCAGCTTCTGCTGTGTCCGAGAACTTTGTATCTCACATCAGAGTTACTGGAGTCCGTCCAAACGTCAAATAACATGATAGATGAGTAAGGATCGATTAGATACATCACAGGAACAACGCTAATATGTGTTGTTTCGTTTAAAACTATTTCCAGCTGCTGCTGCCTCCGAAAATTTCGTATCTCACATTAGAGTTACTGGAGTCCATCGAGACGTCAAATAACATGATAGATTAGTAAGGATCGATTAGATACAGCACAGGAACAAAGCTAATACGTGTTGTTTCGTTTAAAACTATTTCCAGCTCCTGCTGCGTCCAAAAACTTTGTATCTCACATCAGACTTACTGGAGTCCATCCAAACGTCAAATAACATGTTAGATAAGTAAGGATCGTTTAGATATATCACAGGAACAACGCTAATGCGTGTTGTTTCATTTAAAACTGTTTCCAGCTTCTGCTGCGTCCGAGAACTTCGTATCTCACATCAGGGTTACTGGAGTCCATCCATACGTCAAATAACATGATAGATAAGTAAGGATCGATTAGATACAGCACAGGAACAACGCTAATGCGTGTTGTTTCGTTTAAAACTATTTCCAGCTTCCGCTGCGTCCGAAAATTTCGTATCTCACATCAGGGTTACTGGAGTCCATCCAAACGTCAAATAACATGATAGATAAGCAAGGATCGATTAGATACATCACAGGAACAACGCTAATGCGTGTTGTTTCGTTTAAAACTATTTCTAGCGTCAGCTGCGTCCGAGAACTTCGTATCTCACATCAAAGTTACTGGAGTCCATCGAAACGCCAAATAACATGATAGATGAGTAAGGATCGATTAGATACATCACAGGAACAACGCTAATGCGTGTTGTTTCGTTTAAAACTATTTCCAGCTTCAGCTGCGTCCGAGAACTTCGTATCTCACATCAAAGTTACTGGAGTCCATCGAAACGCCAAATAACATGATAGATTAGTAAGGATCGATTAGATACAGCACAGGAACAAAGCTAATACGTGTTGTTTCGTTTAAAACTATTTCCAGCTCCTGCTGCGTCCAAAAACTTTGTATCTCACATCAGACTTACTGGAGTCCATCCAAACGTCAAATAACATGATAGATAAGTAAGGATCGATTAAATACATCACAGGAACAACGCTAATACGTGTTGTTTCGTTTAAAACTATTTCCAGTCTCTGCTGCGTCCGTAAACGTCGTATCTCACATCAGAGTTACTGGAGTCCATCGAAACGTCAAATAACATGATAGATTAGTAAGGATCGATTAGATACAGCACAGGAACAAAGCTAATACGTGTTGTTTCGTTTAAAACTATTTCCAGCTCCTGCTGCGTCCAAAAACTTTGTATCTCACATCAGACTTACTGGAGTCCATCCAAACGTCAAATAACATGTTAGATAAGTAAGGATCGTTTAGATACATCACAGGAACAGCGCTAATACGTGTTGTTTCGTTCAAAACTAATTCCAGCTTCTGCTGTGTCCGAGAACTTTGTATCTCACATCAGAGTTACTGGAGTCCGTCCAAACGTCAAATAACATGATAGATGAGTAAGGATCGATTAGATACATCACAGGAACAACGCTAATATGTGTTGTTTCGTTTAAAACTATTTCCAGCTGCTGCTGCCTCCGAAAATTTCGTATCTCACATTAGAGTTACTGGAGTCCATCGAGACGTCAAATAACATAGTAGCCAAGTAAGGATCGATTAGATACATCACAGGAACAACGCTAATACGTATTGTTTCGTTTAAAACTATTTCCAGCTCCTGCTGCGTCCAAAAACTTGGTATCTCACATCAGACTTACTGGAGTCCATCCAAACGTCAAATAACATGTTAGATAAGTAAGGATCGTTTAGATACATCACAGGAACAACGCTAATACGTGTTGTTTCGTTCAAAACTATTTCCAGCTTCTGCTGCGTCCGAAAACGTCGTATCTCACATCAGAGTTACTGGAGTCCATCGAAAACTCAAATAACATGATAGATAAGTAAGGATCGATTAGATACATCACAGGAACAACGCTAATGCGTGTTGTTTCGTTTAAAACTATTTTTAGCTTCAGCTGCGTCCGAGAACTTCGTATCTCACATCAAAGTTACTGGAGTCCATCGAAACGCCAAATAAGATGATAGATGAGTAAGGATCGATTAGATACATCACAGGAACAACGCTAATGCGTGTTATTTCGATTAAAACTATTTCCAGCTTCAGCTGCGTCCGAGAACTTCGTATCTCACATCAAAGTTACTGGAGTCCATCGAAACGCCAAATAACATGATAGATGAGTAAGGATCGATTAGATACATCACAGGAACAACGCTAATGCGTGTTGTTTCGTTTAAAACTATTTCCAGCTTCTGCTTCGTCCGAAAACGTGGTATCTCACATCAGAGTTAGTTACTTTGTATCTCACATCAGACTTACTGGAGTCCATACAAACGTCAAATAACATGATAGATGAGTAAGGATCGATTAAATACATCACAGGAACAACGCTAATACGTGTTGCTTCGTTCAAAACTATTTCCAGCTTCTGCTACGTCCAAAAACTTTGTATCTCACATCAGAGTTACTGGAGTCCATCCAAACGTAAAATAACATGATATATGAGTAAGGATCGATTAGATACATCACAGGAACATCGCTATTGCGTGTTGTTTCGTTTAAAACTATTTCCAGCTTCTGCTGCGTCCGAAAACGTCGTATCTCACATCAGAGTTACTGGAGTCCATCGAAACGTCAAATAACATGATAGATAAGTTAGGATCGATTAGATACATCACAGGAACAACGCTAATTCGTGTTGTTTCGTTTAAAACTATTTCTAGCTTCAGCTACGTCCGAGAACTTCGTATCTCACATCAAAGTTACTGGAGTCCATCGAAACGCCAAATAACATGATAGATGAGTAAGGATCGATTAGATACATCACAGGAACAACGCTAATGAGTGTTGTTTCGTTTAAAACTATTTCCAGCTTCAGCTGCGTACGAGAACTTCGTATCTCACATCAAAGTTACTGGAGTCCATCGAAACGCCAAATAACATGATAGATGAGTAAGGATCTATTAGATACATCACAGGAACAACGCTAATGCGTGTTGTTTCGTTTAAAACTATTTCCAGCTTCTGCTGCGTTCGAGAACTTCGTATCTCACATCAGAGTTACTGGAGTCCATCCAAACGTCAAATAACATGATAGATGAGAAAGGATCGATTAGATACATCACAGGAACAACGCTAATACGTGTTGTTTCGTTTAAAACTATTTCCAGCTTCTGCTGCGTACGAAAACGTCGTATCTCACATCAGAGTTACTGGAGTCCATCGAAACGTCAAATAACATGATAGATAAGTAAGGATCGATTAGATACAGCACAGGAACAACGCTAATACGTGTTGTTTCGTTTAAAACTATTTCCAGCTCCTGCTGCGTCCAAAAACTTTGTATCTCACATCAGACTTACTGGAGTCCATCCAAACGTCAAATAACATGTTAGATAAGTAAGGATCGTTTAGATACATCACAGGAACAACGCTAATACGTGTTGTTTCGTTCAAAACTATTTCCAGCTTCTGCTGATTCCGAGAACTTTTTATCTCACATCAGAGTTACTGGAGTCCGTCCAAACGTCAAATAACATGATAGATGAGTAAGGATCGATTAGATACATCACAGGAAAAACGCTAATACGTGTTGTTTCGTTTAAAACTATTTCCAGCTTCTGCTGCGTCCGAAAACGTCGTATCTCACATCAGAGTTACTGGAGTCAATCGATACGTCAAATAACATGATAGACAAGTAAGGATCGATTAGATACATCACAGGAACAACGCTAATGCGTGTTGTTTCGTTTAAAACTATTTTTAGCTTCAGCTGCGTCCGAGAACTTCGTATCTCACATCAAAGTTACTGGAGTCCATCGAAACGCCAAATAAGATGATAGATGAGTAAGGATCGATTAGATACATCACAGGAACAACGCTAATACGTGTTGTTTCGTTTAAAACTATTTCCAGCTTCTGCTGCGTCCGAAAACGTTGTATCTCACATCAGAGTTAGTTACTTTGTATCTCACATCAGACTTACTGGAGTCCATCCAAACGTCAAATAACATGATAGATGAGTAAGGATCGATTAGATACATCACAGGAACAACGCTAATACGTGTTGCTTCGTTCAAAACTATTTCCAGCTTCTGCTGCGTCCGAGAACTTTGTATCTCACATCAGAGTTACTGGAGTCAGTCCAAACGTCAAATAACATGATAGATGAGTAAGGATCGATTAGATACATCACAGGAACAACGCTAATATGTGTTGTTCCGTTTAAAACTATTTCCAGCTGCTGCTGCGTCCGAAAATTTCGTATCTCACATTAGAGTTACTGGAGTCCATAGAAACGTCAAATAACATAGTAGCTAAGTAAGGATCGATTAGATACATCACAGGAACAACGCTAGTACGTGTTGTTTCGTTCAAAACTATTTCCAGCTTCTGCTGCGTCCGAGAACTTTGTATCTCACATCAGAGTTACTGGAGTCCATCCAAACTTCAAATAACATGATACATGAGTAAGGATCGATTAGATACAGCACAGGAACAACGCTAATATGTGTTGTTTCGTTTAAAACTATTTCCAGCTGCTGCTGCGTCCGAAAATTTCGTATCTCACATTAGAGTTACTGGAGTCCATCGAAATGTCAGATAACATAGTAGCTAAGTAAGGATCGATTAGATACATCACAGGAACAACGCTAATACGTGTTGTTTCGTTCAAAACTATTTCCAGCTTCTGCTGCGTCCGTAAACTTTGTATCACACATCAGAGTTACTGGAGTCCATCCAAACATCAAATAACTTGATAGATGAGTAAGGATCGATTAGATACATCACAGGAACAACGCTAGTACGTGTTGTTTCGTTTAAAACTATTTCTAGCTTCAGCTGCGTCCGAGAACTTCGTATCTCACATCAGGGTTACTGGAGTCCATCCAAACGTCAAATAACATGATATATAAGTAAGGATCGATTAGATACATCACAGGAACAACGCTAATGCGTGTTGTTTCGTTTAAAACTATTTCTAGCTTCAGCTGCGTCCGAGAACTTCGTAACTCACATCAAAGTTACTGGAGTCCATCGAAACGTCAAATAACATAGTAGATAAGTAAGGATCGCTTAGATACATCACAGGAACAACGTTAATACGTGTTGTTTCGTTCAAAACTATTTCCAGCTTCTGCTGCGTCCGAAAACTTTGTATCTCACATCAGAGTTACTGGAGTCCATCCAAACGTCAAATAACATGATAGATGAGTAACGATCGATTAGATACATCACAGGAACAACGCTAATACGTGTTGTTTCGTTTAAAACTATTTCCAGCTCCTGCTGCGTCCAAAAACTTTGTATCTCACATCAGACTTACTGGAGTCCATCCAAACGTCAAATAACATGTTAGATAAGTAAGGATCGTTTAGATACATCACAGGAACAACGCTAGTACGTGTTGTTTCGTTCAAAACTATTTCCAGCTTCTGCTGCGTCCGAGAACTTTGTATCTCACATCAGAGTTACTGGAGTCCATCCAGACTTCAAATAACATGATACATGAGTAAGGATCGATTAGATACAGCACAGGAACAACGCTAATACGTGTTGTTTCGTTTAAAACTATTTCCAGCTCCTGCTGCGTCCAAAAACTTTGTATCTCACATTAGACTTACTGGAGTCCATCCAAACGTCAAATAGCATGTTAGATAAGTAAGGATAGTTTAGATACATCACAGGAACAACGCTAATACGTGTTGTTTCGTTCAGAACTATTTCCAGCTTCTGCTGCGTCCAAAAACTTTGTATCTCACATCAGACTTACTGGAGTCCATCCAAACGTCAAATAACATGTTAGATAAGTAAGGATCGTTTAGATACATCACAGGAACAACGCTAGTACGTGTTGTTTCGTTCAAAACTATTTCCAGCTTCTGCTGCGTCCGAGAACTTTGTATCTCACATCAGAGTTACTGGAGTCCATCCAGACTTCAAATAACATGATACATGAGTAAGGATCGATTAGATACAGCACAGGAACAACGCTAATACGTGTTGTTTCGTTTAAAACTATTTCCAGCTCCTGCTGCGTCCAAAAACTTTGTATCTCACATTAGACTTACTGGAGTCCATCCAAACGTCAAATAGCATGTTAGATAAGTAAGGATAGTTTAGATACATCACAGGAACAACGCTAATACGTGTTGTTTCGTTCAGAACTATTTCCAGCTTCTGCTGCGTCCAAAAACTTTGTATCTCACATCAGAGTTACTGGAGTCCATCCAAACGTAAAATAACATGATAGATGAGTAAGGATCGATTAGATACATCACAGGAACATCGCTAATGCGTGTTGTTTCGTTTAAAACTATTTCCAGCTTCTGCTGCGTCCGAAAACGTCGTATCTCACATCAGAGTTACTGGAGTCCATCGAAACTTCAAATAACATGATAGATAAGTAAGGATCGATTAGATACAGCACAGGAACAACGCTAATACGTGTTGTTTCGTTTAAAACTATTTCCAACTCCTGCTGCGTCCAAAAACTTTGTATCTCACATTAGACTTACTGGAGTCCATCCAAATGTCAAATAACATGTTAGATAAGGAAGGATCGTTTAGATACATCACAGGAACAACGCTAATACGTGTTGTTTCGTTCAAAACTATTTCCAGCTTCTGCTGCGTCCGAGAACTTTGTATCTCACATCAGAGTTACTGGAGTCCGTCCAAACGTCAAATAACATGATAGATGAGTAAGGATCGATTAGATACATCACAGGAACAACGCTAATATGTGTTGTTTCGTTTAAAACTATTTCCAGCTGCTGCTGCGTCCGAAAATTTCGTATCTCACATTAGAGTTACTGGAGTCCATCGAAATGTCAGATAACATAGTAGCTAAGTAAGGATCGATTAGATACATCACAGGAACAACGCTAATACGTGTTGTTTCGTTCAAAACTATTTCCAGCTTCTGCTGCATCCGTAAACTTTGTATCACACATCAGAGTTACTGGAGTCCATCCAAACATCAAATAACTTGATAGATGAGTAAAGATCGATTAGATACATCACAGGAACAACGCTAGTACGTGTTGTTTCGTTTAAAACTATTTCTAGCTTCAGCTGCGTCCGAGAACTTCGTATCTCACATCAGGGTTACTGGAGTCCATCCAAACGTCAAATAACATGATATATAAGTAAGGATCGATTAGATACATCACAGGAACAACGCTAATGCGTGTTGTTTCGTTTAAAACTATTTCTAGCTTCAGCTGCGTCCGAGAACTTCGTAACTCACATCAAAGTTACTGGAGTCCATCGAAACGTCAAATAACATAGTAGATAAGTAAGGATCGCTTAGATACATCACAGGAACAACGTTAATACGTGTTGTTTCGTTCAAAACTATTTCCAGCTTCTGCTGCGTCCGAAAACTTTGTATCTCACATCAGAGTTACTGGAGTCCATCCAAACGTCAAATAACATGATAGATGAGTAAGGATCGATTAGATACATCACAGGAACAACGCTAATACGTGTTGTTTCGTTTAAAACTATTTCCAGCTCCTGCTGCGTCCAAAAACTTTGTATCTCACATCAGAGTTACTGGAGTCCATCGAAACTTCAAATAACATGATAGATAAGTAAGGATCGATTAGATACAGCACAGGAACAACGCTAATACGTGTTGTTTCGTTTAAAACTATTTCCAACTCCTGCTGCGTCCAAAAACTTTGTATCTCACATTAGAATTACTGGAGTCCATCCAAACGTCAAATAACATGTTAGATAAGGAAGGATCGTTTAGATACATCACAGGAACAACGCTAATACGTGTTGTTTCGTTCAAAACTATTTCCAGCTTCTGCTGCGTCCGAGAACTTTGTATCTCACATCAGAGTTACTGGAGTCCATCCAAACGTCAAATAACATGATAGATGAGTAAGGATCGATTAGATACATCACAGGAACAACGCTAATATGTGTTGTTTCGTTTAAAACTATTTCCAGCTGCTGCTGCGTCCGAAAATTTCGTATCTCACATTAGAGTTACTGGAGTCCATCGAAACTTCAAATAACATGATAGATGAGTAAGGATCGATTAGATACATCACAGGAACATCGCTAATGCGTGTTGTTTCGTTTAAAACTATTCCCAGCTTCTGCTGCGTCCGAGAACGTCGTATCTCACATCAGAGTTACTGGAGTCCATCGAAACTTCAAATAACATGATAGATAAGTAAGGATCGATTAGATACATCACAGGAACAACGCTAATACGTGTTGTTTCCTTTAAAACTATTTCTAGCTTCAGCTGCGTCCGAGAACTTTGTATCTCACGTCAGAGTTACTGGAGTCTATCCAAACGTCAAATAACATGATAGATGAGTAAGGATCGATTAGATACATCACAGGAACAACGCTAATACGTGTTGTTTCGTTTAAAACTATTTCTAGCTTCAGCTGCGTCCGAGAACTTCGTATCTCACATCAAAGTTACTGGAGTCCACCGAAACGCCAAATAACATGATAGATGAGTAAGGATCGATTAGATACATCACAGGAACAACGCTAATGCGTGTTGTTTCGTTTAAAACTATTTCTAGCTTCAGCTGCGTCCGAGAACTTCGTAACTCACATCAAAGTTACTGGAGTCCATCGAAACGTCAAATAACATAGTAGATAAGTAAGGATCGCTTAGATACATCACAGGAACAACGTTAATACGTGTTGTTTCGTTCAAAACTATTTCCAGCTTCTGCTGCGTCCGAAAACTTTGTATCTCACATCAGAGTTACTGGAGTCCATCCAAACGTCAAATAACATGATAGATGAGTAACGATCGATTAGATACATCACAGGAACAACGCTAATACGTGTTGTTTCGTTTAAAACTATTTCCAGCTCCTGCTGCGTCCAAAAACTTTGTATCTCACATCAGACTTACTGGAGTCCATCCAAACGTCAAATAACATGTTAGATAAGTAAGGATCGTTTAGATACATCACAGGAACAACGCTAGTACGTGTTGTTTCGTTCAAAACTATTTCCAGCTTCTGCTGCGTCCGAGAACTTTGTATCTCACATCAGAGTTACTGGAGTCCATCCAGACTTCAAATAACATGATACATGAGTAAGGATCGATTAGATACAGCACAGGAACAACGCTAATACGTGTTGTTTCGTTTAAAACTATTTCCAGCTCCTGCTGCGTCCAAAAACTTTGTATCTCACATTAGACTTACTGGAGTCCATCCAAACGTCAAATAGCATGTTAGATAAGTAAGGATAGTTTAGATACATCACAGGAACAACGCTAATATGTGTTGTTTCGTTTAAAACTATTTCCAGCTGCTGCTGCGTCCGAAAATTTCGTATCTCACATTAGAGTTACTGGAGTCCATCGAAATGTCAGATAACATAGTAGCTAAGTAAGGATCGATTAGATACATCACAGGAACAACGCTAATACGTGTTGTTTCGTTCAAAACTATTTCCAGCTTCTGCTGCGTCCGTAAACTTTGTATCACACATCAGAGTTACTGGAGTCCATCCAAACATCAAATAACTTGATAGATGAGTAAGGATCGATTAGATACATCACAGGAACAACGCTAGTACGTGTTGTTTCGTTTAAAACTATTTCTAGCTTCAGCTGCGTCCGAGAACTTCGTATCTCACATCAGGGTTACTGGAGTCCATCCAAACGTCAAATAACATGATATATAAGTAAGGATCGATTAGATACATCACAGGAACAACGCTAATGCGTGTTGTTTCGTTTAAAACTATTTCTAGCTTCAGCTGCGTCCGAGAACTTCGTAACTCACATCAAAGTTACTGGAGTCCATCGAAACGTCAAATAACATAGTAGATAAGTAAGGATCGCTTAGATACATCACAGGAACAACGTTAATACGTGTTGTTTCGTTCAAAACTATTTCCAGCTTCTGCTGCGTCCGAAAACTTTGTATCTCACATCAGAGTTACTGGAGTCCATCCAAACGTCAAATAACATGATAGATGAGTAACGATCGATTAGATACATCACAGGAACAACGCTAATACGTGTTGTTTCGTTTAAAACTATTTCCAGCTCCTGCTGCGTCCAAAAACTTTGTATCTCACATCAGACTTACTGGAGTCCATCCAAACGTCAAATAACATGTTAGATAAGTAAGGATCGTTTAGATACATCACAGGAACAACGCTAGTACGTGTTGTTTCGTTCAAAACTATTTCCAGCTTCTGCTGCGTCCGAGAACTTTGTATCTCACATCAGAGTTACTGGAGTCCATCCAGACTTCAAATAACATGATACATGAGTAAGGATCGATTAGATACAGCACAGGAACAACGCTAATACGTGTTGTTTCGTTTAAAACTATTTCCAGCTCCTGCTGCGTCCAAAAACTTTGTATCTCACATTAGACTTACTGGAGTCCATCCAAACGTCAAATAGCATGTTAGATAAGTAAGGATAGTTTAGATACATCACAGGAACAACGCTAATACGTGTTGTTTCGTTCAGAACTATTTCCAGCTTCTGCTGCGTCCAAAAACTTTGTATCTCACATCAGACTTACTGGAGTCCATCCAAACGTCAAATAACATGTTAGATAAGTAAGGATCGTTTAGATACATCACAGGAACAACGCTAGTACGTGTTGTTTCGTTCAAAACTATTTCCAGCTTCTGCTGCGTCCGAGAACTTTGTATCTCACATCAGAGTTACTGGAGTCCATCCAGACTTCAAATAACATGATACATGAGTAAGGATCGATTAGATACAGCACAGGAACAACGCTAATACGTGTTGTTTCGTTTAAAACTATTTCCAGCTCCTGCTGCGTCCAAAAACTTTGTATCTCACATTAGACTTACTGGAGTCCATCCAAACGTCAAATAGCATGTTAGATAAGTAAGGATAGTTTAGATACATCACAGGAACAACGCTAATACGTGTTGTTTCGTTCAGAACTATTTCCAGCTTCTGCTGCGTCCAAAAACTTTGTATCTCACATCAGAGTTACTGGAGTCCATCCAAACGTAAAATAACATGATAGATGAGTAAGGATCGATTAGATACATCACAGGAACATCGCTAATGCGTGTTGTTTCGTTTAAAACTATTTCCAGCTTCTGCTGCGTCCGAAAACGTCGTATCTCACATCAGAGTTACTGGAGTCCATCGAAACTTCAAATAACATGATAGATAAGTAAGGATCGATTAGATACAGCACAGGAACAACGCTAATACGTGTTGTTTCGTTTAAAACTATTTCCAACTCCTGCTGCGTCCAAAAACTTTGTATCTCACATTAGACTTACTGGAGTCCATCCAAATGTCAAATAACATGTTAGATAAGGAAGGATCGTTTAGATACATCACAGGAACAACGCTAATACGTGTTGTTTCGTTCAAAACTATTTCCAGCTTCTGCTGCGTCCGAGAACTTTGTATCTCACATCAGAGTTACTGGAGTCCGTCCAAACGTCAAATAACATGATAGATGAGTAAGGATCGATTAGATACATCACAGGAACAACGCTAATATGTGTTGTTTCGTTTAAAACTATTTCCAGCTGCTGCTGCGTCCGAAAATTTCGTATCTCACATTAGAGTTACTGGAGTCCATCGAAATGTCAGATAACATAGTAGCTAAGTAAGGATCGATTAGATACATCACAGGAACAACGCTAATACGTGTTGTTTCGTTCAAAACTATTTCCAGCTTCTGCTGCATCCGTAAACTTTGTATCACACATCAGAGTTACTGGAGTCCATCCAAACATCAAATAACTTGATAGATGAGTAAAGATCGATTAGATACATCACAGGAACAACGCTAGTACGTGTTGTTTCGTTTAAAACTATTTCTAGCTTCAGCTGCGTCCGAGAACTTCGTATCTCACATCAGGGTTACTGGAGTCCATCCAAACGTCAAATAACATGATATATAAGTAAGGATCGATTAGATACATCACAGGAACAACGCTAATGCGTGTTGTTTCGTTTAAAACTATTTCTAGCTTCAGCTGCGTCCGAGAACTTCGTAACTCACATCAAAGTTACTGGAGTCCATCGAAACGTCAAATAACATAGTAGATAAGTAAGGATCGCTTAGATACATCACAGGAACAACGTTAATACGTGTTGTTTCGTTCAAAACTATTTCCAGCTTCTGCTGCGTCCGAAAACTTTGTATCTCACATCAGAGTTACTGGAGTCCATCCAAACGTCAAATAACATGATAGATGAGTAAGGATCGATTAGATACATCACAGGAACAACGCTAATACGTGTTGTTTCGTTTAAAACTATTTCCAGCTCCTGCTGCGTCCAAAAACTTTGTATCTCACATCAGAGTTACTGGAGTCCATCGAAACTTCAAATAACATGATAGATAAGTAAGGATCGATTAGATACAGCACAGGAACAACGCTAATACGTGTTGTTTCGTTTAAAACTATTTCCAACTCCTGCTGCGTCCAAAAACTTTGTATCTCACATTAGAATTACTGGAGTCCATCCAAACGTCAAATAACATGTTAGATAAGGAAGGATCGTTTAGATACATCACAGGAACAACGCTAATACGTGTTGTTTCGTTCAAAACTATTTCCAGCTTCTGCTGCGTCCGAGAACTTTGTATCTCACATCAGAGTTACTGGAGTCCATCCAAACGTCAAATAACATGATAGATGAGTAAGGATCGATTAGATACATCACAGGAACAACGCTAATATGTGTTGTTTCGTTTAAAACTATTTCCAGCTGCTGCTGCGTCCGAAAATTTCGTATCTCACATTAGAGTTACTGGAGTCCATCGAAACTTCAAATAACATGATAGATGAGTAAGGATCGATTAGATACATCACAGGAACATCGCTAATGCGTGTTGTTTCGTTTAAAACTATTTCCAGCTTCTGCTGCGTCCGAAAACGTCGTATCTCACATCAGAGTTACTGGAGTCCATCGAAACTTCAAATAACATGATAGATAAGTAAGGATCGATTAGATACATCACAGGAACAACGCTAATACGTGTTGTTTCCTTTAAAACTATTTCTAGCTTCAGCTGCGTCCGAGAACTTTGTATCTCACGTCAGAGTTACTGGAGTCTATCCAAACGTCAAATAACATGATAGATGAGTAAGGATCGATTAGATACATCACAGGAACAACGCTAATACGTGTTGTTTCGTTTAAAACTATTTCTAGCTTCAGCTGCGTCCGAGAACTTCGTATCTCACATCAAAGTTACTGGAGTCCACCGAAACGCCAAATAACATGATAGATGAGTAAGGATCGATTAGATACATCACAGGAACAACGCTAATGCGTGTTGTTTCGTTTAAAACTATTTCCAGCTTCAGCTGCGTCCGAGAACTTCGTATCTCACATCAAAGTTACTGGAGTCCATCCAAACGTCAAATAACATGACATATAAGTAAGGATCGATTAGATACAGCACAGGAACAACGCTAATGCGTGTTGTTTCGCTTAAAACTATTTCCAGATCCTGCTGCGTCCAAAAACTTTGTATCTCACATCAGACTTACTGGAGTCCATCCAAACGTCAAATAACATGATAGATAAGTAAGGATCGATTAAATACATCACAGGAACAACGCTAATACGTGTTGTTTCGTTTAAAACTATTTCCAGCTTCTGCTGCGTCCGTAAACGTCGTATCTCACATCAGAGTTACTGGAGTCCATCGAAACGTCAAATAACATGATAGATTAGTAAGGATCGATTAGATACAGCACAGGAACAAAGCTAATACGTGTTGTTTCGTTTAAAACTATTTCCAGCTCCTGCTGCGTCCAAAAACTTTGTATCTCACATCAGACTTACTGGAGTCCATCCAAACGTCAAATAACATGTTAGATAAGTAAGGATCGTTTAGATACATCACAGGAACAGCGCTAATACGTGTTGTTTCGTTCAAAACTAATTCCAGCTTCTGCTGTGTCCGAGAACTTTGTATCTCACATCAGAGTTACTGGAGTCCGTCCAAACGTCAAATAACATGATAGATGAGTAAGGATCGATTAGATACATCACAGGAACAACGCTAATATGTGTTGTTTCGTTTAAAACTATTTCCAGCTGCTGCTGCCTCCGAAAATTTCGTATCTCACATTAGAGTTACTGGAGTCCATCGAGACGTCAAATAACATAGTAGCCAAGTAAGGATCGATTAGATACATCACAGGAACAACGCTAATACGTATTGTTTCGTTTAAAACTATTTCCAGCTCCTGCTGCGTCCAAAAACTTGGTATCTCACATCAGACTTACTGGAGTCCATCCAAACGTCAAATAACATGTTAGATAAGTAAGGATCGTTTAGATACATCACAGGAACAACGCTAATACGTGTTGTTTCGTTCAAAACTATTTCCAGCTTCTGCTGCGTCCGAAAACGTCGTATCTCACATCAGAGTTACTGGAGTCCATCGAAAACTCAAATAACATGATAGATAAGTAAGGATCGATTAGATACATCACAGGAACAACGCTAATGCGTGTTGTTTCGTTTAAAACTATTTTTAGCTTCAGCTGCGTCCGAGAACTTCGTATCTCACATCAAAGTTACTGGAGTCCATCGAAACGCCAAATAAGATGATAGATGAGTAAGGATCGATTAGATACATCACAGGAACAACGCTAATGCGTGTTATTTCGATTAAAACTATTTCCAGCTTCAGCTGCGTCCGAGAACTTCGTATCTCACATCAAAGTTACTGGAGTCCATCGAAACGCCAAATAACATGATGGATGAGTAAGGATCGATTAGATACATCACAGGAACAACGCTAATGCGTGTTGTTTCGTTTAAAACTATTTCCAGCTTCTGCTTCGTCCGAAAACGTGGTATCTCACATCAAAGTTACTGGAGTCCATCGAAACGCCAAATAACATGATAGATGAGTAAGGATCTATTAGATACATCACAGGAACAACGCTAATGCGTGTTGTTTCGTTTAAAACTATTTCCAGCTTCTGCTGCGTTCGAGAACTTCGTATCTCACATCAGAGTTACTGGAGTCCATCCAAACGTCAAATAACATGATAGATGAGAAAGGATCGATTAGATACATCACAGGAACAACGCTAATACGTGTTGTTTCGTTTAAAACTATTTCCAGCTTCTGCTGCGTACGAAAACGTCGTATCTCACATCAGAGTTACTGGAGTCCATCGAAACGTCAAATAACATGATAGATAAGTAAGGATCGATTAGATACAGCACAGGAACAACGCTAATACGTGTTGTTTCGTTTAAAACTATTTCCAGCTCCTGCTGCGTCCAAAAACTTTGTATCTCACATCAGACTTACTGGAGTCCATCCAAACGTCAAATAACATGTTAGATAAGTAAGGATCGTTTAGATACATCACAGGAACAACGCTAATACGTGTTGTTTCGTTCAAAACTATTTCCAGCTTCTGCTGCGTCCGAGAACTTTTTGTCTCACATCAGAGTTACTGGAGTCCGTCCAAACGTCAAATAACATGATAGATGAGTAAGGATCGATTAGATACATCACAGGAACAACGCTAATACGTGTTGTTTCGTTTAAAACTATTTCCAGCTTCTGCTGCGTCCGAAAACGTCGTATCTCACATCAGAGTTACTGGAGTCCATCGATACGTCAAATAACATGATAGACAAGTAAGGATCGATTAGATACATCACAGGAACAACGCTAATGCGTGTTGTTTCGTTTAAAACTATTTTTAGCTTCAGCTGCGTCCGAGAACTTCGTATCTCACATCAAAGTTACTGGAGTCCATCGAAACGCCAAATAAGATGATAGATGAGTAAGGATCGATTAGATACATCACAGGAACAACGCTAATGCGTGTTGTTTCGTTTAAAACTATTTCCAGCTTCAGCTGCGTCCGAGAACTTCGTATCTCACATCAAAGTTACTGGAGTCCATCGAAACGCCAAATAACATGATAGATGAGTAAGGATCGATTAGATACATCACAGCAACAACGCTAATGCGTGTTGTTTCGTTTAAAACTATTTCCAGCTTCTGCTGCGTCCGAGAACTTCGTATCTCACATCAGAGTTACTGGAGTCCATCCAAACGTCAAATAACATGATAGATGAGAAAGGATCGATTAGATACATCACATTAACAACGCTAATACGTGTTGTTTCGTTTAAAACTATTTCCAGCTTCTGCTGCGTCCGAAAACGTTGTATCTCACATCAGAGTTAGTTACTTTGTATCTCACATCAGACTTACTGGAGTCCATCCAAACGTCAAATAACATGATAGATGAGTAAGGATCGATTAGATACATCACAGGAACAACGCTAATACGTGTTGCTTCGTTCAAAACTATTTCCAGCTTCTGCTGCGTCCGAGAACTGTGTATCTCACATCAGAGTTACTGGAGTCCGTCCAAACGTCAAATAACATGATAGATGAGTAAGGATCGATTAGATACATCACAGGAACAACTCTAATATGTGTTGTTCCGTTTAAAACTATTTCCAGCTGCTGCTGCGTCCGAAAATTTCGTATCTCACATTAGAGTTACTGGAGTCCATAGAAACGTCAAATAACATAGTAGCTAAGTAAGGATCGATTAGATACATCACAGGAACAACGCTAGTACGTGTTGTTTCGTTCAAAACTATTTCCAGCTTCTGCTGCGTCCGAGAACTTTGTATCTCACATCAGAGTTACTGGAGTCCATCCAAACTTCAAATAACATGATACATGAGTAAGGATCGATTAGATACAGCACAGGAACAACGCTAATATGTGTTGTTTCGTTTAAAACTATTTCCAGCTGCTGCTGCGTCCGAAACTTTCGTATCTCACATTAGAGTTACTGGAGTCCATCGAAATGTCAGATAACATAGTAGCTAAGTAAGGATCGATTAGATACATCACAGGAACAACGCTAATACGTGTTGTTTCGTTCAAAACTATTTCCAGCTTCTGCTGCGTCCGTAAACTTTGTATCACACATCAGAGTTACTGGAGTCCATCCAAACATCAAATAACTTGATAGATGAGTAAGGATCGATTAGATACATCACAGGAACAACGCTAGTACGTGTTGTTTCGTTTAAAACTATTTCTAGCTTCAGCTGCGTCCGAGAACTTCGTATCTCACATCAGGGTTACTGGAGTCCATCCAAACGTCAAATAACATGATATATAAGTAAGGATCGATTAGATACATCACAGGAACAACGCTAATGCGTGTTGTTTCGTTTAAAACTATTTCTAGCTTCAGCTGCGTCCGAGAACTTCGTAACTCACATCAAAGTTACTGGAGTCCATCGAAACGTCAAATAACATAGTAGATAAGTAAGGATCGCTTAGATACATCACAGGAACAACGTTAATACGTGTTGTTTCGTTCAAAACTATTTCCAGCTTCTGCTGCGTCCGAAAACTTTGTATCTCACATCAGAGTTACTGGAGTCCATCCAAACGTCAAATAACATGATAGATGAGTAAGGATCGATTAGATACATCACAGGAACAACGCTAATACGTGTTGTTTCGTTTAAAACTATTTCCAGCTCCTGCTGCGTCCAAAAACTTTGTATCTCACATCAGACTTACTGGAGTCCATCCAAACGTCAAATAACATGTTAGATAAGTAAGGATCGTTTAGATACATCACAGGAACAACGCTAATACGTGTTGTTTCGTTCAAAACTATTTCCAGCTTCTGCTGCGTCCGAGAACTTTGTATCTCACATCAGAGTTACTGGAGTCCGTCCAAACGTCAAATAACATGATAGATGAGTAAGGATCGATTAGATACATCACAGGAACAACGCTAATATGTGTTGTTTCGTTTAAAACTATTTCCAGCTGCTGCTGCGTCCGAAAATTTCGTATCTCACATTAGAGTTACTGGAGTCCATCGAAATGTCAGATAACATAGTAGCTAAGTAAGGATCGATTAGATACATCACAGGAACAACGCTAATACGTGTTGTTTCGTTCAAAACTATTTCCAGCTTCTGCTGCGTCCGTAAACTTTGTATCACACATCAGAGTTACTGGAGTCCATCCAAACGTCAAATAACTTGATAGATGAGTAAGGATCGATTAGATACATCACAGGAACAACGCTAGTACGTGTTGTTTCGTTTAAAACTATTTTTAGCTTCAGCTGCGTCCGAGAACTTCGTATCTCACATCAGGGTTACTGGAGTCCATCCAAACGTCAAATAACATGATATATAAGTAAGGATCGATTAGATACATCACAGGAACAACGCTAATGCGTGTTGTTTCGTTTAAAACTATTTCTAGCTTCAGCTGCGTCCGAGAACTTCGTAACTCACATCAAAGTTACTGGAGTCCATCGAAACGTCAAATAACATAGTAGATAAGTAAGGATCGCTTAGATACATCACAGGAACAACGTTAATACGTGTTGTTTCGTTCAAAACTATTTCCAGCATCTGCTGCGTCCGAAAACTTTGTATCTCACATCAGAGTTACTGGAGTTCATCCAAACGTCAAATAACATGATAGATGAGTAAGGATCGATTAGATACATCACAGGAACAACGCTAATACGTGTTGTTTCGTTTAAAACTATTTCTAGCTTCAGCTGCGTCCGAGAAATTTGTATCTCACATTAGAGTTACTGGAGTTTATCCAAACGTCAAATAACATGATAGATGAGTAAGGATCGATTAGATACATCACAGGAACAACGCTAATACGTGTTGTTTCGTTTAAAACTATTTCTAGCTTAAGCTGCGTCCGAGAACTTCGTATCTCACATCAACGTTACTGGAGTCCACCGAAACGCCAAATAACATGATATATAAGTAAGGATCGATTAGATACAGCACAGGAACAACGCTAATGCGTGTTGTTTCGTTTAAAACTATTTCCAGCTTCAGCTGCGTCCGAGAAATTCGTATCTCACATCAAAGTTACTGGAGTCCATCGAAACGCCAAATAACATGATAGATGAGTAAGGATCGATTAGATACATCACAGGAACAACGCTAATGCGTGTTGTTTCGTTTAAAACTATTTCCAGCTTCAGCTGCGCCCGAGAACTTCGTATCTCACATCAAAGTTACTGGAGTCCATCCAAACGTCAAATAACATGACATATAAGTAAGGATCGATTAGATACAGCACAGGAACAACGCTAATACGTGTTGTTTCGCTTAAAACTATTTCCAGATCCTGCTGCGTCCCAAAACTTTGTATCTCACAAGACTTACTGGAGTCCATCCAAACGTCAAATAACATGTTAGACAAGTAAGGATCGTTTAGATACATCACAGGAACAACGCTAATGCGTGTTGTTTCATTTAAAACTGTTTCCAGCTTCTGCTGCGTCCGAGAACTTCGTATCTCACATCAGGGTTACTGGAGTCCATCCAAACGTCAAATAACATGATAGATAAGTAAGGATCGATTAGATACAGCACAGGAACAACGCTAATGCGTGTTGTTTCGTTTAAAACTGTTTCCAGCTTCCGCTGCGACCGAAAATTTCGTATCTCACATCAGGGTTACTGGAGTCCATCCAAACGTCAAATAACATGATAGATAAGTAAGGATCGATTAGATACATCACAGGAACAACGCTAATGCGTGTTGTTTCGTTTAAAACTATTTCTAGCGTCAGCTGCGTCCGAGAACTTCGTATCTCACATCAAAGTTACTGGAGTCCATCGAAACGCCAAATAACATGATAGATGAGTAAGGATCGATTAGATACATCACAGGAACAACGCTAATACGTGTTGTTTCGTTTAAAACTATTTCCAGCTTCTGCTGCGTCCGAAAACGTCGTATCTCACATCAGAGTTACTGGAGTCCATCGAAACGTCAAGTAACATGATAGATTAGTAAGGATCGATTAGATACAGCACAGGAACAAAGCTAATACGTGTTGTTTCGTTTAAAACTATTTCCAGCTCCTGCTGCGTCCAAAAACTTTGTATCTCACATCAGACTTACTGGAGTACATCCAAACGTCAAATAACATGTTAGATAAGTAAGGATCGTTTAGATACATCACAGGAACAGCGCTAATACGTGTTGTTTCGTTCAAAACTAATTCCAGCTTCTGCTGTGTCCGAGAACTTTGTATCTCACATCAGAGTTACTGGAGTCCGTCCAAACGTCAAATAACATGATAGATGAGTAAGGATCGATTAGATACATCACAGGAACAACGCTAATATGTGTTGTTTCGTTTAAAACTATTTCCAGCTGCTGCTGCCTCCGAAAATTTCGTATCTCACATTAGAGTTACTGGAGTCCATCGAGACGTCAAATAACATAGTAGCCAAGTAAGGATCGATTAGATACATCACAGGAACAACGCTAATACGTATTGTTTCGTTTAAAACTATTTCCAGCTCCTGCTGCGTCCAAAAACTTGGTATCTCACATCAGACTTACTGGAGTCCATCCAAACGTCAAATAACATGTTAGATAAGTAAGGATCGTTTAGATACATCACAGGAACAACGCTAATACGTGTTGTTTCGTTCAAAACTATTTCCAGCTTCTGCTGCGTCCGAAAACTTCGTATCTCACATCAGAGTTACTGGAGTCCATCGAAACCTCAAATAACATGATAGATAAGTAAGGATCGATTAGATACATCACAGGAACAACGCTAATGCGTGTTGTATCGTTTAAAACTATTTTTAGCTTCAGCTGCGTCCGAGAACTTCGTATCTCACATCAAAGTTACTGGAGTCCATCGAAACGCCAAATAACATGATAGATGAGTAAAGATCGATTAGATACATCACAGGAACAACGCTAATACGTGTTGTTTCGTTTAAAACTATTTCTAGCTTCTGCTGCGTCCGAGAACTTCGTATCTCACATCAGGGTTACTGGAGTCCATCCAAACGTCAAATAACATGATATATACGTAAGGATCGATTAGATACATCACAGGAACAACGCTAATACGTGTTGTTTCGTTTAAAACTATTTCTAGCTTCAGCTGCGTCCGAGAACTTCGTAACTCACATCAAAGTTACTGGAGTCCATCGAAACAACAAATAACATGATAGATGAGTAAGGATCGATTAGATACATCACAGGAACAACGCTAATACGTGTTGTTTCGTTTAAAACTATTTCTAGCTTCAGCTGCGTCCGAGAACTTCGTATCTCACATCAGAGTTACTGGAGTCCATCGAAACGCCAAATAACATGATAGATAAGTAAGGATCGATTAGATACATCACAGGAACAACGCTAATGCGTGTTGTATCGTTTAAAACTATTTTTAGCTTCAGCTGCGTCCGAGAACTTCGTATCTCACATCAAAGTTACTGGAGTCCATCGAAACGCCAAATAACATGATAGATGAGTAAAGATCGATTAGATACATCACAGGAACAACGCTAATACGTGTTGTTTCGTTTAAAACTATTTCTAGCTTCTGCTGCGTCCGAGAACTTCGTATCTCACATCAGGGTTACTGGAGTCCATCCAAACGTCAAATAACATGATATATACGTAAGGATCGATTAGATACATCACAGGAACAACGCTAATACGTGTTGTTTCGTTTAAAACTATTTCTAGCTTCAGCTGCGTCCGAGAACTTCGTAACTCACATCAAAGTTACTGGAGTCCATCGAAACAACAAATAACATGATAGATGAGTAAGGATCGATTAGATACATCACAGGAACAACGCTAATACGTGTTGTTTCGTTTAAAACTATTTCTAGCTTCAGCTGCGTCCGAGAACTTCGTATCTCACATCAAAGCTACTGGAGTCCATCGAAACGTCAAATAACATAGTAGATAAGTAAGGATCGCTTAGACACATCACAGGAACAACGTTAATACTTGTTGTTTCGTTCAAAACTATTTTCAGCTTCTGCTGCGTCCGAAAACTTTGTATCTCACATCAGAGTTACTGGAGTCCATCCAAAGGTCAAATAACTTGATAGATGAGTAAGGATCGATTAGATACATCACAGGAACAACGCTAATACGTGTTGTTTCGTTTAAAACTATTTCTAGCTTCAGCTGCGTCCGAGAACTTCGTATCTCACATCAAAGTTACTGGAGTCCATCGAAACGCCAAATAAGATGATAGATGAGTAAGGATCGATTAGATACATCACAGGAACAACGCTAATGCGTGTTGTTTCGTTTAAAACTATTTCCAGCTTCAGCTGCGTCCGAGAACTTCGTATCTCACATCAAAGTTACTGGAGTCCATCGAAACGCCAAATAACATGATAGATGAGTAAGGATCGATTAGATACATCACAGGAACAACGCTAATGCGTGTTGTTTCGTTTAAAACTATTTCCAGCTTCTGCTGCGTCCGAGAACTCCGTATCTCACATCAGAGTTACTGGAGACCATCCAAACGTCAAATAACATGATAGATGAGAAAGGATCGATTAGATACATCACAGGAACAACGCTAATACGTGTTGTTTCGTTTAAAACTATTTCCAGCTTCTGCTGCGTCCGAAAACGTTGTATCTCACATCAGAGTTAGTTACTTTGTATCTCACATCAGACTTACTGGAGTCCATCCAAACGTCAAATAACATGATAGATGAGTAAGGATCGATTAGATACATCACAGGAACAACGCTAATACGTGTTGCTTCGTTCAAAACTATTTCCAGCTTCTGCTGCGTCCGAGAACTTTGTATCTCACATCAGAGTTACTGGAGTCCGTCCAAACGTCAAATAACATGATAGATGAGTAAGGATCGATTAGATACATCACAGGAACAACGCTAATATGTGTTGTTCCGTTTAAAACTATTTCCAGCTGCTGCTGCGTCCGAAAATTTCGTATCTCACATTAGAGTTACTGGAGTCCATAGAAACGTCAAATAACATAGTAGCTAAGTAAGGATCGATTAGATACATCACAGGAACAACGCTAGTACGTGTTGTTTCGTTCAAAACTATTTCCAGCTTCTGCTGCGTCCGAGAACTTTGTATCTCACATCAGAGTTACTGGAGTCCATCCAAACTTCAAATAACATGATACATGAGTAAGGATCGATTAGATACAGCACAGGAACAACGCTAATATGTGTTGTTTCGTTTAAAACTATTTCCAGCTGCTGCTGCGTCCGAAAATTTCGTATCTCACATTAGAGTTACTGGAGTCCATCGAAATGTCAGATAACATAGTAGCTAAGTAAGGATCGATTAGATACATCACAGGAACAACGCTAATACGTGTTGTTTCGTTCAAAACTATTTCCAGCTTCTGCTGCGTCCGTAAACTTTGTATCACACATCAGAGTTACTGGAGTCCATCCAAACATCAAATAACTTGATAGATGAGTAAGGATCGATTAGATACATCACAGGAACAACGCTAGTACGTGTTGTTTCGTTTAAAACTATTTCTAGCTTCAGCTGCGTCCGAGAACTTCGTATCTCACATCAGGGTTACTGGAGTCCATCCAAACGTCAAATAACATGATATATAAGTAAGGATCGATTAGATACATCACAGGAACAACGCTAATGCGTGTTGTTTCGTTTAAAACTATTTCTAGCTTCAGCTGCGTCCGAGAACTTCGTAACTCACATCAAAGTTACTGGAGTCCATCGAAACGTCAAATAACATAGTAGATAAGTAAGGATCGCTTAGATACATCACAGGAACAACGTTAATAGGTGTTGTTTCGTTCAAAACTATTTCCAGCTTCTGCTGCGTCCGAAAACTTTGTATCTCACATCAGAGTTACTGGAGTCCATCCAAACGTCAAATAACATGATAGATGAGTAAGGATCGATTAGATACATCACAGGAACAACGCTAATACGTGTTGTTTCGTTTAAAACTATTTCCAGCTCCTGCTGCGTCCAAAAACTTTGTATCTCACATCAGACTTACTGGAGTCCATCCAAACGTCAAATAACATGTTAGATAAGTAAGGATCGTTTAGATACATCACAGGAACAACGCTAATACGTGTTGTTTCGTTCAAAACTATTTCCAGCTTCTGCTGCGTCCGAAAATTTCGTATCTCACATTAGAGTTACTGGAGTCCATCGAAATGTCAGATAACATAGTAGCTAAGTAAGGATCGATTAGATACATCACAGGAACAACGCTAATACGTGTTGTTTCGTTCAAAACTATTTCCAGCTTCTGCTGCGTCCGTAAACTTTGTATCACACATCAGAGTTACTGGAGTCCATCCAAACGTCAAATAACTTGATAGATGAGTAAGGATCGATTAGATACATCACAGGAACAACGCTAGTACGTGTTGTTTCGTTTAAAACTATTTTTAGCTTCAGCTGCGTCCGAGAACTTCGTATCTCACATCAGGGTTACTGGAGTCCATCCAAACGTCAAATAACATGATATATAAGTAAGGATCGATTAGATACATCACAGGAACAACGCTAATGCGTGTTGTTTCGTTTAAAACTATTTCTAGCTTCAGCTGCGTCCGAGAACTTCGTAACTCACATCAAAGTTACTGGAGTCCATCGAAACGTCAAATAACATAGTAGATAAGTAAGGATCGCTTAGATACATCACAGGAACAACGTTAATACGTGATGTTTCGTTCAAAACTATTTCCAGCATCTGCTGCGTCCTAAAACTTTGTATCTCACATCAGAGTTACTGGAGTCCATCCAAACGTCAAATAACATGATAGATGAGTAAGGATCGATTAGATACATCACAGGAACAACGCTAATACGTGTTGTTTCGTTTAAAACTATTTCTAGCTTCAGCTGCGTCCGAGAAATTTGTATCTCACATTAGAGTTACTGGAGTTTATCCAAACGTCAAATAACATGATAGATGAGTAAGGATCGATTAGATACATCACAGGAACAACGCTAATACGTGTTGTTTCGTTTAAAACTATTTCTAGCTTAAGCTGCGTCCGAGAACTTCGTATCTCACATCAACGTTACTGGAGTCCACCGAAACGCCAAATAACATGATATATAAGTAAGGATCGATTAGATACAGCACAGGAACAACGCTAATGCGTGTTGTTTCGTTTAAAACTATTTCCAGCTTCAGCTGCGTCCGAGAACTTCGTATCTCACATCAAAGTTACTGGAGTCCATCGAAACGCCAAATAACATGATGGATGAGTAAGGATCGATTAGATACATCACAGGAACAACGCTAATGCGTGCTGTTTCGTTTAAAACTATTTCCAGTTTCAGCTGCGCCCGAGAACTTCGTATCTCACATCAAAGTTACTGGAGTCCATCCAAACGTCAAATAACATGACATATAAGTAAGGATCGATTAGATACAGCACAGGAACAACGCTAATACGTGTTGTTTCGCTTAAAACTATTTCCAGATCCTGCTGCGTCCCAAAACTTTGTATCTCACAAGACTTACTGGAGTCCATCCAAACGTCAAATAACATGTTAGACAAGTAAGGATCGTTTAGATACATCACAGGAACAACGCTAATGCGTGTTGTTTCATTTAAAACTGTTTCCAGCTTCTGCTGCGTCCGAGAACTTCGTATCTCACATCAGGGTTACTGGAGTCCATCCAAACGTCAAATAACATGATAGATAAGTAAGGATCGATTAGATACAGCACAGGAACAACGCTAATGCGTGTTGTTTCGTTTAAAACTGTTTCCAGCTTCCGCTGCGACCGAAAATTTCGTATCTCACATCAGGGTTACTGGAGTCCATCCAAACGTCAAATAACATGATAGATAAGTAAGGATCGATTAGATACATCACAGGAACAACGCTAATGCGTGTTGTTTCGTTTAAAACTATTTCTAGCGTCAGCTGCGTCCGAGAACTTCGTATCTCACATCAAAGTTACTGGAGTCCATCGAAACGCCAAATAACATGATAGATGAGTAAGGATCGATTAGATACATCACAGGAACAACGCTAATACGTGTTGTTTCGTTTAAAACTATTTCCAGCTTCTGCTGCGTCCGAAAACGTCGTATCTCACATCAGAGTTACTGGAGTCCATCGAAACGTCAAGTAACATGATAGATTAGTAAGGATCGATTAGATACAGCACAGGAACAAAGCTAATACGTGTTGTTTCGTTTAAAACTATTTCCAGCTCCTGCTGCGTCCAAAAACTTTGTATCTCACATCAGACTTACTGGAGTACATCCAAACGTCAAATAACATGTTAGATAAGTAAGGATCGTTTAGATACATCACAGGAACAGCGCTAATACGTGTTGTTTCGTTCAAAACTAATTCCAGCTTCTGCTGTGTCCGAGAACTTTGTATCTCACATCAGAGTTACTGGAGTCCGTCCAAACGTCAAATAACATGATAGATGAGTAAGGATCGATTAGATACATCACAGGAACAACGCTAATATGTGTTGTTTCGTTTAAAACTATTTCCAGCTGCTGCTGCCTCCGAAAATTTCGTATCTCACATTAGAGTTACTGGAGTCCATCGAGACGTCAAATAACATAGTAGCCAAGTAAGGATCGATTAGATACATCACAGGAACAACGCTAATACATATTGTTTCGTTTAAAACTATTTCCAGCTCCTGCTGCGTCCAAAAACTTGGTATCTCACATCAGACTTACTGGAGTCCATCCAAACGTCAAATAACATGTTAGATAAGTAAGGATCGTTTAGATACATCACAGGAACAACGCTAATACGTGTTGTTTCGTTCAAAACTATTTCCAGCTTCTGCTGCGTCCGAAAACTTCGTATCTCACATCAGAGTTACTGGAGTCCATCGAAACCTCAAATAACATGATAGATAAGTAAGGATCGATTAGATACATCACAGGAACAACGCTAATGCGTGTTGTATCGTTTAAAACTATTTTTAGCTTCAGCTGCGTCCGAGAACTTCGTATCTCACATCAAAGTTACTGGAGTCCATCGAAACGCCAAATAACATGATAGATGAGTAAGGATCGATTAGATACATCACAGGAACAACGCTAATACGTGTTGTTTCGTTTAAAACTATTTCTAGCTTCTGCTGCGTCCGAGAACTTCGTATCTCACATCAGGGTTACTGGAGTCCATCCAAACGTCAAATAACATGATATATACGTAAGGATCGATTAGATACATCACAGGAACAACGCTAATACGTGTTGTTTCGTTTAAAACTATTTCTAGCTTCAGCTGCGTCCGAGAACTTCGTAACTCACATCAAAGTTACTGGAGTCCATCGAAACAACAAATAACATGATAGATGAGTAAGGATCGATTAGATACATCACAGGAACAACGCTAATACGTGTTGTTTCGTTTAAAACTATTTCTAGCTTCAGCTGCGTCCGAGAACTTCGTATCTCACATCAAAGCTACTGGAGTCCATCGAAACGTCAAATAACATAGTAGATAAGTAAGGATCGCTTAGACACATCACAGGAACAACGTTAATACTTGTTGTTTCGTTCAAAACTATTTTCAGCTTCTGCTGCGTCCGAAAACTTTGTATCTCACATCAGAGTTACTGGAGTCCATCCAAAGGTCAAATAACTTGATAGATGAGTAAGGATCGATTAGATACATCACAGGAACAACGCTAATACGTGTTGTTTCGTTTAAAACTATTTCTAGCTTCAGCTGCGTCCGAGAACTTCGTATCTCACATCAAAGTTACTGGAGTCCATCGAAACGCCAAATAAGATGATAGATGAGTAAGGATCGATTAGATACATCACAGGAACAACGCTAATGCGTGTTGTTTCGTTTAAAACTATTTCCAGCTTCAGCTGCGTCCGAGAACTTCGTATCTCACATCAAAGTTACTGGAGTCCATCGAAACGCCAAATAACATGATAGATGAGTAAGGATCGATTAGATACATCACAGGAACAACGCTAATGCGTGTTGTTTCGTTTAAAACTATTTCCAGCTTCTGCTGCGTCCGAGAACTCCGTATCTCACATCAGAGTTACTGGAGTCCATCCAAACGTCAAATAACATGATAGATGAGAAAGGATCGATTAGATACATCACAGGAACAACGCTAATACGTGTTGTTTCGTATAAAACTATTTCCAGCTTCTGCTGCGTCCGAAAACGTTGTATCTCACATCAGAGTTAGTTACTTTGTATCTCACATCAGACTTACTGGAGTCCATCCAAACGTCAAATAACATGATAGATGAGTAAGGATCGATTAGATACATCACAGGAACAACGCTAATACGTGTTGCTTCGTTCAAAACTATTTCCAGCTTCTGCTGCGTCCGAGAACTTTGTATCTCACATCAGAGTTACTGGAGTCCGTCCAAACGTCAAATAACATGATAGATGAGTAAGGATCGATTAGATACATCACAGGAACAACGCTAATATGTGTTGTTCCGTTTAAAACTATTTCCAGCTGCTGCTGCGTCCGAAAATTTCGTATCTCACATTAGAGTTACTGGAGTCCATAGAAACGTCAAATAACATAGTAGCTAAGTAAGGATCGATTAGATACATCACAGGAACAACGCTAGTACGTGTTGTTTCGTTAAAAACTATTTCCAGCTTCTGCTGCGTCCGAGAACTTTGTATCTCACATCAGAGTTACTGGAGTCCATCCAAACTTCAAATAACATGATACATGAGTAAGGATCGATTAGATACAGCACAGGAACAACGCTAATATGTGTTGTTTCGTTTAAAACTATTTCCAGCTGCTGCTGCGTCCGAAAATTTCGTATCTCACATTAGAGTTACTGGAGTCCATCGAAATGTCAGATAACATAGTAGCTAAGTAAGGATCGATTAGATACATCACAGGAACAACGCTAATACGTGTTGTTTCGTTCAAAACTATTTCCAGCTTCTGCTGCGTCCGTAAACTTTGTATCACACATCAGAGTTACTGGAGTCCATCCAAACATCAAATAACTTGATAGATGAGTAAGGATCGATTAGATACATCACAGGAACAACGCTAGTACGTGTTGTTTCGTTTAAAACTATTTCTAGCTTCAGCTGCGTCCGAGAACTTCGTATCTCACATCAGGGTTACTGGAGTCCATCCAAACGTCAAATGACATGATATATAAGTAAGGATCGATTAGATACATCACAGGAACAACGCTAATGCGTGTTGTTTCGTTTAAAACTATTTCTAGCTTCAGCTGCGTCCGAGAACTTCGTAACTCACATCAAAGTTACTGGAGTCCATCGAAACGTCAAATAACATAGTAGATAAGTAAGGATCGCTTAGATACATCACAGGAACAACGTTAATACGTGTTGTTTCGTTCAAAACTATTTGCAGCTTCTGCTGCGTCCGAAAACTTTGTATCTCACATCAGAGTTACTGGAGTCCATCCAAACTTCAAATAACATGATAGATGAGTAAGGATCGATTAGATACATCACAGGAACAACGCTAATACGTGTTGTTTCGTTTAAAACTATTTCCAGCTCCTGCTGCGTCCAAAAACTTTGTATCTCACATCAGACTTACTGGAGTCCATCCAAACGTCAAATAACGTGTTAGATAAGTAAGGATCGTTTAGATACATCACAGGAACAACGCTAATACGTGTTGTTTCGTTCAAAACTATTTCCAGCTTCTGCTGCGTCCGAGAACTTTGTATCTCACATCAGAGTTACTGGAGTCCGTCCAAACGTCAAATAACATGATAGATGAGTAAGGATCGATTAGATACATCACAGGAACAACGCTAATATGTGTTGTTTCGTTTAAAACTATTTCCAGCTGCTGCTGCGTCCGAAAATTTCGTATCTCACATTAGAGTTACTGGAGTTCATCGAAATGTCAGATAACATAGTAGCTAAGTAAGGATCGATTAGATACATCACAGGAACAACGCTAATACGTGTTGTTTCGTTCAAAACTATTTCCAGCTTCTGCTGCGTCCGTAAACTTTGTATCACACATCAGAGTTACTGGAGTCCATCCAAACGTCAAATAACTTGATAGATGAGTAAGGATCGATTAGATACATCACAGGAACAACGCTAGTACGTGTTGTTTCATTTAAAACTATTTTTAGCTTCAGCTGCGTCCGAGAACTTCGTATCTCACATCAGGGTTACTGGAGTCCATCCAAACGTCAAATAACATGATATATAAGTAAGGATCGATTAGATACATCACAGGAACAACGCTAATGCGTGTTGTTTCGTTTAAAACTATTTCTAGCTTCAGCTGCGTCCGAGAACTTCGTAACTCACATCAAAGTTACTGGAGTCCATCGAAACGTCAAATAACATAGTAGATAAGTAAGGATCGCTTAGATACATCACAGGAACAACGTTAATACGTGTTGTTTCGTTCAAAACTATTTCCAGCATCTGCTGCGTCCGAAAACTTTGTATCTCAAATCAGAGTTACTGGAGTTCATCCAAACGTCAAATAACATGATAGATGAGTAAGGATCGATTAGATACATCACAGGAACAACGCTAATACGTGTTGTTTCGTTTAAAACTATTTCTAGCTTCAGCTGCGTCCGAGAAATTTGTATCTCACATCAGAGTTACTGGAGTTTATCCAAACGTCAAATAACATGATAGATGAGTAAGGATCGATTAGATACATCACAGGAACAACGCTAATAGGTGTTGTTTCGTTTAAAACTATTTCTAGCTTCAGCTGCGTCCGAGAACTTCGTATCTCACATCAACGTTACTGGAGTCCACCGAAACGCCAAATAACATGTTATATAAGTAAGGATCGATTAGATACAGCACAGGAACAACGCTAATGCGTGTTGTTTCGTTTAAAACTATTTCCAGCTTCAGCTGCGTCCGAGAACTTCGTATCTCACATCAAAGTTACTGGAGTCCATCGAAACGCCAAATAACATGATAGATGAGTAAGGATCGATTAGATACATCACAGGAACAACGCTAATTCGTGTTGTTTCGTTCAAAACTGTTTCCAGCTTCTGCTGCGTCCGAAAACTTCGTATCCCACATCAGAGTTACTGGAGTCCGTTGAAACGTCAAATAACATTGTAGATAAGTAGGGATCGATTAGATACAGCACAGGAACAACGCTAATACGTGTTGTTTCGCTTAAAACTATTTCCAGATCCTGCTGCGTCCCAAAACTTTGTATCTCACAAGACTTACTGGAGTCCATCCAAACGTCAAATAACATGTTAGACAAGTAAGGATCGTTTAGATACATCACAGGAACAACGCTAATGCGTGTTGTTTCATTTAAAACTGTTTCCAGCTTCTGCTGCGTCCGAGAACTTCGTATCTCACATCAGGGTTACTGGAGTCCATCCAAACGTCAAATAACATGATAGATAAGTAAGGATCGATTAGATACAGCACAGGAACAACGCTAATGCGTGTTGTTTCGTTTAAAACTGTTTCCAGCTTCCGCTGCGACCGAAAATTTCGTATCTCACATCAGGGTTACTGGAGTCCATCCAAACGTCAAATAACATGATAGATAAGTAAGGATCGATTAGATACATCACAGGAACAACGCTAATGCGTGTTGTTTCGTTTAAAACTATTTCTAGCGTCAGCTGCGTCCGAGAACTTCGTATCTCACATCAAAGTTACTGGAGTCCATCGAAACGCCAAATAACATGATAGATGAGTAAGGATCGATTAGATACATCACAGGAACAACGCTAATACGTGTTGTTTCGTTTAAAACTATTTCCAGCTTCTGCTGCGTTCGAAAACTTCGTATCTCACATCAGAGTTACTGGAGTCCATCGAAACGTCAAGTAACATGATAGATTAGTAAGGATCGATTAGATACAGCACAGGAACAAAGCTAATACGTGTTGTTTCGTTTAAAACTATTTCCAGCTCCTGCTGCGTCCAAAAACTTTGTATCTCACATCAGACTTACTGGAGTACATCCAAACGTCAAATAACATGTTAGATAAGTAAGGATCGTTTAGATACATCACAGGAACAGCGCTAATACGTGTTGTTTCGTTCAAAACTAATTCCAGCTTCTGCTGTGTCCGAGAACTTTGTATCTCACATCAGAGTTACTGGAGTCCGTCCAAACGTCAAATAACATGATAGATGAGTAAGGATCGATTAGATACATCACAGGAACAACGCTAATATGTGTTGTTTCGTTTAAAACTATTTCCAGCTGCTGCTGCCTCCGAAAATTTCGTATCTCACATTAGAGTTACTGGAGTCCATCGAGACGTCAAATAACATAGTAGCCAAGTAAGGATCGATTAGATACATCACAGGAACAACGCTAATACGTATTGTTTCGTTTAAAACTATTTCCAGCTCCTGCTGCGTCCAAAAACTTGGTATCTCACATCAGACTTACTGGAGTCCATCCAAACGTCAAATAACATGTTAGATAAGTAAGGATCGTTTAGATACATCACAGGAACAACGCTAATACGTGTTGTTTCGTTCAAAACTATTTCCAGCTTCTGCTGCGTCCGAAAACTTCGTATCTCACATCAGAGTTACTGGAGTCCATCGAAACCTCAAATAACATGATAGATAAGTAAGGATCGATTAGATACATCACAGGAACAACGCTAATGCGTGTTGTATCGTTTAAAACTATTTTTAGCTTCAGCTGCGTCCGAGAACTTCGTATCTCACATCAAAGTTACTGGAGTCCATCGAAACGCCAAATAAGATGATAGATGAGTAAGGATCGATTAGATACATCACAGGAACAACGCTAATGCGTGTTGTTTCGACTAAAACTATTTCCAGCTTCAGCTGCGTCCGAGAACTTCGTATCTCACATCAAAGTTACTGGAGTCCATCGAAACGCCAAATAACATGATAGATGAGTAAGGATCGATTAGATACATCACAGGAACAACGCTAATACGTGTTGTTTCATTTAAAACTATTTCTAGCTTCTGCTGCGTCCGAGAACTTCGTATCTCACATCAGGGTTACTGGAGTCCATCCAAACGTCAAATAACATGATATATACGTAAGGATCGATTAGATACATCACAGGAACAACGCTAATACGTGTTTTTTCGTTTAAAACTATTTCTAGCTTCAGCTGCGTCCGAGAACTTCGTAACTCACATCAAAGTTACTGGAGTCCATAGAAACAACAAATAACATGATAGATGAGTAAGGATCGATTAGATACATCACAGGAACAACGCTAATACGTGTTGTTTCGTTTAAAACTATTTCTAGCTTCAGCTGCGTCCGAGAACTTCGTATCTCACATCAAAGCTACTGGAGTCCATCGAAACGTCAAATAACATAGTAGATAAGTAAGGATCGCTTAGACACATCACAGGAACAACGTTAATACTTGTTGTTTCGTTCAAAACTATTTTCAGCTTCTGCTGCGTCCGAAAACTTTGTATCTCACATCAGAGTTACTGGAGTCCATCCAAAGGTCAAATAACTTGATAGATGAGTAAGGATCGATTAGATACATCACAGGAACAACGCTAATACGTGTTGTTTCGTTTAAAACTATTTCTAGCTTCAGCTGCGTCCGAGAACTTCGTATCTCACATCAAAGTTACTGGAGTCCATCGAAACGCCAAGTAACATGATAGATGAGTAAGGATCGATTAGATACATCACAGGAACAACGCTAATGCGTGTTGTTTCGTTTAAAACTATTTCTAGCTTCAGCTGCGTCCGAGAACTTCGTATCTCACATCAAAGTTACTGGAGTCCATCGAAACGCCAAGTAACATGATAGATGAGTAAGGATCGATTAGATACATCACTGGAACAACGCTAATCCGTGTTGTTTCGTTTAAAACTATTTCCAGCTTCAGCTGCGTCCGAGAACTTCGTATCTCACATCAAAGTTACTGGAGTCCATCGAAACGCCAAGTAACATGATAGATGAGTAAGGATCGATTAGATACATCACAGGAACAACGCTAATGCGTGTTGTTTCGTTTAAAACTATTTCCAGCTTCTGCTGCGTCCGAGAACTTCGTATCTCACATCAGAGTTACTGGAGTCCATCCAAACGCCACATAACATGATAGATGAGTAAGGATCGATTAGATACATCACAGGGCAACGCTAATACGTGTTGTTTCGTTTAAAACTATTTCCAGCTTCTGCTGCGTCCGAGAACTTCGTATCTCACATCAGGGTTACTGGAGTCCATCCAAACGTCAAATAACATGATATATAAGTAAGGATCGATTAGATACATCACAGGAACAACGCTAATGCGTGTTGTTTCGTTTAAAACTATTTCTAGCTTCAGCTGCGTCCGAGAACTTCGTAACTCACATCAAAGTTACTGGAGTCCATCGAAACGCCAAATAACATGATAGATGAGTAAGGATCGATTAGATACATCACAGGAACAACGCTAATACTTGTTGTTTCGTTTAAAACTATTTCTAGCTTCAGCTGCGTCCGAGAACTTCGTATCTCACATCAAAGTTACTGGAGTTCATCGAAACGTCAAATAACATAGTAGATATGTAAGGATCGCTTAGATACATCACAGGAACAACGTTAATACGTGTTGTTTCGTTCAAAACTATTTCCAGCTTCTGCTGCGTCCGAAAACTTTGTATCTCACATCAGAGTTACTGGAGTCCATCCAAACGTCAAATAACATGATAGATGAGTATGGATCGATTAGATACATCACAGGAACAACGCTAATATGTGTTGTTTCGTTTAAAACTATTTCCAGCTGCTGCTGCGTCCGAAAATTTCGTATCTCACATTAGAGTTACTGGAGTCCATCGAAACATCA
The DNA here is from genome assembly GCA_036172665.1 of Prosopocoilus inquinatus. Lineage (NCBI taxonomy): Eukaryota > Metazoa > Arthropoda > Insecta > Coleoptera > Lucanidae > Prosopocoilus > Prosopocoilus inquinatus. The sequence continues at coordinate 30,562,646 of CM069879.1, forward strand.
AATATAGTAGCTAAGTAAGGATCGATTAGATACATCACAGGAACAACGCTAATACGTGTTGTTTCGTTCAAAACTATTTCCAGCTTCTGCTGCGTCCAAAAACTTTGTATCTCACATCAGAGTTACTGGAGTCCATCCAAACGTAAAATAACATGATAGATGAGTAAGGATCGATTAGATACATCACAGGAACATCGCTAATGCGTGTTGTTTCGTTTAAAACTATTTCCAGCTTCTGCTGCGTCCGAAAACGTCTTATCTCACATCAGAGTTACTGGAGTCCATCGAAACGTCAAATAACATGATAGATAAGTAAGGATCGATTAGAAACAGCACAGGAACAACGCTAATACGTGTTGTTTCGTTTAAAACTATTTCCAGCTCCTGCTGCGTCCAAAAACATTGTATCTCACATCAGACTTACTGGAGTCCATCCAAACGTCAAATAACATGTTAGATAAGTAAGGATCGTTTAGATACATCACAGGAACAACGCTAATACGTGTTGTTTCGTTCAAAACTATTTCCAGCTTCTGCTGCGTGCGAGAACTTTGTATCTCACATCAGAGTTACTGGAGTCCGTCCAAACGTCAAATAACATGATAGATGAGTAAGGATCGATTAAATACATCACAGGAACAACGCTAATATGTGTTGTTTCGTTCAAAACTATTTCCAGGTTCTGCTGCGTCCGAGAAATTTGTTTCTCACATCAGAGTTACTGGAGTCCATCCAAACGTCAAATAACATGATAGATGAGTAAGGATCGATTAGATACATCACAGGAACAACTCTAATGCGTGATGTTTCGTTTAAAACTATTTCCAGCTTCAGCTGCGTCCGAGAACTTCGCATCTCACATCAAAGTTACTGGAGTCCATCGAAACGCCAAATAACATGATAGATGAGTAAGGATCGATTAGATACATCACAGGAACAACGCTAATTCGTGTTGTTTCGTTCAAAACTGTTTCCAGCTTCTGCTGCGTCCGAAAACTTCGTATCCCACATCAGAGTTACTGGAGTCCGTTGAAACGTCAAATAACATTGTAGATAAGTAGGGATCGATTAGATACAGTACAGGAACAACGATAATACGTGTTGTTTCGTTTAAAACTATTTCCAGCTCCTGCTGCGTCCAAGAACTTTGTATCTCACATCAGACTTACTGGAGTCCATCCAAACGTCAAATAACATGTTAGATAAGTAAGGATCGATTAGATACATCACAGGAACAACGCTAATGCGTGTTGTTTCGTTTAAAACTATTTCCAGTTTCAGCTGCGTCCGAGAACTTCGTATCTCTCATCAAAGTTACTGGAGTCCATCGAAACGCCAAGTAACATGATAGATGAGTAAGGATCGATTAGATACATCACAGGAACAACGCTAATACGTGTTGTTTCGTTCAAAACTATTTCCAGCTTCTGCTGCGTCCATAAACTTTGTATCTCACATCAGAGTTACTGGAGTCCATCCAAAGGTCAAATAACTTGATAGATGAGTAAGGATCGATTAGATACATCACAGGAACAACGCTAATACGTGTTGTTTCGTTTAAAACTATTTCTAGCTTCAGCTGCGTCCGAGAACTTCGTATCTCACATCAAAGTTACTGGAGTCCATCGAAACGCCAAGTAACATGATAGATGAGTAAGGATCGATTAGATACATCACAGGAACAACGCTAATGCGTGTTGTTTCGTTTAAAACTATTTCTAGTTTCAGCTGCGTCCGAGAACTTCGTATCTCACATCAAAGTTACTGGAGTCCATCGAAACGTCAAATAACATGATAGATGAGTAAGGATCGATTAGATACATCACAGGAACAACGCTAATGCGTGTTGTTTCGTTTAAAACTATTTCCAGCTTCAGCTGCGTCCGAGAACTTCGTATCTCACATCAAAGTTACTGGAGTCCATCGAAACGCCAAGTAACATGATAGATGAGTAAGGATCGATTAGATACATCACAGGAACAACGCTAATGCGTGTTGTTTCGTTTAAAACTATTTCCAGCTTCTGCTGCGTCCGAGAACTTCGTATCTCACATCAGAGTTACTGGAGTCCATCCAAACGTCAAATAACATGACAGATAAGGAAGGATCGATTAGATACATCACAGGAACAACGCTAATACGTGTTGTTTCGTTTAAAACTATTTCCAGCTGCTGCTGCTTCCGAAAATTTCGTATCTCACATTAGAGTTACTGGAGTCCATCGAAACGTCAAATAACATAGTAGCTAAGTAAGGATCGATTAGATACATCACAGGAACAACGCTAATTCGTGTTGTTTCGTTCAAAACTATTTCCAGCTTCTGCTGCGTCCAAAAACTTTGTATCTCACATCAGAGTTACTGGAGTCCATCCAAACGTAAAATAACATGATAGATGAGTAAGGATCGATTAGATACATCACAGGAACATCGCTAATGCGTGTTGTTTCGTTTAAAACTATTTCCAGCTTCTGCTGCGTCCGAAAACGTCGTATCTCACATCAGAGTTATTGGAGTCCATCGATACGTCAAATAACATGATAGATAAGTAAGGATCGATTAGATACAGCACAGGAACAACGCTAATACGTGTTGTTTCGTTTAAAACTATTTCCAGCTCCTGATGGGTCCAAAAACTTCGTATCTCACATCAGAATTAATAGAGTCCATCGAAACGTCAAATAACATGATAGATGAATAAGGATCGATTAGATACATCACAGGAACAACGCTAATGCGTGTTGTTTCGTTTAAAACTATTTCCAGCTTCTGCTGCGTCCGAAAATTTCGTATCTCACATCAGAGTTACTGGAGTCCATCGAAACGTCAAATAACATAGTAGATATGTAAGGATCGCTTAGATACATCACAGGAACAACGTTAATACGTGTTGTTTCGTTCAAAACTATTTCCAGCTTCTGCTGCGTCCGAAAACTTTGTATCTCACATCAGAGTTACTGGAGTCCATCCAAACGTCAAATAACATGATAGATGAGTAAGGATCGATTAGATACATCACAGGAACAACGCTAATATGTGTTGTTTCGTTTAAAACTATTTCCAGCTGCTGCTGCGTCCGAAAATTTCGTATCTCACATTAGAGTTACTGGAGTCCATCGAAACATCAAATATAGTAGCTAAGTAAGGATCGATTAGATACATCACAGGAACAACGCTAATTCGTGTTGTTTCGTTCAAAACTGTTTCCAGCTTCTGCTGCGTCCGAAAACTTCGTATCCCACATCAGAGTTACTGGAGTCCGTTGAAACGTCAAATAACATTGTAGATAAGTAGGGATCGATTAGATACAGTACAGGAACAACGCTAATACGTGTTGTTTCGTTTAAAACTATTTCCAGCTCCTGCTGCGTCCAAGAACTTTGTATCTCACATCAGACTTACTGGAGTCCATCCAAACGTCAAATAACATGTTAGATAAGTAAGGATCGATTAGATACATCACAGGAACAACGCTAATGCGTGTTGTTTCGTTTAAAACTATTTCCAGTTTCAGCTGCGTCCGAGAACTTCGTATCTCTCATCAAAGTTACTGGAGTCCATCGAGACGCCAAGTAACATGATAGATGAGTAAGGATCGATTAGATACATCACAGGAACAACGCTAATACGTGTTGTTTCGTTCAAAACTATTTCCAGCTTCTGCTGCGTCCATAAACTTTGTATCTCACATCAGAGTTACTGGAGTCCATCCAAAGGTCAAATAACTTGATAGATGAGTAAGGATCGATTAGATACATCACAGGAACAACGCTAATACGTGTTGTTTCGTTTAAAACTATTTCTAGCTTCAGCTGCGTCCGAGAACTTCGTATCTCACATCAAAGTTACTGGAGTCCATCGAAACGCCAAGTAACATGATAGATGAGTAAGGATCGATTAGATACATCACAGGAACAACGCTAATGCGTGTTGTTTCGTTTAAAACTATTTCTAGTTTCAGCTGCGTCCGAGAACTTCGTATCTCACATCAAAGTTACTGGAGTCCATCGAAACGTCAAATAACATGATAGATGAGTAAGGATCGATTAGATACATCACAGGAACAACGCTAATGCGTGTTGTTTCGTTTAAAACTATTTCCAGCTTCAGCTGCGTCCGAGAACTTCGTATCTCACATCAAAGTTACTGGAGTCCATCGAAACGCCAAGTAACATGATAGATGAGTAAGGATCGATTAGATACATCACAGGAACAACGCTAATGCGTGTTGTTTCGTTTAAAACTATTTCCAGCTTCTGCTGCGTCCGAGAACTTCGTATCTCACATCAGAGTTACTGGAGTCCATCCAAACGTCAAATAACATGACAGATAAGGAAGGATCGATTAGATACATCACAGGAACAACGCTAATACGTGTTGTTTCGTTTAAAACTATTTCCAGCTGCTGCTGCGTCCGAAAATTTCGTATCTCACATTAGAGTTACTGGAGTCCATCGAAACGTCAAATAACATAGTAGCTAAGTAAGGATCGATTAGATACATCACAGGAACAACGCTAATACGTGTTGTTTCGTTCAAAACTATTTCCAGCTTCTGCTGCGTCCAAAAACTTTTTATCTCACATCAGAGTTACTGGAGTCCATCCAAACGTAAAATAACATGATAGATGAGTAAGGATCGATTAGATACATCTCAGGAACATCGCTAATGCGTGTTGTTTCGTTTAAAACTATTTCCAGCTTCTGCTGCGTCCGAAAACGTCGTATCTCACATCAGAGTTATTGGAGTCCATCGATACGTCAAATAACATGATAGATAAGTAAGGATCGATTAGATACAGCACAGGAACAACGCTAATACGTGTTGTTTCGTTTAAAACTATTTCCAGCTCCTGCTGGGTCCAAAAACTTCGTATCTCACATCAGAATTACTAGAGTCCATCGAAACGTCAAATAACATGATAGATGAATAAGGATCGATTAGATACATCACAGGAACAACGCTAATGCGTGTTGTTTCGTTTAAAACTATTTCCAGCTTCTGCTGCGTCCGAAAATTTCGTATCTCACATCAGAGTTACTGGAGTCCATCGAAACTTCAAATAACATATTAGATAAGTAAGGATCGATTAGATACATCACAGGAACAACGCTAATACGTGTTGTTTCGTTCAAAACTATTTCCAGGTTCTGCTGCGTCCGAGAAATTTGTTTCTCACATCAGAGTTACTGGAGTCCATCCAAACGTCAAATAACATGATAGATGAGTAAGGATCGATTAGATACATCACAGGAACAACTCTAATGCGTGATGTTTCGTTTAAAACTATTTCCAGCTTCAGCTGCGTCCGAGAACTTCGCATCTCACATCAAAGTTACTGGAGTCCATCGAAACGCCAAATAACATGATAGATGAGTAAGGATCGATTAGATACATCACAGGAACAACGCTAATTCGTGTTGTTTCGTTCAAAACTGTTTCCAGCTTCTGCTGCGTCCGAAAACTTCGTATCTCACATCAGAGTTACTGGAGTCTGTTGAAACGTCAAATAACATTGTAGATAAGTAGGGATCGATTAGATACAGTACAGGAACAACGCTAATACGTGTTGTTTCGTTTAAAACTATTTCCAGCTCCTGCTGCGTCCAAGAACTTTGTATCTCACATCAGACTTACTGGAGTCCATCCAAACGTCAAATAACATGTTAGATAAGTAAGGATCGATTAGATACATCACAGGAACAACGCTAATGCGTGTTGTTTCGTTTAAAACTATTTCCAGTTTCAGCTGCGTCCGAGAACTTCGTATCTCTCATCAAAGTTACTGGAATCCATCGAGACGCCAAGTAACATGATAGATGAGTAAGGATCGATTAGATACATCACAGGAACAACGCTAATACGTGTTGTTTCGTTCAAAACTATTTCCAGCTTCTGCTGCGTCCATAAACTTTGTATCTCACATCAGAGTTACTGGAGTCCATCCAAAGGTCAAATAACTTGATAGATGAGTAAGGATCGATTAGATACATCACAGGAACAACGCTAATACGTGTTGTTTCGTTTAAAACTATTTCTAGTTTCAGCTGCGTCCGAGAACTTCGTATCTCACATCAAAGTTACTGGAGTCCATCGAAACGTCAAATAACATGATAGATGAGTAAGGATCGATTAGATACATCACACGAACAACGCTAATGCGTGTTGTTTCGTTTAAAACTATTTCCAGCTTCAGCTGCGTCCGAGAACTTCGTATCTCACATCAAAGTTACTGGAGTCCATCGAAACGCCAAGTAACATGATAGATGAGTAAGGATCGATTAGATACATCACAGGAACAACGCTAATGCGTGTTGTTTCGTTTAAAACTATTTCCAGCTTCTGCTGCGTCCGAGAACTTCGTATCTCACATCAGAGTTACTGGAGTCCATCCAAACGTCAAATAACATGACAGATAAGGAAGGATCGATTAGATACATCACAGGAACAACGCTAATACGTGTTGTTTCGTTTAAAACTATTTCCAGCTGCTGCTGCGTCCGAAAATTTCGTATCTCACATTAGAGTTACTGGAGTCCATCGAAACGTCAAATAACATAGTAGCTAAGTAAGGATCGATTAGATACATCACAGGAACAACGCTAATACGTGTTGTTTCGTTCAAAACTATTTCCAGCTTCTGCTGCGTCCAAAAACTTTGTATCTCACATCAGAGTTACTGGAGTCCATTCAAACGTAAAATAACATGATAGATGAGTAAGGATCGATTAGATACATCACAGGAACATCGCTAATGCGTGTTGTTTCGTTTAAAACTATTTCCAGCTTCTGCTGCGTCCGAAAACGTCGTATCTCACATCAGAGTTTTTGGAGTCCATCGATACGTCAAATAACATGATAGATAAGTAAGGATCGATTAGATACAGCACAGGAACAACGCTAATACGTGTTGTTTCGTTTAAAACTATTTCCAGCTCCTGCTGGGTCCAAAAACTTCGTATCTCACATCAGAATTACTAGAGTCCATCGAAACGTCAAATAACATGATAGATGAATAAGGATCGATTAGATACATCACAGGAACAACGCTAATGCGTGTTGTTTCGTTTAAAACTATTTCCAGCTTCTGCTGCGTCCGAAAATTTCGTATCTCACATCAGAGTTACTGGAGTCCATCGAAACTTCAAATAACATAGTAGATAAGTAAGGATCGATTAGATACATCACAGGAACAACGCTAATACGTGTTGTTTCGTTCAAAACTATTTCCAGCTTCTGCTGCGTCCGAGAAATTTGTTTCTCACATCAGAGTTACTGGAGTCCATCCAAACGTCAAATAACATGATAGATGAGTAAGGATCGATTAGATACATCACAGGAACAACTCTAATGCGTGATGTTTCGTTTAAGACTATTTCCAGCTTCAGCTGCGTCCGAGAACTTCGCATCTCACATCAAAGTTACTGGAGTCCATCGAAACGCCAAGTAACATGATAGATGAGTAAGGATCGATTAGATACATCACAGGAACAACGCTAATGCGTGTTGTTTCGTTTAAAACTATTTCCAGCTTCTGCTGCGTCCGAGAACTTCGTATCTCACATCAGAGTTACTGGAGTCCATCCAAACGTCAAATAACATGACAGATGAGGAAGGATCGATTAGATACATCACAGGAACAACGCTAATACGTGTTGTTTCGTTTAAAACTATTTCCAGCTCCTGCTGGGTCCAAAAACTTCGTATCTCACATCAGAATTACTAGAGTCCATCGAAACGTCAAATAACATGATAGATGAGTAAGGATCGATTAGGTACACCACAGGAACAACGCTAATATGTGTTGTTTCGTTTAAAACTATTTCCAGCTGCTGCTGCGTCCGAAAATTTCGTATCTCACATTAGAGTTACTGGAGTCCATCGAAACGTCAAATAACATAGTAGCTAAGTAAGGATCGATTAGATACATCACAGGAACAACGCTAATACGTGTTGTTTCGTTTAAAACTATTTCTAGCTTCAGCTGCGTCCGAGAACTTCGTATCTCACATCAAAGTTACTGGAGTCCATCGAAACGCCAAGTAACATGATAGATGAGTAAGGATCGATTAGATACATCACAGGAACAACGCTAATGCGTGTTGTTTCGTTTAAAACTATTTCTAGCTTCAGCTGCGTCCGAGAACTTCGTATCTCACATCAAAGTTACTGGAGTCCATCGAAACGTCAAATAACATGATAGATGAGTAAGGATCGATTAGATACATCACAGGAACAACGCTAATGGGTGTTGTTTCGTTTAAAACTATTTCCAGCTTCAGCTGCGTCCGAGATCTTCGTATCTCACATCAAAGTTACTGTAGTCCATCGAAACGCCAAGTAACATGATAGATGAGTAAGGATCGATTAGATACATCACAGGAACAACGCTAATGCGTGTTGTTTCGTTTAAAACTATTTCCAGCTTCTGCTGCGTCCGAGAACTTCGTATCTCACATCAGAGTTACTGGAGTCCATCCAAACGTCAAATAACATGACAGATAAGGAAGGATCGATTAGATACATCACAGGAACAACGCTAATACGTGTTGTTTCGTTTAAAACTATTTCCAGCAGCTGCTGCGTCCGAAAATTTCGTATCTCACATTAGAGTTACTGGAGTCCATCGAAACGTCAAATAACATGATAGATGGGTAAGGATCGATTAGATACATCACAGGAACAACGCTAATACGTGTTGTTTCGTTCAAAACTATTTCCAGCTTCTGCTGCGTCCAAAAACTTTGTATCTCATATCAGAGTTACTGGAGTCCATCCAAACGTAAAATAACATGATAGATGAGTAAGGATCGATTAGATACATCACAGGAACATCGCTAATGCGTGTTGTTTCGTTTAAAACTATTTCCAGCTTCTGCTGCGTCCGAAAACGTCGTATCTCACATCAGAGTTACTGGAGTCCATCGAAACGTCAAATAACATGATAGATAAGTAAGGATCGATTAGATACAGCACAGGAACAACGCTAATACGTGTTGTTTCGTTTAAAACTATTTCCAGCTTCTGCTGCGTCCGAGAACTTTGTATCTCACATCAGAGTTACTGGAGCCCGTCCAAACGTCAAATAACATGATAGATGAGTAAGGATCGATTAGGTACACCACAGGAACAACGCTAATATGTGTTGTTTCGTTTAAAACTATTTCCAGCTGCTGCTGCGTCCGAAAATTTCGTATCTCACATTAGAGTTACTGGAGTCCATCGAAACGTCAAATAACATAGTAGCTAAGTAAGGATCGATTAGATACATCACAGGAACAACGCTAATACGTGTTGTTTCGTTCAAAACTATGTCCAGCTTCTGCTGGGTCCGTAAACTTTGTATCTCACATCAGAGTTACTGGAGTCCATCCAAACGTCAAATAACTTGATAGATGAGTAAGGATCGATTAGATACATCACAGGAACAACGCTAATACGTGTTGTTTCGTTTAAAACTATTTCTAGATTCAGCTGCTTCCGAGAACTTCGTATCTCACATCAGGGTTACTGGAGTCCATCCAAACGTCAAATAACATGATAGATCAGTAAGGATCGATTAGATACATCACAGGAACAACGCTAATGCGTGTTGTTTCGTTTAAAACTATTTCTAGCTTCAGCTGCGTCCGAGAACTTCGTATCTCACATCAAAGTTACTGGAGTCCATCGAAACGCCAAATAACATGATAGATGAGTAAGGATCGATTAGATACATCACAGGAACAACGCTAATACGTGTTGTTTCGTTCAAAACTATGTCCAGCTTCTGCTGCGTCCGTAAACTTTGTATCTCACATCAGAGTTACTGGAGTCCATCCAAACGCCAAGTAACATGATAGATGAGTAAGGATCGACTAGATACATCACAGGAACAACGCTAATGCGTGTTGTTTCGTTTAAAACTATTTCCAGCTTCTGCTGCGTCCGAAAATTTCGTATCTCACATCAAAGTTACTGGAGTCCATCGAAACGCTACATAACATGATGGATGAGTAAGGATCGATTAGATACATCACAGGAACAACGCTAATGCGTTTTGTTTCGTTTAAAACTATTTCCAGCTTCTGCTGCGTCCGAGAACTTCGTATCTCACATCAGGGTTACTGGAGTCCATCCAAACGTCAAATAACATGATAGATCAGTAAGGATCGATTAGATACATCACAGGAACAACGCTAATGCGTGTTGTTTCGTTTAAAACTATTTCTAGCTTCAGCTGCGTCCGAGAACTTCGTATCTCACATCAAAGTTACTGGAGTCCATCGAAACGCCAAATAACATGATAGATGAGTAAGGATCGATTAGATACATCACAGGAACAACGCTAATGCGTGTTGTTTCGTTTAAAACTATTTCTAGCTTCAGCTGCGTCCGAGAACTTCGTATCTCACATCAAAGTTACTGGAGTCCATCGAAACGTCAAATAACATGATAGATGAGTAAGGATCGATTAGATACATCACAGGAACAACGCTAATGCGTGTTGTTTCGTTTAAAACTATTTCCAGCTTCTGCTGCGTCCGAGAACTTCGTATCTCACATCAGAGTTACTGGAGTCCATCCAAACGTCAAATAACATGATAGATAAGTAAGGATCGATTAGATACATCACAGGAACAACGCTAATACGTGTTGTTTCGTTTAAAACTATTTCCAGCTTCTGCTGCGTCCGAAAACGTCGTATCTCACATCAGAGTTACTGGAGTCCATCGAAACGTCAAATAACATGATAGATAAGTAAGGATCGAATAGATACATCACAGGAACAACGCTAATACGTGTTGTTTCGTTTAAAACTATTTCTAGCTTCAGCTGCGTCCGAGAACTTCGTATCTCACATCAAAGTTACTGGAGTCCATCGAAACGCCAAGTAACATGATAGATAAGTAAGGATCGTTTAGATACATCACAGGAACAACGCTAATACGTGTTGTTTCGTTCAAAACTAATTCCAGCTTCTGCTGTGTCCGAGAACTTTGTATCTCACAGAAGAGATACTGGAGTCCGTCCAAACGTCAAATAACATGATAGATGAGTAAGGATCGACTAGATACATCACAGGAACAACGCTAATGCGTGTTGTTTCGTTCAAAACTATTTCCAGCTTCAGCTGCGTCCGAGAACTTCGTATCTCACATCAAAGTTACTGGAGTCCATCGAAACGCCAAATAACATGATAGATGAGTAAGGATCGATTAGATACATCACAGGAACAGCGCTAATTCGTGTTGTTTCGTTCAAAACTGTTTCCAGCTTCTGCTGCGTCCGAAAACTTCGTATCTCACATCAGAGTTACTGGAGTCCGTTGAAACGTCAAATAACATTGTATATAAGTAGGGATCGATTAGATAGAGCACAGGAACAACTCCAATACGTGTTGTTTCGTTTAAAACTATTTCCAGCTCCTGCTGCGTCCAAAAACTTTGTATCTCACATCAGACTTACTGGAGTCCATCCAAACGTCAAATAACATGTTAGATAAGTAAGGATCGTTTAGATACATCACAGGAACAACGCTAATACGTGTTGTTTCATTTAAAACTATTTCCAGCTTCTGCTGCGTCCGAAAATTTCGTATCTCACATCAGAGTTACTGGAGTCCATCGAAACTTCAAATAACATAGTAGATAAATAAGGATCGATTAGATACATCACAGGAACAACGCTAATACGAGTTGTTTCGTTTAAAACTATTTCCAGCTCCTGCTGCGTCCAAAAACTTCGTATCTCACATCAGAATTACTAGAGTCCATCGAAACGTCAAATAACATGATAGATGAGTAAGGATCGATTAGATACATCACAGGAACAACGCTAATGCGTGTTGTTTCGTTTAAAACTATTTCCAGCTTCTGCTGCGTCCGAAAATTTCGTATCTCACATCAGAGTTACTGGAGTCCATCGAAACTTCAAATAACATAGTAGATAAATAAGGATCGATTAGATACATCACAGGAACAACGCTAATACGTGTTGTTTCGTTTAAAACTATTTCCAGCTTCTGCTGCGTCCGAGAACTTCGTATCTCACATCAGGGTTACTGGAGTTCATCCAAACGTCAAATAACATGATAGATAAGTAAGGATCGATTAGATACATCACAGGAACAACGCTAATGCGTGTTGTTTCGTTTAAAACTATTTCTAGCTTCAGCTGGGTCCGAGAACATCGTATCTCACATCAAAGTTACTGGAGTCCATCGAAACGCCAAATAACATGATAGATGAGTAAGGATCGATTAGATACATCACAGGGACAACGCTAATACGTGTTGTTTCGTTTAAAACTATTTCCAGCTTCTGCTGCGTCCGAGAACTTCGTATCTCACATCAGGGTTACTGGAGTCCATCCAAACGTCAAATAACATGATAGATCAGTAAGGATCGATTAGATACATCACAGGAACAACGCTAATGCGTGTTGTTTCGTTTAAAACTATTTCTAGCTTCAGCTGCGTCCGAGAACTTCGTATCTCACATCAAAGTTACTGGAGTCCATCGAAACGCCAAATAACATGATAGATGAGTAAGGATCGATTAGATACATCACAGGAACAACGCTAATGCGTGTTGTTTCGTTTAAAACTATTTCTAGCTTCAGCTGCGTCCGAGAACTTCGTATCTCACATCAAAGTTACTGGAGTCCATCGAAACGTCAAATAACATGATAGATGAGTAAGGATCGATTAGATACATCACAGGAACAACGCTAATGCGTGTTGTTTCGTTTAAAACTATTTCCAGCTTCTGCTGCGTCCGAGAACTTCGTATCTCACATCAGAGTTACTGGAGTCCATCCAAACGTCAAATAACATGATGGATGAGTAAGGATCGATTAGATACATCACAGGAACAACGCTAATGCGTTTTGTTTCGTTTAAAACTATTTCCAGCTTCTGCTGCGTCCGAGAACTTCGTATCTCACATCAGGGTTACTGGAGTCCATCCAAACGTCAAATAACATGATAGATCAGTAAGGATCGATTAGATACATCACAGGAACAACGCTAATGCGTGTTGTTTCGTTTAAAACTATTTCTAGCTTCAGCTGCGTCCGAGAACTTCGTATCTCACATCAAAGTTACTGGAGTTCATCGAAACGCCAAATAACATGATAGATGAGTAAGGATCGATTAGATACATCACAGGAACAACGCTAATGCGTGTTGTTTCGTTTAAAACTATTTCTAGCTTCAGCTGCGTCCGAGAACTTCGTATCTCACATCAAAGTTACTGGAGTCCATCGAAACGTCAAATAACATGATAGATGAGTAAGGATCGATTAGATACATCACAGGAACAACGCTAATGCGTGTTGTTTCGTTTAAAACTATTTCCAGCTTCTGCTGCGTCCGAGAACTTCGTATCTCACATCAGAGTTACTGGAGTCCATCCAAACGTCAAATAACATGATAGATAAGTAAGGATCGATTAGATACATCACAGGAACAACGCTAATACGTGTTGTTTCGTTTAAAACTATTTCCAGCTTCTGCTGCGTCCGAAAACGTCGTATCTCACATCAGAGTTACTGGAGTCCATCGAAACGTCAAATAACATGATAGATAAGTAAGGATCGAATAGATACATCACAGGAACAACGCTAATACGTGTTGTTTCGTTTAAAACTATTTCTAGCTTCAGCTGCGTCCGAGAACTTCGTATCTCACATCAAAGTTACTGGAGTCCATCGAAACGCCAAGTAACATGATAGATAAGTAAGGATCGTTTAGATACATCACAGGAACAACGCTAATGCGTGTTGTTTCGTTTAAAACTATTTCCAGCTTCTGCTGCGTCCGAAAATTTCGTATCTCACATCAGAGTTACTGGAGTCCATCGAAACTTCAAATAACATAGTAGATAAATAAGGATCGATTAGATACATCACAGGAACAACGCTAATACGTGTTGTTTCGTTTAAAACTATTTCCAGCTTCTGCTGCGTCCGAGAACTTCGTATCTCACATCAGGGTTACTGGAGTCCATCCAAACGTCAAATAACATGATATATAAGTAAGGATCGATTAGATACATCACAGGAACAACGCTAATGCGTGTTGTTTCGTGATCTCACATCAGACTTACTGGAGTCCATCCAAACGTCAAATAACATGTTAGATAAGTAAGGATCGTTTAGATACATCACAGGAACAACGCTAATACGTGTTGTTTCATTTAAAACTATTTCCAGCTTCTGCTGCGTCCGAAAATTTCGTATCTCACATCAGAGTTACTGGAGTCCATCGAAACTTCAAATAACATAGTAGATAAATAAGGATCGATTAGATACATCACAGGAACAACGCTAATACGTGTTGTTTCGTTTAAAACTATTTCCAGCTCCTGCTGCGTCCAAAAACTTCGTATCTCACATCAGAATTACTAGAGTCCATCGAAACGTCAAATAACATGATAGATGAGTAAGGATCGATTAGATACATCACAGGAACAACGCTAATGCGTGTTGTTTCGTTTAAAACTATTTCCAGCTTCTGCTGCGTCCGAAAATTTCGTATCTCACATCAGAGTTACTGGAGTCCATCGAAACTTCAAATAACATAGTAGATAAATAAGGATCGATTAGATACATCACAGGAACAACGCTAATACGTGTTGTTTCGTTTAAAACTATTTCCAGCTTCTGCTGCGTCCGAGAACTTCGTATCTCACATCAGGGTTACTGGAGTTCATCCAAACGTCAAATAACATGATAGATAAGTAAGGATCGATTAGATACATCACAGGAACAACGCTAATGCGTGTTGTTTCGTTTAAAACTATTTCTAGCTTCAGCTGGGTCCGAGAACATCGTATCTCACATCAAAGTTACTGGAGTCCATCGAAACGCCAAATAACATGATAGATGAGTAAGGATCGATTAGATACATCACAGGGACAACGCTAATACGTGTTGTTTCGTTTAAAACTATTTCCAGCTTCTGCTGCGTCCGAGAACTTCGTATCTCACATCAGGGTTACTGGAGTCCATCCAAACGTCAAATAACATGATATATAAGTAAGGATCGATTAGATACATCACAGGAACAACGCTAATGCGTGTTGTTTCGTTAAAAACTATTTCTAGCTTCAGCTGCGTCCGAGAACTTCGTAACTCACATCAAAGTTACTGGAGTCCATCGAAACGCCAAATAACATGATAGATGAGTAAGGATCGATTAGATACATCACAGGCACAACGCTAATACTTGTTGTTTCGTTTAAAACTATTTCTAGCTTCAGGTGCGTCCGAGAACTTCGTATCTCACATCAAAGTTACTGGAGTCCATCCAAACGTCAAATAACATGATATATAAGTAAGGATCGATTAGATACAGCACAGGAACAACGCTAATACGTGTTGTTTCGCTTAAAACTATTTCCAGATCCTGCTGCGTCCCAAAACTTTGTATCTCACATCAGACTTACTGGAGTCCATCCAAACGTCAAATAACATGTTAGATAAGTAAGGATCGTTTAGATGCATCACAGGAACAACGCTAATGCGTGTTGTTTCATTTAAAACTGTTTCCAGCTTCTGCTGCGTCCGAGAACTTCGTATATCACATCAGGGTTACTGGAGTCCATCCAAACGTCAAATAGCATGATAGATAAGTAAGGATCGATTAGATACAGCACAGGAACAACGCTAATGCGTGTTGTTTCGTTTAAAACTATTTCCAGCTTCCGCTGCATCCGATAATTTCGTGTCTCACATCAGGGTTACTGGAGTCCATCGAAACGCCAAATAACATGATAGATGAGTAAGGATCGATTAGATACATTACAGGAACAACGCTAATTCGTGTTGTTTCGTTCAAAACTGTTTCCAGCTTCTGCTGCGTCCGAAAACTTCGTATCTCACATCAGAGTTACTGGAGTCCGTTGAAACGTCAAATAACATTGTAGATAAGTAGGGATCGATTAGATACAGCACAGGAACAACGCTAATACGTGTTGTTTCGTTTAAAACTATTTCCAGCTCCTGCTGCGTCCAAGAACTTTGTATCTCACACCAGACTTACTGGAGTCTATCCAAACGTCAAATAACATGTTAGATAAGTAAGGATCGTTTAGATACATCACAGGAACAACGCTAATACGTGTTGTTTCGTTCAAAACTAATTCCAGCTTCTGCTGTGTCCGAGAACTTTGTATCTCACATCGGAGTTACTGGAGTCCGTCCAAACGTCAAATAACATGATAGATGAGTAAGGATCGACTAGATACATCACAGGAACAACGCTAATGCGTGATGTTTCGTTCAAAACTATTTCCAGCTTCAGCTGCGTCCGAGAACTTCGTATCTCACATCAAAGTTACTGGAGTCCATCGAAACGCCAAATAACATGATAGATGAGTAAGGATCGATTAGATACATCACAGGAACAACGCTAATTCGTGTTGTTTCGTTCAAAACTGTTTCAAGCTTCTGCTGTGTCCGAGAACTTTGTATCTCACATCGGAGTTACTGGAGTCCGTCCAAACGTCAAATAACATGATAGATGAGTAAGGATCGATTAGATACATCACAGGAACAACGCTAATACGTGTTGTTTCGTTTAAAACTATTTCCAGCTTCTGCTGCGTCCGAGAACTTTGTATCTCACATCAGAGTTACTGGATTCCGTCCAAACGTCAAATAACATGATAGATGAGTATGGATCGATTAGATACATCACAGGAACAACGCTAATATGTGTTGTTTCGTTTAAAACTATTTCCAGCCGCTTCTGCGTCCAAAAATTTCGTATCTCATATCCAAGTTACTGGAGTCCATCGAAACGCCAAATAACATGATAGATGAGTAAGGATCGATTAGATACATCACAGGAACAACGCTAATTCGTGTTGTTTCGTTCAAAACTGTTTCCAGCTTCTGCTGCGTCCGAAAACTTCGTATCTCACATCAGAGTTACTGGAGTCCGTTGAAACGTCAAATAACATTGTAGATAAGTAGGGATCGATTAGATACAGCACAGGAACAACGCTAATACGTGTTGTTTCGTTTAAAACTTTTTCCAGCTCCTGCTGCGTCCAAGAACTTTGTATCTCACACCAGACTTACTGGAGTCTATCCAAACGTCAAATAACATGTTAGATAAGTAAGGATCGTTTAGATACATCACAGGAACAACGCTAATACGTGTTGTTTCGTTCAAAACTAATTCCAGCTTCTGCTGTGTCCGAGAACTTTGTATCTCACATCGCAGTTACTGGAGTCCGTCCAAACGTCAAATAACATGATAGATGAGTAAGGATCGACTAGATACATCACAGGAACAACGCTAATGCGTGATGTTTCGTTCAAAACTATTTCCAGCTTCAGCTGCGTCCGAGAACTTCGTATCTCACATCAAAGTTACTGGAGTCCATCGAAACGCCAAATAACATGATAGATGAGTAAGGATCGATTAGATACATCACAGGAACAACGCTAATTCGTGTTGTTTCGTTCAAAACTGTTTCCAGCTTCTGCTGCGTCCGAAAACTTCGTATCTCACATCAGAGTTACTGGAGTCCGTTGAAACGTCAAATAACATTGTAGATAAGTAGGGATCGATTAGATAGAGCACAGGAACAACTCCAATACGTGTTGTTTCGTTTAAAACTATTTCCAGCTCCTGCTGCGTCCAAGAACTTTGTATCTCACATCAGACTTACTGGAGTCCATCCAAACGTCAAATAACATGTTAGATAAGTAAGGATCGTTTAGATACATCACACGAACAACGCTAATACGAGTTGTTTCGTTCAAAACTAATTCCAGCTTCTGCTGTGTCCGAGAACTTTGTATCTCACATCAGAGTTACTGGAGTCCATCCAAACGTCAAATAACATGATAGATGAGTAACGATCGATTAGATACATCACAGGAACAACGCTAATACGTGTTGTTTCGTTTAAAACTATTTCCAGCTCCTGCTGCGTCCAAAAACTTTGTATCTCACATCAGAGTTACTGGAGTCCATCCAAACGTCAAATAACATGATAGATGAGTAACGATCGATTAGATACATCACAGGAACAACGCTAATACGTGTTGTTTCGTTTAAAACTATTTCCAGCTCCTGCTGCGTCCAAAAACTTTGTATCTCACATCAGACTTACTGGAGTCCATCCAAACGTCAAATAACATGTTAGATAAGTAAGGATCGTTTAGATACATCACAGGAACAACGCTAGTACGTGTTGTTTCGTTCAAAACTATTTCCAGCTTCTGCTGCGTCCGAGAACTTTGTATCTCACATCAGCGTTACTGGAGTCCATCCAGACTTCAAATAACATGATACATGAGTAAGGATCGATTAGATACAGCACAGGAACAACGCTAATACGTGTTGTTTCGTTTAAAACTATTTCCAGCTCCTGCTGCGTCCAAAAACTTTGTATCTCACATTAGACTTACTGGAGTCCATCCAAACGTCAAATAGCATGTTAGATAAGTAAGGATAGTTTAGATACATCACAGGAACAACGCTAATACGTGTTGTTTCGTTCAGAACTATTTCCAGCTTCTGCTGCGTCCAAAAACTTTGTATCTCACATCAGACTTACTGGAGTCCATCCAAACGTCAAATAACATGTTAGATAAGTAAGGATCGTTTAGATACATCACAGGAACAACGCTAGTACGTGTTGTTTCGTTCAAAACTATTTCCAGCTTCTGCTGCGTCCGAGAACTTTGTATCTCACATCAGAGTTACTGGAGTCCATCCAGACTTCAAATAACATGATACATGAGTAAGGATCGATTAGATACAGCACAGGAACAACGCTAATACGTGTTGTTTCGTTTAAAACTATTTCCAGCTCCTGCTGCGTCCAAAAACTTTGTATCTCACATTAGACTTACTGGAGTCCATCCAAACGTCAAATAGCATGTTAGATAAGTAAGGATAGTTTAGATACATCACAGGAACAACGCTAATACGTGTTGTTTCGTTCAGAACTATTTCCAGCTTCTGCTGCGTCCAAAAACTTTGTATCTCACATCAGAGTTACTGGAGTCCATCCAAACGTAAAATAACATGATAGATGAGTAAGGATCGATTAGATACATCACAGGAACATCGCTAATGCGTGTTGTTTCGTTTAAAACTATTTCCAGCTTCTGCTGCGTCCGAAAACGTCGTATCTCACATCAGAGTTACTGGAGTCCATCGAAACTTCAAATAACATGATAGATAAGTAAGGATCGATTAGATACAGCACAGGAACAACGCTAATACGTGTTGTTTCGTTTAAAACTATTTCCAACTCCTGCTGCGTCCAAAAACTTTGTATCTCACATTAGACTTACTGGAGTCCATCCAAATGTCAAATAACATGTTAGATAAGGAAGGATCGTTTAGATACATCACAGGAACAACGCTAATACGTGTTGTTTCGTTCAAAACTATTTCCAGCTTCTGCTGCGTCCGAGAACTTTGTATCTCACATCAGAGTTACTGGAGTCCGTCCAAACGTCAAATAACATGATAGATGAGTAAGGATCGATTAGATACATCACAGGAACAACGCTAATATGTGTTGTTTCGTTTAAAACTATTTCCAGCTGCTGCTGCGTCCGAAAATTTCGTATCTCACATTAGAGTTACTGGAGTCCATCGAAATGTCAGATAACATAGTAGCTAAGTAAGGATCGATTAGATACATCACAGGAACAACGCTAATACGTGTTGTTTCGTTCAAAACTATTTCCAGCTTCTGCTGCGTCCGTAAACTTTGTATCACACATCAGAGTTACTGGAGTCCATCCAAACATCAAATAACTTGATAGATGAGTAAGGATCGATTAGATACATCACAGGAACAACGCTAGTACGTGTTGTTTCGTTTAAAACTATTTCTAGCTTCAGCTGCGTCCGAGAACTTCGTATCTCACATCAGGGTTACTGGAGTCCATCCAAACGTCAAATAACATGATATATAAGTAAGGATCGATTAGATACATCACAGGAACAACGCTAATGCGTGTTGTTTCGTTTAAAACTATTTCTAGCTTCAGCTGCGTCCGAGAACTTCGTATCTCACATCAGGGTTACTGGAGTCCATCCAAACGTCAAATAACATGATAGATGAGTAAGGATCGATTAGATACATCACAGGAACAACGCTAATACGTGTTGTTTCGTTTAAAACTATTTCCAGCTCCTGCTGCGTCCAAAAACTTTGTATCTCACATCAGAGTTACTGGAGTCCATCGAAACTTCAAATAACATGATAGATAAGTAAGGATCGATTAGATACAGCACAGGAACAACGCTAATACGTGTTGTTTCGTTTAAAACTATTTCCAACTCCTGCTGCGTCCAAAAACTTTGTATCTCACATTAGAATTACTGGAGTACATCCAAACGTCAAATAACATGTTAGATAAGGAAGGATCGTTTAGATACATCACAGGAACAACGCTAATACGTGTTGTTTCGTTCAAAACTATTTCCAGCTTCTGCTGCGTCCGAGAACTTTGTATCTCACATCAGAGTTACTGGAGTCCATCCAAACGTCAAATAACATGATAGATGAGTAAGGATCGATTAGATACATCACAGGAACAACGCTAATATGTGTTGTTTCGTTTAAAACTATTTCCAGCTGCTGCTGCGTCCGAAAATTTCGTATCTCACATTAGAGTTACTGGAGTCCATCGAAACTTCAAATAACATGATAGATGAGTAAGGATCGATTAGATACATCACAGGAACATCGCTAATGCGTGTTGTTTCGTTTAAAACTATTTCCAGCTTCTGCTGCGTCCGAAAACGTCGTATCTCACATCAGAGTTACTGGAGTCCATCGAAACTTCAAATAACATGATAGATAAGTAAGGATCGATTAGATACATCACAGGAACAACGCTAATACGTGTTGTTTCCTTTAAAACTATTTCTAGCTTCAGCTGCGTCCGAGAACTTTGTATCTCACGTCAGAGTTACTGGAGTCTATCCAAACGTCAAATAACATGATAGATGAGTAAGGATCGATTAGATACATCACAGGAACAACGCTAATACGTGTTGTTTCGTTTAAAACTATTTCTAGCTTCAGCTGCGTCCGAGAACTTCGTATCTCACATCAAAGTTACTGGAGTCCACCGAAACGCCAAATAACATGATAGATGAGTAAGGATCGATTAGATACATCACAGGAACAACGCTAATGCGTGTTGTTTCGTTTAAAACTATTTCCAGCTTCAGCTGCGTCCGAGAACTTCGTATCTCACATCAAAGTTACTGGAGTCCATCCAAACGTCAAATAACATGACATATAAGTAAGGATCGATTAGATACAGCACAGGAACAACGCTAATGCGTGTTGTTTCGCTTAAAACTATTTCCAGATCCTGCTGCGTCCAAAAACTTTGTATCTCACATCAGACTTACTGGAGTCCATCCAAACGTCAAATAACATGATAGATAAGTAAGGATCGATTAAATACATCACAGGAACAACGCTAATACGTGTTGTTTCGTTTAAAACTATTTCCAGCTTCTGCTGCGTCCGTAAACGTCGTATCTCACATCAGAGTTACTGGAGTCCATCGAAACGTCAAATAACATGATAGATTAGTAAGGATCGATTAGATACAGCACAGGAACAAAGCTAATACGTGTTGTTTCGTTTAAAACTATTTCCAGCTCCTGCTGCGTCCAAAAACTTTGTATCTCACATCAGACTTACTGGAGTCCATCCAAACGTCAAATAACATGTTAGATAAGTAAGGATCGTTTAGATACATCACAGGAACAGCGCTAATACGTGTTGTTTCGTTCAAAACTAATTCCAGCTTCTGCTGTGTCCGAGAACTTTGTATCTCACATCAGAGTTACTGGAGTCCGTCCAAACGTCAAATAACATGATAGATGAGTAAGGATCGATTAGATACATCACAGGAACAACGCTAATATGTGTTGTTTCGTTTAAAACTATTTCCAGCTGCTGCTGCCTCCGAAAATTTCGTATCTCACATTAGAGTTACTGGAGTCCATCGAGACGTCAAATAACATAGTAGCCAAGTAAGGATCGATTAGATACATCACAGGAACAACGCTAATACGTATTGTTTCGTTTAAAACTATTTCCAGCTCCTGCTGCGTCCAAAAACTTGGTATCTCACATCAGACTTACTGGAGTCCATCCAAACGTCAAATAACATGTTAGATAAGTAAGGATCGTTTAGATACATCACAGGAACAACGCTAATACGTGTTGTTTCGTTCAAAACTATTTCCAGCTTCTGCTGCGTCCGAAAACGTCGTATCTCACATCAGAGTTACTGGAGTCCATCGAAAACTCAAATAACATGATAGATAAGTAAGGATCGATTAGATACATCACAGGAACAACGCTAATGCGTGTTGTTTCGTTTAAAACTATTTTTAGCTTCAGCTGCGTCCGAGAACTTCGTATCTCACATCAAAGTTACTGGAGTCCATCGAAACGCCAAATAAGATGATAGATGAGTAAGGATCGATTAGATACATCACAGGAACAACGCTAATGCGTGTTATTTCGATTAAAACTATTTCCAGCTTCAGCTGCGTCCGAGAACTTCGTATCTCACATCAAAGTTACTGGAGTCCATCGAAACGCCAAATAACATGATGGATGAGTAAGGATCGATTAGATACATCACAGGAACAACGCTAATGCGTGTTGTTTCGTTTAAAACTATTTCCAGCTTCTGCTTCGTCCGAAAACGTGGTATCTCACATCAAAGTTACTGGAGTCCATCGAAACGCCAAATAACATGATAGATGAGTAAGGATCTATTAGATACATCACAGGAACAACGCTAATGCGTGTTGTTTCGTTTAAAACTATTTCCAGCTTCTGCTGCGTTCGAGAACTTCGTATCTCACATCAGAGTTACTGGAGTCCATCCAAACGTCAAATAACATGATAGATGAGAAAGGATCGATTAGATACATCACAGGAACAACGCTAATACGTGTTGTTTCGTTTAAAACTATTTCCAGCTTCTGCTGCGTACGAAAACGTCGTATCTCACATCAGAGTTACTGGAGTCCATCGAAACGTCAAATAACATGATAGATAAGTAAGGATCGATTAGATACAGCACAGGAACAACGCTAATACGTGTTGTTTCGTTTAAAACTATTTCCAGCTCCTGCTGCTTCCAAAAACTTTGTATCTCACATCAGACTTACTGGAGTCCATCCAAACGTCAAATAACATGTTAGATAAGTAAGGATCGTTTAGATACATCACAGGAACAACGCTAATACGTGTTGTTTCGTTCAAAACTATTTCCAGCTTCTGCTGCGTCCGAGAACTTTTTATCTCACATCAGAGTTACTGGAGTCCGTCCAAACGTCAAATAACATGATAGATGAGTAAGGATCGATTAGATACATCACAGGAACAACGCTAATACGTGTTGTTTCGTTTAAAACTATTTCCAGCTTCTGCTGCGTCCGAAAACGTCGTATCTCACATCAGAGTTACTGGAGTCCATCGATACGTCAAATAACATGATAGACAAGTAAGGATCGATTAGATACATCACAGGAACAACGCTAATGCGTGTTGTTTCGTTTAAAACTATTTTTAGCTTCAGCTGCGTCCGAGAACTTCGTATCTCACATCAAAGTTACTGGAGTCCATCGAAACGCCAAATAAGATGATAGATGAGTAAGGATCGATTAGATACATCACAGGAACAACGCTAATGCGTGTTGTTTCGTTTAAAACTATTTCCAGCTTCAGCTGCGTCCGAGAACTTCGTATCTCACATCAAAGTTACTGGAGTCCATCGAAACGCCAAATAACATGATAGATGAGTAAGGATCGATTAGATACATCACAGCAACAACGCTAATGCGTGTTGTTTCGTTTAAAACTATTTCCAGCTTCTGCTGCGTCCGAGAACTTCGTATCTCACATCAGAGTTACTGGAGTCCATCCAAACGTCAAATAACATGATAGATGAGAAAGGATCGATTAGATACATCACATTAACAACGCTAATACGTGTTGTTTCGTTTAAAACTATTTCCAGCTTCTGCTGCGTCCGAAAACGTTGTATCTCACATCAGAGTTAGTTACTTTGTATCTCACATCAGACTTACTGGAGTCCATCCAAACGTCAAATAACATGATAGATGAGTAAGGATCGATTAGATACATCACAGGAACAACGCTAATACGTGTTGCTTCGTTCAAAACTATTTCCAGCTTCTGCTGCGTCCGAGAACTTTGTATCTCACATCAGAGTTACTGGAGTCCGTCCAAACGTCAAATAACATGATAGATGAGTAAGGATCGATTAGATACATCACAGGAACAACTCTAATATGTGTTGTTCCGTTTAAAACTATTTCCAGCTGCTGCTGCGTCCGAAAATTTCGTATCTCACATTAGAGTTACTGGAGTCCATAGAAACGTCAAATAACATAGTAGCTAAGTAAGGATCGATTAGATACATCACAGGAACAACGCTAGTACGTGTTGTTTCGTTCAAAACTATTTCCAGCTTCTGCTGCGTCCGAGAACTTTGTATCTCACATCAGAGTTACTGGAGTCCATCCAAACTTCAAATAACATGATACATGAGTAAGGATCGATTAGATACAGCACAGGAACAACGCTAATATGTGTTGTTTCGTTTAAAACTATTTCCAGCTGCTGCTGCGTCCGAAACTTTCGTATCTCACATTAGAGTTACTGGAGTCCATCGAAATGTCAGATAACATAGTAGCTAAGTAAGGATCGATTAGATACATCACAGGAACAACGCTAATACGTGTTGTTTCGTTCAAAACTATTTCCAGCTTCTGCTGCGTCCGTAAACTTTGTATCACACATCAGAGTTACTGGAGTCCATCCAAACATCAAATAACTTGATAGATGAGTAAGGATCGATTAGATACATCACAGGAACAACGCTAGTACGTGTTGTTTCGTTTAAAACTATTTCTAGCTTCAGCTGCGTCCGAGAACTTCGTATCTCACATCAGGGTTACTGGAGTCCATCCAAACGTCAAATAACATGATATATAAGTAAGGATCGATTAGATACATCACAGGAACAACGCTAATGCGTGTTGTTTCGTTTAAAACTATTTCTAGCTTCAGCTGCGTCCGAGAACTTCGTAACTCACATCAAAGTTACTGGAGTCCATCGAAACGTCAAATAACATAGTAGATAAGTAAGGATCGCTTAGATACATCACAGGAACAACGTTAATACGTGTTGTTTCGTTCAAAACTATTTCCAGCTTCTGCTGCGTCCGAAAACTTTGTATCTCACATCAGAGTTACTGGAGTCCATCCAAACGTCAAATAACATGATAGATGAGTAAGGATCGATTAGATACATCACAGGAACAACGCTAATACGTGTTGTTTCGTTTAAAACTATTTCCAGCTCCTGCTGCGTCCAAAAACTTTGTATCTCACATCAGACTTACTGGAGTCCATCCAAACGTCAAATAACATGTTAGATAAGTAAGGATCGTTTAGATACATCACAGGAACAACGCTAATACGTGTTGTTTCGTTCAAAACTATTTCCAGCTTCTGCTGCGTCCGAGAACTTTGTATCTCACATCAGAGTTACTGGAGTCCGTCCAAACGTCAAATAACATGATAGATGAGTAAGGATCGATTAGATACATCACAGGAACAACGCTAATATGTGTTGTTTCGTTTAAAACTATTTCCAGCTGCTGCTGCGTCCGAAAATTTCGTATCTCACATTAGAGTTACTGGAGTCCATCGAAATGTCAGATAACATAGTAGCTAAGTAAGGATCGATTAGATACATCACAGGAACAACGCTAATACGTGTTGTTTCGTTCAAAACTATTTCCAGCTTCTGCTGCGTCCGTAAACTTTGTATCACACATCAGAGTTACTGGAGTCCATCCAAACGTCAAATAACTTGATAGATGAGTAAGGATCGATTAGATACATCACAGGAACAACGCTAGTACGTGTTGTTTCGTTTAAAACTATTTTTAGCTTCAGCTGCGTCCGAGAACTTCGTATCTCACATCAGGGTTACTGGAGTCCATCCAAACGTCAAATAACATGATATATAAGTAAGGATCGATTAGATACATCACAGGAACAACGCTAATGCGTGTTGTTTCGTTTAAAACTATTTCTAGCTTCAGCTGCGTCCGAGAACTTCGTAACTCACATCAAAGTTACTGGAGTCCATCGAAACGTCAAATAACATAGTAGATAAGTAAGGATCGCTTAGATACATCACAGGAACAACGTTAATACGTGTTGTTTCGTTCAAAACTATTTCCAGCATCTGCTGCGTCCGAAAACTTTGTATCTCACATCAGAGTTACTGGAGTCCATCCAAACGTCAAATAACATGATAGATGAGTAAGGATCGATTAGATACATCACAGGAACAACGCTAATACGTGTTGTTTCGTTTAAAACTATTTCTAGCTTCAGCTGCGTCCGAGAAATTTGTATCTCACATTAGAGTTACTGGAGTTTATCCAAACGTCAAATAACATGATAGATGAGTAAGGATCGATTAGATACATCACAGGAACAACGCTAATACGTGTTGTTTCGTTTAAAACTATTTCTAGCTTAAGCTGCGTCCGAGAACTTCGTATCTCACATCAACGTTACTGGAGTCCACCGAAACGCCAAATAACATGATATATAAGTAAGGATCGATTAGATACAGCACAGGAACAACGCTAATGCGTGTTGTTTCGTTTAAAACTATTTCCAGCTTCAGCTGCGTCCGAGAAATTCGTATCTCACATCAAAGTTACTGGAGTCCATCGAAACGCCAAATAACATGATAGATGAGTAAGGATCGATTAGATACATCACAGGAACAACGCTAATGCGTGTTGTTTCGTTTAAAACTATTTCCAGCTTCAGCTGCGCCCGAGAACTTCGTATCTCACATCAAAGTTACTGGAGTCCATCCAAACGTCAAATAACATGACATATAAGTAAGGATCGATTAGATACAGCACAGGAACAACGCTAATACGTGTTGTTTCGCTTAAAACTATTTCCAGATCCTGCTGCGTCCCAAAACTTTGTATCTCACAAGACTTACTGGAGTCCATCCAAACGTCAAATAACATGTTAGACAAGTAAGGATCGTTTAGATACATCACAGGAACAACGCTAATGCGTGTTGTTTCATTTAAAACTGTTTCCAGCTTCTGCTGCGTCCGAGAACTTCGTATCTCACATCAGGGTTACTGGAGTCCATCCAAACGTCAAATAACATGATAGATAAGTAAGGATCGATTAGATACAGCACAGGAACAACGCTAATGCGTGTTGTTTCGTTTAAAACTGTTTCCAGCTTCCGCTGCGACCGAAAATTTCGTATCTCACATCAGGGTTACTGGAGTCCATCCAAACGTCAAATAACATGATAGATAAGTAAGGATCGATTAGATACATCACAGGAACAACGCTAATGCGTGTTGTTTCGTTTAAAACTATTTCTAGCGTCAGCTGCGTCCGAGAACCCATCGAAACGCCAAATAACATGATAGATGAGTAAGGATCGATTAGATACATCACAGGAACAACGCTAATACGTGTTGTTTCGTTTAAAACTATTTCCAGCTTCTGCTGCGTCCGAAAACGTCGTATCTCACATCAGAGTTACTGGAGTCCATCGAAACGTCAAGTAACATGATAGATTAGTAAGGATCGATTAGATACAGCACAGGAACAAAGCTAATACGTGTTGTTTCGTTTAAAACTATTTCCAGCTCCTGCTGCGTCCAAAAACTTTGTATCTCACATCAGACTTACTGGAGTACATCCAAACGTCAAATAACATGTTAGATAAGTAAGGATCGTTTAGATACATCACAGGAACAGCGCTAATACGTGTTGTTTCGTTCAAAACTAATTCCAGCTTCTGCTGTGTCCGAGAACTTTGTATCTCACATCAGAGTTACTGGAGTCCGTCCAAACGTCAAATAACATGATAGATGAGTAAGGATCGATTAGATACATCACAGGAACAACGCTAATATGTGTTGTTTCGTTTAAAACTATTTTCAGCTGCTGCTGCCTCCGAAAATTTCGTATCTCACATTAGAGTTACTGGAGTCCATCAAAGACGTCAAATAACATAGTAGCCAAGTAAGGATCGATTAGATACATCACAGGAACAACGCTAATACGTATTGTTTCGTTTAAAACTATTTCCAGCTCCTGCTGCGTCCAAAAACTTGGTATCTCACATCAGACTTACTGGAGTCCATCCAAACGTCAAATAACATGTTAGATAAGTAAGGATCGTTTAGATACATCACAGGAACAACGCTAATACGTGTTGTTTCGTTCAAAACTATTTCCAGCTTCTGCTGCGTCCGAAAACTTCGTATCTCACATCAGAGTTACTGGAGTCCATCGAAACCTCAAATAACATGATAGATAAGTAAGGATCGATTAGATACATCACAGGAACAACGCTAATGCGTGTTGTATCGTTTAAAACTATTTTTAGCTTCAGCTGCGTCCGAGAACTTCGTATCTCACATCAAAGTTACTGGAGTCCATCGAAACGCCAAATAACATGATAGATGAGTAAGGATCGATTAGATACATCACAGGAACAACGCTAATACGTGTTGTTTCGTTTAAAACTATTTCTAGCTTCTGCTGCGTCCGAGAACTTCGTATCTCACATCAGGGTTACTGGAGTCCATCCAAACGTCAAATAACATGATATATACGTAAGGATCGATTAGATACATCACAGGAACAACGCTAATACGTGTTGTTTCGTTTAAAACTATTTCTAGCTTCAGCTGCGTCCGAGAACTTCGTAACTCACATCAAAGTTACTGGAGTCCATCGAAACAACAAATAACATGATAGATGAGTAAGGATCGATTAGATACATCACAGGAACAACGCTAATACGTGTTGTTTCGTTTAAAACTATTTCTAGCTTCAGCTGCGTCCGAGAACTTCGTATCTCACATCAAAGCTACTGGAGTCCATCGAAACGTCAAATAACATAGTAGATAAGTAAGGATCGCTTAGACACATCACAGGAACAACGTTAATACTTGTTGTTTCGTTCAAAACTATTTTCAGCTTCTGCTGCGTCCGAAAACTTTGTATCTCACATCAGAGTTACTGGAGTCCATCCAAAGGTCAAATAACTTGATAGATGAGTAAGGATCGATTAGATACATCACAGGAACAACGCTAATACGTGTTGTTTCGTTTAAAACTATTTCTAGCTTCAGCTGCGTCCGAGAACTTCGTATCTCACATCAAAGTTACTGGAGTCCATCGAAACGCCAAATAAGATGATAGATGAGTAAGGATCGATTAGATACATCACAGGAACAACGCTAATGCGTGTTGTTTCGTTTAAAACTATTTCCAGCTTCAGCTGCGTCCGAGAACTTCGTATCTCACATCAAAGTTACTGGAGTCCATCGAAACGCCAAATAACATGATAGATGAGTAAGGATCGATTAGATACATCACAGGAACAACGCTAATGCGTGTTGTTTCGTTTAAAACTATTTCCAGCTTCTGCTGCGTCCGAGAACTCCGTATCTCACATCAGAGTTACTGGAGTCCATCCAAACGTCAAATAACATGATAGATGAGAAAGGATCGATTAGATACATCACAGGAACAACGCTAATACGTGTTGTTTCGTTTAAAACTATTTCCAGCTTCTGCTGCGTCCGAAAACGTTGTATCTCACATCAGAGTTAGTTACTTTGTATCTCACATCAGACTTACTGGAGTCCATCCAAACGTCAAATAACATGATAGATGAGTAAGGATCGATTAGATACATCACAGGAACAACGCTAATACGTGTTGCTTCGCTCAAAACTATTTCCAGCTTCTGCTGCGTCCGAGAACTTTGTATCTCACATCAGAGTTACTGGAGTCCGTCCAAACGTCAAATAACATGATAGATGAGTAAGGATCGATTAGATACATCACAGGAACAACGCTAATATGTGTTGTTCCGTTTAAAACTATTTCCAGCTGCTGCTGCGTCCGAAAATTTCGTATCTCACATTAGAGTTACTGGAGTCCATAGAAACGTCAAATAACATAGTAGCTAAGTAAGGATCGATTAGATACATCACAGGAACAACGCTAGTACGTGTTGTTTCGTTCAAAACTATTTCCAGCTTCTGCTGCGTCCGAGAACTTTGTATCTCACATCAGAGTTACTGGAGTCCATCCAAACTTCAAATAACATGATACATGAGTAAGGATCGATTAGATACAGCACAGGAACAACGCTAATATGTGTTGTTTCGTTTAAAACTATTTCCAGCTGCTGCTGCGTCCGAAAATTTCGTATCTCACATTAGAGTTACTGGAGTCCATCGAAATGTCAGATAACATAGTAGCTAAGTAAGGATCGATTAGATACATCACAGGAACAACGCTAATACGTGTTGTTTCGTTCAAAACTATTTCCAGCTTCTGCTGCGTCCGTAAACTTTGTATCACACATCAGAGTTACTGGAGTCCATCCAAACATCAAATAACTTGATAGATGAGTAAGGATCGATTAGATACATCACAGGAACAACGCTAGTACGTGTTGTTTCGTTTAAAACTATTTCTAGCTTCAGCTGCGTCCGAGAACTTCGTATCTCACATCAGGGTTACTGGAGTCCATCCAAACGTCAAATAACATGATATATAAGTAAGGATCGATTAGATACATCACAGGAACAACGCTAATGCGTGTTGTTTCGTTTAAAACTATTTCTAGCTTCAGCTGCGTCCGAGAACTTCGTAACTCACATCAAAGTTACTGGAGTCCATCGAAACGTCAAATAACATAGTAGATAAGTAAGGATCGCTTAGATACATCACAGGAACAACGTTAATAGGTGTTGTTTCGTTCAAAACTATTTCCAGCTTCTGCTGCGTCCGAAAACTTTGTATCTCACATCAGAGTTACTGGAGTCCATCCAAACGTCAAATAACATGATAGATGAGTAAGGATCGATTAGATACATCACAGGAACAACGCTAATACGTGTTGTTTCGTTTAAAACTATTTCCAGCTCCTGCTGCGTCCAAAAACTTTGTATCTCACATCAGACTTACTGGAGTCCATCCAAACGTCAAATAACATGTTAGATAAGTAAGGATCGTTTAGATACATCACAGGAACAACGCTAATACGTGTTGTTTCGTTCAAAACTATTTCCAGCTTCTGCTGCGTCCGAGAACTTTGTATCTCACATCAGAGTTACTGGAGTCCGTCCAAACGTCAAATAACATGATAGATGAGTAAGGATCGATTAGATACATCACAGGAACAACGCTAATATGTGTTGTTTCGTTTAAAACTATTTCCAGCTGCTGCTGCGTCCGAAAATTTCGTATCTCACATTAGAGTTACTGGAGTCCATCGAAATGTCAGATAACATAGTAGCTAAGTAAGGATCGATTAGATACATCACAGGAACAACGCTAATACGTGTTGTTTCGTTCAAAACTATTTCCAGCTTCTGCTGCGTCCGTAAACTTTGTATCACACATCAGAGTTACTGGAGTCCATCCAAACGTCAAATAACTTGATAGATGAGTAAGGATCGATTAGATACATCACAGGAACAACGCTAGTACGTGTTGTTTCGTTTAAAACTATTTTTAGCTTCAGCTGCGTCCGAGAACTTCGTATCTCACATCAGGGTTACTGGAGTCCATCCAAACGTCAAATAACATGATATATAAGTAAGGATCGATTAGATACATCACAGGAACAACGCTAATGCGTGTTGTTTCGTTTAAAACTATTTCTAGCTTCAGCTGCGTCCGAGAACTTCGTAACTCACATCAAAGTTACTGGAGTCCATCGAAACGTCAAATAACATAGTAGATAAGTAAGGATCGCTTAGATACATCACAGGAACAACGTTAATACGTGATGTTTCGTTCAAAACTATTTCCAGCATCTGCTGCGTCCTAAAACTTTGTATCTCACATCAGAGTTACTGGAGTCCATCCAAACGTCAAATAACATGATAGATGAGTAAGGATCGATTAGATACATCACAGGAACAACGCTAATACGTGTTGTTTCGTTTAAAACTATTTCTAGCTTCAGCTGCGTCCGAGAAATTTGTATCTCACATTAGAGTTACTGGAGTTTATCCAAACGTCAAATAACATGATAGATGAGTAAGGATCGATTAGATACATCACAGGAACAACGCTAATACGTGTTGTTTCGTTTAAAACTATTTCTAGCTTAAGCTGCGTCCGAGAACTTCGTATCTCACATCAACGTTACTGGAGTCCACCGAAACGCCAAATAACATGATATATAAGTAAGGATCGATTAGATACAGCACAGGAACAACGCTAATGCGTGTTGTTTCGTTTAAAACTATTTCCAGCTTCAGCTGCGTCCGAGAACTTCGTATCTCACATCAAAGTTACTGGAGTCCATCGAAACGCCAAATAACATGATGGATGAGTAAGGATCGATTAGATACATCACAGGAACAACGCTAATGCGTGTTGTTTCGTTTAAAACTATTTCCAGCTTCAGCTGCGCCCGAGAACTTCGTATCTCACATCAAAGTTACTGGAGTCCATCCAAACGTCAAATAACATGACATATAAGTAAGGATCGATTAGATACAGCACAGGAACAACGCTAATACGTGTTGTTTCGCTTAAAACTATTTCCAGATCCTGCTGCGTCCCAAAACTTTGTATCTCACAAGACTTACTGGAGTCCATCCAAACGTCAAATAACATGTTAGACAAGTAAGGATCGTTTAGATACATCACAGGAACAACGCTAATGCGTGTTGTTTCATTTAAAACTGTTTCCAGCTTCTGCTGCGTCCGAGAACTTCGTATCTCACATCAGGGTTACTGGAGTCCATCCAAACGTCAAATAACATGATAGATAAGTAAGGATCGATTAGATACAGCACAGGAACAACGCTAATGCGTGTTGTTTCGTTTAAAACTGTTTCCAGCTTCCGCTGCGACCGAAAATTTCGTATCTCACATCAGGGTTACTGGAGTCCATCCAAACGTCAAATAACATGATAGATAAGTAAGGATCGATTAGATACATCACAGGAACAACGCTAATGCGTGTTGTTTCGTTTAAAACTATTTCTAGCGTCAGCTGCGTCCGAGAACTTCGTATCTCACATCAAAGTTACTGGAGTCCATCGAAACGCCAAATAACATGATAGATGAGTAAGGATCGATTAGATACATCACAGGAACAACGCTAATACGTGTTGTTTCGTTTAAAACTATTTCCAGCTTCTGCTGCGTCCGAAAACGTCGTATCTCACATCAGAGTTACTGGAGTCCATCGAAACGTCAAGTAACATGATAGATTAGTAAGGATCGATTAGATACAGCACAGGAACAAAGCTAATACGTGTTGTTTCGTTTAAAACTATTTCCAGCTCCTGCTGCGTCCAAAAACTTTGTATCTCACATCAGACTTACTGGAGTACATCCAAACGTCAAATAACATGTTAGATAAGTAAGGATCGTTTAGATACATCACAGGAACAGCGCTAATACGTGTTGTTTCGTTCAAAACTAATTCCAGCTTCTGCTGTGTCCGAGAACTTTGTATCTCACATCAGAGTTACTGGAGTCCGTCCAAACGTCAAATAACATGATAGATGAGTAAGGATCGATTAGATACATCACAGGAACAACGCTAATATGTGTTGTTTCGTTTAAAACTATTTCCAGCTGCTGCTGCCTCCGAAAATTTCGTATCTCACATTAGAGTTACTGGAGTCCATCGAGACGTCAAATAACATAGTAGCCAAGTAAGGATCGATTAGATACATCACAGGAACAACGCTAATACATATTGTTTCGTTTAAAACTATTTCCAGCTCCTGCTGCGTCCAAAAACTTGGTATCTCACATCAGACTTACTGGAGTCCATCCAAACGTCAAATAACATGTTAGATAAGTAAGGATCGTTTAGATACATCACAGGAACAACGCTAATACGTGTTGTTTCGTTCAAAACTATTTCCAGCTTCTGCTGCGTCCGAAAACTTCGTATCTCACATCAGAGTTACTGGAGTCCATCGAAACCTCAAATAACATGATAGATAAGTAAGGATCGATTAGATACATCACAGGAACAACGCTAATGCGTGTTGTATCGTTTAAAACTATTTTTAGCTTCAGCTGCGTCCGAGAACTTCGTATCTCACATCAAAGTTACTGGAGTCCATCGAAACGCCAAATAACATGATAGATGAGTAAGGATCGATTAGATACATCACAGGAACAACGCTAATACGTGTTGTTTCGTTTAAAACTATTTCTAGCTTCTGCTGCGTCCGAGAACTTCGTATCTCACATCAGGGTTACTGGAGTCCATCCAAACGTCAAATAACATGATATATACGTAAGGATCGATTAGATACATCACAGGAACAACGCTAATACGTGTTGTTTCGTTTAAAACTATTTCTAGCTTCAGCTGCGTCCGAGAACTTCGTAACTCACATCAAAGTTACTGGAGTCCATCGAAACAACAAATAACATGATAGATGAGTAAGGATCGATTAGATACATCACAGGAACAACGCTAATACGTGTTGTTTCGTTTAAAACTATTTCTAGCTTCAGCTGCGTCCGAGAACTTCGTATCTCACATCAAAGCTACTGGAGTCCATCGAAACGTCAAATAACATAGTAGATAAGTAAGGATCGCTTAGACACATCACAGGAACAACGTTAATACTTGTTGTTTCGTTCAAAACTATTTTCAGCTTCTGCTGCGTCCGAAAACTTTGTATCTCACATCAGTGTTACTGGAGTCCATCCAAAGGTCAAATAACTTGATAGATGAGTAAGGATCGATTAGATACATCACAGGAACAACGCTAATACGTGTTGTTTCGTTTAAAACTATTTCTAGCTTCAGCTGCGTCCGAGAACTTCGTATCTCACATCAAAGTTACTGGAGTCCATCGAAACGCCAAATAAGATGATAGATGAGTAAGGATCGATTAGATACATCACAGGAACAACGCTAATGCGTGTTGTTTCGTTTAAAACTATTTCCAGCTTCAGCTGCGTCCGAGAACTTCGTATCTCACATCAAAGTTACTGGAGTCCATCGAAACGCCAAATAACATGATGGATGAGTAAGGATCGATTAGATACATCACAGGAACAACGCTAATGCGTGTTGTTTCGTTTAAAACTATTTCCAGCTTCAGCTGCGCCCGAGAACTTCGTATCTCACATCAAAGTTACTGGAGTCCATCCAAACGTCAAATAACATGACATATAAGTAAGGATCGATTAGATACAGCACAGGAACAACGCTAATACGTGTTGTTTCGCTTAAAACTATTTCCAGATCCTGCTGCGTCCCAAAACTTTGTATCTCACAAGACTTACTGGAGTCCATCCAAACGTCAAATAACATGTTAGACAAGTAAGGATCGTTTAGATACATCACAGGAACAACGCTAATGCGTGTTGTTTCATTTAAAACTGTTTCCAGCTTCTGCTGCGTCCGAGAACTTCGTATCTCACATCAGGGTTACTGGAGTCCATCCAAACGTCAAATAACATGATAGATAAGTAAGGATCGATTAGATACAGCACAGGAACAACGCTAATGCGTGTTGTTTCGTTTAAAACTGTTTCCAGCTTCCGCTGCGACCGAAAATTTCGTATCTCACATCAGGGTTACTGGAGTCCATCCAAACGTCAAATAACATGATAGATAAGTAAGGATCGATTAGATACATCACAGGAACAACGCTAATGCGTGTTGTTTCGTTTAAAACTATTTCTAGCGTCAGCTGCGTCCGAGAACTTCGTATCTCACATCAAAGTTACTGGAGTCCATCGAAACGCCAAATAACATGATAGATGAGTAAGGATCGATTAGATACATCACAGGAACAACGCTAATACGTGTTGTTTCGTTTAAAACTATTTCCAGCTTCTGCTGCGTCCGAAAACGTCGTATCTCACATCAGAGTTACTGGAGTCCATCGAAACGTCAAGTAACATGATAGATTAGTAAGGATCGATTAGATACAGCACAGGAACAAAGCTAATACGTGTTGTTTCGTTTAAAACTATTTCCAGCTCCTGCTGCGTCCAAAAACTTTGTATCTCACATCAGACTTACTGGAGTACATCCAAACGTCAAATAACATGTTAGATAAGTAAGGATCGTTTAGATACATCACAGGAACAGCGCTAATACGTGTTGTTTCGTTCAAAACTAATTCCAGCTTCTGCTGTGTCCGAGAACTTTGTATCTCACATCAGAGTTACTGGAGTCCGTCCAAACGTCAAATAACATGATAGATGAGTAAGGATCGATTAGATACATCACAGGAACAACGCTAATATGTGTTGTTTCGTTTAAAACTATTTCCAGCTGCTGCTGCCTCCGAAAATTTCGTATCTCACATTAGAGTTACTGGAGTCCATCGAGACGTCAAATAACATAGTAGCCAAGTAAGGATCGATTAGATACATCACAGGAACAACGCTAATACATATTGTTTCGTTTAAAACTATTTCCAGCTCCTGCTGCGTCCAAAAACTTGGTATCTCACATCAGACTTACTGGAGTCCATCCAAACGTCAAATAACATGTTAGATAAGTAAGGATCGTTTAGATACATCACAGGAACAACGCTAATACGTGTTGTTTCGTTCAAAACTATTTCCAGCTTCTGCTGCGTCCGAAAACTTCGTATCTCACATCAGAGTTACTGGAGTCCATCGAAACCTCAAATAACATGATAGATAAGTAAGGATCGATTAGATACATCACAGGAACAACGCTAATGCGTGTTGTATCGTTTAAAACTATTTTTAGCTTCAGCTGCGTCCGAGAACTTCGTATCTCACATCAAAGTTACTGGAGTCCATCGAAACAACAAATAACATGATAGATGAGTAAGGATCGATTAGATACATCACAGGAACAACGCTAATACGTGTTGTTTCGTTTAAAACTATTTCTAGCTTCAGCTGCGTCCGAGAACTTCGTATCTCACATCAAAGCTACTGGAGTCCATCGAAACGTCAAATAACATAGTAGATAAGTAAGGATCGCTTAGACACATCACAGGAACAACGTTAATACTTGTTGTTTCGTTCAAAACTATTTTCAGCTTCTGCTGCGTCCGAAAACTTTGTATCTCACATCAGAGTTACTGGAGTCCATCCAAAGGTCAAATAACTTGATAGATGAGTAAGGATCGATTAGATACATCACAGGAACAACGCTAATACGTGTTGTTTCGTTTAAAACTATTTCTAGCTTCAGCTGCGTCCGAGAACTTCGTATCTCACATCAAAGTTACTGGAGTCCATCGAAACGCCAAATAAGATGATAGATGAGTAAGGATCGATTAGATACATCACAGGAACAACGCTAATGCGTGTTGTTTCGTTTAAAACTATTTCCAGCTTCAGCTGCGTCCGAGAACTTCGTATCTCACATCAAAGTTACTGGAGTCCATCGAAACGCCAAATAACATGATAGATGAGTAAGGATCGATTAGATACATCACAGGAACAACGCTAATGCGTGTTGTTTCGTTTAAAACTATTTCCAGCTTCTGCTGCGTCCGAGAACTCCGTATCTCACATCAGAGTTACTGGAGTCCATCCAAACGTCAAATAACATGATAGATGAGAAAGGATCGATTAGATACATCACAGGAACAACGCTAATACGTGTTGTTTCGTATAAAACTATTTCCAGCTTCTGCTGCGTCCGAAAACGTTGTATCTCACATCAGAGTTAGTTACTTTGTATCTCACATCAGACTTACTGGAGTCCATCCAAACGTCAAATAACATGATAGATGAGTAAGGATCGATTAGATACATCACAGGAACAACGCTAATACGTGTTGCTTCGTTCAAAACTATTTCCAGCTTCTGCTGCGTCCGAGAACTTTGTATCTCACATCAGAGTTACTGGAGTCCGTCCAAACGTCAAATAACATGATAGATGAGTAAGGATCGATTAGATACATCACAGGAACAACGCTAATATGTGTTGTTCCGTTTAAAACTATTTCCAGCTGCTGCTGCGTCCGAAAATTTCGTATCTCACATTAGAGTTACTGGAGTCCATAGAAACGTCAAATAACATAGTAGCTAAGTAAGGATCGATTAGATACATCACAGGAACAACGCTAGTACGTGTTGTTTCGTTAAAAACTATTTCCAGCTTCTGCTGCGTCCGAGAACTTTGTATCTCACATCAGAGTTACTGGAGTCCATCCAAACTTCAAATAACATGATACATGAGTAAGGATCGATTAGATACAGCACAGGAACAACGCTAATATGTGTTGTTTCGTTTAAAACTATTTCCAGCTGCTGCTGCGTCCGAAAATTTCGTATCTCACATTAGAGTTACTGGAGTCCATCGAAATGTCAGATAACATAGTAGCTAAGTAAGGATCGATTAGATACATCACAGGAACAACGCTAATACGTGTTGTTTCGTTCAAAACTATTTCCAGCTTCTGCTGCGTCCGTAAACTTTGTATCACACATCAGAGTTACTGGAGTCCATCCAAACATCAAATAATTTGATAGATGAGTAAGGATCGATTAGATACATCACAGGAACAACGCTAGTACGTGTTGTTTCGTTTAAAACTATTTCTAGCTTCAGCTGCGTCCGAGAACTTCGTATCTCACATCAGGGTTACTGGAGTCCATCCAAACGTCAGATAACATGATATATAAGTAAGGATCGATTAGATACATCACAGGAACAACGCTAATGCGTGTTGTTTCGTTTAAAACTATTTCTAGCTTCAGCTGCGTCCGAGAACTTCGTAACTCACATCAAAGTTACTGGAGTCCATCGAAACGTCAAATAACATAGTAGATAAGTAAGGATCGCTTAGATACATCACAGGAACAACGTTAATACGTGTTGTTTCGTTCAAAACTATTTCCAGCTTCTGCTGCGTCCGAAAACTTTGTATCTCACATCAGAGTTACTGGAGTCCATCCAAACTTCAAATAACATGATAGATGAGTAAGGATCGATTAGATACATCACAGGAACAACGCTAATACGTGTTGTTTCGTTTAAAACTATTTCCAGCTCCTGCTGCGTCCAAAAACTTTGTATCTCACATCAGACTTACTGGAGTCCATCCAAACGTCAAATAACATGTTAGATAAGTAAGGATCGTTTAGATACATCACAGGAACAACGCTAATACGTGTTGTTTCGTTCAAAACTATTTCCAGCTTCTGCTGCGTCCGAGAACTTTGTATCTCACATCAGAGTTACTGGAGTCCGTCCAAACGTCAAATAACATGATAGATGAGTAAGGATCGATTAGATACATCACAGGAACAACGCTAATATGTGTTGTTTCGTTTAAAACTATTTCCAGCTGCTGCTGCGTCCGAAAATTTCGTATCTCACATTAGAGTTACTGGAGTCCATCGAAATGTCAGATAACATAGTAGCTAAGTAAGGATCGATTAGATACATCACAGGAACAACGCTAATACGTGTTGTTTCGTTCAAAACTATTTCCAGCTTCTGCTGCGTCCGTAAACTTTGTATCACACATCAGAGTTACTGGAGTCCATCCAAACGTCAAATAACTTGATAGATGAGTAAGGATCGATTAGATACATCACAGGAACAACGCTAGTACGTGTTGTTTCGTTTAAAACTATTTTTAGCTTCAGCTGCGTCCGAGAACTTCGTATCTCACATCAGGGTTACTGGAGTCCATCCAAACGTCAAATAACATGATATATAAGTAAGGATCGATTAGATACATCACAGGAACAACGCTAATGCGTGTTGTTTCGTTTAAAACTATTTCTAGCTTCAGCTGCGTCCGAGAACTTCGTAACTCACATCAAAGTTACTGGAGTCCATCGAAACGTCAAATAACATAGTAGATAAGTAAGGATCGCTTAGATACATCACAGGAACAACGTTAATACGTGTTGTTTCGTTCAAAACTATTTCCAGCATCTGCTGCGTCCGAAAACTTTGTATCTCAAATCAGAGTTACTGGAGTTCATCCAAACGTCAAATAACATGATAGATGAGTAAGGATCGATTAGATACATCACAGGAACAACGCTAATACGTGTTGTTTCGTTTAAAACTATTTCTAGCTTCAGCTGCGTCCGAGAAATTTGTATCTCACATCAGAGTTACTGGAGTTTATCCAAACGTCAAATAACATGATAGATGAGTAAGGATCGATTAGATACATCACAGGAACAACGCTAATAGGTGTTGTTTCGTTTAAAACTATTTCTAGCTTCAGCTGCGTCCGAGAACTTCGTATCTCACATCAACGTTACTGGAGTCCACCGAAACGCCAAATAACATGTTATATAAGTAAGGATCGATTAGATACAGCACAGGAACAACGCTAATGCGTGTTGTTTCGTTTAAAACTATTTCCAGCTTCAGCTGCGTCCGAGAACTTCGTATCTCACATCAAAGTTACTGGAGTCCATCGAAACGCCAAATAACATGACAGATGAGTAAGGATCGATTAGATACATCACAGGAACAACGCTAATGCGTGTTGTTTCGTTTAAAACTATTTCCAGCTTCAGCTGCGCCCGAGAACTTCGTATCTCACATCAAAGTTACTGGAATCCATCCAAACGTCAAATAACATGACATATAAGTAAGGATCGATTAGATACAGCACAGGAACAACGCTAATACGTGTTGTTTCGCTTAAAACTATTTCCAGATCCTGCTGCGTCCCAAAACTTTGTATCTCACAAGACTTACTGGAGTCCATCCAAACGTCAAATAACATGTTAGACAAGTAAGGATCGTTTAGATACATCACAGGAACAACGCTAATGCGTGTTGTTTCATTTAAAACTGTTCCAGCTTCTGCTGCGTCCGAGAACTTCGTATCTCACATCAGGGTTACTGGAGTCCATCCAAACGTCAAATAACATGATAGATAAGTAAGGATCGATTAGATACAGCACAGGAACAACGCTAATGCGTGTTGTTTCGTTTAAAACTGTTTCCAGCTTCCGCTGCGACCGAAAATTTCGTATCTCACATCAGGGTTACTGGAGTCCATCCAAACGTCAAATAACATGATAGATAAGTAAGGATCGATTAGATACATCACAGGAACAACGCTAATGCGTGTTGTTTCGTTTAAAACTATTTCTAGCGTCAGCTGCGTCCGAGAACTTCGTATCTCACATCAAAGTTACTGGAGTCCATCGAAACGCCAAATAACATGATAGATGAGTAAGGATCGATTAGATACATCACAGGAACAACGCTAATACGTGTTGTTTCGTTTAAAACTATTTCCAGCTTCTGCTGCGTCCGAAAACTTCGTATCTCACATCAGAGTTACTGGAGTCCATCGAAACGTCAAGTAACATGATAGATTAGTAAGGATCGATTAGATACAGCACAGGAACAAAGCTAATACGTGTTGTTTCGTTTAAAACTATTTCCAGCTCCTGCTGCGTCCAAAAACTTTGTATCTCACATCAGACTTACTGGAGTACATCCAAACGTCAAATAACATGTTAGATAAGTAAGGATCGTTTAGATACATCACAGGAACAGCGCTAATACGTGTTGTTTCGTTCAAAACTAATTCCAGCTTCTGCTGTGTCCGAGAACTTTGTATCTCACATCAGAGTTACTGGAGTCCGTCCAAACGTCAAATAACATGATAGATGAGTAAGGATCGATTAGATACATCACAGGAACAACGCTAATATGTGTTGTTTCGTTTAAAACTATTTCCAGCTGCTGCTGCCTCCGAAAATTTCGTATCTCACATTAGAGTTACTGGAGTCCATCGAGACGTCAAATAACATAGTAGCCAAGTAAGGATCGATTAGATACATCACAGGAACAACGCTAATACGTATTGTTTCGTTTAAAACTATTTCCAGCTCCTGCTGCGTCCAAAAACTTGGTATCTCACATCAGACTTACTGGAGTCCATCCAAACGTCAAATAACATGTTAGATAAGTAAGGATCGTTTAGATACATCACAGGAACAACGCTAATACGTGTTGTTTCGTTCAAAACTATTTCCAGCTTCTGCTGCGTCCGAAAACTTCGTATCTCACATCAGAGTTACTGGAGTCCATCGAAACCTCAAATAACATGATAGATAAGTAAGGATCGATTAGATACATCACAGGAACAACGCTAATGCGTGTTGTATCGTTTAAAACTATTTTTAGCTTCAGCTGCGTCCGAGAACTTCGTATCTCACATCAAAGTTACTGGAGTTCATCGAAACGCCAAATAAGATGATAGATGAGTAAGGATCGATTAGATACATCACAGGAA
Organism: Prosopocoilus inquinatus; assembly: GCA_036172665.1. NCBI lineage: Eukaryota > Metazoa > Arthropoda > Insecta > Coleoptera > Lucanidae > Prosopocoilus > Prosopocoilus inquinatus. Next base: position 30,605,006 of record CM069879.1, read on the forward strand.
CAACGCTAATGCGTGTTGTTTCGACTAAAACTATTTCCAGCTTCAGCTGCGTCCGAGAACTTCGTATCTCACATCAAAGTTACTGGAGTCCATCGAAACGCCAAATAACATGATAGATGAGTAAGGATCGATTAGATACATCACAGGAACAACGCTAATACGTGTTGTTTCGTTTAAAACTATTTCTAGCTTCTGCTGCGTCCGAGAACTTCGTATCTCACATCAGGGTTACTGGAGTCCATCCAAACGTCAAATAACATGATATATACGTAAGGATCGATTAGATACATCACAGGAACAACGCTAATACGTGTTTTTTCGTTTAAAACTATTTCTAGCTTCAGCTGCGTCCGAGAACTTCGTAACTCACATCAAAGTTACTGGAGTCCATCGAAACAACAAATAACATGATAGATGAGTAAGGATCGATTAGATACATCACAGGAACAACGCTAATACGTGTTGTTTCGTTTAAAACTATTTCTAGCTTCAGCTGCGTCCGAGAACTTCGTATCTCACATCAAAGCTACTGGAGTCCATCGAAACGTCAAATAACATAGTAGATAAGTAAGGATCGCTTAGACACATCACAGGAACAACGTTAATACTTGTTGTTTCGTTCAAAACTATTTTCAGCTTCTGCTGCGTCCGAAAACTTTGTATCTCACATCAGAGTTACTGGAGTCCATCCAAAGGTCAAATAACTTGATAGATGAGTAAGGATCGATTAGATACATCACAGGAACAACGCTAATACGTGTTGTTTCGTTTAAAACTATTTCTAGCTTCAGCTGCGTCCGAGAACTTCGTATCTCACATCAAAGTTACTGGAGTCCATCGAAACGCCAAGTAACATGATAGATGAGTAAGGATCGATTAGATACATCACAGGAACAACGCTAATGCGTGTTGTTTCGTTTAAAACTATTTCTAGCTTCAGCTGCGTCCGAGAACTTCGTATCTCACATCAAAGTTACTGGAGTCCATCGAAACGCCAAGTAACATGATAGATGAGTAAGGATCGATTAGATACATCACTGGAACAACGCTAATCCGTGTTGTTTCGTTTAAAACTATTTCCAGCTTCAGCTGCGTCCGAGAACTTCGTATCTCACATCAAAGTTACTGGAGTCCATCGAAACGCCAAGTAACATGATAGATGAGTAAGGATCGATTAGATACATCACAGGAACAACGCTAATGCGTGTTGTTTCGTTTAAAACTATTTCCAGCTTCTGCTGCGTCCGAGAACTTCGTATCTCACATCAGAGTTACTGGAGTCCATCCAAACGCCACATAACATGATAGATGAGTAAGGATCGATTAGATACATCACAGGGCAACGCTAATACGTGTTGTTTCGTTTAAAACTATTTCCAGCTTCTGCTGCGTCCGAGAACTTCGTATCTCACATCAGGGTTACTGGAGTCCATCCAAACGTCAAATAACATGATATATAAGTAAGGATCGATTAGATACATCACAGGAACAACGCTAATGCGTGTTGTTTCGTTTAAAACTATTTCTAGCTTCAGCTGCGTCCGAGAACTTCGTAACTCACATCAAAGTTACTGGAGTCCATCGAAACGCCAAATAACATGATAGATGAGTAAGGATCGATTAGATACATCACAGGAACAACGCTAATACTTGTTGTTTCGTTTAAAACTATTTCTAGCTTCAGCTGCGTCCGAGAACTTCGTATCTCACATCAAAGTTACTGGAGTTCATCGAAACGTCAAATAACATAGTAGATATGTAAGGATCGCTTAGATACATCACAGGAACAACGTTAATACGTGTTGTTTCGTTCAAAACTATTTCCAGCTTCTGCTGCGTCCGAAAACTTTGTATCTCACATCAGAGTTACTGGAGTCCATCCAAACGTCAAATAACATGATAGATGAGTATGGATCGATTAGATACATCACAGGAACAACGCTAATATGTGTTGTTTCGTTTAAAACTATTTCCAGCTGCTGCTGCGTCCGAAAATTTCGTATCTCACATTAGAGTTACTGGAGTCCATCGAAACATCAAATATAGTAGCTAAGTAAGGATCGATTAGATACATCACAGGAACAACGCTAATACGTGTTGTTTCGTTCAAAACTATTTCCAGCTTCTGCTGCGTCCAAAAACTTTGTATCTCACATCAGAGTTACTGGAGTCCATCCAAACGTAAAATAACATGATAGATGAGTAAGGATCGATTAGATACATCACAGGAACATCGCTAATGCGTGTTGTTTCGTTTAAAACTATTTCCAGCTTCTGCTGCGTCCGAAAACGTCTTATCTCACATCAGAGTTACTGGAGTCCATCGAAACGTCAAATAACATGATAGATAAGTAAGGATCGATTAGAAACAGCACAGGAACAACGCTAATACGTGTTGTTTCGTTTAAAACTATTTCCAGCTCCTGCTGCGTCCAAAAACTTTGTATCTCACATCAGACTTACTGGAGTCCATCCAAACGTCAAATAACATGTTAGATAAGTAAGGATCGTTTAGATACATCACAGGAACAACGCTAATACGTGTTGTTTCGTTCAAAACTATTTCCAGCTTCTGCTGCGTGCGAGAACTTTGTATCTCACATCAGAGTTACTGGAGTCCGTCCAAACGTCAAATAACATGATAGATGAGTAAGGATCGATTAAATACATCACAGGAACAACGCTAATATGTGTTGTTTCGTTCAAAACTATTTCCAGGTTCTGCTGCGTCCGAGAAATTTGTTTCTCACATCAGAGTTACTGGAGTCCATCCAAACGTCAAATAACATGATAGATGAGTAAGGATCGATTAGATACATCACAGGAACAACTCTAATGCGTGATGTTTCGTTTAAAACTATTTCCAGCTTCAGCTGCGTCCGAGAACTTCGCATCTCACATCAAAGTTACTGGAGTCCATCGAAACGCCAAATAACATGATAGATGAGTAAGGATCGATTAGATACATCACAGGAACAACGCTAATTCGTGTTGTTTCGTTCAAAACTGTTTCCAGCTTCTGCTGCGTCCGAAAACTTCGTATCCCACATCAGAGTTACTGGAGTCCGTTGAAACGTCAAATAACATTGTAGATAAGTAGGGATCGATTAGATACAGTACAGGAACAACGCTAATACGTGTTGTTTCGTTTAAAACTATTTCCAGCTCCTGCTGCGTCCAAGAACTTTGTATCTCACATCAGACTTACTGGAGTCCATCCAAACGTCAAATAACATGTTAGATAAGTAAGGATCGATTAGATACATCACAGGAACAACGCTAATGCGTGTTGTTTCGTTTAAAACTATTTCCAGTTTCAGCTGCGTCCGAGAACTTCGTATCTCTCATCAAAGTTACTGGAGTCCATCGAAACGCCAAGTAACATGATAGATGAGTAAGGATCGATTAGATACATCACAGGAACAACGCTAATACGTGTTGTTTCGTTCAAAACTATTTCCAGCTTCTGCTGCGTCCATAAACTTTGTATCTCACATCAGAGTTACTGGAGTCCATCCAAAGGTCAAATAACTTGATAGATGAGTAAGGATCGATTAGATACATCACAGGAACAACGCTAATACGTGTTGTTTCGTTTAAAACTATTTCTAGCTTCAGCTGCGTCCGAGAACTTCGTATCTCACATCAAAGTTACTGGAGTCCATCGAAACGCCAAGTAACATGATAGATGAGTAAGGATCGATTAGATACATCACAGGAACAACGCTAATGCGTGTTGTTTCGTTTAAAACTATTTCTAGTTTCAGCTGCGTCCGAGAACTTCGTATCTCACATCAAAGTTACTGGAGTCCATCGAAACGTCAAATAACATGATAGATGAGTAAGGATCGATTAGATACATCACAGGAACAACGCTAATGCGTGTTGTTTCGTTTAAAACTATTTCCAGCTTCAGCTGCGTCCGAGAACTTCGTATCTCACATCAAAGTTACTGGAGTCCATCGAAACGCCAAGTAACATGATAGATGAGTAAGGATCGATTAGATACATCACAGGAACAACGCTAATGCGTGTTGTTTCGTTTAAAACTATTTCCAGCTTCTGCTGCGTCCGAGAACTTCGTATCTCACATCAGAGTTACTGGAGTCCATCCAAACGTCAAATAACATGACAGATAAGGAAGGATCGATTAGATACATCACAGGAACAACGCTAATACGTGTTGTTTCGTTTAAAACTATTTCCAGCTGCTGCTGCGTCCGAAAATTTCGTATCTCACATTAGAGTTACTGGAGTCCATCGAAACGTCAAATAGCATAGTAGCTAAGTAAGGATCGATTAGATACATCACAGGAACAACGCTAATTCGTGTTGTTTCGTTCAAAACTATTTCCAGCTTCTGCTGCGTCCAAAAACTTTGTATCTCACATCAGAGTTACTGGAGTCCATCCAAACGTAAAATAACATGATAGATGAGTAAGGATCGATTAGATACATCACAGGAACATCGCTAATGCGTGTTGTTTCGTTTAAAACTATTTCCAGCTTCTGCTGCGTCCGAAAACGTCGTATCTCACATCAGAGTTATTGGAGTCCATCGATACGTCAAATAACATGATAGATAAGTAAGGATCGATTAGATACAGCGCAGGAACAACGCTAATACGTGTTGTTTCGTTTAAAACTATTTCCAGCTCCTGATGGGTCCAAAAACTTCGTATCTCACATCAGAATTACTAGAGTCCATCGAAACGTCAAATAACATGATAGATGAATAAGGATCGATTAGATACATCACAGGAACAACGCTAATGCGTGTTGTTTCGTTTAAAACTATTTCCAGCTTCTGCTGCGTCCGAAAATTTCGTATCTCACATCAGAGTTACTGGAGTCCATCGAAACGTCAAATAACATAGTAGATATGTAAGGATCGCTTAGATACATCACAGGAACAACGTTAATACGTGTTGTTTCGTTCAAAACTATTTCCAGCTTCTGCTGCGTCCGAAAACTTTGTATCTCACATCAGAGTTACTGGAGTCCATCCAAACGTCAAATAACATGATAGATGAGTAAGGATCGATTAGATACATCACAGGAACAACGCTAATATGTGTTGTTTCGTTTAAAACTATTTCCAGCTGCTGCTGCGTCCGAAAATTTCGTATCTCACATTAGAGTTACTGGAGTCCATCGAAACATCAAATATAGTAGCTAAGTAAGGATCGATTAGATACATCACAGGAACAACGCTAATACGTGTTGTTTCGTTCAAAACTATTTCCAGCTTCTGCTGCGTCCAAAAACTTTGTATCTCACATCAGAGTTACTGGAGTCCATCCAAACGTAAAATAACATGATAGATGAGTAAGGATCGATTAGATACATCACAGGAACATCGCTAATGCGTGTTGTTTCGTTTAAAACTATTTCCAGCTTCTGCTGCGTCCGAAAACGTCTTATCTCACATCAGAGTTACTGGAGTCCATCGAAACGTCAAATAACATGATAGATAAGTAAGGATCGATTAGATACAGCACAGGAACAACGCTAATACGTGTTGTTTCGTTTAAAACTATTTCCAGCTCCTGCTGCGTCCAAAAACTTTGTATCTCACATCAGACTTACCGGAGTCCATCCAAACGTCAAATAACATGTTAGATAAGTAAGGATCGTTTAGATACATCACAGGAACAACGCTAATACGTGTTGTTTCGTTCAAAACTATTTCCAGCTTCTGCTGCGTGCGAGAACTTTGTATCTCACATCAGAGTTACTGGAGTCCGTCCAAACGTCAAATAACATGATAGATGAGTAAAGATCGATTAAATACATCACAGGAACAACGCTAATATGTGTTGTTTCGTTAAAAACTATTTCCAGGTTCTGCTGCGTCCGAGAAATTTGTTTCTCACATCAGAGTTACTTGAGTCCATCCAAACGTCAAATAACATGATAGATGAGTAAGGATCGATTAGATACATCACAGGAACAACTCTAATGCGTGATGTTTCGTTTAAAACTATTTCCAGCTTCAGCTGCGTCCGAGAACTTCGCATCTCACATCAAAGTTACTGGAGTCCATCGAAACGCCAAATAACATGATAGATGAGTAAGGATCGATTAGATACATCACAGGAACAACGCTAATTCGTGTTGTTTCGTTCAAAACTGTTTCCAGCTTCTGCTGCGTCCGAAAACTTCGTATCCCACATCAGAGTTACTGGAGTCCGTTGAAACGTCAAATAACATTGTAGATAACTAGGGATCGATTAGATACAGTACAGGAACAACGCTAATACGTGTTGTTTCGTTTAAAACTATTTCCAGCTCCTGCTGCGTCCAAGAACTTTGTATCTCACATCAGACTTACTGGAGTCCATCCAAACGTCAAATAACATGTTAGATAAGTAAGGATCGATTAGATACATCACAGGAACAACGCTAATGCGTGTTGTTTCGTTTAAAACTATTTCCAGTTTCAGCTGCGTCCGAGAACTTCGTATCTCTCATCAAAGTTACTGGAGTCCATCGAGACGCCAAGTAACATGATAGATGAGTAAGGATCGATTAGATACATCACAGGAACAACGCTAATACGTGTTGTTTCGTTCAAAACTATTTCCAGCTTCTGCTGCGTCCATAAACTTTGTATCTCACATCAGAGTTACTGGAGTCCATCCAAAGGTCAAATAACTTGATAGATGAGTAAGGATCGATTAGATACATCACAGGAACAACGCTAATACGTGTTGTTTCGTTTAAAACTATTTCTAGCTTCAGCTGCGTCCGAGAACTTCGTATCTCACATCAAAGTTACTGGAGTCCATCGAAACGCCAAGTAACATGATAGATGAGTAAGGATCGATTAGATACATCACAGGAACAACGCTAATGCGTGTTGTTTCGTTTAAAACTATTTCTAGTTTCAGCTGCGTCCGAGAACTTCGTATCTCACATCAAAGTTACTGGAGTCCATCGAAACGTCAAATAACATGATAGATGAGTAAGGATCGATTAGATACATCACAGGAACAACGCTAATGCGTGTTGTTTCGTTTAAAACTATTTCCAGCTTCAGCTGCGTCCGAGAACTTCGTATCTCACATCAAAGTTACTGGAGTCCATCGAAACGCCAAGTAACATGATAGATGAGTAAGGATCGATTAGATACATCACAGGAACAACGCTAATGCGTGTTGTTTCGTTTAAAACTATTTCCAGCTTCTGCTGCGTCCGAGAACTTCGTATCTCACATCAGAGTTACTGGAGTCCATCCAAACGTCAAATAACATGACAGATAAGGAAGGATCGATTAGATACATCACAGGAACAACGCTAATACGTGTTGTTTCGTTTAAAACTATTTCCAGCTGCTGCTGCGTCCGAAAATTTCGTATCTCACATTAGAGTTACTGGAGTCCATCGAAACGTCAAATAACATAGTAGCTAAGTAAGGATCGATTAGATACATCACAGGAACAACGCTAATACGTGTTGTTTCGTTCAAAACTATTTCCAGCTTCTGCTGCGTCCAAAAACTTTTTATCTCACATCAGAGTTACTGGAGTCCATCCAAACGTAAAATAACATGATAGATGAGTAAGGATCGATTAGATACATCTCAGGAACATCGCTAATGCGTGTTGTTTCGTTTAAAACTATTTCCAGCTTCTGCTGCGTCCGAAAACGTCGTATCTCACATCAGAGTTATTGGAGTCCATCGATACGTCAAATAACATGATAGATAAGTAAGGATCGATTAGATACAGCACAGGAACAACGCTAATACGTGTTGTTTCGTTTAAAACTATTTCCAGCTCCTGCTGGGTCCAAAAACTTCGTATCTCACATCAGAATTACTAGAGTCCATCGAAACGTCAAATAACATGATAGATGAATAAGGATCGATTAGATACATCACAGGAACAACGCTAATGCGTGTTGTTTCGTTTAAAACTATTTCCAGCTTCTGCTGCGTCCGAAAATTTCGTATCTCACATCAGAGTTACTGGAGTCCATCGAAACTTCAAATAACATATTAGATAAGTAAGGATCGATTAGATACATCACAGGAACAACGCTAATACGTGTTGTTTCTTTCAAAACTATTTCCAGGTTCTGCTGCGTCCGAGAAATTTGTTTCTCACATCAGAGTTACTGGAGTCCATCCAAACGTCAAATAACATGATAGATGAGTAAGGATCGATTAGATACATCACAGGAACAACTCTAATGCGTGATGTTTCGTTTAAAACTATTTCCAGCTTCAGCTGCGTCCGAGAACTTCGCATCTCACATCAAAGTTACTGGAGTCCATCGAAACGCCAAATAACATGATAGATGAGTAAGGATCGATTAGATACATCACAGGAACAACGCTAATTCGTGTTGTTTCGTTCAAAACTGTTTCCAGCTTCTGCTGCGTCCGAAAACTTCGTATCTCACATCAGAGTTACTGGAGTCTGTTGAAACGTCAAATAACATTGTAGATAAGTAGGGATCGATTAGATACAGTACAGGAACAACGCTAATACGTGTTGTTTCGTTTAAAACTATTTCCAGCTCCTGCTGCGTCCAAGAACTTTGTATCTCACATCAGACTTACTGGAGTCCATCCAAACGTCAAATAACATGTTAGATAAGTAAGGATCGATTAGATACATCACAGGAACAACGCTAATGCGTGTTGTTTCGTTTAAAACTATTTCCAGTTTCAGCTGCGTCCGAGAACTTCGTATCTCTCATCAAAGTTACTGGAATCCATCGAGACGCCAAGTAACATGATAGATGAGTAAGGATCGATTAGATACATCACAGGAACAACGCTAATACGTGTTGTTTCGTTCAAAACTATTTCCAGCTTCTGCTGCGTCCATAAACTTTGTATCTCACATCAGAGTTACTGGAGTCCATCCAAAGGTCAAATAACTTGATAGATGAGTAAGGATCGATTAGATACATCACAGGAACAACGCTAATACGTGTTGTTTCGTTTAAAACTATTTCTAGTTTCAGCTGCGTCCGAGAACTTCGTATCTCACATCAAAGTTACTGGAGTCCATCGAAACGTCAAATAACATGATAGATGAGTAAGGATCGATTAGATACATCACAGGAACAACGCTAATGCGTGTTGTTTCGTTTAAAACTATTTCCAGTTTCAGCTGCGTCCGAGAACTTCGTATCTCTCATCAAAGTTACTGGAATCCATCGAGACGCCAAGTAACATGATAGATGAGTAAGGATCGATTAGATACATCACAGGAACAACGCTAATACGTGTTGTTTCGTTCAAAACTATTTCCAGCTTCTGCTGCGTCCATAAACTTTGTATCTCACATCAGAGTTACTGGAGTCCATCCAAAGGTCAAATAACTTGATAGATGAGTAAGGATCGATTAGATACATCACAGGAACAACGCTAATACGTGTTGTTTCGTTTAAAACTATTTCTAGATTCAGCTGCTTCCGAGAACTTCGTATCTCACATCAGGGTTACTGGAGTCCATCCAAACGTCAAATAACATGATAGATCAGTAAGGATCGATTAGATACATCACAGGAACAACGCTAATGCGTGTTGTTTCGTTTAAAACTATTTCCAGCTGCTGCTGCGTCCGAAAATTTCGTATCTCACATTAGAGTTACTGGAGTCCATCGAAACGTCAAATAACATAGTAGCTAAGTAAGGATCGATTAGATACATCACAGGAACAACGCTAATACGTGTTGTTTCGTTCAAAACTATGTCCAGCTTCTGCTGGGTCCGTAAACTTTGTATCTCACATCAGAGTTACTGGAGTCCATCCAAACGTCAAATAACTTGATAGATGAGTAAGGATCGATTAGATACATCACAGGAACAACGCTAATACGTGTTGTTTCGTTTAAAACTATTTCTAGATTCAGCTGCTTCCGAGAACTTCGTATCTCACATCAGGGTTACTGGAGTCCATCCAAACGTCAAATAACATGATAGATCAGTAAGGATCGATTAGATACATCACAGGAACAACGCTAATGCGTGTTGTTTCGTTTAAAACTATTTCTAGCTTCAGCTGCGTCCGAGAACTTCGTATCTCACATCAAAGTTACTGGAGTCCATCGAAACGCCAAATAACATGATAGATGAGTAAGGATCGATTAGATACATCACAGGAACAACGCTAATACGTGTTGTTTCGTTCAAAACTATGTCCAGCTTCTGCTGCGTCCGTAAACTTTGTATCTCACATCAGAGTTACTGGAGTCCATCCAAACGCCAAGTAACATGATAGATGAGTAAGGATCGACTAGATACATCACAGGAACAACGCTAATGCGTGTTGTTTCGTTTAAAACTATTTCCAGCTTCTGCTGCGTCCGAAAATTTCGTATCTCACATCAAAGTTACTGGAGTCCATCGAAACGCTACATAACATGATGGATGAGTAAGGATCGATTAGATACATCACAGGAACAACGCTAATGCGTTTTGTTTCGTTTAAAACTATTTCCAGCTTCTGCTGCGTCCGAGAACTTCGTATCTCACATCAGGGTTACTGGAGTCCATCCAAACGTCAAATAACATGATAGATCAGTAAGGATCGATTAGATACATCACAGGAACAACGCTAATGCGTGTTGTTTCGTTTAAAACTATTTCTAGCTTCAGCTGCGTCCGAGAACTTCGTATCTCACATCAAAGTTACTGGAGTCCATCGAAACGCCAAATAACATGATAGATGAGTAAGGATCGATTAGATACATCACAGGAACAACGCTAATGCGTGTTGTTTCGTTTAAAACTATTTCTAGCTTCAGCTGCGTCCGAGAACTTCGTATCTCACATCAAAGTTACTGGAGTCCATCGAAACGTCAAATAACATGATAGATGAGTAAGGATCGATTAGATACATCACAGGAACAACGCTAATGCGTGTTGTTTCGTTTAAAACTATTTCCAGCTTCTGCTGCGCCCGAGAACTTCGTATCTCACATCAGAGTTACTGGAGTCCATCCAAACGTCAAATAACATGATAGATAAGTAAGGATCGATTAGATACATCACAGGAACAACGCTAATACGTGTTGTTTCGTTTAAAACTATTTCCAGCTTCTGCTGCGTCCGAAAACGTCGTATCTCACATCAGAGTTACTGGAGTCCATCGAAACGTCAAATAACATGATAGATAAGTAAGGATCGAATAGATACATCACAGGAACAACGCTAATACGTGTTGTTTCGTTTAAAACTATTTCTAGCTTCAGCTGCGTCCGAGAACTTCGTATCTCACATCAAAGTTACTGGAGTCCATCGAAACGCCAAGTAACATGATAGATAAGTAAGGATCGTTTAGATACATCACAGGAACAACGCTAATACGTGTTGTTTCGTTCAAAACTAATTCCAGCTTCTGCTGTGTCCGAGAACTTTGTATCTCACAGAAGAGATACTGGAGTCCGTCCAAACGTCAAATAACATGATAGATGAGTAAGGATCGACTAGATACATCACAGGAACAACGCTAATGCGTGTTGTTTCGTTCAAAACTATTTCCAGCTTCAGCTGCGTCCGAGAACTTCGTATCTCACATCAAAGTTACTGGAGTCCATCGAAACGCCAAATAACATGATAGATGAGTAAGGATCGATTAGATACATCACAGGAACAGCGCTAATTCGTGTTGTTTCGTTCAAAACTGTTTCCAGCTTCTGCTGCGTCCGAAAACTTCGTATCTCACATCAGAGTTACTGGAGTCCGTTGAAACGTCAAATAACATTGTATATAAGTAGGGATCGATTAGATAGAGCACAGGAACAACTCCAATACGTGTTGTTTCGTTTAAAACTATTTCCAGCTCCTGCTGCGTCCAAAAACTTTGTATCTCACATCAGACTTACTGGAGTCCATCCAAACGTCAAATAACATGTTAGATAAGTAAGGATCGTTTAGATACATCACAGGAACAACGCTAATACGTGTTGTTTCATTTAAAACTATTTCCAGCTTCTGCTGCGTCCGAAAATTTCGTATCTCACATCAGAGTTACTGGAGTCCATCGAAACTTCAAATAACATAGTAGATAAATAAGGATCGATTAGATACATCACAGGAACAACGCTAATACGTGTTGTTTCGTTTAAAACTATTTCCAGCTCCTGCTGCGTCCAAAAACTTCGTATCTCACATCAGAATTACTAGAGTCCATCGAAACGTCAAATAACATGATAGATGAGTAAGGATCGATTAGATACATCACAGGAACAACGCTAATGCGTGTTGTTTCGTTTAAAACTATTTCCAGCTTCTGCTGCGTCCGAAAATTTCGTATCTCACATCAGAGTTACTGGAGTCCATCGAAACTTCAAATAACATAGTAGATAAATAAGGATCGATTAGATACATCACAGGAACAACGCTAATACGTGTTGTTTCGTTTAAAACTATTTCCAGCTTCTGCTGCGTCCGAGAACTTCGTATCTCACATCAGGGTTACTGGAGTTCATCCAAACGTCAAATAACATGATAGATAAGTAAGGATCGATTAGATACATCACAGGAACAACGCTAATGCGTGTTGTTTCGTTTAAAACTATTTCTAGCTTCAGCTGGGTCCGAGAACATCGTATCTCACATCAAAGTTACTGGAGTCCATCGAAACGCCAAATAACATGATAGATGAGTAAGGATCGATTAGATACATCACAGGGACAACGCTAATACGTGTTGTTTCGTTTAAAACTATTTCCAGCTTCTGCTGCGTCCGAGAACTTCGTATCTCACATCAGGGTTACTGGAGTCCATCCAAACGTCAAATAACATGATAGATCAGTAAGGATCGATTAGATACATCACAGGAACAACGCTAATGCGTGTTGTTTCGTTTAAAACTATTTCTAGCTTCAGCTGCGTCCGAGAACTTCGTATCTCACATCAAAGTTACTGGAGTCCATCGAAACGCCAAATAACATGATAGATGAGTAAGGATCGATTAGATACATCACAGGAACAACGCTAATACGTGTTGTTTCGTTCAAAACTATGTCCAGCTTCTGCTGCGTCCGTAAACTTTGTATCTCACATCAGAGTTACTGGAGTCCATCCAAACGCCAAGTAACATGATAGATGAGTAAGGATCGACTAGATACATCACAAGAACAACGCTAATGCGTGTTGTTTCGTTTAAAACTATTTCCAGCTTCTGCTGCGTCCGAAAATTTCGTATCTCACATCAAAGTTACTGGAGTCCATCGAAACGCTACATAACATGATGGATGAGTAAGGATCGATTAGATACATCACAGGAACAACGCTAATGCGTTTTGTTTCGTTTAAAACTATTTCCAGCTTCTGCTGCGTCCGAGAACTTCGTATCTCACATCAGGGTTACTGGAGTCCATCCAAACGTCAAATAACATGATAGATCAGTAAGGATCGATTAGATACATCACAGGAACAACGCTAATGCGTGTTGTTTCGTTTAAAACTATTTCTAGCTTCAGCTGCGTCCGAGAACTTCGTATCTCACATCAAAGTTACTGGAGTCCATCGAAACGCCAAATAACATGATAGATGAGTAAGGATCGATTAGATACATCACAGGAACAACGCTAATGCGTGTTGTTTCGTTTAAAACTATTTCTAGCTTCAGCTGCGTCCGAGAACTTCGTATCTCACATCAAAGTTACTGGAGTCCATCGAAACGTCAAATAACATGATAGATGAGTAAGGATCGATTAGATACATCACAGGAACAACGCTAATGCGTGTTGTTTCGTTTAAAACTATTTCCAGCTTCTGCTGCGCCCGAGAACTTCGTATCTCACATCAGAGTTACTGGAGTCCATCCAAACGTCAAATAACATGATAGATAAGTAAGGATCGATTAGATACATCACAGGAACAACGCTAATACGTGTTGTTTCGTTTAAAACTATTTCCAGCTTCTGCTGCGTCCGAAAACGTCGTATCTCACATCAGAGTTACTGGAGTCCATCGAAACGTCAAATAACATGATAGATAAGTAAGGATCGAATAGATACATCACAGGAACAACGCTAATACGTGTTGTTTCGTTTAAAACTATTTCTAGCTTCAGCTGCGTCCGAGAACTTCGTATCTCACATCAAAGTTACTGGAGTCCATCGAAACGCCAAGTAACATGATAGATAAGTAAGGATCGTTTAGATACATCACAGGAACAACGCTAATACGTGTTGTTTCGTTCAAAACTAATTCCAGCTTCTGCTGTGTCCGAGAACTTTGTATCTCACAGAAGAGATACTGGAGTCCGTCCAAACGTCAAATAACATGATAGATGAGTAAGGATCGACTAGATACATCACAGGAACAACGCTAATGCGTGTTGTTTCGTTCAAAACTATTTCCAGCTTCAGCTGCGTCCGAGAACTTCGTATCTCACATCAAAGTTACTGGAGTCCATCGAAACGCCAAATAACATGATAGATGAGTAAGGATCGATTAGATACATCACAGGAACAGCGCTAATTCGTGTTGTTTCGTTCAAAACTGTTTCCAGCTTCTGCTGCGTCCGAAAACTTCGTATCTCACATCAGAGTTACTGGAGTCCGTTGAAACGTCAAATAACATTGTATATAAGTAGGGATCGATTAGATAGAGCACAGGAACAACTCCAATACGTGTTGTTTCGTTTAAAACAATTTCCAGCTCCTGCTGCGTCCAAAAACTTTGTATCTCACATCAGACTTACTGGAGTCCATCCAAACGTCAAATAACATGTTAGATAAGTAAGGATCGTTTAGATACATCACAGGAACAACGCTAATACGTGTTGTTTCATTTAAAACTATTTCCAGCTTCTGCTGCGTCCGAAAATTTCGTATCTCACATCAGAGTTACTGGAGTCCATCGAAACTTCAAATAACATAGTAGATAAATAAGGATCGATTAGATACATCACAGGAACAACGCTAATACGTGTTGTTTCGTTTAAAACTATTTCCAGCTCCTGCTGCGTCCAAAAACTTCGTATCTCACATCAGAATTACTAGAGTCCATCGAAACGTCAAATAACATGATAGATGAGTAAGGATCGATTAGATACATCACAGGAACAACGCTAATGCGTGTTGTTTCGTTTAAAACTATTTCCAGCTTCTGCTGCGTCCGAAAATTTCGTATCTCACATCAGAGTTACTGGAGTCCATCGAAACTTCAAATAACATAGTAGATAAATAAGGATCGATTAGATACATCACAGGAACAACGCTAATACGTGTTGTTTCGTTTAAAACTATTTCCAGCTTCTGCTGCGTCCGAGAACTTCGTATCTCACATCAGGGTTACTGGAGTTCATCCAAACGTCAAATAACATGATAGATAAGTAAGGATCGATTAGATACATCACAGGAACAACGCTAATGCGTGTTGTTTCGTTTAAAACTATTTCTAGCTTCAGCTGGGTCCGAGAACATCGTATCTCACATCAAAGTTACTGGAGTCCATCGAAACGCCAAATAACATGATAGATGAGTAAGGATCGATTAGATACATCACAGGGACAACGCTAATACGTGTTGTTTCGTTTAAAACTATTTCCAGCTTCTGCTGCGTCCGAGAACTTCGTATCTCACATCAGGGTTACTGGAGTCCATCCAAACGTCAAATAACATGATAGATCAGTAAGGATCGATTAGATACATCACAGGAACAACGCTAATGCGTGTTGTTTCGTTTAAAACTATTTCTAGCTTCAGCTGCGTCCGAGAACTTCGTATCTCACATCAAAGTTACTGGAGTCCATCGAAACGCCAAATAACATGATAGATGAGTAAGGATCGATTAGATACATCACAGGAACAACGCTAATGCGTGTTGTTTCGTTTAAAACTATTTCTAGCTTCAGCTGCGTCCGAGAACTTCGTATCTCACATCAAAGTTACTGGAGTCCATCGAAACGTCAAATAACATGATAGATGAGTAAGGATCGATTAGATACATCACAGGAACAACGCTAATGCGTGTTGTTTCGTTTAAAACTATTTCCAGCTTCTGCTGCGTCCGAGAACTTCGTATCTCACATCAGAGTTACTGGAGTCCATCCAAACGTCAAATAACATGATGGATGAGTAAGGATCGATTAGATACATCACAGGAACAACGCTAATGCGTTTTGTTTCGTTTAAAACTATTTCCAGCTTCTGCTGCGTCCGAGAACTTCGTATCTCACATCAGGGTTACTGGAGTCCATCCAAACGTCAAATAACATGATAGATCAGTAAGGATCGATTAGATACATCACAGGAACAACGCTAATGCGTGTTGTTTCGTTTAAAACTATTTCTAGCTTCAGCTGCGTCCGAGAACTTCGTATCTCACATCAAAGTTACTGGAGTCCATCGAAACGCCAAAT
The DNA here is from genome assembly GCA_036172665.1 of Prosopocoilus inquinatus. NCBI lineage: Eukaryota > Metazoa > Arthropoda > Insecta > Coleoptera > Lucanidae > Prosopocoilus > Prosopocoilus inquinatus. Next base: position 30,621,346 of record CM069879.1, read on the forward strand.
AACATGATAGATGAGTAAGGATCGATTAGATACATCACAGGAACAACGCTAATGCGTGTTGTTTCGTTTAAAACTATTTCTAGCTTCAGCTGCGTCCGAGAACTTCGTATCTCACATCAAAGTTACTGGAGTCCATCGAAACGTCAAATAACATGATAGATGAGTAAGGATCGATTAGATACATCACAGGAACAACGCTAATGCGTGTTGTTTCGTTTAAAACTATTTCCAGCTTCTGCTGCGTCCGAGAACTTCGTATCTCACATCAGAGTTACTGGAGTCCATCCAAACGTCAAATAACATGATAGATAAGTAAGGATCGATTAGATACATCACAGGAACAACGCTAATGCGTGTTGTTTCGTTTAAAACTATTTCTAGCTTCAGCTGCGTCCGAGAACTTCGTATCTCACATCAAAGTTACTGGAGTCCATCGAAACGCCAAATAACATGATAGATGAGTAAGGATCGATTAGATACATCACAGGAACAACGCTAATGCGTGTTGTTTCGTTTAAAACTATTTCTAGCTTCAGCTGCGTCCGAGAACTTCGTATCTCACATCAAAGTTACTGGAGTCCATCGAAACGTCAAATAACATGATAGATGAGTAAGGATCGATTAGATACATCACAGGAACAACGCTAATGCGTGTTGTTTCGTTTAAAACTATTTCCAGCTTCTGCTGCGTCCGAGAACTTCGTATCTCACATCAGAGTTACTGGAGTCCATCCAAACGTCAAATAACATGATGGATGAGTAAGGATCGATTAGATACATCACAGGAACAACGCTAATGCGTTTTGTTTCGTTTAAAACTATTTCCAGCTTCTGCTGCGTCCGAGAACTTCGTATCTCACATCAGGGTTACTGGAGTCCATCCAAACGTCAAATAACATGATAGATCAGTAAGGATCGATTAGATACATCACAGGAACAACGCTAATGCGTGTTGTTTCGTTTAAAACTATTTCTAGCTTCAGCTGCGTCCGAGAACTTCGTATCTCACATCAAAGTTACTGGAGTCCATCGAAACGCCAAATAACATGATAGATGAGTAAGGATCGATTAGATACATCACAGGAACAACGCTAATGCGTGTTGTTTCGTTTAAAACTATTTCTAGCTTCAGCTGCGTCCGAGAACTTCGTATCTCACATCAAAGTTACTGGAGTCCATCGAAACGTCAAATAACATGATAGATGAGTAAGGATCGATTAGATACATCACAGGAACAACGCTAATACGTGTTGTTTCGTTTAAAACTATTTCCAGCTTCTGCTGCGTCCGAGAACTTCGTATCTCACATCAGAGTTACTGGAGTCCATCCAAACGTCAAATAACATGATAGATAAGTAAGGATCGATTAGATACATCACAGGAACAACGCTAATACGTGTTGTTTCGTTTAAAACTATTTCTAGCTTCAGCTGCGTCCGAGAACTTCGTATCTCACATCAAAGTTACTGGAGTCCATCGAAACGCCAAGTAACATGATAGATAAGTAAGGATCGTTTAGATACATCACAGGAACAACGCTAATGCGTGTTGTTTCGTTTAAAACTATTTCCAGCTTCTGCTGCGTCCGAAAATTTCGTATCTCACATCAGAGTTACTGGAGTCCATCGAAACTTCAAATAACATAGTAGATAAATAAGGATCGATTAGATACATCACAGGAACAACGCTAATACGTGTTGTTTCGTTTAAAACTATTTCCAGCTTCTGCTGCGTCCGAGAACTTCGTATCTCACATCAGGGTTACTGGAGTCCATCCAAACGTCAAATAACATGATATATAAGTAAGGATCGATTAGATACATCACAGGAACAACGCTAATGCGTGTTGTTTCGTGATCTCACATCAGACTTACTGGAGTCCATCCAAACGTCAAATAACATGTTAGATAAGTAAGGATCGTTTAGATACATCACAGGAACAACGCTAATACGTGTTGTTTCATTTAAAACTATTTCCAGCTTCTGCTGCGTCCGAAAATTTCGTATCTCACATCAGAGTTACTGGAGTCCATCGAAACTTCAAATAACATAGTAGATAAATAAGGATCGATTAGATACATCACAGGAACAACGCTAATACGTGTTGTTTCGTTTAAAACTATTTCCAGCTCCTGCTGCGTCCAAAAACTTCGTATCTCACATCAGAATTACTAGAGTCCATCGAAACGTCAAATAACATGATAGATGAGTAAGGATCGATTAGATACATCACAGGAACAACGCTAATGCGTGTTGTTTCGTTTAAAACTATTTCCAGCTTCTGCTGCGTCCGAAAATTTCGTATCTCACATCAGAGTTACTGGAGTCCATCGAAACTTCAAATAACATAGTAGATAAATAAGGATCGATTAGATACATCACAGGAACAACGCTAATACGTGTTGTTTCGTTTAAAACTATTTCCAGCTTCTGCTGCGTCCGAGAACTTCGTATCTCACATCAGGGTTACTGGAGTTCATCCAAACGTCAAATAACATGATAGATAAGTAAGGATCGATTAGATACATCACAGGAACAACGCTAATGCGTGTTGTTTCGTTTAAAACTATTTCTAGCTTCAGCTGGGTCCGAGAACATCGTATCTCACATCAAAGTTACTGGAGTCCATCGAAACGCCAAATAACATGATAGATGAGTAAGGATCGATTAGATACATCACAGGGACAACGCTAATACGTGTTGTTTCGTTTAAAACTATTTCCAGCTTCTGCTGCGTCCGAGAACTTCGTATCTCACATCAGGGTTACTGGAGTCCATCCAAACGTCAAATAACATGATATATAAGTAAGGATCGATTAGATACATCACAGGAACAACGCTAATGCGTGTTGTTTCGTTAAAAACTATTTCTAGCTTCAGCTGCGTCCGAGAACTTCGTAACTCACATCAAAGTTACTGGAGTCCATCGAAACGCCAAATAACATGATAGATGAGTAAGGATCGATTAGATACATCACAGGCACAACGCTAATACTTGTTGTTTCGTTTAAAACTATTTCTAGCTTCAGGTGCGTCCGAGAACTTCGTATCTCACATCAAAGTTACTGGAGTCCATCCAAACGTCAAATAACATGATATATAAGTAAGGATCGATTAGATACAGCACAGGAACAACGCTAATACGTGTTGTTTCGCTTAAAACTATTTCCAGATCCTGCTGCGTCCCAAAACTTTGTATCTCACATCAGACTTACTGGAGTCCATCCAAACGTCAAATAACATGTTAGATAAGTAAGGATCGTTTAGATGCATCACAGGAACAACGCTAATGCGTGTTGTTTCATTTAAAACTGTTTCCAGCTTCTGCTGCGTCCGAGAACTTCGTATATCACATCAGGGTTACTGGAGTCCATCCAAACGTCAAATAGCATGATAGATAAGTAAGGATCGATTAGATACAGCACAGGAACAACGCTAATGCGTGTTGTTTCGTTTAAAACTATTTCCAGCTTCCGCTGCATCCGATAATTTCGTGTCTCACATCAGGGTTACTGGAGTCCATCGAAACGCCAAATAACATGATAGATGAGTAAGGATCGATTAGATACATTACAGGAACAACGCTAATTCGTGTTGTTTCGTTCAAAACTGTTTCCAGCTTCTGCTGCGTCCGAAAACTTCGTATCTCACATCAGAGTTACTGGAGTCCGTTGAAACGTCAAATAACATTGTAGATAAGTAGGGATCGATTAGATACAGCACAGGAACAACGCTAATACGTGTTGTTTCGTTTAAAACTATTTCCAGCTCCTGCTGCGTCCAAGAACTTTGTATCTCACACCAGACTTACTGGAGTCTATCCAAACGTCAAATAACATGTTAGATAAGTAAGGATCGTTTAGATACATCACAGGAACAACGCTAATACGTGTTGTTTCGTTCAAAACTAATTCCAGCTTCTGCTGTGTCCGAGAACTTTGTATCTCACATCGGAGTTACTGGAGTCCGTCCAAACGTCAAATAACATGATAGATGAGTAAGGATCGACTAGATACATCACAGGAACAACGCTAATGCGTGATGTTTCGTTCAAAACTATTTCCAGCTTCAGCTGCGTCCGAGAACTTCGTATCTCACATCAAAGTTACTGGAGTCCATCGAAACGCCAAATAACATGATAGATGAGTAAGGATCGATTAGATACATCACAGGAACAACGCTAATTCGTGTTGTTTCGTTCAAAACTCTTTCAAGCTTCTGCTGTGTCCGAGAACTTTGTATCTCACATCGGAGTTACTGGAGTCCGTCCAAACGTCAAATAACATGATAGATGAGTAAGGATCGATTAGATACATCACAGGAACAACGCTAATACGTGTTGTTTCGTTTAAAACTATTTCCAGCTTCTGCTGCGTCCGAGAACTTTGTATCTCACATCAGAGTTACTGGATTCCGTCCAAACGTCAAATAACATGATAGATGAGTATGGATCGATTAGATACATCACAGGAACAACGCTAATATGTGTTGTTTCGTTTAAAACTATTTCCAGCCGCTTCTGCGTCCGAAAATTTCGTATCTCATATCCAAGTTACTGGAGTCCATCGAAACGCCAAATAACATGATAGATGAGTAAGGATCGATTAGATACATCACAGGAACAACGCTAATTCGTGTTGTTTCGTTCAAAACTGTTTCCAGCTTCTGCTGCGTCCGAAAACTTCGTATCTCACATCAGAGTTACTGGAGTCCGTTGAAACGTCAAATAACATTGTAGATAAGTAGGGATCGATTAGATACAGCACAGGAACAACGCTAATACGTGTTGTTTCGTTTAAAACTATTTCCAGCTCCTGCTGCGTCCAAGAACTTTGTATCTCACACCAGACTTACTGGAGTCTATCCAAACGTCAAATAACATGTTAGATAAGTAAGGATCGTTTAGATACATCACAGGAACAACGCTAATACGTGTTGTTTCGTTCAAAACTAATTCCAGCTTCTGCTGTGTCCGAGAACTTTGTATCTCACATCGCAGTTACTGGAGTCCGTCCAAACGTCAAATAACATGATAGATGAGTAAGGATCGACTAGATACATCACAGGAACAACGCTAATGCGTGATGTTTCGTTCAAAACTATTTCCAGCTTCAGCTGCGTCCGAGAACTTCGTATCTCACATCAAAGTTACTGGAGTCCATCGAAACGCCAAATAACATGATAGATGAGTAAGGATCGATTAGATACATCACAGGAACAACGCTAATTCGTGTTGTTTCGTTCAAAACTGTTTCCAGCTTCTGCTGCGTCCGAAAACTTCGTATCTCACATCAGAGTTACTGGAGTCCGTTGAAACGTCAAATAACATTGTAGATAAGTAGGGATCGATTAGATAGAGCACAGGAACAACTCCAATACGTGTTGTTTCGTTTAAAACTATTTCCAGCTCCTGCTGCGTCCAAGAACTTTGTATCTCACATCAGACTTACTGGAGTCCATCCAAACGTCAAATAACATGTTAGATAAGTAAGGATCGTTTAGATACATCACACGAACAACGCTAATACGAGTTGTTTCGTTCAAAACTAATTCCAGCTTCTGCTGTGTCCGAGAACTTTGTATCTCACATCAGAGTTACTGGAGTCCGTCCAAACGTCAAATAACATGATAGATGAGTAAGGATCGATTAGATACATCACAGGAACAACGCTAATATGTGTTGTTTCGTTTAAAACTATTTCCAGCTGCTGCTGCGTCCGAAAATTTCGTAACTCACATTAGAGTTACTGGAGTCCATCGAACCGTCAAATAACATAGTAGGTAAGTAAGGATCGATTAGATACATCACAGGAACAACGCTAATACGTGTTGTTTCGTTTAAAACTATTTCCAGCTTCTGCTGCGTCCGAAAACGTCGTATCTCACATCAGAGTTACTGGAGTCCATCGAAACGTCAAATAACATGATAGATAAGTAAGGATCGAATAGATACATCACAGGAACAACGCTAATACGTGTTGTTTCGTTTAAAACTATTTCTAGCTTCAGCTGCGTCCGAGAACTTCGTATCTCACATCAAAGTTACTGGAGTCCATCGAAACGCCAAGTAACATGATAGATAAGTAAGGATCGTTTAGATACATCACAGGAACAACGCTAATACGTGTTGTTTTGTTCAAAACTAATTCCAGCTTCTGCTGTGTCCGAGAACTTTGTATCTCACAGAAGAGATACTGGAGTCCGTCCAAACGTCAAATAACATGATAGATGAGTAAGGATCGACTAGATACATCACAGGAACAACGCTAATGCGTGTTGTTTCGTTCAAAACTATTTCCAGCTTCAGCTGCGTCCGAGAACTTCGTATCTCACATCAAAGTTACTGGAGTCCATCCAAACGTCAAATAACATGTTAGATAAGTAAGGATCGTTTAGATACATCACAGGAACAACGCTAATACGTGTTGTTTCATTTAAAACTATTTCCAGCTTCTGCTGCGTCCGAAAATTTCGTATCTCACATCAGAGTTACTGGAGTCCATCGAAACTTCAAATAACATAGTAGATAAATAAGGATCGATTAGATACATCACAGGAACAACGCTAATACGTGTTGTTTCGTTTAAAACTATTTCCAGCTCCTGCTGCGTCCAAAAACTTCGTATCTCACATCAGAATTACTAGAGTCCATCGAAACGTCAAATAACATGATAGATGAGTAAGGATCGATTAGATACATCACAGGAACAACGCTAATGCGTGTTGTTTCGTTTAAAACTATTTCCAGCTTCTGCTGCGTCCGAAAATTTCGTATCTCACATCAGAGTTACTGGAGTCCATCGAAACTTCAAATAACATAGTAGATAAATAAGGATCGATTAGATACATCACAGGAACAACGCTAATACGTGTTGTTTCGTTTAAAACTATTTCCAGTTTCTGCTGCGTCCGAGAACTTCGTATCTCACATCAGGGTTACTGGAGTTCATCCAAACGTCAAATAACATGATAGATAAGTAAGGATCGATTAGATACATCACAGGAACAACGCTAATGCGTGTTGTTTCGTTTAAAACTATTTCTAGCTTCAGCTGGGTCCGAGAACATCGTATCTCACATCAAAGTTACTGGAGTCCATCGAAACGCCAAATAACAAGATAGATGAGTAAGGATCGATTAGATACATCACAGGGACAACGCTAATACGTGTTGTTTCGTTTAAAACTATTTCCAGCTTCTGCTGCGTCCGAGAACTTCGTATCTCACATCAGGGTTACTGGAGTCCATCCAAACGTCAAATAACATGATATATAAGTAAGGATCGATTAGATACATCACAGGAACAACGCTAATGCGTGTTGTTTCGTTAAAAACTATTTCTAGCTTCAGCTGCGTCCGAGAACTTCGTAACTCACATCAAAGTTACTGGAGTCCATCGAAACGCCAAATAACATGATAGATGAGTAAGGATCGATTAGATACATCACAGGCACAACGCTAATACTTGTTGTTTCGTTTAAAACTATTTCTAGCTTCAGGTGCGTCCGAGAACTTCGTATCTCACATCAAAGTTACTGGAGTCCATCCAAACGTCAAATAACATGATATATAAGTAAGGATCGATTAGATACAGCACAGGAACAACGCTAATACGTGTTGTTTCGCTTAAAACTATTTCCAGATCCTGCTGCGTCCCAAAACTTTGTATCTCACATCAGACTTACTGGAGTCCATCCAAACGTCAAATAACATGTTAGATAAGTAAGGATCGTTTAGATGCATCACAGGAACAACGCTAATGCGTGTTGTTTCATTTAAAACTGTTTCCAGCTTCTGCTGCGTCCGAGAACTTCGTATATCACATCAGGGTTACTGGAGTCCATCCAAACGTCAAATAGCATGATAGATAAGTAAGGATCGATTAGATACAGCACAGGAACAACGCTAATACGTGTTGTTTCGCTTAAAACTATTTCCAGATCCTGCTGCGTCCCAAAACTTTGTATCTCACATCAGACTTACTGGAGTCCATCCAAACGTCAAATAACATGTTAGATAAGTAAGGATCGTTTAGATGCATCACAGGAACAACGCTAATGCGTGTTGTTTCATTTAAAACTGTTTCCAGCTTCCGCTGCATCCGAAAATTTCGTGTCTCACATCAGGGTTACTGGAGTCCATCGAAACGCCAAATAACATGATAGATAAGTAAGGATCGATTAGATACAGCACAGGAACAACGCTAATGCGTGTTGTTTCGTTTAAAACTATTTCCAGCTTCCGCTGCATCCGAAAATTTCGTGTCTCACATCAGGGTTACTGGAGTCCATCGAAACGCCAAATAACATGATAGATGAGTAAGGATCGATTAGATACATTACAGGAACAACGCTAATTCGTGTTGTTTCGTTCAAAACTGTTTCCAGCTTCTGCTGCGTCCGAAAACTTCGTATCTCACATCAGAGTTACTGGAGTCCGTTGAAACGTCAAATAACATTGTAGATATGTAGGGATCGATTAGATACAGCACAGGAACAACGCTAATACGTGTTGTTTCGTTTAAAACTATTTCCAGCTCCTGCTGCGTCCAAGAACTTTGTATCTCACACCAGACTTAATGGAGTCTATCCAAACGTCAAATAACATGTTAGATAAGTAAGGATCGTTTAGATACATCACAGGAACAACGCTAATACGTGTTGTTTCGTTCAAAACTAATTCCAGCTTCTGCTGTGTCCGAGAACTTTGTATCTCACATCGGAGTTACTGGAGTCCGTCCAAACGTCAAATAACATGATAGATGAGTAAGGATCGACTAGATACATCACAGGAACAACGCTAATGCGTTATGTTTCGTTCAAAACTATTTCCAGCTTCAGCTGCGTCCGAGAACTTCGTATCTCACATCAAAGTTACTGGAGTCCATCGAAACGCCAAATAACATGATAGATGAGTAAGGATCGATTAGATACATCACAGGAACAACGCTAATTCGTGTTGTTTCGTTCAAAACTGTTTCCAGCTTCTGCTGTGTCCGAGAACTTTGTATCTCACATTGGAGTTACTGGAGTCCGTCCAAACGTCAAATAACATGATAGATGAGTAAGGATCGATTAGATACATCACAGGAACAACGCTAATACGTGTTGTTTCGTTCAAAACTATTTCCAGCTTCAGCTGCGTCCGAGAACTTCGTATCTCACATCAAAGTTACTGGAGTCCATCGAAACGCCAAATAACATGATAGATGAGTAAGGATCGATTAGATACATCACAGGAACAACGCTAATTCGTGTTGTTTCGTTCAAAACTGTTTCCAGCTTCTGCTGTGTCCGAGAACTTTGTATCTCACATTGGAGTTACTGGAGTCCGTCCAAACGTCAAATAACATGATAGATGAGTAAGGATCGATTAGATACATCACAGGAACAACGCTAATACGTGTTGTTTCGTTCAAAACTATTTCCAGCTTCAGCTGCGTCCGAGAACTTCGTATCTCACATCAAAGTTACTGGAGTCCATCGAAACGCCAAATAACATGATAGATGAGTAAGGATCGATTAGATACATCACAGGAACAACGCTAATTCGTGTTGTTTCGTTCAAAACTGTTTCCAGCTTCTGCTGTGTCCGAGAACTTTGTATCTCACATCGGAGTTACTGGAGTCCGTCCAAACGTCAAATAACATGATAGATGAGTAAGGATCGATTAGATACATCACAGGAACAACGCTAATACGTGTTGTTTCGTTTAAAACTATTTCCAGCTTCTGCTGCGTCCGAGAACTTTGTATCTCACATCAGAGTTACTGGATTCCGTCCAAACGTCAAATAAGATGATAGATGAGTATGGATCGATTAGATACATCACAGGAACAACGCTAATATGTGTTGTTTCGTTTAAAACTATTTCCAGCCGCTTCTGCGTCCGAAAATTTCGTATCTCATATCCAAGTTACTGGAGTCCATCGAAACGCCAAATAACATGATAGATGAGTAAGGATCGATTAGATACATCACAGGAACAACGCTAATTCGTGTTGTTTCGTTCAAAACTGTTTCCAGCTTCTGCTGCGTCCGAAAACTTCGTATCTCACATCAGAGTTACTGGAGTCCGTTGAAACGTCAAATAACATTGTAGATAAGTAGGGATCGATTAGATACAGCACAGGAACAACGCTAATACGTGTTGTTTCGTTTAAAACTATTTCCAGCTCCTGCTGCGTCCAAGAACTTTGTATCTCACACCAGACTTACTGGAGTCTATCCAAACGTCAAATAACATGTTAGATAAGTAAGGATCGTTTAGATACATCACAGGAACAACGCTAATACGTGTTGTTTCGTTCAAAACTAATTCCAGCTTCTGCTGTGTCCGAGAACTTTGTATCTCACATCGGAGTTACTGGAGTCCGTCCAAACGTCAAATAACATGATAGATGAGTAAGGATCGACTAGATACATCACAGGAACAACGCTAATGCGTGATGTTTCGTTCAAAACTATTTCCAGCTTCAGGTGCGTCCGAGAACTTCGTATCTCACATCAAAGTTACTGGAGTCCATCCAAACGTCAAATAACATGATATATAAGTAAGGATCGATTAGATACAGCACAGGAACAACGCTAATACGTGTTGTTTCGCTTAAAACTATTTCCAGATCCTGCTGCGTCCCAAAACTTTGTATCTCACATCAGACTTACTGGAGTCCATCCTAACGTCAAATAACATGTTAGATAAGTAAGGATCGTTTAGATGCATCACAGGAACAACGCTAATGCGTGTTGTTTCATTTAAAACTGTTTCCAGCTTCTGCTGCGTCCGAGAACTTCGTATATAACATCAGGGTTACTGGAGTCCATCCAAACGTCAAATAGCATGATAGATAAGTAAGGATCGATTAGATACAGCACAGGAACAACGCTAATGCGTGTTGTTTCGTTTAAAACTATTTCCAGCTTCCGCTGCATCCGAAAATTTCTTGTCTCACATCAGGGTTACTGGAGTCCATCGAAACGCCAAATAACATGATAGATGAGTAAGGATCGATTAGATACATTACAGGAACAACGCTAATTCGTGTTGTTTCGTTCAAAACTGTTTCCAGCTTCTGCTGCGTCCGAAAACTTCGTATCTCACATCAGAGTTACTGGAGTCCGTTGAAACGTCAAATAACATTGTAGATAAGTAGGGATCGATTAGATACATTACAGGAACAACGCTAATTCGTGTTGTTTCGTTCAAAACTGTTTCCAGCTTCTGCTGCGTCCGAAAACGTCGTATCTCACATCAGAGTTACTGGAGTCTATCCAAACGTCAAATAACATGTTAGATAAGTAAGGATCGTTTAGATACATCACAGGAACAACGCTAATACGTGTTGTTTCGTTCAAAACTAATTCCAGCTTCTGCTGTGTCCGAGAACTTTGTATCTCACATCGGAGTTACTGGAGTCCGTCCAAACGTCAAATAACATGATAGATGAGTAAGGATCGACTAGATACATCACAGAAACAACGCTAATGCGTGATGTTTCGTTCAAAACTATTTCCAGCTTCAGCTGCGTCCGAGAACTTCGTATCTCACATCAAAGTTACTGGAGTCCATCGAAACGCCAAATAACATGATAGATGAGTAAGGATCGATTAGATACATCACAGGAACAACGCTAATTCGTGTTGTTTCGTTCAAAACTGTTTCCAGCTTCTGCTGTGTCCGAGAACTTTGTATCTCACATCGGAGTTACTGGAGTCCGTCCAAACGTCAAATAACATGATAGATGAGTAAGGATCGATTAGATACATCACAGGAACAACGCTAATACGTGTTGTTTCGTTTAAAACTATTTCCAGCTTCTGCTGCGTCCGAGAACTTTGTATCTCACATCAGAGTTACTGGATTCCGTCCAAAAGTCAAATAACATGATAGATGAGTATGGATCGATTAGATACATCACAGGAACAACGCTAATATGTGTTGTTTCGTTTAAAACTATTTCCAGCTGCTGCTGCGTCCGAAAATTTCGTATCTCATATCCAAGTTACTGGAGTCCATCGAAACGCCAAATAACATGATAGATGAGTAAGGATCGATTAGATACATCACAGGAACAACGCTAATTCGTGTTGTTTCGTTCAAAACTGTTTCCAGCTTCTGCTGCGTCCGAAAACTTCGTATCTCACATCAGAGTTACTGGAGTCCGTTGAAACGTCAAATAACATTGTAGATAAGTAGGGATCGATTAGATACAGCACAGGAACAACGCTAATACGTGTTGTTTCGTTTAAAATGTTTCGTTTAAAACTATTTCCAGCTCCTGCTGCGTCCAAGAACTTTGTATCTCACACCAGACTTACTGGAGTCTATCCAAACGTCAAATAACATGTTAGATAAGTAAGGATCGTTTAGATACATCACAGGAACAACGCTAATACGTGTTGTTTCGTTCAAAACTAATTCCAGCTTCTGCTGTGTCCGAGAACTTTGTATCTCACATCAGAGTTACTGGAGTCCATCCAAACGTCAAATAACATGATAGATGAGTAAGGATCGATTAGATACATCACAGGAACAACGCTAATACGTGTTGTTTCGTTAAAAACTATTTCCAGCTTCTGTTGCGTCCGAGAACTTTGTATCTCACATCAGAGTTACTGGAGTCCATCCAAACGTCAAATAACATGATAGATGAGTAAGGATCGATTAGATACATCACAGGAACAACGCTAATACGTGTTGTTTCGTTTAAAACTATTTCCAGCTCCTGCTGCGTCCAAAAACTTTGTATCTCACATCAGACTTACTGGAGTCCATCCAAACGTCAAATAACATGTTAGATAAGTAAGGATCGTTTAGATACATCACAGGAACAACGCTAATACGTGTTGTTTCGTTCAAAACTATTTCCAGCTTCTGTTGCGTCCGAGAACTTTGTATCTCACATCAGAGTTACTGGAGTCCATCCAAACGTCAAATAACATGATAGATGAGTAAGGATCGATTAGATACATCACAGGAACAACGCTAATACGTGTTGTTTCGTTAAAAACTATTTCTAGCTTCAGCTGCGTCCGAGAACTTCGTAACTCACATCAAAGTTACTGGAGTCCATCGAAACGCCAAATAACATGATAGATGAGTAAGGATCGATTAGATACATCACAGGCACAACGCTAATACTTGTTGTTTCGTTTAAAACTATTTCTAGCTTCAGGTGCGTCCGAGAACTTCGTATCTCACATCAAAGTTACTGGAGTCCATCCAAACTTCAAATAACATGATATATAAGTAAGGATCGATTAGATACAGCACAGGAACAACGCTAATACGTGTTGTTTCGCTTAAAACTATTTCCAGATCCTGCTGCGTCCCAAAACTTTGTGTCTCACATCAGACTTACTGGAGTCCATCCAAACGTCAAATAACATGTTAGATAAGTAAGGATCGTTTAGATGCATCACAGGAACAACGCTAATGCGTGTTGTTTCATTTAAAACTGTTTCCAGCTTCTGCTGCGTCCGAGAACTTCGTATATCACATCAGGGTTACTGGAGTCCATCCAAACGTCAAATAGCATGATAGATAAGTAAGGATCGATTAGATACAGCACAGGAACAACGCTAATGCGTGTTGTTTCGTTTAAAACTATTTCCAGCTTCCGCTGCATCCGAAAATTTCGTGTCTCACATCAGGGTTACTGGAGTCCATCGAAACGACAAATAACATGATAGATGAGTAAGGATCGATTAGATACATTACAGGAACAACGCTAATTCGTGTTGTTTCGTTCAAAACTGTTTCCAGCTTCTGCTGCGTCCGAAAACTTCGTATCTCACATCAGAGTTACTGGAGTCCGTTGAAACGTCAAATAACATTGTAGATAAGTAGGGATCGATTAGATACAGCACAGGAACAACGCTAATACGTGTTGTTTCGTTTAAAACTATTTCCAGCTCCTGCTGCGTCCAAGAACTTTGTATCTCACACCAGACTTACTGGAGTCTATCCAAACGTCAAATAACATGTTAGATAAGTAAGGATCGTTTAGATACATCACAGGAACAACGCTAATACGTGTTGTTTCGTTCAAAACTAATTCCAGCTTCTGCTGTGTCCGAGAACTTTGTATCTCACATCGGAGTTACTGGAGTCCGTCCAAACGTCAAATAACATGATAGATGAGTAAGGATCGACTAGATACATCACAGGAACAACGCTAATGCGTGATGTTTCGTTCAAAACTATTTCCAGCTTCAGCTGCGTCCGAGAACTTCGTATCTCACATCAAAGTTACTGGAGTCCATCGAAACGCCAAATAACATGATAGATGAGTAAGGATCGATTAGATACATCACAGGAACAACGCTAATTCGTGTTGTTTCGTTCAAAACTGTTTCCAGCTTCTGCTGTGTCCGAGAACTTTGTATCTCACATCGGAGTTACTGGAGTCCGTCCAAACGTCAAATAACATGATAGATGAGTAAGGATCGATTAGATACATCACAGGAACAACGCTAATACGTGTTGTTTCGTTTAAAACTATTTCCAGCTACTGCTGCGTCCGAGAACTTTGTATCTCACATCAGAGTTACTGGATTCAGTCCAAACGTCAAATAACATGATAGATGAGTATGGATCGATTAGATACATCACAGGAACAACGCTAATATGTGTTGTTTCGTTTAAAACTATTTCCAGCCGCTTCTGCGTCCGAAAATTTCGTATCTCATATCCAAGTTACTGGAGTCCATCGAAACGCCAAATAACATGATAGATGAGTAAGGATCGATTAGATACATCACAGGAACAACGCTAATTCGTGTTGTTTCGTTCAAAACTGTTTCCAGCTTCTGCTGCGTCCGAAAACTTCGTATCTCACATCAGAGTTACTGGAGTCCGTTGAAACGTCAAATAACATTGTAGATAAGTAGGGATCGATTAGATACAGCACAGGAACAACGCTAATACGTGTTGTTTCGTTTAAAACTATTTCCAGCTCCTGCTGCGTCCAAGAACTTTGTATCTCACACCAGACTTACTGGAGTCTATCCAAACGTCAAATAACATGTTAGATAAGTAAGGATCGTTTAGATACATCACAGGAACAACGCTAATACGTGTTGTTTCGTTCAAAACTAATTCCAGCTTCTGCTGTGTCCGAGAACTTTGTATCTCACATCGGAGTTACTGGAGTCCGTCCAAACGTCAAATAACATGATAGATGAGTAAGGATCGACTAGATACATCACAGGAACAACGCTAATGCGTGATGTTTCGTTCAAAACTATTTCCAGCTTCAGCTGCGTCCGAGAACTTCGTATCTCACATCAAAGTTACTGGAGTCCATCGAAACGCCAAATAACATGATAGATGAGTAAGGATCGATTAGATACATCACAGGAACAACGCTAATTCGTGTTGTTTCGTTCAAAACTGTTTCCAGCTTCTGCTGCGTCCGAAAACTTCGTATCTCACATCAGAGTTACTGGAGTCCGTTGAAACGTCAAATAACATTGTAGATAAGTAGGGATCGATTAGATAGAGCACAGGAACAACTCCAATACGTGTTGTTTCGTTTAAAACTATTTCCAGCTCCTGCTGCGTCCAAGAACTTTGTATCTCACATCAGACTTACTGGAGTCCATCCAAACGTCAAATAACATGTTAGATAAGAAAGGATCGTTTAGATACATCACACGAACAACGCTAATACGAGTTGTTTCGTTCAAAACTAATTCCAGCTTCTGCTGTGTCCGAGAACTTTGTATCTCACATCAGAGTTACTGGAGTCCGTCCAAACGTCAAATAACATGATAGATGAGTAAGGATCGATTAGATACATCACAGGAACAACGCTAATATGTGTTGTTTCGTTTAAAACTATTTCCAGCTGCTGCTGCGTCCGAAAATTTCGTAACTCACATTAGAGTTACTGGAGTCCATCGAACCGTCAAATAACATAGTAGGTAAGTAAGGATCGATTAGATACATCACAGGAACAACGCTAATACGTGTTGTTTCGTTTAAAACTATTTCCAGCTCCTGCTGCGTCCAAAAACTTTGTATCTCACATCAAACTTACTGGAGTCCATCCAAACGTCAAATAACATGTTAGATAAGTAAGGATCGTTTAGATACATCACAGGAACAACGCTAATACGTGTTGTTTCGTTCAAAACTATTTCCAGCTTCTGTTGCGTCCGAGAACTTTGTATCTCACATCAGAGTTACTGGAGTCCATCCAAACGTCAAATAACATGATAGATGAGTAAGGATCGATTAGATACATCACAGGAACAACGCTAATACGTGTTGTTTCGTTTAAAACTATTTCCAGCTCCTGCTGCGTCCAAAAACTTCGTATCTCACATCAGAATTACTAGAGTCCATCGAAACGTCAAATAACATGATAGATGAGTAAGGATCGATTAGATACATCACAGGAACAACGCTAATGCGTGTTGTTTCGTTTAAAACTAT
Source organism: Prosopocoilus inquinatus (assembly GCA_036172665.1). NCBI lineage: Eukaryota > Metazoa > Arthropoda > Insecta > Coleoptera > Lucanidae > Prosopocoilus > Prosopocoilus inquinatus. The sequence goes on from CM069879.1 coordinate 30,637,787, forward strand.
TTCCAGCTTCTGCTGCGTCCGAAAATTTCGTATCTCACATCAGAGTTACTGGAGTCCATCGAGACTTCAAATAACATAGTAGATAAATAAGGATCGATTAGATACATCACAGGAACAACGCTAATACGTGTTGTTTCGTTTAAAACTATTACCAGCTTCTGCTGCGTCCGAGAACTTCGTATCTCACATCAGGGTTACTGGAGTCCATCCAAACGTCAAATAACATGATAGATAAGTAAGGATCGATTAGATACATCACAGGAACAACGCTAATGCGTGTTGTTTCGTTTAAAACTATTTCTAGCTTCAGCTGGGTCCGAGAACTTCGTATCTCACATCACAGTTACTGGAGTCCATCGAAACGCCAAATAACATGATAGATGAGTAAGGATCGATTAGATACATCACAGGGACAACGCTAATACGTGTTGTTTCGTTTAAAACTATTTCCAGCTTCTGCTGCGTCCGAGAACTTCGTATCTCACATCAGGGTTACTGGAGTCCATCCAAACGTCAAATAACATGATATATAAGTAAGGATCGATTAGATACATCACAGGAACAACGCTAACGCGTGTTGTTTCGTTTAAAACTATTTCTAGCTTCAGCTGCGTCCGAGAACTTCGTAACTCACATCAAAGTTACTGGAGTCCATCGAAACGCCAAATAACATGATAGATGAGTAAGGATCGATTAGATACATCACAGGCACAACGCTAATACTTGTTGTTTCGTTTAAAACTATTTCTAGCTTCAGGTGCGTCAGAGAACTTCGTATCTCACATCAAAGTTACTGGAGTCCATCCAAACGTCAAATAACATGATATATAAGTAAGGATCGATTAGATACAGCACAGGAACAACGCTAATACGTGTTGTTTCGCTTAAAACTATTTCCAGATCCTGCTGCGTCCCAAAACTTTGTATCTCACATCAGACTTACTGGAGTCCATCCAAACGTCAAATAACATGTTAGATAAGTAAGGATCGTTTAGATGCATCACAGGAACAACGCTAATGCGTGTTGTTTCATTTAAAACTGTTTCCAGCTTCTGCTGCGTCCGAGAACTTCGTATATCACATCAGGGTTACTGGAGTCCATCCAAACGTCAAATAGCATGATAGATAAGTAAGGATCGATTAGATACAGCACAGGAACAACGCTAATACGTGTTGTTTCGCTTAAAACTATTTCCAGATCCTGCTGCGTCCCAAAACTTTGTATCTCACATCAGACTTACTGGAGTCCATCCAAACGTCAAATAACATGTTAGATAAGTAAGGATCGTTTAGATGCATCACAGGAACAACGCTAATGCGTGTTGTTTCATTTAAAACTGTTTCCAGCTTCCGCTGCATCCGAAAATTTCGTGTCTCACATCAGGGTTACTGGAGTCCATCGAAACGCCAAATAACATGATAGATAAGTAAGGATCGATTAGATACAGCACAGGAACAACGCTAATGCGTGTTGTTTCGTTTAAAACTATTTCCAGCTTCCGCTGCATCCGAAAATTTCGTGTCTCACATCAGGGTTACTGGAGTCCATCGAAACGCCAAATAACATGATAGATGAGTAAGGATCGATTAGATACATTACAGGAACAACGCTAATTCGTGTTGTTTCGTTCAAAACTGTTTCCAGCTTCTGCTGCGTCCGAAAACTTCGTATCTCACATCAGAGTTACTGGAGTCCGTTGAAACGTCAAATAACATTGTAGATAAGTAGGGATCGATTAGATACAGCACAGGAACAACGCTAATACGTGTTGTTTCGTTTAAAACTATTTCCAGCTCCTGCTGCGTCCAAGAACTTTGTATCTCACACCAGACTTAATGGAGTCTATCCAAACGTCAAATAACATGTTAGATAAGTAAGGATCGTTTAGATACATCACAGGAACAACGCTAATACGTGTTGTTTCGTTCAAAACTAATTCCAGCTTCTGCTGTGTCCGAGAACTTTGTATCTCACATCGGAGTTACTGGAGTCCGTCCAAACGTCAAATAACATGATAGATGAGTAAGGATCGACTAGATACATCACAGGAACAACGCTAATGCGTTATGTTTCGTTCAAAACTATTTCCAGCTTCAGCTGCGTCCGAGAACTTCGTATCTCACATCAAAGTTACTGGAGTCCATCGAAACGCCAAATAACATGATAGATGAGTAAGGATCGATTAGATACATCACAGGAACAACGCTAATTCGTGTTGTTTCGTTCAAAACTGTTTCCAGCTTCTGCTGTGTCCGAGAACTTTGTATCTCACATTGGAGTTACTGGAGTCCGTCCAAACGTCAAATAACATGATAGATGAGTAAGGATCGATTAGATACATCACAGGAACAACGCTAATACGTGTTGTTTCGTTCAAAACTATTTCCAGCTTCAGCTGCGTCCGAGAACTTCGTATCTCACATCAAAGTTACTGGAGTCCATCGAAACGCCAAATAACATGATAGATGAGTAAGGATCGATTAGATACATCACAGGAACAACGCTAATTCGTGTTGTTTCGTTCAAAACTGTTTCCAGCTTCTGCTGTGTCCGAGAACTTTGTATCTCACATCGGAGTTACTGGAGTCCGTCCAAACGTCAAATAACATGATAGATGAGTAAGGATCGATTAGATACATCACAGGAACAACGCTAATACGTGTTGTTTCGTTTAAAACTATTTCCAGCTTCTGCTGCGTCCGAGAACTTTGTATCTCACATCAGAGTTACTGGATTCCGTCCAAACGTCAAATAAGATGATAGATGAGTATGGATCGATTAGATACATCACAGGAACAACGCTAATATGTGTTGTTTCGTTTAAAACTATTTCCAGCCGCTTCTGCGTCCGAAAATTTCGTATCTCATATCCAAGTTACTGGAGTCCATCGAAACGCCAAATAACATGATAGATGAGTAAGGATCGATTAGATACATCACAGGAACAACGCTAATTCGTGTTGTTTCGTTCAAAACTGTTTCCAGCTTCTGCTGCGTCCGAAAACTTCGTATCTCACATCAGAGTTACTGGAGTCCGTTGAAACGTCAAATAACATTGTAGATAAGTAGGGATCGATTAGATACAGCACAGGAACAACGCTAATACGTGTTGTTTCGTTTAAAACTATTTCCAGCTCCTGCTGCGTCCAAGAACTTTGTATCTCACACCAGACTTACTGGAGTCTATCCAAACGTCAAATAACATGTTAGATAAGTAAGGATCGTTTAGATACATCACAGGAACAACGCTAATACGTGTTGTTTCGTTCAAAACTAATTCCAGCTTCTGCTGTGTCCGAGAACTTTGTATCTCACATCGGAGTTACTGGAGTCCGTCCAAACGTCAAATAACATGATAGATGAGTAAGGATCGACTAGATACATCACAGGAACAACGCTAATGCGTGATGTTTCGTTCAAAACTATTTCCAGCTTCAGGTGCGTCCGAGAACTTCGTATCTCACATCAAAGTTACTGGAGTCCATCCAAACGTCAAATAACATGATATATAAGTAAGGATCGATTAGATACAGCACAGGAACAACGCTAATACGTGTTGTTTCGCTTAAAACTATTTCCAGATCCTGCTGCGTCCCAAAACTTTGTATCTCACATCAGACTTACTGGAGTCCATCCTAACGTCAAATAACATGTTAGATAAGTAAGGATCGTTTAGATGCATCACAGGAACAACGCTAATGCGTGTTGTTTCATTTAAAACTGTTTCCAGCTTCTGCTGCGTCCGAGAACTTCGTATATCACATCAGGGTTACTGGAGTCCATCCAAACGTCAAATAGCATGATAGATAAGTAAGGATCGATTAGATACAGCACAGGAACAACGCTAATGCGTGTTGTTTCGTTTAAAACTATTTCCAGCTTCCGCTGCATCCGAAAATTTCTTGTCTCACATCAGGGTTACTGGAGTCCATCGAAACGCCAAATAACATGATAGATGAGTAAGGATCGATTAGATACATTACAGGAACAACGCTAATTCGTGTTGTTTCGTTCAAAACTGTTTCCAGCTTCTGCTGCGTCCGAAAACTTCGTATCTCACATCAGAGTTACTGGAGTCCGTTGAAACGTCAAATAACATTGTAGATAAGTAGGGATCGATTAGATACAGCACAGGAACAACGCTAATACGTGTTGTTTCGTTTAAAACTATTTCCAGCTCCTGCTGCGTCCAAGAACTTTGTATCTCACACCAGACTTACTGGAGTCTATCCAAACGTCAAATAACATGTTAGATAAGTAAGGATCGTTTAGATACATCACAGGAACAACGCTAATACGTGTTGTTTCGTTCAAAACTAATTCCAGCTTCTGCTGTGTCCGAGAACTTTGTATCTCACATCGGAGTTACTGGAGTCCGTCCAAACGTCAAATAACATGATAGATGAGTAAGGATCGACTAGATACATCACAGAAACAACGCTAATGCGTGATGTTTCGTTCAAAACTATTTCCAGCTTCAGCTGCGTCCGAGAACTTCGTATCTCACATCAAAGTTACTGGAGTCCATCGAAACGCCAAATAACATGATAGATGAGTAAGGATCGATTAGATACATCACAGGAACAACGCTAATTCGTGTTGTTTCGTTCAAAACTGTTTCCAGCTTCTGCTGTGTCCGAGAACTTTGTATCTCACATCGGAGTTACTGGAGTCCGTCCAAACGTCAAATAACATGATAGATGAGTAAGGATCGATTAGATACATCACAGGAACAACGCTAATACGTGTTGTTTCGTTTAAAACTATTTCCAGCTTCTGCTGCGTCCGAGAACTTTGTATCTCACATCAGAGTTACTGGATTCCGTCCAAAAGTCAAATAACATGATAGATGAGTATGGATCGATTAGATACATCACAGGAACAACGCTAATATGTGTTGTTTCGTTTAAAACTATTTCCAGCCGCTGCTGCGTCCGAAAATTTCGTATCTCATATCCAAGTTACTGGAGTCCATCGAAACGCCAAATAACATGATAGATGAGTAAGGATCGATTAGATACATCACAGGAACAACGCTAATTCGTGTTGTTTCGTTCAAAACTGTTTCCAGCTTCTGCTGCGCCCGAAAACTTCGTATCTCACATCAGAGTTACTGGAGTCCGTTGAAACGTCAAATAACATTGTAGATAAGTAGGGATCGATTAGATACAGCACAGGAACAACGCTAATACGTGTTGTTTCGTTTAAAATGTTTCGTTTAAAACTATTTCCAGCTCCTGCTGCGTCCAAGAACTTTGTATCTCACACCAGACTTACTGGAGTCTATCCAAACGTCAAATAACATGTTAGATAAGTAAGGATCGTTTAGATACATCACAGGAACAACGCTAATACGTGTTGTTTCGTTCAAAACTAATTCCAGCTTCTGCTGTGTCCGAGAACTTTGTATCTCACATCGGAGTTACTGGAGTCCGTCCAAACGTCAAATAACATGATAGATGAGTAAGGATCGACTAGATACATCACAGGAACAACGCTAATGCGTGATGTTTCGTTCAAAACTATTTCCAGCTTCAGCTGCGTCCGAGAACTTCGTATCTCACATCAAAGTTACTGGAGTCCATCGAAACGCCAAATAACATGATAGATGAGTAAGGATCGATTAGATACATCACAGGAACAACGCTAATTCGTGTTGTTTCGTTCAAAACTGTTTCTAGCTTCTGCTGCGTCCGAAAACTTCGTATCTCACATCAGAGTTACTGGAGTCCGTTGAAACGTCAAATAACATTGTAGATAAGTAGGGATCGATTAGATAGAGCACAGGAACAACTCCAATACGTGTTGTTTCGTTTAAAACTATTTCCAGCTCCTGCTGCGTCCAAGAACTTTGTATCTCACATCAGACTTACTGGAGTCCATCCAAACGTCAAATAACATGTTAGATAAGTAAGGATCGTTTAGATACATCACACGAACAACGCTAATACGAGTTGTTTCGTTCAAAACTAATTCCAGCTTCTGCTGTGTCCGAGAACTTTGTATCTCACATCAGAGTTACTGGAGTCCGTCCAAACGTCAAATAAGATGATAGATGAGTAAGGATCGATTAGATACATCACAGGAACAACGCTAATATGTGTTGTTTCGTTTAAAACTATTTCCAGCTGCTGCTGCGTCCGAAAATTTCGTAACTCATATTAGAGTTACTGGAGTCCATCGAACCGTCAAATAACATAGTAGGTAAGTAAGGATCGATTAGATACATCACAGGAACAACGCTAATACGTGTTGTTTCGTTTAAAACTATTTCCAGCTCCTGCTGCGTCCAAAAACTTTGTATCTCACATCAGACTTACTGGAGTCCATCCAAACGTCAAATAACATGTTAGATAAGTAAGGATCGTTTAGATACATCACAGGAACAACGCTAATACGTGTTGTTTCGTTCAAAACTATTTCCAGCTTCTGTTGCGTCCGAGAACTTTGTATCTCACATCAGAGTTACTGGAGTCCATCCAAACGTCAAATAACATGATAGATGAGTAAGGATCGATTAGATACATCACAGGAACAACGCTAATACGTGTTGTTTCGTTAAAAACTATTTCTAGCTTCAGCTGCGTCCGAGAACTTCGTAACTCACATCAAAGTTACTGGAGTCCATCGAAACGCCAAATAACATGATAGATGAGTAAGGATCGATTAGATACATCACAGGCACAACGCTAATACTTGTTGTTTCGTTTAAAACTATTTCTAGCTTCAGGTGCGTCCGAGAACTTCGTATCTCACATCAAAGTTACTGGAGTCCATCCAAACTTCAAATAACATGATATATAAGTAAGGATCGATTAGATACAGCACAGGAACAACGCTAATACGTGTTGTTTCGCTTAAAACTATTTCCAGATCCTGCTGCGTCCCAAAACTTTGTGTCTCACATCAGACTTACTGGAGTCCATCCAAACGTCAAATAACATGTTAGATAAGTAAGGATCGTTTAGATGCATCACAGGAACAACGCTAATGCGTGTTGTTTCATTTAAAACTGTTTCCAGCTTCTGCTGCGTCCGAGAACTTCGTATATCACATCAGGGTTACTGGAGTCCATCCAAACGTCAAATAGCATGATAGATAAGTAAGGATCGATTAGATACAGCACAGGAACAACGCTAATGCGTGTTGTTTCGTTTAAAACTATTTCCAGCTTCCGCTGCATCCGAAAATTTCGTGTCTCACATCAGGGTTACTGGAGTCCATCGAAACGACAAATAACATGATAGATGAGTAAGGATCGATTAGATACATTACAGGAACAACGCTAATTCGTGTTGTTTCGTTCAAAACTGTTTCCAGCTTCTGCTGCGTCCGAAAACTTCGTATCTCACATCAGAGTTACTGGAGTCCGTTGAAACGTCAAATAACATTGTAGATAAGTAGGGATCGATTAGATACAGCACAGGAACAACGCTAATACGTGTTGTTTCGTTTAAAACTATTTCCAGCTCCTGCTGCGTCCAAGAACTTTGTATCTCACACCAGACTTACTGGAGTCTATCCAAACGTCAAATAACATGTTAGATAAGTAAGGATCGTTTAGATACATCACAGGAACAACGCTAATACGTGTTGTTTCGTTCAAAACTAATTCCAGCTTCTGCTGTGTCCGAGAACTTTGTATCTCACATCGGAGTTACTGGAGTCCGTCCAAACGTCAAATAACATGATAGATGAGTAAGGATCGACTAGATACATCACAGGAACAACGCTAATGCGTGATGTTTCGTTCAAAACTATTTCCAGCTTCAGCTGCGTCCGAGAACTTCGTATCTCACATCAAAGTTACTGGAGTCCATCGAAACGCCAAATAACATGATAGATGAGTAAGGATCGATTAGATACATCACAGGAACAACGCTAATTCGTGTTGTTTCGTTCAAAACTGTTTCCAGCTTCTGCTGTGTCCGAGAACTTTGTATCTCACATCGGAGTTACTGGAGTCCGTCCAAACGTCAAATAACATGATAGATGAGTAAGGATCGATTAGATACATCACAGGAACAACGCTAATACGTGTTGTTTCGTTTAAAACTATTTCCAGCTTCTGCTGCGTCCGAGAACTTTGTATCTCACATCAGAGTTACTGGATTCCGTCCAAACGTCAAATAACATGATAGATGAGTATGGATCGATTAGATACATCACAGGAACAACGCTAATATGTGTTGTTTCGTTTAAAACTATTTCCAGCCGCTTCTGCGTCCGAAAATTTCGTATCTCATATCCAAGTTACTGGAGTCCATCGAAACGCCAAATAACATGATAGATGAGTAAGGATCGATTAGATACATCACAGGAACAACGCTAATTCGTGTTGTTTCGTTCAAAACTGTTTCCAGCTTCTGCTGCGTCCGAAAACTTCGTATCTCACATCAGAGTTACTGGAGTCCGTTGAAACGTCAAATAACATTGTAGATAAGTAGGGATCGATTAGATACAGCACAGGAACAACGCTAATACGTGTTGTTTCGTTTAAAACTATTTCCAGCTCCTGCTGCGTCCAAGAACTTTGTATCTCACACCAGACTTACTGGAGTCTATCCAAACGTCAAATAACATGTTAGATAAGTAAGGATCGTTTAGATACATCACAGGAACAACGCTAATACGTGTTGTTTCGTTCAAAACTAATTCCAGCTTCTGCTGTGTCCGAGAACTTTGTATCTCACATCGGAGTTACTGGAGTCCGTCCAAACGTCAAATAACATGATAGATGAGTAAGGATCGACTAGATACATCACAGGAACAACGCTAATGCGTGATGTTTCGTTCAAAACTATTTCCAGCTTCAGCTGCGTCCGAGAACTTCGTATCTCACATCAAAGTTACTGGAGTCCATCGAAACGCCAAATAACATGATAGATGAGTAAGGATCGATTAGATACATCACAGGAACAACGCTAATTCGTGTTGTTTCGTTCAAAACTGTTTCCAGCTTCTGCTGCGTCCGAAAACTTCGTATCTCACATCAGAGTTACTGGAGTCCGTTGAAACGTCAAATAACATTGTAGATAAGTAGGGATCGATTAGATAGAGCACAGGAACAACTCCAATACGTGTTGTTTCGTTTAAAACTATTTCCAGCTCCTGCTGCGTCCAAGAACTTTGTATCTCACATCAGACTTACTGGAGTCCATCCAAACGTCAAATAACATGTTAGATAAGAAAGGATCGTTTAGATACATCACACGAACAACGCTAATACGAGTTGTTTCGTTCAAAACTAATTCCAGCTTCTGCTGTGTCCGAGAACTTTGTATCTCACATCAGAGTTACTGGAGTCCGTCCAAACGTCAAATAACATGATAGATGAGTAAGGATCGATTAGATACATCACAGGAACAACGCTAATATGTGTTGTTTCGTTTAAAACTATTTCCAGCTGCTGCTGCGTCCGAAAATTTCGTAACTCACATTAGAGTTACTGGAGTCCATCGAACCGTCAAATAACATAGTAGGTAAGTAAGGATCGATTAGATACATCACAGGAACAACGCTAATACGTGTTGTTTCGTTTAAAACTATTTCCAGCTCCTGCTGCGTCCAAAAACTTTGTATCTCACATCAAACTTACTGGAGTCCATCCAAACGTCAAATAACATGTTAGATAAGTAAGGATCGTTTAGATACATCACAGGAACAACGCTAATACGTGTTGTTTCGTTCAAAACTATTTCCAGCTTCTGTTGCGTCCGAGAACTTTGTATCTCACATCAGAGTTACTGGAGTCCATCCAAACGTCAAATAACATGATAGATGAGTAAGGATCGATTAGATACATCACAGGAACAACGCTAATACGTGTTGTTTCGTTTAAAACTATTTCCAGCTCCTGCTGCGTCCAAAAACTTCGTATCTCACATCAGAATTACTAGAGTCCATCGAAACGTCAAATAACATGATAGATGAGTAAGGATCAATTAGATACATCACAGGAACAACGCTAATGCGTGTTGTTTCGTTTAAAACTATTTCCAGCTTCTGCTGCGTCCGAAAATTTCGTATCTCACATCAGAGTTACTGGAGTCCATCGAGACTTCAAATAACATAGTAGATAAATAAGGATCGATTAGATACATCACAGGAACAACGCTAATACGTGTTGTTTCGTTTAAAACTATTACCAGCTTCTGCTGCGTCCGAGAACTTCGTATCTCACATCAGGGTTACTGGAGTCCATCCAAACGTCAAATAACATGATAGATAAGTAAGGATCGATTAGATACATCACAGGAACAACGCTAATGCGTGTTGTTTCGTTTAAAACTATTTCTAGCTTCAGCTGGGTCCGAGAACTTCGTATCTCACATCACAGTTACTGGAGTCCATCGAAACGCCAAATAACATGATAGATGAGTAAGGATCGATTAGATACATCACAGGGACAACGCTAATACGTGTTGTTTCGTTTAAAACTATTTCCAGCTTCTGCTGCGTCCGAGAACTTCGTATCTCACATCAGGGTTACTGGAGTCCATCCAAACGTCAAATAACATGATATATAAGTAAGGATCGATTAGATACATCACAGGAACAACGCTAACGCGTGTTGTTTCGTTTAAAACTATTTCTAGCTTCAGCTGCGTCCGAGAACTTCGTAACTCACATCAAAGTTACTGGAGTCCATCGAAACGCCAAATAACATGATAGATGAGTAAGGATCGATTAGATACATCACAGGCACAACGCTAATACTTGTTGTTTCGTTTAAAACTATTTCTAGCTTCAGTTGCGTCCGAGAACTTCGTATCTCACATCAAAGTTACTGGAGTCCATCCAAACGTCAAATAACATGATATATAAGTAAGGATCGATTATATACAGCACAGGAACAACGCTAATACGTGTTGTTTCGCTTAAAACTATTTCCAGATCCTGCTGCGTCCCAAAACTTTTTATCTCACATCAGACTTTCTGGAGTCCATCCAAACGTCAAATAACATGTTAGATAAGTAAGGATCGTTTAGATGCATCACAGGAACAACGCTAATGCGTGTAGTTTCATTTAAAACTGTTTCCAGCTTCTGCTGCGTCCGAGAACTTCGTATATCACATCAGGGTTACTGGAGTCCATCCAAACGTCATATAGCATGATAGATAAGTAAGGATCGATTAGATACAGCACAGGAACAACGCTAATGCGTGTTGTTTCGTTTAAAACTATTTCCAGCTTCCGCTGCGTCCGAAAATTTCGTGTCTCACATCAGGGTTACTGGAGTCCATCGAAACGCCAAATAACATGATAGATGAGTAAGGATCGATTAGATACATCACAGGAACAACGCTAATGCGTGTTGTTTCGTTTAAAACTATTTCCAGCTTCAGCTGCGTCCGAGAACTTCGTATCTCACATCAAAGGTACTGGAGTCCATCGAAACGCCAAATAACATGATAGATGAGTAAGGATCGATTAGATACATCACAGGAACAACGCTAATGCGTGTTGTTTCGTTTAAAACTATTTCCAGCTTCTGCTGCGTCCGAGAACTTCGTATCTCACATCCAAGTTACTGGAGTCCATCCAAACCTCAAATAACATGATAGATAAGTAAGGATCGATTAGATACATCGCAGGAACAACGCTAATACGTGTTGTTTCATTTAAAACTATTTCCAGCTTCTGCTGCGTCCGAAAACGTCGTATCTCACATCAGAGTTACTGGAGTCCATCCAAACCTAAAATAACATGATAGATAAGTAAGGATCGATTTGATACAGCACAGGAACAAAGCTAATACGTGTTGTTTCGTTTAAAACTATTTCCAGCTCCTGCTGCGTCCAAAAACTTTGTATCTCACATCAGACTTACTGGAGTCCATCCAAACGTCAAATAACATGTTAGATAAGTAAGGATCGTTTAGATACATCACAGGCACAACGCTAATACTTGTTGTTTCGTTTAAAACTATTTCTAGCTTCAGGTGCGTCCGAGAACTTCGTATCTCACATCAAAGTTACTTGAGTCCATCCAAACTTCAAATAACATGATATATAAGTAAGGATCGATTAGATACAGCACAGGAACAACGCTAATACGTGTTGTTTCGCTTAAAACTATTTCCAGATCCTGCTGCGTCCCAAAACTTTGTATCTCACATCAGACTTACTGGAGTCCATCCAAACGTCAAATAACATGTTAGATAAGTAAGGATCGTTTAGATGCATCACAGGAACAACGCTAATGCGTGTTGTTTCATTTAAAACTGTTTCCAGCTTCTGCTGCGTCCGAGAACTTCGTATATCACATCAGGGTTACTGGAGTCCATCCAAACGTCAAATAGCATGATAGATAAGTAAGGATCGATTAGATACAGCACAGGAACAACGCTAATGCGTGTTGTTTCGTTTAAAACTATTTCCAGCTTCCGCTGCATCCGAAAATTTCGTGTCTCACATCAGGGTTACTGGAGTCCATCGAAACGCCAAATAACATGATAGATGAGTAAGGATCGATTAGATACATTACAGGAACAACGCTAATTCGTGTTGTTTCGTTCAAAACTGTTTCCAGCTTCTGCTGCGTCCGAAAACTTCGTATCTCACATCAGAGTTACTGGAGTCCGTTGAAACGTCAAATAACATTGTAGATAAGTAGGGATCGATTAGATACAGCACAGGAACAACGCTAATACGTGTTGTTTCGTTTAAAACTATTTCCAGCTCCTGCTGCGTCCAAGAACTTTGTATCTCACACCAGACTTACTGGAGTCTATCCAAACGTCAAATAACATGTTAGATAAGTAAGGATCGTTTAGATACATCACAGGAACAACGCTAATAGGTGTTTTTTCGTTCAAAACTAATTCCAGCTTCTGCTGTGTCCGAGAACTTTGTATCTCACATCGGAGTTACTGGAGTCCGTCCAAACGTCAAATAACATGATAGATGAGTAAGGATCGACTAGATACATCACAGGAACAACGCTAATGCGTGATGTTTCGTTCAAAACTATTTCCAGCTTCAGCTGCGTCCGAGAACTTCGTATCTCACATCAAAGTTACTGGAGTCCATCGAAACGCCAAATAACATGATAGATGAGTAAGGATCGATTAGATACATCACAGGAACAACGCTAATTCGTGTTGTTTCGTTCAAAATTGTTTCCAGCTTCTGCTGTGTCCGAGAACTTTGTATCTCACATCGGAGTTACTGGAGTCCGTCCAAACGTCAAATAACATGATAGATGAGTAAGGATCGATTAGATACATCACAGGAACATCGCTAATACGTGTTGTTTCGTTTAAAACTATTTCCAGCTTCTGCTGCGTCCGAGAACTTTGTATCTCACATCAGAGTTACTGGATTCCGTCCAAACGTCAAATAACATGATAGATGAGTATGGATCGATTAGATACATCACAGGAACAACGCTAATATGTGTTGTTTCGTTTAAAACTATTTCCAGCCGCTTCTGCGTCCGAAAATTTCGTATCTCATATCCAAGTTACTGGAGTCCATCGAAACGCCAAATAACATGATAGATGAGTAAGGATCGATTAGATACATCACAGGAACAACGCTAATTCGTGTTGTTCCGTTCAAAACTGTTTCCAGCTTCTGCTGCGTCCGAAAACTTCGTATCTCACATCAGAGTTACTGGAGTCCGTTGAAACGTCAAATAACATTGTAGATAAGTAGGGATCGATTAGATACAGCACAGGAACAACGCTAATACGTGTTGTTTCGTTTAAAACTATTTCCAGCTCCTGCTGCGTCCAAGAACTTTGTATCTCACACCAGACTTACTGGAGTCTATCCAAACGTCAAATATCATGTTAGATAAGTAAGGATCGTTTAGATACATCACAGGAACAACGCTAATACGTGTTGTTTCGTTCAAAACTAATTCCAGCTTCTGCTGTGTCCGAGAACTTTGTATCTCACATCGGAGTTACTGGAGTCCGTCCAAACGTCAAATAACATGATAGATGAGTAAGGATCGACTAGATACATCACAGGAACAACGCTAATGCGTGATGTTTCGTTCAAAACTATTTCCAGCTTCAGCTGCGTCCGAGAACTTCGTATCTCACATCAAAGTTACTGGAGTCCATCGAAACGCCAAATAACATGATAGATGAGTAAGGATCGATTAGATACATCACAGGAACAACGCTAATTCGTGTTGTTTCGTTCAAAACTGTTTCCAGCTTCTGCTGCGTCCGAAAACTTCGTATCTCACATCAGAGTTACTGGAGTCCGTTGAAACGTCAAATAACATTGTAGATAAGTAGGGATCGATTAGATAGAGCACAGGAACAACTCCAATACGTGTTGTTTCGTTTAAAACTATTTCCAGCTCCTGCTGCGTCCAAGAACTTTGTATCTCACATCAGACTTACTGGAGTCCATCCAAACGTCAAATAACATGTTAGATAAGTAAGGATCGTTTAGATACATCACACGAACAACGCTAATACGAGTTGTTTCGTTCAAAACTAATTCCAGCTTCTGCTGTGTCCGAGAACTTTGTATCTCACATCAGAGTTACTGGAGTCCGTCCAAACGTCAAATAACATGATAGATGAGTAAGGATCGATTAGATACATCACAGGAACAACGCTAATATGTGTTGTTTCGTTTAAAACTATTTCCAGCTGCTGCTGCGTCCGAAAATTTCGTAACTCACATTAGAGTTACTGGAGTCCATCGAACCGTCAAATAACATAGTAGGTAAGTAAGGATCGATTAGATACATCACAGGAACAACGCTAATACGTGTTGTTTCGTTTAAAACTATTTCCAGCTCCTGCTGCGTCCAAAAACTTTGTATCTCACATCAAACTTACTGGAGTCCATCCAAACGTCAAATAACATGTTAGATAAGTAAGGATCGTTTAGATACATCACAGGAACAACGCTAATACGTGTTGTTTCGTTCAAAACTATTTCCAGCTTCTGTTGCGTCCGAGAACTTTGTATCTCACATCAGAGTTACTGGAGTCCATCCAAACGTCAAATAATATGATAGATGAGTAAGGATCGATTAGATACATCACAGGAACAACGCTAATACGTGTTGTTTCGTTTGAAACTATTTCCAGCTCCTGCTGCGTCCAAAAACTTCGTATCTCACATCAGAATTACTAGAGTCCATCGAAACGTCAAATAACATGATAGATGAGTAAGGATCGATTAGATACATCACAGGAACAACGCTAATGCGTGTTGTTTCGTTTAAAACTATTTCCAGCTTCTGCTGCGTCCGAAAATTTCGTATCTCACATCAGAGTTACTGGAGTCCATCGAGACTTCAAATAACATAGTAGATAAATAAGGATCGATTAGATACATCACAGGAACAACGCTAATACGTGTTGTTTCGTTTAAAACTATTACCAGCTTCTGCTGCGTCCGAGAACTTCGTATCTCACATCAGGGTTACTGGAGTCCATCCAAACGTCAAATAACATGATAGATAAGTAAGGATCGATTAGATACATCACAGGAACAACGCTAATGCGTGTTGTTTCGTTTAAAACTATTTCTAGCTTCAGCTGGGTCCGAGAACTTCGTATCTCACATCACAGTTACTGGAGTCCATCGAAACGCCAAATAACATGATAGATGAGTAAGGATCGATTAGATACATCACAGGGACAACGCTAATACGTGTTGTTTCGTTTAAAACTATTTCCAGCTTCTGCTGCGTCCGAGAACTTTGTATCTCACATCAGGGTTACTGGAGTCCATCCAAACGTCAAATAACATGATATATAAGTAAGGATCGATTAGATACATCACAGGAACAACGCTAACGCGTGTTGTTTCGTTTAAAACTATTTCTAGCTTCAGCTGCGTCCGAGAACTTCGTAACTCACATCAAAGTTACTGGAGTCCATCGAAACGCCAAATAACATGATAGATGAGTAAGGATCGATTAGATACATCACAGGCACAACGCTAATACTTGTTGTTTCGTTTAAAACTATTTCTAGCTTCAGGTGCGTCCGAGAACTTCGTATCTCACATCAAAGTTACTGGAGTCCATCCAAACGTCAAATAACATGATATATAAGTAAGGATCGATTATATACAGCACAGGAACAACGCTAATACGTGTTGTTTCGCTTAAAACTATTTCCAGATATTGCTGCGTCCCAAAACTTTGTATCTCACATCAGACTTTCTGGAGTCCATCCAAACGTCAAATAACATGTTAGATAAGTAAGGATCGTTTAGATGCATCACAGGAACAACGCTAATGCGTGTTGTTTCATTTAAAACTGTTTCCAGCTTCTGCTGCGTCCGAGAACTTCGTATATCACATCAGGGTTACTGGAGTCCATCCAAACGTCAAATAGCATGATAGATAAGTAAGGATCGATTAGATACAGCACAGGAACAACGCTAATGCGTGTTGTTTCGTTTAAAACTATTTCCAGCTTCCGCTGCGTCCGAAAATTTCGTGTCTCACATCAGGGTTACTGGAGTCCATCGAAACGCCAAATAACATGATAGATGAGTAAGGATCGATTAGATACATCACAGGAACAACGCTAATGCGTGTTGTTTCGTTTAAAACTATTTCCAGCTTCAGCTGCGTCCGAGAACTTCGTATCTCACATCAAAGGTACTGGAGTCCATCGAAACGCCAAATAACATGATAGATGAGTAAGGATCGATTAGATACATCACAGGAACAACGCTAATGCGTGTTGTTTCGTTTAAAACTATTTCCAGCTTCTGCTGCGTCCGAGAACTTCGTATCTCACATCCAAGTTACTGGAGTCCATCCAAACCTCAAATAACATGATAGATAAGTAAGGATCGATTAGATACATCGCAGGAACAACGCTAATACGTGTTGTTTCATTTAAAACTATTTCCAGCTTCTGCTGCGTCCGAAAACGTCGTATCTCACATCAGAGTTACTGGAGTCCATCCAAACCTAAAATAACATGATAGATAAGTAAGGATCGATTTGATACAGCACAGGAACAAAGCTAATACGTGTTGTTTCGTTTAAAACTATTTCCAGCTCCTGCTGCGTCCAAAAACTTTGTATCTCACATCAGACTTACTGGAGTCCATCCAAACGTCAAATAACATGTTAGATAAGTAAGGATCGTTTAGATACATCACAGGAACAACGATAATACGTGTTGTTTCGTTCAAGACTAATTCCAGCTTCTGCTGTGTCCGAGAACATTGTATCTCACATCAGAGTTACTGGAGTCCGTCCAAACGTCAAATAACATGATAGATGAGTAAGGATCGATTAGATACATCACAGGAACAACGCTAATATGTGTTGTTTCGTTTAAAACTATTTCCAGCTGCTGCTGCGTCCGAAAATTTCGTATCTCACATTAGAGTTACTGGAGTCCATCGAAACGTCAAATAACATAGTAGCTAAGTAAGGATCGATTAGATACATCTCAGGAACAACGCTAATACGTGTTGTTTCGTTCAAAACTATTTCTAGCTTCTGCTGCTTCCGTAAACCTTGTATCTCACATCAGAGTTACTGGAGTCCATCCAAACGTCAAATAACTTGATAGATGAGTAAGGATCGATTAGATACATCACAGGAACAACGCTAATACGTGTTGTTTCGTTTTAAACTATTTCTAGCTTGAGCTGCGTCCGAGAACTTCGTATCTCACATCCAAGTTACTGGAGTCCATCGAAACGCCACATAACATGATAGATGAGTAAGGATCGATTTGATACATCACAGGAACAACGCTAATACGTGTTGTTTCGTTTAAAACTATTTCTAGCTTCAGCTGCGTCCGAGAAATTCGTATCTCACATCAAAGTTACTGGAGTCCATCGAAACGTCAAATAACATAGTAGATAATTAAGGATCGCTTAGACACATCACAGGAACAACGCTAATGCGTGTTGTTTCGTTTAAAACTATTTCCAGCTTCTGCTGCTTCCGAGAACTTCGTATCTCACATCAGGGTTACTGGAGTCCATCCAAACGTCAAATAACATGATAGATAAGTAAGGATCGATTAGATACATCACAGGAACAACGCTAATGCGTGTTGTTTCGTTTAAAACTATTTCTAGATTCAGCTGCGTCCGAGAACTTCGTATCTCACATCAAAGTTACTGGAGTCCATCGAAACGCCAAATAACATGATAGATGAGTAAGGATCGATTAGATACATCACAGGAACAACGCTAATGGGTGTTGTTTCGTTTAAAACTATTTCCAGCTTCTGCTGCGTCCGAGAACTTCGTATCTCACATCAGGGTTACTAGAGTCCATCCAAACGTCAAATAACATGATATATAAGTAAGGATCGATTAGATACATCACAGGAACAACGCTAATGCGTGTTGTTTCGTTTAAAACTATTTCTAGCTTCAGCTGCGTTCGAGAACTTCGTAACTCACATCAAAGTTACTGGAGTCCATCGAAACGCCAAATGACATGATAGATGAGTAAGGATCGATTAGATACATCATAGGAACAACGCTAATACGTGTTGTTTCGTTTAAAACTATATCTAGCTTCAGCTGCGTCCGAGAACTTCGTATCTCACATCAAAGTTACTGGAGTCCATCGAAACGTCACATAACATGATAGATGAGTAAGGATCGATTAGATACATCACAGGAACAACGCTAATGCGTGTTGTTTCGTTTAAAGCTATTTCCAGCTTCAGCTGCGTCCGAGAACTTCGTATCTCACATCAGACTTACTGGAGTCCATCCAAACGTCAAATAACATGTTAGATAAGTAAGGATCGTTTAGATACATCACAGGAACAACGCTAATACGTGTTGTTTCGTTCAAAACTAATTCCAGCTTCTGCTGTGTCCGAGAACTTTGTATCTCACATCGGAGTTACTGGAGTATGTCCAAACGTCAAATAACATGATAGATGAGTAAGGATCGACTAGATACATCACAGGAACAACGATAATATGTGTTGTTTCGTTTAAAACTATTTCTAGCTGCTGCTGCGTCCGAAAATGTCGTATCTCACATTAGAGTTACTGGAGTCCATCGAAACGTCACATAACATAGTAGCTAAGTAAGGATCGATTAGATACATCACAGGAACAACGCTAATACGTATTGTTTCGTTTAAAACTATTTCCAGCTCCTGCTGCGTCCAAAAACTTTGTATCTCACATCAGACTTACTGGAGTCCATCCAAACGTCAAATAACATGTTAGATAAGTAAGGATCGTTTAGATACATCACAGGAACAACGCTAATACGTGTTGTTTCGTTCAATACTATTTCCAGCTTCTGCTGCGTCCGAGAACTTTGTATCTCACATCAGAGTTACTGGAGTCCATCCAAACGTCAAATAACATGATAGATTAGTAAGGATCGATTAGATACATCACAGGAACAACGCTAATACGTGTTGTTTCGTTTAAAGCTATTTCCAGCTTCTGCTGCGTCCGAGAACTTTGTATCTCACATCAGAGTTACTGGAGTCCGTCCAAACGTCAAATAACATGATAGATGAGTATGGATCGAATAGATACATCACAGGAACAACGCTAATATGTGTTGTTTCGTTTAAAACTATTTCCAGCTGCTGCTGCGTCCGAAAATTTCGTATCTCATATCCAAGTTACTGGAGTCCATCGAAACGCCAAATAACATGATAGATGAGTAAGGATCGATTAGATACATCACAGGAACAACGCTAATTCGTGTTGTTTCGTTCAAAACTGTTTCCAGCTTCTGCTGCGTCCGAAAACTTCGTATCTCACATCAGAGTTACTGGAGTCCGTTGAAACGTCAAATAACATTGTAGATAAGTAGGGATCGATTAGATACAGCACAGGAACAACGGTAATACGTGTTGTTTCGTTTAAAACTATTTCCAGCTCCTGCTGCTCCAAGAACTTTGTATCTCACATCAGACTTACTGGAGTCTATCCAAACGTCAAATAACATGTTAGATAAGTAAGGATCGTTTAGATACATCACAGGAACAACGCTAATACGTGTTGTTTCTTTCTAAACTAATTCCAGCTTCTGCTGTGTCCGAGAACTTTGTATCTCACATCGGAGTTACTGGAGTCCGTCCAAACGTCAAATAACATGATAGATGAGTAAGGATCGACTAGATACATCACAGGAACAACGCTAATATGTGTTGTTTCGTTTAAAACTATTTCTAGCTGCTGCTGCGTCCGAAAATTTCGTATCTCACATTAGAGTTACTGGAGTCCATCCAAACGTCAAATAACATGATAGATGAGTAAGGATCGATTAGATACATCACAGGAACAACGCTAATACGTGTTGTTTCGTTTAAAACTATTTCCAGCTTCTGCTGCGTCCGAGAACTTTGTATCTCACATCAGAGTTACTGGAGTCCATCCAAACGTCAAATAACATGATAGATGAGAAAGGATCGATTAGATACATCACATGAACAACGCTAATACGTGTTATTTCGTTTAAAACTATTTCCAGCTTCTGCTGCGTCCGAGAACTTTGTATCTCACATCAGAGTTCCTGGAGTCCGTCCAAACGTCAAATAACATGATAGATGAGTATGGATCGATTAGATACATCACATTAACAACGCTAATATGTGTTGTTTTGTTTAAAACTATTTCCAGCTGCTGCTGCGTCCGAAAATTTCGTATCTCACATGAGAGTTACTGGAGTCCATCGAAACGTCAAATAACATAGTAGCTAAGTAAGGATCGATTAGATACATCACAGGAACAACGCTAATACGTGTTGTTTCGTTCAAAACTATTTCCAGGTTCTGCTGCGTCCGAGAACTTTGTTTCTCACATCAGAGTTACTGGAGTCCATCCAAACGTAAAATAACATGATAGATGAGTAAGGATCGATTACATACATCACAGGAACAACGCTAATACGTGTTGTTTCGTTTAAAACTATTTCCAGTTTCTGCTGCGTCCGAAAAAGTCGTATCTCACATCAGAGTTACTGGAGTCCATCCAAACGTCAAATAACATGATAGATGAGTAAGGATCGATTAGATACATCACAGGAACAACGCTAATGCGTGTTGTTTCGTTTAAAACTATTTCCAGCTTCTGCTGCGTCCGAGAACTTCGTATCTCACATCAGAGTTACTGGAGTCCATCGAAACGTCAAATAACATGATAGATAAGTAAGGATCGATTAGATACAGCACAGGAACAAAGCTAATACGTGTTGTTTCGTTTAAAACTATTTCCAGCTCCTGCTGCGTCCAAAAACTTTGTATCTCACATCAGACTTACTGGAGTCCATCCAAACGTCAAATAACATGTTAGATAAGTAAGGATCGTTTAGATACATCACAGGAACAACGCTAATACGTGTTGTTTCGTTCAAGACTAATTCCAGCTTCTGCTGTGTCCGAGAACATTGTATCTCACATCAGAGTTACTGGAGTCCGTCCAAACGTCAAATAACATGATAGATGAGTAAGGATCGATTAGATACATCACAGGAACAACGCTAATATGTGTTGTTTCGTTTAAAACTATTTCCAGCTGCTGCTGCGTCCGAAAATTTCGTATCTCACATTAGAGATACTGGAGTCCATCGAAACGTCAAATAAAATAGTAGCTAAGTAAGGATCGATTAGATACATCTCAGGAACAACGCTAATACGTGTTGTTTCGTTCAAAACTATTTCCAGCTTCTGCTGCGTCCGTAAACTTTGTATCTCACATCAGAGTTACTGGAGTCCATCCAAACGTCAAATAACTTGATAGATGAGTAAGGATCGATTAGATACATCACAGGAACAACGCTAATACGTGTTGTTTCGTTTAAAATTATTTCTAGCTTCAGCTGCGTCCGAGAACTTCGTATCTCACATCCAAGTTACTGGAGTCCATCGAAACGCCACATAACATGATAGATGAGTAAGGATCGATTTGATACATCACAGGAACAACGCTAATACGTGTTGTTTCGTTTAAAACTATTTCTAGCTTCAGCTGCGTCCGAGAAATTCGTATCTCACATCAAAGTTACTGGAGTCCATCGAAACGTCAAATAACATGATAGATGAGTAAGGATCGATTAGATACATCACAGGAACAACGCTAATGCGTGTTGTTTCGTTTAAAACTATTTCCAGCTTCAGCTGCGTCCGAGAACTTCGTATCTCACATCAAAGTTACTGGAGTCCATCGAAACGCCAAATAACATGATAGATGAGTAAGGATCTATTAGATACATCACAGGAACAACGCTAATTCGTGTTGTTTCGTTCAAAACAGTTTCCAGCTTCTGCTGCGTCCGAAAACTTCGTATCTCACATCAGAGTTACTGGAGTCCGTTGAAACGTCAAATAACATTGTAGATAAGTAGGGATGGATTAGATACAGCACAGGAACAACGCTAATACGTGTTGTTTCGTTTAAAACTATTTCCAGCTCCTGCTGCGTCCAAGAACTTTGTATCTCACATCAGACTTACTGGAGTCCATCCAAACGTCAAATAACATGTTAGATAAGTAAGGATCGTTTAGATACATCACAGGAACAACGCTAATACGTGTTGATTCGTTTAAAACTATTTCCAGCTTCTGCTGCGTCCGAGAACTTTGTATCTCACATCAGAGTTACTGGAGTCCGTCCAAACGTCAAATAACATGATAGATGAGTATTGATCGAATAGATACATCACAGGAACAACGCTAATATGTGTTGTTTCGTTTAAAACTATTTCCAGCTGCTGCTGCGTCCGAAAATTTCGTATCTCATATCCAAGTTACTGGAGTCCATCGAAACGCCAAATAACATGATAGATGAGTAAGGATCGATTAGATACATCACAGGAACAACGCTAATTCGTGTTGTTTCGTTCAAAACTGTTTCCAGGTTCTGCTGCGTCCGAAAACTTCGTATCTCACATCAGAGTTACTGGAGTCCGTTGAAACGTCAAATAACATTGTAGATAAGTAGGGATCGATTAGATACAGCACAGGAACAACGCTAATACGTGTTGCTTCGTTTAAAACTATTTCCAGCTCCTGCTGCGTCCAAGAACTTTGTATCTCACATCAGACTTACTGGAGTCTATCCAAACGTCAAATAACATGTTAGATAAGTAAGGATCGTTTAGATACATCACAGGAACAACGCTAATACGTGTTGTTTCTTTCAAAACTAATTCCAGCTTCTGCTGTGTCCGTGAACTTTGTATCTCACATCGGAATTACTGGAGTATGTCCAAACGTCAAATAACATGATAGATTAGTAAGGATCGACTAGATACATCACAGGAACAACGCTAATATGTGTTGTTTCGTTTAAAACTATTTCTAGCTGCTGCTGCGTCCGAAAATTTCGTATCTCACATTAGAGTTACTGGAGTCCATCGAAACGTCACATAACATAGTAGCTAAGTAAGGATCGATTAGATACATCACAGGAACAACGCTAATACGTATTGTTTCGTTTAAAACTATTTCCAGCTCCTGCTGCGACCAAAAACTTTGTATCTCACATCAGACTTACTGGAGTCCATCCAAACGTCAAATAACATGTTAGATAAGTAAGGATCGTTTAGATACATCACAGGAACAACGCTAATACGTGTTGATTCGTTTAAAACTATTTCCAGCTTCTGCTGCGTCCGAGAACTTTGTATCTCACATCAGAGTTACTGGAGTCCGTCCAAACGTCAAATAACATGATAGATGAGTATTGATCGAATAGATACATCACAGGAACAACGCTAATATGTGTTGTTTCGTTTAAAACTATTTCCAGCTGCTGCTGCGTCCGAAAATTTCGTATCTCATATCCAAGTTACTGGAGTCCATCGAAACGCCAAATAACATGATAGATGAGTAAGGATCGATTAGATACATCACAGGAACAACGCTAATTCGTGTTGTTTCGTTCAAAACTGTTTCCAGTTTCTGCTGCGTCCGAAAACTTCGTATCTCACATCAGAGTTACTGGAGTCCGTTGAAACGTCAAATAACATTGTAGATAAGTAGGGATCGATTAGATACAGCACAGGAACAACGCTAATACGTGTTGCTTCGTTTAAAACTATTTCCAGCTCCTGCTGCGTCCAAGAACTTTGTATCTCACATCAGACTTACTGGAGTCTATCCAAACGTCAAATAACATGTTAGATAAGTAAGGATCGTTTAGATACATCACAGGAACAACGCTAATACGTGTTGTTTCTTTCAAAACTAATTCCAGCTTCTGCTGTGTCCGTGAACTTTGTATCTCACATAGGAATTACTGGAGTCCGTCCAAACGTCAAATAACATGATAGATGAGTAAGGATCGACTAGATACATCACAGGAACAACGCTAATATGTGTTGTTTCGTTTAAAAGTATTTCTAGCTGCTGCTGCGTCCGAGAATTTCGTATCTCACATTAGAGTTACTGGAGTCCATCCAAACGTCAAATAACATGATAGATGAGTAAGGATCGATTAGATACATCACAGGAACAACACTAATACGTGTTGTTTCGTTTAAAACTATTTCCAGCTTCTGCTGCGTCCGAGAACTTTGTATCTCACATCAGAGTTACTGGAGTCCATCCAAACATCAAATAACATAATAGATGAGTAAGGATCGATTAGATACATCACATGAACAACGCTAATACGTGTTATTTCGTTTAAAACTATTTCCAGCTTCTGCTGCGTCCGAGAACTTTGTATCTCACATCAGAGTTCCTGGAGTCCGTCCAAACGTCAAATAACATGATAGATGAGTATGGATCGATTAGATACATCACATTAACAACGCTAATATGTGTTGTTTCGTTTAAAACTATTTCCAGCTGCTGCTGCGTCCGAAAATTTCGTATCTCACATGAGAGTTACTGGAGTCCATCGAAACGTCAAATAACATAGTAGCTAAGTAAGGATCGATTAGATACATCACAGGAACAACGATAATACGTGTTGTTTCGTTCAAAACTATTTCCAGGTTCTGCTGCGTCCGAGAACTTTGTTTCTCACATCAGAGTTACTGGAGTCCATCCAAACGTAAAATAACATGATAGATGAGTAAGGATCGATTACATACATCACAGGAACAACGCTAATACGTGTTGTTTCGTTTAAAACTATTTCCAGTTTCTGCTGCGTCCGAAAAAGTCGTATCTCACATCAGAGTTACTGGAGTCCATCCAAACGTCAAATAACATGATAGATGAGTAAGGATCGATTAGATACATCACAGGAACAACGCTAATACGTGTTGTTTCGTTTAAAACTATTTCTAGCTTCAGCTGCGTCCGAGAACTTCGTATCTCACATCAAAGTTACTGGAGTCCATCGAAACGCCAAATAACATGATACATGAGTAAGGATCGATTAGATACATCACAGGAACAACGCTAATTCGTGTTGTTTCGTTCAAAAATTTTTCCAGGTTCTGCTGCGTCCGAGAACTTTGTTTCTCACATCAGAGTTACTGGAGTCCATCCAAACGTAAAATAACATGATAGATGAGTAAGGATCGATTACATACATCACAGGAACAACGCTAATATGTGTTGTTTCGTTTAAAACTATTTCCAGTTTCTGCTGCGTCCGAAAAAGTCGTATCTCACATCAGAGATACTGGAGTCCATCCAAACGTCAAATAACATGTTAGATAAGTAAGGATCGTTTAGATACATCACAGGTACAACGCTAATACGTGTTGTTTCGTTCAAAACTATTTCCAGCTTCTGCTGCGTCCGAGAACTTTGTATCTCACATCAGAGTTACTGGAGTCCATCCAAACGTCAAATAACATGATAGATGAGTAAGGATCGATTAGATACATCACAGGAACAACGCTAATACGTGTTGTTTCGTTTGAAACTATTTCCAGCTTCTGCTGCGTCCGAGAACTTTGTATCTCACATCAGAGTTACTGGAGTCCGTCCAAACGTCAAATAACATGATAGATGAGTATGGATCGATTAGATACATCACAGGAACAACGCTAATATGTGTTGTTTCGTTTAAAACTATTTCCAGCTGCTGCTGCGTCCGAAAATTTCGTATCTCACATCCAAGTTACTGGAGTCCATCGAAACGCCACATAACATGATAGATGAGTACGGATCGATTAGATACATCACAGGAACAACGCTAATGCGTGTTGTTTCGTTTAAAACTATTTCCAGCTTCTGCTGCCTCCGAGAAATTCGTATCTCACATCCAAGTTACTGGAGTCCATCCAAACCTCAAATAACATGATAGATAAGTAAGGATCGATTAGATACATCACAGGAAAAACGCTAATAGGTGTTGTTTCGTTTAAAACTATTTCCAGCTTCTGCTGCGTCCGAAAACGTCGTATCTCACATCAGAGTTACTGGAGTCCATCCAAACGTCAAATAACATGTTAGATAAGTAAGGATCGTTTAGATACATCACAGGAACAACGCTAATACGTGTTGTTTCGTTCAAAACTAATTACAGCTTCTGCTGTGTCCGAGAACTTTGTATCTCACATCAGAGTTACTGGAGTCCGTCCAAACGTCAAATAACATGATAGATGAGTAAGGATCGATTAGATACATCACAGGAACAACGCTAATATGTGTTGTTTCGTTTAAAACTATCTAGAGCTGCTGCTGCGTCCGAAAATTTCGTATCTCACATTAGAGTTACTGGAGTCCATCGAAACGTCAAATAACATAGTAAGGGTCGTAAGTAAGGATCGATTAGATACATCACAGGAACAACGCTAATACGTGTTGTTTCGTTCAAAACTATTTCCAGCTTCTGCTGCGTCCGTATACTTTGTATCTCACATCAGAGTTACTGGAGTCCATCCAAACGTCAAATAACTTGATAGATGAGTAAGGATCGATTAGATACATCACAGGAACAACGCTAATGCGTGTTGTTTCGTTTAAAACTATTTCTAGCTTCAGCTGCGTCCGAGAACATCGTATCTCACATCCAAGTTATTGGAGTCCATCGAAACGCCACATAACATGATAGATGAGTAAGGATCGATTAGATACATCACAGGAACAAGGCTAATACGTGTTGTTTCGTTTAAAACTATTTCCAGCTTCTGCTGCGTCCGAGAACTTCGTATCTCACATCAGGGTTACTGGAGTCCATCCAAACGTCAAATAACATGATATATAAGTAAGGATCGATTAGATACATCACAGGAACAACGCTAATGCGTGTTGTTTCGTTTAAAACTATTTCTAGCTTCAGCTGCGTTCGAGAACTTCGTAACTCACATCAAAGTTACTGGAGTCCATCGAAACGCCAAATGACATGATAGATGAGTAAGGATCGATTTGATACATCACAGGAACAACGCTAATACGTGTTGTTTCGTTTAAAACTATTTCTAGCTTCAGCTGCGTCCGAGAAATTCGTATCTCACATCAAAGTTACTGGAGTCCATCCAAACGTCAAATAACATGATAGATAAGTAATCATCATGTTATTTTACGTTTGGATGGACTCCAGTAACTCTGATGTGAGATACAAAGTTTTTGGACGCAGCAGAAGCTGGAAATAGTTTTGAAAGAAACAACACGTATTAGCGTTGTTCCTGTGATGTATCTAATCGATCCTTACTTAGCTACTATGTTATTTGACGTTTCGATGGACTCCAGTAACTCTAATGTGAGATACGAAATTTTCGGACGCAGCAGCAGCTGGAAATAGTTTTAACCGAAACAACACATATTAGCGTTGTTCCTGTGATGTATCTAATCGATCCTTACTCATCTATCATGTTATTTGGCTTTTCGATAGACTCCAGTAAATTTGATGTGAGATACGAAGTTCTCGGACGCAGCTGAAGCTAGAAATAGTTTTAAACGAAACAACACGCATTAGCGTTGTTCCTGTGATGTATCTAATCGATCCTTACTTATATATCATGTTATTTGACGTTTGGATGGACTCCAGTAACCCTGATGTGAGATACGAAGTTCTCGGACGCAGCAGAAGCTGGAAATAGTTTTAAACGAAACAACACGCATTAGCGTTGTTCCTGTGATGTATCTAATCGATCCTTACTCATCTATCATGATATTTCGCGTTTCGATGGACTCCAGTATCTCTGATGTGAGATAAAAAGTTTTTGGACGCAGCAGAAGCTGGAAATAGTTTTGAACGAAACAACACGTATTAACGTTGTTCCTGTGATGTATCTAATCGATCCTTACTTAGCTACTATGTTATTTGACGTTTCGATGGACTCCGGTAACTCTAATGTGAGATACGAAATTTTCGGACGCAGCAGCAGCTGGAAATAGTTTTAAACGAAACAACACATATTAGCGTTGTTCCTGTGATGTATCTAATCGATCCTTACTCATCTATCATGTTATTTGACGTTTCGATGGACTCCAGTAACTTTGATGTGAGATACGAAGTTCTCGGACGCAGCAGAAGCTGGAAATAGTTTTAAACGAAACAACACGCATTAGCGTTGTTCCTGTGATGTATCTAATCGATCCTTACTCATCTATCATGATATTTCGCGTTTCGATGGACTCCAGTATCTCTGATGTGAGATAAAAGTTTTTGGACGCAGCAGAAGCTGGAAATAGTTTTGAACGAAACAACACGTATTAACGTTGTTCCTGTGATGTATCTAATCGATCCTTACTTAGCTACTATGTTATTTGACGTTTCGATGGACTCCAGTAACTCTAATGTGAGATACGAAATTTTCGGACGCAGCAGCAGCTGGAAATAGTTTTAAACGAAACAACACATATTAGCGTTGTTCCTGTGATGTATCTAATCGATCCTTACTCATCTATCATGTTATTTGGCTTTTCGATAGACTCCAGTAACTTTGATGTGAGATACGAAGTTCTCGGACGCAGCTGAAGCTAGAAATAGTTTTAAACGAAACAACACGCATTAGCGTTGTTCCTGTGATGTATCTAATCGATCCTTACTTATATATCATGTTATTTGACGTTTGGATGGACTCCAGTAACCCTGATGTGAGATACGAAGTTCTCGGACGCAGCAGAAGCTGGAAATAGTTTTAAACGAAACAACACGCATTAGCGTTGTTCCTGTGATGTATCTAATCGATCCTTACTCATCTATCATGATATTTCGCGTTTCGATGGACTCCAGTATCTCTGATGTGAGATAAAAAGTTTTTGGACGCAGCAGAAGCTGGAAATAGTTTTGAACGAAACAACACGTATTAACGTTGTTCCTGTGATGTATCTAATCGATCCTTACTTAGCTACTATGTTATTTGACGTTTCGATGGACTCCAGTAACTCTAATGTGAGATACGAAATTTTCGGACGCAGCAGCAGCTGGAAATAGTTTTAAACGAAACAACACACATTAGCGTTGTTCCTGTGATGTATCTAATCGATCCTTACTCATCTATCATGTTATTTGACGTTTCGATGGACTCCAGTAACTTTGATGTGAGATACGAAGTTCTCGGACGCAGCAGAAGCTGGAAATAGTTTTAAACGAAACAACACGCATTAGCGTTGTTCCTGTGATGTATCTAATCGATCCTTACTCATCTATCATGATATTTCGCGTTTCGATGGACTCCAGTAACTCTGATGTGAGATAAAAAGTTCTTGGACGCAGCAGAAGCTGGAAATAGTTTTGAACGAAACAACACGTATTAACGTTGTTCCTGTGATGTATCTAATCGATCCTTACTTAGCTACAATGTTATTTGACGTTTCGATGGACTCCAGTAACTCTAATGTGAGATACGAAATTTTCGGACGCAGCAGCAGCTGGAAATAGTTTTAAACGAAACAACACGTATTAGCGTTGTTCCTGTGCTGTATCTAATCGATCCTTACTTATCTATCATGTTATTTTACGTTTGGATGGACTCCAGTAACTCTGATGTGAGATAAAAAGTTTTTGGACGCAGCAGAAGCTGGAAATAGTTTTGAAAGAAACAACACGTATTAGCGTTGTTCCTGTGATGTATCTAATCGATCCTTACTTAGCTACTATGTTATTTGACGTTTCGATGGACTCCAGTAACTCTAATGTGAGATACGAAATTTTCGGACGCAGCAGCAGCTGGAAATAGTTGTAAACGAAACAACACATATTAGCGTTGTTCCTGTGATGTATCTAATGGATCCTTACTCATCTATCATGTTATTTGACGTTTGGACGGACTCCAGTAACTCTGATGTGAGAAACAAAGTTCTCGGACGCAGCAGAAGCTGGAAATAGTTTTGAACGAAACAACACGTATTAGCGTTGTTCCTGTGATGTATCTAATCGATCCTTACTCATCTATCATGTTATTTGACGTTTGTACGGACTCCAGTAACTCTGATGTGAGATACAAAGTTCTCGGACGCAGCAGAAGCTGGAAATAGTTTTGAACGAAACAACACGTATTAGCGTTGTTCCTGTGATGTATCTAATCGATCCTTACTTATCTATCATGTTACTTGACGTTTGGATGGACTCCAGTAACTCTGATGTGAGATACGAAGTTCTCGGACGCAGCAGAAGCTGGAAATAGTTTTAAACAAAACAACACGCATTAGCGATGTTCCTGTGATGTATCTAATCGATCCTTACTCATCTATCATGCTATTTGACGTTTCGATGGACTCCAGTAACTCTGATGTGAGATACGACGTTTTCGGACGCAGCAGAAGCGGGAAATAGTTTTAAACGAAACAACACGTATTAGCGTTGTTCCTGTGATGTATCTAATCGATCCTTACTTATCTATCATGTTACTTGACGTTTGGATGGACTCCAGTAACTCTGATGTGAGATACGAAGTTCTCGGACGCAGCAGAAGCTGGAAATAGTTTTAAACAAAACAACACGCATTAGCGATGTTCCTGTGATGTATCTAATCGACCCTTACTCATCTATCATGTTATTTGACGTTTCGATGGACTCCAGTAACTCTAATGTGAGATACGACATTTTCGGACGCAGCAGAAGCGGGAAATAGTTTTAAACGAAACAACACGTATTAGCGTTGTTCCTGTGATGTATCTAATCGATCCTTACTTATCTATCATGTTACTTGACGTTTGGATGGACTCCAGTAACTCTGATGTGAGATACGAAGTTCTCGGACGCAGCAGAAGCTGGAAATAGTTTTAAACAAAGCAACACGCATTAGCGATGTTCCTGTGATGTATCTAATCGATCCTTACTTATCTATCATGTTATTTGACGTTTCGATGGACTCCAGTAACTCTGATGTGAGATACGACGTTTTCGGACGCAGCAGAAGCGGGAAATAGTTTTAAACGAAACAACACGTATTAGCGATGTTCCTGTGATGTATCTAATCGATCCTTACTCATCTATCATGTTATTTTACGTTTGGATGGACTCCAGTAACTCTGATGTGAGATACAAAGTTTTTGGACGCAGCAGAAGCTGGAAATAGTTTTGAAAGAAACAACACGTATTAGCGTTGTTCCTGTGATGTATCTAATCGATCCTTACTTAGCTACTATGTTATTTGACGTTTCGATGGACTCCAGTAACTCTAATGTGAGATACGAAATTTTCGGACGCAGCAGCAGCTGGAAATAGTTTTAAACGAAACAACACATATTAGCGTTGTTCCTGTGATGTATCTAATCGATCCTTACTCATCTATCATGTTATTTGGCTTTTCGATAGACTCCAGTAAATTTGATGTGAGATACGAAGTTCTCGGACGCAGCTGAAGCTAGAAATAGTTTTAAACGAAACAACACGCATTAGCGTTGTTCCTGTGATGTATCTAATCGATCCTTACTTATATATCATGTTATTTGACGTTTGGATGGACTCCAGTAACCCTGATGTGAGATACGAAGTTCTCGGACGCAGCAGAAGCTGGAAATAGTTTTAAACGAAACAACACGCATTAGCGTTGTTCCTGTGATGTATCTAATCGATCCTTACTTATATATCATGTTATTTGACGTTTGGATGGACTCCAGTAACCATGATGCGAGATACGAAGTTCTCGGACGCAGCAGAAGCTGGAAATAGTTTTAAACGAAACAACACGCATTAGCGTTGTTCCTGTGATGTATCTAATCGATCCTTACTTAGCTACTATGTTATTTGACGTTTCGATGGACTCCAGTAACTTTGATGTGAGATACGAAGTTCTCGGACGCGGCTGAAGCTAGAAATACTTTTAAACGAAACAACACGCATTAGCGTTGTTCCTGTGATGTATCTAATCGATCCTTACTCATCTATCAAGTTATTTGACCTTTGGATGGACTCCAGTAACTCTGATGTGAGATACAATGTTTTTGGGCGCAGCAGAAGCTGGAGGTAGTTTTGAACGAAACAACACGCATTAGCGTTGTTCCTGTGATGTATCTAATCGATCCTTACTCATCTATCACGTTATTTGTCGTTTCGATGGACTCTAGTAATTCTGATGTGAGATACGAAGTTTTTAGACGCAGCAGGAGCTGGAAATAGTTTTGAACGAAACAATACGTTTTAGCGTTGTTCCTGTGATGTATCTAAACGATCCTTACTTATCTAACATGTGATTTGACGTAGGAACAACGCTAATACGTGTTGTTTCGTTCAAAACTATTTCCAGCTTCTGCTGTGTCCGAGAACTTTGTATCTCACATCAGAGATACTGGAGTCCGTCCAAACGTCAAATAACATGATAGATGAGTAAGGATCGATTAGATACATCACAGGAACAACGCTAATATGTGTTGTTTCGTTTAGAACTATTTCCAGCTGCTGCTGCGTCCGAAAATTTCGTATCTCACATTAGAGTTACTGGAGTCCATCGAAACGTCAAATAACATAGTAGCTAAGTAAGGATCGATTAGATACATCACAGGAACAACGCTAATACGTGTTGTTTCGTTCAAAACTATTTCCAGCTTCTGCTGCGTCCAAAAACTTTGTATCTCACATCAGAGTTACTGGAGTCCATCCAAACGTAAAATAACATGATAGATGAGTAAAGATCGATTAGATACATCACAGGAACATCGCTAATGCGTGTTGTTTCGTTTAAAACTATTTCCAGCTTCTCCTGCGTCCGAAAACGTCGTATCTCACATCAGAGTTACTGGAGTCCATCGAAACTTCAAATAACATGATAGATAAGTAAGGATCGATTAGATACAGCACAGGAACAACGCTAATACGTGTTGTTTCGTTTAAAACTATTTCCAGCTCCTGCTGCGTCCAAAAACTTTGTATCTCACATCAGACTTACTGGAGTCCATCCAAACGTCAAATAACATGATAGATAAGTAAGGATCGATTAGATACAGCACAGGAACAACGCTAATGCGTGTTGTTTCGTTTAAAACTATTTCCAGCTTCCGCTGCGTCCGAAAATTTCGTATCTCACATCAGGGTTACTGGAGTCCATCCAAACGTCAAATAACATGATATATAAGTAAGGATCGATTAGATACAGCACAGGAACAACGCTAATACGTGTTGTTTCGCTTAAAACTATTTCCAGATCCTGCTGCGTCCCAAAACTTTGTATCTCACATCAGACTTACTGGAGTCCATCCAAACGTCAAATAACATGTTAGATAAGTAAGGATCTTTTAGATACATCACAGGAACAACGCTAATGCGTGTTGTTTCATTTAAAACTGTTTCCAGCTTCTGCTGCGTCCGAGAACTTCGTATCTCACATCAGGGTTACTGGAGTCCATCCAAACGTCAAATAACATGATAGATAAGTAAGGATCGATTAGATACAGCACAGGAACAACGCTAATGCGTGTTGTTTCGTTTAAAACTATTTCCAGCTTCCGCTGCGTCCGAAAATTTCGTATCTCACATCAGGGTTACTGGAGTCCATCCAAACGTCAAATAACATGATATATAAGTAAGGATCGATTAGATACAGCACAGGAACAACGCTAATACGTGTTGTTTCGCTTAAAACTATTTCCAGATCCTGCTGCGTCCCAAAACTTTGTATCTCACATCAGACTTACTGGAGTCCATCCAAACGTCAAATAACATGTTAGATAAGTAAGGATCGTTTAGATACATCACAGGAACAACGCTAATGCGTGTTGTTTCATTTAAAACTGTTTCCAGCTTCAGCTGCGTCCGAGAACTTCGTATCTCACATCAAAGTTACTGGAGTCCATCGAAACGCCAAATAACATGATAGATGAGTAAGGATCGATTAGATACATCACAGGAACAACGCTAATGCGTGTTGTTTCGTTTGAAACTATTTCCAGCTTCTGCTGCGTCCGAGAACTTCGTACCTCACATCAGCGTTACTGGAGTCCATCCAAACCTCAAATAACATGATAGATAAGTAAGGATCGATTAGATACATCACAGGAACAAAGCTAATACATGTTGTTTCGCTTAAAACTATTTCCAGCTCCTGCTGCGTCCAAAAATTTTGTATCTCACATCAGACTTACTGGAGTCCATCCAAACGTCAAATAACATGTTAGATAAGTAAGGATCGTTTAGATACATCACAGGAACAGCGCTAATACGTGTTGTTTCGTTCAAAACTAATTCCAGCTTCTGCTGTGTCCGAGAACTTCGTATCTCACATCAAAGTTACTGGAGTCCATCGAAACGCCAAATAAGATGATAGATGAGTAAGGATCGATTAGATACATCACAGGAACAACGCTAATGCGTGTTGTTTCGATTAAAACTATTTCCAGCTTCAGCTGCGTCCGAGAACTTCGTATCTCACATCAAAGTTACTGGAGTCCATCGAAACGCCAAATAACATGATAGATGAGTAAGGATCGATTAGATACATCACAGGAACAACGCTAATGCGTGTTGTTTCGTTTAAAACTATTTCCAGCTTCTGCTGCGTCCGAAAACGTGGTATCTCACATCAGAGTTAGTTACTTTGTATCTCACATCAGACTTACTGGAGTCCATCCAAACGTCAAATAACATGATAGATGAGTAAGGATCGATTAGATACATCACAGGAACAACGCTAATACGTGTTGCTTCGTTCAAAACTATTTCCAGCTTCTGCTGCGTCCGAGAACTTTGTATCTCACATCAGAGTTACTGGAGTCCGTCCAAACGTCAAATAACATGATAGATGAGTAAGGATCGACTAGATACATCACAGGAACAACGCTAATGTGTGTTGTTTCGTTTAAAACTAATTCCAGCTGCTGCTGCGTCCGAAAATTTCGTATCTCACATTAGAGTTACTGGAGTCCATAGAAACGTCAAATAACATAGTAGCTAAGTAAGGATCGATTAGATACATCACAGGAACAACGCTAGTACGTGTTGTTTCGTTCAAAACTATTTCCAGCTTCTGCTGCGTCCGAGAACTTTGTATCTCACATCAGAGTTACTGGAGTCCATCCAGACTTCAAATAACATGATACATGAGTAAGGATCGATTAGATACAGCACAGGAACAACGCTAATACGTGTTGTTTCGTTTAAAACTATTTCCAGCTCCTGCTGCGTCCAAAAACTTTGTATCTCACATTAGACTTACTGGAGTCCATCCAAACGTCAAATAGCATGTTAGATAAGTAAGGATAGTTTAGATACATCACAGGAACAACGCTAATACGTGTTGTTTCGTTCAGAACTATTTCCAGCTTCTGCTGCGTCCAAAAACATTGTATCTCACATCAGAGTTACTGGAGTCCATCCAAACGTAAAATAACATGATAGATGAGTAAGGATCGATTAGATACATCACAGGAACATCGCTAATGCGTGTTGTTTCGTTTAAAACTATTTCCAGCTTCTGCTGCGTCCGAAAACGTCGTATCTCACATCAGAGTTACTGGAGTCCATCGAAACTTCAAATAACATGATAGATAAGTAAGGATCGATTAGATACAGCACAGGAACAACGCTAATACGTGTTGTTTCGTTTAAAACTATTTCCAACTCCTGCTGCGTCCAAAAACTTTGTATCTCACATTAGACTTACTGGAGTCCATCCAAACGTCAAATAACATGTTAGATAAGGAAGGATCGTTTAGATACATCACAGGAACAACGCTAATACGTGTTGTTTCGTTCAAAACTATTTCCAGCTTCTGCTGCGTCCGAGAACTTTGTATCTCACATCAGAGTTACTGGAGTCCGTCCAAACGTCAAATAACATGATAGATGAGTAAGGATCGATTAGATACATCACAGGAACAACGCTAATATGTGTTGTTTCGTTTAAAACTATTTCCAGCTGCTGCTGCGTCCGAAAATTTCGTATCTCACATTAGAGTTACTGGAGTCCATCGAAACTTTAAATAACATGATAGATGAGTAAGGATCGATTAGATACATCACAGGAACATCGCTAATGCGTGTTGTTTCGTTTAAAACTATTTCCAGCTTCTGCTGCGTCCGAAAACGTCGTATCTCACATCAGAGTTACTGGAGTCCATCGAAACTTCAAATAACATGATAGATAAGTAAGGATCGATTAGATACATCACAGGAACAACGCTAATACGTGTTGTTTCCTTTAAAACTATTTCTAGCTTCAGCTGCGTCCGAGAACTTTGTATCTCACATCAGAGTTACTGGAGTCTATCCAAACGTCAAATAACATGATAGATGAGTAAGGATCGATTAGATACATCACAGGAACAACGCTAATACGTGTTGTTTCGTTTAAAACTATTTCTAGCTTCAGCTGCGTCCGAGAACTTCGTATCTCACATCAAAGTTACTGGAGTCCACCGAAACGCCAAATAACATGATAGATGAGTAAGGATCGATTAGATACATCACAGGAACAACGCTAATGCGTGTTGTTTCGTTTAAAACTATTTCCAGCTTCAGCTGCGTCCGAGAACTTCGTATCTCACATCAAAGTTACTGGAGTCCATCCAAACGTCAAATAACATGACATATAAGTAAGGATCGATTAGATACAGCACAGGAACAACGCTAATGCGTGTTGTTTCGCTTAAAACTATTTCCAGATCCTGCTGCGTCCCAAAACTTTGTATCTCACATCAGACTTACTGGAGTCCATCCAAACGTCAAATAACATGTTAGATAAGTAAGGATCGTTTAGATATATCACAGGAACAACGCTAATGCGTGTTGTTTCATTTAAAACTGTTTCCAGCTTCTGCTGCGTCCGAGAACTTCGTATCTCACATCAGGGTTACTGGAGTCCATCCAAACGTCAAATAACATGATAGATAAGTAAGGATCGATTAGATACAGCACAGGAACAACGCTAATGCGTGTTGTTTCGTTTAAAACTATTTCCAGCTTCCGCTGCGTCCGAAAATTTCGTATCTCACATCAGGGTTACTGGAGTCCATCCAAACGTCAAATAACATGATAGATAAGCAAGGATCGATTAGATACATCACAGGAACAACGCTAATGGGTGTTGTTTCGTTTAAAACTATTTCTAGCGTCAGCTGCGTCCGAGAACTTCGTATCTCACATCAAAGTTACTGGAGTCCATCGAAACGCCAAATAACATGATAGATGAGTAAGGATCGATTAGATACATCACAGGAACAACGCTAATGCGTGTTGTTTCGTTTAAAACTATTTCCAGCTTCAGCTGCGTCCGAGAACTTCGTATCTCACATCAAAGTTACTGGAGTCCATCGAAACGCCAAATAACATGATAGATTAGTAAGGATCGATTAGATACAGCACAGGAACAAAGCTAATACGTGTTGTTTCGTTTAAAACTATTTCCAGCTCCTGCTGCGTCCAAAAACTTTGTATCTCACATCAGACTTACTGGAGTCCATCCAAACGTCAAATAACATGATAGATAAGTAAGGATCGATTAAATACATCACAGGAACAACGCTAATACGTGTTGTTTCGTTTAAAACTATTTCCAGCTTCTGCTGCGTCCGTAAACGTCGTATCTCACATCAGAGTTACTGGAGTCCATCGAAACGTCAAATAACATGATAGATTAGTAAGGATCGATTAGATACAGCACAGGAACAAAGCTAATACGTGTTGTTTCGTTTAAAACTATTTCCAGCTCCTGCTGCGTCCAAAAACTTTGTATCTCACATCAGACTTACTGGAGTCCATCCAAACGTCAAATAACATGTTAGATAAGTAAGGATCGTTTAGATACATCACAGGAACAGCGCTAATACGTGTTGTTTCGTTCAAAACTAATTCCAGCTTCTGCTGTGTCCGAGAACTTTGTATCTCACATCAGAGTTACTGGAGTCCGTCCAAACGTCAAATAACATGATAGATGAGTAAGGATCGATTAGATACATCACAGGAACAACGCTAATATGTGTTGTTTCGTTTAAAACTATTTCCAGCTGCTGCTGCCTCCGAAAATTTCGTATCTCACATTAGAGTTACTGGAGTCCATCGAGACCTCAAATAACATAGTAGCCAAGTAAGGATCGATTAGATACATCACAGGAACAACGCTAATACGTATTGTTTCGTTTAAAACTATTTCCAGCTCCTGCTGCGTCCAAAAACTTGGTATCTCACATCAGACTTACTGGAGTCCATCCAAACGTCAAATAACATGTTAGATAAGTAAGGATCGTTTAGATACATCACAGGAACAACGCTAATACGTGTTGTTTCGTTCAAAACTATTTCCAGCTTCTGCTGCGTCCGAAAACGTCGTATCTCACATCAGAGTTACTGGAGTCCATCGAAAACTCAAATAACATGATAGATAAGTAAGGATCGATTAGATACATCACAGGAACAACGCTAATGCGTGTTGTTTCGTTTAAAACTATTTTTAGCTTCAGCTGCGTCCGAGAACTTCGTATCTCACATCAAAGTTACTGGAGTCCATCGAAACGCCAAATAAGATGATAGATGAGTAAGGATCGATTAGATACATCACAGGAACAACGCTAATGCGTGTTATTTCGATTAAAACTATTTCCAGCTTCAGCTGCGTCCGAGAACTTCGTATCTCACATCAAAGTTACTGGAGTCCATCGAAACGCCAAATAACATGATAGATGAGTAAGGATCGATTAGATACATCACAGGAACAACGCTAATGCGTGTTGTTTCGTTTAAAACTATTTCCAGCTTCTGCTTCGTCCGAAAACGTGGTATCTCACATCAGAGTTAGTTACTTTGTATCTCACATCAGACTTACTGGAGTCCATACAAACGTCAAATAACATGATAGATGAGTAAGGATCGATTAAATACATCACAGGAACAACGCTAATACGTGTTGCTTCGTTCAAAACTATTTCCAGCTTCTGCTACGTCCAAAAACTTTGTATCTCACATCAGAGTTACTGGAGTCCATCCAAACGTAAAATAACATGATATATGAGTAAGGATCGATTAGATACATCACAGGAACATCGCTATTGCGTGTTGTTTCGTTTAAAACTATTTCCAGCTTCTGCTGCGTCCGAAAACGTCGTATCTCACATCAGAGTTACTGGAGTCCATCGAAACGTCAAATAACATGATAGATAAGTTAGGATCGATTAGATACATCACAGGAACAACGCTAATGCGTGTTGTTTCGTTTAAAACTATTTCTAGCTTCAGCTACGTCCGAGAACTTCGTATCTCACATCAAAGTTACTGGAGTCCATCGAAACGCCAAATAACATGATAGATGAGTAAGGATCGATTAGATACATCACAGGAACAACGCTAATGAGTGTTGTTTCGTTTAAAACTATTTCCAGCTTCAGCTGCGTACGAGAACTTCGTATCTCACATCAAAGTTACTGGAGTCCATCGAAACGCCAAATAACATGATAGATGAGTAAGGATCTATTAGATACATCACAGGAACAACGCTAATGCGTGTTGTTTCGTTTAAAACTATTTCCAGCTTCTGCTGCGTTCGAGAACTTCGTATCTCACATCAGAGTTACTGGAGTCCATCCAAACGTCAAATAACATGATAGATGAGAAAGGATCGATTAGATACATCACAGGAACAACGCTAATACGTGTTGTTTCGTTTAAAACTATTTCCAGCTTCTGCTGCGTACGAAAACGTCGTATCTCACATCAGAGTTACTGGAGTCCATCGAAACGTCAAATAACATGATAGATAAGTAAGGATCGATTAGATACAGCACAGGAACAACGCTAATACGTGTTGTTTCGTTTAAAACTATTTCCAGCTCCTGCTGCGTCCAAAAACTTTGTATCTCACATCAGACTTACTGGAGTCCATCCAAACGTCAAATAACATGTTAGATAAGTAAGGATCGTTTAGATACATCACAGGAACAACGCTAATACGTGTTGTTTCGTTCAAAACTATTTCCAGCTTCTGCTGCGTCCGAGAACTTTTTATCTCACATCAGAGTTACTGGAGTCCGTCCAAACGTCAAATAACATGATAGATGAGTAAGGATCGATTAGATACATCACAGGAACAACGCTAATACGTGTTGTTTCGTTTAAAACTATTTCCAGCTTCTGCTGCGTCCGAAAACGTCGTATCTCACATCAGAGTTACTGGAGTCCATCGATACGTCAAATAACATGATAGACAAGTAAGGATCGATTAGATACATCACAGGAACAACGCTAATGCGTGTTGTTTCGTTTAAAACTATTTTTAGCTTCAGCTGCGTCCGAGAACTTCGTATCTCACATCAAAGTTACTGGAGTCCATCGAAACGCCAAATAAGATGATAGATGAGTAAGGATCGATTAGATACATCACAGGAACAACGCTAATGCGTGTTGTTTCGTTTAAAACTATTTCCAGCTTCAGCTGCGTCCGAGAACTTCGTATCTCACATCAAAGTTACTGGAGTCCATCGAAACGCCAAATAACATGATAGATGAGTAAGGATCGATTAGATACATCACAGGAACAACGCTAATGCGTGTTGTTTCGTTTAAAACTATTTCCAGCTTCTGCTGCGTCCGAGAACTTCGTATCTCACATCAGAGTTACTGGAGTCCATCAAAACGTCAAATAACATGATAGATGAGAAAGGATCGATTAGATACATCACAGGAACAACGCTAATACGTGTTGTTTCGTTTAAAACTATTTCCAGCTTCTGCTGCGTCCGAAAACGTTGTATCTCACATCAGAGTTAGTTACTTTGTATCTCACATCAGACTTACTGGAGTCCATCCAAACGTCAAATAACATGATAGATGAGTAAGGATCGATTAGATACATCACAGGAACAACGCTAATACGTGTTGCTTCGTTCAAAACTATTTCCAGCTTCTGCTGCGTCCGAGAACTTTGTATCTCACATCAGAGTTACTGGAGTCAGTCCAAACGTCAAATAACATGATAGATGAGTAAGGATCGATTAGATACATCACAGGAACAACGCTAATATGTGTTGTTCCGTTTAAAACTATTTCCAGCTGCTGCTGCGTCCGAAAATTTCGTATCTCACATTAGAGTTACTGGAGTCCATAGAAACGTCAAATAACATAGTAGCTAAGTAAGGATCGATTAGATACATCACAGGAACAACGCTAGTACGTGTTGTTTCGTTCAAAACTATTTCCAGCTTCTGCTGCGTCCGAGAACTTTGTATCTCACATCAGAGTTACTGGAGTCCATCCAAACTTCAAATAACATGATACATGAGTAAGGATCGATTAGATACAGCACAGGAACAACGCTAATATGTGTTGTTTCGTTTAAAACTATTTCCAGCTGCTGCTGCGTCCGAAAATTTCGTATCTCACATTAGAGTTACTGGAGTCCATCGAAATGTCAGATAACATAGTAGCTAAGTAAGGATCGATTAGATACATCACAGGAACAACGCTAATACGTGTTGTTTCGTTCAAAACTATTTCCAGCTTCTGCTGCGTCCGTAAACTTTGTATCAAACATCAGAGTTACTGGAGTCCATCCAAACATCAAATAACTTGATAGATGAGTAAGGATCGATTAGATACATCACAGGAACAACGCTAGTACGTGTTGTTTCGTTTAAAACTATTTCTAGCTTCAGCTGCGTCCGAGAACTTCGTATCTCACATCAGGGTTACTGGAGACCATCCAAACGTCAAATAACATGATATATAAGTAAGGATCGATTAGATACATCACAGGAACAACGCTAATGCGTGTTGTTTCGTTTAAAACTATTTCTAGCTTCAGCTGCGTCCGAGAACTTCGTAACTCACATCAAAGTTACTGGAGTCCATCGAAACGTCAAATAACATAGTAGATAAGTAAGGATCGCTTAGATACATCACAGGAACAACGTTAATACGTGTTGTTTCGTTCAAAACTATTTCCAGCTTCTGCTGCGTCCGAAAACTTTGTATCTCACATCAGAGTTAGTTACTTTGTATCTCACATCAGACTTACTGGAGTCCATACAAACGTCAAATAACATGATAGATGAGTAAGGATCGATTAAATACATCACAGGAACAACGCTAATACGTGTTGCTTCGTTCAAAACTATTTCCAGCTTCTGCTACGTCCAAAAACTTTGTATCTCACATCAGAGTTACTGGAGTCCATCCAAACGTAAAATAACATGATATATGAGTAAGGATCGATTAGATACATCACAGGAACATCGCTATTGCGTGTTGTTTCGTTTAAAACTATTTCCAGCTTCTGCTGCGTCCGAAAACGTCGTATCTCACATCAGAGTTACTGGAGTCCATCGAAACGTCAAATAACATGATAGATAAGTTAGGATCGATTAGATACATCACAGGAACAACGCTAATGCGTGTTGTTTCGTTTAAAACTATTTCTAGCTTCAGCTACGTCCGAGAACTTCGTATCTCACATCAAAGTTACTGGAGTCCATCGAAACGCCAAATAACATGATAGATGAGTAAGGATCGATTAGATACATCACAGGAACAACGCTAATGAGTGTTGTTTCGTTTAAAACTATTTCCAGCTTCAGCTGCGTACGAGAACTTCGTATCTCACATCAAAGTTACTGGAGTCCATCGAAACGCCAAATAACATGATAGATGAGTAAGGATCTATTAGATATATCACAGGAACAACGCTAATGCGTGTTGTTTCGTTTAAAACTATTTCCAGCTTCTGCTGCGTTCGAGAACTTCGTATCTCACATCAGAGTTACTGGAGTCCATCCAAACGTCAAATAACATGATAGATGAGAAAGGATCGATTAGATACATCACAGGAACAACGCTAATACGTGTTGTTTCGTTTAAAACTATTTCCAGCTTCTGCTGCGTACGAAAACGTCGTATCTCACATCAGAGTTACTGGAGTCCATCGAAACGTCAAATAACATGATAGATAAGTAAGGATCGATTAGATACAGCACAGGAACAACGCTAATACGTGTTGTTTCGTTTAAAACTATTTCCAGCTCCTGCTGCGTCCAAAAACTTTGTATCTCACATCAGACTTACTGGAGTCCATCCAAACGTCAAATAACATGTTAGATAAGTAAGGATCGTTTAGATACATCACAGGAACAACGCTAATACGTGTTGTTTCGTTCAAAACTATTTCCAGCTTCTGCTGCGTCCGAGAACTTTTTATCTCACATCAGAGTTACTGGAGTCCGTCCAAACGTCAAATAACATGATAGATGAGTAAGGATCGATTAGATACATCACAGGAACAACGCTAATACGTGTTGTTTCGTTTAAAACTATTTCCAGCTTCTGCTGCGTCCGAAAACGTCGTATCTCACATCAGAGTTACTGGAGTCCATCCAAACCTCAAATAACATGATAGACAAGTAAGGATCGATTAGATACATCACAGGAACAACGCTAATGCGTGTTGTATCGTTTAAAACTATTTTTGCTTCAGCTGCGTCCGAGAACTTCGTATCTCACATCAAAGTTACTGGAGTCCATCGAAACGCCAAATAAGATGATAGATGAGTAAGGATCGATTAGATACATCACAGGAACAACGCTAATGCGTGTTGTTTCGTTTAAAACTATTTCCAGCTTCAGCTGCGTCCGAGAACTTCGTATCTCACATCAAAGTTACTGGAGTCCATCGAAACGCCAAATAACATGATAGATGAGTAAGGATCGATTAGATACATCACAGGAACAACGCTAATGCGTGTTGTTTCGTTTAAAACTATTTCCAGCTTCTGCTGCGTCCGAGAACTTCGTATCTCACATCAGAGTTACTGGAGTCCATCAAAACGTCAAATAACATGATAGATGAGAAAGGATCGATTAGATACATCACAGGAACAACGCTAATACGTGTTGTTTCGTTTAAAACTATTTCCAGCTTCTGCTGCGTCCGAAAACGTTGTATCTCACATCAGAGTTAGTTACTTTGTATCTCACATCAGACTTACTGGAGTCCATCCAAACGTCAAATAACATGATAGATGAGTAAGGATCGATTAGATACATCACAGGAACAACGCTAATACGTGTTGCTTCGTTCAAAACTATTTCCAGCTTCTGCTGCGTCCGAGAACTTTGTATCTCACATCAGAGTTACTGGAGTCAGTCCAAACGTCAAATAACATGATAGATGAGTAAGGATCGATTAGATACATCACAGGAACAACGCTAATATGTGTTGTTCCGTTTAAAACTATTTCCAGCTGCTGCTGCGTCCGAAAATTTCGTATCTCACATTAGAGTTACTGGAGTCCATAGAAACGTCAAATAACATAGTAGCTAAGTAAGGATCGATTAGATACATCACAGGAACAACGCTAGTACGTGTTGTTTCGTTCAAAACTATTTCCAGCTTCTGCTGCGTCCGAGAACTTTGTATCTCACATCAGAGTTACTGGAGTCCATCCAAACTTCAAATAACATGATACATGAGTAAGGATCGATTAGATACAGCACAGGAACAACGCTAATATGTGTTATTTCGTTTAAAACTATTTCCAGCTGCTGCTGCGTCCGAAAATTTCGTATCTCACATTAGAGTTACTGGAGTCCATCGAAATGTCAGATAACATAGTAGCTAAGTAAGGATCGATTAGA
This sequence comes from Prosopocoilus inquinatus, assembly GCA_036172665.1. Taxonomy (NCBI): domain Eukaryota; kingdom Metazoa; phylum Arthropoda; class Insecta; order Coleoptera; family Lucanidae; genus Prosopocoilus; species Prosopocoilus inquinatus. The sequence continues at coordinate 30,682,590 of CM069879.1, forward strand.
TACATCACAGGAACAACGCTAATACGTGTTGTTTCGTTCAAAACTATTTCCAGCTTCTGCTGCGTCCGTAAACTTTGTATCACACATCAGAGTTACTGGAGTCCATCCAAACATCAAATAACTTGATAGATGAGTAAGGATCGATTAGATACATCACAGGAACAACGCTAGTACGTGTTGTTTCGTTTAAAACTATTTCTAGCTTCAGCTGCGTCCGAGAACTTCGTATCTCACATCAGGGTTACTGGAGTCCATCCAAACGTCAAATAACATGATATATAAATAAGGATCGATTAGATACATCACAGGAACAACGCTAATGCGTGTTGTTTCGTTTAAAACTATTTCTAGCTTCAGCTGCGTCCGAGAACTTCGTAACTCACATCAAAGTTACTGGAGTCCATCGAAACGTCAAATAACATAGTAGATAAGTAAGGATCGCTTAGATACATCACAGGAACAACGTTAATACGTGTTGTTTCGTTCAAAACTATTTCCAGCTTCTGCTGCGTCCGAAAACTTTGTATCTCACATCAGAGTTACTGGAGTCCATCCAAACGTCAAATAACATGATAGATGAGTAAGGATCGATTAGATACATCACAGGAACAACGCTAATACGTGTTGTTTCGTTTAAAACTATTTCCAGCTCCTGCTGCGTCCAAAAACTTTGTATCTCACATCAGACTTACTGGAGTCCATCCAAACGTCAAATAACATGTTAGATAAGTAAGGATCGTTTAGATACATCACAGGAACAACGCTAATACGTGTTGTTTCGTTCAAAACTATTTCCAGCTTCTGCTGCGTCCGAGAACTTTGTATCTCACATCAGAGTTACTGGAGTCCGTCCAAACGTCAAATAACATGATAGATGAGTAAGGATCGATTAGATACATCACAGGAACAACGCTAATATGTGTTGTTTCGTTTAGAACTATTTCCAGATGCTGCTGCGTCCGAAAATTTCGTATCTCACATTAGAGTTACTGGAGTCCATCGAAATGTCAGATAACATAGTAGCTAAGTAAGGATCGATTAGATACATCACAGGAACAACGCTAATACGTGTTGTTTCGTTCAAAACTATTTCCAGCTTCTGCTGCGTCCGTAAACTTTGTATCACACATCAGAGTTACTGGAGTCCATCCAAACTTCAAATAACTTGATAGATTAGTAAGGATCGATTAGATACATCACAGGAACAACGCTAGTACGTGTTGTTTCGTTTAAAACTATTTCTAGCTTCAGCTGCGTCCGAGAACTTCGTATCTCACATCAAAGTTACTGGAGTCCATCCAAACGTCAAATAACATGACATATAAGTAAGGATCGATTAGATACAGCACAGGAACAACGCTAATGCGTGTTGTTTCGCTTAAAACTATTTCCAGATCCTGCTGCGTCCCAAAACTTTGTATCTCACATCAGACTTACTGGAGTCCATCCAAACGTCAAATAACATGTTAGATAAGTAAGGATCGTTTAGATATATCACAGGAACAACGCTAATGCGTGTTGTTTCATTTAAAACTGTTTCCAGCTTCTGCTGCGTCCGAGAACTTCGTATCTCACATCAGGGTTACTGGAGTCCATCCAAACGTCAAATAACATGATAGATAAGTAAGGATCGATTAGATACAGCACAGGAACAACGCTAATGCGTGTTGTTTCGTTTAAAACTATTTCCAGCTTCCGCTGCGTCCGAAAATTTCGTATCTCACATCAGGGCTACTGGAGTCCATCCAAACGTCAAATAACATGATAGATAAGCAAGGATCGATTAGATACACCACAGGAACAAAGCTAATGCGTGTTGTTTCGATTAAAACTATTTCTAGCGTCAGCTGCGTCCGAGAACTTCGTATCTCACATCAAAGTTACTGGAGTCCATCGAAACGCCAAATAACATGATAGATGAGTAAGGATCGATTAGATACATCACAGGAACAACGCTAATGCGTGTTGTTTCGTTTAAAACTATTTCCAGCTTCAGCTGCGTCCGAGAACTTCGAATCTCACATCAAAGTTACTGGAGTCCATCGAAACGCCAAATAACATGATAGATTAGTAAGGATCGATTAGATACAGCACAGGAACAAAGCTAATACGTGTTGTTTCGTTTAAAACTATTTCCAGCTCCTGCTGCGTCCAAAAACTTTGTATCTCACATCAGACTTACTGGAGTCCATCCAAACGTCAAATAACATGATAGATAAGTAAGGATCGATTAGATACATCACAGGAACAACGCTAATACGTGTTGTTTCGTTTAAAACTATTTCCAGCTTCTGCTGCGTCCGAAAACGTCGTATCTCACATCAGAGTTACTGGAGTCCATCGAAACGTCAAGTAACATGATAGATTAGTAAGGATCGATTAGATACAGCACAGGAACAAAGCTAATACGTGTTGTTTCGTTTAAAACTATTTCCAGCTCCTGCTGCGTCCAAAAACTTTGTATCTCACATCAGACTTACTGGAGTCCATCCAAACGTCAAATAACATGTTAGATAAGTAAGGATCGTTTAGATACATCACAGGAACAGCGCTAATACGTGTTGTTTCGTTCAAAACTAATTCCAGCTTCTGCTGTGTCCGAGAACTTTGTATCTCACATCAGAGTTACTGGAGTCCGTCCAAACGTCAAATAACATGATAGATGAGTAAGGATCGATTAGATACATCACAGGAACAACGCTAATATGTGTTGTTTCGTTTAAAACTATTTCCAGCTGCTGCTGCCTCCGAAAATTTCGTATCTCACATTAGAGTTACTGGAGTCCATCGAGACGTCAAATAACATAGTAGCCAAGTAAGGATCGATTAGATACATCACAGGAACAACGCTAATACGTATTGTTTCGTTTAAAACTATTTCCAGCTCCTGCTGCGTCCAAAAACTTGGTATCTCACATCAGACTTACTGGAGTCCATCCAAACGTCAAATAACATGTTAGATAAGTAAGGATCGTTTAGATACATCACAGGAACAACGCTAATACGTGTTGTTTCGTTTAAAACTATTTCTAGATTCAGCTGCGTCCGAGAACTTCGTATCTCACATCAAAGTTACTGGAGTCCATCGAAACGCCAAATAACATGATAGATGAGTAAGGATCGATTTGATACATCACAGGAACAACGCTAATACGTGTTGTTTCGTTTAAAACTATTTCTAGCTTCAGCTGCGTCCGAGAAATTCGTATCTCACATCAAAGTTACTGGAGTCCATCGAAACGTCAAATAACATAGTAGATAATTAAGGATCGCTTAGACACATCACAGGAACAACGCTAATGCGTGTTGTTTCGTTTAAAACTATTTCCAGCTTCTGCTGCTTCCGAGAACTTCGTATCTCACATCAGGGTTACTGGAGTCCATCCAAACGTCAAATAACATGATAGATAAGTAAGGATCGATTAGATACATCACAGGAACAACGCTAATGCGTGTTGTTTCGTTTAAAACTATTTCTAGATTCAGCTGCGTCCGAGAACTTCGTATCTCACATCAAAGTTACTGGAGTCCATCGAAACGCCAAATAACATGATAGTTGAGTAAGGATCGATTAGATACATCACAGGAACAACGCTAATGGGTGTTGTTTCGTTTAAAACTATTTCCAGCTTCTGCTGCGTCCGAGAACTTCGTATCTCACATCAGGGTTACTAGAGTCCATCCAAACGTCAAATAACATGATATATAAGTAAGGATCGATTAGATACATCACAGGAACAACGCTAATGCGTGTTGTTTCGTTTAAAACTATTTCTAGCTTCAGCTGCGTTCGAGAACTTCGTAACTCACATCAAAGTTACTGGAGTCCATCGAAACGCCAAATGACATGATAGATGAGTAAGGATCGATTAGATACATCATAGGAACAACGCTAATACGTGTTGTTTCGTTTAAAACTATATCTAGCTTCAGCTGCGTCCGAGAACTTCGTATCTCACATCAAAGTTACTGGAGTCCATCGAAACGTCACATAACATGATAGATGAGTAAGGATCGATTAGATACATCACAGGAACAACGCTAATGCGTGTTGTTTCGTTTAAAGCTATTTCCAGCTTCAGCTGCGTCCGAGAACTTCGTATCTCACATCAGACTTACTGGAGTCCATCCAAACGTCAAATAACATGTTAGATAAGTAAGGATCGTTTAGATACATCACAGGAACAACGCTAATACGTGTTGTTTCGTTCAAAACTAATTCCAGCTTCTGCTGTGTCCGAGAACTTTGTATCTCACATCGGAGTTACTGGAGTATGTCCAAACGTCAAATAACATGATAGATGAGTAAGGATCGACTAGATACATCACAGGAACAACGATAATATGTGTTGTTTCGTTTAAAACTATTTCTAGCTGCTGCTGCGTCCGAAAATGTCGTATCTCACATTAGAGTTACTGGAGTCCATCGAAACGTCACATAACATAGTAGCTAAGTAAGGATCGATTAGATACATCACAGGAACAACGCTAATACGTATTGTTTCGTTTAAAACTATTTCCAGCTCCTGCTGCGTCCAAAAACTTTGTATCTCACATCAGACTTACTGGAGTCCATCCAAACGTCAAATAACATGTTAGATAAGTAAGGATCGTTTAGATACATCACAGGAACAACGCTAATACGTGTTGTTTCGTTCAATACTATTTCCAGCTTCTGCTGCGTCCGAGAACTTTGTATCTCACATCAGAGTTACTGGAGTCCATCCAAACGTCAAATAACATGATAGATGAGTAAGGATCGATTAGATACATCACAGGAACAACGCTAATACGTGTTGTTTCGTTTAAAGCTATTTCCAGCTTCTGCTGCGTCCGAGAACTTTGTATCTCACATCAGAGTTACTGGAGTCCGTCCAAACGTCAAATAACATGATAGATGAGTATGGATCGAATAGATACATCACAGGAACAACGCTAATATGTGTTGTTTCGTTTAAAACTATTTCCAGCTGCTGCTGCGTCCGAAAATTTCGTATCTCATATCCAAGTTACTGGAGTCCATCGAAACGCCAAATAACATGATAGATGAGTAAGGATCGATTAGATACATCACAGGAACAACGCTAATTCGTGTTGTTTCGTTCAAAACTGTTTCCAGCTTCTGCTGCGTCCGAAAACTTCGTATCTCACATCAGAGTTACTGGAGTCCGTTGAAACGTCAAATAACATTGTAGATAAGTAGGGATCGATTAGATACAGCACAGGAACAACGGTAATACGTGTTGTTTCGTTTAAAACTATTTCCAGCTCCTGCTGCTCCAAGAACTTTGTATCTCACATCAGACTTACTGGAGTCTATCCAAACGTCAAATAACATGTTAGATAAGTAAGGATCGTTTAGATACATCACAGGAACAACGCTAATACGTGTTGTTTCTTTCAAAACTAATTCCAGCTTCTGCTGTGTCCGAGAACTTTGTATCTCACATCGGAGTTACTGGAGTCCGTCCAAACGTCAAATAACATGATAGATGAGTAAGGATCGACTAGATACATCACAGGAACAACGCTAATATGTGTTGTTTCGTTTAAAACTATTTCTAGCTGCTGCTGCGTCCGAAAATTTCGTATCTCACATTAGAGTTACTGGAGTCCATCCAAACGTCAAATAACATGATAGATGAGTAAGGATCGATTAGATACATCACAGGAACAACGCTAATACGTGTTCTTTCGTTTAAAACTATTTCCAGCTTCTGCTGCGTCCGAGAACTTTGTATCTCACATCAGAGTTACTGGAGTCCATCCAAACGTCAAATAACATGATAGATGAGAAAGGATCGATTAGATACATCACATGAACAACGCTAATACGTGTTATTTCGTTTAAAACTATTTCCAGCTTCTGCTGCGTCCGAGAACTTTGTATCTCACATCAGAGTTCCTGGAGTCCGTCCAAACGTCAAATAACATGATAGATGAGTATGGATCGATTAGATACATCACATTAACAACGCTAATATGTGTTGTTTCGTTTAAAACTATTTCCAGCTGCTGCTGCGTCCGAAAATTTCGTATCTCACATGAGAGTTACTGGAGTCCATCGAAACGTCAAATAACATAGTAGCTAAGTAAGGATCGATTAGATACATCACAGGAACAACGCTAATACGTGTTGTTTCGTTCAAAACTATTTCCAGGTTCTGCTGCGTCCGAGAACTTTGTTTCTCACATCAGAGTTACTGGAGTCCATCCAAACGTAAAATAACATGATAGATGAGTAAGGATCGATTACATACATCACAGGAACAACGCTAATACGTGTTGTTTCGTTTAAAACTATTTCCAGTTTCTGCTGCGTCCGAAAAAGTCGTATCTCACATCAGAGTTACTGGAGTCCATCCAAACGTCAAATAACATGATAGATGAGTAAGGATCGATTAGATACATCACAGGAACAACGCTAATGCGTGTTGTTTCGTTTAAAACTATTTCCAGCTTCTGCTGCGTCCGAGAACTTCGTATCTCACATCAGAGTTACTGGAGTCCATCGAAACGTCAAATAACATGATAGATAAGTAAGGATCGATTAGATACAGCACAGGAACAAAGCTAATACGTGTTGTTTCGTTTAAAACTATTTCCAGCTCCTGCTGCGTCCAAAAACTTTGTATCTCACATCAGACTTACTGGAGTCCATCCAAACGTCAAATAACATGTTAGATAAGTAAGGATCGTTTAGATACATCACAGGAACAACGCTAATACGTGTTGTTTCGTTCAAGACTAATTCCAGCTTCTGCTGTGTCCGAGAACATTGTATCTCACATCAGAGTTACTGGAGTCCGTCCAAACGTCAAATAACATGATAGATGAGTAAGAATCGATTAGATACATCACAGGAACAACGCTAATATGTGTTGTTTCGTTTAAAACTATTTCCAGCTGCTGCTGCGTCCGAAAATTTCGTATCTCACATTAGAGATACTGGAGTCCATCGAAACGTCAAATAAAATAGTAGCTAAGTAAGGATCGATTAGATACATCTCAGGAACAACGCTAATACGTGTTGTTTCGTTCAAAACTATTTCCAGCTTCTGCTGCGTCCGTAAACTTTGTATCTCACATCAGAGTTACTGGAGTCCATCGAAACGTCAAATAACTTGATAGATGAGTAAGGATCGATTAGATACATCACAGGAACAACGCTAATACGTGTTGTTTCGTTTAAAATTATTTCTAGCTTCAGCTGCGTCCGAGAACTTCGTATCTCACATCCAAGTTACTGGAGTCCATCGAAACGCCACATAACATGATAGATGAGTAAGGATCGATTTGATACATCACAGGAACAACGCTAATACGTGTTGTTTCGTTTAAAACTATTTCTAGCTTCAGCTGCGTCCGAGAAATTCGTATCTCACATCAAAGTTACTGGAGTCCATCGAAACGTCAAATAACATGATAGATGAGTAAGGATCGATTAGATACATCACAGGAACAACGCTAATGCGTGTTGTTTCGTTTAAAACTATTTCCAGCTTCAGCTGCGTCCGAGAACTTCGTATCTCACATCAAAGTTACTGGAGTCCATCGAAACGCCAAATAACATGATAGATGAGTAAGGATCGATTAGATACATCACAGGAACAACGCTAATTCGTGTTGTTTCGTTCAAAACAGTTTCCAGCTTCTGCTGCGTCCGAAAACTTCGTATCTCACATCAGAGTTACTGGAGTCCGTTGAAACGTCAAATAACATTGTAGATAAGTAGGGATGGATTAGATACAGCACAGGAACAACGCTAATACGTGTTGTTTCGTTTAAAACTATTTCCAGCTCCTGCTGCGTCCAAGAACTTTGTATCTCACATCAGACTTACTGGAGTCCATCCAAACGTCAAATAACATGTTAGATAAGTAAGGATCGTTTAGATACATCACAGGAACAACGCTAATACGTGTTGATTCGTTTAAAACTATTTCCAGCTTCTGCTGCGTCCGAGAACTTTGTATCTCACATCAGAGTTACTGGAGTCCGTCCAAACGTCAAATAACATGATAGATGAGTATTGATCGAATAGATACATCACAGGAACAACGCTAATATGTGTTGTTTCGTTTAAAACTATTTCCAGCTGCTGCTGCGTCCGAAAATTTCGTATCTCATATCCAAGTTACTGGAGTCCATCGAAACGCCAAATAACATGATAGATGAGTAAGGATCGATTAGATACATCACAGGAACAACGCTAATTCGTGTTGTTTCGTTCAAAACTGTTTCCAGTTTCTGCTGCGTCCGAAAACTTCGTATCTCACATCAGAGTTACTGGAGTCCGTTGAAACGTCAAATAACATTGTAGATAAGTAGGGATCGATTAGATACAGCACAGGAACAACGCTAATACGTGTTGCTTCGTTTAAAACTATTTCCAGCTCCTGCTGCGTCCAAGAACTTTGTATCTCACATCAGACTTACTGGAGTCTATCCAAACGTCAAATAACATGTTAGATAAGTAAGGATCGTTTAGATACATCACAGGAACAACGCTAATACGTGTTGTTTCTTTCAAAACTAATTCCAGCTTCTGCTGTGTCCGTGAACTTTGTATCTCACATCGGAATTACTGGAGTATGTCCAAACGTCAAATAACATGATAGATGAGTAAGGATCGACTAGATACATCACAGGAACAACGCTAATATGTGTTGTTTCGTTTAAAACTATTTCTAGCTGCTGCTGCGTCCGAAAATTTCGTATCTCACATTAGAGTTACTGGAGTCCATCGAAACGTCACATAACATAGTAGCTAAGTAAGGATCGATTAGATACATCACAGGAACAACGCTAATACGTATTGTTTCGTTTAAAACTATTTCCAGCTCCTGCTGCGTCCAAAAACTTTGTATCTCACATCAGACTTACTGGAGTCCATCCAAACGTCAAATAACATGTTAGATAAGTAAGGATCGTTTAGATACATCACAGGAACAACGCTAATACGTGTTGATTCGTTTAAAACTATTTCCAGCTTCTGCTGCGTCCGAGAACTTTGTATCTCACATCAGAGTTACTGGAGTCCGTCCAAACGTCAAATAACATGATAGATGAGTATTGATCGAATAGATACATCACAGGAACAACGCTAATATGTGTTGTTTCGTTTAAAACTATTTCCAGCTGCTGCTGCGTCCGAAAATTTCGTATCTCATATCCAAGTTACTGGAGTCCATCGAAACGCCAAATAACATGATAGATGAGTAAGGATCGATTAGATACATCACAGGAACAACGCTAATTCGTGTTGTTTCGTTCAAAACTGTTTCCAGTTTCTGCTGCGTCCGAAAACTTCGTATCTCACATCAGAGTTACTGGAGTCCGTTGAAACGTCAAATAACATTGTAGATAAGTAGGGATCGATTAGATACAGCACAGGAACAACGCTAATACGTGTTGCTTCGTTTAAAACTATTTCCAGCTCCTGCTGCGTCCAAGAACTTTGTATCTCACATCAGACTTACTGGAGTCTATCCAAACGTCAAATAACATGTTAGATAAGTAAGGATCGTTTAGATACATCACAGGAACAACGCTAATACGTGTTGTTTCTTTCAAAACTAATTCCAACTTCTGCTGTGTCCGTGAACTTTGTATCTCACATAGGAATTACTGGAGTCCGTCCAAACGTCAAATAACATGATAGATGAGTAAGGATCGACTAGATACATCACAGGAACAACGCTAATATGTGTTGTTTCGTTTAAAAGTATTTCTAGCTGCTGCTGCGTCCGAGAATTTCGTATCTCACATTAGAGTTACTGGAGTCCATCCAAACGTCAAATAACATGATAGATGAGTAAGGATCGATTAGATACATCACAGGAACAACACTAATACGTGTTGTTTCGTTTAAAACTATTTCCAGCTTCTGCTGCGTCCGAGAACTTTGTATCTCACATCAGAGTTACTGGAGTCCATCCAAACATCAAATAACATAATAGATGAGTAAGGATCGATTAGATACATCACATGAACAACGCTAATACGTGTTATTTCGTTTAAAACTATTTCCAGCTTCTGCTGCGTCCGAGAACTTTGTATCTCACATCAGAGTTCCTGGAGTCCGTCCAAACGTCAAATAACATGATAGATGAGTATGGATCGATTAGATACATCACATTAACAACGCTAATATGTGTTGTTTCGTTTAAAACTATTTCCAGCTGCTGCTGCGTCCGAAAATTTCGTATCTCACATGAGAGTTACTGGAGTCCATCGAAACGTCAAATAACATAGTAGCTAAGTAAGGATCGATTAGATACATCACAGGAACAACGCTAATACGTGTTGTTTCGTTCAAAACTATTTCCAGGTTCTGCTGCGTCCGAGAACTTTGTTTCTCACATCAGAGTTACTGGAGTCCATCCAAACGTAAAATAACATGATAGATGAGTAAGGATCGATTACATACATCACAGGAACAACGCTAATACGTGTTGTTTCGTTTAAAACTATTTCCAGTTTCTGCTGCGTCCGAAAAAGTCGTATCTCACATCAGAGTTACTGGAGTCCATCCAAACGTCAAATAACATGATAGATGAGTAAGGATCGATTAGATACATCACAGGAACAACGCTAATACGTGTTGTTTCGTTTAAAACTATTTCTAGCTTCAGCTGCGTCCGAGAACTTCGTATCTCACATCAAAGTTACTGGAGTCCATCGAAACGCCAAATAACATGATACATGAGTAAGGATCGATTAGATACATCACAGGAACAACGCTAATTCGTGTTGTTTCGTTCAAAACTTTTTCCAGGTTCTGCTGCGTCCGAGAACTTTGTTTCTCACATCAGAGTTACTGGAGTCCATCCAAACGTAAAATAACATGATAGATGAGTAAGGATCGATTACATACATCACAGGAACAACGCTAATATGTGTTGTTTCGTTTAAAACTATTTCCAGTTTCTGCTGCGTCCGAAAAAGTCGTATCTCACATCAGAGATACTGGAGTCCATCCAAACGTCAAATAACATGTTAGATAAGTAAGGATCGTTTAGATACATCACAGGTACAACGCTAATACGTGTTGTTTCGTTCAAAACTATTTCCAGCTTCTGCTGCGTCCGAGAACTTTGTATCTCACATCAGAGTTACTGGAGTCCATCCAAACGTCAAATAACATGATAGATGAGTAAGGATCGATTAGATACATCACAGGAACAACGCTAATACGTGTTGTTTCGTTTGAAACTATTTCCAGCTTCTGCTGCGTCCGAGAACTTTGTATCTCACATCAGAGTTACTGGAGTCCGTCCAAACGTCAAATAACATGATAGATGAGTATGGATCGATTAGATACATCACAGGAACAACGCTAATATGTGTTGTTTCGTTTAAAACTATTTCCAGCTGCTGCTGCGTCCGAAAATTTCGTATCTCACATCCAAGTTACTGGAGTCCATCGAAACGCCACATAACATGATAGATGAGTACGGATCGATTAGATACATCACAGGAACAACGCTAATGCGTGTTGTTTCGTTTAAAACTATTTCCAGCTTCTGCTGCCTCCGAGAAATTCGTATCTCACATCCAAGTTACTGGAGTCCATCCAAACCTCAAATAACATGATAGATAAGTAAGGATCGATTAGATACATCACAGGAAAAACGCTAATAGGTGTTGTTTCGTTTAAAACTATTTCCAGCTTCTGCTGCGTCCGAAAACGTCGTATCTCACATCAGAGTTACTGGAGTCCATCCAAACGTCAAATAACATGTTAGATAAGTAAGGATCGTTTAGATACATCACAGGAACAACGCTAATACGTGTTGTTTCGTTCAAAACTAATTACAGCTTCTGCTGTGTCCGAGAACTTTGTATCTCACATCAGAGTTACTGGAGTCCGTCCAAACGTCAAATAACATGATAGATGAGTAAGGATCGATTAGATACATCACAGGAACAACGCTAATATGTGTTGTTTCGTTTAAAACTATCTAGAGCTGCTGCTGCGTCCGAAAATTTCGTATCTCACATTAGAGTTACTGGAGTCCATCGAAACGTCAAATAACATAGTAAGGGTCGTAAGTAAGGATCGATTAGATACATCACAGGAACAACGCTAATACGTGTTGTTTCGTTCAAAACTATTTCCAGCTTCTGCTGCGTCCGTATACTTTGTATCTCACATCAGAGTTACTGGAGTCCATCCAAACGTCAAATAACTTGATAGATGAGTAAGGATCGATTAGATACATCACAGGAACAACGCTAATGCGTGTTGTTTCGTTTAAAACTATTTCTAGCTTCAGCTGCGTCCGAGAACATCGTATCTCACATCCAAGTTATTGGAGTCCATCGAAACGCCACATAACATGATAGATGAGTAAGGATCGATTAGATACATCACAGGAACAAGGCTAATACGTGTTGTTTCGTTTAAAACTATTTCCAGCTTCTGCTGCGTCCGAGAACTTCGTATCTCACATCAGGGTTACTGGAGTCCATCCAAACGTCAAATAACATGATATATAAGTAAGGATCGATTAGATACATCACAGGAACAACGCTAATGCGTGTTGTTTCGTTTAAAACTATTTCTAGCTTCAGCTGCGTTCGAGAACTTCGTAACTCACATCAAAGTTACTGGAGTCCATCGAAACGCCAAATGACATGATAGATGAGTAAGGATCGATTTGATACATCACAGGAACAACGCTAATACGTGTTGTTTCGTTTAAAACTATTTCTAGCTTCAGCTGCGTCCGAGAAATTCGTATCTCACATCAAAGTTACTGGAGTCCATCCAAACGTCAAATAACATGATAGATAAGTAATCATCATGTTATTTTACGTTTGGATGGACTCCAGTAACTCTGATGTGAGATACAAAGTTTTTGGACGCAGCAGAAGCTGGAAATAGTTTTGAAAGAAACAACACGTATTAGCGTTGTTCCTGTGATGTATCTAATCGATCCTTACTTAGCTACTATGTTATTTGACGTTTCGATGGACTCCAGTAACTCTAATGTGAGATACGAAATTTTCGGACGCAGCAGCAGCTGGAAATAGTTTTAAACGAAACAACACATATTAGCGTTGTTCCTGTGATGTATCTAATCGATCCTTACTCATCTATCATGTTATTTGGCTTTTCGATAGACTCCAGTAAATTTGATGTGAGATACGAAGTTCTCGGACGCAGCTGAAGCTAGAAATAGTTTTAAACGAAACAACACGCATTAGCGTTGTTCCTGTGATGTATCTAATCGATCCTTACTTATATATCATGTTATTTGACGTTTGGATGGACTCCAGTAACCCTGATGTGAGATACGAAGTTCTCGGACGCAGCAGAAGCTGGAAATAGTTTTAAACGAAACAACACGCATTAGCGTTGTTCCTGTGATGTATCTAATCGATCCTTACTCATCTATCATGATATTTCGCGTTTCGATGGACTCCAGTATCTCTGATGTGAGATAAAAAGTTTTTGGACGCAGCAGAAGCTGGAAATAGTTTTGAACGAAACAACACGTATTAACGTTGTTCCTGTGATGTATCTAATCGATCCTTACTTAGCTACTATGTTATTTGACGTTTCGATGGACTCCGGTAACTCTAATGTGAGATACGAAATTTTCGGACGCAGCAGCAGCTGGAAATAGTTTTAAACGAAACAACACATATTAGCGTTGTTCCTGTGATGTATCTAATCGATCCTTACTCATCTATCATGTTATTTGACGTTTCGATGGACTCCAGTAACTTTGATGTGAGATACGAAGTTCTCGGACGCAGCAGAAGCTGGAAATAGTTTTAAACGAAACAACACGCATTAGCGTTGTTCCTGTGATGTATCTAATCGATCCTTACTCATCTATCATGATATTTCGCGTTTCGATGGACTCCAGTATCTCTGATGTGAGATAAAAAGTTTTTGGACGCAGCAGAAGCTGGAAATAGTTTTGAACGAAACAACACGTATTAACGTTGTTCCTGTGATGTATCTAATCGATCCTTACTTAGCTACTATGTTATTTGACGTTTCGATGGACTCCAGTAACTCTAATGTGAGATACGAAATTTTCGGACGCAGCAGCAGCTGGAAATAGTTTTAAACGAAACAACACATATTAGCGTTGTTCCTGTGATGTATCTAATCGATCCTTACTCATCTATCATGTTATTTGGCTTTTCGATAGACTCCAGTAACTTTGATGTGAGATACGAAGTTCTCGGACGCAGCTGAAGCTAGAAATAGTTTTAAACGAAACAACACGCATTAGCGTTGTTCCTGTGATGTATCTAATCGATCCTTACTTATATATCATGTTATTTGACGTTTGGATGGACTCCAGTAACCCTGATGTGAGATACGAAGTTCTCGGACGCAGCAGAAGCTGGAAATAGTTTTAAACGAAACAACACGCATTAGCGTTGTTCCTGTGATGTATCTAATCGATCCTTACTCATCTATCATGATATTTCGCGTTTCGATGGACTCCAGTATCTCTGATGTGAGATAAAAAGTTTTTGGACGCAGCAGAAGCTGGAAATAGTTTTGAACGAAACAACACGTATTAACGTTGTTCCTGTGATGTATCTAATCGATCCTTACTTAGCTACTATGTTATTTGACGTTTCGATGGACTCCAGTAACTCTAATGTGAGATACGAAATTTTCGGACGCAGCAGCAGCTGGAAATAGTTTTAAACGAAACAACACACATTAGCGTTGTTCCTGTGATGTATCTAATCGATCCTTACTCATCTATCATGTTATTTGACGTTTCGATGGACTCCAGTAACTTTGATGTGAGATACGAAGTTCTCGGACGCAGCAGAAGCTGGAAATAGTTTTAAACGAAACAACACGCATTAGCGTTGTTCCTGTGATGTATCTAATCGATCCTTACTCATCTATCATGATATTTCGCGTTTCGATGGACTCCAGTAACTCTGATGTGAGATAAAAAGTTCTTGGACGCAGCAGAAGCTGGAAATAGTTTTGAACGAAACAACACGTATTAACGTTGTTCCTGTGATGTATCTAATCGATCCTTACTTAGCTACAATGTTATTTGACGTTTCGATGGACTCCAGTAACTCTAATGTGAGATACGAAATTTTCGGACGCAGCAGCAGCTGGAAATAGTTTTAAACGAAACAACACGTATTAGCGTTGTTCCTGTGCTGTATCTAATCGATCCTTACTTATCTATCATGTTATTTTACGTTTGGATGGACTCCAGTAACTCTGATGTGAGATAAAAAGTTTTTGGACGCAGCAGAAGCTGGAAATAGTTTTGAAAGAAACAACACGTATTAGCGTTGTTCCTGTGATGTATCTAATCGATCCTTACTTAGCTACTATGTTATTTGACGTTTCGATGGACTCCAGTAACTCTAATGTGAGATACGAAATTTTCGGACGCAGCAGCAGCTGGAAATAGTTGTAAACGAAACAACACATATTAGCGTTGTTCCTGTGATGTATCTAATGGATCCTTACTCATCTATCATGTTATTTGACGTTTGGACGGACTCCAGTAACTCTGATGTGAGAAACAAAGTTCTCGGACGCAGCAGAAGCTGGAAATAGTTTTGAACGAAACAACACGTATTAGCGTTGTTCCTGTGATGTATCTAATCGATCCTTACTCATCTATCATGTTATTTGACGTTTGTACGGACTCCAGTAACTCTGATGTGAGATACAAAGTTCTCGGACGCAGCAGAAGCTGGAAATAGTTTTGAACGAAACAACACGTATTAGCGTTGTTCCTGTGATGTATCTAATCGATCCTTACTTATCTATCATGTTACTTGACGTTTGGATGGACTCCAGTAACTCTGATGTGAGATACGAAGTTCTCGGACGCAGCAGAAGCTGGAAATAGTTTTAAACAAAACAACACGCATTAGCGATGTTCCTGTGATGTATCTAATCGATCCTTACTCATCTATCATGCTATTTGACGTTTCGATGGACTCCAGTAACTCTGATGTGAGATACGACGTTTTCGGACGCAGCAGAAGCGGGAAATAGTTTTAAACGAAACAACACGTATTAGCGTTGTTCCTGTGATGTATCTAATCGATCCTTACTTATCTATCATGTTACTTGACGTTTGGATGGACTCCAGTAACTCTGATGTGAGATACGAAGTTCTCGGACGCAGCAGAAGCTGGAAATAGTTTTAAACAAAACAACACGCATTAGCGATGTTCCTGTGATGTATCTAATCGACCCTTACTCATCTATCATGTTATTTGACGTTTCGATGGACTCCAGTAACTCTAATGTGAGATACGAAGTTTTTAGACGCAGCAGGAGCTGGAAATAGTTTTGAACGAAACAATACGTTTTAGCGTTGTTCCTGTGATGTATCTAAACGATCCTTACTTATCTAACATGTGATTTGACGTAGGAACAACGCTAATACGTGTTGTTTCGTTCAAAACTATTTCCAGCTTCTGCTGTGTCCGAGAACTTTGTATCTCACATCAGAGATACTGGAGTCCGTCCAAACGTCAAATAACATGATAGATGAGTAAGGATCGATTAGATACATCACAGGAACAACGCTAATATGTGTTGTTTCGTTTAGAACTATTTCCAGCTGCTGCTGCGTCCGAAAATTTCGTATCTCACATTAGAGTTACTGGAGTCCATCGAAACGTCAAATAACATAGTAGCTAAGTAAGGATCGATTAGATACATCACAGGAACAACGCTAATACGTGTTGTTTCGTTCAAAACTATTTCCAGCTTCTGCTGCGTCCAAAAACTTTGTATCTCACATCAGAGTTACTGGAGTCCATCCAAACTTAAAATAACATGATAGATGAGTAAAGATCGATTAGATACATCACAGGAACATCGCTAATGCGTGTTGTTTCGTTTAAAACTATTTCCAGCTTCTCCTGCGTCCGAAAACGTCGTATCTCACATCAGAGTTACTGGAGTCCATCGAAACTTCAAATAACATGATAGATAAGTAAGGATCGATTAGATACAGCACAGGAACAACGCTAATACGTGTTGTTTCGTTTAAAACTATTTCCAGCTCCTGCTGCGTCCAAAAACTTTGTATCTCACATCAGACTTACTGGAGTCCATCCAAACGTCAAATAACATGTTAGATAAGTAAGGATCTTTTAGATACATCACAGGAACAACGCTAATGCGTGTTGTTTCATTTAAAACTGTTTCCAGCTTCTGCTGCGTCCGAGAACTTCGTATCTCACATCTGGGTTACTGGAGTCCATCCAAACGTCAAATAACATGATAGATAAGTAAGGATCGATTAGATACAGCACAGGAACAACGCTAATGCGTGTTGTTTCGTTTAAAACTATTTCCAGCTTCCGCTGCGTCCGAAAATTTCGTATCTCACATCAGGGTTACTGGAGTCCATCCAAACGTCAAATAACATGATATATAAGTAAGGATCGATTAGATACAGCACAGGAACAACGCTAATACGTGTTGTTTCGCTTAAAACTATTTCCAGATCCTGCTGCGTCCCAAAACTTTGTATCTCACATCAGACTTACTGGAGTCCATCCAAACGTCAAATAACATGTTAGATAAGTAAGGATCGTTTAGATACATCACAGGAACAACGCTAATGCGTGTTGTTTCATTTAAAACTGTTTCCAGCTTCAGCTGCGTCCGAGAACTTCGTATCTCACATCAAAGTTACTGGAGTCCATCGAAACGCCAAATAACATGATAGATGAGTAAGGATCGATTAGATACATCACAGGAACAACGCTAATGCGTGTTGTTTCGTTTGAAACTATTTCCAGCTTCTGCTGCGTCCGAGAACTTCGTACCTCACATCAGCGTTACTGGAGTCCATCCAAACCTCAAATAACATGATAGATAAGTAAGGATCGATTAGATACATCACAGGAACAAAGCTAATACATGTTGTTTCGCTTAAAACTATTTCCAGCTCCTGCTGCGTCCAAAAACTTTGTATCTCACATCAGACTTACTGGAGTCCATCCAAACGTCAAATAACATGTTAGATAAGTAAGGATCGTTTAGATACATCACAGGAACAGCGCTAATACGTGTTGTTTCGTTCAAAACTAATTCCAGCTTCTGCTGTGTCCGAGAACTTCGTATCTCACATCAAAGTTACTGGAGTCCATCGAAACGCCAAATAAGATGATAGATGAGTAAGGATCGATTAGATACATCACAGGAACAACGCTAATGCGTGTTGTTTCGATTAAAACTATTTCCAGCTTCAGCTGCGTCCGAGAACTTCGTATCTCACATCAAAGTTACTGGAGTCCATCGAAACGCCAAATAACATGATAGATGAGTAAGGATCGATTAGATACATCACAGGAACAACGCTAATGCGTGTTGTTTCGTTTAAAACTATTTCCAGCTTCTGCTGCGTCCGAAAACGTGGTATCTCACATCAGAGTTAGTTACTTTGTATCTCACATCAGACTTACTGGAGTCCATCCAAACGTCAAATAACATGATAGATGAGTAAGGATCGATTAGATACATCACAGGAACAACGCTAATACGTGTTGCTTCGTTCAAAACTATTTCCAGCTTCTGCTGCGTCCGAGAACTTTGTATCTCACATCAGAGTTACTTGAGTCCGTCCAAACGTCAAATAACATGATAGATGAGTAAGGATCGACTAGATACATCACAGGAACAACGCTAATGTGTGTTGTTTCGTTTAAAACTAATTCCAGCTGCTGCTGCGTCCGAAAATTTCGTATCTCACATTAGAGTTACTGGAGTCCATAGAAACGTCAAATAACATAGTAGCTAAGTAAGGATCGATTAGATACATCACAGGAACAACGCTAGTACGTGTTGTTTCGTTCAAAACTATTTCCAGCTTCTGCTGCGTCCGAGAACTTTGTATCTCACATCAGAGTTACTGGAGTCCATCCAGACTTCAAATAACATGATACATGAGTAAGGATCGATTAGATACAGCACAGGAACAACGCTAATACGTGTTGTTTCGTTTAAAACTATTTCCAGCTCCTGCTGCGTCCAAAAACTTTGTATCTCACATTAGACTTACTGGAGTCCATCCAAACGTCAAATAGCATGTTAGATAAGTAAGGATAGTTTAGATACATCACAGGAACAACGCTAATACGTGTTGTTTCGTTCAGAACTATTTCCAGCTTCTGCTGCGTCCAAAAACATTGTATCTCACATCAGAGTTACTGGAGTCCATCCAAACGTGAAATAACATGATAGATGAGTAAGGATCGATTAGATACATCACAGGAACATCGCTAATGCGTGTTGTTTCGTTTAAAACTATTTCCAGCTTCTGCTGCGTCCGAAAACGTCGTATCTCACATCAGAGTTACTGGAGTCCATCGAAACTTCAAATAACATGATAGATAAGTAAGGATCGATTAGATACAGCACAGGAACAACGCTAATACGTGTTGTTTCGTTTAAAACTATTTCCAACTCCTGCTGCGTCCAAAAACTTTGTATCTCACATTAGACTTACTGGAGTCCATCCAAACGTCAAATAACATGTTAGATAAGGAAGGATCGTTTAGATACATCACAGGAACAACGCTAATACGTGTTGTTTCGTTCAAAACTATTTCCAGCTTCTGCTGCGTCCGAGAACTTTGTATCTCACATCAGAGTTACTGGAGTCCGTCCAAACGTCAAATAACATGATAGATGAGTAAGGATCGATTAGATACATCACAGGAACAACGCTAATATGTGTTGTTTCGTTTAAAACTATTTCCAGCTGCTGCTGCGTCCGAAAATTTCGTATCTCACATTAGAGTTACTGGAGTCCATCGAAACTTCAAATAACATGATAGATGAGTAAGGATCGATTAGATACATCACAGGAACATCGCTAATGCGTGTTGTTTCGTTTAAAACTATTTCCAGCTTCTGCTGCGTCCGAAAACGTCGTATCTCACATCAGAGTTACTGGAGTCCATCGAAACTTCAAATAACATGATAGATAAGTAAGGATCGATTAGATACATCACAGGAACAACGCTAATACGTGTTGTTTCCTTTAAAACTATTTCTAGCTTCAGCTGCGTCCGAGAACTTTGTATCTCACATCAGAGTTACTGGAGTCTATCCAAACGTCAAATAACATGATAGATGAGTAAGGATCGATTAGATACATCACAGGAACAACGCTAATACGTGTTGTTTCGTTTAAAACTATTTCTAGCTTCAGCTGCGTCCGAGAACTTCGTATCTCACATCAAAGTTACTGGAGTCCACCGAAACGCCAAATAACATGATAGATGAGTAAGGATCGATTAGATACATCACAGGAACAACGCTAATGCGTGTTGTTTCGTTTAAAACTATTTCCAGCTTCAGCTGCGTCCGAGAACTTCGTATCTCACATCAAAGTTACTGGAGTCCATCCAAACGTCAAATAACATGACATATAAGTAAGGATCGATTAGATACAGCACAGGAACAACGCTAATGCGTGTTGTTTCGCTTAAAACTATTTCCAGATCCTGCTGCGTCCCAAAACTTTGTATCTCACATCAGACTTACTGGAGTCCATCCAAACGTCAAATAACATGTTAGATAAGTAAGGATCGTTTAGATATATCACAGGAACAACGCTAATGCGTGTTGTTTCATTGAAAACTGTTTCCAGCTTCTGCTGCGTCCGAGAACTTCGTATCTCACATCAGGGTTACTGGAGTCCATCCAAACGTCAAATAACATGATAGATAAGTAAGGATCGATTAGATACAGCACAGGAACAACGCTAATGCGTGTTGTTTCGTTTAAAACTATTTCCAGCTTCCGCTGCGTCCGAAAATTTCGTATCTCACATCAGGGTTACTGGAGTCCATCCAAACGTCAAATAACATGATAGATAAGCAAGGATCGATTAGATACATCACAGGAACAACGCTAATGCGTGTTGTTTCGTTTAAAACTATTTCTAGCGTCAGCTGCGTCCGAGAACTTCGTATCTCACATCAAAGTTACTGGAGTCCATCGAAACGCCAAATAACATGATAGATGAGTAAGGATCGATTAGATACATCACAGGAACAACGCTAATGCGTGTTGTTTCGTTTAAAACTATTTCCAGCTTCAGCTGCGTCCGAGAACTTCGTATCTCACATCAAAGTTACTGGAGTCCATCGAAACGCCAAATAACATGATAGATTAGTAAGGATCGATTAGATACAGCACAGGAACAAAGCTAATACGTGTTGTTTCGTTTAAAACTATTTCCAGCTCCTGCTGCGTCCAAAAACTTTGTATCTCACATCAGACTTACTGGAGTCCATCCAAACGTCAAATAACATGTTAGATAAGTAAGGATCGTTTAGATACATCACAGGAACAGCGCTAATACGTGTTGTTTCGTTCAAAACTAATTCCAGCTTCTGCTGTGTCCGAGAACTTTGTATCTCACATCAGAGTTACTGGAGTCCGTCCAAACGTCAAATAACATGATAGATGAGTAAGGATCGATTAGATACATCACAGGAACAACGCTAATATGTGTTGTTTCGTTTAAAACTATTTCCAGCTGCTGCTGCCTCCGAAAATTTCGTATCTCACATTAGAGTTACTGGAGTCCATCGAGACCTCAAATAACATAGTAGCCAAGTAAGGATCGATTAGATACATCACAGGAACAACGCTAATACGTATTGTTTCGTTTAAAACTATTTCCAGCTCCTGATGCGTCCAAAAACTTGGTATCTCACATCAGACTTACTGGAGTCCATCCAAACGTCAAATAACATGTTAGATAAGTAAGGATCGTTTAGATACATCACAGGAACAACGCTAATACGTGTTGTTTCGTTCAAAACTATTTCCAGCTTCTGCTGCGTCCGAAAACGTCGTATCTCACATCAGAGTTACTGGAGTCCATCGAAAACTCAAATAACATGATAGATAAGTAAGGATCGATTAGATACATCACAGGAACAACGCTAATGCGTGTTGTTTCGTTTAAAACTATTTTTAGCTTCAGCTGCGTCCGAGAACTTCGTATCTCACATCAAAGTTACTGGAGTCCATCGAAACGCCAAATAACATGATAGATGAGTAAGGATCGATTAGATACATCACAGGAACAACGCTAATGCGTGTTGTTTCGTTTAAAACTATTTTTAGCTTCAGCTGCGTCCGAGAACTTCGTATCTCACATCAAAGTTACTGGAGTCCATCGAAACGCCAAATAACATGATAGATGAGTAAGGATCGATTAGATACATCACAGGAACAACGCTAATACGTGTTGTTTCGTTCAAAACTATTTCCAGCTTCTGCTGCGTCCGAAAACGTCGTATCTCACATCAGAGTTACTGGAGTCCATCGAAAACTCAAATAACATGATAGATAAGTAAGGATCGATTAGATACATCACAGGAACAACGCTAATGCGTGTTGTTTCGTTTAAAACTATTTTTAGCTTCAGCTGCGTCCGAGAACTTCGTATCTCACATCAAAGTTACTGAAGTCCATCGAAACGCCAAATAAGATGATAGATGAGTAAGGATCGATTAGATACATCACAGGAACAACGCTAATGCGTGTTATTTCGATTAAAACTATTTCCAGCTTCAGCTGCGTCCGAGAACTTCGTATCTCACATCAAAGTTACTGGAGTCCATCGAAACGCCAAATAACATGATAGATGAGTAAGGATCGATTAGATACATCACAGGAACAACGCTAATGCGTGTTGTTTCGTTTAAAACTATTTCCAGCTTCTGCTTCGTCCGAAAACGTGGTATCTCACATCAGAGTTAGTTACTTTGTATCTCACATCAGACTTACTGGAGTCCATACAAACGTCAAATAACATGATAGATGAGTAAGGATCGATTAAATACATCACAGGAACAACGCTAATACGTGTTGCTTCGTTCAAAACTATTTCCAGCTTCTGCTACGTCCAAAAACTTTGTATCTCACATCAGAGTTACTGGAGTCCATCCAAACGTAAAATAACATGATATATGAGTAAGGATCGATTAGATACATCACAGGAACATCGCTATTGCGTGTTGTTTCGTTTAAAACTATTTCCAGCTTCTGCTGCGTCCGAAAACGTCGTATCTCACATCAGAGTTACTGGAGTCCATCGAAACGTCAAATAACATGATAGATAAGTTAGGATCGATTAGATACATCACAGGAACAACGCTAATGCGTGTTGTTTCGTTTAAAACTATTTCTAGCTTCAGCTACGTCCGAGAACTTCGTATCTCACATCAAAGTTACTGGAGTCCATCGAAACGCCAAATAACATGATAGATGAGTAAGAATCGATTAGATACATCACAGGAACAACGCTAATGAGTGTTGTTTCGTTTAAAACTATTTCCAGCTTCAGCTGCGTACGAGAACTTCGTATCTCACATCAAAGTTACTGGAGTCCATCGAAACGCCAAATAACATGATAGATGAGTAAGGATCTATTAGATACATCACAGGAACAACGCTAATGCGTGTTGTTTCGTTTAAAACTATTTCCAGCTTCTGCTGCGTTCGAGAACTTCGTATCTCACATCAGAGTTACTGGAGTCCATCCAAACGTCAAATAACATGATAGATGAGAATGGATCGATTAGATACATCACAGGAACAACGCTAATACGTGTTGTTTCGTTTAAAACTATTTCCAGCTTCTGCTGCGTCCGAGAACTTTTTATCTCACATCAGAGTTACTGGAGTCCGTCCAAACGTCAAATAACATGATAGATGAGTAAGGATCGATTAGATACATCACAGGAACAACGCTAATACGTGTTGTTTCGTTTAAAACTATTTCCAGCTTCTGCTGCGTCCGAAAACGTCGTATCTCACATCAGAGTTACTGGAGTCCATCGATACGTCAAATAACATGATAGACAAGTAAGGATCGATTAGATACATCACAGGAACAACGCTAATGCGTGTTGTTTCGTTTAAAACTATTTTTAGCTTCAGCTGCGTCCGAGAACTTCGTATCTCACATCAAAGTTACTGGAGTCCATCGAAACGCCAAATAAGATGATAGATGAGTAAGGATCGATTAGATACATCACAGGAACAACGCTAATGCGTGTTGTTTCGTTTAAAACTATTTCCAGCTTCAGCTGCGTCCGAGAACTTCGTATCTCACATCAAAGTTACTGGAGTCCATCGAAACGCCAAATAACATGATAGATGAGTAAGGATCGATTAGATACATCACAGGAACAACGCTAATGCGTGTTGTTTCGTTTAAAACTATTTCCAGCTTCTGCTGCGTCCGAGAACTTCGTATCTCACATCAGAGTTACTGGAGTCCATCAAAACGTCAAATAACATGATAGATGAGAAAGGATCGATTAGATACATCACAGGAACAACGCTAATACGTGTTGTTTCGTTTAAAACTATTTCCAGCTTCTGCTGCGTCCGAAAACGTTGTATCTCACATCAGAGTTAGTTACTTTGTATCTCACATCAGACTTACTGGAGTCCATCCAAACGTCAAATAACATGATAGATGAGTAAGGATCGATTAGATACATCACAGGAAAAACGCTAATACGTGTTGCTTCGTTCAAAACTATTTCCAGCTTCTGCTGCGTCCGAGAACTTTGTATCTCACATCAGAGTTACTGGAGTCAGTCCAAACGTCAAATAACATGATAGATGAGTAAGGATCGATTAGATACATCACAGGAACAACGCTAATATGTGTTGTTCCGTTTAAAACTATTTCCAGCTGCTGCTGCGTCCGAAAATTTCGTATCTCACATTAGAGTTACTGGAGTCCATAGAAACGTCAAATAACATAGTAGCTAAGTAAGGATCGATTAGATACATCACAGGAACAACGCTAGTACGTGTTGTTTCGTTCAAAACTATTTCCAGCTTCTGCTGCGTCCGAGAACTTTGTATCTCACATCAGAGTTACTGGAGTCCATCCAAACTTCAAATAACATGATACATGAGTAAGGATCGATTAGATACAGCACAGGAACAACGCTAATATGTGTTGTTTCGTTTAAAACTATTTCCAGCTGCTGCTGCGTCCGAAAATTTCGTATCTCACATTAGAGTTACTGGAGTCCATCGAAATGTCAGATAACATAGTAGCTAAGTAAGGATCGATTAGATACATCACAGGAACAACGCTAATACGTGTTGTTTCGTTCAAAACTATTTCCAGCTTCTGCTGCGTCCGTAAACTTTGTATCACACATCAGAGTTACTGGAGTCCATCCAAACATCAAATAACTTGATAGATGAGTAAGGATCGATTAGATACATCACAGGAACAACGCTAGTACGTGTTGTTTCGTTTAAAACTATTTCTAGCTTCAGCTGCGTCCGAGAACTTCGTATCTCACATCAGGGTTACTGGAGACCATCCAAACGTCAAATAACATGATATATAAGTAAGGATCGATTAGATACATCACAGGAACAACGCTAATGCGTGTTGTTTCGTTTAAAACTATTTCTAGCTTCAGCTGCGTCCGAGAACTTCGTAACTCACATCAAAGTTACTGGAGTCCATCGAAACGTCAAATAACATAGTAGATAAGTAAGGATCGCTTAGATACATCACAGGAACAACGTTAATACGTGTTGTTTCGTTCAAAACTATTTCCAGCTTCTGCTGCGTCCGAAAACTTTGTATCTCACATCAGAGTTAGTTACTTTGTATCTCACATCAGACTTACTGGAGTCCATACAAACGTCAAATAACATGATAGATGAGTAAGGATCGATTAAATACATCACAGGAACAACGCTAATACGTGTTGCTTCGTTCAAAACTATTTCCAGCTTCTGCTACGTCCAAAAACTTTGTATCTCACATCAGAGTTACTGGAGTCCATCCAAACGTAAAATAACATGATATATGAGTAAGGATCGATTAGATACATCACAGGAACATCGCTATTGCGTGTTGTTTCGTTTAAAACTATTTCCAGCTTCTGCTGCGTCCGAAAACGTCGTATCTCACATCAGAGTTACTGGAGTCCATCGAAACGTCAAATAACATGATAGATAAGTTAGGATCGATTAGATACATCACAGGAACAACGCTAATGAGTGTTGTTTCGTTTAAAACTATTTCCAGCTTCAGCTGCGTACGAGAACTTCGTATCTCACATCAAAGTTACTGGAGTCCATCGAAACGCCAAATAACATGATAGATGAGTAAGGATCTATTAGATACATCACAGGAACAACGCTAATGCGTGTTGTTTCGTTTAAAACTATTTCCAGCTTCTGCTGCGTTCGAGAACTTCGTATCTCACATCAGAGTTACTGGAGTCCATCCAAACGTCAAATAACATGATAGATGAGAAAGGATCGATTAGATACATCACAGGAACAACGCTAATACGTGTTGTTTCGTTTAAAACTATTTCCAGCTTCTGCTGCGTACGAAAACGTCGTATCTCACATCAGAGTTACTGGAGTCCATCGAAACGTCAAATAACATGATAGATAAGTAAGGATCGATTAGATACAGCACAGGAACAACGCTAATACGTGTTGTTTCGTTTAAAGCTATTTCCAGCTCCTGTTGCGTCCAAAAACTTTGTATCTCACATCAGACTTACTGGAGTCCATCCAAACGTCAAATAACATGTTAGATAAGTAAGGATCGTTTAGATACATCACAGGAACAACGCTAATACGTGTTGTTTCGTTCAAAACTATTTCCAGCTTCTGCTGCGTCCGAGAACTTTTTATCTCACATCAGAGTTACTGGAGTCCGTCCAAACGTCAAATAACATGATAGATGAGTAAGGATCGATTAGATACATCACAGGAACAACGCTAATACGTGTTGTTTCGTTTAAAACTATTTCCAGCTTCTGCTGCGTCCGAAAACGTCGTATCTCACATCAGAGTTACTGGAGTCCATCCAAACCTCAAATAACATGATAGACAAGTAAGGATCGATTAGATACATCACAGGAACAACGCTAATGCGTGTTGTTTCGTTTAAAACTATTTTTGCTTCAGCTGCGTCCGAGAACTTCGTATCTCACATCAAAGTTACTGGAGTCCATCGAAACGCCAAATAAGATGATAGATGAGTAAGGATCGATTAGATACATCACAGGAACAACGCTAATGCGTGTTGTTTCGTTTAAAACTATTTCCAGCTTCAGCTGCGTCCGAGAACTTCGTATCTCACATCAAAGTTACTGGAGTCCATCGAAACGCCAAATAACATGATAGATGAGTAAGGATCGATTAGATACATCACAGGAACAACGCTAATGCGTGTTGTTTCGTTTAAAACTATTTCCAGCTTCTGCTGCGTCCGAGAACTTCGTATCTCACATCAGAGTTACTGGAGTCCATCAAAACGTCAAATAACATGATAGATGAGAAAGGATCGATTAGATACATCACAGGAACAACGCTAATACGTGTTGTTTCGTTTAAAACTATTTCCAGCTTCTGCTGCGTCCGAAAACGTTGTATCTCACATCAGAGTTAGTTACTTTGTATCTCACATCAGACTTACTGGAGTCCATCCAAACGTCAAATAACATGATAGATGAGTAAGGATCGATTAGATACATCACAGGAACAACGCTAATACGTGTTGCTTCGTTCAAAACTATTTCCAGCTTCTGCTGCGTCCGAGAACTTTGTATCTCACATCAGAGTTACTGGAGTCAGTCCAAACGTCAAATAACATGATAGATGAGTAAGGATCGATCAGATACATCACAGGAACAACGCTAATATGTGTTGTTCCGTTTAAAACTATTTCCAGCTGCTGCTGCGTCCGAAAATTTCGTATCTCACATTAGAGTTACTGGAGTCCATAGAAACGTCAAATAACATAGTAGCTAAGTAAGGATCGATTAGATACATCACAGGAACAACGCTAGTATGTGTTGTTTCGTTCAAAACTATTTCCAGCTTCTGCTGCGTCCGAGAACTTTGTATCTCACATCAGAGTTACTGGAGTCCATCCAAACTTCAAATAACATGATACATGAGTAAGGATCGATTAGATACAGCACAGGAACAACGCTAATATGTGTTGTTTCGTTTAAAACTATTTCCAGCTGCTGCTGCGTCCGAAAATTTCGTATCTCACATTAGAGTTACTGGAGTCCATCGAAATGTCAGATAACATAGTAGCTAAGTAAGGATCGATTAGATACATCACAGGAACAACGCTAATACGTGTTGTTTCGTTCAAAACTATTTCCAGCTTCTGCTGCGTCCGTAAACTTTGTATCACACATCAGAGTTACTGGAGTCCATCCAAACATCAAATAACTTGATAGATGAGTAAGGATCAATTAGATACATCACAGGAACAACGCTAGTACGTGTTGTTTCGTTTAAAACTATTTCTAGCTTCAGCTGCGTCCGAGAACTTCGTATCTCACATCAGGGTTACTGGAGTCCATCCAAACGTCAAATAACATGATATATAAATAAGGATCGATTAGATACATCACAGGAACAACGCTAATGCGTGTTGTTTCGTTTAAAACTATTTCTAGCTTCAGCTGCGTCCGAGAACTTCGTAACTCACATCAAAGTTACTGGAGTCCATCGAAACGTCAAATAACATAGTAGATAAGTAAGGAACGCTTAGATACATCACAGGAACAACGTTAATACGTGTTGTTTCGTTCAAAACTATTTCCAGCTTCTGCTGCGTCCGAAAACTTTGTATCTCACATCAGAGTTACTGGAGTCCATCCAAACGTCAAATAACATGATAGATGAGTAAGGATCGATTAGATACATCACAGGAACAACGCTAATACGTGTTGTTTCGTTTAAAACTATTTCCAGCTCCTGCTGCGTCCAAAAACTTTGTATCTCACATCAGACTTACTGGAGTCCATCCAAACGTCAAATAACATGTTAGATAAGTAAGGATCGTTTAGATACATCACAGGAACAACGCTAATACGTGTTGTTTCGTTCAAAACTATTTCCAGCTTCTGCTGCGTCCGAGAACTTTGTATCTCACATCAGAGTTACTGGAGTCCGTCCAAACGTCAAATAACATGATAGATGAGTAAGGATCGATTAGATACATCACAGGAACAACGCTAATATGTGTTGTTTCGTTTAGAACTATTTCCAGATGCTGCTGCGTCCGAAAATTTCGTATCTCACATTAGAGATACTGGAGTCCATCGAAATGTCAGATAACATAGTAGCTAAGTAAGGATCGATTAGATACATCACAGGAACAACGCTAATACGTGTTGTTTCGTTCAAAACTATTTCCAGCTTCTGCTGCGTCCGTAAACTTTGTATC
The DNA here is from genome assembly GCA_036172665.1 of Prosopocoilus inquinatus. Taxonomy (NCBI): domain Eukaryota; kingdom Metazoa; phylum Arthropoda; class Insecta; order Coleoptera; family Lucanidae; genus Prosopocoilus; species Prosopocoilus inquinatus. The sequence goes on from CM069879.1 coordinate 30,711,863, forward strand.
ACACATCAGAGTTACTGGAGTCCATCCAAACTTCAAATAACTTGATAGATTAGTAAGGATCGATTAGATACATCACAGGAACAACGCTAGTACGTGTTGTTTCGTTTAAAACTATTTCTAGCTTCAGCTGCGTCCGAGAACTTCGTATCTCACATCAAAGTTACTGGAGTCCATCCAAACGTCAAATAACATGACATATAAGTAAGGATCGATTAGATACAGCACAGGAACAACGCTAATATGTGTTGTTTCGTTTAGAACTATTTCCAGATGCTGCTGCGTCCGAAAATTTCGTATCTCACATCAAAGTTACTGGAGTCCATCGAAACGCCAAATAACATGATAGATGAGTAAGGATCGATTAGATACATCACAGGAACAACGCTAATGCGTGTTGTTTCGTTTAAAACTATTTCCAGCTTCTGCTTCGTCCGAAAACGTGGTATCTCACATCAAAGTTACTGGAGTCCATCGAAACGCCAAATAACATGATAGATGAGTAAGGATCGATTAGATACATCACAGGAACAACGCTAATATGTGTTGTTTCGTTTAGAACTATTTCCAGATGCTGCTGCGTCCGAAAATTTCGTATCTCACATCAAAGTTACTGGAGTCCATCGAAACGCCAAATAACATGATAGATGAGTAAGGATCGATTAGATACATCACAGGAACAACGCTAATATGTGTTGTTTCGTTTAGAACTATTTCCAGATGCTGCTGCGTCCGAAAATTTCGTATCTCACATCAAAGTTACTGGAGTCCATCGAAACGCCAAATAACATGATAGATGAGTAAGGATCGATTAGATACATCACAGGAACAACGCTAATGCGTGTTGTTTCGTTTAAAACTATTTCCAGCTTCTGCTTCGTCCGAAAACGTGGTATCTCACATCAAAGTTACTGGAGTCCATCGAAACGCCAAATAACATGATAGATGAGTAAGGATCGATTAGATACATCACAGGAACAACGCTAATATGTGTTGTTTCGTTTAGAACTATTTCCAGATGCTGCTGCGTCCGAAAATTTCGTATCTCACATCAAAGTTACTGGAGTCCATCGAAACGCCAAATAACATGATAGATGAGTAAGGATCGATTAGATACATCACAGGAACAACGCTAATGCGTGTTGTTTCGTTTAAAACTATTTCCAGCTTCTGCTTCGTCCGAAAACGTGGTATCTCACATCAAAGTTACTGGAGTCCATCGAAACGCCAAATAACATGATAGATGAGTAAGGATCTATTAGATACATCACAGGAACAACGCTAATGCGTGTTGTTTCGTTTAAAACTATTTCCAGCTTCTGCTGCGTTCGAGAACTTCGTATCTCACATCAGAGTTACTGGAGTCCATCCAAACGTCAAATAACATAATAGATGAGAAAGGATCGATTAGATACATCACAGGAACAACGCTAATACGTGTTGTTTCGTTTAAAACTATTTCCAGCTCCTGCTGCGTCCAAAAACTTGGTATCTCACATCAGACTTACTGGAGTCCATCCAAACGTCAAATAACATGTTAGATAAGTAAGGATCGTTTAGATACATCACAGGAACAACGCTAATACGTGTTGTTTCGTTCAAAACTATTTCCAGCTTCTGCTGCGTCCGAGAACTTTGTATCTCACATCAGAGTTACTGGAGTCCGTCCAAACGTCAAATAACATGATAGATGAGTAAGGATCGATTAGATACATCACAGGAACAACGCTAATATGTGTTGTTTCGTTTAGAACTATTTCCAGATGCTGCTGCGTCCGAAAATTTCGTATCTCACATCAAAGTTACTGGAGTCCATCGAAACGCCAAATAACATGATAGATGAGTAAGGATCGATTAGATACATCACAGGAACAACGCTAATGCGTGTTGTTTCGTTTAAAACTATTTCCAGCTTCTGCTTCGTCCGAAAACGTGGTATCTCACATCAAAGTTACTGGAGTCCATCGAAACGCCAAATAACATGATAGATGAGTAAGGATCTATTAGATACATCACAGGAACAACGCTAATGCGTGTTGTTTCGTTTAAAACTATTTCCAGCTTCTGCTGCGTTCGAGAACTTCGTATCTCACATCAGAGTTACTGGAGTCCATCCAAACGTCAAATAACATAATAGATGAGAAAGGATCGATTAGATACATCACAGGAACAACGCTAATACGTGTTGTTTCGTTTAAAACTATTTCCAGCTTCTGCTGCGTACGAAAACGTCGTATCTCACATCAGAGTTACTGGAGTCCATCGAAACGTCAAATAACATGATAGATAAGTAAGGATCGATTAGATACAGCACAGGAACAACGCTAATACGTGTTGTTTCGTTTAAAACTATTTCCAGCTCCTGCTGCGTCCAAAAACTTTGTATCTCACATCAGACTTACTGGAGTCCATCCAAACGTCAAATAACATGTTAGATAAGTAAGGATCGTTTAGATACATCACAGGAACAACGCTAATACGTGTTGTTTCGTTCAAAACTATTTCCAGCTTCTGCTGCGTCCGAGAACTTTTTATCTCACATCAGAGTTACTGGAGTCCGTCCAAACGTCAAATAACATGATAGATGAGTAAGGATCGATTAGATACATCACAGGAACAACGCTAATACGTGTTGTTTCGTTTAAAACTATTTCCAGCTTCTGCTGCGTCCGAAAACGTCGTATATCACATCAGAGTTACTGGAGTCCATCGATACGTCAAGTAACATGATAGACAAGTAAGGATCGATTAGATACATCACAGGAACAACGCTAATGCGTGTTGTTTCGTTTAAAACTATTTTTAGCTTCAGCTGCGTCCGAGAACTTCGTATCTCACATCAAAGTTACTGGAGTCCATCGAAACGCCAAATAAGATGATAGATGAGTAAGGATCGATTAGATACATCACAGGAACAACGCTAATGCGTGTTGTTTCGTTTAAAACTATTTCCAGCTTCAGCTGCGTCCGAGAACTTCGTATCTCACATCAAAGTTACTGGAGTCCATCGAAACGCCAAATAACATGATAGATGAGTAAGGATCGATTAGATACATCACAGGAACAACGCTAATGCGTGTTGTTTCGTTTAAAACTATTTCCAGCTTCTGCTGCGTCCGAGAACTTCGTATCTCACATCAGAGTTACTGGAGTCCATCAAAACGTCAAATAACATGATAGATGAGAAAGGATCGATTAGATACATCACAGGAACAACGCTAATACGTGTTGTTTCGTTTAAAACTATTTCCAGCTTCTGCTGCGTCCGAAAACGTTGTATCTCACATCAGAGTTAGTTACTTTGTATCTCACATCAGACTTACTGGAGTCCATCCAAACGTCAAATAACATGATAGATGAGTAAGGATCGATTAGATACATCACAGGAACAACGCTAATACGTGTTGCTTCGTTCAAAACTATTTCCAGCTTCTGCTGCGTCCGAGAACTTTGTATCTCACATCAGAGTTACTGGAGTCAGTCCAAACGTCAAGTAACATGATAGATGAGTAAGGATCGATTAGATACATCACAGGAACAACGCTAATATGTGTTGTTCCGTTTAAAACTATTTCCAGCTGCTGCTGCGTCCGAAAATTTCGTATCTCACATTAGAGTTACTGGAGTCCATAGAAACGTCAAATAACATAGTAGCTAAGTAAGGATCGATTAGATACATCACAGGAACAACGCTAGTACGTGTTGTTTCGTTCAAAACTATTTCCAGCTTCTGCTGCGTCCGAGAACTTTGTATCTCACATCAGAGTTACTGGAGTCCATCCAAACTTCAAATAACATGATACATGAGTAAGGATCGATTAGATACAGCACAGGAACAACGCTAATATGTGTTGTTTCGTTTAAAACTATTTCCAGCTGCTGCTGCGTCCGAAAATTTCGTATCTCACATTAGAGTTACTGGAGTCCATCGAAATGTCAGATAACATAGTAGCTAGGTAAGGATCGATTAGATACATCACAGGAACAACGCTAATACGTGTTGTTTCGTTCAAAACTATTTCCAGCTTCTGCTGCGTCCGTAAACTTTGTATCACACATCAGAGTTACTGGAGTCCATCCAAACATCAAATAACTTGATAGATGAGTAAGGATCGATTAGATACATCACAGGAACAACGCTAGTACGTGTTGTTTCGTTTAAAACTATTTCTAGCTTCAGCTGCGTCCGAGAACTTCGTATCTCACATCAGGGTTACTGGAGTCCATCCAAACGTCAAATAACATGATATATAAATAAGGATCGATTAGATACATCACAGGAACAACGCTAATGCGTGTTGTTTCGTTTAAAACTATTTCTAGCTTCAGCTGCGTCCGAGAACTTCGTAACTCACATCAAAGTTACTGGAGTCCATCGAAACGTCAAATAACATAGTAGATAAGTAAGGATCGCTTAGATACATCACAGGAACAACGTTAATACGTGTTGTTTCGTTCAAAACTATTTCCAGCTTCTGCTGCGTCCGAAAACTTTGTATCTCACATCAGAGTTACTGGAGTCCATCCAAACGTCAAATAACATGATAGATGAGTAAGGATCGATTAGATACATCACAGGAACAACGCTAATACGTGTTGTTTCGTTTAAAACTATTTCCAGCTCCTGCTGCGTCCAAAAACTTTGTATCTCACATCAGACTTACTGGAGTCCATCCAAACGTCAAATAACATGTTAGATAAGTAAGGATCGTTTAGATACATCACAGGAACAACGCTAATACGTGTTGTTTCGTTCAAAACTATTTCCAGCTTCTGCTGCGTCCGAGAACTTTGTATCTCACATCAGAGTTACTGGAGTCCGTCCAAACGTCAAATAACATGATAGATGAGTAAGGATCGATTAGATACATCACAGGAACAACGCTAATATGTGTTGTTTCGTTTAGAACTATTTCCAGATGCTGCTGCGTCCGAAAATTTCGTATCTCACATTAGAGTTACTGGAGTCCATCGAAATGTCAGATAACATAGTAGCTAAGTAAGGATCGATTAGATACATCACAGGAACAACGCTAATACGTGTTGTTTCGTTCAAAACTATTTCCAGCTTCTGCTGCGTCCGTAAACTTTGTATCACACATCAGAGTTACTGGAGTCCATCCAAACTTCAAATAACTTGATAGATTAGTAAGGATCGATTAGATACATCACAGGAACAACGCTAGTACGTGTTGTTTCGTTTAAAACTATTTCTAGCTTCAGCTGCGTCCGAGAACTTCGTATCTCACATCAAAGTTACTGGAGTCCATCCAAACGTCAAATAACATGACATATAAGTAAGGATCGATTAGATACAGCACAGGAACAACGCTAATGCGTGTTGTTTCGCTTAAAACTATTTCCAGATCCTGCTGCGTCCCAAAACTTTGTATCTCACATCAGACTTACTGGAGTCCATCCAAACGTCAAATAACATGTTAGATAAGTAAGGATCGTTTAGATATATCACAGGAACAACGCTAATGCGTGTTGTTTCATTTAAAACTGTTTCCAGCTTCTGCTGCGTCCGAGAACTTCGTATCTCACATCAGGGTTACTGGAGTCCATCCAAACGTCAAATAACATGATAGATAAGTAAGGATCGATTAGATACAGCACAGGAACAACGCTAATGCGTGTTGTTTCGTTTAAAACTATTTCCAGCTTCCGCTGCGTCCGAAAATTTCGTATCTCACATCAGGGTTACTGGAGTCCATCCAAACGTCAAATAACATGATAGATAAGCAAGGATCGATTAGATACACCACAGGAACAAAGCTAATGCGTGTTGTTTCGATTAAAACTATTTCTAGCGTCAGCTGCGTCCGAGAACTTCGTATCTCACATCAAAGTTACTGGAGTCCATCGAAACGCCAAATAACATGATAGATGAGTAAGGATCGATTAGATACATCACAGGAACAACGCTAATGCGTGTTGTTTCGTTTAAAACTATTTCCAGCTTCAGCTGCGTCCGAGAACTTCGTATCTCACATCAAAGTTACTGGAGTCCATCGAAACGCCAAATAACATGATAGATTAGTAAGGATCGATTAGATACAGCACAGGAACAAAGCTAATACGTGTTGTTTCGTTTAAAACTATTTCCAGCTCCTGCTGCGTCCAAAAACTTTGTATCTCACATCAGACTTACTGGAGTCCATCCAAACGTCAAATAACATGATAGATAAGTAAGGATCGATTAGATACATCACAGGAACAACGCTAATACGTGTTGTTTCGTTTAAAACTATTTCCAGCTTCTGCTGCGTCCGAAAACGTCGTATCTCACATCAGAGTTACTGGAGTCCATCGAAACGTCAAGTAACATGATAGATTAGTAAGGATCGATTAGATACAGCACAGGAACAAAGCTAATACGTGTTGTTTCGTTTAAAACTATTTCCAGCTCCTGCTGCGTCCAAAAACTTTGTATCTCACATCAGACTTACTGGAGTCCATCCAAACGTCAAATAACATGTTAGATAAGTAAGGATCGTTTAGATACATCACAGGAACAGCGCTAATACGTGTTGTTTCGTTCAAAACTAATTCCAGCTTCTGCTGTGTAAGAGAACTTTGTATCTCACATCAGAGTTACTGGAGTCCGTCCAAACGTCAAATAACATGATAGATGAGTAAGGATCGATTAGATACATCACAGGAACAACGCTAATATGTGTTGTTTCGTTTAAAACTATTTCCAGCTGCTGCTGCCTCCGAAAATTTCGTATCTCACATTAGAGTTACTGGAGTCCATCGAGACGTCAAATAACATAGTAGCCAAGTAAGGATCGATTAGATACATCACAGGAACAACGCTAATACGTATTGTTTCGTTTAAAACTATTTCCAGCTCCTGCTGCGTCCAAAAACTTGGTATCTCACATCAGACTTACTGGAGTCCATCCAAACGTCAAATAACATGTTAGATAAGTAAGGATCGTTTAGATACATCACAGGAACAACGCTAATACGTGTTGTTTCGTTCAAAACTATTTCCAGCTTCTGCTGCGTCCGAAAACGTCGTATCTCACATCAGAGTTACTGGAGTCCATCGAAAACTCAAATAACATGATAGATAAGTAAGGATCGATTAGATACATCACAGGAACAACGCTAATGCGTGTTGTTTCGTTTAAAACTATTTTTAGCTTCAGCTGCGTCCGAGAACTTCGTATCTCACATCAAAGTTACTGGAGTCCATCGAAACGCCAAATAAGATGATAGATGAGTAAGGATCGATTAGATACATCACAGGAACAACGCTAATGCGTGTTATTTCGATTAAAACTATTTCCAGCTTCAGCTGCGTCCGAGAACTTCGTATCTCACATCAAAGTTACTGGAGTCCATCGAAACGCCAAATAACATGATAGATGAGTAAGGATCGATTAGATACATCACAGGAACAACGCTAATGCGTGTTGTTTCGTTTAAAACTATTTCCAGCTTCTGCTTCGTCCGAAAACGTGGTATCTCACATCAAAGTTACTGGAGTCCATCGAAACGCCAAATAACATGATAGATGAGTAAGGATCTATTAGATACATCACAGGAACAACGCTAATGCGTGTTGTTTCGTTTAAAACTATTTCCAGCTTCTGCTGCGTTCGAGAACTTCGTATCTCACATCAGAGTTACTGGAGTCCATCCAAACGTCAAATAACATAATAGATGAGAAAGGATCGATTAGATACATCACAGGAACAACGCTAATACGTGTTGTTTCGTTTAAAACTATTTCCAGCTTCTGCTGCGTACGAAAACGTCGTATCTCACATCAGAGTTACTGGAGTCCATCGAAACGTCAAATAACATGATAGATAAGTAAGGATCGATTAGATACAGCACAGGAACAACGCTAATACGTGTTGTTTCGTTTAAAACTATTTCCAGCTCCTGCTGCGTCCAAAAACTTTGTATCTCACATCAGACTTACTGGAGTCCATCCAAACGTCAAATAACATGTTAGATAAGTAAGGATCGTTTAGATACATCACAGGAACAACGCTAATACGTGTTGTTTCGTTCAAAACTATTTCCAGCTTCTGCTGCGTCCGAGAACTTTTTATCTCACATCAGAGTTACTGGAGTCCGTCCAAACGTCAAATAACATGATAGATGAGTAAGGATCGATTAGATACATCACAGGAACAACGCTAATACGTGTTGTTTCGTTTAAAACTATTTCCAGCTTCTGCTGCGTCCGAAAACGTCGTATCTCACATCAGAGTTACTGGAGTCCATCGATACGTCAAGTAACATGATAGACAAGTAAGGATCGATTAGATACATCACAGGAACAACGCTAATGCGTGTTGTTTCGTTTAAAACTATTTTTAGCTTCAGCTGCGTCCGAGAACTTCGTATCTCACATCAAAGTTACTGGAGTCCATCGAAACGCCAAATAAGATGATAGATGAGTAAGGATCGATTAGATACATCACAGGAACAACGCTAATGCGTGTTGTTTCGTTTAAAACTATTTCCAGCTTCAGCTGCGTCCGAGAACTTCGTATCTCACATCAAAGTTACTGGAGTCCATCGAAACGCCAAATAACATGATAGATGAGTAAGGATCGATTAGATACATCACAGGAACAACGCTAATGCGTGTTGTTTCGTTTAAAACTATTTCCAGCTTCTGCTGCGTCCGAGAACTTCGTATCTCACATCAGAGTTACTGGAGTCCATCCAAACGTCAAATAACATGATAGATGAGAAAGGATCGATTAGATACATCACAGGAACAACGCTAATACGTGTTGTTTCGTTTAAAACTATTTCCAGCTTCTGCTGCGTCCGAAAACGTTGTATCTCACATCAGAGTTAGTTACTTTGTATCTCACATCAGACTTACTGGAGTCCATCCAAACGTCAAATAACATGATAGATGAGTAAGGATCGATTAGATACATCACAGGAACAACGCTAATACGTGTTGCTTCGTTCAAAACTATTTCCAGCTTCTGCTGCGTCCGAGAACTTTGTATCTCACATCAGAGTTACTGGAGTCCGTCCAAACGTCAAATAACATGATAGATGAGTAAGGATCGATTAGATACATCGCAGGAACAACGCTAATATGTGTTGTTCCGTTTAAAACTATTTCCAGCTGCTGCTGCGTCCGAAAATTTCGTATCTCACATTAGAGTTACTGGAGTCCATAGAAACGTCAAATAACATAGTAGCTAAGTAAGGATCGATTAGATACATCACAGGAACAACGCTAGTGCGTGTTGTTTCGTTCAAAACTATTTCCAGCTTCTGCTGCGTCCGAGAACTTTGTATCTCACATCAGAGTTACTGGAGTCCATCCAAACTTCAAATAACATGATACATGAGTAAGGATCGATTAGATACAGCACAGGAACAACGCTAATATGTGTTGTTTCGTTTAAAACTATTTCCAGCTGCTGCTGCGTCCGAAAATTTCGTATCTCACATTAGAGTTACTGGAGTCCATCGAAATGTCAGATAACATAGTAGCTAAGTAAGGATCGATTAGATACATCACAGGAACAACGCTAATACGTGTTGTTTCGTTCAAAACTATTTCCAGCTTCTGCTGCGTCCGTAAACTTTGTATCACACATCAGAGTTACTGGAGTCCATCCAAACATCAAATAACTTGATAGATGAGTAAGGATCGATTAGATACATCACAGGAACAACGCTAGTACGTGTTGTTTCGTTTAAAACTATTTCTAGCTTCAGCTGCGTCCGAGAACTTCGTATCTCACATCAGGGTTACTGGAGTCCATCCAAACGTCAAATAACATGATATATAAGTAAGGATCGATTAGATACATCACAGGAACAACGCTAATGCGTGTTGTTTCGTTTAAAACTATTTCTAGCTTCAGCTGCGTCCGAGAACTTCGTAACTCACATCAAAGTTACTGGAGTCCATCGAAACGTCAAATAACATAGTAGATAAGTGAGGATCGCTTAGATACATCACAGGAACAACGTTAATACGTGTTGTTTCGTTCAAAACTATTTCCAGCTTCTGCTGCGTCCGAAAACTTTGTATCTCACATCAGAGTTACTGGAGTCCATCCAAACGTCAAATAACATGATAGATGAGTAAGGATCGATTAGATACATCACAGGAACAACGCTAATACGTGTTGTTTCGTTTAAAACTATTTCCAGCTCCTGCTGCGTCCAAAAACTTTGTATCTCACATCAGACTTACTGGAGTCCATCCAAACGTCAAATAACATGTTAGATAAGTAAGGATCGTTTAGATACATCACAGGAACAACGCTAATACGTGTTGTTTCGTTCAAAACTATTTCCAGCTTCTGCTGCGTCCGAGAACTTTGTATCTCACATCAGAGTTACTGGAGTCCGTCCAAACGTCAAATAACATGATAGATGAGTAAGGATCGATTAGATACATCACAGGAACAACGCTAATATGTGTTGTTTCGTTTAAAACTATTTCCAGCTGCTGCTGCGTCCGAAAATTTCGTATCTCACATTAGAGTTACTGGAGTCCATCGAAATGTCAGATAACATAGTAGCTAAGTAAGGATCGATTAGATACATCACAGGAACAACGCTAATACGTGTTGTTTCGTTCAAAACTATTTCCAGCTTCTGCTGCGTCCGTAAACTTTGTATCACACATCAGAGTTACTGGAGTCCATCCAAACGTCAAATAACTTGATAGATGAGTAAGGATCGATTAGATACATCACAGGAACAACGCTAGTACGTGTTGTTTCGTTTAAAACTATTTTTAGCTTCAGCTGCGTCCGAGAACTTCGTATCTCACATCAGGGTTACTGGAGTCCATCCAAACGTCAAATAACATGATATATAAGTAAGGATCGATTAGATACATCACAGGAACAACGCTAATGCGTGTTGTTTCGTTTAAAACTATTTCTAGCTTCAGCTGCGTCCGAGAACTTCGTAACTCACATCAAAGTTACTGGAGTCCATCGAAACCTCAAATAACATGATAGATAAGTAAGGATCGATTAGATACATCACAGGAACAACGCTAATGCGTGTTGTATCGTTTAAAACTATTTTTAGCTTCAGCTGCGTCCGAGAACTTCGTATCTCACATCAAAGTTACTGGAGTCCATCGAAACGCCAAATAAGATGATAGATGAGTAAGGATCGATTAGATACATCACAGGAACAACGCTAATGCGTGTTGTTTCGACTAAAACTATTTCCAGCTTCAGCTGCGTCCGAGAACTTCGTATCTCACATCAAAGTTACTGGAGTCCATCGAAACGCCAAATAACATGATAGATGAGTAAGGATCGATTAGATACATCACAGGAACAACGCTAATACGTGTTGTTTCGTTTAAAACTATTTCTAGCTTCTGCTGCGTCCGAGAACTTCGTATCTCACATCAGGGTTACTGGAGTCCATCCAAACGTCAAATAACATGATATATACGTAAGGATCGATTAGATACATCACAGGAACAACGCTAATACGTGTTGTTTCGTTTAAAACTATTTCTAGCTTCAGCTGCGTCCGAGAACTTCGTAACTCACATCAAAGTTACTGGAGTCCATCGAAACAACAAATAACATGATAGATGAGTAAGGATCGATTAGATACATCACAGGAACAACGCTAATACGTGTTGTTTCTTTTAAAACTATTTCTAGCTTCAGCTGCGTCCGAGAACTTCGTATCTCACATCAAAGCTACTGGAGTCCATCGAAACGTCAAATAACATAGTAGATAAGTAAGGATTGCTTAGACACATCACAGGAACAACGTTAATACTTGTTGTTTCGTTCAAAACTATTTTCAGCTTCTGCTGCGTCCGAAAACTTTGTATCTCACATCAGAGTTACTGGAGTCCATCCAAAGGTCAAATAACTTGATAGATGAGTAAGGATCGATTAGATACATCACAGGAACAACGCTAATACGTGTTGTTTCGTTTAAAACTATTTCTAGCTTCAGCTGCGTCCGAGAACTTCGTATCTCACATCAAAGTTACTGGAGTCCATCGAAACGCCAAGTAACATGATAGATGAGTAAGGATCGATTAGATACATCACAGGAACAACGCTAATGCGTGTTGTTTCGTTTAAAACTATTTCTAGCTTCAGCTGCGTCCGAGAACTTCGTATCTCACATCAAAGTTACTGGAGTCCATCGAAACGCCAAGTAACATGACAGATAAGGAAGGATCGATTAGATACATCACAGGAACAACGCTAATACGTGTTGTTTCGTTTAAAACTATTTCCAGCTGCTGCTGCGTCCGAAAATTTCGTATCTCACATTAGAGTTACTGGAGTCCATCGAAACGTCAAATAACATAGTAGCTAAGTAAGGATCGATTAGATACATCACAGGAACAACGCTAATACGTGTTGTTTCGTTCAAAACTATTTCCAGCTTCTGCTGCGTCCAAAAACTTTGTATCTCACATCAGAGTTACTGGAGTCCATCCAAACGTAAAATAACATGATAGATGAGTAAGGATCGATTAGATACATCACAGGAACATCGCTAATGCGTGTTGTTTCGTTTAAAACTATTTCCAGCTTCTGCTGCGTCCGAAAACGTCGTATCTCACATCAGAGTTATTGGAGTCCATCGATACGTCAAATAACATGATAGATAAGTAAGGATCGATTAGATACAGCACAGGAACAACGCTAATACGTGTTGTTTCGTTTAAAACTATTTCCAGCTCCTGATGGGTCCAAAAACTTCGTATCTCACATCAGAATTACTAGAGTCCATCGAAACGTCAAATAACATTATAGATGAATAAGGATCGATTAGATACATCACAGGAACAACGCTAATGCGTGTTGTTTCGTTTAAAACTATTTCCAGCTTCTGCTGCGTCCGAAAATTTCGTATCTCACATCAGAGTTACTGGAGTCCATCGAAACGTCAAATAACATAGTAGATATGTAAGGATCGCTTAGATACATCACAGGAACAACGTTAATACGTGTTGTTTCGTTCAAAACTATTTCCAGCTTCTGCTGCGTCCGAAAACTTTGTATCTCACATCAGAGTTACTGGAGTCCATCCAAACATCAAATAACATGATAGATGAGTAAGGATCGATTAGATACATCACAGGAACAACGCTAATATGTGTTGTTTCGTTTAAAACTATTTCCAGCTGCTGCTGCGTCCGAAAATTTCGTATCTCACATTAGAGTTACTGGAGTCCATCGAAACATCAAATATAGTAGCTAAGTAAGGATCGATTAGATACATCACAGGAACAACGCTAATACGTGTTGTTTCGTTCAAAACTATTTCCAGCTTCTGCTGCGTCCAAAAACTTTGTATCTCACATCAGAGATACTGGAGTCCATCCAAACGTAAAATAACATGATAGATGAGTAAGGATCGATTAGATACATCACAGGAACATCGCTAATGCGTGTTGTTTCGTTTAAAACTATTTCCAGCTTCTGCTGCGTCCGAAAACGTCTTATCTCACATCAGAGTTACTGGAGTCCATCGAAACGTCAAATAACATGATAGATAAGTAAGGATCGATTAGATACAGCACAGGAACAACGCTAATACGTGTTGTTTCGTTTAAAACTATTTCCAGCTCCTGCTGCGTCCAAAAACTTTGTATCTCACATCAGACTTACTGGAGTCCATCCAAACGTCAAATAACATGTTAGATAAGTAAGGATCGTTTAGATACATCACAGGAACAACGCTAATACGTGTTGTTTCGTTCAAAACTATTTCCAGCTTCTGCTGCGTGCGAGAACTTTGTATCTCACATCAGAGTTACTGGAGTCCGTCCAAACGTCAAATAACATGATAGATGAGTAAGGATCGATTAAATACATCACAGGAACAACGCTAATATGTGTTGTTTCGTTCAAAACTATTTCCAGGTTCTGCTGCGTCCGAGAAATTTGTTTCTCACATCAGAGTTACTTGAGTCCATCCAAACGTCAAATAACATGATAAATGAGTAAGGATCGATTAGATACATCACAGGAACAACTCTAATGCGTGATGTTTCGTTTAAAACTATTTCCAGCTTCAGCTGCGTCCGAGAACTTCGCATCTCACATCAAAGTTACTGGAGTCCATCGAAACGCCAAATAACATGATAGATGAGTAAGGATCGATTAGATACATCACAGGAACAACGCTAATTCGTGTTGTTTCGTTCAAAACTGTTTCCAGCTTCTGCTGCGTCCGAAAACTTCGTATCCCACATCAGAGTTACTGGAGTCCGTTGAAACGTCAAATAACATTGTAGATAAGTAGGGATCGATTAGATACAGTACAGGAACAACGCTAATACGTGTTGTTTCGTTTAAAACTATTTCCAGCTCCTGCTGCGTCCAAGAACTTTGTATCTCACATCAGACTTACTGGAGTCCATCCAAACGTCAAATAACATGTTAGATAAGTAAGGATCGATTAGATACATCACAGGAACAACGCTAATGCGTGTTGTTTCGTTTAAAACTATTTCCAGTTTCAGCTGCGTCCGAGAACTTCGTATCTCTCATCAAAGTTACTGGAGTCCATCGAGACGCCAAGTAACATGATAGATGAGTAAGGATCGATTAGATACATCACAGGAACAACGCTAATACGTGTTGTTTCGTTCAAAACTATTTCCAGCTTCTGCTGCGTCCATAAACTTTGTATCTCACATCAGAGTTACTGGAGTCCATCCAAAGGTCAAATAACTTGATAGATGAGTAAGGATCGATTAGATACATCACAGGAACAACGCTAATACGTGTTGTTTCGTTTAAAACTATTTCTAGCTTCAGCTGCGTCCGAGAACTTCGTATCTCACATCAAAGTTACTGGAGTCCATCGAAACGCCAAGTAACATGATAGATGAGTAAGGATCGATTAGATACATCACAGGAACAACGCTATTGCGTGTTGTTTCGTTTAAAACTATTTCTAGTTTCAGCTGCGTCCGAGAACTTCGTATCTCACATCAAAGTTACTGGAGTCCATCGAAACGTCAAATAACATGATAGATGAGTAAGGATCGATTAGATACATCACAGGAACAACGCTAATGCGTGTTGTTTCGTTTAAAACTATTTCCAGCTTCAGCTGCGTCCGAGAACTTCGTATCTCACATCAAAGTTACTGGAGTCCATCGAAACGCCAAGTAACATGATAGATGAGTAAGGATCGATTAGATACATCACAGGAACAACGCTAATGCGTGTTGTTTCGTTTAAAACTATTTCCAGCTTCTGCTGCGTCCGAGAACTTCGTATCTCACATCAGAGTTACTGGAGTCCATCCAAACGTCAAATAACATGACAGATAAGGAAGGATCGATTAGATACATCACAGGAACAACGCTAATACGTGTTGTTTCGTTTAAAACTATTTCCAGCTGCTGCTGCGTCCGAAAATTTCGTATCTCACATTAGAGTTACTGGAGTCCATCGAAACGTCAAATAACATAGTAGCTAAGTAAGGATCGATTAGATACATCACAGGAACAACGCTAATACGTGTTGTTTCGTTCAAAACTATTTCCAGCTTCTGCTGCGTCCAAAAACTTTGTATCTCACATCAGAGTTACTGGAGTCCATCCAAACGTAAAATAACATGATAGATGAGTAAGGATCGATTAGATACATCACAGGAACATCGCTAATGCGTGTTGTTTCGTTTAAAACTATTTCCAGCTTCTGCTGCGTCCGAAAACGTCGTATCTCACATCAGAGTTATTGGAGTCCATCGATACGTCAAATAACATGATAGATAAGTAAGGATCGATTAGATACAGCACAGGAACAACGCTAATACGTGTTGTTTCGTTTAAAACTATTTCCAGCTCCTGCTGGGTCCAAAAACTTCGTATCTCACATCAGAAATACTAGAGTCCATCGAAATGTCAAATAACATGATAGATGAATAAGGATCGATTAGATACATCACAGGAACAACGCTAATTCGTGTTGTTTCGTTCAAAACTGTTTCCAGCTTCTGCTGCGTCCGAAAACTTCGTATCTCACATCAGAGTTACTGGAGTCTGTTGAAACGTCAAATAACATTGTAGATAAGTAGGGATCGATTAGATACAGTACAGGAACAACGCTAATACGTGTTGTTTCGTTTAAAACTATTTCCAGCTCCTGCTGCGTCCAAGAACTTTGTATCTCACATCAGACTTACTGGAGTCCATCCAAACGTCAAATAACATGTTAGATAAGTAAGGATCGATTAGATACATCACAGGAACAACGCTAATGCGTGTTGTTTCGTTTAAAACTATTTCCAGTTTCAGCTGCGTCCGAGAACTTCGTATCTCTCATCAAAGTTACTGGAGTCCATCGAGACGCCAAGTAACATGATAGATGAGTAAGGATCGATTAGATACATCACAGGAACAACGCTAATACGTGTTGTTTCGTTCAAAACTATTTCCAGCTTCTGCTGCGTCCATAAACTTTGTATCTCACATCAGAGTTACTGGAGTCCATCCAAAGGTCAAATAACTTGATAGATGAGTAAGGATCGATTAGATACATCACAGGAACAACGCTAATACGTGTTGTTTCGTTTAAAACTATTTCTAGTTTCAGCTGCGTCCGAGAACTTCGTATCTCACATCAAAGTTACTGGAGTCCATCGAAACGTCAAATAACATGATAGATGAGTAAGGATCGATTAGATACATCACACGAACAACGCTAATGCGTGTTGTTTCGTTTAAAACTATTTCCAGCTTCAGCTGCGTCCGAGAACTTCGTATCTCACATCAAAGTTACTGGAGTCCATCGAAACGCCAAGTAACATGATAGATGAGTAAGGATCGATTAGATACATCACAGGAACAACGCTAATGCGTGTTGTTTCGTTTAAAACTATTTCCAGCTTCTGCTGCGTCCGAGAACTTCGTATCTCACATCAGAGTTACTGGAGTCCATCCAAACGTCAAATAACATGACAGATAAGGAAGGATCGATTAGATACATCACAGGAACAACGCTAATACGTGTTGTTTCGTTTAAAACTATTTCCAGCTGCTGCTGCGTCCGAAAATTTCGTATCTCACATTAGAGTTACTGGAGTCCATCGAAACGTCAAATAACATAGTAGCTAAGTAAGGATCGATTAGATACATCACAGGAACAACGCTAATACGTGTTGTTTCGTTCAAAACTATTTCCAGCTTCTGCTGCGTCCAAAAACTTTGTATCTCACATCAGAGTTACTGGAGTCCATCCAAACGTAAAATAACATGATAGATGAGTAAGGATCGATTAGATACATCACAGGAACATCGCTAATGCGTGTTGTTTCGTTTAAAACTATTTCCAGATTCTGCTGCGTCCGAAAACGTCGTATCTCACATCAGAGTTATTGGAGTCCATCGATACGTCAAATAACATGATAGATAAGTAAGGATCGATTAGATACAGCACAGGAACAACGCTAATACGTGTTGTTTCGTTTAAAACTATTTCCAGCTCCTGCTGGGTCCAAAAACTTCGTATCTCACATCAGAATTACTAGAGTCCATCGAAACGTCAAATAACATGATAGATGAATAAGGATCGATTAGATACATCACAGGAACAACGCTAATGCGTGTTGTTTCGTTTAAAACTATTTCCAGCTTCTGCTGCGTCCGAAAATTTCGTATCTCACATCAGAGTTACTGGAGTCCATCGAAACTTCAAATAACATAGTAGATAAGTAAGGATCGATTAGATACATCACAGGAACAACTCTAATGCGTGATGTTTCGATTAAGACTATTTCCAGCTTCAGCTGCGTCCGAGAACTTCGCATCTCACATCAAAGTTACTGGAGTCCATCGAAACGCCAAATAACATGATAGATGAGTAAGGATCGATTAGATACATCACAGGAACAACGCTAATTCGTGTTGTTTCGTTCAAAACTGTTTCCAGCTTCTGCTGCGTCCGAAAACTTCGTATCTCACATCAGAGTTACTGGAGTCTGTTGAAACGTCAGATAACATTGTAGATAAGTAGGGATCGATTAGATACAGTACAGGAACAACGCTAATACGTGTTGTTTCGTTTAAAACTATTTCCAGCTCCTGCTGCGTCCAAGAACTTTGTATCTCACATCAGACTTACTGGAGTCCATCCAAACGTCAAATAACATGTTAGATAAGTAAGGATCGATTAGATACATCACAGGAACAACGCTAATGCGTGTTGTTTCGTTTAAAACTATTTCCAGTTTCAGCTGCGTCCGAGAACTTCGTATCTCTCATCAAAGTTACTGGAGTCCATCGAGACGCCAAGTAACATGATAGATGAGAAAACAAAATTCAGTCCTCCCCCAAAAAACAAGATAAAAATTTGAAAATCATTAAAACACTTAGAGAAAAAGATTGTTTTTATCTCAAGGCGGACAAAGGCAATACTGTGGTCATTTTAGATAAAGAAGATTATTTCGACAGAGTAAATGGCATGCTTAATCAAGGTCAATACCAGAAAGTTAAAAAAGATCCTTTACCTAAAATGATTACGGAGACCAAAAAAACCATGTTAGACTGCAGTAAAGCGATTACGAACGCTTTACGTTACAAATTAACAACATCTAACCCAATAATCCCTAGATTGTATTGTTTACCAAAAATACACAAACCAGGTAACAGCATGAGACCCATTGTATCCTGTATAAATTCACCGACTTCTTCATTATCGAGGTGGTTAAGTGATAAATTTAATAACCTTCCAGTTAAATTACCCGATTTTTCTGTTAAAAATTCATTAGAATTTATTGAAAAATTAAAAAATCTAGACATAAAACCAAACGAAATTTTAGTATCCTTCGATGTCACTTCGTTATTTCCTAGTATACCTGTAAAAACCACCTTAGATTACCTGAAAGAACTTTTATCAAAGAATAGCTTCGATAAGGAGGAAGTGGATGAATTAATAAAACTCACTAGTTTATGCATGAATCAAAATTTCTTTAAATTTAACAACGAGTTTTACCAACAATTGGAAGGGGCAGCCATGGGAAATAGCTTGTCACCGTTTATGGCAAATCTGTTTATGGGTAAATTTGAAACGGAACTTAAAGCCTCTTTAGATTATTTCCCTAAAATCTGGGTGAGATACGTCGATGATATATTTTGTGTTTTTGACCAAAGTAAATGTTCAATAGAGGAATTCCTTAAAAGTTTAAACTCTAAATTCACCACCATCAAATTTACCTATGAAATTGAAACTAACAATAAACTACCCTTTTTAGACACATTAGTAACTAGAAATAGTAATAAATTAGAATTTAACGTTTATAGGAAATCTACTAATGTTAATAGATTCATTCCCGCGGATTCAAATCATTGCAAACAATATAAATTAGCGGCCTTAAATTTCTTAGTGCATAGGATGCTGACATTCCCTTTATCAACTGTTAATTATAGTAAAGAACTTCAAGAAATTATTAAAATCGCCACGTACAATGGTTACCAATCCGATGTAATCTATAACATTATTAGGAAACAAAAACAAAAATTAGAGATTAATAAAATAACCACACTAAAATCTGACAAAATAGGTGAGGTAGATTATAAGAAAATTGTAAAAATGCCGTTTTATCCTCAATATACTAAAGGGTTGAATACAATTTTTAAAAAATTAGGTTTAAGAATAGTTTACACCAACAATAACAGCTTAAAATCGTTGCTGGGAAATCCAAAAGATAAAGTAGATTCGGAGGATAAATCAGGTATATATAAAATTAGTTGTAAAAATTGTGATCAAATTTATGTGGGGCAAACAAAAAGATCCTTAAAAATTAGATTCAAAGAACACTTGGCTCATTTAAAATACAAACGCTTTGATAAATCCAGTGTTGCCTTACACATGCTTGAAAACAATCATTCGGTAAATAAAATAGATTTAATCAAACAAATTAATAACAAAACAAACCTAGATTCTTTCGAAAGCTTGGAGATTCACAAAAATAGGAATAGATTAATGAATTTTGAGAAGTCCGGGCCGACCGCTTCTTGCCTCTTCGACCTTTAGATTTTCGAAGAATCCCGGTTTGCTTTGCATGCATAATACGGTACAAAGAAAGTGAGGGGGGGAGTGCGGCTAGTCTAGTTTAGTTTATTTGTTGTTTTAAAGTTTAATATCAGTTTAGCGCTGAAGATGGTAACTTCGTTACCGAAATACGTATTCGCTTTCAGTGAATTAATGTGGTCGAGGGGTTTTCTCACTATTTATTTGGATTACAGCCACAGGTTTTGTGTTGCTTTGTGATTATAGATGAGTAAGGATCGATTAGATACATCACAGGCACAACGCTAATACTTGTTGTTTCGTTTAAAAC
This sequence comes from Prosopocoilus inquinatus, assembly GCA_036172665.1. Classification (NCBI taxonomy): domain Eukaryota; kingdom Metazoa; phylum Arthropoda; class Insecta; order Coleoptera; family Lucanidae; genus Prosopocoilus; species Prosopocoilus inquinatus. The sequence continues at coordinate 30,732,176 of CM069879.1, forward strand.
TATTTCTAGCTTCAGGTGCGTCCGAGAACTTCGTATCTCACATCAAAGTTACTGGAGTCCATCCAAACGTCAAATAACATGATATATAAGTAAGGATCGATTAGATACAGCACAGGAACAACGCTAATACGTGTTGTTTCGCTTAAAACTATTTCCAGATCCTGCTGCGTCCCAAAACTTTGTATCTCACATCAGACTTACTGGAGTCCATCCAAACGTCAAATAACATGTTAGATAAGTAAGGATCGTTTAGATGCATCACAGGAACAACGCTAATGCGTGTTGTTTCATTTAAAACTGTTTCCAGCTTCTGCTGCGTCCGAGAACTTCGTATATCACATCAGGGTTACTGGAGTCCATCCAAACGTCAAATAGCATGATAGATAAGTAAGGATCGATTAGATACAGCACAGGAACAACGCTAATGCGTGTTGTTTCGTTTAAAACTATTTCCAGCTTCCGCTGCATCCGAAAATTTCGTGTCTCACATCAGGGTTACTGGAGTCCATCGAAACGCCAAATAACATGATAGATGAGTAAGGATCGATTAGATACATTACAGGAACAACGCTAATTCGTGTTGTTTCGTTCAAAACTGTTTCCAGCTTCTGCTGCGTCCGAAAACTTCGTATCTCACATCAGAGTTACTGGAGTCCGTTGAAACGTCAAATAACATTGTAGATAAGTAGGGATCGATTAGATACAGCACAGGAACAACGCTAATACGTGTTGTTTCGTTTAAAACTATTTCCAGCTCCTGCTGCGTCCAAGAACTTTGTATCTCACACCAGACTTACTGGAGTCTATCCAAACGTCAAATAACATGTTAGATAAGTAAGGATCGTTTAGATACATCACAGGAACAACGCTAATACGTGTTGTTTCGTTCAAAACTAATTCCAGCTTCTGCTGTGTCCGAGAACTTTGTATCTCACATCGGAGTTACTGGAGTCCGTCCAAACGTCAAATAACATGATAGATGAGTAAGGATCGACTAGATACATCACAGGAACAACGCTAATGCGTGATGTTTCGTTCAAAACTATTTCCAGCTTCAGCTGCGTCCGAGAACTTCGTATCTCACATCCAAGTTACTGGAGTCCATCGAAACGCCAAATAACATGATAGATGAGTAAGGATCGATTAGATACATCACAGGAACAACGCTAATTCGTGTTGTTTCGTTCAAAACTGTTTCAAGCTTCTGCTGTGTCCGAGAACTTTGTATCTCACATCGGAGTTACTGGAGTCCGTCCAAACGTCAAATAACATGATAGATGAGTAAGGATCGATTAGATACATCACAGGAACAACGCTAAAACGTGTTGTTTCGTTTAAAACTATTTCCAGCTTCTGCTGCGTCCGAAAATTTCGTATCTCACATCAGAGTTACTGGAGTCCATCGAAACTTCAAATAACATAGTAGATAAATAAGGATCGATTAGATACATCACAGGAACAACGCTAATACGTGTTGTTTCGTTTAAAACTATTTCCAGCTTCTGCTGCGTCCGAGAACTTCGTATCTCACATCAGGGTTACTGGAGTTCATCCAAACGTCAAATAACATGATAGATAAGTAAGGATCGATTAGATACATCACAGGAACAACGCTAATGCGTGTTGTTTCGTTTAAAACTATTTCTAGCTTCAGCTGGGTCCGAGAACATCGTATCTCACATCAAAGTTACTGGAGTCCATCGAAACGCCAAATAACATGATAGATGAGTAAGGATCGATAAGATACATAACAGGGACAACGCTAATACGTGTTGTTTCGTTTAAAACTATTTCCAGCTTCTGCTGCGTCCGAGAACTTCGTACCTCACATCAGGGTTACTGGAGTCCATCCAAACGTCAAATAACATGATATATAAGTAAGGATCGATTAGATACATCACAGGAACAACGCTAATGCGTGTTGTTTCGTTAAAAACTATTTCTAGCTTCAGCTGCGTCCGAGAACTTCGTAACTCACATCAAAGTTACTGGAGTCCATCGAAACGCCAAATAACATGATAGATGAGTAAGGATCGATTAGATACATCACAGGCACAACGCTAATACTTGTTGTTTCGTTTAAAACTATTTCTAGCTTCAGGTGCGTCCGAGAACTTCGTATCTCACATCAAAGTTACTGGAGTCCATCCAAACGTCAAATAACATGATATATAAGTAAGGATCGATTAGATACAGCACAGGAACAACGCTAATACGTGTTGTTTCGCTTAAAACTATTTCCAGATCCTGCTGCGTCCCAAAACTTTGTATCTCACATCAGACTTACTGGAGTCCATCCAAACGTCAAATAACATGTTAGATAAGTAAGGATCGTTTAGATGCATCACAGGAACAACGCTAATGCGTGTTGTTTCATTTAAAACTGTTTCCAGCTTCTGCTGCGTCCGAGAACTTCGTATATCACATCAGGGTTACTGGAGTCCATCCAAACGTCAAATAGCATGATAGATAAGTAAGGATCGATTAGATACAGCACAGGAACAACGCTAATGCGTGTTGTTTCGTTTAAAACTATTTCCAGCTTCCGCTGCATCCGAAAATTTCGTGTCTCACATCAGGGTTACTGGAGTCCATCGAAACGCCAAATAACATGATAGATGAGTAAGGATCGATTAGATACATTACAGGAACAACGCTAATTCGTGTTGTTTCGTTCAAAACTGTTTCCAGCTTCTGCTGCGTCCGAAAACTTCGTATCTCACATCAGAGTTACTGGAGTCCGTTGAAACGTCAAATAACATTGTAGATAAGTAGGGATCGATTAGATACAGCACAGGAACAACGCTAATACGTGTTGTTTCGTTTAAAACTATTTCCAGCTCCTGCTGCGTCCAAGAACTTTGTATCTCACACCAGACTTACTGGAGTCTATCCAAACGTCAAATAACATGTTAGATAAGTAAGGATCGTTTAGATACATCACAGGAACAACGCTAATACGTGTTGTTTCGTTCAAAACTAATTCCAGCTTCTGCTGTGTCCGAGAACTTTGTATCTCACATCGGAGTTACTGGAGTCCGTCCAAACGTCAAATAACATGATAGATGAGTAAGGATCGACTAGATACATCACAGGAACAACGCTAATGCGTGATGTTTCGTTCAAAACTATTTCCAGCTTCAGCTGCGTCCGAGAACTTCGTATCTCACATCAAAGTTACTGGAGTCCATCGAAACGCCAAATAACATGATAGATGAGTAAGGATCGATTAGATACATCACAGGAACAACGCTAATTCGTGTTGTTTCGTTCAAAACTGTTTCCAGCTTCTGCTGCGTCCGAAAACTTCGTATCTCACATCAGAGTTACTGGAGTCCGTTGAAACGTCAAATGACATTGTAGATAAGTAGGGATCGATTAGATACAGCACAGGAACAACGCTAATACGTGTTGTTTCGTTTAAAACTATTTCCAGCTCCTGCTGCGTCCAAGAACTTTGTATCTCACATCAGACTTACTGGAGTCCATCCAAACGTCAAATAACATGTTAGATAAGTAAGGATCGTTTAGATACATCACAGGAACAACGCTAATACGTGTTGTTTCGTTCAAAACTAATTCCAGCTTCTGCTGTGTCCGAGAACTTTGTATCTCACATCGGAGTTACTGGAGTCCGTCCAAACGTCAAATAACATGATAGATGAGTAAGGATCGACTAGATACATCACAGGAACAACGCTAATATGTGTTGTTTCGTTTAAAACTATTTCTAGCTGCTGCTGCGTCCGAAAATTTCGTATCTCACATTAGAGTTACTGGAGTCCATCGAAACGTCAAATAACATAGTAGCTAAGTAAGGATCGATTAGATACATCACAGGAACAACGCTAATACGTATTGTTTCGTTTAAAACTATTTCCAGCTCCTGCTGCGTCCAAAAACTTTGTATCTCACATCAGAATTACTGGAGTCCATCCAAACGTCAAATAACATGTTAGATAAGTAAGGATCGTTTAGATACATCACAGGAACAACGCTAATACGTGTTGTTTCGTTCAAAACTATTTCCAGGTTCTGCTGCGTCCGAGAACTTTGTTTCTCACATCAGAGTTACTGGAGTCCATCGAAACGCCAAATAACATGATAGATGAGTAAGGATCGATTAGATACATCACAGGAACAACGCTAATGCGTGTTGTTTCATTTAAAACTATTTCTAGCTTCAGCTGCGTCCGAGAACTTCGTATCTCACATCAGGGTTACTGGAGTCCATCCAAACGTCAAATAACATGATATATAAGTAAGGATCGATTAGATACATCACAGGAACAACGCTAATGCGTGTTGTTTCGTTTAAAACTATTTCTAGCTTCAGCTGCGTCCGAGAACTTCTTAACTCACATCAAAGTTACTGGAGTCCATCGAAACGCCAAATAACATGATAGATGAGTAAGGATCGATTAGATACATCACAGGAACAACGCTAATACGTGTTGTTTCGTTTAAAACTATTTCCAGTTTCTGCTGCGTCCGAAAAAGTCGTATCTCACATCAGAGTTACTGGAGTCCATCCAAACGTCAAATAACATGTTAGATAAGTAAGGATCGTTTAGATACATCACAGGAACAATGCTAATACGTGTTGTTTCGTTCAAAACTATTTCCAGCTTCTGCTGCGTCCGAGAACTTTGTATCTCACATCAGAGTTACTGGAGTCCATCCAAACGTCAAATAACATGATAGATGAGTAAGGATCGCTTAGATACATAACAGGAACAACGTTAATACGTGTTGTTTCGTTCAAAACTATTTCCAGCTTCTGCTGCGTCCGAAAACTTTGTATCTCACATCAGAGTTACTGGAGTCCGTCCAAACGTCAAATAACATGATAGATGAGTATGGATCGATTAGATACATCACAGGAACAACGCTAATATGTGTTGTTTCGTTTAAAACTATTTCCAGCTGCTGCTGCGTCCGAAAATTTCGTATCTCACATCCAAGTTACTGGAGTCCGTCCAAACGCCACATAACATGATAGATGAGTAAGGATCGATTAGATACATCACAGGAACAACGCTAATATGTGTTGTTTCGTTTAAAACTATCTCCAGCTGCTGCTGCGTCCGAAAATTTCGTATCTCACATTAGAGTTACTGGAGTCCATCGAAACGTCAAATAACATAGTACGGGTCGTAAGTAAGGATCGATTAGATACATCACAGGAACAACGCTAATATGTGTTGTTTCGTTTAAAACTATTTCCAGCTTCTGCTGCGTCCATATACTTTGTATCTCACATCAGAGTTACTGGAGTCCATCCAAACGTCAAATAACTTGATAGATGAGTAAGGATCGATTAGATACATCACAGGAACAACGCTAATACGTGTTGTTTCGTTCAAAACTATTTCCAGCTTCTGCTGCGTCCATATACTTTGTATCTCACATCAGAGTTACTGGAGTCCATCCAAACGTCAAATAACTTGATAGATGAGTAAGGATCGATTAGATACATCACAGGAACAACGCTAATGCGTGTTGTTTCGTTTAAAACTATTTCTAGCTTCAGCTGCGTCCGAGAACATCGTATCTCACATCAAAGTTACTGGAGTCCATCGAAACGTCAAATAACATGATAGATGAGTAAGGATCGATTAGATACATCACAGGAACAACGCTAATGCGTGTTGTTTCATTTAAAACTATTTCTAGCTTCAGCTGCGTCCGAGAACTTCGTATCTCACATCAGGGTTACTGGAGTCCATCCAAACGTCAAATAACATGATATATAAGTAAGGATCGATTAGATACATCACAGGAACAACGCTAATGCGTGTTGTTTCGTTTAAAACTATTTCTAGCTTCAGCTGCGTCCGAGAACTTCTTAACTCACATCAAAGTTACTGGAGTCCATCGAAACGCCAAATAACATGATAGATGAGTAAGGATCGATTAGATACATCACAGGAACAACGCTAATACGTGTTGTTTCGTTTAAAACTATTTCCAGCTTCAGCTGCGTCCGAGAACTTCGTATCTCACATCAAAGTTACTGGAGTCCATCGAAACGCCAAGTAACATGATAGATGAGTAAGGATCGATTAGATACATCACAGGAACAACGCTAATGCGTGTTGTTTCGTTTAAAACTATTTCCAGCTTCTGCTGCGTCCGAGAACTTCGTATCTCACATCAGAGTTACTGGAGTCCATCCAAACGTCAAATAACATGACAGATAAGGAAGGATCGATTAGATACATCACAGGAACAACGCTAATACGTGTTGTTTCGTTTAAAACTATTTCCAGCTGCTGCTGCGTCCGAAAATTTCGTATCTCACATTAGAGTTACTGGAGTCCATCGAAACGTCAAATAACATAGTAGCTAAGTAAGGATCGATTAGATACATCACAGGAACAACGCTAATACGTGTTGTTTCGTTCAAAACTATTTCCAGCTTCTGCTGCGTCCAAAAACTTTGTATCTCACATCAGAGTTACTGGAGTCCATCCAAACGTAAAGTAACATGATAGATGAGTAAGGATCGATTAGATACATCACAGGAACATCGCTAATGCGTGTTGTTTCGTTTAAAACTATTTCCAGCTTCTGCTGCGTCCGAAAACGTCGTATCTCACATCAGAGTTATTGGAGTCCATCGATACGTCAAATAACATGATAGATAAGTAAGGATCGATTAGATACAGCACAGGAACAACGCTAATACGTGTTGTTTCGTTTAAAACTATTTCCAGCTCCTGCTGGGTCCAAAAACTTCGTATCTCACATCAGAAATACTAGAGTCCATCGAAATGTCAAATAACATGATAGATGAATAAGGATCGATTAGATACATCACAGGAACAACGCTAATGCGTGTTGTTTCGTTTAAAACTATTTCCAGCTTCTGCTGCGTCCGAAAATTTCGTATCTCACATCAGAGTTACTGGAGTCCATCGAAACTTCAAATAACATATTAGATAAGTAAGGATCGATTAGATACATCACAGGAACAACGCTAATACGTGTTGTTTCGTTCAAAACTATTTCCAGGTTCTGCTGCGTCCGAGAAATTTGTTTCTCACATCAGAGTTACTGGAGTCCATCCAAACGTCAAATAACATGATAGATGAGTAAGGATCGATTAGATACATCACAGGAACAACTCTAATGCGTGATGTTTCGTTTAAAACTATTTCCAGCTTCAGCTGCGTCCGAGAACTTCGCATCTCACATCAAAGTTACTGGAGTCCATCGAAACGCCAAATAACATGATAGATGAGTAAGGATCGATTAGATACATCACAGGAACAACGCTAATTCGTGTTGTTTCGTTCAAAACTGTTTCCAGCTTCTGCTGCGTCCGAAAACTTCGTATCTCACATCAGAGTTACTGGAGTCTGTTGAAACGTCAAATAACATTGTAGATAAGTAGGGATCGATTAGATACAGTACAGGAACAACGCTAATACGTGTTGTTTCGTTTAAAACTATTTCCAGCTCCTGCTGCGTCCAAGAACTTTGTATCTCACATCAGACTTACTGGAGTCCATCCAAACGTCAAATAACATGTTAGATAAGTAAGGATCGATTAGATACATCACAGGAACAACGCTAATGCGTGTTGTTTCGTTTAAAACTATTTCCAGTTTCAGCTGCGTCCGAGAACTTCGTATCTCTCATCAAAGTTACTGGAGTCCATCGAGACGCCAAGTAACATGATAGATGAGTAAGGATCGATTAGATACATCACAGGAACAACGCTAATACGTGTTGTTTCGTTCAAAACTATTTCCAGCTTCTGCTGCGTCCATAAACTTTGTATCTCACATCAGAGTTACTGGAGTCCATCCAAAGGTCAAATAACTTGATAGATGAGTAAGGATCGATTAGATACATCACAGGAACAACGCTAATACGTGTTGTTTCGTTTAAAACTATTTCTAGTTTCAGCTGCGTCCGAGAACTTCGTATCTCACATCAAAGTTACTGGAGTCCATCGAAACGTCAAATAACATGATAGATGAGGAAGGATCGATTAGATACATCACACGAACAACGCTAATGCGTGTTGTTTCGTTTAAAACTATTTCCAGCTTCAGCTGCGTCCGAGAACTTCGTATCTCACATCAAAGTTACTGGAGTCCATCGAAACGCCAAGTAACATGATAGATGAGTAAGGATCGATTAGATACATCACAGGAACAACGCTAATGCGTGTTGTTTCGTTTAAAACTATTTCCAGCTTCTGCTGCGTCCGAGAACTTCGTATCTCACATCAGAGTTACTGGAGTCCATCCAAACGTCAAATAACATGACAGATAAGGAAGGATCGATTAGATACATCACAGGAACAACGCTAATACGTGTTGTTTCGTTTAAAACTATTTCCAGCTGCTGCTGCGTCCGAAAATTTCGTATCTCACATTAGAGTTACTGGAGTCCATCGAAACGTCAAATAACATAGTAGCTAAGTAAGGATCGATTAGATACATCACAGGAACAACGCTAATACGTGTTGTTTCGTTCAAAACTATTTCCAGCTTCTGCTGCGTCCAAAAACTTTGTATCTCACATCAGAGTTACTGGAGTCCATCCAAACGTAAAATAACATGATAGATGAGTAAGGATCGATTAGATACATCACAGGAACATCGCTAATGCGTGTTGTTTCGTTTAAAACTATTTCCAGATTCTGCTGCGTCCGAAAACGTCGTATCTCACATCAGAGTTATTGGAGTCCATCGATACGTCAAATAACATGATAGATAAGTAAGGATCGATTAGATACAGCACAGGAACAACGCTAATACGTGTTGTTTCGTTTAAAACTATTTCCAGCTCCTGCTGGGTCCAAAAACTTCGTATCTCACATCAGAATTACTAGAGTCCATCGAAACGTCAAATAACATGATAGATGAATAAGGATCGATTAGATACATCACAGGAACAACGCTAATGCGTGTTGTTTCGTTTAAAACTATTTCCAGCTTCTGCTGCGTCCGAAAATTTCGTATCTCACATCAGAGTTACTGGAGTCCATCGAAACTTCAAATAACATAGTAGATAAGTAAGGATCGATTAGATACATCACAGGAACAACGCTAATACGTGTTGTTTCGTTCAAAACTATTTCCAGGTTCTGCTGCGTCCGAGAAATTTGTTTCTCACATCAGAGTTACTGGAGTCCATCCAAACGTCAAATAACATGATAGATGAGTAAGGATCGATTAGATACATCACAGGAACAACTCTAATGCGTGATGTTTCGATTAAGACTATTTCCAGCTTCAGCTGCGTCCGAGAACTTCGCATCTCACATCAAAGTTACTGGAGTCCATCGAAACGCCAAATAACATGATAGATGAGTAAGGATCGATTAGATACATCACAGGAACAACGCTAATTCGTGTTGTTTCGTTCAAAACTGTTTCCAGCTTCTGCTGCGTCCGAAAACTTCGTATCTCACATCAGAGTTACTGGAGTCTGTTGAAACGTCAAATAACATTGTAGATAAGTAGGGATCGATTAGATACAGTACAGGAACAACGCTAATACGTGTTGTTTCGTTTAAAACTATTTCCAGCTCCTGCTGCGTCCAAGAACTTTGTATCTCACATCAGACTTACTGGAGTCCATCCAAACGTCAAATAACATGTTAGATAAGTAAGGATCGATTAGATACATCACAGGAACAACGCTAATGCGTGTTGTTTCGTTTAAAACTATTTCCAGTTTCAGCTGCGTCCGAGAACTTCGTATCTCTCATCAAAGTTACTGGAGTCCATCGAGACGCCAAGTAACATGATAGATGAGTAAGGATCGATTAGATACATCACAGGCACAACGCTAATACTTGTTGTTTCGTTTAAAACTATTTCTAGCTTCAGGTGCGACCGAGAACTTCGTATCTCACATCAAAGTTACTGGAGTCCATCCAAACGTCAAATAACATGATATATAAGTAAGGATCGATTAGATACAGCACAGGAACAACGCTAATACGTGTTGTTTCGCTTAAAACTATTTCCAGATCCTGCTGCGTCCCAAAACTTTGTATCTCACATCAGACTTACTGGAGTCCATCCAAACGTCAAATAACATGTTAGATAAGTAAGGATCGTTTAGATGCATCACAGGAACAACGCTAATGCGTGTTGTTTCATTTAAAACTGTTTCCAGCTTCTGCTGCGTCCGAGAACTTCGTATATCACATCAGGGTTACTGGAGTCCATCCAAACGTCAAATAGCATGATAGATAAGTAAGGATCGATTAGATACAGCACAGGAACAACGCTAATGCGTGTTGTTTCGTTTAAAACTATTTCCAGCTTCCGCTGCATCCGAAATTTTCGTGTCTCACATCAGGGTTACTGGAGTCCATCGAAACGCCAAATAACATGATAGATGAGTAAGGATCGATTAGATACATTACAGGAACAACGCTAATTCGTGTTGTTTCGTTCAAAACTGTTTCCAGCTTCTGCTGCGTCCGAAAACTTCGTATCTCACATCAGAGTTACTGGAGTCCGTTGAAACGTCAAATAACATTGTAGATAAGTAGGGATCGATTAGATACAGCACAGGAACAACGCTAATACGTGTTGTTTCGTTTAAAACTATTTCCAGCTCCTGCTGCGTCCAAGAACTTTGTATCTCACACCAGACTTACTGGAGTCTATCCAAACGTCAAATAACATGTTAGATAAGTAAGGATCGTTTAGATACATCACAGGAACAACGCTAATACGTGTTGTTTCGTTCAAAACTAATTCCAGCTTCTGCTGTGTCCGAGAACTTTGTATCTCACATCGGAGTTACTGGAGTCCGTCCAAACGTCAAATAACATGATAGATGAGTAAGGATCGACTAGATACATCACAGGAACAACGCTAATGCGTGATGTTTCGTTCAAAACTATTTCCAGCTTCAGCTGCGTCCGAGAACTTCGTATCTCACATCCAAGTTACTGGAGTCCATCGAAACGCCAAATAACATGATAGATGAGTAAGGATCGATTAGATACATCACAGGAACAACGCTAATTCGTGTTGTTTCGTTCAAAACTGTTTCAAGCTTCTGCTGTGTCCGAGAACTTTGTATCTCACATCGGAGATACTGGAGTCCGTCCAAACGTCAAATAACATGATAGATGAGTAAGGATCGATTAGATACATCACAGGAACAACGCTAATACGTGTTGTTTCGTTTAAAACTATTTCCAGCTTCTGCTGCGTCCGAAAATTTCGTATCTCACATCAGAGTTACTGGAGTCCATCGAAACTTCAAATAACATAGTAGATAAATAAGGATCGATTAGATACATCACAGGAACAACGCTAATACGTGTTGTTTCGTTTAAAACTATTTCCAGCTTCTGCTGCGTCCGAGAACTTCGTATCTCACATCAGGGTTACTGGAGTTCATCCAAACGTCAAATAACATGATAGATAAGTAAGGATCGATTAGATACATCACAGGAACAACGCTAATGCGTGTTGTTTCGTTTAAAACTATTTCTAGCTTCAGCTGGGTCCGAGAACATCGTATCTCACATCAAAGTTACTGGAGTCCATCGAAACGCCAAATAACATGATAGATGAGTAAGGATCGATAAGATACATAACAGGGACAACGCTAATACGTGTTGTTTCGTTTAAAACTATTTCCAGCTTCTGCTGCGTCCGAGAACTTCGTATCTCACATCAGGGTTACTGGAGTCCATCCAAACGTCAAATAACATGATATATAAGTAAGGATCGATTAGATACATCACAGGAACAACGCTAATGCGTGTTGTTTCGTTAAAAACTATTTCTAGCTTCAGCTGCGTCCGAGAACTTCGTAACTCACATCAAAGTTACTGGAGTCCATCGAAACGCCAAATAACATGATAGATGAGTAAGGATCGATTAGATACATCACAGGCACAACGCTAATACTTGTTGTTTCGTTTAAAACTATTTCTAGCTTCAGGTGCGTCCGAGAACTTCGTATCTCACATCAAAGTTACTGGAGTCCATCCAAACGTCAAATAACATGATATATAAGTAAGGATCGATTAGATACAGCACAGGAACAACGCTAATACGTGTTGTTTCGCTTAAAACTATTTCCAGATCCTGCTGCGTCCCAAAACTTTGTATCTCACATCAGACTTACTGGAGTCCATCCAAACGTCAAATAACATGTTAGATAAGTAAGGATCGTTTAGATGCATCACAGGAACAACGCTAATGCGTGTTGTTTCATTTAAAACTGTTTCCAGCTTCTGCTGTGTCCGAGAACTTTGTATCTCACATCGGAGTTACTGGAGTCCGTCCAAACGTCAAATAACATGATAGATGAGTAAGGATCGACTAGATACATCACAGGAACAACGCTAATGCGTGATGTTTCGTTCAAAACTATTTCCAGCTTCAGCTGCGTCCGAGAACTTCGTATCTCACATCAAAGTTACTGGAGTCCATCGAAACGCCAAATAACATGATAGATGAGTAAGGATCGATTAGATACATCACAGGAACAACGCTAATTCGTGTTGTTTCGTTCAAAACTGTTTCCAGCTTCTGCTGCGTCCGAAAACTTCGTATCTCACATCAGAGTTACTGGAGTCCGTTGAAACGTCAAATGACATTGTAGATAAGTAGGGATCGATTAGATACAGCACAGGAACAACGCTAATACGTGTTGTTTCGTTCAAAACTAATTCCAGCTTCTGCTGTGTCCGAGAACTTTGTATCTCACATCGGAGTTACTGGAGTCCGTCCAAACGTCAAATAACATGATAGATGAGTAAGGATCGACTAGATACATCACAGGAACAACGCTAATATGTGTTGTTTCGTTTAAAACTATTTCTAGCTGCTGCTGCGTCCGAAAATTTCGTATCTCACATTAGAGTTACTGGAGTCCATCGAAACGTCAAATAACATAGTAGCTAAGTAAGGTTCGATTAGATACATCACAGGAACAACGCTAATACGTATTGTTTCGTTTAAAACTATTTCCAGCTCCTGCTGCGTCCAAAAACTTTGTATCTCACATCAGAATTACTGGAGTCCATCCAAACGTCAAATAACATGTTAGATAAGTAAGGATCGTTTAGATACATCACAGGAACAACGCTAATACGTGTTGTTTCGTTCAAAACTATTTCCAGGTTCTGCTGCGTCCGAGAACTTTGTTTCTCACATCAGAGTTACTGGAGTCCATCGAAACGCCAAATAACATGATAGATGAGTAAGGATCGATTAGATACATCACAGGAACAACGCTAATGCGTGTTGTTTCATTTAAAACTATTTCTAGCTTCAGCTGCGTCCGAGAACTTCGTATCTCACATCAGGGTTACTGGAGTCCATCCAAACGTCAAATAACATGATATATAAGTAAGGATCGATTAGATACATCACAGGAACAACGCTAATGCGTGTTGTTTCGTTTAAAACTATTTCTAGCTTCAGCTGCGTCCGAGAACTTCTTAACTCACATCAAAGTTACTGGAGTCCATCGAAACGCCAAATAACATGATAGATGAGTAAGGATCGATTAGATACATCACAGGAACAACGCTAATACGTGTTGTTTCGTTTAAAACTATTTCCAGTTTCTGCTGCGTCCGAAAAAGTCGTATCTCATATCAGAGTTACTGGAGTCCATCCAAACGTCAAATAACATGTTAGATAAGTAAGGATCGTTTAGATACATCACAGGAACAACGCTAATACGTGTTGTTTCGTTCAAAACTATTTCCAGCTTCTGCTGCGTCCGAGAACTTTGTATCTCACATCAGAGTTACTGGAGTCCATCCAAACGTCAAATAACATGATAGATGAGTAAGGATCGCTTAGATACATCACAGGAACAACGTTAATACGTGTTGTTTCGTTCAAAACTATTTCCAGCTTCTGCTGCGTCCGAAAACTTTGTATCTCACATCAGAGTTACTGGAGTCCATCCAAACGTCAAATAACATGATATATAAGTAAGGATCGATTAGATACATCACAGGAACAACGCTAATGCGTGTTGTTTCGTTTAAAACTATTTCTAGCTTCAGCTGCGTCCGAGAACTTCTTAACTCACATCAAAGTTACTGGAGTCCATCGAAACGTCAAATAACATGATAGATGAGTAAGGATCGATTAGATACATCACAGGAACAACGCTAATACGTGTTGTTTCGTTTGAAACTATTTCCAGCTTCTGCTGCGTCCGAGAACTTTGTATCTCACATCAGAGTTACTGGAGTCCGTCCAAACGTCAAATAACATGATAGATGAGTATGGATCGATTAGATACATCACAGGAACAACGCTAATATGTGTTGTTTCGTTTAAAACTATTTCCAGCTGCTGCTGCGTCCGAAAATTTCGTATCTCACATCCAAGTTACTGGAGTCCGTCCAAACGCCACATAACATGATAGATGAGTAAGGATCGATTAGATACATCACAGGAACAACGCTAATATGTGTTGTTTCGTTTAAAACTATCTCCAGCTGCTGCTGCGTCCGAAAATTTCGTATCTCACATTAGAGTTACTGGAGTCCATCGAAACGTCAAATAACATAGTAAGGGTCGTAAGTAAGGATCGATTAGATACATCACAGGAACAACGCTAATACGTGTTGTTTCGTTCAAAATTATTTCCAGCTTCTGCTGCGTCCATATACTTTGTATCTCACATCAGAGTTACTGGAGTCCATCCAAACGTCAAATAACTTGATAGATGAGTAAGGATCGATTAGATACATCACAGGAACAACGCTAATGCGTGTTGTTTCGTTTAAAACTATTTCTAGCTTCAGCTGCGTCCGAGAACATCGTATCTCACATCCAAGTTACTGGAGTCCATCGAAACGCCATATAACATGATAGATGAATAAGGATCGATTAGATACATCACAGGAACAACGCTAATATGTGTTGTTTCGTTTAAAACTATCTCCAGCTGCTGCTGCGTCCGAAAATTTCGTATCTCACATTAGAGTTACTGGAGTCCATCGAAACGTCAAATAACATAGTAAGGGTCGTAAGTAAGGATCGATTAGATACATCACAGGAACAACGCTAATACGTGTTGTTTCGTTCAAAACTATTTCCAGCTTCTGCTGCGTCCATATACTTTGTATCTCACATCAGAGTTACTGGAGTCCATCCAAACGTCAAATAACTTGATAGATGAGTAAGGATCGATTAGATACATCACAGGAACAACGCTAATACGTGTTGTTTCGTTCAAAACTATTTCCAGCTTCTGCTGCGTCCATATACTTTGTATCTCACATCAGAGTTACTGGAGTCCATCCAAACGTCAAATAACTTGATAGATGAGTAAGGATCGATTAGATACATCACAGGAACAACGCTAATGCGTGTTGTTTCGTTTAAAACTATTTCTAGCTTCAGCTGCGTCCGAGAACATCGTATCTCACATCAAAGTTACTGGAGTCCATCGAAACGTCAAATAACATGATAGATGAGTAAGGATCGATTAGATACATCACAGGAACAACGCTAATGCGTGTTGTTTCATTTAAAACTATTTCTAGCTTCAGCTGCGTCCGAGAACTTCGTATCTCACATCAGGGTTACTGGAGTCCATCCAAACGTCAAATAACATGATATATAAGTAAGGATCGATTAGATACATCACAGGAACAACGCTAATGCGTGTTGTTTCGTTTAAAACTATTTCTAGCTTCAGCTGCGTCCGAGAACTTCTTAACTCACATCAAAGTTACTGGAGTCCATCGAAACGCCAAATAACATGATAGATGAGTAAGGATCGATTAGATACATCACAGGAACAACGCTAATACGTGTTGTTTCGTTTAAAACTATTTCCAGTTTCTGCTGCGTCCGAAAAAGTCGTATCTCACATCAGAGTTACTGGAGTCCATCCAAACGTCAAATAACATGTTAGATAAGTAAGGATCGTTTAGATACATCACAGGAACAACGCTAATACGTGTTGTTTCGTTCAAAACTATTTCCAGCTTCTGCTGCGTCCGAGAACTTTGTATCTCACATCAGAGTTACTGGAGTCCATCCAAACGTCAAATAACATGATAGATGAGTAAGGATCGCTTAGATACATCACAGGAACAACGTTAATACGTGTTGTTTCTTTCAAAACTATTTCCAGCTTCTGCTGCGTCCGAAAACTTTGTATCTCACATCAGAGTTACTGGAGTCCATCCAAACGTCAAATAACATGATATATAAGTAAGGATCGATTAGATACATCACAGGAACAACGCTAATGCGTGTTGTTTCGTTTAAAACTATTTCTAGCTTCAGCTGCGTCCGAGAACTTCTTAACTCATATCAAAGTTACTGGAGTCCATCGAAACGTCAAATAACATGATAGATGAGTAAGGATCGATTAGATACATCACAGGAACAACGCTAATACGTGTTGTTTCGTTTGAAACTATTTCCAGCTTCTGCTGCGTCCGAGAACTTTGTATCTCACATCAGAGTTACTGGAGTCCGTCCAAACGTCAAATAACATGATAGATGAGTATGGATCGATTAGATACATCACAGGAACAACGCTAATATGTGTTGTTTCGTTTAAAACTATTTCCAGCTGCTGCTGCGTCCGAAAATTTCGTATCTCACATCCAAGTTACTGGAGTCCGTCCAAACGCCACATAACATGATAGATGAGTAAGGATCGATTAGGTACATCACAGGAACAACGCTAATATGTGTTGTTTCGTTTAAAACTATCTCCAGCTGCTGCTACGTCCGAAAATTTCGTATCTCACATTAGAGTTACTGGAGTCCATCGAAACGTCAAATAACATAGTAAGGGTCGTAAGTAAGGATCGATTAGATACATCACAGGAACAACGCTAATACGTGTTGTTTCGTTCAAAACTATTTCCAGCTTCTGCTGCGTCCATATACTTTGTATCTCACATCAGAGTTACTGGAGTCCATCCAAACGTCAAATAACTTGATAGATGAGTAAGGATCGATTAGATACATCACAGGAACAACGCTAATGCGTGTTGTTTCGTTTAAAACTATTTCTAGCTTCAGCTGCGTCCGAGAACATCGTATCTCACATCCAAGTTACTGGAGTCCATCGAAACGCCATATAACATGATAGATGAATAAGGATCGATTAGATACATCACAGGAACAACGCTAATACGTGTTGTTTCGTTTAAAACTATTTCCAGCTTCTGCTGCGTCCGAGAACTTCGTATCTCACATCAGGGTTACTGGAGTCCATCCAAACGTCAAATAACATGATATATAAGTAAGGATCGATTAGATACATCACAGGAACAACGGTAATGCGTGTTGTTTCGTTTAAAACTATTTCTAGCTTCAGCTGCGTCCGAGAACTTCTTAACTCACATCAATGTTACTGGAGTCTGTCGAAACGCCAAATAACATGATATATGAGTAAGGATCGATTAGATACATCACAGGAACAACGCTAATGCGTGTTGTTTCCTTTAAAACTATTTCTAGCTTCAGCTGCGTCCGAGAACTTCGTAACTCACATCAAAGTTACTGGAGTCCATCGAAACGCCAAATAACATGAGAGATGAGTAAGGATCGATTAGATACATCACAGGAACAACGCTAATGCGTGTTGTTTCGTTTAAAACTATTTCCAGCTTCTGCTGCGTCCGGAAATTTCGTATCTCACATCATAGTTACTGGAGTCCATCGAAACGTCAAATAACATAGTAGATAAGTAAGGATCGATTAGATACATCACAGGAACAACGCTAATACGTGCTGTTTCGTTCACAACTATTTCCAGCTTCTGCTGCGTCCGTAAACTTTGTATCTCACATCAGAGTTACTGGAGTCCATCCAAACGTCAAATAACTTGATAGATGAGTAAGGATCGATTAGATACATCACAGGAACAACGCTAATACGTGTTGTTTCGTTCAAAACTATTTCCAGGTTCTGCTGCGTCCGAGAACTTTGTTTCTCACATCAGAGTTACTGGAGTCCATCGAAACGCCAAATAACGTGATAGATGAGTAAGGATCGATTAGATACATCACAGGAACAACGCTAATACGTGTTGTTTCGTTCAAAACTATTTCCAGCTCCTGCTGCGTCCAAAAACTTCGTATCTCACATCAGAATTACTAGAGTCCATCGAAACGACAAATAACATGATAGATGAGTAAGGATCGATTAGATACATCACAGGAACAACGCTAATGCGTGTTGTTTCGTTTAAAACTATTTCCAGCTTCCGCTGCGTCCGAAAATTTCGTATCTCACATCAGGGCTACTGGAGTCCATCCAAACGTCAAATAACATGATAGATAAGTTAGGATCGATTAGATACATCACAGGAACAACGCTAGTGCGTGTTGTTTCGTTTAAAACTATTTCTAGCTTCAGTTGCGTCCGAGAACTTCGTATCTCACATCAAAGTTACTGGAGTCCATCGAAACGAGAAATAACATGATAGATGAGTAAGGATTGATTAGATACATCACAGGAACAAAGCTAGTGCGTGTTGTTTCCTTTAAAACTATTTCTAGCTTCAGCTGCGTCCGAGAACTTCGTATCTCACATCAAAGTTACTGGAGTCTGTCGAAACGCCAAATAACATGATAGATGAGTAAGGATCGATTAGATACATCACAGGAACAACGCTAATGCGTGTTGTTTCCTTTAAAACTATTTCTAGCTTCAGCTGCGTCCGAGAACTTCGTAACTCACATCAAAGTTACTGGAGTCCATCGAAACGCCAAATAACATGAGAGATGAGTAAGGATCGATTAGATACATCACAGGAACAACGCTAATGCGTGTTGTTTCGTTTAAAACTATTTCCAGCTTCTGCTGCGTCCGGAAATTTCGTATCTCACATCATAGTTACTGGAGTCCATCGAAACGTCAAATAACATAGTAGATAAGTAAGGATCGATTAGATACATCACAGGAACAACGCTAATACGTGCTGTTTCGTTCACAACTATTTCCAGCTTCTGCTGCGTCCGTAAACTTTGTATCTCACATCAGAGTTACTGGAGTCCATCCAAACGTCAAATAACTTGATAGATGAGTAAGGATCGATTAGATACATCACAGGAACAACGCTAATACGTGTTGTTTCGTTTAAAACTATTTCTAGCTTCAGCTGCGCCCGAGAACTTCGTATCTCACATCAAAGTTACTGGAGTCCATCGAAACGCCAAGTGACATGATAGATGAGTAAGGATCGATTAGATACATCACAGGAACAACGCTAATACGTGTTGTTTTATTCAAAACTATTTCCAGTTTCTGCTGCGTCCGAGAACTTTGTATCTCACATCAGAGTTACTGGAGTCCGTCCAAACGTCAAATAACATGATAGATGAGTAAGGATCGATTAGATACATCACAGGAACAACGCTAATATGTGTTGTTTCGTTTAAAACTATTTCCAGCTTCTGCTGCGTCCGAAAATTTCGTATCTCACATTAGAGTTACTGGAGTCCATCGAAACGTCAAATAACATAGTAGCTAAGTAAGGATCGATTAGATACATCACAGGAACAACGCTAATACGTGTTGTTTCTTTCAAAACTACCTCCAGCTTCTGCTGCGTCCAAAAACTTTGTATCTCACATCAGAGTTACTGGAGTCCATTCAAACGTAAAATAACATGATAGATGAGTAAGGATCGATTAGATACATCACAGGAACATCGCTAATGCGTGTTGTTTTGTTTAAAACTATTTCCAGCTTCTGCTGCGTCCGAAAACGTCGCATCTCACATCAGAGTTACTGGAGTCCATCGAAACGTCAAATAACACGATAGATAAGTAAGGATCGATTAGATACAGCACAGGAACAACGCTAATACGTGTTGTTTCGTTTAAAACTATTTCCAGCTCCTGCTGCGTCCAAAAACTTTGTATCTCACATCAGACTTACTGGAGTCCATCCAAACGTCAAATCACATGTTAGATAAGTAAGGATCGTTTAGATACATCACAGAAACAACGCTAATACGTATTGTTTCGTTCAAAACTATTTCCAGCTCCTGCTGCGTCTAAAAACTTCGTATCTCACATCAGAATTACTAGAGTCCATCGAAACGACAAATAACGTGATAGATGAGTAAGGATCGATTAGATACATCACAGGAACAACGCTAATGCGTGTTGTTTCGTTTAAAACTATTTCCAGCTTCCGCTGCGTCCGAAAATTTCGTATCTCACATCAGGGTTACTGGAGTCCATCCAAACGTCAAATAACATAGTAGCTAAGTAAGAATCGATTAGATACATCACAGGAACAACGCTAATACGTGTTGTTTCGTTTAAAACTATTTCCAGCTCCTGCTGCGTCCAAAAACTTTGTATCTCACATCAGACATACTGGAGTCCATCCAAACGCGACAATCCGGGTTTACGTTCGACGCGTTCGATATCGATCATTGCAGCGCCGTCTTCCATCGAAAAATCGAACCGACGCGATTTTCCGTCGCCGCTCGGCGAGACCTTTCGTTTGATACGCGACAACCCGCGTTTACGTTCGACGCGTTCGATTTCGATCATTGCAGCGCCCTCTTCGTTCGAAAAATCGAACCGACGCGATTTTCCGTCGCCGCTCGGCGATACTTCTCGTTTGATACGCGACAACCCGAGTTTACGTTCGACGCGTCCAGTTTCGATCATTGCAGCGCCATCTTCCATCGAAAAATCGAACCGACGCGATTTTCCGTCGCCGCTCGGCGAGACCTTTCGTTTGATGCGCGACAACCCGGGTTTACGTTCGACGCGTCCAGTTTCGATCATTGCAGCGCCATCTTCGATCGAAAAATCGAACCGACGCGATTTTCCGTCGCCGCTCGGCGAGGCCTTTCGTTTGATGCGCGACAACCCGGGTTTACGTTCGACGCGCCCAGTTTCGATCATTGCAGCGCCATCTTCTATCGAAAAATCGAACCGACGCGATTTTCCGTCGCCGGTCGGCGAGACCTTTCGTTTGATATGCGACAATCCGGGTTTACGTTCGACGCGTTCGATTTCGATCATTGCAGCGCCATCTTCCATCGAAAAATCGAACCGACGCGATTTTCCGTCGCCGCTCGGCGAGACCTTTCGTTTGATACGCGACAACCCGGGTTTACGTTCGACGCGTCCAGTTTCGATCATTGCAGCGCCATCTTCGATCGAAAAATCGAACCGACGCGATTTTCCGTCGCCGCTCGGCGAGACCTTTCGTTTGATACGCGACAACCCGGGTTTACTTTCGACGCGTCCAATTTCGATCATTGCAGCGCCATCTTCCATCTAAAAATCGAACCGACGCGATTTTCCGTCGCCGCTCGGCGAGACCTTTCGTTTGATACGCGACAATCCGGGTTTACGTTCGACGCGTCCGATTTCGATCATTGCAGCGCCATCTTCGATCGAAAAATCGAACCGACGCGATTTTCCGTCGCCGCTCGGCGAGACCTTTCGTTTGATACGCGACAACCCGGGTTTACGTTCGACTCGACCGATTTCGATCATTGCGGCGCCATAGGAACCCCTTAAGTACACTTTTCCGAGTTTATTTTCTTATATATGACAAGTGGGATCCGCTACTCTCCGCCCACTTGTGGGTATGAACAGAGGCTTGTGTGGACAGAGGCTTTGTATGGACGGAGGTTTCGTTTGAACGGAAGAGGTGAGAGCGCTGCGCGCTGTTTGTGCCGCTAGCCTTTGGGGGCTCGCGGCACCTAGGGACTTGGAAGAATGTTGGAAAACTTTAAGAATTGATTTTTCTAATTTTCGAAATTTTGAGTATTTTCCCCAATTTTTCCGTTCTCCTAATTTTAATTTTTTTTTTTCGCCGTCTGGGTTGGCCTCGCTTGGGTTGGCGTCGGTTGGGTTCACCTTGATCAATTTTAGAAAAGAAAGGAAAGGAAAGTTTAAGAAAAAGTTAGAAAAATTGTTGGAAAACTTAAGAAATCGGTTTCCTTAATTTTTAGAATTTTTTCCATTTTTTTTTTGATTTTTTTCAATTTTTTCTCGAAATTTACTACATTTTCCCCTAATTCTTTAAATTTTTTCTGTCATCTGGGTTGGCCTCGCTTGGGTTGGCGCCGTTTGAGTTGACCTTGAACAATTTAAAAAAAAGAGTTAAGGAATATGTAAGAGAAAGTGAGGAAAAATGTTTTAAAAAAGTTGTAAAACGTCAATAATCGGCTTCCTCTATTCTTAGAATTTTTTCCTATTTTTTTCGATTTTTTCAATTTTTTCCCGAAATTTTGAATATTTTTCCCCAATTTTTTCAATTTTTCCGTTCTCCTAATTTTTAAATTTTTTTTCGCCGTCTGGGTTGGCCTCGCTTGGGTTGGCGTCGGTTGGGTTGACCTTGAACAATTTTCGAAAAAAAGTGAAGGAAAATGTAAGAAGTGATGAAATGTTTTAAAAAAGTTGGGAAACTTAAGAAATCCGTTTACCTAATTTTTAGAATTCTTGTCGATTTTTCTCGATTTTTTTAAATTTCCCCCCGAAATTTTGAATATTTTTCCCCAATTTTTTCAATTTTTCCGTTCTCTTAATTTTTAATTTTTTAAAATTTTTATCGATTTTTTTCAATTTTTTCCCTTAAATTTCCCGCTTTAATTGCCGGCCGGAGAGCAAACGAATCGACCTCCCCGCGCTCGCATTTTTTTTTTAATCACAAACGAACATCCAAAGCCTCCTTTATTCATCTATTTACGTAATATGTACGGTCGAAATTATGTTCGAACGCGTCCGTGCGGCGAAAGAGATCGCGTCGGCGGCTTTAGATTAGGTCACGTTCGACCGGCGGCACACGTACTACCTCCGCCGCCGGGCCGACTGCCGGCGTAACACGACACACGCGAGAGAGTTCGCGCGTCGCTTTCAGGTTATATCACTGTCGATAGGCAGCACGCCCCCCCTCCCTTCCGACCACCGGTGCACCGGCCCCACGACTGGCCGTACAGATATATAATATTACATATGTCAAGTGTCAAGGTTTCCTTACTGCGCGTGTCGCGCGATCGTTGCCAACCAACCCTCGTCGATCCCATCTTTTACGCGACGGCAAATTCAAATGAGCTCCGTCAAAATCTCGACGCGTTCGGTCGAGCGTACGCGCGACGGCACAATGCAAATCGTGAAGAATTTAACCGGCAAAACGACGCCGCCGCCGCCGCCGCGATCGTCTTATAACCTTTTTTCCGATTACCGGAGTAACATCGGAGAAATGGAATTTGGAGGTTTTCAGTTGTTTTTAACACTTACTTTTTTTCAGTGGAAACACTTTTTCACTGTTACACACGCGCTCGTGTCACATTTTCGATATCACCCCGTATATCTCTCGCCATGTGGTAAACGTTACGTTCGTAAAGCTAATTTCTTCTACGTCGGAAAGAATTCGACGCGATCGATTTAGACCTTTCGTTTGATAGGCGACAATCCGGGTTTACGTTCGACGCGTCCGATTTCGATCATTGCAGTTCGCGTCCAGTTTCGATCATTGCAGCGCCATCTTCGATCGAAAAATCGAACCGACGCGATTTTCCGTCGCCGCTCGGCGAGACCTTTCGTTTGATACGCGACAATCCGGGTTTACGTTCGACGCGTCCGATTTCGATAATTGCAGCGCCATCTTCGATCGAAAAATCGAACTGACGCGATTTTCTGTCGCCGCTCGGCGAGACCTTTCGTTTGATATGCGACAACCCGGGTTTACGTTCGACGCGACCGATTTCGATCATTGCGGCGCCATAGGAACCCCTTAAGTACACTTTTCCGAGTTTCTTTTCTTATATATAACAAGTTTGATCCGCTACGCTTTCGTTTGATGCGCGACAACCCGGGTTTACGTTCGACGCGTCCAGTTTCGATCATTGCAGCGCCATCTTCGATCGAAAAATCGAACCGACGCGATTTTCCGTCGCCGCTCGGCGAGGCCTTTCGTTTGATGCGCGACAACCCGGGTTTACGTTCGACGCGCCCAGTTTCGATCATTGCAGCGCCATCTTCTATCGAAAAATCGAACCGACGCGATTTTCCGTCGCCGGTCGGCGAGACCTTTCGTTTGATATGCGACAATCCGGGTTTACGTTCGACGCGTTCGATTTCGATCATTGCAGCGCCATCTTCCATCGAAAAATCGAACCGACGCGATTTTCCGTCGCCGCTCGGCGAGACCTTTCGTTTGATACGCGACAACCCGGGTTTACGTTCGACGCGTCCAGTTTCGATCATTGCAGCGCCATCTTCGATCGAAAAATCGAACCGACGCGATTTTCCGTCGCCGCTCGGCGAGACCTTTCGTTTGATACGCGACAACCCGGGTTTACTTTCGACGCGTCCAATTTCGATCATTGCAGCGCCATCTTCCATCTAAAAATCGAACCGACGCGATTTTCCGTCGCCGCTCGGCGAGACCTTTCGTTTGATACGCGACAATCCGGGTTTACGTTCGACTCGACCGATTTCGATCATTGCGGCGCCATAGGAACCCCTTAAGTACACTTTTCCGAGTTTATTTTCTTATATATGACAAGTGGGATCCGCTACTCTCCGCCCACTTGTGGGTATGAACAGAGGCTTGTGTGGACAGAGGCTTTGTATGGACGGAGGTTTCGTTTGAACGGAAGAGGTGAGAGCGCTGCGCGCTGTTTGTGCCGCTAGCCTTTGGGGGCTCGCGGCACCTAGGGACTTGGAAGAATGTTGGAAAACTTTAAGAATTGATTTTTCTAATTTTCGAAATTTTGAGTATTTTCCCCAATTTTTCCGTTCTCCTAATTTTAATTTTTTTTTTTCGCCGTCTGGGTTGGCCTCGCTTGGGTTGGCGTCGGTTGGGTTCACCTTGATCAATTTTAGAAAAGAAAGGAAAGGAAAGTTTAAGAAAAAGTTAGAAAAATTGTTGGAAAACTTAAGAAATCGGTTTCCTTAATTTTTAGAATTTTTTCCATTTTTTTTTTGATTTTTTTCAATTTTTTCTCGAAATTTACTACATTTTCCCCTAATTCTTTAAATTTTTTCTGTCATCTGGGTTGGCCTCGCTTGGGTTGGCGCCGTTTGAGTTGACCTTGAACAATTTAAAAAAAAGAGTTAAGGAATATGTAAGAGAAAGTGAGGAAAAATGTTTTAAAAAAGTTGTAAAACGTCAATAATCGGCTTCCTCTATTCTTAGAATTTTTTCCTATTTTTTTCGATTTTTTCAATTTTTTCCCGAAATTTTGAATATTTTTCCCCAATTTTTTCAATTTTTCCGTTCTCCTAATTTTTAAATTTTTTTTCGCCGTCTGGGTTGGCCTCGCTTGGGTTGGCGTCGGTTGGGTTGACCTTGAACAATTTTCGAAAAAAAGTGAAGGAAAATGTAAGAAGTGATGAAATGTTTTAAAAAAGTTGGGAAACTTAAGAAATCCGTTTACCTAATTTTTAGAATTCTTGTCGATTTTTCTCGATTTTTTTAAATTTCCCCCCGAAATTTTGAATATTTTTCCCCAATTTTTTCAATTTTTCCGTTCTCTTAATTTTTAATTTTTTAAAATTTTTATCGATTTTTTTCAATTTTTTCCCTTAAATTTCCCGCTTTAATTGCCGGCCGGAGAGCAAACGAATCGACCTCCCCGCGCTCGCATTTTTTTTTTAATCACAAACGAACATCCAAAGCCTCCTTTATTCATCTATTTACGTAATATGTACGGTCGAAATTATGTTCGAACGCGTCCGTGCGGCGAAAGAGATCGCGTCGGCGGCTTTAGATTAGGTCACGTTCGACCGGCGGCACACGTACTACCTCCGCCGCCGGGCCGACTGCCGGCGTAACACGACACACGCGAGAGAGTTCGCGCGTCGCTTTCAGGTTATATCACTGTCGATAGGCAGCACGCCCCCCCTCCCTTCCGACCACCGGTGCACCGGCCCCACGACTGGCCGTACAGATATATAATATTACATATGTCAAGTGTCAAGGTTTCCTTACTGCGCGTGTCGCGCGATCGTTGCCAACCAACCCTCGTCGATCCCATCTTTTACGCGACGGCAAATTCAAATGAGCTCCGTCAAAATCTCGACGCGTTCGGTCGAGCGTACGCGCGACGGCACAATGCAAATCGTGAAGAATTTAACCGGCAAAACGACGCCGCCGCCGCCGCCGCGATCGTCTTATAACCTTTTTTCCGATTACCGGAGTAACATCGGAGAAATGGAATTTGGAGGTTTTCAGTTGTTTTTAACACTTACTTTTTTTCAGTGGAAACACTTTTTCACTGTTACACACGCGCTCGTGTCACATTTTCGATATCACCCCGTATATCTCTCGCCATGTGGTAAACGTTACGTTCGTAAAGCTAATTTCTTCTACGTCGGAAAGAATTCGACGCGATCGATTTAGACCTTTCGTTTGATAGGCGACAATCCGGGTTTACGTTCGACGCGTCCGATTTCGATCATTGCAGCGCCATCTTCGATCGAAAAATCGAACCGACGCGATTTTCCGTCGCCGCTCGGCGAGACCTTTCGTTTGATGCGCGACAACCCGGGTTTACGTTCGACGCGTCCAGTTTCGATCATTGCAGCGCCATCTTCGATCGAAAAATCGAACCGACGCGATTTTCCGTCGCCGCTCGGCGAGACCTTTCGTTTGATACGCGACAATCCGGGTTTACGTTCGACGCGTCCGATTTCGATAATTGCAGCGCCATCTTCGATCGAAAAATCGAACTGACGCGATTTTCTGTCGCCGCTCGGCGAGACCTTTCGTTTGATATGCGACAACCCGGGTTTACGTTCGACGCGACCGATTTCGATCATTGCGGCGCCATAGGAACCCCTTAAGTACACTTTTCCGAGTTTCTTTTCTTATATATAACAAGTTTGATCCGCTACGCTCCGCCCACTTGTGGGTATGAACAGAGGCTTGTGCGGACAGAGGCTTTGTATAGACGGAGGTTTCGTTTGGACGGAAGAGGTGAGAGCGCTGCGCGCTGTTTGGGCCGCTAGCCTTTGGGGGCTCGCGGCACCTAGGGACTTGGAAGAATGTTGGAAAACTTTAAGAATTGATTTTTCTAATTTTCGAAATTTTGAGTATTTTTCCACAATTTTTTCAATTTTTCCGTTCTCCTAATTTTTAAATTTTGTTTTGCCGTCTGGGTTGGCCTCGCTTGGGTTGGCGTCGGTTGGGTTCACCTTGAAAAATTTTACAAAAGAAAGGGAAGGAAAGTATAAGAAAAAGTGAGAAAAAATTGTTACAAAACTTAAGAAATCGATTTCCTTAATTTTTAGAATTTTTTCCATTTTTTTTCCATTTTTTTCAATTTTTTCTCGAAATTTACCACATTTTTCAATAATTCTTTAAATTTTTTCGTTTTCTTTAAAATAAAATTTTTCTGTCATCTGGGTTGGCTTCGCTTGGGTTGGCGCCGTTTGAGTGACCTTGAACAATTAAAAAAAAAGAGTTAAGGAATATGTAAGAGAAAGTGAGGAAAAATGTTTTAAAAAAGTTGTAAAACGTCAATAATCGGCTTCCTCTATTCTTAGAATTTTTTCCTATTTTTTCGATTTTTCAATTTTTTCCCGAAATTTTGAATATTTTTCCCCAATTTTTTCAATTTTTCCGTTCTCCTAATTTTTTAATTTTTTTTCGCCGTCTGGGTTGGCCTCGCTTGGGTTGGCGTCGGTTGGGTTGACCTTGAACAATTTTCGAAAAAAAGTGAAGGAAAATGTAAGAAGTGATGAAATGTTTTAAAAAAGTTGGGAAACTTAAGAAATCCGTTTACCTAATTTTTAGAATTCTTGTCGATTTTCTCGATTTTTTTAAATTTCCCCCCGAAATTTTGAATATTTTTCCCCAATTTTTTCAATTTTTCCGTTCTCTTAATTTTTAATTTTTTAAAATTTTTATCGATTTTTTTCAATTTTTTCCCTTAAATTTCCCGCTTTAATTGCCGGCCGGAGAGCGAACGAATCGACCTCCCCGCGCTCGCATTTTTTTTTTAATCACAAACGAACATCCAAAGCCTCCTTTATTCATCTATTTACGTAATATGTACGGTCGAAATTATGTTCGAACGCGTCCGCGCGGCGAAAGAGATCGCGTCGGCGGCTTTAGATTAGGTCACGTTCGACCGGCGGCGCACGTACTACCTCCGCCGCCGGGCCGACTGCCGGCGTAACACGACACACGCGAAAGAGTTCGCGCGTGGCTTTCAGGTTAGATCACTGTCGATAGGCAGCACACCCCCCCCCCCCTTCCGACCACCGTTGCTCCGGCCCCACGACTGGCCGTACAGATATATAATATTACATATGTCAAGTGTCAAGGTTTCCTTACTGCGCGTGTCGCGCGATCGTTGCCAACCAACCCTCGTCGATCCCATCTTTTACGCGACGGCAAATTCAAATGAGCTCCGTCAAAATCTCGACGCGTTCGGTCGAGCGTACGCGCGACGGCACAATGCAAATCGTGAAGAATTTAACCGGCAAAACGACGCCGCCGCCGCCGCCGCGATCGTCTTATAACCTTTTTTCCGATTACCGGAGTAACATCGGAGAAATGGAATTTGGAGGTTTTCAGTTGTTTTTAACACTTACTTTTTTTCAGTGGAAACACTTTTTCACTGTTACACACGCGCTCGTGTCACATTTTCGATATCACCCCGTATATCTCTCGCCATGTGGTAAACGTTACGTTCGTAAAGCTAATTTCTTCTACGTCGGAAAGAATTCGACGCGATCGATTTAGACCTTTCGTTTGATAGGCGACAATCCGGGTTTACGTTCGACGCGTCCGATTTCGATCATTGCAGCGCCATCTTCGATCGAAAAATCGAACCGACGCGATTTTCCGTCGCCGCTCGGCGAGACCTTTCGTTTGATGCGCGACAACCCGGGTTTACGTTCGACGCGTCCAGTTTCGATCATTGCAGCGCCATCTTCGATCGAAAAATCGAACCGACGCGATTTTCCGTCGCCGCTCGGCGAGACCTTTCGTTTGATACGCGACAATCCGGGTTTACGTTCGACGCGTCCGATTTCGATAATTGCAGCGCCATCTTCGATCGAAAAATCGAACTGACGCGATTTTCTGTCGCCGCTCGGCGAGACCTTTCGTTTGATATGCGACAACCCGGGTTTACGTTCGACGCGACCGATTTCGATCATTGCGGCGCCATAGGAACCCCTTAAGTACACTTTTCCGAGTTTCTTTTCTTATATATAACAAGTTTGATCCGCTACGCTCCGCCCACTTGTGGGTATGAACAGAGGCTTGTGCGGACAGAGGCTTTGTATAGACGGAGGTTTCGTTTGGACGGAAGAGGTGAGAGCGCTGCGCGCTGTTTGGGCCGCTAGCCTTTGGGGGCTCGCGGCACCTAGGGACTTGGAAGAATGTTGGAAAACTTTAAGAATTGATTTTTCTAATTTTCGAAATTTTGAGTATTTTTCCACAATTTTTTCAATTTTTCCGTTCTCCTAATTTTTTAATTTTTTTTTTTTTTTTTTTCGCCGTCTGGGTTGGCCTCGCTTGGGTTGGGTTGGGTTGGGTTGGGTTGGGTTGGGTTGGGTTGGGTTGGGTTGGGTTGGGTTGGGTTGGGTTGGGTTGGGTTGGGTTGGGTTGGGTTGGGTTGGGTTGGGTTGGGTTGGGTTGGGTTGGGTTGGGTTGGGTTGGGTTGGGTTGGGTTGGGTTGGGTTGGGTTGGGTTGGGTTGGGTTGGGTTGGGTTGGGTTGGGTTGGGTTGGGTTGGGTTGGGTGGGTTGGGTTGGGTTGGGTTGGGTTGGGTTGGGTTGGGTTGGGTTGGGTTGGGTTGGGTTGGTTGGTTGGGTTGGGTTGGGTTGGGTTGGGTTGGGTTGGGTTGGGTTGGGTTGGGTTGGGTTGGGTTGGGTTGGGTTGGGTTGGGTTGGGTTGGGTTGGGTTGGGTTGGGTTGGGTTGGGTTGGGTTGGGTTGGGTTGGGTTGGGTTGGGTTGGGTTGGGTTGGGTTGGGTTGGGTTGGGTTGGGTTGGGTTGGGTTGGGTTGGGTTGGGTTGGGTTGGGTTGGGTTGGGTTGGGTTGGGTTGGGTTGGGTTGGGTTGGGTTGGGTTGGGTTGGGTTGGGTTGGGTTGGGTTGGGTTGGGTTGGGTTGGGTTGGGTTGGGTTGGGTTGGGTTGGGTTGGGTTGGGTTGGGTTGGGTTGGGTTTGGGTTGGGTTGGGTTGGGTTGGGTTGGGTTGGGTTGGGTTGGGTTGGGTTGGGTTGGGTTGGGTTGGGTTGGGTTGGGTTGGGTTGGGTTGGGTTGGGTTGGTTGGGTTGGGTTGGGTTGGGTTGGGTTGGGTTGGGTTGGGTTGGGTTGGGTTGGGTTGGGTTGGGTTGGGTTGGGTTGGGTTGGGTTTGGGTTGGGTTGGGTTGGGTTGGGTTGGGTTGGGTTGGGTTGGGTTGGGTTGGGTTGGGTTGGGTTGGGTTGGGTTGGGTTGGGTTGGGTTGGGTTGGGTTGGGTTGGGTTGGGTTGGGGTTGGGTTGGGTTGGGTTGGGTTGGGTTGGGTTGGGTTGGGTTGGTTGGGTTGGGTTGGGTTGGGTTGGGTTGGGTTGGGTTGGGTTGGGTTGGGTTGGGTTGGGTTGGGTTGGGTTGGGTTGGGTTGGGTTGGGTTGGGTTGGGTTGGGTTGGGTTGGGTTGGGTTGGGTTGGTTGGGTTGGGTTGGGTTGGGTTGGGTTGGGTTGGGTTGGGTTGGGTTGGGTTGGGTTGGGTTGGGTTGGGTTGGGTTGGGTTGGGTTGGGTTGGGTTGGGTTGGGTTGGGTTGGGTTGGGTTGGGTTGGGTTGGGTTGGGTTGGGTTGGGTTGGGTTGGGGTTGGGTTGGGTTGGGTTGGGTTGGGTTGGGTTGGGTTGGGTTGGGTTGGGTTGGGTTGGGTTGGGTTGGGTTGGGTTGGGTTGGGTTGGGTTGGGTTGGGTTGGGTTGGGTTGG